>JARCGZ010000008.1:1250000-2500000 GCA_029784005.1 Lenwebbia sp. NSW1173648 | reverse complement strand
ACAAAGATATCGGAAAATATACATAACACAGTACGCCAAATTCGAAAATGTACACTTCTTCTTTCTTGGTAGTGAAAAATAAGGCCATGCTTGGTGACCAAGATAAAAGTCGTGATAGATATGTGGGAATGAGCTGTAAATTACATGTATGAGTTGTAATTTCATAAATTAGAGATTATGCCTTATTAGGAGTTTTTCCATCATATATATATATATATATATATAGGTCATTGTAATAGATTTAGAAGAAATATACAAAAATTTGAAGAACAATATTTTTCCTCTAAAGCTCTCTGCGTTAACATGGTATCAGAGTTTAGGGTTTGCTTCTTGTGAGTACTGTACACCAATCCCTGATTACGGCGGTTCCGTTGGCCGGTGAGCAGGCAGGGGGTTCGAGGGCAGCGCCCCCGATTTTTTTTTTCCGCAGTGATCCATCGTCGACCTCGACCAGGCACGATCCAGACCATCGCCGTTCTGATCCACCATCGACCTTGACCAAGCGCGATCCAGACCATCGTCGCACCGACCCACCGTGACTCCAATCCAGACCATCGCCGCACCGACCCCGCCACGACTCCGCTTGTTGCCGCACCTATCAGTCCACGACCCAGACAATCGAAGATTGCCGTGGCCGCACCGGTTCTATGCGGTTACCATGCCGATAAGCTCACCCAGAAACTACCACCGCTGTTTTTTGATTCTTGCGTACACACAGACTCATGGCGGATCGGAATCCTATAGGAGCAGTGATTCCCCACCAAAATCAAGGGGGGAATTCGACCATAGAAGCACTTTTGGAGAATTTGACTACCAAATTAACTCAGATTCTGACTCAGAACTAGACTCCTACCCCGATTGTCACGCCCCGATCCTCGAGCTTGCGACATCTCTGCCAAATTGTCTCAGGTCATAGAGGTTAACGTCCTAAGCACGCTAACGACCTATGGAAATATAATACGCATGCGGAAACGTGCAACACTCCCGGACAAAAGCATAAGCAGGGATAGCAAAGCAGAAAAATTAACAACGATCAATCAGCCAAAGAACATTTCTATTAAAAAACCAAAAGCAGATGATCGATAACCCTACGGAGCTAAACAGAGATAAATACAACCCCATTCTTCGGGGCGGCTTTCTAAGACCAATCAAAAAGGTAGGTGGGTCGGGAAGGGTTAACTTCTCATCTACTCCAAAAGAGGGGCTACACCATCCTCGTCCTCAACATCACCTTGGACCTGAAAAACGATTAACCACGACGATGTGAGAAATAAATCTCAGTGAGCTAGCGCTTAAGCCCGGCTAGGGCGTTGACTCGCTCAAGCGACCTACACACAATACAACACAATAGTATAACGCCAATCACATGCAAGCTTACCACACCTTGGATCACACATATGCAAGACTCGACTTGACATGACAGTCAACCAATCAAGGCAACAACCAGAACACCACAATAGCTTGCAAGTACAATGTTTCACACGTATTCCGGTTATTAATGGCCACTCGGACCCGCACACTAGACAGTTGGTGCTCAGCACACTAGGCAGTTGGTGCTCTACCGGCATGACCGGGCATCGTCCCTTACTTCCGGCGATGGCGTCCGATAGTCCGTGTGGTTCCGATCGACATGGCACGGAACTACCAGGAATCCCTATAGGGGCTTCGGTCCATCCATACTGCGACCGGCGTCCGATAAATCGCGTGGCTTCGTACGACTGGTACAGTACGAATTTATCAGGAAAAACCGTACGACTGGCACGGATTTATCTCATCATATGAACACACAAGCAGATCACCTAACCAATCAATTCTTATCTTGGCATTTAGTCAAATGCTCACACGATCATGCTTAAAGACTCGGCCACTGGCCATTTTTATGCTCAGATATATAATTTAACTTCACACGTGGTCACATGAATATGCACATTATCCACCAGACTTTGTATCTAAATACGAGTGATCAATCCTCATACAGTCAATCACAAACCATTCAGAGCATTCAACAGTCAAGCATTGATCACCACATCAAACAGTCGACAACAAATTAACATATCGCACTCAAACATTAACACTGACTACATGCGACTAATCTGCCTACCAACCAACTAGTCAATGCTTAAAGACTCGGCCACTGGCCATTTTTATGCTCAGATATGCAATTTAACTTCACACGTGGTCACATGAATATGCACATTATCTACCAGACTTTGCATCTAAATACGGGTGATCAATCCTCATATAGTCAATCACAAACCATTCAGAGCATTCAACAGTCAGGTATTGATCACCATATCAAACAGTCGACAACAAATTAACATATCGCACTCAAACATTAACACTGACCACATGCGACTAATCTGCCTACCAACCAATCAGTCAATCAATTCATCACCCTCTTGGCTCTAACCAAACGCTCGCTCGCGGTCAAACAATCAATCTTGTCTAATCACCAATCAGCCACAGATAACCTAGCTAACTAGTCTAATTTATTCAATCGCGATCATTTAACCTAAACCCGGTCTCTAACTAAACCAACCACAATTAATCTATGTGAATGCCTAATTAAACTAATTAATCTAGACCCGAACGCAATTAGCCACCTAACCGAGAGTTAGGGGCTAACTCACAACTAAACAATCCGACGACGATGACAGCGACAGGACAACGATGACAACGGCGACGGCGGAGAGCTCCAGCAAGCGGCGGCTACTGTTCACGGCGGCTAGGGGGTGCTGGTCGACGGGTGACGGAGAGGTAGCTCGGATGACGACGAGGACGGTTCGCGGCTGACCAAGGGGCGACGGGCCGAACGACCGCTCGCGGCGGCGTGCTGGTCGTGGGTCCACGGGCCGCTCGGGGGTCACGGGCGATTGAGGTGACGGGCGATGGAGCGAGGCGGGGGCTTGGCTGGACACGGCGAGGGGCTGAGGGGACTGGACAGCTGAAGAAGAAAGAGGAGAGAGAGAGTGTGGGTCTCGGCTCGGGGGCGGGTTGCGGATCTCGAGTGGGTCGCGGGTCAACGGAGCTCGGCGACGAAGGACAAGCTCGGGTGGGTCGCACGGAGGCCGGGTCTGTGAGCGGCGATGATCGGCATAGGCGGAGGGAGGTGGCGGTGGCTGGTGAGCGATGACGGACGAGGGAGCAGAGGAGAGGAAGGGGGTGCGGTCGCAGGGTCCTTGGCTCGCGGGCTAAGCTCGGCAACTCGACGGGAGGAGGGGACGACCGGCGATGGCGCGGCTGCAGACGGCTGGCGGAACGGAGGGGGGGCTGTTCTTGCGCAGAAGAGGAGAAAGGGAAAGAGAGAGGAGAGAGAGAAGAGGGGAGGAGAGAGAGGGTGATGGGAAGATGGAGGGGACGTGAGGTGAGTGGGGGGGCATGTGGGGCACGGCAGGGGGGAAAGCAAAGGAGAGAGAGAGAGAGAAAAGAGAGAAAAAGACGGGGGGTCCCACGGTCAATCAGATTTGAATTTTTTTTTTGTCTTGTAGTGCATAAAGAGGCTCAGGCGCGAAGGGGGGGTTTCGGGCGCGAAGGGTCTTTGACCGGTGCTTCAGGTTTTATTAAATCTCTCTTCAGATCAAAATAAATCGCGTCCAATAATTATCCCTTAGACCACAAAAATTCAAATTTTATTTATTTTATGGACCTTAAAATTTCGGGACGTCACACCGACACCGCAGAATGATTCATCTTCATCACAGATTGCAGTTAAGTTGGATGGAACCAACTATGGCTTATGATTTCAGGTTGTCGAGATGTATATCACAGGCAAAGACAAGCTGAGATACATCAATGGAGACCTCCCTCAACCTCTACCTACAGACCCTCAATTTCAAAAGTGAAAAACTGAAGACTCAACAGTCAAAGGGTAGCTGATCAACTCAATGAACCCCGCCTTAATTGGCAATTTCATTCGCTTTCCAACAGCGAAGTCGGTCTGGGATTCAGTTGCAACGACCTTCTTCGATGGAACAGATGCCTCTCGGGTTTGTGACTTGAAGAGGATTGTGGCTCGGATGAGATACGCAGGAGGACCAATTGAGGCGTACTACAACAACCTTCAAGGTTTGTGGAGAGAGATCGACTTCTTTAGTCCGAACCCAATGAGGTGTCCTGAGGATATTGAAAGTCACAATATTGCTATACATGAAGATCGAGTATACATCTTTCTTGATGGATTGGACGACCGTCTTGACAAGGTCCGAGCAGATGTCTTGCAAATGCAGCGGTTTCCTACGGTTGAACAAGCCTATACGTGTGTCCGACGGGAAGACATAAGACAAACTGTAATGCTGACCAACAGTGACATTGTCCATGATTCGGCATCCATGATATCTAGGGGAATAAGACGAATGTCAAAGCGAACCAAGAACTGTTGTTGCAGATGGCTAAGCCTGGGGTTGCGCAGGAAGGAGGAAGACCTAGCTCAGCTCCACGCCAGAAAAATTCTCCTATGGGAGGTTGCTCAAATTGTGGTAATGCTAAGCATATCAAGGAGACATGCCTTAAACTTCATGGGTATCCAGATTGGTGGAAGGAGTTGAAGGCTCGGAAGCAAGCAAAAGGAAAAGGGAGAGCTTCTCTAGTGACTGCAGAGCCTCAGTTGTCATTGATACCTCACATGGATCCACAAAGTAAGTAGAATGTGACGTCAGAAGGTAATCATGATAGGTTTTTGGTTAGTTTCAAGCAAGCTGGCTGCAATCACTGGATCATTGATTCAGGATCTACGGATCACATGACATTTACTCCTGATGATTTTGTTCGTACTTCAGAACCAAGACGTGATAGTATCTCAAATGCTAATGGGTTTACCAATCTTGTGACTAAGGCTAGAGTTGTTGTGATTTCCCCTGCACTCTCTCTCCCCAACACGTTGCTTGTCCCTTCATTATCCACCAAATTAATTTTGGTTGGACAAGTTTCCGAAGATTTGAATTGTATTGTTCTAATGTATCCCCACTTTTGTTTATTTCAGGATATTCTCATGAAGGAGATAATTGGACATAGTACTAAGAGAGGGGTGCTGTATTACATGAATGACTTCAGTTCCGGGAGTGCAAATCATGTTCGAGGTACATCTATCAGTAGGGAGAAATAGATATGGCTTTGGCATTGACGGTTGGGACATCCGTCATTTGGTTATTTGAAACGATTATTTCCTAGTCTTTTTTTGAATTTGAAGGACTTAGATTTACAATGTAAGACTTGCATATTGGCTAAGAGCCATAGAGTTCCTTTTCCAATAAGTTTAAATAAAAGTGAAGTCCATTTTTCTTTGATACATTCGGATGTTTGGGGTGCATCTCCTGTTACTGCTGTTTCAGGTTGTATGTGATTTGTGCTATTTGTTGACAACTGTACTAGGATGACATGGCTTTACTTGATGAGAAGCAAAAATGAAGTAACTAAGATATTTCGAAATTTTTGTACTATGTTACAAACCCAATTTGGTGGGCAGATCCAGATTTTAAGAAATGATAATGGTGGGGAGTACATGAATGAATATCTTAAGGAATATTTTCAAAAACATGGCATGATTCATGAGTCGTCTTGCTCCAAAACACCTCAGCAGAATGGTGTCGCGGAGAGAAAGAACAGACTTATCCTCAAGACAACTCGAGCTCTCTTGATTGAGAGTCATGTGCCTCAAAGATTTTGGGACAACACTGTGACTACAGATATGCATCTTCTCAACCAAATGCCGTCTAAAGTGTTGAACTTCCAAATACCACTACAGGCCTTGTCCACATATGTTTCTTTACCGTCTGTCCCAACCATTCCTCCTCGAGTGTTCGGGTGTGTTGCATTTGTACATATCCCGAAGACCCAGCGAACGAAACTTGATCCATGTCCATTGCGATATCTGTTCTTGGGATATGGTACACACCAAAAGGGATATCGCTGCTACAACCCTTCCACCCGGCGAACCTATATCACTATGAATGTCTCATTTGTTGAAGCTGAATCCTTTTACCCAAACTCCAATTCTTCCTTTCAGGGGGAGACACAAATAGAAAGGGCAAATTAGTGAGAGTTTTCTAGTAGTATATTGTCCGGAGGAGGAGGGGTAGAAGCTGCTGATAGGCAGCTTGGGAGAGTGGAGGAGGAGGCGCCATCTAACGCTGGGCAACTTGGGGGAGTGAAGAAGGAGGTGTCGTCTGACGTTGGGCAACTTCGGCAGGTGCCGAAAATGAGAGTTGTGGTGCCGGAGGAGGCCGTATAGGAGGAGGTGGTGACTGGGCAGGTGGTGCCGGACATTGAACAGGCCCTGACAGGGGATGGGCAACTCCTACGGGAGTAAAATCACAAAGAACAACCTCCCTCTTCTCTAGTACCCGACTCAACTCCCGAGAATATTCCTAAGGTAACCTCTCCTACTCCTTGTGTCTTTGATGAGCTTAATACTTCCGTGGGATATAAACTACCTGATAGACAAAATCGAGGCAAGCCCCCAAATAGATATTCACCGGATGCTAAAGAGAAGATATCGACCTACCCTATTGTGAATTATGTGTCAACCAAAAGGTTGTCAGATCCATTAAAGGCGTTTGTGTTGAATGTGTCTGCAATCCGTATTCCAAAATGGGTATACGATGCTCTAAAAGATCCCAAGTGGCAATGGAGGAGGAGATGACTGTACTTAAAACAAACAAGACTTGGAAACTAGTGGAGTTACCTGAGAGGAAGAAGACTGTGGGATGTAAGTGGGTCTTCCCTATGAAGTACAAAGCAGATGGATCTATAGAGAGGTACAAGGCGAGACTAGTAGCAAAGGGGTATACGCAAACTTATGGGGTTGACTATCAGGAGACTTTTTCTTCTGTTGCTGAACTTAATACTATTCCGGTCTTGTTGTCTCTTGCAGCTAATCTAAACTGGCCACTACACCAGTATTATGTCAAGAATGCATTTCTTCACGGTGATCTCGAATAAGAGATTTATATGGATATACCACCCGAGTACAGTTCACCCTTACAACCTGAAGCGATGTGTAAGCTAGAGAGATCGTTGTATGGTTTGAAGCAGTCTCCACGAGCCTGGTTTGGCCGGTTCACTTCGACGATGAGGAGATATGGGTATTCCCATAGTGACTCGGATCACACATTGTTCCTGAAACGACATCAGAAGAAGGTAACTGTGTTAATTATCTATGTTGATGATATGATTATCACTGAAGATGATTGGACAGAAATTTCTAAGCTCCAAAAGAAACTTTATGAGGAGTTTGAGATGAAAAACCTTTGGGGGCCTGAAATACTTCATAGGCATTGAGGTAGCGAGATGGGCAGGGGGAATATTTCTCTCACAGAGAAAGTATGTACTAGGCTTATTGGCAGAGGTGGGAATGTTAGATTGCAAGCCCGCAGACACACTAATTGTTCAGATCAAGTCCCAACAAACAAAGAAAGGTATCAAAGGTTAGTTGGCAAACTAATTTATCTATCGCATACTTGTCCTGACATTGCATATTCGGTGAATATTGTTAGCCAATTCATGCATGCCCCGAGTGAAGATCATATGAATGCAGTATTGCGCATACTTCGCTACTTGAAGACCTCACCGGGGTGAGGATTGAGATTCTTAAAAAAAGGTCATCTTGAGATCGAAGGGTTTACTGATGCAGACTAGGCCGAGAGTGTTTATGACAAGAGATCAACATCAGGATACTTCACCTTTGTGGGAGGAAACTTAGTTACTTGGAGGAGCAAGAAGCAGAAGGTGGTGACATTGTCAAGTACGGAGGCCGAATTTAGAGGGATGGCCAAAGGGTTGTGTGAACTTCTGTGGCTTAAGAAGTTAATGTCGGAGATTGGGTTCGCTTCACGAGTTGAGATGAAGTTGTTTTGTGATAACAAAGCAGCAATTGACATCTCTCACAATCCACTTCAGCATGATCGTACCAAACATGTTGAGGTGGACCATCATCTCATCAAGCAAAACTTGGACACCAAAGTGATTCGGTTTTCGTTTGTGCGATCTGAAGACCAGTTGGCAGAACATTTTGATAAAGGTTGTATCAAGCAGGATCTTCTACAGCTCACTTGACAAGTTGGGCATTCACGACATCTATGCACCAATTTGAGGAGGAGTGTGGGAATAAGCTGGAAATTACGTGTATGAGTTGTAGTTTCATAAATTAGAGGTTATGTCTTATTAGGAGTCTTTCCTTCCTCAATATATATATGTCATTGTAATAGATATAGAAGAAAATATACGGAAATTTGAGGAACAATATTTTTCCTCTAAAACTCTTTGCGTTAACAAGATCAATTATATCCTATTAGGTGTTTGGTTGTTGTCCAAGATAAGACAAAGTCGTGTGAAAGAGGGACGTGACCCCAATAAAAGTACTCCATATAGAGAGCGGGATAAAGGTAGATAGAATTTCTCATGTTCAAGGTATAAAAGCTATTCCCTGAAAATCTTACCCTCTCCTTCTCCTTCTCCTCCGTGACTCTCTGTTTTACGTCGAAACTTAACGAAAGTGGTGATAGAGTCTACGCATTATATTTTTCGGATTTGCGAAAGTCAATGATCATGCTTTCTGTCATCTTTTATTGATTTGATTCCTCTGATTTTACACTGCACTAATTAGCTTATCTGTATCCATATTGGATTCATGCTTTCTCTCTCTTATTAAATCCTGTATTTTTTGGCCGATCTATATCGTCGATGTCTCTATAAGCGGTTTACATTTGTTGTTGGAATTGGTTTTATGGCTCTCGAATGCTGCAACGAGCTCTTTTGTTGTTGTTTGAGGTTTTGACCTTTAAATTGTTGACTTCAACCAAGTCACATTTGGGACCACTTTCACTGAGAATGAGTGAGATTCTTCCCATTTCAATTCTAGGCCTGCATTATTATCTTCTCAATTAGCTCCGCCGGTTTTAAAACGTTGTACCATGGGAGTTTGGACAATTTTACTTGTATCTCAGTTGCAAGTTTTTCTTGCCTAATGTTTCCGTTTATGATAGCGAATTTTTTTAAGCATTTTAATGTCAGAGGAAATGAACCTACAAATATTAGATGTCGCACACATTAGGGTGCATGTTTCGAAGGTTGAAGCCAAAGTATTGAAATAAAAAAGGGCGAGGTAGCATCCAACTTGTTAGGAGCTTGCTCATTGACATGAGATTCGTTTATGTTCTACATAAACGGGAATGCTTAGCATTGAATTTTAGAGTGTTTCGAGATGCTTTAAGGTAAACCAAATGGTAGAAAAAATCTTATTCTTACCCATATCACAGAAACCCCAATGTTAGGTGATCCACTTCCTTAAAATTATGGCACGCTTTTTTCATGTAATTTTCTCTTCTTCTTTTTTGTGAATTCTATGCTGCGCTACGTGAATAATTTTGAATAGATACTTACCTTATGCGCATAAAAGCACTGTTTAAGTTTTTACCCAAAAAAAAAAGAGTAAGATTTTCTTACAATAGCAAGAGCATTTTTTTTTTAATTCACTTCCTTCTAAACACAGTTCTAAGAAAAGTGAAGCAAACACAATTGCTCGTTTGTTTAGAATTAAGTTTAATTAAAAAAAATTATATTTTCTAGCAAAAGTCCTAAATGTTATTAAAATTTTCAACAACAAAAATACAGAATTTATATATAAAAATACGTGTCAATATTCATGTATTGGGAAAAAAAAAAAAAGAAGACAAAATGCGTCCTTCGTAAAATCCAAAGTTTAAGTACTATGGAAAAAAGAGAAAAGGGGGAGATTTCCACCCGCAAACAACCTTCCTCCCTCTTCAGCAACAGTTTGCCAATGCAATACTGAAAAATCCACACGAAGTTGAGCAATTTGCACTCTGCAAACCAGTCGAATTAGCATCTCTTTCCCTGCTCTACGCTCCCCTCCTCAACTGCCGATCGATTTGCGAGCTTAATCGTCCTGCTCAGGGACAGATCAAACATGGCGATGACTATTCAAGGTTCGATTTTTCTTGCTTTATCCTCCCCCTCCTACTACTTCTTCTTTTGGGTTTATTCCTTCCTTGCCCTAAATGCGAAATTCCCCCCGCTCGTCGCTGTCTCATCGAGTTCTCAGTGAAGTAGAGACCGAAAACTTCGAAATTGGGTTGAGGGCGGTGTTGGAAACACCCCTGAGCTCGAACCCGGTTTTGTAGTTCTGGTGGATTGTGCTCGGCAACTTAGTCCAATTCCTGAAGGGGCTAGTCCTTTTGAGCTGATTTTAGATGCCCTTTTCCTTTTTGTGGTGAAGATCGGAAGCGCTCTGCTGTTCTGTTTACCCCTTTAGATGCAGTTCAGTTTGATGGAGGATGAAAACGTGATGCTTTCCAATATATAAATTCAGTTTAGGTTGATTGGTAGTGCTGTTACTTGATTTGACAATAGAAATGCACAAAGTCCGTCGATGGGCAACTAAAAAAGAAATGAGGTTTGAAGGGCGTGATGAGCTGCTCAGAAAGGGTTTTGTGTGGCTTGAGGCAATTAGATAATTGCTAAAATGTTTGCCAGAGTAGAAAAAATTGTCGCGGCTAGGAATGTATTTAATTGCGTTGAAGATTATCTCTACTCCATTGATCATTTCGTTTTAGGTTTGGCTAAAGAATCTGTGTTACTTTTTTGCTTATATACTGATTGTCAATTATACGACATCCTTTGACTCTGGTTGTGCTCTTTGGCTTTGCCCTGCTTTCATGGATTCCTGGCGGCCGTTTACTCCACAGTGTAAGTTGCAAAGTCACATTTCATATCCTGTTAAAGAAAATACCACTGTAATTTCATCTGTGATGCAACTCAGTGAAGTTTAATGACTAAAGCAAGATTTCCTTGTTTGCAGTCTGGCTGGGCTTGCTTTTATGTTTTCATCCAGCATCTTGCTACAGATCTTGGTATGTACTAAATATCAGGGCGGAATAAACTTTTTGATAGAATTAGATTGCTTTTTATGTGGATAGTTAACTCCAATGATAATCTAAATGATATGCTCTTATTTTACACTCTACTTCGAATGATCTATAATATGTTATCCTTTCTGTGCTCAAAGAGCTCTGTCTCATTAATCTACTGGATCCTGCCAATGTGATAAAAAACGAACAACAATCAGGTTGCCTAGGTATACATTTTGAAGGATTGCCCAGTCCATCCTGCGCTTGGCTATGTCAGTCTTTTCATCTTTATTAAGTCTTTTAAGTTCTTGTCGGGCATTGATATGAAGAACCAATTTGAGGTTTCATACTGGTGATCCGTGTATAGAATGCTTTCCAGGAATTTGTTGTGATGTGTATTTGGCATAGAGAATCGGATTAATTAGTGATGTTCAGTTTGCCAAATATTTGTTCATAGATTAATTGCTCATGCGCTTTCAAAATGGACTGGTGATCCTTTTCCAATTTCCTTTAGCTATAAAGTGGCTTCCATATTGAAGACGCTTAGCCAGTGAAAAGCATTTTTGTATTTTCTTTTGTCCATTTTCTTGGTACCCCAAGCATCTCCAGAACTCTCTCTCTCTCCCTGCCAAAACAGTTCCATGAAACCTGTGGAGCTGCATTTTTGAGTTGTCCGTAGAGGTTTAAGATGTGGTGTGTCCTCTAGCTGTGAATATACGAACGTTCATGTGTACATATCTTGCTGTTTGGCCTAACTGCTTGGGATTCATCATCTTTTTCCATTTTAAGGAACTTCTGCGTTTTGCTTTTTTACGAATGTAATACTTCAAAGTGCACCTCTAAATTGGGTTCTTACCAGGAAATCAGCTGAGTATTGAAACTTACTGCCACTCTACTGAGTATCATACACTGTTGTTCTTATGTTTGCTCTTTTTTTCTCGTTTTCGACGAACAGGCCTGCGCATTGTACAATAATTGGTGGCCAATGCTATCAGGCAAGTGCTGATATTGCAAATTTATTGCCCTTGAAACGTGATACCTGATATTACCTTTGGAAGGTTACTAACATGCTCATTGTTTCTGGCAGCTCTAATGTATGTCTTGGTGCCCATGCCTTGTCTATTTTTTGGAGGCGGGTCAACTCAGTTTTTGATCAGTCGAGATGGTGGAGGGTGAGTACTTTTAATCACAACACTTTCTTGCTTTGTTTATTGTGGGTAAAGACTTTCTAAACTTGTTGGAAGAGTAGAAACTGACTGCCACCATGGTCCAACTTTCTGTATTACCTAAGTAAAACAGATAAAGTTTGGCAACTATAAGTGGTGCTAGGATCGTGTTTCTCTTGGGTAAGTATCCGTAATAATTTTCGGCCGTAAAGATCAAAGCGAGATTAGTTTGTTTCTATAGTTTGCTTTCTCCATAAGTTCATTTCTAGATTGAAAGTTTTCTAGTGGCTGGAATTCTTCTTACTCATACCTTCTCTAATTGAAGAAATTTAATGGTATGACTTTCATGCATTGCCATAATCTTCTCCAAAATTGTTATCGCGAATTGACGGTAGCAGGTGGGTTGGAATGGTTGTCGTGTGATTGCTTGTGGTGGAAGCCAGAAATAGAGGGAGAAGAAGGTGTATAGGTTCACTTTAGTTCATAATAGCTTCCTCTTGGGAACGAGTAAAGATCTTTAGATTACTCACACCTGTTGTCCTATCTTTTGTTGTAGCTCCATTAATGATTGAACTGAACCTGACAGCTCGTATGGTTTGTCACTTACAATAAAAAGAAATGTCATTGCCATTGGTGATATCCATAATATCTAACCCTATACAGTTGCATGGGTACTTTTCAAATCCTGTGAATTAATGTCCTGCCCTGGTAACATCTATTTTGCCTAATTTTTTTTTTTTAAAAAATTTTTGTATAGATGGATTGACGCTGCTAAATTTTTGACCGGAGCATCGGCTGTCGGAAGTATAGCTATTCCTATTATCCTCAGACACGCTGATCTGATTAACACGGGAGCTATGTTCATCGAGTTCACATCTTTCATCATATTTGTCTTCACAGTAATGTGCTTTCACCGTGCCAGCCTTGATGATGAGTGGTAATAAATCCTGATGTCAGATCGAATAGATCAAACGTGAGACTCTGATGTGCAGTTGGAAAGAAATACGAATTCTATACCCTGTAAATCTTTGTTGGAATATGCTCGGTTGGCGATATGAACTGTTAACTTTTGCTCGTGATGTGAGCCTCTTTTCTTTTTGGTGTGTTCTAGTGATGCCGAGTCACTCTGCATAAAGCTTCTTCTATACTGCATGTTTTTTGAGAGTTCTCTTTCGTGTATGATAAAAGCAAAGATGGAGCAACTGTTTGTTTGGGAAGATTATTAGATACTTCGAGCCTATGTTGGCTCGCTTTGACTGGGCCCTTAGATCCGGTGGCACGCACGTCGGATCCACATGATCTAACGGCTCGTGAGAAGCTAATAAAGGCCCGGAGTACCCAAAAGCAACCCATCTCTCTCTCTCTCTCTCTCTCTCTCTCTCTCTCACCATATTCCTTTCTAATTACATGACCATAATCTTTCTCCACCTGGTTGTCCCATATCGCTGATAACGATTGTCAATGCCTTGGACTGAGAGGTCTTCTGTGTTAGCGTGTGATGAAGAAAGACAAAGTATGCCAAGCATTAATTGTATTCTTTATTCGTCGAGCTAGCAAGATCCGGCGTGGCTAATTTTGGTACAGGATTTGGTTGGTTGGTTGGCACAGATGGGGAGATACTCTGTTGTGTGGTCCTTGTCGGAAGAGCCCTCGTTACCAGTCAAGGCCGAAGAAAGGGTGTTAGGGATAATTATTCCTACATCAGATAATTAGTGAAGGACTGAACAGTTGGTAAATATAGTTGGCTCATCACTTGACGGTTTAAGTTTTTGAAAGACAGTTTGATTGCATGTTCTCCTACGATTGGTATCAAAACCTCTCTTTGGGAATTGTCATCACAATGAGTTCCTTAGAAAATACCGGTGAAGGTGGGTGTCGTGGTGTAGAGATGTGTTTTAGAGTTTTATATGTCTCGGAAGAAAGGTATGGAAGGATGATCGGTGCAGTTACCCCTTCTGGATGTCATTACAAGGGTCTCACCTCTATTATATAAAGTTTCTTTTAAATCATTGCTATTCAGTCCGCTCAAAATCCAAAGACCTGAAGTTGACAGGTCTATCGTCGCAGCCTACTCGATAAGTCGGTTATCAGGAAGTGGCAGCAATACCTACGTCACGACATGACTTAAATTTGGAAAAAATTACCAAAAAAATCATAAATTTACTATAATTATATCGATTCAATCCTAAGTCTATTTTTTTTTTTTGTCTATTCATTCCTAAACCTTTTATAATTATATCAATTTAGTTCATCCGGCGAATTTGACCTGCCGACGCTGACATAGATGCCCGCCGGCCGACGATCGAATATTTTGTTAATTTTTGTGAATTCTTTTTTTTTTTCGCTCCCCTACCCTTTCCCCTTCGCCGTTCTACCTCGAGCTTCTCTGTTCTACCTCCACCGATCGCCAGACCTCGGCGACCGGTCAGAGGACGACCGGCGAGGTTCTCGTCGGCCTCGCCATGGCCGGGCGACGCTGAGCCTTGCCTTCAAACGAAAGCTCAGACATCCTCCTTCAAACGAAGACTCTGGGCACGGACCCGACGGGCTTGCATTCCATCTCCCTCAGCTCCGTCTCCAGGCCCATCCCGGCCGCGTTGGCGAGCAGGTGGATCCCGTGCTCCGGCCCCTTCATGTACGCCCGATTCTCCCTCTCCTTCTCGAACGACACCCCGAATCGCTTCTGAACGTTTGCACGCGCGCACATCCAAAAACCACCTACGTCAGGAACTCACTCATGCGCCCCAACAGTTCGACGAATTGCGCAAGAGAACCGGCTTACCTCGGGCGAGCTCCTCGTTGAGCTGCCCGTCCCTGGTGAGGGCCATCATGATCTGGGGCAGGCCGAGGGGGAGGTTGTCCCCGCAGTCGACCTGCCAGAAGTGGATGGTCTTGCCGTAGGTCTTGCACACCTTGTCGAGGTCCTGTGCCGCTCTAACGGGCCCGGGACGCCCGGCATGAAGAGGTACCCGCCCTTCACCTCATACTTGTGGCTGTGCCACAGCGGCTTCTCCTCGTTGGGCAGGGTGAGGAAGAGGTTCTCCGAGACGATGTACTCGAGGCCGATGAGCCAGGCGTCGGCGCCGGGGCTGTCGTAGACGAAGGAGGGTGTTTGAGGTCGGGCCTCGCCGGTTGTCCTCTGGCTGGTCGCCGGACCTTGGCGATCGGTGGAGGTAGAACGGGGAAGGGGAAGGGGAAGGGGAAGGGAAGAAAAATAAAAAGAAATCAAAAGAAATCAAAAAAATTATTAAAATATTCTGTCATCGGTTGGCCGGAGTCCACGTCAGCGTCGGCCGGCCAAAATTCGCCGGATGGACAGAATTGATACAATTGTAAAAAATTTAGGACTGAATAGGCAAAAAAATAAGTTTATGACTTTTTTGGTAATTTTTTCCTTAAATTTGCAACCTCATACAAGATATCGTGAATTATTGTTGGGTTACTGCGCAAGCTAAAATGCTTCACTAGAAAGAGAGGTGGGACTTTAAGGGCTCATTTGGTAATCGGTCTATTTCTCTGTTTTTCTATTTTTTTGTTCCTCGGAACAGAAAAAGAATAGAAATCTATTTGTGTACGTCAGTTACTGTTTCTATTCCCCGAAATAGATCATTGGCCAGGGAATATATTTGGAACAGAAAAAAAAAAGTAAAAAAAAAATCTTTTTTTTCATGTTCCAGGAATAAAAAGAGAAACAAGCTCGGCGTAACCCAATCTACATATATCTAAGTCATCGGGTCGAGTCGGGTCGGGTTTAGTTTTTTTTAGACCGTTTATACTTTTGTCTTCTTTAGTAACTTGTCAAATAATGTCAACATAAAATCAAAATAATCAATTTAATTCTTTTTAATTTCTACGTTGATATTTTTCTTTCAGCACCCTCGGATATATTACCGAAGACGCACTAAAACATTCATATGCGACATGAAAGAATTGACAACAAAGGAAGAACATTTAAATTCGTATTCAAATGCTTTGAATCTATATATATATAAATTATGTTAATACTTGACTTTTTTGACAACCTTACTAACTATTATGTTGGATTTTCTAGGCCTTCTTAGAATATCTTGATCAGTTAAGTCCTTACAAAAGTCTAGTTTTATCCAAACATGAATTGTTAATGGCACACATGATAACAGTTCTATTTCCCTATTTTTTTTATTTTTCTATTTCGGGAAAAAGGTTTGGAATAGAAATTGTTTTGATAACGCAATTTCATTTTTCTATTTTTTTTGGATAAATTTTTGGCCTAAAAATAGGTTTGGAACAGAAATAAGAAGTGAAAACTTTTTACTTTTCTATTTCTTGAACAAAAACAGAAATAAGAATTTTTCTTATCGCCAACTCCCTCTCTCTCGCGTGTTTGCCACTGGTAGCCCGTCGCCGACGTCCTGTCCCCGGCCCTCGGTTGCTGGCTGCCGGTCGCCGTCCGTCGGTCGTTGGCTGCAGTTCAACATCCACCGATCGCCCCCTCTCTCATTCCTGCCACTGTTCGCCATCCGCCGGCTGCCGCCGATCTCCGATCCCCAACTCCCATTCGTCCTTCGCTTTTCTCCATTCCCCGGTCATCGACCAAGGCCCAGCAGCTGGCAAACATAGAAATTATGCTGTTATCAAATGAATTTTTGTGCCGGGTATAAAAATTTTGTGTTGTTATTAAACGCGTGTCTCTACTCAGAAACTTGTCGAGGAAATAGAAATAGAAAATCTATTTCTAGCCAGAAATAGAGCTCGGGAAGAGAATAGTTGTCATTCATACTCTAAGTCTCCACTGATATTTTATAATTAAATGAAAAAAATTGGGAATATAAAATTTTAGGATTGTACCAAACGCATTTATGTTTATTTATTTATTTCAAGAATAGAAATTTTGTGCTGTTACCAAAAGCGTCTTCTGCTAAAAAACTCATTAAGGGAATAGAAATAAGAAAAATTATTTCTGAACAGAAATTGTTCCCGAGAGCATAAATGTTACCAAACGCACCCTTAGTTTCTCAACTTTTTCATTTGCCCTAACTCATAATTAACAAAGAAGAAATCTATCTTTTACTTTGAATGATTAGTACACTTTTTAGTTGCATATCTTAGATTAAAGACAGACTCGAAACAAAAGCCAGTTGCGGTCGAACTTATCTTTATTAGAATAAACCTAATCAATTTAATGTCACAATATGCCATAAAGACATTAGTTTCCTTATCGACGTGAAAGAGTGAACGATCGCCTAGGTACGAAATAACCGGGTGGAAGGAATATCGCCCATGGATTAGGTAAAATGCGAATGGATGACACAAACACGTAATTATTTACACTTAATGGTTCCAAGAATCGCACGTAGGTTATATGTCTAATTGATGTTAGTTTTAATATTATTTTTTTGTTCAACCAAGAACAAATCTTGTAGAGGAGGACAATTCGACGTAAGTTTCCGGCATGATTGATGTTGAGATTTTTTTTTTATATAGATAATGACACAAATGGTCTATGAACTTTGGCCCCATGTGTAATGTAATCCATGAACTTTCAATTTGTTCAATATAGTCCCTAAACTTTAACCCAATGTGCAGCGTCTCTGAATTTTTAATTTGTTCAATGTGGTCCCTAAAATTTTCAATATACATTGAATATTTTCACATAGTTCAAGGACTAAATTGCATATTAAGGCAAAGTTCATGAATCATATTGCACGAACTAAAAGTTCAGGGATCTCATTACACATTGGGCCGAGACCACATTGCACATGAACTATTTGTGTCGTTTCCAGCCAACGTCTCTTTGTTTTTTTCACTGATAGGACACTTGTATACTTCGTCTTATTTTACAAGGGAAAGCAACACATGTGATGCACGATGATGGGACACACTCAGCATATATATATATATTAGTTTGATTAGTCGGAGTTAGAAACTTTCAACATTGAAAGAAAGACCAGTCCAAAGTCCGTACAAGATTAATTTGGTAACACACACCTAAGCTCTCAGACAAGTGCTTAATTAGTATAAGAGATAAATTAACACGCTCCAAAAAGCACACGTATATATTTGAAAATGATGGTTGCAAATATAGTAGTGGGATGACTCGAGAGAGCAAGTCAAGTCAAGTCAATGTCTTGGGGCTTCTCTCGTCAAGTCTTTGCACTGCAATTGCAAGGAAACATTCTCCTCCTCATTTGGGACGGCACTTTCCATTAGAGGCATACAGCACAAGGATTGTACATGCACGTCCCTCTCAATTTTGTTGAATTAATTTGGCATGGAATTGACATATGTATCACTAATTTCTCCAATCTCTTACTTAAAAGATGGGAAATTTCCCGGCTACCAAGAGCAGCATTTTGCGTGATTTGGTTGTTCTTATTTAGGTGTTTCTTCTAATAAAATCGACGAGAAATTTCAAGAGTGTGGAAACGGAAAATATGAAAATATGGATCGCTAAAATAGAGTCCTTCTAACTAAAATAATTTTCACGTGCTAAGAATACTTTTAAGAGTCTGACATATTTAGTGATTTGACGGTCTGCAACCGGCTTTTAGATAACTGGAATATTTCTTACAATCGCTCAAACTTTTGACATATGTAGAGTGTCATTCACTTTCAAGGCTTCTATCGGAGTATAAAGTATGTTTTCCTCGAGTAATTTGGAGTTCAGTATATGCAAGTTTGAAAACATTTTGAAAAGCAGTAATGTATTCTTAAAGCCTTGCGAGCAAAAGTAGGTAACGACAACTGCTTTGAACTGTTGACTTGAATTCAAAGAAACTTCAAAATAGTTTTATAAAAAATCAGAACTTTCCATGAAAGAACTTAATAATAGTAATTGAGGGGGGGCAACACCACTTTTTTTAAATTTTCCAAAAATAAAGTATTATTTCGTTCAAAAAAAAAAGGGAAAAAGAAATGAGCAAGTGCTGTCTATTTCTCTGGATGAAGGTGATATGTAGCTATGAAGAACTTTCATGAAATTGTGACCTTATTGTGTTCCAAGAACTCCCCCGTCTTAGTGTGGCTGCTGGCACGGAGTTAGCGGGGCTTCTTCCTCGAGTCCCGTCATGATCGCTTAGTGGTAACGGTATTGCCGGCTTCAAAATCGAATCAAGTCTATCACATGTCACATGCAAGGATTATGCGAAGGATACTAAAATTGATAATAGTGTGGCAAATTGCGAGCAACCATTTAAGTAATCGATGACATTTACGTACCTAACAAGAATTTAACATTTCACCTTGTAACTCAATTTTGTACAAAGCTCTATACTCTTCCAAAATAAGACACCGTAGAGCCCCAATAAGCAAAAAAGGAATTGCTAGACATGATTTTAAGTCAGTATATTTTCCAAAATTAATAAAGCCTGATGCACTAGATGGTTGTCTTGATTACTACCCAATAATCATGTTTTTTTTTCCATAATACCGCGAATTTGATTATACGTCAACAAGCAAGAACGCAAAGTATTTGTATCTATCTATTGGATCGGGTATGAAATAATTTTATCTAAGGAAGAAAAGATTAGAAGCAAATTGAATCCCCACGTAATCGTTTGGGAGCTCTAGGGTTTTATTGCACACATGCAATATTAACTCGCGTGGACCATTTCTTCACATAACAAGCACACACAAAACCTTAATCTGCTATGTTTTATTTATACATAGTAAATTCGAAAGAACTACACGTCTGCTTAGCACCACCGAGGTGATTAAGAGAGACGCCAACGCAGTAAATTAGCCTTCTTTAACTAAGACCAGAACTGTTCCCAGTCCGGAAAGAACAATTCGCTGTCGCCGGGCAGCATCTCCATGTCAGTACTGCTTCCTAGCCCTCCTGCTTGCGAAGGGATTGTCCCGTGGTCTCCGGTGGCGCATGAACTGTCTGGCGATGAGCTCGCTCTCTCCGTGAATGGAGGACTGCTCCGGCTAGACGATGCAATTTCCTGATGATGCCCATGATGATCATCCTCTGGCATGGTGTTCTGTGGAAATGTGTGGCTGCTTCTGATGATTTCTCCCATCGGTCTCCGGTCGAACGACCTCAAGGTCTTCGTTTTCTTGTACACCCGGCACACGCTGAATTCATGCCTCGGCTGCAATTATAGACACAAACGAGAGACATTAGTTGCGTGTCGTTGTTCGACTCATGCGTGGTCCAACAACAAGAGGAAATCGAAAGAGACAGTTTGGTGCAAGAACTTGCACTTATGTTACTGGGATCTTTTTGTCTTGATTACAGTTAATGCCATTGCAGTTACACCACCACACCAGCATAACAATGTCCAGAATAAGATTACATATGAAAAACGTTCAATCGTGTTAATTATTCCATACGTGTTCGACATAGATTATCTGACAGTTCTTTCGATATAAATCGGATTAGGGCATCACATACCACCACTGGGATTTCTTGAGGAGAGGAACCCTCCCCTTCAATGGCCTTGTACTCATTTATCTTCCACTCGGTTTTCACGCCGTTCGGAGCCCGTCCTGTATAGAACACCATAGTTCTCTTCACTCCCACAATGCGATTGCTCGAGTAGATGAAACCGGGAGAGCCCGTAGCCTTCCAGTACCCAGTGGTCGTGAGCCGCCTCGGCCTCCCACCGCGGTACTCGCTCTCTTGCCTAGGGATGAAGAAGAACCATTGCTCCGGATCTCTGCGGCATAGATCTCCTGCAAATTCTGGATCCAAAAGAATTTTGTTACATAACAGAATAGAGAGTATTGATCTTATCATCTGTAACCTTTCTTTGGCGGAATTCTAATTGTTTCTTAACCAGTTCTAGGACATGCGCGTGTGTTCAAAAGTTCATGAAATCATAGACTGTCACACATCGTGGATGCATATGAACACTACTTGGGGAAATAAATCATGAGTTAAAGGATGACTCCACCAACTGACACATGCGAAAATATAATTCTGCGAAAAAGTTGAAGCCCGTCGAATCAAAGTTATTTAGAAGAAAACCCTACAGCCTAACAGGTACAACTTCCATATGAAATTCTCCAAATTCTCGTTGGTTCTTCTCTTTTCAGACAAGGGCAGAAAGACTGAAGCCCGTCACATACTATCTGTGTTACTATGTGCTCCCGCACTCGTAATAATACTTCATAAGAAACTGCGATCCAAAGGAGAATCCATCTACGATTTGAAGAAATGCGATAAATCTGTACCTGGAAGAGGCTTTGCAACATGAAAACAAGAGATGATCATCAAGAAGAAGAAGAGGAAGAAACGTACGTGGAAGGTCCCATGGATTGAACTCGTAGATATCGAGAACGGGTATGACCCGGTGAATCTGCCCGTGGAGAGCCTGCCTTGTTCCCTCGAGCTTGTTCCGTAAATAGAACGAAACCAACTCTTCCTCGGTGGGGAAGAACCGAAACCCTGGTGGCAAATCCTCCATCTCTCTCTCTCTCTCTCTCGGAACGACTTGCACTTTGTCCTTCGTATCTTTCTGCTTTTGTTTGTAGTTATACGCAAGAACGTGTTGAGATCGTCACCTATAAATAAGCGCAGAGATGGAATTCTCGTGGAAGGGTTGAGAGACGGAGGGAGAGAGAGAGCTTCACCAGTTGTGAAATAAGAGAGGGAGACCCCCTCGGTTTTGCTTGGAAATTTCCACGCGCTTGTGCTGGAGAAAAAAATTGTGGTCCTATCAACTCCGTACGGATATACTGTAGGGTTGGGTTCTTCCCGGGTTGTATTTTTCTGTTTTCTTTAGTGGGGGTGGGGGTCCTCATTACAATGAAACTCCGGCACCACCGCGTGCAGCCGGTCTAATCTCTAATGACACGGACCAACATTCCACGAGCACAATATCACAAATTGGACCGGCTTTTGGTACTTTTTTTTTTCAATCAAAATAATATTTCATTCATTTCATTCACTTCTTCCGAATACAAAAGAGATACATTACAGATTAACTGCAAACCAAAACAACTCTTAGACAACTTCAAAACAAAATAAGTTCTAGATAACAAGAGAAATCATCAGAACAAAGTTATGGGTCACACGCCTAAAAAAGTAAATTTATGACTTCTTCACACCAAAATCGATGGTCGATCACCGAATCCGTTTTCAGTAATGAGCACACACAGAGATCTCTATCTGTTTCTACAGCTTTGCCTTCGGCGGTGCGCGCCTAGATTTGGCGTCCCCAACACCATCACCGAAGGTTGAACGGGCACAGATTTGACACTTGTAAGAGCAAAATTTTCACGAAGCTCCTCTGATCTCCTTCGAAACTAGATTTGTTCACCTACGAAACCCGAAGAAAGCGAAACCCCAAAAGCACACTCGCAGAAAATCCTAAATCTAACCTAGATCGGGATAGAAATCTCCCCAAAAAAGGGAGAGAAAAACTTTCAAATCTAGATTAAATCAGAAGGGAAACTCACTCTACAGGCAGTTTCCTTGTCATATTGACCGACCATAAATGATGGTTGCTACTTCAGATGGTCAACAGATAAAGTTTATGAATGAGTTCATGTACTCTTCATGTGATAATAAACATAATATTACATCTCAACCCTCAGCTTCGCTTTATGTGTATGGAGGCTAGATTTCTCTCAGGAGAAGCGTGGTTGTTTTCCAAGCGCTATTCCCACCTTCTGTCACCACCCTATCGACCACTAGATTCGAGCCACTTGTGGCCTGACAATACGGGCAAAAAATCATGTTGTGAAAAAATGATCAACCAATTTGATCTCTTCTTTGGTGATCTCTCCAAGTGAAAAGATCGGATTTTCACTGTACGTCCCAACATTAAGGGGGTGAATGAAAACCATTCTGTTTCAGAAATACGTTTCTGGAACAGAAATAGATTTTTCTATTTTTAGTTCTGGATGAGTTTTTGAGCAAAAAAAAATGCGTTTGATAAAGACATAAATTTCTTATCCTGGAACAGAAATTCGTTTGACAACAATTGAAAATTTTTACTTCTAGAAAAAAACTTAGGCGGCAACCGGTGCGCCGGCCGGCGGCGGCGGCGGGCGGCTTGGAACAGAAATTCTATTTCTATTTCTCCCAGAAACTAAAATTTTTTGTTTCTCAAAGTTGATTCAAATCTATTTCTAGAACAACTTTTGTTCCAGAAATAGAAAAATAGAATTACGTTACCAAACGAGTTTCTATTCCAAAGCTATTTCTGGAATAGGTTTGGAACAGAAATTCTGTTTCTGGAAGGTTATCATGCACCCCCTAACTGACCCCTTCCCTCCTTCTCTCTCGTCGTCGCGTCTTCATCAACAACGGTTGCCATGAGAGAGAGGGAATGAGGAGGGTGGTGTAATGAGAGTGACCATAAAAAGAAATGTCATTGGAGACAATACCATTCCCCGTACTATGGCAATTCATGAATATTGCGAAGTTCATATCACTTGCCATTTGAGCCAAGATTACCGGATGTGACTTTATCATCTATAAAGCTCCGTTCGTTTTGCAGAAAATAGCTTTCAAAAAAATATTTTTTCGGATTTTTCGGCATTCAGTTCACAGAAAATAAACGAGTCAAAGTAAACATTTTCCACCCATAAAAAGAACAACTTCAAAAGTGGGGAAAATGATTTCAAAGAGGAAAACATTTTGCCTAATTTTTCCTCCCTCCACTCATTCAATTCATTTTATTTTTAATTATTTTTTTAACAAAATTCGAATTTATTAATGTAATTTTATTTTTTTATTTTTAATGATTTAAATTTTTTTAATTTTTTTATTCTTAATTTTTATTTTCTTTCTTTTTATTTTTTCCTTTTTCTTGGCCACGACGACGAATGTCGGCGAGCCTCGAGCTCGCCCGCGATCAGTCGCTAGCCGTCGTCGTGGCCGACCACCGGCCGAAGAAGAAGGGAAAATAATAAAATAAAATAAAATAAGAGAAAAAATTTAAAAAAAATCAATTTTTAAAAGAATAAAGAAGAAAAGGAAAAATTAAAAAATAATTAAAAGGAGTGCACGGAGGAACAATTTTTCACACCGAACGGCAGAAAATATTTTTCAGTTCATTTTCAGGTTTTAGTCGAACACCGAAAAATATTGTCAGTTTCTCGTGGAAAACATTTTCCAGAAACACCTCGTTTTCAGCAAAACGAACGGACCCTGAGTTAAAAAAATTATGAAAACATTATACACCAATCTCGTGAGGAAATGAAATTAGGATCAAGCGATACTTTATGAGGCAAATTAAATTCTAATGACAAGCGATGTGGGTAAGAAAATAACATTCACTATAAAATCGTGATGCATGAATATTGCAAAGTTCAGATCTCCTGCCATTTGAGCCAACAGTACTGAACGTTATTTTATATAAAGCAATGATTTTTTAAACATTCGTCAAATTTTGAAAAAGAAAAATTTGACTAAAAATTATGGACGTGTCGGTGTCAATATTATATATTGTAGAAGTTTGCAGGTACTTCGAGTTCAAGAAAAAAGTTAAAATTACGTGCACTGCAAAATTTGACTAAGCAAAAGGTAAAAAGTAAAAAATCAAGCACTCAAGGGTTTTGCAATTAAACGGAATTCTGAAAACAAGTTGGGGAAATTGCAACTACGGCCCCAATTTTGCCCCAGTTATCTTTCTCTCTCAATTTTTTTTCTTTATTTCTCTCGAATTACAGCCAAATATCGAAAAATATTATCTGCTAGTGAATCTCTCTCTCTCTCTCTCTCTCTCTCTCTCTCTCTCTCTCAACTCTTTCATGAGAATTCGATCTCCACTATGCAAAATTCTTTTCAGTTCATTTTCAGGTTTCGGTCAAATACCGGAAAATATTGATATTAGAAAAATGGCATTCTCGATAACATATTTCAGAAGTATCGCATTTTACACGAGACAAAACGGAGCCTTAAATTAAAAACAATATAGAGTAAGCACAGCAAACTTGTATTTGTCCTACATGTCCTGTGCATGCATGCAGGCAGAAGTTTCGCGCAATACAACAAAAATGTTTGACTATTTCCAAGTAAATTGTACTTCATCGAAGAAACGTCTACTTATTTCAACGTAAGAATTGTCTCCATGCTACATTATTCAATACACCAATCCACATCATGTCTTTCTTGTAATCCAAGTTTTCTTCCAACATCAATTTGGAATTTTACTTCCATTTCTCTCCTTATTTTGACTTGACCCTCTTCGAAGTTCGCAATGTACAAAAAGCTTTACCTCAGGGCTGACGGAATCACAAATATAGTTAAACCGTATTAAGTTTTCTACACAAAAACAATGTCGAAAAATTATTTTCAAGAAAGAAAAAGTTACATTTACTTTTTTTTCTTTTTTGTGATGACAAAACCTACTTTAAATTGACAAAGTTATATATATTTGCTACCAAAAGGAAGATGTTTTATGTAATGCTCTAATCTACACAATTTTTAGTTAAGAGAATTACCAAAAAAAGTCCTAACCTGTTGCAATTGTGCTAATTCATGCATAATTTTTTTTTTCAATTCAGACCTAAACCTTTTGCATTTGTTCCAACTTAGTCCATTTGACCGGAAATTGCTGACATGGCGCAGCCGTCGCTGATGTGGATAATTATAACTAATATTTTTTCAATTTTTTTATTTTTTTATTCCTTTTTCCTTTTTCTTCTCTTTCATTTTTTTCCTTGCTTTCCTTTTTCCTCCGGTCGGTCGAAGGACCTCGCCAGCCCCGCCTCTGGCCTGTCGCCGGGAGGAAGATGATGGAAAAAAAAAAGAGAAAGAAAAGAAAAAAAAGGAAAAATAAAAGAAAAAAAGCACAAATAATTAAGGAATTAAAAAATTCGAAAATATATTAAAATACTATTAAAATTTATCCATGTCAGCGATTTCCGGCCAGATGAGCTGAATTGGCACAAATATAAAAGGTTTAGGACTAATTTTTTCTTTTTTAGTCAGTCAAGTGGCTTATTAACCACATTAGAACATTCTGTCAAGAGCGTGCAATTTTTATGGTAATGCTCAATAGGCTGCCCAAACTGGCCGCCCCTTCGTACCTCTATCACTTCTTTAAAATATGACTTAATCAGTCAATCAAAAGACCTGCGAAAGGACTTTAGAAACATTTTTTTTTTTGGGGGGCCAATGAAAAGAACTTGAGGTAGGGTCAACATGAGGAAGTTTACTGTTTTATGGACACATTACGTGATTGATACGGCAAACACAGACCTAAATACATTAGAGAAATCGTGGGTGGACGTAACTATTTCTTCATATTTCATAGATTAAATCTAATTAATTGGATTCACATGCAGGATTCTTCGAGTAAAAAAGGAAAATGGCGTAGAGCCTCTGCCTCCTCTTTCCCCCAAGAATGGTTCAAGCGGACCTTGTTAATCATGATTCCCGTATGGTGTAGTTAGGTTTGGGATTGAATCCGTCAGGTCCAAGTGTCTTCTTCACCAGTCTTGACGCTGAGTCCAGACTCCGGAGTGCGTGGTCCAATGGAGTTGACTAGGGTTTGATGGATCAATATTCTGATCTATGACTTGAAATGGACTTGGTGACAAGTGCTTTTCTGGTGTTTTTTTATGCTTCTTCACGAGGATGTGCACAAATCTTACGTAGCCCATTTGGTAATGAAACGACCAAACCGAGTTTGTTAATTCCTTCATGTTCCTCCTTCGTGTTCCCATATCGATTTGTCTCCACTTCCAATTCTTGCAAGACAATGGGCAACATTCAAGCTTATTCAGGGTTTAATAAAGAGCAATGCTAGGTTCATTAAAACTGGTCTATGGAATGCTGACCGATGTGTCGAACTGCAACCGGTTCTTTAAATAAGCGGGTCATATTCAACGACTAATCACGAATAGACATATTATTTGATAAACCGTTGTCATAAACCGGTACTAATGAGTTTAGCATTTGTCTTTATCGAATAAATAAATATTTAGCGTAAAATAAAAGCCAACCATATAGTTGAGAGCTCTTATTGTGAATTACTACGCGAAGTTACATATAAGCCCTTTTACAACAAAACATATGGCAAAATAGATATAACGATAACAGCGAAAATTCTCCTTACATTATGCGCTTACTTCGCTCTGTCTCATCTAATTTATTATTTTGCATTTTAGGACAAATTTGCATGGGCGATAGGACTAACAATTTGTGTGTTGCGACTTAATGTGAAATGTCAAAAGTAGCTTCTTTGCTTCCCACCAAAATCTAAAGTACTATTTAAGTCTATTAAAAGATTATTATATTTAGATTTACGTGTCGGCAGTTATCCATTGCGAAAATTTCCGCTCTTAGGATTAAAAGACTAAGAAAAGTCAAAGTGTGTGTGCCTGCAAGATTTGAAAGTTCAGAAATAGAAAGTGAAGTGTAAAAATCATCCTACCCAGCACCCTAATCTCCTCCCCCGCCACCGGCCCCGTCGAGTCATATTGCCGTGGCCGCCACAGTTGTCGACCCACCAAAAACACAGCATCACGGCGCTCTTACAAGACAGAGTCCTCTTAGGCTGGCAGAAGTTAGGTTAGGACATAAGAGTTACGATTATTTGATTTGGGAGTTCTTGGATTGACGGGAGATTTAAAATTGTGGTAGGGGCATTATAGGAAAATAAATGATGGTTCCGTAAATAGAACCATAACTTTAACCGATTGTGTCTAATTTCGTGATGCAGAAAACAGCAAATTACTATTCATATTTTTATCGTGTAACCTAGGTATTTAAACTCTTTGACTCGACTAATGCTCACTAATGTGCGTAAATTTTCTCGTTCATGTGCATAGGATTAGACTTATGGGGTCTCGCCCGATTTAATGGTGCATGTGAATTAGCCCTTGTAGACCCTGTGAGGGCTTGACTTAAGTCATTCTCGAATACTGTCTCTCTCTCTCTCTCTCTCTCTCACTCTAGAAATCTCTCAAAATCTCTCTTTAAGTTTTGGCGCAATCCGTGAAACAACGTGATATGCTCTTTTCTCGTCCATTAGCGCGTGAAATCTGCTCGACTTTTGCACCATCTTACAATCATGCAGAGAATAGGGTCAAGCTTTTGAGATGACTTACCTTTGACTTCCGCTTTTCTCAAGGACCTCTAATATTTAAATTGGTGAAAAAGCCAGGACTGTTTCTAGTGACGAGCGGGACAAGACAACGTTGGAGAAAGGGCAAACGCGGTTACGTAGGTTTCATGCGACCTTCCCCGGATTGGGAAAAAGGCGCAAACCACATAAACCGACAGAAAAAAAAAAAAGAGAAAAAGAAATGCTTTTCTGATAATACTGTCAGGAACGGTATAATCTCAATCGTAGACCTACACATCATCACCGCATATTTTGCATAAAGCACTCATTGATTGGGAGATCGTGTTATTATAAATAACCGACAGTACTGTCAGACTGTCATGCTAGCAACTTCTCGGAAAAAAAAAAGAAAAAGAAAAAAGGAAGCAAAGCTATCAAGAAAAGTTAGTGGTTTCCAAGGTGTGAATGCTCTAAATTCCGTAACGGATGGTCGGACTGTGTGAAGAATCACGAGGACGACTTGAGCTTAAGACTTCGTCTAGTAATGGCATGACTGTGGTTTGGTCAAGCTGTTTTTAATTGAAGTATACTTTGGTTGTTAAAGCAGAACAAGTGCACTACAGATTTCAGTTTCGTCTTTTCACCAGGCCCACCCACACACTGGATAAACAGTCTTGACATTTGTGATCAAACCTTGTTCCAGAAGGGTTGTGCAACCGGAAATGCAACTATTTTAAGGCTCCGTTTATTTCACGGAAAATAACCTTTATGAAAATATTTTCTGGATTTTTTGGCTTTTGGTTTACGGAAAATAAATTAGTTAAGGAAAACATTTTTCACCCATGAAAAAATCACCTTCAAAAGTGGGGAAAATGATTTCCTCTTTTTTAAAAGAGGAAAACATTTTCCCTCGTCTTTCCTCCCTCCATATTTCTTTTCTTTTTTCTTTCTCTTTATGAATTTTTTGTTTTTACAATTCTTTCTTTTTATTTTTTATTTTCTTTCTTCCTATGCTAGTCTCGGCCACCGGCCATAGGTGAGGCATTAGCTCGCCCGTGGCCGGTGAGAGAGGCCGAGCCTTGCTTGTGGCTGGCGACCGATAGAGGTAGAAGAAAAGAAAAGAAAAAGCGAAGAGAAAAATAAAAGAGAAAAGTAAAAGCATTAGCTGTGCCACGTAGTACGGCCAGGTCAACGTAAGCAATTTCCGATTAAATGATTATGTAGAAAACCAATGAGATTTTCCATACTAAATGACGAAAAGTATTCTTTTCGGAAAACATTTTCCATAAACATCATATTTTTTTGCGAAATTAACGGAGCTTAAATGCATCGTCAGTGTAAAAACTAGCATTCATAAGCAAGGGGAAAAAGTACCGAAAAAGTCGTAAACCTATTACATTTGTACCAATTCAGTAATAAATCTTTTTTTTTGTCGAATAGTCATAAATCTTTTAATAAGATCAATTTAGTCCTAAACCTTTTTGTATTGGTACCAATTGAGTCCATTCGGCCAAGTTTGGCTAGAAATCGATGATGTTGACAGCGGCCGTTTTACTTGGCACTGTTAGCGAACGTGGACAGTTTTAATATAGTTTTAATAATACTATCAATTTTTGCATTTTTTATTCTTTATTCTTTTTTGTGCTTTGCTTCTTCTATTTTGGTGTGGACCCTTGTCCAGACCCGGTGACGGCCGCAAAGCCCTCGCTTTGCCCAGATCTGATGAGGGCATCACGGCCCTCGCTCTGCCCAGATCTGGTGAGGGCATCGCGGCCCTCGCCGGGTCTAGGCGAGGGTCAGCCAGCGGCCCTTACTGGCCCACAGCAGAAAAGAAGAAGTAAAGCACAAAAAAGGAAAAAGAACAAAAAAAGGATTTGAAAGGCATCATGGCATTAAGATTTCCAAGGTTTAGCCAAGGCTTAGCTCAAGACCCTATAAAGTACTTAAAATATTATTAAAATTTTAATTAACCAATCATTAGTTTAAGTTTAATTGAATAACTAAATAATCTCAAAAGGTTATGCTACGATGTCCTTAAAGCCTATATGTGATGGATAGACTCATGCAACCATGACATATTTGCTATTGGAACATAAACAACATATTTCCACTTAAGCGCCGGTCGTGTCACGTCGAACAACCGGCATCCACGTCAGCAATTTTCGGCCAAATTGATCGGATTGACTCAATTAGTACTAATGCAAAAGGGTTTAGAACTGAACTGATCCAATTAAATGGTTTAGGACTGAATTGATGACAATGTAATAGGTTTAAGACTTTTCCCTAAGTAAAGTGAGCTTGCTTTGTATGTGTTCCTGTTTGAATGCTACGAGAAATCAAGCTATGGTAACCAAATCTTTTGACAAGGCAAGTAATCTGATCGCCATTGATACCCTACCACGACTTCAACACAATTCATCGCCATAGCTTGGCTCACGGCGGTGAAGGACGAACTTCGCCGCCATTGATATTCGTCAATGTTCCACACCGCCATGCCAGATCAGAACTAACCTAAGGTGTCAAATTGTCCTCTGTCCATCGCCAGGCCTCCACAGCTAGCATCGGACTATAAACTCCAGCCCCACAACCCTTAGAGCTGCCATCACACGCACAAACTCCCTCCCTCCGGTCGAGCCCAGGTCATCGGGGCTTGGCTGCGCGACTCGCGTGAAAGTCGCGACGACCTTGTGACGTTCGAGTGCTCATACACAGACACAGATGTATGGACGAGCAACGTGAAGATGGCGGCCAACACATGGAGGTGGTTCTCTGTGTTGGGCAAAGAGGGGAGAGATTTCCATATTAGGGTTTACAGTGTGTACGGGTGCGAACTTTTCCCCAAGTTGGTATAATTTCTGGTAAAGTTAGTTTAAGTGAGTCGCGTGGCTTAAACTTTGATGTTTTCCTTGAATACTATTTCAACTAGTTAGAGAGAATACATTTAAAATGCTAGCTTATCTCACAACCCACAATTGAGAGGCTCGTGTGCTTGACTTTTGATCTTCGTGTAATTCTAATGCCCAAGATTGAATTTTCAATCTTCGGCAAGTAAAGATTTATTTTTTGAATAATTCAGAGATATGAGTATGAAAGGGAAAATTGTCAAAAAAGTCCTAAACCTTTTGCACTTTTGCCAATTCAGTCTTAAACCTTTTGCATTTGTGCCAATTCAGTCCTAAACCTTTTGCAATTGTGCCAATTTAGTCCTAAACCTTTTGCAATTATGTAATTTCAGTCCATCCGGCGAATTTTGGCCGGCCGGTGCTGACGTGGACGTCGGCCGACCGGCGATCGAATATTTTAATATTTTTATTTTATTTTATTTTATTTATTTATTTATTATTTTTTTCCCTTCCCCCTCCCCTACCCGGCGGTCGGCCACAAGCGTGGCAGGCGAGGCGGAGCCCCGCCCGGCCATGGCGGGGCTCGACCTCGCCGTCGCTGGCCGGCGACCGAATATTTTAATATTTTTTTATTTTTTATTTTTTATTTTTTATTTTTTATTTTTTTTCCTTCCCCCTCCCCTCCCCTACCCGGCGGCCGGCCACAGGCACGGCCGGCGAGGCGGAGCCCCGCCCGGCCATGGCGGGGCTCGACCTCGCCATCGCTGCCTCGCCCTGCGACGGCGAGGTCGAGCCCCGCCATGGCCGGGCAGGGCTCCGCCTCGCCAACCGCGCCTGTGGCCGGCCGCCGGGTAGGGGAGGGGAGGGGGAAGGAAAAAAAATAAAAAAAATAAAATAAAAAGTATAAAAAAATAAAAATAAAATTAAAATTAAATTGGCACAATTGCAAAAGGTTTAGAACTGAATTGGCACAAAAAAAGGTTTATGACTGAATTGGCACAAATGCAAAAGGCTTAGGACTGAATCGGAAAAATTAAAAGGTTTAGGACTGAATTGGCAAAAGTACAAAAAGTTTAGGACTTTTTTGACAATTTTCCCGAGTATGAAAGGCGGAGCGAAAATTCCTTGGTAGCAATGGCAGGGAAGTCATCTAATTCTATTTCTCTTCCTTGGTGGATGACTAATCATGTCAACTTGCGTTAACTAGTCACTTACCGTGGAATGTTTGGCCATGCCAGAAAAAAGGAAGGGGTGTGGCCATTGGAAATTATGAACGAAGTTCGAGATTAGTAGGTAATTTAGGAAAGGTGAAAGAACTCTGACAATGTCGAGCATCTTTCCATGATTCCACACCATAAAAGAAGGCCAAAGCCAATGTATTTGAATTGACTTAAACCCTTTGTCCTTTTCAGAGGTTTAGGAAGTAGGTCCAATGACGGTATTACCTACACAATGTTGTCGGGGTAATAGCTTAACCTGTCGCGTCATTGCTCGACCTTTCCACATTAATGGAACTTCGGGGACATTACCCTGCTGAAGTTACCTTTGTTAATACAGGTTTATTTTATTAGATTTCTTGGATAAGTACGGTCAATTCTGCACCCACGAATTTACACCTCTTTGGTGGGACAGGAGGTTGAATTTCTAGACCGGCGAGACGAAATTTTCGTGGAAAGTATTTGCCATCGGGTCGACGTTCTCACTCATTCTCAAATTCTATTTACGTATAAGACTCATCGCAAGCACTTCAACAACTTCATTACCTTTATATTAATGTGATGTGTAATTTCCAACTAATTCAATCGGGCACCATTTACTAGGGAGTGTCAATGGACCGGGTCTAATCCTTATTATGTTTGGTTATTTATTATGGTTTAGTTCCTATACTTTAATTGCGACAATTTATTGTTTATTGTTTTGGAAATATAAGGGCATCAACCAACTTTTGGTGAAATATCAACTGAAATTGCATGTGTTTGGTCACATCAATAGAGGGAAAATTACCAAAAAAGTCCTAAATCTATTGCAATTATGCCAATTCAGTCCATTCAGCCAATTTTGGCAGTCCGGCGCTGGCGTGGACGCCGGTAGGTGTCGGCCATCCGACGACATAATATTCTAATTTTTTTTTTTTGAATTTGGTTAATTTCCTTTTCATTATTTTTTTTTCTTCGCTCTTCTTCTTCTTCTTCCTCAGGCCAGAGGCGATGACCAGCGAGGTCCACCCCCAATAGAATAAAAATCATCTCATTTAGTGTTTGAAGACATCTTTGGGTTGAGATAAGCCTAGATATCCACATAAAATGGTCGAGAACTCATCTGGGATAAGTTTATCACACCTGGACAGAACAACTTTTTTTTATTAAAAAAAAACATAAATTGGCAAAATGAAAGGTAGAAGCAAGAAAGAGGCATAACTCCCCCTGCCGTAAGCAACATCAATAACAGGGACGGGGTTGCCCGACCACCGCCGCCCCCTCCCTTTTCCCTAGGTTTCTCTTTGTGGGTGTCCGGCACTTAAGGCCACCATCACGGTGGTTGCCCTTGCCATTTATGTATAATAATAATACGTGATAAAGTTGGTTACCCTGTCCAGGCGACCACTACAGCAATAGTCGGCCACACAGCTAAGATAGATATTGAGATTTGGATCTTGATGTGTTATCTCTCCATTTGTCGTGTTGGACGCAACTTGATCGCCGCAGACAAGCAACCACATTGGGAGTGGTTGCCACCGAGTAGATTGGACTTCTTCCCCCTCAAATTTCCCATACACTGATGACCAAACACAACCTAATAGTGGACTTTACTATGTCTCACAAAGAAAATCAAATTGTAAAGAGTCAAAACTGTTCGAGCTATTATTTTTTGTGATATGTTCCTAATATATTTTTTTTTAACAAGGTGGGTTTGCTGGATTTATTCATTTGACATGGAAAAATAATCGCGTCTACTTCATGAGTAAATTTTCGGCATGTCTTTAAGTGATAACGATAAGAAAAAGAAAGAGCTGAGATTTAAGAAAGGAAGCTTTACGGGAGAATGGGGATGATGTTAAGAGAAATTATTTCTTTTGATATTAGCGTCGGTAGGGGACAAAAAATTCAATAGTGGTCGTGGAAAGGCGATATTTTATATGGCGGTCATACTAAATAACAATGATGGATCGAGAAGCCAACCAACAAAGGATCGGTTTTCCAAAGTTTGATACAAAATCGGTCAGGATTAGATATCATGCGAACATTATGATGGCGTTCGTGTCATGTCATGTATACTAAATAACGATGGCAGATCGAGAAGCCAACAACAAAGGATCGGATTTTTAAAGTTCAATACAAAATCAGCTAGAATAAGGATATGTTCATTAGAAATCTTAAAACTTGTCACGAAAGTGCAATTGAATCCTAAAACTTACAAAAAGTGCAATCGAGCCTAAAACTTGTCAAATTCGTGCAATCGAGTCCTTTCGTTAACTCCGTCCAATTTCGCTAGCGGAAAATACTGACGTGGCTAAAACAATGTCATTTTTGTCTAAATCTGATTTTTAATGTAATTTTTATTTAAATTAATTTTAAAAAATAAGGTTAAAAAGCTGAGAAGGGCCGGCAATGGTGGGGAAGTGGTCGGCGGGGATCGCGGCCTTCGCCCAGTTCTGGCCGAGGGCCGCCAGTGGCTGGGGTTGGTTGCCATTGGGCGAGGGTCCCCGATCCCTTGTCGGGGCCCGGTGACCATTTCCCCACCATCGCCGACCCTTCTCGGCGGCGGCGGCGAGGGCTTTGAAGCCCTTGCCGTTATTGGTTCTGGCTTTGCTTTTTTTAAACCTTATTTTTAAAATAATTAAAAAAAATTATATTTAAAATCAGATTTGGATCAAAACACCGTCGTTTTAGTCACGTCATCGCCACATATGAGAGATAAAATTAAAAAAAAAATCACATTATATTTTTTCGTTAACCAAATTGGACGGAGTTAACGGAAGGACTCGACTGTATAAATTTGACAAGTTTTAAGACTCGATTACATTTTATGCAAGTTTTATAATTCAATTACATTTTTATAATAAATTTTAAGACTTCTAACCAACATATTTCACCAGAATAAATATCACGCGAACATCATGATTGTCAGTCGTATCAGATCATCCGTACGGCGGATATATGGGGAGGGGACCGGAGGAAACAAAGACATGATAAACCTATTTTTAGGTCCGTCTTCTATGTTGGACAGGCCCAGTGGACATTAGATGGTATTGGGCCCTGATATCATATATTTGGCCCATCCAACTCTCTCTATCTTCATAAAAAAAAAAAAAACTCTCTCTCTCTCTCTCTGCGGCTACTTGAACCCTGAATCGTTCTTCCTTCGTTATCTTCCAAGTCTCGAGCAATTCTTTTGCAACTTTCCATCAACAACATTCCAGCATTGTCTTCGCTGCCTTTCTCTTTTCATCGTCAAGCGCAGTTCTTGAGATCGCCTTTCGAAATGACTTTGACCCCTTATCTTCGGTTTCTTGCATCTTAGTTGTCGCCCCACGTTCCACATCTCGTCGCCGGTTGCTCCAACTTGTCGGATTTCAGGTCCAGTGACACAGCTCGGTGAATTCCTCGATTCGTGGTAGGGTACACTCCTTCGGCATTGTTCGTACTATGATGATCAAAGCTCTGGTTCAGCTTAATTTGATTGTTTTTAGTTTTCCAAATTTCTTTGAGGCTACGAATTGACCTGCGGTGGCGAGAATGATCTTTTAACTCCTTTACGCTTACTGATATGCTGACTTGCCATTCTATTCCATTCTCGATTCCGTAAATTGGTTTTCTATGAATTTGAATCTGTCAATGCCATTTGGTTTTTTGTGCTTTTCTGTGTTGTTGGACTCAAGATAAAGTTTTAAGTGTGGTTCGCACGTTAATGTAGCAAGAGTGATGAACGAATTAGATTTGTGAAGGGAGAGACTTCCCCGGCGAGCTCAACTTTGAGAGGCTTATGATATTCTGAGTTGCTATTGTTTTGAGAGTTCAGCACTCAGTTCTCGGTTTTTCTTTTTGCTTGTTTCAACCATAAAAGGCAACATAAACAAATTTACACCTATTCCTGTAGTTACTTTGTCATTTTATTTTATTACTATCTGATTTGATATCTCTGGCACTCATTTTCATGAATCACATGAAGTGTTTGTTCTATTTACAGGGCAAAGAGTGGTGATACCATTACGCTTCTTGAACAGTTAACACGATGCTCAATTAAAGAGAAAACTCTCTTTTATTAATATTGGTTAGGAGGACTTTTTTCACACGCGTATGTATATGAGACTATTTCTTGGCTATTTATAGCCTAACAAGGAGGTGATTCCACCTCCCTAGATATTTTTAGAAATCCATCTCGATGATGATTTTAGGGTTTAGTAGTAATACTAGATTTTGCCATTCTTCCACCAGATTATCTCCTATCTTGCCTCAAGAAAAATCTAGATGGTCAATGGAATAGAGTAGTCTAGAGAAATCTAGAATTCTAGAGAAGAGAGGCGGTGCAACTTTTTCTTCAATACTTTCCCTCACTAACTACTCTTCTCTCAATGTGGATCTAGCAACCGTGTCAAGTTACTTTCGGAACACTTCAAACTTGGCAATGCCAGTCCTTTGGTGAAAACATCTGCAACTTAATCAATTTGTCTTGACATGCTCCATCTTTATATCTTCTAGTAGAATTTTTTCACGCAAGAAGTGATAAATGTACTTCTACATGCTAAGTTATTACATGAAAGATCGAGTTCTCTATCAACCTGTGGTTGATTGATTATCGCAATGGAGCTCTACAGGGTTAGTCAATAGGTTGTTGTAGATCCTTCAGAAGCTACATTAACCACATATTTTGTTGAGTCGCCATTGCTGTTGCTCTGTACTCAACGTCGATGGTTGATAGTGAATGTGGTTTGCTTCTTACTACACCATGACACTACCCCCAATCCAAGGTAAATTGTATGTCATGGTCACCATCATAGTCAACATTGCAATATTGACGCTGTAGTTTACTCGTTTATTATAGAGAAATACAAGATCAAAGGTCCCCTCCACATACCTTAGTATGCGTCTAACTGAGTGGGGCTTTCGTGGTTTTTCCATAAATCGACTTGGTACTCCCACTGCAAAGGCGATGTCGGGCTGTGTTGTTGTTAGGTAGATTAGACTTTCCAACTATTGCCTGTCCATAGTCGAATCTTCTAATTCTCTTTCTTTAAACTGCACATAGCTCTATATTTCCCTCCATACGCGTAGAGATCGACTTGCAATCAAGCATCCAAAGCTTCTCTAGGAGATCTCATGCATACTTTTGTTGACTTAGGAATAACCTTTCCGTGGTTTGCTCAACCTCGAGTCCTAAGTAGTCTTTTAGTTCTCCAAGCTCCTTCACCTGAAACCGCACAGAGAGGTTGGCTCTGATTCGGTATATCTCGATTTCATCATCTCCAATGGTGATTAGATCGTCCACATATTTTAGTACTGTAGCAAGCATTTCACCTTCATCAGAATAGGCTTGACTCTGTCAGGCAACTGAGTAGCCACTTGGCACCAGAAATTCTGCTATCTTCTCGTACCATGCTCTTGGAGCTTGTTTAAACCATAGAGCGCTTTTTTTAATTTGCAGACATAACTCAGATGAATCTTACTCTTAAACCATTCGGTTGTTCCATGTACGTGTCTCGATCTAACTCTCCATGTAAGGAGGCATACATAACATCCATTTGCCATGACTTGCTTGCTGTTAGTGCTAGTAAGACTTGAACCATAATAATATTTGGCTCTGGACAAAAGGTTTCGTCATAATCTAGCCCGTGCTGTGAGAGAATCCTTGAGCAATTAAAAGTGCCTTATATCTTTCTATAGACCCATGTAGTTGACTTTTTAAGTTTCTAGATCCACCAGCAAGATGTGGGGCGTACTTCTTTAGACCTTTGCACCAAATCCCATGTCTTGTATAGGTTCAAAGCTTGAATCTCTTCTTCCATAGCCCTCCTTCATCCCACCCTTTTGAGTCCTCCTCATATGTAGATGGCTTTATTATTCTAACATCATCGATCAAAGATGCATTTGCATATTTAGGATATGGTTTCCTTTGCCTTGTTGACCTCCTTGGCCGAGGTGCTTGCTCTTTAAGTTCGTCCATTTGACTTGGTTGAAGCTCTTCTGTCATTTGCGAATGTACACCTATTCACCACGAACTCTTTAATTTTGCTAGCGGCTGCGCTCTGACTTCTTATGGGTTCACCTTCTATAGTTACTTCTTCAATTGGCTGAGCCTTACGAGGCCCATTATCTTCTTCCATAATTTCCTATACCTCTTCAATTTGTTTTGAATTTGGTAGTACATATTGAAGAAAAAGTTGCAAGGCCTCTCTTCTCAAGAATTCTAGATGTCGCTAGGCTACTCTAGTCATTTTGCCATCTAGATTTTTGTTTTGGCAAGATAGGAGGTATTTTAGTAGAAGAGTGTAGAACTTTTTGGCTAAATATATTGTCCACATCTAGTAGTATTAGTCCTCTGTAGAATTATTTAAGGAGATGGATTTCCTGGAATTATCTAGAGAGGTAGAACGACCTCCTTGTTAGTACTATAAATAGCCAAGAAGTGTTCTCTTTTTTAATAGTTGTGAAAGAAGTCCTAAGCAGTATTATGGAAAGTGCTTCGAATAAAAAGAGTATTCTTTGATTGAGCATTGTGCCTTTCTCAAATAGGCTATTGCGTTCCTAATCTAGCGCATCATCACGAATGCTCGAAGGAATTCCATGAAATCTACGGAGTAGCTGAGTTGATTTCGAAGATTTATCTAGTAGTAGCTCTTGAGAGATTCCTAACAAACCTTTATCCGAATCCAATGAAGGTGTGGAAAGTGAACATAAGGTCGATGAAATGGATCGCTGGAGCACGAGAGAAAGAGAAGAGAAAACAGCCTTGCCTATGAGAAAATTGAACATGAGGATGAGGCAGCTTGGGGAGGAAGATCAGAGAAAAGGAGTGCAGGATAGGGTAAACCTTAAGAGGAGCCAAGAAAAGTTGTTGCCCTGGACTTCCCTTGCGATTCTGTCGCATGGGACATCTCTGCACATAAGGTGTATGCTGCCAGACCATCGTCTTTCTGGACTCTTATGTACATGTTTGGCCGGGAAGGTCTATATAAATTATTGCAAGTTTTGTCCCTGAGACAAGCAACTCAGTATTGCTCGAAACATCACATCAAAGATTGTCTTGATTGCTAGGTCCTTCAATCTTGAATGTTGGAACTATTGTACCATGGCACATCATTACAGCGGACCTGCTAATATCTACGCTTGTCTTGATTACTCTTCTATTAGCACTTATATCTCGATAATTTACGTTATTCAGCACGCAAGGCTGTACTGCTGTAGTAGGTTATGATACTACGGATAAACCATTTTTCATGTCTCGGCAGCTTTGATTCCTTTTTCTATAGTCGTTCTTGTGATTTATGCAGTCTTCCATAGCTGGAAGCAAACAGATTTGGTCAAACATCTCTTTTTGGCATTACAGATTGCAAGTCTTTCAAGTTCTAGTTGATTTGTAATGTTGGGAGTAAATGTTGCAAACTCGTTCCAGATGCTTGCATTGATGATTCTCTTTAGGATTCCAAATATTCTAGACAGTTCAAGAGCTCAGCATTATATTTGAGCCGTTGAGATTCTTTTCTGCATTGTTGTTGCATTTAGATTTTCAGGGCTCATATATGAATTAGTGGCGAGCTAATTTTAAGGTTTCTCTATTTAGCCAACATAGAATTCATTGAGCATGAGCTCAGGAGGTGCTTGATGTCTTCAATCTGCGGCCGTTCCTCCGGTTTTGCGAGCTATGGATCGAGTTGATTTGATGGTTAAGACTAGAATGTTGTAGCCATCATCTTTGTAACATAATGAGCTACAACAATTATTGTACCATTTGGATTAGGTGATGATATGGCTATTTGTAGTGATGAAATAGGATGGAACTATTCAAAATGCCCTTCTTCTCTAATATATAACCTGCAACCTAGTGTAAATTTTGTAGTTTTATATAACTCGAAACACTTTTTGTTTTTGGTCGGAAATGGCGGTTCTAATATTAATAGTACGAACCAGAATTATATGGGACATCAAAGTTTAAGCATGACAAAGTAGATAACTGAGTAGGTGGCTTAGAAAGTCAGTTCGGGCTGAGAGAATTCATTCGTTGGGCTCGCGCGACCCAATCTGCGGCTGAGTTTGCAGACCTCGGGCAGAAGGATAAAGAGACTATTTTAAGCTGGGCCAGTAGGGATTTGCACTCGTCCATCACAACTTTTGCAGGCCAGGGGGCTTCTTCGCCGCCCAAAATCCATTCACAAACAGACAAATAGTTTGTCTCAAGATAGATATGCAAATCTGCTTTATCTGTGTACTTCGCTTTTCCTGCAGACTCGAGAGGCTTCTTCAAGCTACGGAGACCTTCTCTTACAGCAAGGGTTTCGGCGATTTGGGCGGAGGGAGCCTTGAAGCTTGAAGTGAAGCCTGTGAAGACAGATCCTTTGTGGTCTCGGTGTATCCCAGCGGCGGCGGCTTCCATGGATTCACAGCACCACGAGGCGTCGACGTTCAATTTGGAGCAGTTCGCGGGTGGGGGGATCCAGTGGCCAGGTAAGAGGTTGTTTTCTTGCTGCGATTTCTTCCCCGGATTCCGCCTTGCGAAGGTTTTTAACATGTTTGCTGCTGCTTCTATAATGCTCGAGGGGCTTGGATCTCGTCTTTGGAAGACGACTTCATTCCTGGCCTTCCAGATGAGCCAGAGGACATTGGCCAGAAGTGGGAGCGCCGGGGGTGAGCTGGGGGAAGGGGGTCCTTTGCTGGAAGAGTTTCTGAGAAGCTAGGTGTCGAGTCTTGTTATTTTGGTGGGGTTGTCAATATTCAAACACTGATCAACCCAGATTTGTTTTGTCCAACTACAGAGGAGGAGCATGTGTTCAATTGTTTCTGGAGCCTGGCGACATAAAGGACAGAGGGGATTCGGGGCTAGCTTTCTTCGGTGAAGGTTTTCCATGGTGGGTAAGGCGTTATTGCAAGCGCTCCTTAGAAAGAATTTGACCTTTGGGTAGTAATCCATCTGCCATGTTTTAGTCCATAGGCTTCTGGGGGGAAGGTGTGACAAGGAGGTGTATGTTGGATTCTGCTGTGTAGTCTGATCACGTAGCCTGTTGTAGCTTCCTTTTACTGAGTAGTTGCCATTCTTGTTTCCTGTCCAGACAATTCTGTCTTCTTGAGGAGTCTGGCGTAAGGGGAGAGCTAGTATCTCTGTTGCTACCCTTTCGTCAAAGATATTAGATACTAGCCGAGAGTCCCATTGATGAGTCTCCTGGATTATCAGGTCCTTCACTAGACAAGGGTCGTTTAGGTTAGCCGGACCTCCAATCTTTCCTATTGGGAGCCATATATCCTCTTTCACGTTAATTTTTCCGTCGTCTCCTACCTTCCATCGTAAGTCAGCGACCACAGTTTCCTTTCCCACTACTAGGCTTTACCACCCCTAGGAGGGGCGGTGGCCCTTATTGGCGTTCTAGAAAGCTCCATTCGGGTAGTAAAGTCCCTTCATAAGTTGACTCCATAGAGCATTTGGTTCTTGGATTAGACGCCAAGCTTGCTTGCCTAATGTAAAGTTGCAGAGAAGAGGGAGAGAAGAGAGTGGCGTTAGAGAAGAGGCAAACGTGTGTCTTACTAGGTTAGAGACACATCTTGTATTATAATAGACAATAGCGTATTACATTAGATGGGCTAAGCCCAAAACACCAATAAAATAATAAATAAAATAAAAAGAAAGAGGGGGGAAAAGTCTACGTGACTTAACACTCTCTCTCAAGCTGGAGCATAGATATTCATCATGCCGAGCTTGTTACAAATGAACTCTATCCTCTTTCCAGTAGTAGATTTTGTAAGGATGTCTGCAAGTTGATCACTGGTCCGAATATATCCAAACTCAATGACGTTCCTGAGCAAAGCATCTCTGACAAAGTGACAATCAACTTCGATGTGTTTAGTCCTCTCATGAAAAACTGGATTATCTCTAATATGTAGAGCTGATTGATTATCACACCATAATTTAGAAGGACAATCAATGGAATAACCTATCTCCGTCAAAAGCTGCTGCAACCACATAATCTCAGCAGTTGTACTTGCCATTGAGCGATACTCTGCTTCACAACTAGATCGAGCAACCACATCTTGCTTCTTACTCTTCCATGAGACAAGATTACCACCCATAAATATAGTAAAACCAGATGTAGATCGCCTATCAGCGGGAGATCTAGCCCAATCCTCATCACAGAATGCTTCGATGCGAGAATGTCCGTGATTTTGATAGATAACACCCTTCCCGGGGTCCTTCTTCAGATACTTTACAATCCGCAGAGCAGCTTCCCAATGAGGAACACGAGGGTCAGTCATAAACTGATTAACAACACTGACTGGAAAGGCAACATCGAGTCTGGTCATAGTGAGATAATTGAGTTTTCCCACTAATCTAAGATACTTCTCAGGCTTTGGAATCGGGGCCCCTTCTTGCGGCATGAGCTTATCACCAGGAATCATGGGGGACTCGCAATATTTTGCCCCAGAAGGCCCTGTATCCTGCAATAAATCTAACACATATTTTCTCTGAGACAGAAAAACACCATTCTTACATTTAGAAACCTCAATACCAAGAAAGTATCCTAGAGGACCAAGATCCTTCGTTTGAAACTAACTGTGCAGGAACTCCTTGAGCCTGGAGATGCCTTCTAGGTCACTGCTAGTGATCACAATATCATCCACATATACAACCATATAGATACAACCAACAGGAGAAGTATGATAGAAAACAGAACTATCCTTAATACTCTGCTTCATACCAAAATCCCGTACAATTGCTGTAGTAAACCTACCAAACCATGCACGAGGTGACTGCTTGAGACCATATAAGGAGCGACGAAGCCGACAGACCTTACGAGACTCCCCTTGAGCAACAAACCCGGGAGGTTGCTCCATATACACCTCCTCGTCAAGATAGCCATTCAAGAAAGCATTCTTGACATCAAGCTGATGGAGGATCCAATCATGGGAGGCTGCTAGAGAAATAAATAACAGAACGGAGGCCATTTTAGCCACTGGGGAAAAGGTCTCGAAATAATCAACTCCATACTGTTGAGCATATCCCTTAGCAACAAGACGAGCCTTCAAGCGAGCAAGCGAGCCATCCTGATTAACCTTGACAGTATAAACCCATTTACAACCAATAGCTTGCTTACCTGTGGGAAGAGGAACAAGCTCCCGGGTCTCATTTTGAACCAAGGCCTGCATCTCATCCGCCATAGCAGCACGCCAACCAGAATGAGCCAAGGCATCAGAAACTGACCGTGGAACAGAGATGGAATCCAGAGTGACAATCAACGCTTGTGTTTGAACAGATAAACCCTTATAAGAGTCAAAATAGATAGGTCTATCACGGCAAGCACGAATACCTTTACGGAGAGCAATAGGCTCATCATCTGAGGGGAGATCCGGCACCAACGGAGAGGTATCCAGCGGAGGTGGCGCTAGCAAAGATGCATCCGGAGGAGGATCTAATGAGTCATCAGAAGGCACATTGGACGGGGTCGAAGAAATCGCAGGAGCCGGCCGCTGATGATACACACGACCGTACCACACGTCAGTGGATTCGTCTGTGGGTGTGGATGGTTTCTCAGAGGTAGGATTGGACAAAGGACGATGGACAAGGACATCCTCCAAGAAAGTAGATGGAGAATCATCCTTGGTGCCATAGGACTGAGACTCATGAAACCTAACATCTGAAGAGGCAACATAGCGACCTAAATCAGGAGAAAAACAGCGATAACCTTTTTGATACCGGGCATAGCCTAGAAAAATACAACGAAGAGACTTAGGGTCGAGTTTAGAAACCTGAGGTCGCGTATCACGAACGAAACACACACACCCAAATATCTTGGGAATGAGAGGAAACAGAGATTTAGTAGGGAACAAGACACGGAAAGGGATTTCTCCATTGAGAATAACAGAGGGAAGACGATTGATAAGATAGCAAGCGGTCAAAACTGCATCCGCCCAGAATGACTTAGGAACAATTTGCTGGAATAAGAGAGCATGAGCAACCTCTAACAGATGCCTATTCTTGCGTTTTGCTACACTGTTTTGTTGAGGTGTATCAGGGCAAGAAGTTTGATGGAAAACACCATTACGGGAAAGAAACGACATGAATTGAGAGGATAAATATTCCCGACCATTATCATTGCGCAAACATTTAACAGAAGTAGAGAATTGAGTTCGAACTTCAGCATAGAATTCACAAAAAATTTGGAACACCTCAGAACGATTTTTCATTAAATAGACCCACGTCATCCGTGAATGGTCATCAACAAAGGTTACATAATATTTGAAGCCAAGCTTTGACACGACAGTACAAGGACCCCATACGTCTGAATGGACTAACTCAAATGGAGCTGACACTCTTTTATTGACTCTAGGAAAATAAGACACATGATGGTGCTTAGCAAACTGACATGACTCACATTCAAAGGAAACATTCTTAAACTGAGGATATAACTTCTGGAGGGTGGTAGGAGCTGGATGGCCGAGAAGACAGTGAATCTCATATGGACTAGGGGATGTGGCGGAGCAAGTTACTGACGGTGGTGTGGCTTCAATAACATAGACTCCTCCTTCGACCCTTCCTCTACCAATGACCTTCCTCGTCAAAAGATCCTGAAAAACACAACCATTAGAGAAAAATGAGACTGAACAATTTAATTGCTTTGTGATCTGACTAACCGAAAGTAGATTGAAAGGTGAATTCGAAACATAAAGCACAGAAGACAAGGTTAAATCCGATGTAGGACAGGAAGTTCCACTCCCTTTTACAATTGCTGAAGAGCTATCTGCCACAGTAATAGCACTAACATGTGATGAAGAGGAATAGGTTGTGAGATTACCTACTGTCCCTGTCAGGTGATCTGAAGCACCAGAATCAACAATCCATTTGCCATGAGACATGGAAACACATGCCATATGATTATCTGTCTGTGCATATGTAGCAGTAGAAGCCTGTTCGTCCACCTGAAACTGAGTATATCGTGTAAACTCCTCATCAGTCATCTCAATCATTCTCCTCTCGGAAACAGGAGAGGTCTCCTGGATATCAGAAGATGCAGGTACTGAGGCATTGGCCACCTTGTTACTACTCGGATAACCGTGCAGCTTATAACAGTTGCTCATTAGATGACCGGGAATACCACAATGATGATAAACACGCTGGTCCTTACTACCACCACGACCTCCACGACCACCACGGCCTCCACGACCACCACGTGATCCACCACTCCCAGAAGAAGAGAACAAGGCGGACTTGTCACTAGATTGTGGTTGCACAGACGGCGTATGAACCCCAATGGTAACACTACTTAGCCGATTATAAACCTTGGGAATAGATATTGGAACCCTCTCTGAGAGGATTTGATTTTTAATTGACTCAAGTCCGGGATGAAGACCTGACAAGAAACACATAACACCGAGTTGCTCCCTCTGAGCAATCATCTCATCAGGACTAGTTGGAATCGGCCACAACAAATCAAGTTCATCAAACAGGGCCTGAAACTCAGTATAAAACTCTTGAATAGACCGCTCCTCCTGATTAAGTTGAAATAATTTCTTCAACACATCACACACGCGAGATTTGTTGTTGGTGTTTGAATATAACATAGTCAAACGATTCCATACATCTCGAACCGTTGGACAATTAGCAATCATAACCTTAACTTTGCGATCCATGGAATTTAAGAGAAGTCCGAAGATACGGTTCTCTTCAATCTCCCAACTCAAATAATTAGGGTCGGTAGACCCAGAAGGCAAATCAGTCAGGTATTTAGCCTTACCCATACCTTTTAAATAGACAAGAATAGTCTTTCGCCAAATCTGAAAATTTAGGGCTCCTTCCAATTTTTCATCGGACAGTCTCGTTGGGAAAGAGACAACACCCTTGGTACTGCTGGAGCCCACAGAAGTGTCACCCGTGATCACCTCCTTCTGTGGATCATCTCCTGCCATTATTGTTGCAAAGAAAAGAAGGAGACACCTGCTAGGTCTCTACACAAAGAAACCGGCACCTCTGGACCGGAGCAAGAAGATAACAGTACTAGCACGTCAGGGCTGGAAGTAGAAAACCAGCCTGCACCGCTGGGCAGGCTGTGGAAGGAGAAGAAATCCTAGCCTCGGCATGAAATCTGTGGCTTAGAAGCCATGCTGTTGTGTGTCCATTATAGAAGAAAAGAGAAAAAAAAAAAAAAAAGAAGAAGGAGAAGAAGGTGAGGGCCGATCAAAACAAGGGATGCGACAAAACCTTGCTCTGATACCATGTAAAGTTGCAAAGAAGAGGGAGAGAAGAGAGTGGCGTTAGAGAAGAGGCAAACGTGTGTCTTACTAGGTCAGAGACACATCTTGTATTATAATAGACAATAGCGTATTACATTAGATGGGCTAAGCCCAAAACACCAATAAAATAATAAATAAAATAAAAAGAAAGAGGGGGGAAAAGTCTACGTGACTTAACACCTAACATTGCCTTGTTAAAAGCAATGAGGTCTTTGAAACCAGGGTCCCCTCTATCTTTCCTTTCTTTTAGATAATTCCATTTTTTCTAATGGATTCCCGCATTGTCTGGTCTTTTCTTCCACCAGAAGGAGGCAATTTTTTGCTCTATAGCCTTGCAGATTGAGAGCGGAAGTTTAAAAGTGGACATTGCATACTGGGGAAGTGCCTGTACCACTGTTTTAATGAGGATCTCCTTGCCAGCCTTTGTCATTAGCCTTTCCTTCCAGCCTTCGAGCTTCTGGTTAACCCTTGCGAGTACCCACACAAACAATTGCTTCTTTGTTTGTCCCCAGTCTGAGGGTATGCCCAGATATTTGCCTATTTTTTCTATAATGGGGACTCGCAACTCCCCTGCCATATTTCTCTTCAGTTGCTCAGGGCAGCCATTGATGAAGAAAATGCCTGACTTGTTCAGGTTTATATCTTGTCCCGACGTGTAGCAGTATTGGTTCAGAATGTTAGCCAGGTTTTGGCATTCTAGCACTGTTCGATTTAGGAAGAAGATAGCGCCGTCAGCAAACATCAAATGGGAGAGGGTTGGGCACCATCTGTTCAGCTTTATTCCTTTGATTCCCCCATCTACTACTGCTTTGTTAATCAGTGATGAGAGGGCATTCACCATGATAATGAAGAGATAGGGTGAGAGTGGGTCTCCCTGCCTAATACCTCTCGACGGTTGAAACTCTTGGAGGGATTCGCCATTAACTCTGACATTGTAAGAGACTGTTGAGATGCAATGTTTTACCAGTTGAACCCACCTTTCGCAGAAGCCCATTTTTCTCATTGTATTAAAGAGAAAGTCTCATTCCACTCTATCCAAAGCTTTCTTCATGTCTAGTTTCAGGACTGCTTGGAACTTTCTTTCCTTTTTTCTAATGCGCAGCTGGTGGAGAATTTCTTAAGGAGAATTTCTTAAACAATTAGTATGTTGTCTTGGATCTGCCTTCCTTTGACGAATGCACTTTGTTCGGTAGAGATCAGTCCCGGGAGCCAAGGCTTGAGGCGGTTGGATAAGACTTTGGAGATAATCTTGTAGCTGAAGTTGCAGAGGCTAATCGGTCTGAACTGAGCAATATTCTCTGCGTTTGCAACCTTCGGTGTGAGCACAATGTGAGTGTGGTTCAAGGAGAGGTCGAAAAATCCAGTGGTGAAGAAACTGTCCACTAGTTTGAACACGTCTTTTCTATAGGTTTTGCCAATTGTGCTGGTAAAATTAGCCATTCAGACCATACGGCCCCGGGGCCTTAGTTGTTCCCATACTAAAGACAGCTTCCTTAACTTCTTCCATGGTAACTTGACTCGTTAAGGCCTCATTCATCTTCTCCTTAGCCAGGTGTGGGCATTGATCCAAGACTGGTTGTAGATTTCTTGGCCCAGCGGATGAATAAAGAGTTTGGAAGAAAGAGTTGATGTGGGTCTTGAGGGCCGTAGGTTCTCGGCTCCAGCTGTCGTCGGCCACTTTCAACATAGAGATTATGTTTCTTTGCCTCCTTTGGATCGTAGTGGAGTGAAAATATTTAGTGTTTCTGTCTTCCCATTTCAGCCAGCTGATCCTCGATTGCATACTCCAATACATTTTCTCGTCTCCAGAGTCTTTATAGTTGTTCTTTTATCGCATGGCTGATTTCCTTTTCTCCTCTTCCTTCTTGACTATTTGTCACCCGAGTGAGTTTGCTCATTAGAAGTTCAATCTGTTTATGGGCGTTAGAGAATTTGCTTCTACTCCATTTTGTTAATGCAACAGCCACTCTCCTTGTCTTGCTCGTGAAAACAGTTTCGGTGTCTCCCTGATCAAGCCAGGCCTCCCGCACAATATTCTTGCATTCAGGGTCATCCAACCAGTAGGCCTCGAAGCGAAACTCTTTCTTTCTTTTAGGTGGAGGTGCTCTCAACGACAATAGCAGGGGGCTTTGGTCCGAGCCAACTGCTGGTAGGGCGATTACTTCAACTTCCGGAAAGAGAACTCTCCACTCCATACTGCATACGGCTTTATCTAGTCTTTCTTTGACCAAATCTATTCCATCCCTGTTGTTTGCCCATGTGTACACACATCCCTTGCTTTCCATATCCATCAGAGCATAGTCACTTAGCATATCTCGAAAGGCGGCCATTCTGTGATAAGCTGCCTCTCTTTTCCCTACTTTTTCCCAGTTATGCATGATGTCGTTGAAGTCTCCAATGCAAACCCAAGGTAGCAGATTTACAGAATGAAGAAACCGAAGCCTGTTCCAGAGGGTGACCCTTTCTTGATAGCCCGTTGGAGCGTGAAGCAGGGTTATCTGCATGGCTTGACTGGTGGTGCTGTCCTTACAAGTAAGATCCATATAATTCTCTGTAAGGTTCTCTACTCCCACCACTATCTTCTCATCCCACGTGGCTACTAGACCCCCTGCCAAACCATCAAGGTCTACTATGGCCGAGTGCTGGAAGTTAAGCCTCTTCTTTATTCTGTCCACAACTTCTCTTATGTTTTTAGTTTCCATAAGAAATACCATATTGGGTCTTTCTTAAGCCACAATGGCTCTTAGATGCTGGAATGTCAGGGTAGAATCCAGACCCTGACATTTCCAGCTCAATACCTTCATATATACCCCGGTGGCTTATTAGGGCTAGCCACCAGAGCCCATTTTTTCGAGCCCGCGTCCATGTCTATCGGAGTGTCATGCAGCTGCATACCATCAAGTTTCTGATTTTCTTCCCCTTTGTGCTTGGATAGGGAGCTTCTTTTCGTTTTCTTGGCTGCTGGAGCCATTGACTTTTTCGTCTCATTGATAGAGCATTCCATCATCAGGTTTGGAGTGTGTTCAGTCCATGGAGAGTCTGAAAGAAGGATGAGGGACCCCTGTTGTCTTTTGCCCTTCATGCTTCTATTATCTTCCTCTCGGTCTTTCCCCCTTTTTCTTGCCCTATCTGCTGTTTGGGGGTCTGAGTTGACAACCATAGTGGGTATGGCTTCCTCTTGGTAGACTTCTTGATTTTGAGTCTTCGGTATGACTTCGTCTTCTTTTGGGTAGTCATCTCTATAAAACAGATTCCAAAAGGGGCTGGGTTCATGGGCTTCTGCCTTTAGCCAATAACCGAAATTTCCAGCCCTTACTTCCTTCTTTTCCGCTTCGCTATAGGACACTTCCGAGCAGTTTGCAGTGAAATGGCCTATTTTTCCACATGAATAACAGAATAGGGGAAGGCGTTCATACCTAAAATCGATCCATAGTTGATCGTCCTCGAAATCTACAATCATCCCTGATAGAGGAGGTTTAGATAGGTCCAGTAAAACTTGAGCTCTTCCTGCTTTGCATAGGCTGCTTTCTTTTGTTGAGAATTTTATCTCGAGCACTTGTCCGATGTTAGAAGCAACTTCCTGTATTGCATTCTCTGATATTCTGATGAGGGGGAGGCCATGGACTTGCACCCAGAATGGGCAATGTGTGAAAGTGTAGCTGTGGATGGGTAGTTTTGGTTGGAGCTGCTGGAGGATGAGGAGGTTACCGGAGAAGGACCAAGGGCTATCTTCCAAAACTCGTCTTTTGTCGCTTTTCGAGTTGAATGTAAACATGAAGATACCGTTTGGGGTTGGTCTGCCACAACCTTTTCCGTCTTTCATGCTTTTTTCATTGTGGATAGGAAAGCTTGGAAGTTGACATTTGGCTTGGAGTGCAGTTTACCTAGCAATGTAAGGTTGCATTTGTTCTATTTTTCCTCTGGAATGTCCTCTCGCACCCTAGCTATGGACTTATCAGATCACAGGACACCCATTCTCTTGCATAGGGCAGTTATTTTTCTCTCGTGTTGTTTCTTCCTCCATGATACTGACTATGGGTTTTCTTCAGGGAGAAGGCCAGCAAGGGGGTCGAGTAAAGGAAAAGGGGAAGCTTGGAGGACTTACTTTTGAAGCCAGCTTACGGGTCTTGCCTTGGAGGTGACGCTGGTTGGTGCCGCTAGAGAATCCCTAGGTTCCATGGATGAAGGGAGCTGTACTGGATCTGAGATTTAGGGATTTGGAGAGGGTTTTTATTTTTTTATTTTTATGGTTTTTTTGCGCGGGAAGGTGGGGTTTTGATGGGGGGACATTTGGGGGTTTGATTGTGAAAGAGAGGATTTGTAATATGGTATGAATGAACAGACCGGAAGGGAAGAAATATGATTTAGAAACATTTTACATATGTAAAAATATTGACATAATAGGATTACTTGTAGCTTTTTCTATGGTATTTAGAATTTAATCTTCTTTCTTTCGTTTTCTTGAATTTTGGATGAAAAATAATAAATGAATGTAATTGGTAGATTTTCCGTTTTTCCAAATGAGCGGAAAAAGAATGATATAACATGGCGTTTTTTGAACTTATTTTTGTAAGTTGTTGATTTTTTTTTTTTGGAGAAAATTCAAAAAGAAAAATTTCAAATAAGGGCTTGAAATGCTTTTATTTTCTCAAATAAGGGCACGAAGTGAATCTTGTTTTAAATAAATGTCTGAATTGCTCTAATTGATTAAAAGAATGGTCTGACCAATTGCATTTTTAAAATTTTTTTTTTCTCTTTTTTCCCATCCTTTTCGCCGGTGGTCGACCATTTCTATCACTAGTGAGGGCAACGCGGGTTACCCTCAACGCCCCTAGGCGAGGTCGGCCCTCGCCAGATTTGGGGGATGGGTGAGGGTCGCTAGGCCCTCGTCGGCCGCAACAAAGAAAAAAATAAATAGGAAAAAAAATGATGAGAATACCTTTGATTATGCTATTCTTTCAAACAAAAAGGGCATTTCGGATCCTTATTTTTAAAACAGAGGTCCTTTTCATGCCCTTATTTAAGAAAATGAATGCACTTTAAGTCCTTATTTTGAGTTTTCTCAATTCAGAAGTTAATGCCGACGATAGATTATTGTCGGCTCAAAATCACCTAAAAAACATATATCCAAAGCCGAAACATATAAATACTAATCGACCAAATTTTTATATATATATTAATATACAAAAACCATAAATTAACCTGGTCAATCCGAACCGGGTCCATGCCATCGCTCCATGGACTAGGGGTGTCAATGGCGTTGGGCCGGCCTGGCCCGAAACCAAACAGCGCCAAGCTCAGCCCGACTCAGGCCGACCTGATACTCGAATCATATACATCCAAGATATTCGGGTCGAGTCGGGTCATTTCGAGTTTTTTATTATTATTAATTTTTTTTTTCCAGTAGGCCAAGATCGCGTCTTTGTTGAAAGAAAGAGAAAATAAGGAGAGAAAACTGAGAAACGCAATGCTTTAGGCTCAGGCTAAGTTTGTAGGTTACGATCAAGCCAAAGGGCAGCGAAGCGAATCACCTAATATTGGAGTTTCTGTGACATTGGTAATATTATTCAAATCAAGTCGTCCAAATGAAAATGGAAGGCCTGATTTGAAAGAGGGTTGCGATTCAAAATTTTTCAAACTCCAAAAAAATTCTCACTCAATTTTTTTCCTTTCCCGTCAACAAATGACATGGCCCATTCTTGACCCTCCAAAATGAAAAAAGCCAATGTTAGGTGATCCGAATCCAAAGGGAGGGAGACCACCACAAAACGCACACCATCACCGCCCTCGGCTGCGACCAGACGGTTGCCAGTGAAAAGAAGGATGGAACCGCCCATCTTCGCTCACAGGCCATCCGGGTGGGTCGCCCCGCCGAAGGGCAGAAAATGCGGGTGGGTTGAGTGGGGTGGGTGCTCCCTCGATGCCCGACCAGATCCCCCATGTGCACGCTCTTCCAAACTTAGGGAAAAAACCATCATCACGGCCTTAACAATCGGTCTGGTTTGGGTCGCTCAGTCCGAGTCCGACCGCGACGAGTGGGGTGATTTTAGATCATCAGAGAAGATGAGGAACAACAACAACAACCCTCAGAAGAAGAAGCAGATTCTCAAGCAGCCCAGAGAATGAAGCACACGCATCAGATAGAGAGAGAGAGTCATGGTCGATGGCGTTTTAGGATCACCGTGAAATCACAGGCTTCATCTCAGTTCGAGGCCGCAATGAAGGAGGAAGGGGTGGAGGTCAAGTACTTCCGGAGGAGCACGCTTTTCCACGAAGCAGTTTCAATAAGAATCGGTACTGTACTGTACTGAAATAGTACCGAGTTCCCGTCCAAAAATTTGCTAAATTTTCGAGCCGGATCGGGCTGGGCCGGCGCAGGCTTTTTGACAGCCCTACCATGGACTATCCGACCCACCCACGCACGCGCTCTCTCTCTCTCTCTCTCTCCGTAAATTCCAACATCTTCTCTCTTTCAAACTAACAAAAAATGAAAGACAAAAAAAATCGTCGAACTTCCTGAACTGCAATCTCTCTCTGCACTTTTTGACTCTCACAAGCAATCTCTTTGCAAGTCCTCTAAGCCATTGCTTCTTCCATAGTCGTCTTCTTCCTCAGTAGCTCCAAATCTCGCTCGAAAGACATCGAATCAGAGTCTGCGAATTCGTCGCCTGTTGAATGTGGATGGAACAGCAGCGAAGTCCTTCGGGATCGTCCCAGAGCCCCAGATCTCCGTCAGCCCAGCCGTATCTCTCGGTCTCCGTCACCGATCCTGTGAAGCTCGGGAATGGCGTCCAGGCCTATATTTCTTATCGCGTCGTCACCAAGGTAACGTTGATCGGATCGCCTGGTTTCGAGCGCTTCGGTTGGGTTTAGGGTTTTTTGTATGTGTCGTCTTAGCTGTCTGCAGAGAGGTGTTGAGCTATTCTTGTTGTTCTGATGGAAACTGAAGAGGGAATTAGTCTTCTCTTGCCGGCGAATAGAATTTCAGAGGAAGAGAGTGGTCAATGCATGCTCATCAATGTCAAACTTAGAAGAAATATGCATGTATTGGTGGCACTTTTTGAAATTGGATTTATTGTGATCCGGCTTGCTTTGATCGATTCATGTATTCGAATTCTATCTCATAATTTATGAGCTTGTGCGCTTTATTAGTTTATCTTGACTGGGCTGGAGGTTTAAGAGTTTGGCGAATTATAATTTGTTGCTTGTGTACTTTGAAAACTACCCTTGTGCAGACGAACTTACTGGAGTACCAGGGGCCAGAGAAGATTGTCATTAGAAGATATAGTGATTTTGTTTGGCTACATGATCGGCTTTTTGAGAATTACAAGGGCATTTTCATCCCTCCTCTGCCTGAGAAAAGTGCTGTAGGTAACAAGTCAATAAATACCTCTGTATTTGTTGTTAATATGTGTAGCGCCTAGGGGGATTGTAAGTTGTATAGTGAACGTTTCTTAGTGATTTTATGATACCAGTATTCTCATGGAGATTGTATAGGCCGTATCATCTGTTTTTCTGCCCCCTTTTTAAGGTTTGCCCTTTGCCTTGACCACTATTGCATGTCCAGTGTCCTCCCCTCCATCCTTATCATCTCTCTCTCTCTCTCTCAAACATCAGAACTTGTAAACATAGTTTAATCTATTAGATTCAAGATTTAATCCTGACTATTGAGTCAAATTAAATTAAAGCAAACCCTCAGCCTTTTCCGGCCAGATAGCTCTTAAAAACCTTTTGGTGTTTCAGAAGAGTTTGCTTCTGCCTCATGATTAATCCTGAGGATCACAGCATAATTATGCTGGAAAAGCATCATGATTACTATTCCAATGCAATATATTTGATGCAGAAAAATTCCGGTTTAGTGCTGAATTTATTGAAATGAGGCGTCGAGCATTAGATCTATTTGTTAACCGGATAGCTTCACATCACGAGCTGCGGCAAAGCGAGGATCTAAGAACCTTCTTACAGGTTGATGAAGAGGTGAGTTATTCACCGTTTGATGTCATGTGATGATTAATTTATTTCCTTTTCTCCCTGAGATAAATGTAGCATAAACTAGTCTAGTTTTTGCCATATTTTGAAATATCAAACAAGGTGGGGTTTCTGTTTTTGGCTGCTTGTGTTTGTCAAAACGTACACATAATGTTGCCTTGTCCATGTATTCGTGACACAAATAACAACTATGCAAGCATGCACTAGTTTTTCTGCTGAGGTGCTTTGCCTTTGCCTTTGCCTTTGCATGATGGAGGTTTCAACCAAATCTTGCAGTCACTCTTTGCTGTTTGGGAGATGCTTTCTATTGTCCTCCCTGCAAATCCCATCAAACTAAGCAATTATAGGGATCAATGTGTAGGAGAAGAGGTTTCAAATATGTCTGATAATACTTCTGAGGGAAAGAATAATTCTGTTGCAGAAATTACGAGGGTGAGAGAGTCTATACAATTAAGGATTTTGCTAACGCCAACCTGGTGGTGGTTGTGGTTGTGATTGTAAATGCTAGAATAATGAGGATAAATATCTTATAGACTAGCTTTCTTTTTTTTCTTTTTCTTTTTTTATCTTCCATTTTCGATATTTATAGAAGGAATATTGATGCAGTCCGGTGGTTTACACAGATCATTAATTCCGGTGGTTTACAGATATCAATATTTCTAATTTTGTCTAAGTTGGTGACAATCTCATAAAAGGCATTGGACGATATATGATGCTTTTATTGTTATTAAGAGAGTCTACCTATTTCACCTTATAATTGCTTTCATATATTGTAAGCATTTGTGCAACTCTAACCTGTAGTCTAGTTGTATCGTATTCCCGTTACCGATGTGACTCTCTCAAATTCCAATAGCGAGTATGTAATAAAGACAATTATTCTTTAGCAAAAGGAGCCTATTGTTTTTATTTCACATAACCTAGTATATTTACAAATTACAGTGGAAGACAAAAATAAGGAATGAAATAAAACTTATAATTAATACCCCAGTCAAAACAATCTCCTAACAACTTTATTTAAAGAAATCCTTGGTAGTATCGAATATGTAAAACATTAAAAAAAAGTAAATTAAATAAGCAATTACCAGAGCTCTAACTATCAAAGACGAATGCACACCTGATGCACTTGAGCCCGATAGGAGTTGAAATCTATTTCAACTATGCTTATTATTTCAACTTCGATTTTTGTTTTCAATTGGAAAGACAAGTACACTAGTATGAGATCCATAAGCATCAAGCATCAGTCTAGTTTGAGGCTCCATTAGCCACCAGTACAGTATTATCAATGTTAACGAAAGAAACAACGGGTTGAATTGCACGCTTAGTGAATTAACCACACCCCTAGGGATGGGCAGTCGCTCCTACTATTGAGCCGAATTTAAGTTCAGATTCAATATTACAAGATTTAATCTCCAATTTATATTCAGAAAACCTTCAAATTATAGTTCAATATTAGTAATCCAAGGAATCCAATACCTCAAAGATCAATAATTGTAAGTTCGAAATAAAAGACCAATGATCAAGATGAGAGTTTCAAACTTTCAATGAATAGTTCATAGTATGAGATAGTCAAATTCCTAATTTCTATCATGTGGAGATCAATGCTCACGTTTCAAAAGATTCACTGATCAAAGTCCATAAGCAAAAGTTTAGAAGTCAGATCTGATGACCTTACTAATCTGGAAGTTTAGTAAGTCCACGTAAGTAGTTGGCAATGAAACTTTTGGGTCATAACAGCCCCCGGTTAGTAAGATAAGGCTTACTTTGTTGAATTATTAATTAGTTTCCTTCTGCTAATGAATTGGATCATTCATACCACGTTATTCTTTATTTATTGCACTTTAGGTAATCTCCCAGTCGATTGCAAATTTGAGTTTGAAGAAAACACTTTTTTGTTTTTGGAATGTTGGAAGTATGCTTCTAAATGTGTTTTGTTCCCTCTTATCAGGTAATGGAGAGATTAAGGTCTTATGAAACTGGCATATTTAAGAAGCCAGCAGATCTTATGCAGATATTTAAGGTAATCATTTGACAACGATCAACATTGAACATCTTCAGCTTATACTTTACTGAGTCGATGTATAAGAGATGCACTATGAAGCTGATAACACATTGGTATTGAGAGTTACCATTCCAACGAGGGTTGTAACTATTTCACCTTTGATGACCTTCTCTCTGTTGCCGACAGGATGTACAATCCAGAGTGAGCGATGTGGTTTTAGGAAAGGAGAAACCAGTGGAAGAGTCGCATCCTGAATATGAAAAGATGAAACACTATATCTTTGAGCTTGAAAACCACTTGGCTGAAGCACAGAAGCAGGCATATCGACTTGTAAAGAGGCACAGGGGTAGTGATTCTGGAGGCTTTGCTTGATCTTAATATGCTTTTGCATTTTCTTTGGGCTTTCGTCTTCTGCTTTGCCTTGGAGAAATTGCTGATTTAGGTGTATTCTTTTGTCTGAATTTCTGCAGAACTTGGGAATTCTCTCTCAGATTTTGGCAAAGCAGTCAAACTCCTTGGTGCCTGTGAAGAAAATGCTCTTGGGAAGGCATTTTCTGAACTTGGAGCAAAATCAGAATTAGTAGCAGTTAAGCTGCAGAAGGAGGTAGACTGTAATTGAATTTAATAATCTTTGGACTCTTCAATAGGGTTTTGTAAATGTGTCTTTTCAAGCTTGCTTGTATTTGCCCTTCTAAGGTTGGGGAAAACTTTTGTGGTACTTAATTTGGTATATTTGACATGCAGGCTCATGAGCTCTTAATGCATTTTGAAGAACCTTTGAAGGATTATGTTCGTGCTGTGCAGTCTATTAAGGTAAGCTTGATATTTGTTCTCATACTTTGGAAGGCCAAATTATTTACCAGTCACTCTAACAGAGTCTCCTGGGTTTGGAACTTCTTGTCTGGCTGCTAGAAATCAATGATGTGTTCGTTCTCTCGGTAACTGACTTTCATGAGTTAATTTTGTGGCCTATGTGTTGTGGAACAGGCCACCATAGGAGAGCGAGCCACTGCATTCAGACAGCAGTGTGAATTGGCTGAAACAATCAAATTGAAAGAGATAAATCTGTATGGTTCTGCTCAGCATCTTGTTGATCTCTCTCTCTCTCTCTCTCTCTCTCTCTCTCATGGAGGGTTTTGCTCATTGTAACTTGTCAAGTAGGTAGAGTAGAATGATTGTAGATTGCAAGATTTTGGGTTTTAAGAACACGTGGTAGAAGATATCGTGTCTTTGGAAGTTGAGAATTCCTTTGTAGCATTGAAAGTACAGAACCTTTAAGTAAACTGACCGAAGATGTATAGTAAGGATGTGCACTTATGACAGCGAGCCCTTCAGCCAATGAAGTTGATGTGTTTGTCAGCACAATCTGTTAGTGTACTTTGCTACTCTGATCATCATCCTAACTAAAGGTCGTGATGTGGTTCTCTACTCCTGCTTCTTTTCAGTGATAAACTCATGCTGACACGATCTGATAAGGTGAGGGAAGCGGAGATTGAATACAGAGAGGTAAGTCCCTTCACGTAATTGCCTTTGTCCAGATCGATTCCGGGGTTTCTTTTTTGCTTATAAAATAGGAATCAATGCAGCTGAAAGCAGAGAGTGAGGAAGCAATGAGAAGATTCGAAACAATCGTGAGACGGATGAATGAAGAGATGGTACGCTTTCAAGAAAAGAAGACAACAGATATGGGAGTCGCTTTTCATGAATTTGCCAAAGGGCAGGCACGTCTGGCAAATGGAATCGCTGATGCTTGGCGAAGTCTCCTTCCCAAACTGGAAGCTTGCTCTGTCTAGGGGTGAACTGATCGTACAAGTTTTGGTTAAAAAACCAGGGGAGTTTGTTCCAATGAAACGAGTGACTTTTGGGTTCATGTTTTTCTCAATGTGTACCGAGTAAAGTCAATGCTTCGGTAGTCCCGTCATCATTTGGAATACTACAGTGGGAAAAATACATCGCTTGACTGTATTGCTATGCGATAGACCTTGAATTTCTCATGGTGGATTTCTGATGCCTATATGTCAACCGGTCTGTCAAAGAATTCCCTTGTTTACGCAGGTCAAAAACCATCTATCCTTGATCGGATATGATTCATAAAACGGTTCTGATGTTGATAGCAGAATGGTGGCATTGCAACCGGAAGACTCTAGGGGATTCAACAGCTAGATATCGGAAACCGGCCACTTGGAAAATAGTCATGAACTCTTCTTGGTGTCAAAGAGTTGTGCTCCAAGGGCAGATGTTCTAGGAATTTGTCGTCCCTTTTCATGTCACAACAATCAGTTTGCATGCAATACCATTGTATGAATAAAAAAAAAAGAGAGGAAGGGGCAGGTCCAAGGTTCTTCAGTTGCATAGCCATATCCAATCCATGTGATCGATCTGAAATGATGACTTTGGCGGGTGTGAGATCGGCATAGCTATCTTTCAAGACTTTTCACAAATAAAAAGGGCGAGAAAGGACAATCGACGCTAACGATCTTCTTAAAGCATTATTATAAAAGTCCATATTCGTTACGAAATAGTCAAATTAAGTCATAACTATTCTTAACCATCAGCGGCTCGAAGGTCTTAGGTTGGCGAGCCCAGCACCTCCACCAAAATCTTAGCAACTAGAAAGTCTTAGCGCACGAGGTTTGTTATTGGATTCTTCGAACAAGAAAAGTATGGCCAAACATACCCACCCGTAGGTGGCGCAGTTGGTTGAGAACAACTCCTTCCATCGCTGGAGGTCGAGAGTTCAAAACCTTGCGTCGTCAGCGATTTAAGTGGGGGGCCCTGGCGGTGGGTTGCTGGGCTAGTCTTCCCCCGGGTTTAGTACCGATTAGCCTATCGGGCGAAAGGGAGTTTCCTGGGTCACCAAAAAAGAAAAAAAAAAAAAAGTATGGCCAAACATGAAACATGAAATCTGTACGCTTTTTGTCCGTGGGCGTTTTCCGAAGATATTAAGTAGTATTACTAATTAATACTTGTAATCCCAACAGATGCTGGAATAGCTCAGTTGGCTAGAGCGTGTGGCTGTTAACCACAAGGTCGGAGGTTCAAGCCCTCCTTCTAGCGACCATCAACCCTATTCAAAATTTTTGCCCTTTCTGTCCTTCATTGTCCCTTTTACCGATTTACCAAATTGATCAGGCCTCGTTCTATAGCTCTTCATGATAGTGATAAACATTTAACGACCGTGATGTATGTTTTGAACTTTTGATAACGTTCAAGCTCATTAATCAAGTTCTGACCAAAAAGAAAAAAAGCTCATTAATCAAGTAGTTTCCTTTTCGACCGAAAATAAATCAAGAAAAAGTCCTCGACCGAATTGCCTAGAGCATTATAATAAAAGAACAAAATATACAAAGGTTCAGTCATTTGTCATCGAACGACAGTTTGGCCGAGTGGTCTAAGGCGCCAGATTTAGGCTCTGGTCCGAAAGGGCGTGGGTTCAAATCCCACAGCTGTCAAATTTCTTGTTTTTCATTACCATTTTCTTTTTCTTTTTCTTCATGTTTCCTTAGGTTCATCATTATTTTTTAAGTTTTTTTTTCAATACGCGGGGTGTGAGTGTAATTTCGCATGCTCTTTGAACTCGAAACCCTAGCATCTCCTCTATAACTCTCTCTTCCGCCACAACTAAGCTTAGGGCCGTCTCCTCCAAGTTTCTGTAGGTGTTTGAGCTCTCTCCCTCGCATTTGCCTCCTCCGCTCTGGTTGAGTCCCCAATCTCGCCATGGTAAGAGTCTCCCGATCAGTCTTCTCATGCTGAGCTCACACTACTGCTGCTGTGATTCCCTGCTTTTGTTGATTTCAACTAACTTTTCCGGAACACGGCGTTCATTGATCAATCGTGGAGTAGATAGCGATTTCAATCACCAGAATCTTGGCTCCGAGATCTGTTTTCTCGCGATTCTTTATCGAGAGCACTCACTTAGGCGTGATTTTTTTCGCAGTCGAAGAGAAAGGTTAGGGAGCCCAAGGAGGAGAACGTCACGCTCGGGCCGGCCGTGCGCGAGGGTGAGTACGTCTTCGGGGTCGCTCACATCTTTGCCTCCTTCAACGACACTTTCATCGTGAGTATCTGACCTGACCAGTGTTCCTACGCTCTTTTTTTGCCTCGATTCACAGTCTTTTGACCCGTGCTTCGCTTGCAGCATGTGACCGACCTCTCTGGGAGGGAAACCCTCGTTCGCATCACTGGTACGTCTCGTCCTTTTGCTTGCAAAATGTATTGTACTTCCTTCATCTTACCTTGAGATTTGTGCTGTTATATTGTACGACTTTGTCATTGTGAATCTCCGACTACAAGTCAGTCGAGTGGGGTAACGAAATGGACTTTTGTTAATTGCCTGTGTTACTAATTTCCATTTGCTTGAACGGATATGTTAAATTTTCTTCGATGTAGCAGTTGAAATTTTAATTTTTTTTGAAGCGAAATGTGCTTCACTCCTATAATTCTACTTCCTAGTTACTTCATCGGTTTGTGATGGTCAGTTGTCAATGTATTAAGGGTTTGGCTTGTTTAGCCATGAAGTTCTGCTATAATTAGGTAGTTAGCTGTTTAGCTAAAAGGTAATTGCTTTTGCTCTTTTACTTAATTTCTTTCTCTAACCGTTTGAATTTTTCCTAAGCTCAGGCGGCATGAAGGTGAAAGCTGACAGGGATGAATCGTCGCCTTATGCAGCCATGCTTGCAGCCCAAGATGTGGCTCAGCGATGCAAGGTTTCCACTTCTTTTTAGTCACAAACCTATTTCCCGATCGTGTGAAATTGTTTGTATGCATGATCCTTTCGGAAGTGCAATCAGTTTCTAGTTGTCTTATTTCTCTCTTTGCAATCTTTTTCCCTTTGAACATGATATGTTCCAGTTTTGTCAATTATCATTGTAAATTTACTCTGATGTGTCTCATAGGAACTTGGTGTCACTGCTCTTCACATTAAGCTTCGTGCTACTGGAGGAAACAAGACCAAGACCCCAGGTCCGGGTGCTCAGTCAGCACTGCGAGCCCTTGCTCGTTCTGGCATGAAAATCGGTCGCATAGGTATATTACTTGTTGTTTGATATTTAGCGCATTTGGTTCTGATCATTGGCGTGAGTAGTGATCCTAGAATACCTCCCTGTTCAAATTATTCAGTTATGAATGTTGATTTTATGACCACATTTCTTTTAAGTTAAACAGTATTATCATGATGGCCAGCCTTTTTTTATAAAAATATTTCCCTAGATCTCTTGGATCACATATTAGGCCCAGCGTATTCTTGTATATGGATCTTACTAGGCTCAAGCACATTGGTCTCAGATTATATTGTCATTCTTTACCTCTCCCTTGTTCTCTCTGTGAGTACTTCTGTCAAGCCCTTGACACTAACTTCTCCTGGAACATTCTTAGCACTTTCCTTTGGTTTCTCTCAAGTCTGTCTTCAGTTCAACTTTTTCAGCAAAGATGTTTCTGCTTCATTCACTGCTTTCTTTTGAAGCGCAGCCCTTAAGATCGCCTTCCAAAGTACCCGATGGAAGCGTTTTGAGTCATAGCCGCGCAACATCAACGATGACTTTTTGGGTTTGCTCTTTAGGGTTTTCCTCTAGAGTTCCCTTTTCAGTCCTGCCTTGATCTTTTTGTGCAAGACATAAGCTCAGGATCTTTGATCTCGCACTTTGGGATTCGATGATTGTAGCTTCCTCTGCTATATCATGGGTTTCTTCAATTTGTGGGATTTCAGATCCAGTGAACTTTGTGAATGTCTTGTTTCAGGGTAGGGGACATTAATTCCACACTATACCTCCTTACTTTGATGGTTATAACTCCAACTTAGCTAAATATTACTTTTGTTCCTTGCAATTTCTGAGGCTATTGAGTAATTGCCTGTGGTGAGAATGATGAGTAAAATGGATTTGTGAAGGGATAATATCCCTTGTGATCTTAACTCCTTTACGCTTATTGATATTCTGACTTGCCACTTCAATTTGTCGTTCTCCTTTAGTACAAAGATGCTATTGTGTTTCTGTTCTTTCGTATGTTTACTATTTTAAATTGTCTTCACCCAACCTGAGGTGCTTGTCTTTTGCTGGATTCAACTTTTGATTAAACTTGGATGATGCGTGGTTATGTGTGTATCAATTTTGACAGTTGAAATTACTGTACCAAAACTCTACCAAAGACCACCTTGAAAGATGCGAAATGAGAGAGCGTCCAATTGCAGTGTTGGCGAACGTCTCTCATGATCCTACATGCGTGTCACATGTCTACATTTGATTTCACATTACGTAATTGTCACCACCCAAATATCTCTCTCTCGATACAAACAACCACTCTCTCTTGGAACAGCTGCTCATTATCGGTTGTCATCGTGTTTCCTGAAAGGCTACTTCTTTGTGAACTCAATATTAGGAGGCTTGTTGATATTCGGACTTGCTATATTGGTTTGAGGCACCAGTATTTTGCTTCAGAAATTTTGTGGAGATGCTTTTTGGTTACTATGTTCAAGCATATGAAGTGTCGCAAGAAAATTATTTTGTTGTACGTGCAGTTTGAGTATTGCGATTTCTGTGTTTACGTCAGTCTGTGTTGAGCTAATATTTCTCTAAGATTCTAAGACTACATGGAGGACATTTATAGTTGGTTGTGAATAACTTAGGTGTACTGAATCTGCTGAACTGTGGATTGAATACTACATCTTAATTGTCATTAGCTGGTCTCAGATGTGTTTGTTGGGGCGTTATATTTTATTTACTTGGTTTTGTGATAGTAATTAATGTGGCTTGACAAAGAATACCTAGTTTTAGCTTCTTTTTTGGCATGTGCTCGAGCATTTGCTCATGTAATTTTCTTGCTTGGTTATCAGAGGATGTGACCCCGATACCGACTGACAGTACTCGCAGAAAGGGTGGAAGAAGGGGACGAAGGCTGTGATTGCTCCTGGCATCAGGCATTCAATTTCGCTGCCTGCTTTTTCTGCGATGTTCTGCATTAGATGCAATTTTTCGCTTTTGTTACTGCTATTGTGACTATAGTCATAGGGGTATATGCAGATGTTAAAGATTCATCTTTGAGCCCGTTTAAGACAGCTTTGGATCTAGTTTGTCACCATTGATTGGAGCTTCAGCCTCATCTTTCTCCTCTTACACCTTGCTACTGCAATGGAAGTTTTGCTGATTGGTGCTCTGTAGTTCGCTTCTCTCTACTGTAGTTCTTGGATTCCAGGTTGGGATTTGATGCTTTAATGATGGCTCGTTTTGTTGCGCATCTGAATCTGAAGTACTAAGAGGGCTTTGGAGGAAAATTGCATACATGGAGGTGTTGCACACAATTTTAATTTATTAATTCAACCTGGCGACTTTCATCGTATGCATAGATTTTTGCTTTTCTAACTCTTTAAAAGTTTTGTGCAACTCATTTTGTATGGGATTGAATTGTGGCACGGGATTCAACTTAGCCTCTATGCAGTTCTAGGTGCCTAAGAGGTTATAACGATCCCAATATTAACTGTCATTCTTCAACTTTGTCGGCTGAAGTCGATCTGTTCAGTTGATTTTCATGGATGACAAAATTTATCTAGGTTCAAGTAAACGATGACGTGGTGGTAATGGTGTTGGGATTGCGGGTTAATTTTAGATTCATAGACGAGTAATTCTTTTGAAACTCGTAAAAAATTTTGATTCTCGTTTTTATGCAAATATTTTCCTTTTTTTTTTTAGGTTTCCCATTTTCCTAGGAGTATTATTGTAAATGTTCGACATGTTTCTGAAAGTTTGGTTGCTGTTTTGTTTTCAAAATTAAGAAAGACGTGAAAACAATCAAAAAAAGGTTTTTATTTTTTTGTCGAATTTTATGTTTTTTGATCATGACGGTGAATATTCATGTATTTAAGAGAACCATTGTTCCAAAGTGAAAAATAAATGGTTATTACTACTTTGGACGTGAATGTCGAAGATTAATTTTATTTTTTTGTTAATTCAGAAGCACGGATAAGAGTAGCGATTTAAATTGGGAAATAGTAAATTTGTCTTTTAGAAGGAAACCAATGTCAAAACAAAATAGCCATAGAGCGTGAAGCCTTCCATTGTTGCTGCTTTGCTCGATAGCGGAAGAAGGTAGGTGCTGGTTCGGGTGCAATGACATGTTGCGGACGACCGCGGCGGCTCTGTTGTGTGTGAAAAAGCGCCAGACTAGGCAGTCTCTTTGCGATGAATCTATGTTCTCAAGGCACATATGTTGTAATTTTAAATACTTATAATAATTTTATAAATTGTGAAACACTAAAAAGTAAAAAGTAAAATGCAAAAATTTATGAGGATTCCCTTCTTTTCAATAAGAGGCAGAGATCCATTCCCTTTAAGGCAAGGAAATATAGTTGGAACATCGATTACTGAAGGAACAAGGACAAGTGGGGAACTGTCTTTTCGGAAATGTGAGTCTATCCTCACCTAACTCTGATCTCATGGCCACCTTCTTCACCAATCGGAACAAATTTCCTTCAACCGTGTCTCTGATGGATGACTTCGTAATATGGACATTGCCCAATCATAGTACGTCTGATGGAAATTTCCTCTCCTCCTCCTCCAATCAGAGATAGGAGGATGGATAGCCCATCTTGAAGTTTCTCTCGCTTAATTCGAAAGGTTTCATCGACAGAAGTACCACATTGTACACATGCATTGCCCAAGTCATTTTCCAAAGTAGCCTTCTTCAAAGGTTGCAAAATCATCCATAGTGCCATATGTAGGACAAATTTGTTGGGCAAAATCATATATAATCTACACACACATACACACATAGTTGCTTATTGGCTTTATTCAAATAGTGAAAACCCATGATATCAGTCGGTCTCAATTTTGAATCTGAATCTTCTCGATGAAGGACTTGCTATCCAATCCCTTGCCGTAGAAGTTGTCCAAGAACTCTTGCGTGGTGAAATCCCGGTAAATGGCCGGCCTCTCCGGCGACAGCAGCTCGGGCAAAGGCCCGTAGTGGCCGGACCCTTTCCACTTGCTCAGATTGAAGAACACGACTATGGAGATTCTGGGTTCCTTCTCCGAGTTGGCCACCACACGGTGCTGCACGCTTTTGTACTCGCCATTCGACACTATCTGTCCCCCCACCCCATCGCCACAAAAAAGTCCCAAATCATCAAAAAAATTTGGGATATGCCACCGGTTAAACCTTTAGAAAGATTTGCTTTTCTTCAAAGAAATTAATCAAGAACACGAATAGAGAAACGTTTGAAGGCAGAGATCCTCACCTGGAGAAAATCACCAACGTTGATGATCAACCCTCCATGCACGGGGCTCACCTCCACCCACTCGCCGCCGTGCTTCACCTGCAATCCCTTGATCCCGTTTTGCAGCAGCACCGTCACGATCCCGGGATCGGTGTGCGGCGTGATCCCGATCGTCCGATCCGGCTCGGGGCAGTACGGATAACAGTGCCCAACAAAGGCCCTGGACTCCGAAAACGTCAGCTCCTTGAACCTCCCTCTCTCCAACCCTAGCCCTTCGCTCAGCAGCTCCATCACCTTCTCCGCCACCCCCCTCGCGTGGCCGTCCCACGCCGCCGCTTCCCAGCGGCACGCCTCTGGCAGCTCCTCTGGCGGCAGCGGCTCCGGACCCATCCAGGCTTGCAGCGAGTCGTGCCAGCTAGCCGCCTCCGCCCGGTACAGGTCGTTGTTGCTCGCGTACATCACGCCCCGCCCTTCCTCGCGCTTGTAGTACTTGGCCTTGACGTCGCGCGGCTGGTCATGGAAGGCCCTCACGGCACCGATCGTGTCCTCGAGGACGGAGACCGGCACGCCGTGGTTGACCACTTGGAAAAAGCCCCAGGTTTTGGCGGCTTCTTTGACTTGGTCCACGATCGTGCGACGGCGGTCGGCATTTTCTAGGTCGGCGAGGTCGACGACGGGTAGGGACCCGGCGGTCCTGGAGGCGAGTTTGAGGTCAGAGAGGGTGTGGGGAGGGTGGACGAAGAATTCGGGTATGGAGGTGATGCCGGAGTCCGAGAGGCCTTTGACGCCCATTTTGGACTCGTCGAACTCCTTCAACGCCTTCACGCGGTCGTAGCTCGGCGGAGGTGCGTCGGCTGCTGCGGCCATATTTGATCTTATCTTTAAGGTTGTGAGGTCGAGACGCAAGTATGAATTGTAATCGCAATTTGTCAATTGGAAGCATGAAAAACAAGCCTAAAACTCGTAGAAAAATGCTCTTTTTTTTTTATTGAATATAATAAATTTATATAACAACTCAATATATCATAATTGCTCAAAGAAGAAGATGGAGCATGGATACCTAATGACAAGCTCTTACACCAAATGACAGCAGACTTCTTCAAGATCCTTTATCATTCAGTTGGACATAGAAATTTTCTTCCGGTGCTAGATATCATTCCTAGCATGGTACATGATGACATGAATGCTTGTTTAATAGCAGAGGTATTTTTGGAAGAAGTCAAACAAGCTGTTTTCCAACTAAGCCCCCTTAATGCCCCCGGTCCAGATGGTTTTAATGGGAAATTTTTTCAATACCACTGGGAGACTACTCAATCTGAAGTATATGCAGTTGTGAAGAACTTTTTTACTACTGGTATCATGAACCCAGACTTAAACAAAACCCAAATAACTCTTGTGCCGAAAGTTCCCAACCCAGAATCCCTGAATCAATTCCGCCCCATTAGCTTATGCAATTTTGCTTACAAAATCATCTCCAAGGTTATGGTAAATAGACTTAAACCTTGGCTACCAAACCTGATTGCCCAAGAGCAAAGTGCCTTTGTGAGTGGGAGGCTTATCCAGGACAATATAATGATAGTGCAGGAAGTGTTCCATCATCTAAGGGTAAAGAAAACGAGGAGAAAATTTCAGGCGGTTTTGAAACTTGATATGAAAAAGGCATATGACAGAATAGAATGGGATTTCTTGGAGGCATGCTCGAGAAAAATGGGTTTCAGTGAAATATGGATTACTTGGATTATGCAATGTGTAACTTCAGTCTCCTTCAGTGTTAAGTTTAATGGGAATCCTCTTCCTTATTTCAAACCATCCAGAGGGCTTCGACAAGGTGATCTTTTATCCCCTTATCTCTTTATCTTGGTTGCAAATGTGTTATCTCTAATGATGAAGAAAGCAGTGGAAGATGGAAGTATTAAGGGTATAAAGATTAACTCCTTCTGCCCAATATTTTCACATCTCCTATTCACAGATGATTCCATCTTCTTTTTAGATGGGAGAATCCAAGAATGCCAATCTTTGTCTGAAGTACTACATCGGTATTGCTTTGCATCTGGACAGGAGATAAACCTAAACAAATCAGGAGTTTATTTCAGCTCAGGATGTCCACAGTCCTTAAGATCCAACATGGCTTCAGAACTGCGAGTCCCTGAACTTGAAAAAACAGGGAAATACCTTGGTATACCTTCAGATTGGGGAGAGACTAAGAAAAGTATGTTTGTATGGATACTTGGAAGAGTTAACAAGAAACTGGAAGGTTGGAAGGAATCCCTAATATCTAAAGCAGGTAAGGAGATATTACTGAAAACAGTGGTGCAGGCTATTCCTCAATACGTTATGTCCATATTTAAAATTTCTGTTTCCATCTGTAAAGCGATAGAATAGAGAATGGTAGCTTTCTGGTGGAAAAATAGTGATTCTCACTCAGGTATTCATTGGAAGAGATGGGATCTTTTGAAGCAAAGGAAGGACAATGGTGGCATGGGTTTTAAAGACTTACTTTCTGTTAACAAAGCTTTCTTGGGAAAGCAGGCTTGGAGATTAACGCAAAATTCTTCCTCTCTTTGGAGTCAACTTTTAAAGGGGATTTATTTTCCAAATAGGAGTTTCTGGCATGCTGGAAAAGGATACAGACCTTCTTGGGGATGGCAAAGCTTACTTGTAGGTAGGGATTCAATCTCAAATTTTGCAAGGTGGACTGTGGGTACAGGAGAATCCATCAGTATAAGAGAGGACATATGGTTAAATAGTGGAGTAATTGGAGGACCAGCAAACAAAGATGATCCTACGAAAGTAGCTGAGCTTATAAACACTGAGGAGAATGCCTGGAATGCACCACTTGTTAAAAACTTATTCGAAGAAGACACAGTTAAGGAAATTCTAGCTATTCCTTTAAATACAGAATTGACTCGAGATAAACTGGTGTGGACATACTCATTAACAGGAAATTACTCAGTAAAGAGTGGCTACAACCATATCAGAATCACAGAGAACAACCAAAGAGATCCAAAGGCCTCCTCCTCTTTCACGGCTCCCCGGGTTTTATGGAATAAGATTTGGAAAATGCAAGTAACTCCTAAGATTAGAATTTTCCTATGGAATGCATGCCAGAATAGCCTACCCACTATGGAAAATTTGCATAAGAGGAAAATTGTGCCAGAGCCTTACTATTCGCTATGTAAAAATCAGGTGGAAACAATAGAGCACCTCTTCCTTCTATGCCCTTGGACACAAGAAATCTGGGCTTACCCATCCCTAAACATACAACCTTCTTCTCAGGGTTTAAACAGGTTAGAGATATGGATTATGCAATTTCTCAAAACCTCAGGGAACCTACCTTCGCTGGCACTGGTGGCCTCAATTCTCTGGTTAATTTGGACTTCCTGGAACAACAAAGAAGGGGAAAAAGAAGAAGCGAAAATCAATTTTAGCAACATTTTCAACGGGTACGAGTCAAGAAAGTGGAAAATAATGAACGGGAAGTAATCATAGAAGGTTTCGTAATGATGATGTAGAGACTTAACGATGGCAAGGTTTGGGGCAATGGAAAACTTATCCAATCAATTTTAAGCTGGTTACATGGAGATTAATTCATTTATAAATTTTTTAATTTCGCAATTTAGTCTTAAATTTTTGCATGAAATTTCAATGTAATTCTTTCGGTCAATTTTCGCATGAAATAGTTGACGTGACGGTGCAGAAATACATGTTAGAGGATTATGCAAAAAAAATCATATGAAGAATTATGTGTCAACACACGAGACTCTTGAAAATTCAAGAAGTTTTAGATTTGAAAAAATCAAAGCACACGAGTCACGAAATCTAAATCATGCGCAACATCTCAGCCGTCGGATTTAAGCAACTTAATGCCAACCGTTGGATGCGTAGCAGCCCCCAAAATCGAATCATTTTTTTTTTTTTGGATGTCGAATCGTGCACGACAAATTTACAATGCGATCACGATTAGGGGTGAGCATGGTTTCATAGTAGAATCGGGAACCTGTGGGAACCGGTCCGATTTTAGGTTCCAAGGTACGTAGGGTAGGTTCTAGGTTCCACTATTTGTAACCTGGATCCTAAAATAAATTTTTATATTTTTTTGGTATATGTCTTCACACGATCTTACAATGTTCTATCGCGTCTGATATGAGTGTATAATCTGGAGCCAAACAAATTTTTAGGTTTCAGATCCCAAAAAATGAGGAACCTATTCCAACGAGTTGGTTTCAGGTTCTAAATGAAACCTGTACGGAACCTGAAACCGCTTACCTCTACTTCCCCCTAGTGGTTGTAGCGTTCACTCCCATTTTACTTAACTAAAAATGAAAAAAGAAAAGAAATTGGCACGTTCTCGGTTACCCTGGAAACTACCTTAGAACCTGTGACAGGGTAGGTTTCAAGTTCCAGGGTATGACGGGTAGGTTCCGGGTTCCAAAAAATGAGGAACCTGTTCAGACGGGTAAGTTTTAGATTTCAGGTGGAACGTGTAAGAAATCTGGAACCGCTCACCCCTAATCACGATACTGTAGAGGCTCTAAACAATAAGGGAGGTTTTAATGGTGACTCCTCACATCATACATATAGTCGCTTCTTGGCTTATTCAAATGGGAAAAAGCGACGTTCCCAAATCATCTGCGAAACACAAATGCACCCGTACAGAAATAGTGAAGACCCATGACGAAGATAGTCGGTCTGAATCCGACTCAGTTTTGAATCTTAATCGTCTCGATCAAGGACTTGCTATCCAACCCCTTGTCGTAGAAGTTGTCGAAGAACTCCCGATCGGTGAAGTCCCGGTAGATGGCCGGCCGCTCCAGCGACAACAGCTCGGGCAAGTGCCCGTAGTGGCTGGACCCTTTCCACTTGCTCAGATTGAAGAACATGATAATGGAGATTCTGGGTTCCTTCTCTGAGTTGGCCACCACGCGGTGCTGCACGCTCTTGTACTCGCTGTTCGACACTATCTATTTACATCCCACCACTCGGCCAGAGCTGGGCGAGGGCTTGCCTAGACCTTGGTGAGGGCCGACGACCCTCGCCCACACCTGGGAGAGGGTCATAGCTCTCTCCGGGTTCTGGCTTACTCCTCGCCTTTGATCGAAGAGGGTTGCCGGCCCTCAACGAGGCGCCAGCGACCCTGCTGACCATCGCCGCCACCCTACCAGCAATGGGGCAGCCCTGCCTGTATATATTTTTATCATTTTAAAAATTTTAGTTTCTTTATTTTTAATCTAATTTGACTAAAATTTAGGTTAAAATTATCTTCGGATGAAAATGTCTTAATCGGCCAAAAAATTTGGCAGACCAGTGAGGTCAGACGCTTATTTGAAACAATCATGATCACTTCAAGTCCTTGTTTGAAACAAGATCCACAAGCCCTTATTTGAAAAAATGAAGGCACTTCCGGCCCTTATTTGAAATAAGATCTACTCCATGTCCTTATTTTGAAAAATTTCCTCAAATTTATGAAGCTCTTGTACTGTTGGCGTGTGCTTGCTAGCCCTCACCAACCAAAATGAAGGGAAAAAATAATACAAAAGAAAAGAAAAAATACAAAGAAATTTAAAAAATTATTAAAGTATTATTAAAAAATGTCAACATCGGCGCCAGGCCATGCCGCGTAGTATGTTCGGCATCCACATTAGTGATTTCCGAACAAAAATTAGTCGAATGGACTGAATTGGTACTAATGTGAAAATGTTTAATACTTTTTTGGTACTTTTCCCGGAACAATAATTGAACATTTTGCTGCTGAAGATTCTATTAAAAAGTGTCTCGTGGTATACATTAACTAATCAAATATGGAAATCATTGTAACTTTAAATATTTTTTATTCATATTGGAAGTTAGATTATTTTGTGGGAAGTAGGTTAAATTTTCCAACGGTGGGTTTACATAGCCCAAGGCACTTGAGGCTGCATATACATAAGTTCTCACATTTAAAAAACATAAACAGGGGAAAATTTGATAGAATACACATGAGTCGCGAGATTCAAATGAAGTAAAGTAATAAATGAATAAATGTAGACTGAGACAGACCCCGAATTAACAAAATCCGATGAAGAATATAAAGGTTTAACAAAGGTTGAGAAACCTCGGGATGAATCTACTCTTGTCCATGGCGCCCCCTCGAAATCATTCTTCTCGATCAGGAACTCTCCTGCTCGGTGAAGTCCCTGTAAATGGCGGGTCTCTGAGGACTCAGTAGGTCGGGCAAGGGTCCACAGTGGTTACTCGAGCCTCTCCACCACTTCGCCAAGCTGAGGAACATGGCGATCGAGATTCTTGGTTCTTTGGCCGAGTGCGCGGCCACGCTTTGGTACTCCCCATCCGACACGATCTGTCCAGATTAACAAAAGCAACCGCACTGCTTTCATTGGGCAAGATTCATGTTACTAGTCCACCGACTAGTTTCTTGACCGTAATTCCGACTTGGGACATAAAAAATATGGAGTCCTAATTTTCGATGATAAGCGGTCGATCCGTCTGAATATGCGCGTGCACCTAAGTCTAAATGTGCAAAATCATCACCTACTCACCAAATTGGAGGGGGCAAAGAAAAGGAAAAGACAAAAACCACCACCTGGACTAAATCACCAACTTTGACGATCAGCCCTCCACGCACAGGGCTCACCTCCACCCACTCGCCGCCGTACTTCACCCTCAAGCCCTTCACCTGGTTCTGCACCACCACCGTCAAGAACACCGTCCGCTCCGGCTTTGGGCACGGCAGGTAACATATCCCCACAAACAGCCTCTTCTCTGAGAACGTCAGCTCCTTGAACCTCCCTCTATCCAGCCCCAACCCCTGTCCCAGAAGTTCCATTACTTCCTCTGTCACCTCCGTCCACCACCTCCTGACGGCATGCCTCTGGTATCTCCTCCACCTCCGGTGGATCCATACCGATCCGCGCCTGCAGAGCGTCGTGCCACACGGCCCCATTCAACCGGTACAGGTGGTTGTTGTTCATGTACATGACTCACATTCTCTTTGTCGTTGCGCCTGTAGTACCTATACTTCGCCTCCTGCGGCTGCTCATGGAACGCCTTGATGGCATCTAGGGTTCCGTCGATCGTTGAGACGGGTATGCAGTGGTTGATGAGTTGGAAGAAGCCCCAGGTTCCGTGATGCGGGAGCATCAAACTTTATCCATCGACTCGCAAGCTCAACTCAGTCCTAGTCGATTAATCCAACTGATGATGCGGAGCATCTGATTCTAAGGAACAATTCACAAGTTCCAACATGGTTCCGTCGGCAAGTCAAGCAACATCGATGTCTATTCGAGCTGGGAATGTGTTTGGTCACAACTTGCTTCAATGGATTTAAAATGAAGTTATCGATGTGAAGGCTATCGCCCAAGAAGCCGACTAAGGAGATGTCGATTCTTTCCTAACTGATTAAGTTCTGTTTCATCCATAAAAGATCCCGATTTCGAGCTTGACCGACAACATGTCAATGGGAGGCTGTTCTAAGTCATTTCCTTGATCATTTGGTGATATTTCAAGATGGTTATTTGCGGATCAAGGTTGGTGGACGAATTTTGAGAGATGATCCATAAGGATGAAAAGTCAAGACTTCTAGTCTCCATGTCTTTAATGATTTTTAGTTCCTAGGTCTTTTAATGTTTTTCTAGTTACTATGGCTTTTAATAGCTTTCCGGTTCCCATGTTTCTTTAATGTGTTTTCTAGTTCCCATGTCATTGTTAGTTGAGTAGTTCTGGAGTATTTAATGTTTAGTCTATTTCCTATGTGTTAATTCCTCTATAAGAGAGGTGAAATCTCAATTGTAAGGCAGAAGAAGATTTTGATGAATGAAAATACACGAGATTTTTCTTTGTGTAAGTTAATATCTTTGGAGAGTGGATAACTCCTAAACTGGTCTTTTATCCTTGGAGAGTAGATTACTCATTAGTGGTGAGCCAAAACGCCCTTTATCCCCAGCTGGTGGTTATCCTTTGGGCCTTAGTGGTGAGCTTTCATATCCCGAAGTCCTTTATCCTTGGCGAGTGATTCGTCCTTTAAGCCTTGGTGGTGAACTTCGTCTATCCTGATCTGTATCGTCGGCCGGTGACGTGTCCTTTATGCCTTGGTTTAGATCGTAATCTATCCTACATTTGCATCATCCATCGACATCCGTCCCCAACACACTCTGTTCTGTACTATATTCCTTCCTTCATCACTCAAAACGCATTCGCCAGTTCCGCGTACGCATCATTATGGCTGCTTCCTTGATTTGGGCGACTATCAAGGGGGCATGGGTCGGTGGAGTTCAAGCCGAAGAGGTGATAGGGATCGAGAGGGTGACGGCTGTCGGGAAAATTTGACCGCTGATGAAGGTAGAGCATAGTTAATAGTTTTTTGACGTTTTGATGCGGGATGATAATCACCATTTGCCCTCACTATTGTTGTTGCCGGATTTAAAACACATATATAACTTCAGAATATACACCAAAGTCACATAGAAATGAGTTCAGCAATTACTCAATTTGCCTTTTGAAATTTGACCTTGAATATGTTGTCAAGCTTGTGTGTGGAAAAAAAGGAGAGGGAATGTTGTGAAGAAAAGAGAGTTATCATTCTTAAATAGTTAGGCACACATGCGATTAAAAGTCAAAACCTACCACCACTTAAATGAAAGACATTCTGGCCAGATTAGGTTCTGAAGCATTATGGTTTACACACGGCTCGGCTTTATGAGTAATGCCCGGGACATAGAGAATTTGCCGTAAAAGGTCCCTTTTTTTGACCTTTTGCTAGAGAATAAGGGATGGAAGTAGCGATCTAACTAAAGATCGAGACGAACTCTAACTCAAGTTAAGAAAAACATCTCCGTATGATACGAAAAAGCAAAGGTGGATCAGGAGAGACTGAAGTAGCAGTGCTGAATTAGCAAAAATCCAGTTAAAAAAGGAACAACAAGTCGAGAAACCTCGCGATGCAGCTGCTCATGTCCATATCCCATGCCGGCGAACTACCTCCGTCCGAAGAAGATGTAGTGACGAGAATGAACCAGACACGAGAATGGAGTTTTATTTTACTATCCGTGTTGGAAGCCAAGCCCACTCAATTTGGGATCTTGATCTTTTCGATCAGGGACTTGCTGTCGAAGCCCTTGCTGAAGATGTTGTGGAGGAACTCCTGCTCCGTGAAGTCCCTGTACATGGCGGGTCTCTCGGGACTCAGCAACTCCGGCAAGGGTCCATAGTAATTGCTCGATCCGCTCCGCCACTTCACCAGGTGGAAGAACATGACGATTGAGATTCTTGGCTCTTTGGCAGAGTTCGCGCCCACGCAGTGCTCCACGCTTTGGTACTCCCCATTCGACACAATCTGTCAAATGGACAAAGCCGATGAACTGGTTTCAGTAGGCAAGATTAATGGTACTCACCAGTCCACTGATTGGTTTTTGTTACCAAAGATACGAACATTTAACTCACCCAAACTGGAGATATAAGAAAAGGAAGAACAAAAACCAAAAAGAGCAGTGCACCTGGAGGAAATCACCAACGTTGACGATCAGCCCTCCACGCACAGGGCTCACCTCCACCCACTCGCCGCCGTGCTTCACCCTCAGACCTTTCACCTGGTTCTGCACCAGCACCGTCAAGAACGACGAGTCGCTATGCGGCGTCAGCCCCACAGTTCGCTCTGGCTCCGGGCACGGCGGGTAACATAAACCCACGAGCAGTCTCTTCTCCGAGAACGTCAGCTCCTTGAACCTCCCTCTCTCCAGCCCCAAGCCCTCACCCAGAAGTTCCATCACAGTCTCTGCCACCTCCCTCGCGTGGCGGTCCCACGCCACCACCTCTCCCCGGCATACCTGCGGTATCTCCTCTGCCTCCGGTGGATCCGGTCCCATCCACACCTGCAGCGCGTCGTGCCACGTCGCCGTCTTCGACCGGTACAGGTCGTTGTTGCTCGAGTACATGACTCCGCGCCCCTCCTCGCGCCTGTAGTACTTGGACTTCATCTCCTGCGGCAGCTCATGGAAGGCCTTGATGGCCTCTAGGGTTCCGTCGATCGCTGAGACGGTTACACCGTGGTTGATGAGCTGGAAGAAGCCCCAGGTTCGGGCCGCTTCCTTGATCTGGGCGATGATTGAGAGGCGACGGTCGGTGGAGTCTAGACCGGAGAGGTCAATAACGGGGATCGAGAGGGTGGCGGCGTTTAAGGAAGGCTTGAGATCGGAGAGAGTGTCCGGAGGGTGGACGAAGATTTTCGGTATGGAGGTGATGCCCGAGTCCGTGAGGCCCTTGACGCCCGCTTTGGACTCGTCGAACTCCTTCAACGCCTTCATTCGGTCGTAGACCTGGGCAGTCGTGTCACTGGCGGTGGCCGCCATTGACGTCGAGCTTTTCCTCCGGTTAAGGCATAAACGTGCATGGACTTTATACCGTGTTGCGCGGATGGTCAAATGACAATGGACGGTGCAAGGAGAACCACAAATTATTTTGTGGCTGGCACATAAAAGCAAAAAAAAATAAAAAAAAATCTGCAATTTTTGGTGATAAGCATAGCACGGTCACACTGTCATGCAAAGTGTGACCGTCAGCTAATCATTTTTCATTGAAAAAACAAGAAAGAAATGCAAAACAAACTTTTTTCTCTTTTCTTACCAAAATTGAAAATATGCTTCTTCTCCAAGCTCATCCCAGGGATGGATGTAATTCATGCGCAGCATTACAAGCTATTCGTAGAAGTGGTATACTATTAAGTTTCGTCACATAAATGAGAAGACATGTCGCCAAAGCGATCTTATATAGTGACGCATGCCCATTTAAAATGTAATTTATAGACAACTAATCTAATTTTTACGTATATACTATCATTTGATTGAAACCGTTCACTTGTGAATATAATTTCTTTGTAAGCGCAAGTCATATTACACCGTCGGACCGAGATATGAGATATCATAGGATGATCGAATCAATGAATGTTTAAGTGCCACAATCACAATCTCAAGCGCCGGCCCATGATACGTAAAGTCATGGATCACATGCATGCAACATGGATACATCAAGCACATGCCTTTATAAATTGTTGTATTATGTGTTGGGGATGCGCGCTGCAGAAGCCCGATACCTTTACTCGGCGAGATCCCCAAGAGGGAGCTCAAGTCCGAGCCCGTCAACATATCTAGTTGGACCCACCTTCACTCAAAAGCTTAAGCCAATGAGTTATGAGCCAATTTGGATATATGAACTGCTCCACACTAATGGTGGCCACGGTTCGGAACCGGCCGGTTCCGGTTCGTGGCCACTATGAATTGGAACCTTACGGGCCGGTTCCAATTCCGATTTTGAACCGACGGTTTCGGGCCAGTTCAAGGCCCGGTTCAGGTTCAAAATCGGAATGGAACCGGCTGGTTCCTATCCTAGTTCCGGTTCCGATTTTTAAATTTAATTTTTAAATAATTAATTATGAAATAAAAAAATTATGAAATTATGAAATAATAAATTATCATATATAAATTGTAATCAAATTTGGGAGAAAAAAAAAAGGAAGAGGAAGGGGCTTGAACTTAATGAATTATCATTAAGCGCCTACATATCTTCTTAGGATCGAAGAATCAAAGCCTACGTAGTTCTTTTACCTTTGGTAATCCCATACTTACCTCATCGTCAATCGTCGCTACCCGTTTCGCCGGTTCCGGTACCGGTACCCGTGGCGGTGGTATCTCCATCATCGAAGAATTCGGCTTCATTGCTGCGATCCATCTCTTGTTGTCGATGTTGAGCCTTTGTCTAATCATCGACACAAGCTTGAACCTCCACCGATTCCGGAGCTAATCTTGAACGTCGGTCGTCCAAAATGTTGCCTCCAGCGCTAAATGCTTGTTCAATCGCAACTGTTGAACAAGGGGTTGCTAAAACCTGTCTTGCAATGAGAGCGAGAATTGGGAATTGGGTTGAATGCCTCTTCCACCACTCTAAAATTTTGAAATTTGTGCCGCATTCGGATTCACTAAACTCAAAAAAGTGGTGAAATAGGTCTCTACTTCGGAAATATTTCATGTTGCTCCATTTTATCTTTTTTGCCTATTCATCAGTAATTTGTACCATCTACTAATTCTACCTAGGTCCCCGCTTTGTACGTCACTAGGTTGGGAAGATCCACTATTACATACATTATCTCTATTAGAAAATTCATTATACATTTCTACTATTGTGTTCTTAACTACTGTTTGTATAGTTCTAATATCTATAAATTCAATCAAATGTAAACAGTCATAATACGTATTCAAATCATCACCTAAATCATCTAATTTGGTACGTGGATCGAAAACACAAACAACCAAATAAATAAGAGGAATTTCGGTACAATAATGCAGCTATTTCGTTCGCATTGCCATAATAGTCGGACATAATTGATCATCTTTTTTATTTTCTTCAAAAATACTAGCAATATTAACACACTCTATTAAAAATAAATGCGTAATAGGATAATAAACACCAGATAAAGTATAAGTTGCATCATTAAAAACTTTTAAAAGATCTAATTTTTTGTTGCTGCAAATATCTCACTCTTGTGGGAATAAATTAATTTGAGAAATATTATTCGAAATAAACGTACATAATAAATCTTTATAAGCAAAAGATTGATTAAGCGACTCGTACGTAGAATTCCAACAAGTTAAAACATCTCTTGGAAATCTTTTTGGTCTTCTTCTATTTGCTTTACAAAATTTTCCCCATTCTTTCATAATTTGATGATGTCTCCATAAAAATTGAATTGCTGGCTTTATTAGGTTGAGAAAAACATCAAGAGTTTGTAAACCATATTGTACACATATATTTAAAACATAGCAAGCACATCTAACGTGAAAAAATTATCCACCAAAAGCGGATTTACAAATCTTTTCTAACTCTGGAATGGAAGCGGTATTTAGCGCAGCATTATCAAAACCAACTGAAAAAATTTTATTATCCAAAAAATATTCTTCTAAAACTTGCATAATTATTCTATAAATATTAATTGCCGTATGCCTATCATCAAAACTCGAAATGCAATAACTCTGCTTTGAATGTTCCAATCATCGCCTATCCAATGACATGTAATACACATATAGAATGAGTTTTTCAAGGATCGCTCCAAATGTCGCACACATCCATTGAAATTCATAAAAAAGTTTTTCAAATCTTCTTTTTCTCTTTTATAAATAACAAAAAGTTGGCGTTTAGCGTATTTCTCGAAACATGTTTTGCTTGTGGAGTACATGCAATTTGTATAAAATGATTAAAATCAACTTTTTCACCAAAATTATATGATAAACGTTCAACCGTAGCAAATCTAGCTAATTCTTCTTTATAAACTTTTTCATTGTAACGAAATAAAGGAGAAGCGTTAGAATTGGCGTACCCGGAAATTTGTTGTTGGCTGGTGTCGATCCCTGCATGCGTTGGATGTTTCGACCTCAGATGCCGTTTAAATATTCAATAGCCGCCCCCACCTATAAATTTGTATGTTGCCCCACAATATTTATATTTTAACTGATACTTCTTTCTGCCTAAATGTTCCTTCGTGAAGTGTTCCCATATGTCGGATGTACCCTCCCGTTCCAGCTCCTTTGTTGTTGACATTTCTTCGATACTGGTAGAAGGAGGATGCAGACTTCCTTGCGTTGGGAAGTGCTCGACGTTGGGAATAATGTTGATAACATCAACATCGTCTCCTCAATATGCAAAATCACGAGGATTATGAGGATGATCGGATTCCCCCATCGGGCCTATCGGGCTCTTTCATCTGCCACTACATCTGCTTTCACTTGCCATTTTTTTGAGAGAATTGAGCGGAAAGCGAATTCAGAAAATTGACAGAGTCACAGATTTGAGAGAATTTGTGAAAAGAAATGAAAGATGAAAATGTATATTTATAGAATTTATGATAGATTTATTTAATAAAAAAAAATTTGGCCAAATGGCTGTTGCAAGGCAACGGCTATAAGCCGGTTCCGAACTGGCGGTTCCTCCACGCGGTTCACAAAAAACGTAACCCGAAATCGACGGGCCCGGTCAACGGGCCGAAATCGGCCCGTGGCCACCACTACTCCACACCACATTAATTCTCCAATGTGGCTCCAGTATTAGGTTTGCTTCCCCTTAATCCAAATATCCTTCCGCATCAACTTATCTCAAGTTGAATCTCCAAGTAATTACAATGCACGAATTATTTTTCACCCGAAACAAGCGTCGATCATGAGATTTCTTTCTTGAGATAGTCACGAACACCGGAAACTAGTGGTGGCCACAGTTCGGAACCGGCCGGTTCCGGTTCGTGGCCACTATGAACCGGAACCGGAACCTTAAGGGCCGGTTCCGAGCCGGTTCAAGGCCCGATTCTGGTTCAAAACCGAAATGGAACTGGCTAGTTTCGGTCCCGGTTTCGGTTTCGATTTTCAAATTTAATTTGTAAATAATTAATTATGAAATAAAAAAATTATGAAATTATGAAATAATAAATTATCATTAAGAGCCTACATATCTTCTTGGGATCGAATAATCAAAACCCATATAGATCTTTTACCTTTGATAATCCCATACTTACATCATCGTCAATCGTCGCTACCCATTTCGCCGGTTCCGGTACCGGTACCCGTGGCTGTGGTATCTCCATCATCGAAGAATTCGGCTTCATTGCTGCAATCCATCTCTTGTTGTCGATATTGAGCCTTTGTCCAATCATCAACACAAGCTTGAGCCTCCACCGATTCCGGAACTAATCTTGAACGTCGATCATCTAAACTGTTGCCTCCAGCGCTAAATGCTTGTTCAACTGCAACTGTTGAACAAGGGGTTGCTAAAACCTGTATTGCGATAGAGCGAGAATTGAGAATTAGGTTGATACGGGAGCCGCAATGGGTTCAACGGTTTATGCAAGCACTTGCAATTTAATTCATTACTTATTTTTAAGTACCATAAATTATTAGCGTTTGATAACTTTTGTTAATTTTGATATCATAACCAGGGTGACGGCGTCGAACAGATCGTGCATATCATGGATTTGATCAGTCTATCTCCTCAGGCTTGGGCAGAAGTGAGGACGATAGCTAGAGCAATGCTATACGCCTAGAATGAGGAGAGGCGACTAACAATGGTGCAAGCACCCTAACCAGCAACTACAGTAGCACCCGTTGAGTCGGACGAGGAGGATGACCCCCTTGAGACTGTTCAGCCGACCCGGAGGACTTCGGGGTTCAGTCAGCATTTCGATGCAGGGTTCACCCAGTTTGCCGGAACAATTGACGATCCACATCCATAGACTCAAGCTAGTTCTCCTTCAGAATATGGATCCAATTATCCTCATTTTTATCCAGTTCCTCCTACAGTAGGACATGACATATCTTCACAAGATATGCCTTCGTCATCGACATATCCTACTCAGCCGGATCCTCATTCTCGTCGGTACAACATTAGATCTTTCGATCAACGTAGACAACCTCATTGCGGAACAGGAGGTCATTTAGGAAGACGACGTCATTAGTACATGTAACTGCAGTTAATTTGTTATCTATTATGAAAATCCCATGTTTTTTACAATATCCCAATTGCGCGATATTTATTCAGTTCTTCTGTTCGATATCGACATTACATATGTGAATTTGTTGTAATGTTATAATTATAGATCTTAAGTAATTAAATATTGATAATTATATTATAAAAATCAGCTTAAAAAGAACAAAATTATAAATAAAATAAATATTAAAAAATAGTTTTTCTTATGAAATTTTCAACAACAAAAAAACTAGTTGGGGGCCTCAGGCCCGGCTCGGCAGTGTGGTTGCCGAGCGGGCCGCCAGAGCCGGCCGACCAGCCCGCTCGGCACTGCGACTGCCGAGCGGCACCTGATTTGGTAATTTTTTTTTCAACCTGTTTTGGTAAAAAAAAATTTTTTAGCCTGATTTGGAAATTTGCCCCCTAAATGATGACGTGGTTTACATGTTTTGCCTAAAATATAAACCCTAAATTGGACAATCAAGCATTTTTTTTCAAATTCCCAAATATAAATCCTAATTCTCAAAAGCCACAAATTATCAGAGAAATTATACCCTTGGACATGAGTACCCGTAAATTCCTCGCTGAAAGATTGTCGTCTACTTCTAGTGCAATAAGTTGTCCAGTTAAAGTAGATGTTGCAGCAAGTCTAGCTCGTCTCCCTTGGATCAAGGACGAGCCTGTACTGTGTGAGCATGTCATACTGAGACTGCAGATAAAGAAGCAAAGAACACCGATTCCTCGTAACGACGAACGAGGATCAGATCAAATCTCACAATGCACATCCCTATCAGTTTCCACTCAATTAGAAAATTCCACAGGCACGCACAACTATAATCTAGAGAGGGAGAGAGAGAGAGAGATGGAGAGGGGTAATTACTGGGATCACCTTCAATGCCCCGTTCATGATCTCCTATCGCCGTCAGCCACCGTCAAATCTTCATCGCCGGCCACCTCGAGCTCATTGCAGCCAAAACAGAGCACAACCGAGCATACACACAAATCTCACGAAGGAATCCTGTCTCGAGAATTTTTGAAGTTCAATCGTCGATGATCCTTCTCCATCGCTCTCTGGACGCTGTCGCAAAACCGCCGATTGACGTCGTCCTTTGCTTTCAAGTCTCGCTGGCCGTGCCTCTATGATCCAAGTGTTCGAAGTTCCTCGCGCTCGCTCGATCTTCTTCGCCGGTCCCGATCACCAGTGCTTCATGTTTTGCTTCAAACCACAACATCTTTCCAACCTAAGGTACCCAAGAACAAGGCTACCCTTCAAACCACGACATCTTTGCTTCAAAATTGTCGAACAAGGCTTGAGAGAGAGATATATATATTAAATTGCTTTAAAGCGGCCTCCTTTTGTGATTAAAGGCCACCTCATTGTGGACTTTCTTATTATTATTATTATTATTATTATTATTATTTTTTGGTTAAAAAAAATGCCATTCATATATCAGAATATTCGAGAGTTACATTGAAGGCTTTTGAGTCTAGCAAATCCCAAATAACTGCGGAACAAGACAAAAACTTAAAAACACATAACAAAGCACAGTCTGCAGCTGGCAGCATACTCTCATTAACAGATCTGCCAGTAAACGTTTGACGGCCGAGCTCTCCCACTCTATTTGCAATGACTTGCGATGCGCTTAGGATCGATGCCCTCATCACCATCGCTTTACAAAGACACCAACATCAATATGTTGAAAAACACAGATCAAATACTTGTAAAGAACTCTCAAATCTATATTTGGATCTAGTTCGGGAGAGTAAAATCCCCAAAACTTGACTCAAATTTAAATCGGGAGAAGAGAGTAGCTTAATCTTGAAGAGATTGTGGAGCCACGTAACGAACATCCTCTTCGTTGGTTGTCCACCAGACGAATGGACGAACCGGCCTTCACGTTTCCCCAAAATCAGCAGCAGAAATTTATTCACAAACATGAACTCCTAGTGCAGATCGGGAGAGAAAAGAGAGACAAACAAGAGAAACGTTAAAGGCGAAATATGCTACGAAAGAGGGAGAGAGAGAGGTCCCTCCCTAGGGGGGGCGGATCAGTAAAAGGGTGGGTGGCGGCTACAAGAAAGAGGGAAAACCCTAACAGAGAGGGGTGGGAGTGACAACATACTTCTTTTTATTATTATTATGAAAAAGCCCCTTAGGCATTAACATTTAATTGAAAAAATCACGTAATATTGTTGGCCAAAATTTGTTGGCAAGAGGCATTTGAATGATCATTTTTTCTCCGATTTAACACTTGAGCGGGCAAAATTTTTTGGCACTAAAGTGTGCGTTACTTCTAGTGTTCTTAACCCTTGCAGTTCTCAATGTAACTATAATTCTATTAATAACCAAGTGCATGCATGGCCAGTTGAAGAAATATTCTTGTAGCAAATAAACATTCTAATTAATTTATTTGTGCAAGCAAATTACAAACAAGATCTAGCTAGCTGTCGCCTCTCGGTCAAAGGGCGATTATTTACTAATCCAAGCTCTCATTATTTACACCGGCATAAACAAAGCCTCCTCCTTTCCCAGAGCCTGATACATACAGACGTTTTTGCTCTACTCAATAGCTTGGTTCATCACGGGCCGGTTCATGCTCCAGGCGTCGAGAGTCTCGATTGTGATCGTCTCGGTCCCGTTGTTGAAGGCAAAGAGACGGGCATTGTCAAACACCGCGAGCGTCGGGTACACCCTAGATGTGATGCACGTCTTGCCTCTGGCCCCGAAGCTCTCCACCACGGAATGATCGATCTGGACATTCATATCCAACATTACGATTTTGTATACAATCGAAGGGACGCGCATTCACTAAATTCCGTCCAATTTCGGTGATTTCGCAATCGAACCCTCCAACTGGAAGAAGAAATGAGTTAAGGATTGATGATGGATCATATCACTTACCAGGCTCCTAAGGGAAATCTTCCCATCACTCAAATCCACGTCCACGAAACCAGCAAACGATGGTTTATAGAGTCCTGATTTTAGAGACGAGCTGCATTTACCTCCCAAAACAAAAGGAGTTAGAGACGTAATCACACTGTTGGTTCATCAAGAAGTTTATCATGAACAAGAGAAAATCAAATGAAATGAAATAGATTATGACAGACCTCCTTGCATCAGAGCACATGAGGACTTTGTGCTTGTTTTGATCATCGCCTTTGAAGATCCTGAAGAAGACTGGGGTGGACTCTTCCAGGTGCTCAGATGCCAACGTCAAGAGCCCGAAAGGCCCAACGTTGCCCGGAACTCCCGATCCCTTCTCGCCGCAAAGGTCTTGCGCATTCACCCAGCTCGAATCGAATTGCTCGGCCCCATCCAGGCTCAAGAATGAGAACACCACGTCCACATCAGCCTGCGAACATTCACAATGACAGTATCAACTTGTAGGAGTTTTCTTCACTGAAGCATGTGTTACTATGTAGAAATCTGCAAAATCCTAATTTGTCCTAAACAAACCAATCAACATGGGAAATGAACGCTAAGACCCCATCAGGTAAGGATCATCAATCAAATTTGCGCCCTGGACTAAAGATCATAGAGCAATTATGTGAACCTGAGCTGCTGTGATTCCCTTAATCTCGACATTTTCGCTCTTGTTGAGCTTGACACTGCTCATGTGAACATTTCGTCCCCGCAGAGTCTCTAGCTCTTCAACAGGCCATTGCAACAGTTGTTTTCCATTGCTGTCAAGCCATATTTTCCTTGGAATCGCCTGCATCGAAGCGGCAAACGCATGTCTAGAAAATGAGAACATGTTATGAGGGATCATGAGTCGTCACACATCATGTAATCAGCTGTAGTGAGAGGCTTATTACTACAAATCATGTTATGTCATTTGTTTATGTCATTCTTGAGAAATGATACTCAACAAAATTAGTAGATTGCCTGAAAAAAGAAAAAAGAAAAGAAAAAAGATAAGAGTAAATCCCTTAAATCACCTGAATTCCAGCCCATCCCTTTTGGACATCAGACTGGACAGCATCGGACTCATTGGCCCAACCCCACAGGATCCTCCTGTTCTTGACCGGATCGAAGAATGTCTTGGAAGCGTAGAAGTTGCCGTAATCGTACCTCAGCCCGCTCCACCCATCGGCCGAGGTGTTATCGGGCACGTACCTGTCCTCGTTCTGGTGATAAGTCCCGACCGTGTAATACTCGTACCGCGTCAGATCGAGGCTGACCTTCAACACGTGCTTCACGCCCTGGCCGAGCACCGACGTGTCCAGACCGTTGGCGCTGCTCTTCGAAACCGGGAAGAAGTCGGGGCACTCCCACATGCCGGTGTTCGGCACCGAGTGCAGCGGGTGCTTCGCCTGGGTCCAGTGGACGAAATCCCTGCTACTGCATACGAAAATTCAATAACAGCTTCATGATCGCCGCATCATCCGATTCAACGACAGCTTTATCGGTCATACTAGAACGCGAGGGTAGCGCATACAATCAAAACGATATACGCCACCCGACATGTCCGCATACGTGTAAATATGTGACGCCACTGATTATTCACCATACCTGTACAAATATGCCATCCCCCGACGCTTCACTCTGCCACCGACAAGGATCTTCCAGTGCCCGTCCTCAAACCATGCGGTGGTCGGGTCGCGGAAGGCGCTGGCGTTGACGCCGGGCCCAGGGTTGACAACGGGGTTGTCGTCAGGCTTGGTCCACTCACGGAGGTGCGGGTCGGAGGCATTGGCGGGGACAGCGTAGTTCTGGACCTGGCGGTTCTTGGTGTCGATGCCGGTGTAGAGGATGACGGGGCGGTTGCCCGGGAGGACAGTGGCGGACCCGGACCAACACCCGTTAATGTCGAAGGGTTTGGACGGGGAGATGGCGGGAGGGAGGGCCTGCCAGTTGACCAGGTCCTTGGACACCGAGTGGGCCCACACTATGTTGCCCCACACCGCCCCTTTGGGGTTGTATTGGTAGAAGAGATGGTACCATCCATTGTAGTGCATGGGTCCTGCTCAATTCAATCATTTGACTTCACTCATATTGGGGCAAAATATTATTAATGTTGCATGAAATGGTTGTAAACTTAATTAGATTAAAATTTGGAAGAAATGAAGAATTGGATGTTCATAAATTTATGGACTAATCTTATTCTATAGTAAGCAATATCGATACAAAGAGACATATGCAAGAAAGTTTGGATTAGGAAAATTACCATTTGGGTCTGCCGGACCATTACATTCGAGGTGGAGATTCGGGACGGGACGCACGGCGGCAGAGGAGAACAAACAGACAAAAAAAGTAAGTAGCCTTTAGTTGAAGCGGGTGGTACCGCATGAATGCAAATCCAAATCGAAAACCTTAGAGCATGAATCATAGCATTAGGCAAATAAGTTGAAAAATGGGGGTTTTCATTAACGACTCATTTTTCACAGCAACAGACATAAAGTATGACGAGAATTATTTCCTAAATCTGTCCTTTTTTATGAACTTTTGTGCTAGGATCTAACAGAGACCTAACAAGATGTACACGGAACTCTCCATCCTTGTCGCACCAGAAGCTTATCTTAAAAATCGACCCCAACATTGCATTGAGGCCAACTTGTGGACGTGAAACTTTTCGAAGGGGGACCGAGAGCAACCGAGGTTATATCGTCCTTATCTCGATCCTCATTCGGCAACTTAAAATGGGACGGTGGTCCCATCTCCTTCCGATGAACAAAACATGAATCCCATGACGATTCTCTTAGACAATTTCCAGATATCTATGTCCACAAGCTAAGGCAAGGAGGATAACGCTAAGCCAGGCGCAATAGGTCATTTTTCATAGATATTACATAGTGTTTTTCACTTCTTCCATGCAGCATTTCGAGGATTTAAGCTAACTAAATATATCTACAATGACATTTTTTTCCGATCAATTCCCATCCTCTTTTCTTTTGGGCTCTCTCAAAGTTTAACGGACGTTACATCACAAGGACTCCAATAAGCAACACAGAAAGAGAGTGTAGAAAGATCGAGAAGAACCCTTTAAGGCAGAAAATCATAGGATCGTCAAAGGGATCATTCGCCAGAGTCTAAGGAGTCTAATGCCAATGAAGGAGTCGCCCTAGGTGCAAAAAAACAGGACTGTTGCTTGCAAAACAGCACGTGAAAAACAACCTTAATTTCGCCCTACCATGAAATTGATTGCAATAATCCAAAAATAAAAAAAAAATTAAAAAAAGCAAAAGGAAAGAAACCAAGGTTATATGGTGCGATGGCCCCGCGGACCGATTGATGATCCAGACCTCCTCCAATGACCAATCATATTCGCGGTCCTCATGAAGGCGCACGCCTTAGCGGACGGACCATGATTTAGAAAATGATGTAAATGGTCATAACTAATCATCCTTAAAGAGACTACGGCCTTTAATCCACGGCTCAATTTGATCTATTACAATCTATTTGGTCATATCTCTACCATAATTCCTGATTAGAAAGTGCAGATCTGGATGGGAGAAGAGCGTGGGCAAGAGTTGGCCCCAGGTCTCATCAACTCACTATCATAAGCATTTGACCAGCAAGTTCTTGTCATCTTTCTGGCCAAGATGCCTCTCCATTATGAAATTGATCTTTTGGCTAAGTATGGCAAAAAAGCAGATGGGAATATAGAGAAACACCTTAGTCACCTTCCTATTTTTACAAGCTCGAAGATAAGGGGGAGCCTTTTTATTCTTCTGTCAACATAATGATCTCAATCACCACGTTTTGGCCCAGAAGATGAATAACCTATGTTCTTTATAAAAAAAAAACCAAAAATTGAAGAAAATGATAACTTATTGAATACGCAGAAAAACCATGCAGAAAACCGCCAGATCAGATCTCCACAAGGGATGACTTCGTCGAATATAACGTAGTTCCATGCATGCCTGACCTACATTATACGATACATGTGTAAGAAGTCACATACCGTTGATCCAGTGTTTAGGAGGTTGAAAGTGGTAGCCGGTCCGGTGGGCCTTCTTCACCGTGACGGCATGGAGGGTCTGATACTCCGGATAGATCCGGTGGCGCGCCTCAACGGCACCGTTTTCATTGCCGGAATTGAAAGCGGCGATCACGAGAAGGAGATAACAGACCAGTGCAGAAAGTTTCGGAAGAAACCATGAAACGTCCATGGCGAAAGAAGAGGCTCAAAGGGAAGAGCGTGAGAGAGAGAGAGAGAGAGAGAGGGAAAGAGGTTATTATGGATGAGGTTGATGATTTTTTCAATTACGGATTGCTCGCTTATTTATAGGGAGGGAGGGAGAGAGAAGAGAAAGAAAGTGTCCGGTGGAGGTTTAGAAGGAGTTTCTTTTGGATATTTTGTGGCACTTATTTAGATGGAGTTTTCTTTTTATTTTGAGGGGGCAATTACGTGTCTGGTTCTTTACTTATTTTTTGATGTTGAATATTAAGGGTGTGCATGATTCGGGCCGATCCGGTCCTGGTATGGAACCGAGGACCGGACCGATAGTCCTGGTCCCCAAATTTTCAGGACTAGGGACCGAACCGGTGGTCCGGTCCGGTCCGATCCGATCCCAATGGAACTGTTAACACTAGTTCTTCAAAAAATTTTAAGAGTAAGACAGACATGGTAAATGCCATTGACTACCTAAACCTTATGTTTATTGAAGAGTTTGAGTATTCTGACGAAGAAGAATATGAGTTATCTTCAGAAGAAGAAATATAGACTCATCGATGATCCAACTAAAGTCGATCTTGAAGTGATCAAACTCTCCAACGCTTGGAAAGTCGACTGAAGTTTCGGACAACGAAACAGAGGTTTTGATCATGTCAGAAGTCTTACGGATCAATATATATATTATTTTTGGCGGTCCGGTCCGGGCGGTCGGGTCCAAACCCATTTATTGGGACCGGGGACCGGATCGCCCCCCTTAAGGACCGGACCAACTCACCCGGTCCGGGCCGGTCCGGTCCAGTTTGCACACCCCTATTGAATATGATCCCCCAACCCGTTTTTTTTATTCAATTTAGTCCTTAGACTTTTATAACCCACTCAATGTAGTCAAGTCGTTTCGTTGAAGATTCAACAGTTGTAGCTCACGTTGCCATTTTGTTAACCCAGGCTCCATTTGTTTCGCGAAAAATAAATCATTTGAAAAATATTTTCGTTAAGATAATCTCTAATATCTCTTGAAATAATCAGTCAATTGAAAATGTTTTTATTATCGGCAACGAAATTTATGTTCAAACAGTTTCGTGAATGATGAAAATATTTCTCCTCATTCATTTTTCTAAGTAATATAAACGATCGTTTTTAAGAAAGTATTTTTCAATTTGTTCATTTTCCGCGGGCATTTCACGTCAGGAAAATGCAAGATGATGTGGCTATACATCTAACGAAATGACTACATTTAGCATATTTTTTTAAAAGTTCAGAGATCAGATTAAATAAAGAAAAGGTCCGGGGAACACATTCAAGATTGAAGAAAAATTTAGGGACCACTCATGTTATTGAAGACTGTGATTCTGTTGAGCCATTGACTCAAGTTAAGCATTTCGAGACATGGTAGGCCTTAATTTTAGTCAATCTTGTGTGCACCCTAAATTGAGAGAGAGTTCCCAATTCCTCTTTTTAGTCTATTTGGTGAAAAACATAAATTTATTAACAGAAGCAACGTCCGTCTTATGACACGGGCATAGGTTTGATTCCTTGACTCGCTATTTTAGTGCCGTTCCGTTGTGGTTACGTGGAAAATTCTCTCCAATCATAGTTAGAACCAATTAAAACCATAATTTATTAGTAAATTGCTTAATTAAACTTTGTGAAATCCCAAGAGCGAGATGAGAAACGTTCATCTTGTAGGTGAAGAATTTGCTTGGATAGTTAGTTAATTGCTTAATTAAACTTTGTGAAATCAGAATAGAGGCTTAATTATTAGTCATAAGACAAAAATGAACGTCCTATTACTATGAAAAGTTGCGTAAATAGTCCTAAACCTATTGTACAAATGTCAATTTAGTCATACAATTTTCAATTTTATCAATGTCGTCCTAAATATTTGCGTGAAATTCCAATCTAGTCATTCCAGCCAATTCTTCCTGAAAATCACTAACAAGGCGGAGTGCCATGTCAGCATTTCCGGCGAAATTAGCTGGAAGATCACGTGCAAAGGCGTAGGACTACATTGGCTAAATTGAAAAATTTATGACTGAATTGACATTCGTACAATAGATTTAGGAGTGACCAGAAAAAAGTTAGAGAGGATAAAAAAAAATTCCGACTCTATATATATCCCTAAATAACGAAATAACTTAGCAGTTTTGAAATTTGAGGGAAAAAAAACGAACTGATTAACCAAACAATATGGTCAAAAGATTAGGTTAATCACGTCTAGGTTAACGCTAGGTTAATTACACTTTTGGACTTTGCTTATACCTAAAATGCTGATTATTTCAACAATTTTTCTTCTGTTTTTTTTTTCTTCTTTTTTGGGTCAGTCCACTAAAGTTGATGAGTTGAGTTGGGGCAGGCATACCCTTTTGGGCTTTGCTTACACCGAAAATGCTGATTATTTCTTGATTCGTGTTAGAAAAGAGCATCTTCAACCTAAAAATTCGAGCTACCCGATTTCAATTTTCGACCCGCTCCTTGATCGGGTTCATCACTTTTCCAGCACGAGACACAGATCGGTTGGCAATGTCTGGCCATTTTTTGTCTATTGGAAGTACTGGTAAAGTAACTCAAGACATGTCCATGTGAGTTTTCCATGTGTTGGCAAGTTGGAAAGCCCATGGCTTAAAAGTGAGATACGCAGTGTTTTTGAGGGGTGAGGCAATTTCTTTTGCCTAAAACTTCAGTGGACTTCCATATATGAACAGAGCAGACAACGCAGGCCGACCACTCAACACAGGTAGTGATGGCAATCCACTCCCTCTTCATGTCTGCCACTAATCTCGTGGATCACTAGAAGTCTAGAACACCCCCAAACGCTGAAGGCCTTGAATTGGATTTGCACACCCTTTATATGATTCGATCGATGCCCTCGAGAACTTGTTATGTAGTCCCATTTATTTCGCAAAAAATGAATAATTTAGAAATTAAAAAAATGAATGAGCGAATATATTTTTATTTAGACATAAATCGTTATCGATAAAGAAAATATTTTTTCATTGGCTAATTATTTCAAGCAATACAAGCGATCATTTTTAGAAAAAAAATGTTCTCCAAATCATCAACTTTTCGCGAAACAAACGAAGCCTAAGTAACATTTGTGTTGATTGTTTGACTTGTACGTGAGATTTCTCGTTGATTATCGAATTTTAATTTTGAAGAAAAGATTAAAAATCAAAACATTAAAGAAAAGATTGGGCTTTAGCCCTCACTGACTCGGAATGAAGGGAACAGTTTCGGTCTAGGCCTTTTTTTTATTTTTCAGGCCAGGCTGAAAATATCTCTAATCCCGGCCCGGTCTGTTTGCACCCCTAAATTCTCTGAGCATAATGCAGAAATCAAAGCATAAAATGCTGCCCCTTTGAGGCTGCACCAAAGTTTGCAGCAAAAGAGGCTAAAGAGAGTCAAACAAGTAGCTACTCCCGCATTTCAATTCAAAAAGAAGTCTGAGAGAGTAGCAGTAACCTCATCAGCATAAGAAAGAGCACTCCGGTATCCGGCATTCATCTTCTGTCTATTGTGAAATCGACGAAGAAGAGACTCGGAATGCCATTCCTTCTTCTAGGGGAGGCATAATACAATCCAGGAGTTCATATTAAAAATCCTCGCTTCTGCTACTCTTTCCTGCGGCAGGATTCTTCGAGTTCTCTGAGATGAGGGCTCATACAGATCCATCGCAGTACAATGTTGGAGAATCTGGGCCGACATCGATGTGTTCACGTCAAGCGGGTCAAAATGGACTCCCCTGAAATGATGAGGACGCGCTTGCACGTTTTCGTATACAGAGTACCTGCTGAAGCATTCTAAATCCACGAGCTTCAGAACAGAATATAAAGGAAGAGTGCACTCAGAGTTCTTCAACTAGACTGCAGTTCTTTTGTCCCTTGGATGTATTGCCACTTGAAAATTTCTTCCATGATTCCATTGATGCTTCAACAAAAGGCTGAGTGGCCGAGTATTAGGCAGAGACATATATCAAGCTAAAGTGAAGTTTCTGCTCTCCACTCATGACTTTGGACTACTTGGCATTGTGAAGAAAAACAAGAGGGTTTTCCTAACAAAAGCTAGATTCTGTCAACTCGTGTTTCTATTCTTGTCACTGGTAAGTTACACATTGGTACAAATCAGCTAAATTTTCTTTTAACACTCTAAATAAAACTTCAAAAAAGAATTGACGACAACGACAACAATGTCTGTTTTCTCTCCAGAGGTGCTTGCCAAATGGGATAACAAAGTTTTTGGCTGTCCTGACATCTTGTGATTGAACAAGAGCTAGTCGCATCAGATACTGGCCACTTACTATGATCTCATCTATAGGATATACAAATTATCTGATCCTGCAATGGAACAGCGTATCCTTTCTATTAGAGGATATGGCAAAGTGGAATAAGTAAGGGTTACCAGTGACTTATCGTAGATTCCCCGGAATTGTACAATATTTCAAACACAGGTGCTCTATTACCAAGTTCATATGTATTTTCAGCAGAAAAAGATAATTGCTACCTGAACATCCCCGAGCTGTTGTTTTTTAAGCTTGACTAAAGCTTCTTTTACAAGAGAGCAATCTCACCAATCGAGATTCTAGCAATTCTTTTGAGGAATATCAACATGAAGGTCAACCTAGCTAGAGAACTTATATGTCAGTGCCATGAGAACCCATATTCCCAGCTATTTGAATCCTAAGCAGTGGCTCTGCAATACATTATAAAAACAGGACATTAGAGGTTAGCATGGTACCTCAATCCTCACAAGATATCGGTTTCTAACAGCACTTTGACAACGTCACTTCTAATTATGCTACAGAACGACGCTTACTAGAACCGACCAACAGTATTTTCACAACTTCACTTCTATTATGCTACGCAAGCAATGAACTTGAATGCTTTTCAAGGAATCTTTTCCTCTGATTTCTGTTACCTCTCTCTTTTTTCTGGGAATGAATCAGCATCCAAGGAGAATAGGTCACAAACGTCCAGAAAGTCAAAAGATCTGCTACCAGTAATCTCCACAAGAACAAGCACCTTCCTCGAAGTGATGAAACCTGTTTGCATCTCGGATGACGATCGCCCTCTTAGTGACTGCTGATACAAACTTAATAAACGTGTGACAGTCCCCACAGACCCTTAGATTTTTTGTGATTCTGATACAAGTACCCTCAGGAGTTGCGAGAAGCCCAAATGCAATTGCCAGTTTCTCACTGTGCGTTGATAGAATTCCTACCTTAACTTCCTCGTCAACGTCATGCAGTACAAAATCTGTATCAGGGACATAACCAGCCAACTCCAATTTTTCAAACAAGTTCTTCAGGAACAAGTAAATCTCCTCAGAACGTGGATGATTATTATCTCCAACAGCAAACCGATAAACCTTGTTGGCCACTTCAATCCAAGTCCAACCGGGAACTTTTTTCAATCTCCGTTTGGTCATGAGGTCCCTAATCTTGGCCATGTCTTCCCATCTACCAGCATTTGCATATATGTTTGAGAGCAAAACATAATGCCCTGGATTATTTGATTTCAACTCAAGCAGGGACTTTGCCGCTCTTTCTGCCAAGTCTATGTTCCTGTGTTTCCTACATGCGCCAAGAAGAGCTCCCCACAAACCTTCATCCTTCTCCACTCTCATATGGTCTATCAATTTCAGGGCCTCATCAAATCTCTCAGCGCGGCCTAAGAGATCAACCATTGAAGTATAATGCTGCACATCTGGTTCTAAACCGTAATCATTTTGCATCAAAGAGAAAACTCGAAGACCATCCTCAACTAAACCTGCATGGCCACATGCATACAGCAACGAAACAAAAGTGATCTTATTCGGCAATATCCCACTACTTAACATCATCGGAAACAAGTCAAGAGCTTTCCTTCCTTGCCCATGATACCCATAAGCCGCGATCATGGCACTCCACGAGATAACATTCTTTTCCTTCATAGTCTCAAAAATTCCCCTCGCAGAACCGAGACAGCCACACTTTGCATACATATCAATCATAGTGGTCTCCAATATCACATTGAGAGTTATACTTTTCATGCGTATATAGTTGTGGACTTCTCTAGCCTTATGCAAAGCACCGAACTTGGCACAGGCATGAACAACATTTACCATAGCAACCTTATCGGGAACAATTCCTTCACGTCTCATCCGATCAAATAATTCCAGTGATTCGTCAGCATCCCCAGACTCTGCAAGTGCGCCAATCATGACAGTCCACGTCACGAGGTCCTTGTCTGGCATTTCAGCGAACAACTGCCTCGCGTCCTCAATCACCCCACACCTTGCATACATTTCTACCAGTGCCGCACACACGAACCGATCCAAACTCAACCCATTTTTCCACGCAACACTTTGAACCACTCGGCCCATTTGCAAGTCTGAAGTATCTCTACAAGCCCTTGTCACCATAGGCAATGTGTAGTTGTCAGGTTGAGCGCCAGATCGAATGAGTTCCCTAAAAGTCCCATAACACCTGGAAGAGTCGCCAACTTTAGCGAACCCACCAACCATCACACTCCACGAAACTGGGTCTCTCTCTGTCATTGCACCAAACAGGGCATATGCATCTTTTAGAGCTCTATGGTAAGAATACATATAAAGGAGTTTGTTCACTACATACAGGTTATGGAGCATTCCAGTGACGGCGGTGAGCGTGTGAACTTGTCTGATTGTGGAAACGCCCTTACAGCTCAGTAGAGACAAAACACACAACTTGGGGACAAAAAAGTTTGCATCTTCAGATTGTAGATGCGTACAGGGATCCAGCAACGTTGCTCGATGGTCACGAGAGTGAGGGAGAGTCTCCGGGGCTGAACGAGCCAATGAAGTCGAGTGGAAACGGAGCTTTCCATTGTTTGGTGCAAGAAGAAAACAGCGGCCTTTCCGTTTGAACATCAAATTCAAAACGGGTCCGCCTTCCTATTTCAGCTTCGCTTAGAAAGTTGGTTCAGGCGCCAAAACGAGACTCCTCTGTTTCTTTTCTGCAGTTGCTGTGGCCAGATGCGCGAGCTTTAGAAGCAGGTTTATTATTTCATCTTATCTATGAGATCAAATTCATCCGTAGCTGAGGTTTTCTTTTTTTTGGTCAAACAACCGTAGCTCAGTTATACGGCGGTAAAAGTGTAATTCCTCCGATATTTTCCACCAGAAAACTCCCGCACGCAACTCTCTCGACCATTCAGTCGATGTTCTTGGACTTATGTGAACAAAAGGACAAAGAAGTCCTACGTAAGATGAGCAACTAGTTCAATTATCACGCCACCGTACTGTTCTTCTGATCATATGTCGCATGTGCTCCAAATTTTACGAAGAAATCGTAGAAAAGGGGGAAAAGTTTTATGTGTTGCGACTTGCAAAGCTGTTTGCTTCGGCGAAAGTGCGAAGCTTCGGCGAAAGTGCGAAGCTCAGTCGCATTTGCTGTTCCGGTATCCGATTCTCTTGCTTTTACGCTCGTCGATGATGTCTGACCAAAGCCCCGACCAGCCGCCGCCGGAGCCCGCGACCCGACCCGTGGGAGGCACCGAGTACAGCTGGTGCAGGGCCGTCCCCGGCGGCACCGGCATCACCGTCCTCGCCCTCCTCCTCGCCAAGCCCCCCGACCTATCCCTTCTCCGAAATGCCCTCCACAACCTCCAAAGGACCCACCCTATCCTCCGCTCCAGGATCCACTTCGACCCCGTCGCCAACACCTTCTCCTTCGTCATCCCCTCGTCCCCACACCTCGAGATCGCGCCCCTCGATCTCTCGGCCACGTCCCGCATCTTGAACGATGGAGACGGCGACGGCGACGGCGGGGAAGCCGCTAGGACGACGCCGTTACACGGCATCCTCGAGCACGAGATGAGCCGGAACGCATGGCGCGACTCCGGCGACGCCGACGTGTTCCACGCGAGTCTGTACCACCTGAGCGAGGACCGGTGGGCTCTGGCCCTCCGGCTCCACACGGCCGCGTGCGACCGGGCTGCGGCGGGGGGACTGCTCCGGGAGCTGCTGCTGGCGGCGGCGGCGGCGGCGGCGGCGGGGGGAGGGGCGGAGGGGCGAAATGGGGAGGAGGAGGAGGAGGAGAAGGAGAAGGAGGAGGCTAATCTGGGGATGGAGGAGCTGATTCCGAGCGGGAAGGCGAACAAGCCGTTCTGGGCGCGTGGCATGGACATGCTGGGGTACTCGCTGAACTCGTTCAGGCTCGCGAACTTGGAATTCGTGGAGGCGGAGCCGCCGAAGTGTTCTCGGATTGTGAGGTTGAAGATGAACAGAGAGGACACCCAGAAGCTTATCGCGGTGAGTTTCGATCGAACGGAATACTTTGAATTTCGCGTCTAATTTCGCGGTCGTGTTGACCTTATTTCCTTCAACTAGAGAGATTTATATGTAGTAATTGTCGATTGAGGCAGGGATGGAAAGAACTCTTAAATTTGGCAAACTCAGTACTCTTTAATTAAATAAAATTAGTTTTTTCTCGACCAAAAAACACTAATGATACAATTGTAAGCAATGATTAAACTCCTTCTTTAATATTAATATAAAGAAATTGTTAACGTGGTCGGGAGAATTCTTATCATGGAGTGGGGCCGATGGGAAGAAGGGACAAAGTTGAATATAAGTAGTAGCGGGGACATTGCGTGGTCCAATTAGGAACTCTTTGATTGTTTGGAATTCATATGAACTCATTGAAACTTTTGTTCCTTGGTGCCGGATGGGAGGGGCCTAGGACGGTGACCGTATGGTGTAGGATCATGTCTCACTGTCGCTAATCAACTTCCGACCGATACAATCATCAACCGCCGGGACCATGCATAAGCTGACCATATTATCTCTCCTGATCCGATTGGAGTCTGTATGTTCATCAATTCTTCACTCCGGATATAGGCCGGAGAAACTAGCCGATGGTTGTTTTGTTCATTGAATTCTTGAAGGATTAGAATGCTTTTGAGTACTTGTTTTAGGTGTTCGACACGCGTTAAATGACCGAATCATGACCGTTGGGTTAGAGAATTTCGAGTACTTATTACAGGGAAAGGAAAACTACGTCGTTCCATTTGTTCAGGTCCGAGCTATTAGCATTGACAAAGCTGTTATCGATACAGACCAATAGCCACACATCCTTGTTACAGGATGTGTGCTGTGTATGTAATGCCCGTAGGAGAATCGGTGGGCATTCTGTACTAGGATTCTCAGGTTGCCCGAACCGTTTGTTTTGGATGCAAGGAATGGGTATTCTTGAAGCCTATTGCTGAAATAGGAAACGTCTTGCTGTCCATAAATGTCCCGAGAGCGGATTCTGCTGATGCTTGATGAGTGATTTCGTCTGATACGTCGCCCAAACATACTAAGTTGCGAAGCACTGCAGGGATGCAAGTCGAGACAGATCAAACTGTGCGGCGCTCTGTCGGCGGCCGCCCTGATCGCGGCACATGCCTCTAAGCAACCCGCCGATAACAAATGGGAGAAGTATGCTGTCGTCACCCTTGTCGACTGCCGTCCGGATCTCGACCCACCTCTTTCTGTTCAACAGCCCGGTAAGCCTAATCTGTCTTTTCTTCTCAGCTGAAAACTTTTTTAAGTACCTTTTGTCTGTCCAAGGTGGGTGAAACTACTCACTTGGGTCTTACATGGTCTGCAACCAGTTGGCATCTTTAGTTCTCTTCTCTGTTCTTTAGGCAAAGATGGAGTCCTGGACTTTACTCTGTTCAAGCTGCATCATTAGAAGCTATTAGTACAAGCTAATCTCTCCACATCTTTGTATGTAGTAATTCATCACAGTTCATCTCTGACCCGAAAAATTGCTGATGCTCTGTTCGAACTCAATTCAGGGTTCTATCACTCGGCCATCCTCAACACGCACGATGTATGCGGAAGCGAAAAGCTATGGGACCTTGCAAAGAGAACCTACATGGCCTTCGCGAACGCCAAGAGCTGGAACAAGCATCTCACCGATATGGCTGACCTCAACTTCCTCATGTGCAAGGCCATCGATAACCCGGGCCTCACTGTGTCTTCGTCCCTCAGAACAGCCTTCGTTTCCGTGTTCGAGGACACCGTTGTCGACAAGTTGAACACGCTGCACGAGGAGATCGGAGTCGGAGACTACATCGGGTGCGCCTCCGTCCATGGCGTCGGCCCGTCCATCGCCATCTTCGACACCATACGTGACGGAGAGCTGGACTGCGCATGCGTGTACCCGTCTCCCCTGCATTCGAGGGAGCAGATGCAGAAGCTGATTGATGATATGAAGAGAATTCTTGCAGAAGTTGATTGATTGAAGGACATGAATCACACCTTCTCGCCCCCAGAGACGATTAATAATCGACTTCGTCATATTAAGACTGAGTCCGTTACCAAAAACCTGTCGACCTAGACTGGTCCGTTACCAGAACATTGGCTGCAAGGACTGCCGAGTACCTCCCATCAAAATCCGCTTCCGCAAAAGCTTCGTACCGATTCATCGAACACAACCGGAACATTTGTTCGTCAATAAGTTCGTAATCGATCGTCTCTTTTCCTTTCATGTCGTGCAGACACTCTTCCAGGAGCTCTGTCAATTTTACTTCAAATCGATGCAATACTCCATCTCCAAAAAGGTCTGTTAGGGCAGAATTCATTCACTGGAAACCGAGTTTCTGGTGTCTGAAACTTGATGCAAAACAGAGTTTGGGCAAACTCATGACAGGATCATAAAACACTGATCATGTAACCAACTGGTCGCCGAATCAAAAGCTTCGCAGAGACATCAGCACAAGCACGAGTGAATTCAATTGAATCCATCATCTTTCGCAGTTCAAGCTTATCGTATCCAATAAGTCGAATTCGAAAGCTTGCATCGAATCCGCCCGCCCCCGCCTCCCCCCCCCCCCCCCCCCCCCCCAAATTAGATTCAGGAACTGAATCCTGTCATGATCAAAACCTAGTGTCAAAAGAATGGACACAACATGGTACTAGCGAAGTGGTGACAGTAAAGTGGTGCCCATGTTGACAAATAGAGTCACAGTACGGTGACACTCAAGTGGTGCAATGGCGCCATGTGTCCAAACAGTGACGGCCCCTGTTGATCAACAACAGCTTAATCTCGCGAGAAAATTACGAAATCAATAGTATATCTATTGTACAAATGCCAATACAGTCTTAGACATTCAAATTTTGCCAATTTAATCCTAAATTTTGTTGAGAAAGTATAATATAGTCATTCGGTCGATTTTCGCCGGAAATAACTGATGTGGCGACCCAGTCATCGCCGATAATCCTACGTGGCACACCCTCATGTTGGCGATATTGGCAAAAATTGGCCGAAAGGACTACTTTAGAATTTCGAGCAAATGCTTAGGACTACAATAGATTTATGACTAATTGGACGATTTCTACTTTATTAGTGATTAAAGAAGGGACTTGTGTACATGCATTTTGGGCACGTCATAGGTTCGATTCTGCACATTGTCAAATGGGCCGTCCATCTTGACTGCTTGCTATTTGCTTGTAACTTGTAACTTGATCCGTAAGCTTACTGAAAATATTTCATGAGCCCGCTCAACACTTATCTGGCAAAGATACTTTATAAATCGCACAATCCCATCCTTTTTGGTACTTTTTTTGGGTTAACTGAGGTGAAGGCACATGCTTCTTGGCCGACGCTCTGTTTCACATGAATTAAATACTAAACTATGCTTGTTTATCGATATTAATAACGGGATTAATTGTTAAGTACACAATCTACTTAATTAATTTCTTACACAATTTATAGTCGTCATTATTGAGTTCGCGGCAAACTATAACTATAAGTATCTATCAATGGTGATAAATGTAGGCTGTGTACCAGATGAATTACATGTGACCCGAGACATATAAAAATCTTTAATACTATTAAATTGAAGAATCAATTTTGAGAAGATTTTCGTATATTAAAGGATTTCCTTATGGTTTCTACTTTTCTTATGACCCGGTCAAAGGGGCAAACCAGGTCTCACCCTTTGGCTTTTCAAAGGGGCTTTTTTTTTTTTTTTCCTTTTCCATTCCTTTATTATTTTTAATTTCTCATTGCTAACATATTTCGATTTATGTATAAGCAAGAACTTGTGGGGGAAAGAGTGTTATTAATAGCCATAGAACGTGAACCGTCCCTCCTTTTCAACTCAAACCAACTTTCCCAAGTCCGCCATTGGACCCGGTCCTTTTTTGCGGGGTCAAATAGGATCGAAATTGATGGATGGGTTAAATGAAGGAAAAAATTGACACAAACAGTTCTTGATCTTTGGCTCAATGTGCAATATATTCATTGAACTTTTAATTTATCCAATGTGGTCTCTCAATTTTAGCCCAATGTACAATGTGATCCCTGAATTTTTAAGTTGTTTAATGTAGTGTCTGTACTTTTGGTACATGTTCAATTTAGTCTCGGACCATATGAAATTATCCATTATTGTCCCCGATCATAAATTAATAGCCATAGAACGTGAACCGTCCCTCCTTTTCAACTCAAACCAACTTTCCCAAGTCCGCCATTGGACCCGGTCCTTTTTTGCAGGGTCAAACAGAATCGAAATCGATCGATGGGTTAAATGAAGGAAAAAATTGACACAAACGGTTCTTGATTTTTGGCTCAATGCGCAATATATTCACTAAACTTTTAATTTAATTTATCCAATGTGGTCCCTCAATTTTAGCCCAATGTACAATGTGGTCCTTGAATTTTTAAGTTGTTTAATGCAGCGTCTGTACTTTTGGTACATGTTCAATTTAGCCTCGGACTATAAGAAATTATCCATTATTGTCCCCGATCATAAATTAATATAGAACGTGAACCGTCCCTCCTTTTCAACTCAAACCAACTTTCCCAAGTCCGCCATTGGACTCGGTCCTTTTTGCGGGGTCAAACAGGATCGAAATCGATGGATGGGTTAAATGAAGGAAAAAATTGACACAAACGGTTCCCGATCTTTGGCTCAATGTGCAATATATTCACTGGACTTTTAATTTAACTAATGTGGTCCCTCAATTTTAGCCCAATGTACAATGTGGTCCCTGAATTTTTAAGTTATTTAATGTAGTGTCTATACTTTTGGTACATGTTCAATTTAGTCTCGGACCATATGAAATTATCCATTATTATCTCCGATCATAAATTAATAGCCATAGAACGTGAACCGTCCCTCCTTTTCAACTCAAACCAACTTTCCCAAGTCCGCCATTGGACCCGGTCCTTTTTTGCGAGGTCAAACAGGATCGAAATTGATCGATGGGTTAAATGAAGGACAAAATTGACATAAACGGTTCTTGATTTTTGGCTCAATGTGCAATATATTCACCAAACTTTTAATTTATCCAATGTGGTCCCTCAATTTTAGCTCAATGTACAATATGGTTCCTGAATTTTTAAGTTGTTTAATGTAATGTCTGTACTTTTAGTACATGTTCAATTTAGTCTCGGACCATATGAAATTATCCATTATTGTCCCCGATCATAAATTAATGAAAGGATTACATTGAATATTTTCATATAGTTCAGGGACTACATTAAACATGTACAAAAAATCTAAGGTTCACATTGAATAAATTAAAAGTTCATGGATCTCATTATACTTTGAATCAAAATTTAGGGACCACTTGTATCATTATCAAGAACGGAATATGAGTTGAATGAGAGAATTGCTCGGCACTTGCGGTCGCAGTCGCTTCGTGGAATCTCGGAGCAATAGCGCACTATCGGGATTTCAGTTCCAAGTCCAATGAACTTTTTCCCCATTGTTGGCCGTGACTTCCGTTCGATCAAGTACTGATGTTCCCCAGCAAATGCGCTCTAATTTCTATCCTTATAGCCCTAAATTATGTGTCCTACCTTGACAGCATCGGAGAATGCATCATTCCGTTGACCATTTAAAGGCAAAAATGTGTGGATGTGATTTTGGGAAAAGATAAATTATGTAGACTTCCAGGAATAGGTTTTGCTCTAGTAGGTTTTTTTCCACTCTTATGGAAACACACAATGGAACACTACTTGGGCTTCTTCTTCTTTTCCCGCCCGCCGCCTGGTCTCTCGGCCTTGAATGGTTCGTCGGGTGCCTAGTCTCCTACTTCCTCGCACCACCGGCACCTCCAAACCATGCCTCGGATCTATCCCGCTCTCCGGTCCCTATCCAAACCCCAATTATTCGCAAGGATTTTGAGACAGAACAAGAACCCTGTGGGAAATTTGTCGAGGCACCAAGGGAAGCACCTTGCGAGGTGTGTGTGTGTGTGTGTGTGTGTGTGTGTGTGTGTGTGTGTGTGTGTGTGTGTGGGGGGGGGGGGGGGGGGGGGAAATTCTTTGTCCGCGCGCCTATGAAGTTCTCGTGGGCACGGACACTTCTCCGTTATTGAATTGAAGAAACTGTCCAGAATTAAATGGCTTTACGAACTAAAAACAGAAAACGGACGACAAATCTCGATGAGGCATCGTTCTCACTTTAAGCCTCAAAACAGTTTTATATTTCGTTTCTGACAACCACCTAAGTAACTAGGAAGAAAATCACTCCTTCGACATGTCTTAGTACACAACATATGCTCGAAAGTTTCCTCGTCCACAAGAGACGTTGAAGCAAATCGCTTTGTATAATACATAGCTGCTAAGATTGTACTTCTCTCTCTCTCATGTAGAACAGTTGGCGTGCGATTATTTAGAATTACGTGATCGTCAGGATAGCCGGAAATCTCAACGGTTTTTCTGATTTTGGTTCCAATGACCTCGGATTGCATTCAAAATTGGTCGGTTGAAGCGAAACGGCCGTTTGGTTCGAACTCACAGCTTTGCTGTGATTTACTATGGATTTTGGCATATCGGAGTCGTTTGGATAGGTTTTTTGGCAATTTTATGATTTAGGAAATTCGTAATTATCTTTAATTTTAAATATTCTGTTTGATTAGATTAGATTCATTTTATTTGATATTATCTTTACTTATTCGATTTTCAATAGAAGTCCTATTGCTATATAGGACGTCCGTCTTTGTAATTGAGGATCATCACAGTATCAATATTGAATCGAAATTTTCGAGTTCCTTGGAGTTGTTCCGAGTTTTGCTTTCTTGCTGCGTCACTCTCTCTCTCTCTTGCTTTCTTAGGTAAAATTCACTGCTGATTTTTTGCTTAGCTTAAATAACATCACACTGCGGTTCCAGCAATGCTTGTTCTTCCTCCCTCCATCTTTCTTCTCGTTATATCATACAGTGACCTGAAGGATTCATGGATGGAGAGAAGGTATACCACTCACACTACTTAGAAAAATATGATTATCCCAAGATATCGAAGCTTTCTCATTCCTTCACAATTTGAGCTCGACCATGAATTGATTTCATGGTGGGAGCTAATGCTAGATCACATATGATCCATTTCGAGTATGTTCATGACACTCTAAAACAAGAAAAAGGGGGAATCAAGATCATGTTAATTTGACCCAGAAACTTTCAAACTCTCTCACAGAAACACCTCCCTAATGCAAAATCTCTGTTCAACATCCGGTAGCTTCGTCATCCATACACTAAATGAACTCCTCCACCAGTTTCCCAAAGTCGAACCTCCCGTTGCAGCCCTCAATAGCACTCAACACCTCTTGGAATGTGGACACGCTGCATGGAACCACCAGTCTTTCCCGCTGCTCGAACCCGAACTCGTTGGACGCCTTCTCTAGCAGGATTTTGAAAAGAGGGTGCGAGAGGAAGCTCGTGGGCACCACGAACCTCCGGTGCTTGTCCCCCACGTAGACCGCGAAGAAGCCATCCGGCGTCTTCGGGGACGAGGACGCTTCTTCCTCGAACTCGCCTAGCAGGAACTCGTGGTGCGGTGACTGCTCACGGTCCACCCCGCCGCCCATCGTCTTGGCCTTCTTTGCCAATTTCTTGAAGGAAACCATCTTCTTTGCCAACATAGATCAGTTAGAGAGAGAGAGAGAGAGAGAGAGAGAGAGAGAGAGAGAGAGAGAGCGGGAGAGATTTGAAGTGGGTGAAGAGTTATAGAGATGGTGATCTGATGTCTAAATTATTGCTTAGACGTAAAGGGTGGGAAGGAGAGATTTATACACATGTTAGGTAATAACTGGCAACTGGCAAGAAGCGAATGTCTCATAATCAAGAGGGGTCGACCTTTGACTTTTGCAGAAACATATTGGGAGAGCCTAGAAGGAATCTCTGACCAGTTGTGGAGCTTTCTTCGTTCTGACTTTCAAATAGATGGAAGCAATTTGTAAATAATCCTTTTGGAGATTTGTACATCAAATGAGAAGACAATGGTGGAGGGCAACATACACAACCACCTTGTAGAACTTAGGGTCAAGTTTCGACTTTTCTCGTAGCCCATTTAATAACTCCATTTCGTTGACTCTAGAGAGGGAGAAACGTTTTGCTTCGATTTAGTTTGCACATGAGAGTCGAGACGGGGGTTGATGTTTTCCTTCGTTCTTCTTCCATGATTAGGGCATTATAACTATCATACTTAGCACAATAAAATGCACCATGGAATTGGGATTAAAACGTCATATCGAGGGGTGAGCAAATTGGACCGGACCAGACCGGCCGTCTGGTCCTTTAGGGAGGTAGTCCAATCCCCGGTTCCATGGTAGATGGGACCGGACCGAACCAAACTGCCCGGACCGGACCGGACTGCCCAGAATATGTACATAGAAAAAAAAATTAGAAATTTTTAAAGAACTAGTTAACCTAATTTCTCCATCTTCTACTCGACACTCACTCCTCTCCTCTCGCTCGACGCTTGCATCTCGCCTTCGCAACGCAGCCTCCGATCGTGTTTGTCGATATGCAGTCTCCGATGGTGTTTTGTCTTGACTCAATCTATGCTTTGTCTTTACTATATTATGCAAATTCATTATTTTGTTCGCACTTGGATTCAGTGAAGTACAAGTGTAATTCCACTTTGAGCTTGATTTTTTCCGACTCGAGGAGAATGATGCAGGAGCATAATCCTGTTTTAGTTGTTTTAAGTGTTTTTCTTCCTAATTTAGTCTTTTCTCATTATTTTAGGTTTATAAATACTCATGTGATAGTTGTACAATGATCATGTGTATGTTTATAAGGTTGGATGGTTGAGATTGGAAGTTGTTAGTTTAGATCCAAGGATTAGATTTCTATAAGTAGTTGGTGTTAGTGGTCCCACTGGGACCAGACCGGACCGCTGGTCCCGGGCCGGGCCGGTCCGGTCCCCGGTCCCGAAAATTTGGGGATCGGGACTACCGGTCCGGTCCCCAGTTCCACACCGGGACCGAATCGGCCCGGACCAAGCACACTCCTATCGATACGCTTAAATAGTATATTTCCTAGTAATAATTCAGCGTGGAATAGATGCTTATCCCTCATAAATAAGACCAAAATTGACTTTGGAACTAAAGCACCAACCACAACCATCTCTCAAAATGACATGATTAAACCTAAGACAAAGATAAAGCCCCCCCACTTATCGGTCATGATCTTATCTACTTTCGATTGCGGTGTGTTTGGACTTCGAGAGGTGGCATGTCGCCTCATTCATAAAAGGAGAACAGTAAGGAACACATTGTAGTACTCATCAATCATCATTGTGGATCAAACGGTCGTTTAACCCAAGATTAGATCTGTCAAAATGGGTCATAAATAGATTTAAACATAATATAAGTGTTGAATGGGTCATAAATGGGTTTACAACTTACTTAGACCCAAGCGACCTCGATGACTCTCTCTCTCTCTCTTCATCCTCTCTCGATCCCGTACTCATTCACTCCGTACTCTCACCTTAGTTTGGATATGAATTTTCTAGATTGGATTAAATATAAAAGTGTTTTAGGAATATGAGTCGGATTGGGGGTATGAGTAATGTATGAGTCCCTAATTTCCATCTTAATTTTGGGGAGGGAGGGAGAGAGAGAGATGGTATGGCTGTTTGGGCATGACAACGATCCTGCATACTTTGAAGCAAATCATACAAGCAGTTGAAAAATAGAGATCAAGAACAACGGCCAAAAAAAGTAACATAAAATAACAGAAAGTATGGAATTCCCGCGCAACTTCTGACGAGAAGAAATATCACCAACGAAGAATCGCTTTGCTTTGAAACGTTGCAAGCAGAATTCAAGCCCCCAGCACTGGCCACGAGAGAGAGTGGTTGACGAGGGAGGATCCTCCGCTTTAGAAGGAGACGACAAGCGAGTACGTGCGTGTCCTTTGGAGACCACGAACCAGTGAACCACCAGGTTTGAACGGGACGACCATAATGGCGGACAAGTGGATCGAACACGACGGCCGAGCTGACTCGGGACAGTCAAGGTCAGACATGGACGAGCCTATATTCTAATCCTCCTCCTCCGGACAGAAAAGTTGTACCCGCTTAGCCACGGACAACGTGGTGATAAGACAATCCGTGCGTTATATACTAAGTTAAGTTAAGTTTTTTTTTGGTCGAAAGGTTAGGTTAAGTTGACGAGCTTAAAGTAAGGGAAACGAAGAGAAAGATTCGCAAAGTGGGTCGATTTTCTTCGCTCCTGTGGTCAGCCGGTCAGGTCTTTCCAGAGGACTCAGGGTACCTACTACGTACTGCCAATTCTTCTCGTTTTGTTCCGATTGATTTGCCGCCAATGTTGAACACGGATCGTTTTCTCTGACTGGGATGTTGTGAATCATCCGATAGCTTATCATGCCACTCTTTTTTTCCATTGACCTCATACGTGTTCTTCGTCTTTGGAGAAAGAGAGAAGGAATTCGCTGGCGAGTTTGACTGGGCTGTTTCGAGTATGAACTCTGTATATCAAAACGTTGAACCACGCATTCATACAACATTTTAAGTGGCACATGAAGTTTCGAATTCAAATCTTTCAAAGCGAAAGTGATAGAATATTTAAATATTGAACTAGGTATTCATCGAACAGTTTAAGCAGAGCAAAAGATCCTCGGCTCGAATTTTTTTAGGCGGGAGCAATATAATAGTTAGATATTAAATCATGCATTTATCTAAGCGCTTACAAGCATATTGGTTCTAAATGTGTGAATATATTAACAGCATGTTCTTTTTTCTTCAAATGTCTTTGGGCTTCTGTATATGATGCTTATCATAGATTGATATGACTTTTGAGGGAGCCCATAGGTTTTAATGAACTAGTGCTTTTTGTTTTATATCATCTGAATTGTGTATCCAAGTGGGAAAAATATTATATGGCTATATAACTTTCTTACAACGGATAATGACACAAATAGTTCCTGAACTTTGACCAAATATGCAATGTGATCCTTGAACTTTTAATTTATTCAATGTGATCCCTGAACTTTATTCCAATATGCAATGTCATCCCTGAACTTTTAATTTTTTCAATTGAGTCCCTAAATTTTTTTGTGTATGTTCAATCTAGCTCATGAAATATATGAAAATGTTTAATGTTGACCTTGAACTTAAATTAATGAAAGGACAACATTTTACTTTTTTATATAGTTTAGGGATGAAATTGAATATGTATTAAATGTACAAGGACTATATTGAACACATTTTAAAGTTCAGGGACGACATTGCCTATTGAGCTAAAATTCAAAAGCGACATTGAACAAAAATGACTTTGCAACTAAAGCACCAACCACAACCATCCCTCAAAATGACATTATTAAACGTAAGAAAGAGATAAAGGCCCCCCCACTTATCGGTCATGAACTTATCTACTTTCGACTGTGGTGTGTTTGCACTTGGAGAGGTGGCATGTCACCTCATTCATACAAGAAGAAAAGTAAAGAACACATTATAGTACTCATCAATTGTCATTGTGAATCAAAAGTCCTTTTATCTAAGATTAGACTTGTCAAAATGAGTCATAAACTTACTTTTTAATTCATATAATGGGTTGGATTATTATATGGATTAGTTATATTCAATAAATGGATGATAGGGGTTTAAACATAATATTAGTGTTGAATGGGTCATAAATTGATAGGGGTGAACGGTTCCAAGAATCATATAGGTTTGACCTAGAAATTTGTAACTTACCGATTGGAACAAGTTCCTTATTTTTTGGAATCTGAAATATACTCTGCATACCTTGGAACCTACCTTGTCATAAGTTTCAGGGTCTACCCAAGTTCCACATGTATTCTTAAACGAAAGATTGCAGTGAATCATCACCTTAAATGATCACTACTTGCTGCTACAATCCACTGACTACAACTCATATTTAGACATAATACGAATATTTATAAAACATTAACAGAGTAAAAATCACGGTCATAAATATCGTTGAAAATGAAGCTCAGACTAGTGGTTTCATATTACACACTCATTATCGGCGCCATGGAATATCGCAAATCGTGCGAGGGCATATACCAAGAAAAGCACAACAATTTGTTTCAGCTTCAGGTTCCACCTACTTGGAAACTACCGATCTGAATCGGTTCCTCAACATACCCTGCATATCCTAGAATAATGCTCACCCTTCTAAATGGGTCATAAATGAGTTTACAACTTATTTAGACCCAACACACATCTATGACTCTCTTTTCATTCTCTCTCGCGCTCACTCATTCTACATTCTCACCTCAGGTTGAGTATGAGCTTTCCTAGATTGAATTAAATATGAAAGTATTTTAGGAATATGGATCGGGTCGAGTATAGGAAAAATTATCAAAAAAGTCCTAAACCTATTACTATTGTGCCAATTCAGTCCTAAACCTTTGTTTTGCCGATTTAGTGCTAAACCTTTTGCAATTGTGTCAATTCAATCCATCCGGCCAAATTTTTCCGGCCGGCGCCGACTGTCCGGCGACATAATATTTTTAATTTTTTTGAATTTTTTTAACTTTTTTATTTTATTTTTCCTTTTTCTTTTTTTTCTTTTTTCCTTCTCTCTTCTTCTTCTTCTTCCTCTTGCCCGCAACCGGCGAGAGCAATGGCTGGTGAGGTCAGCCTCTTTGACACGGTCAACAACCTCTCCGATTTCGACGACAGCTACGACGCCAACGAGTCGAAAGTCCCGGCTCACGATTCAGAGGCCAAGCTCAAGAGGGAGATCGTCAAGGTCATCCTCTCTAGGAGACCGACTCGCTCAAGCCCAACTTGGGCCAAGCCGTCACGATTGGCGAGCACCACATCTGCATCAGGTTCCATGAGGAGACCAGCTCGGATTATGGCTTGTGGGAGTGGCACGGCCACATCATGCTGTTCGACGATGAGAACATACACGAGAATTACTTCGAGAGGTTGAAGAGTAAGGGGCGTGAAGTCAAGGAGGAGGAGGTGGTGGAGGAGAAGCAGAAGGAGAAGGTGGGGAATTTGGGGTTGAGAGAGTCGATTGGCGGGGCTGATTCTTGTTGGCGTGTGAAGCCAAAAGTATTATTTTAAGGGCTTTTTTGGTCTTTTTTCCTTTTTTGCTTCTAAGTCAAAAAGCTATATCTCATATATTAGGGATATATAGGTAGTAGCAGTAAAAAAAAAAGAAAAAAAGAAGAGAGAGAGAGAGAGAGAGAGAGAGAGAGAAGCGCAAAGTAGCGAATAAGGAGAAAAAGAAAAAGAGAGCCGTGACGGCATTCTTGAGTGTTTTCAATCTCTTTGTGCCCCGATCTTGTGAGAAGATCATCAATTGTATTCCTACTTTTCTCGAAGACTAATGGATTCGCAAAGTGCCTCTACGTGGAGACGTAGCCTAAGTTTGGGTGAACTTCGACAACAAATTCTCTGGTGTGTTCTTCTGATTCTGTTCTTTTATTATTACATTCTGCTAGTGTGGATTGTTTGCTTGGATTATTATTTTGGAATTGGTACGCGATTCCTAACAGCTGGTATCAAAGCCTGGGTTAGCTAATCGAGAACATCGAGGGTTTTTCGGTGATGTTCGATTGAAAGTAAACGGTATGGCAGAAGATAAAATCAGAATCGATAAGTTCGATGGGCAGGATTTCGGATGGTGGAAACTCCAAATAGAGGACTATCTTTATCAGAAAGATCTCTATGTGCCACTTGAGGGTTGGAAACCTGAACTCGCGGAAGTGGATCCGACAGCAGAATCGGGATGGAAAATTCTTGATCGAAAGGCTTTAGGTGGGATTCGTCTAGGGCTGACGAAAAAGACAAGGTACCACATCGCAAAAGCGAAGACTGTAAAAGAAGCCATGGATATTCTAACGAATATTTACGAAAAGCCGTCCACATCAAATCAGATATTTTTGCTAAAGAAGTTGGTTAATATGAAATTATCTGACAGAGGTTTTGTTGCAGAGCATATTAATAGTTTTATGCAGGTCACAGGTCAGTTGGAATCCGTAGGCATAAATTTGGATATGAAGTTGCAAGCTTTACTATTTTTATGTTCCCTTTCGAAAAGCTATAACACCGCGGTGTAGGGAATTTCGAGCACCATGAAGGATGATTTGACTCTGGATGATGTTGTGAGCAAGATTATGGATGAAGAGATGCGAAGGAAAGTCTCTGGTGGAGATAAGTTTTCGGCATCTACATCTTCGACGGCACTAGCAGTGGAGAACTGTGGGAGAAGTAAAAGCAGAGAAAAATTCAGCGGGCGTGATAGGTCACAATCAAGGGGGAAGAGAGAGGTTGCAAAAGACGAGTGCTGGTTTTGTCACCAGACGGGACACCGTAAATTTCAGTGTGAAGCCTATAAAAAGAAGCAATGAGATAAGAATCAAGGAGCTAATGTGGTAAGCAATGAACCTTTGCTAGAAAACTTGTGTTTGTCTGCAGGGTTTGATTTGGCGATAGATAAGTGGTTTCTTGACTCTGGTGCTTCTTTTCATTGCACCTCGCAAAGAGATATATTTGCTGATTATGCTAGTAGAGATTTTGGGCAAGTGGTTGTGGGAAACGGCCACATATGTCCGATTGTAGGAAAAGGAATTGTGATTGTGAACATCTCAAGTGGAGGATGTCTAATTTTGCGTGAAACCAGACATATTCTCGAGTTGAAGAAAAACTTGATTTCAACTAGTAAACTTGACCAAGAAGGCATGGTAACAGCTTTTGGATGTTGAGAGTGGAAGATAACCTCAGGGGCAAGAGTAGTAGCAAAAGGAAAGCGTACAAGTACACTTTATCTTCTTCAGGGAGACAATATCAGTGATATAATTGCAACTACAGTGGCTACAGGTAATTTATCTACTCTTTGGCACTATAGTTTGGGACATCTTGGTGAAAAGGGTGTAAAACAGTTACACTCAAGAAAGTTGCTTCCAGGTTTATAAAAAGTTGAGTTAGATTTCTATGAGAGTTGCATTTATGAAAAACAAAAAGCAGTTAGTTTTCAATTGAATGTGAGACAGAATAAAGGCCAAAAGCTAGAGTTGATCCATACTGATGTGTGGGGACCGGCTCAGGAACTCTCTTATGGTGGTAAGAGATAGTTTGTCACTTTCATTGATGATGCGACAAGAAAGACTTGGATCTATGCTCTTAGAGAAAAATCAGAAGTATTCGGGATTTTCAAAATATGGAAAAAGATGGTAGAAAAAGAGATAGATTATCAGATTAAAGCTCTGAAGTTTGATAATGGTAGTGAATACATGAGCAAAGAATTTGCAGAATACTTGAGTCGGGAAGGCATACATGGGTTGAAGACTGTTCCTAGAACTCCTCAAGAGAACGGTGTAGCTGAGAAGATGAACAGGACTATTTTGGAGCGTGCAAGATGCATGAGACTACATGCGGGTCTCCCGTTACACTTATGAGCTGCTACAGTTGATGCAGCTATATATTTGATTAATAGGAGTCCATCTAGTGCGCTGGATGGAGGAATACCGCAAGAACAATGGTCAGGTAAAAAGGTCAATTATTCATATCTAAAAGTTTTTTGTTATATTGCATATGCTTTGATTGACAGAGAGGACAGGAAGAAGCTTGATGCTAAGTCCCATAAGTGCGTCTTTATCGGATATGGCAGTGATGAATATGGATATAGGCTTTGGGATTATGAGAATAACACAGTCATTCGCAGTCGGAATGTGGTGTTCCATGAAGAAAAGATATACAAAGATCATCAGACAGAGCATGAGACGGCAGTAGAACCAAAATATGTTGAGCTGGACACAATTCCTATGAAGATAATTCCAGCATATCAGAGTGCACCTGAAGGGGAGGTTCAAGAAGAACACATTATTAATGAGCAGGCAGTTCAAGAGGAATGCGGTGATCCGGAACAGACTAACGACCCTGAAGTATCTGTTTCGAGGAGATCTACACGTGTGAGAAAGCCAAAGGTAATTTTTGATCCATCTACTAATATTGTTCTGAGCCATGTTTTATATACAGATTCGGGAGAGCCGGAGACTTATGATGAGGCAAAGAAGGACACATCTCACATGCAGTGGGAGAGTGCTATGAAAGACGAGATGAGCTCGTTACTTCAGAACAAAACTTGGGAGTTGACCGAGTTACCCACTGGTAAAAAGGCTTTGTTAAACAAGCGGGTGTACATGATTAAAAATGAAGCTGGCAGTAGTATCAGATACAAGGCGAAACTTGTAGTAAAGGGCTTTTCTAAAAAAGAAGGGATCGACTACTCCGAGATATTTTCACAAGTAGTGAAGATGACATCAATCAGAGTTTTGCTGAGTATAGTTGCAGTGGAGGATCTTCATCTCGAGCAGTTAGATGTAAAAACATCGTTTTGCATGGTGATCTAGATGAAGAGTTATACATAGCACAACCTAGAGGTTTTGAGGTCAAAGGTAAAGAACACATGATGTGTCGCTTGAAGAAAAGCTTGTATGGCTTAAAGCAAGCTCCACGACAATGGTACTTAAAGTTTGATAGTTTTATGAAGAAAAAGGATTTGCACACTGTGAAGTTGATCATTGTATTTATTTTCTCAAGTATAGCGATGGTGATATTGTGTATCTCTCTTTATATGTTGATGACATGCTAGTGGCTAGTTCTAATAAAAAGAGAATCGCAGAAGTAAAGAGGATGTTAGCATCGCAGTTTGCTATGAAAGACTTGGGAGAGGCCAAGAAGATCTTAGGCATGAAAATCATCAGGGACAGGAAAAATAAGAAATCATGGTTGTCGCAAGAAGACTATGTGCACAAGGTGTTAATGAGATTTAACATGGATAATGCAAAACCGGTTGCAACTCCTTTAGCGAGTCACTTCAAACTTTCCAATGATATGTGTCCGAGTACTCAGGCTTTGAAAGATGAGATGGCGGCAGTGCCGTATGCGTCAGCAGTGGGAAGTTTGATGTATACCATGGTGAGCACGAGACTAGACATTGCACAGGCAGTGGGAGTTGTGAGTCGATATTTGCAAAAATCGGGCAAAGAGCATTAGAATACAGTGAAATGGATATTGAGATATCTAGCAGGTACATCAAATTACTCTCTTTGTTATGAAGGTACATCTCTAGAATTGCAGGGTTATGTGGATGCAGATTACTCAGGTGATCGAGATAGTGGTAAGAGTACAACTGGATATGTCTTTACAGTTGCAGGTACAGCAGTGAGTTGGGTATCTCAACTACAGAAAGTAGTGGCTCTATCGACGACAGAAGCAGAGTACATGGCAATCACGGAAGCCTCTAAGGAAATCATGTGGTTACAAGATTGCCTGGAAGAGCTACATCGAAAGCAGCCAGTGAGCATACTGTGGAGTGATAGTCAAAGTGCAGTGCACTTAGCAAAGAATGCAACTTATCACTCAAGGACTAGACATATCAAGAAGCGTTATCACTTCATCAGGTCAGCATTGAAAGATAACGAGTTAAAGCTACAGAAGATTGATGGCTCAAAGAATCCAGCTGACATGTTTACCAAGGTAGTAGACAGAGAGAAGAATACTTTCTGTACTACTACTATTGGTATTACTCCATGTTAATTGATGAGGAGTATCACAGAGGCACAAGTTCCAGTTACTAGTTTTTTGAAGAGAATGGATGCAAAGTTGCTTGGTGCATCAGATATATTTATCTTCAAATGGGAGATTGTTGGCGTGTGAAGCCAAAAGTATTATTTTAAGAGCTTTTTTGTCTTTTCTCCTTTTTTGCTTCTAGGTCAAAAAGCTATATCTCATATATTATGGATATATAGGTAGTAGCCGTCAAAAAAGAAAAAAAAGAAAAGAGAGAGAGAGAGAGAAGTGCAAAGTAGCGAATAGAGAGAAAAAGAAAAAGAGAGCCGTGACAGCATTCTTGAGTGTTCTCAATCTCTTTGTGCCCCGATCTTATGAGAAGATCATCAATTGTATTCCTAGTTTTCTCTAAGACTAGTGGATTCGCAGAGTGCTTCTGCACGGAGACGTAGCCCAAATTTGGGTGAACTTCGATAACAAATTCTCTGGTATGTTCTTCTGATTCTGTTCTTTTATTATTACATTCTGCTAGTGTGGATTGTTTGCTTGGATTATTATTCTGGAATTGGTAGGTACGCGATTCCTAACAATTCTAGTGGTAGTCGGATTCTTCACAGGAACTTGAACGGGGCTCTCCCAAATATAGGCCGGCGAAGAAGAAAAGGGAAGGAAAAAAAAAAAAGAACAAAAAGGAAAAATAAAGTAAAAAAATTCAAAAAAAATTAAAATATTATGTCACAAGACGGTCGGCGCCAGTTGGAGTCCACGTCAGTGCTGGCTGGCCAAATTTGGCGGAATGGACTGAATTGACATAATTACAAAAGGTTTAGGACTGAATCGGCAAAAAAAAAAGGTATTTGGACTGAATTGGCACAATTGCAATAAGTTTCGGACTTTTTTGGTAATTTTCCCGTCGGGTATAAGTTGGGAATAGGTCACTAGATTTGCATTGCAATAAATGGGTCATAAACAGGTTAAATAGATCTATTTGGGTCGCATCATATGATCCAACCCGGCCCATCCATTTGACTGGTCTACCCAATATATACCAAAGTTTAATAGGGCTCATAATTCTCCTCTTTTTCCCCTGATTTCAATCTTAATTTTGGGAAGGGAGAGAGAAGAGAGAGATATGGTATGGTATGGTATGGCTGTTTGGGCGTGACAACGATCCTGCATACTATGAAACAAATCATGGAAGAAGTTGACAATAGAGATTAACAACGGCAAAAAGAATAATATAAAATAACAGAAAAAAATGGAATTCCCGCGCAACTTCTGACGAGAAGAAATATCAACAACGAAGAATCGTTTTGCTTTGAAACGTTGCACGCAGAATTCGAGCCCCCAGCTTTGGCTACGAGAGAGAGAGTAGTTGACGATGGAGGAGCCTCCGCTTTACGAGGAGACGACAAGCGAGTACGTGCGTGTCCTTTGAAGAACAAGAACCCCAAGGTTTGAACAGGAACGACCGTAATGGCGGACAAGTGGATCGAACGGGACGGCCGAGCTGACTCGGGACAGTCGAGGTCAGACATGGACGAGCCTATATTCTAATCCTCCTCCGGACAGAAAAGTTGTACCCGCTTATCCACGGACAACGTGGTGATAGCATAATCCGTGCTTTATATACTAAGTTGAGTTGACGAGGTTAAATCAAGGAAAATGAAGAGAAAGATTCGCCAAAGTGTGTCGATTTTCTTCGCTCCTTGGGTCAGCCGGTCAGGTCCTTCCAGAGAATTCCGTGTCCCTAGTACCAATTCTTCTCGTTTTGTTCCAATTAGTATCGTCGCAAATGTTGAACACGAATCTTCTTCTCTGATTGGGATGTTTTGAATCATCCGATAGCTTATCGCGCCATTCTTTCTATCCGTTGACCTCACATGTGTTCTTCGTCTTTCGAGAAAAGAGAGAAGGAATTCGCTCGCGAGTTTGACTGGGCTGTTTTGAGTATAAACTCTATATATCGAAACATTAAACCACGTTCATGCAACATTTTAAGTGCGCGGGAAGTTCTGAGTCTAAATCTTTCGAGAAGAAAGTGATGGAATAGTTAAATGTTGAATCGGCTATTCATCGAACAGTTTAAGCAGAGCAAAAGATCCTTAGCTCGAATTTCTTGAGGCGGGAGCGATAGAATATTTAGATATTAAACCACTTATTTATCTAACTGCTTACAAGCATATTGGTCCTAAATCCGTGAGTTTATTAACACCATGTTCTTTTTTCTTCAATGTCTTTGGGCTTCTATACATGATGCTTATCATAGATTGATATGACTTTTAAGGGTGCACATAGGTTTTCATGAACTAGTGCTTTTTCTTTTTATATCATGTGAAGTGGGAAAAATATTACATGGCTATATAACTTTCTTATAAGGGATAATGACACAAATAATTTCTGAACATTGGCCAAGTATGCAATGTGGTCCCTCAACTTTTAATTTATTCAACATGGTCCCTAAATTCTTTTATTTATGTTCAATCTAGTCACTGAACTATAAGGAAATGTTCAATGTTGACCGACGTTAGACATTCTCATATTATTTACGGACTAAATTGAATATGTACAAAAAGTTTAGAGATTATATCGAATAAATTTAAAGTTCATGAACGATATTGAATAAATTAAAAGTTTATGGACCACATTGCACATTGGGCCAAAGTCAAGGACCCATTTGTGTGATTTTCCCTCCTTATAACATCATTTTACTGGATAAGTTCTTACGCCCTTTCAGTGTATGTGTTTAATGATCCAAAACTGCAGCTCTAGAGGATCATCGAAGTTGAATGCTTCTGTAAATTTCTATCTGTTTCAACTTCGAGAAGGAACACTTTGACAAATCACTTGTTCGGTGTCTTCTACGGTTCTACCATGCATGAGCTCATGAGTTGTTCCAACCACGAAGTAGCGACATGCAAAAGGCACATTAAAATCGTCTCTTATGTTCATAAATCCATCACATGTAGAAACCCACCTTCTTACAAGCTCAATACAAGTTTGTCATGTTTATCGGAGCCGATGGTACGCCGGACAACTCTTTGAGAAGCTTGTATCCAGATGCTGCTTTCCAGTCACTTCTACATGTGCCGCGACTTCAAGGAAGGAGCATAATCTTGCCGATGTGTTTGCTGCTCTCAATAAGCCGGTGCGCTTCCGCTGCTTCGGATAGAGAAAAACACTTGAAAACCACAGGCTTCACCTTGCCTTCAGCGACTGCCGGCCAAACATTCTGCTCGACCTCCTTCACGATCGCGGCTTTATCCTCTGGACTTCTGTATCGCAGGCCAGCAGCTACAAATGCATAACAATACACGATAGAGGGGAGAATGCCTATGTTCTGCAGAAGGAAAGAAAGTGGATGCAATTCTACTGGCAGAGCCATTAGCTTTTGCCAAGAGGAAGGTGAGGAATAAATCATCACTAAGAAAAAAGATATCTTTAAACATGTTCAAATACTAATGACACTTCAATGCTTTCCGACGGAGATCTCACTCTCGAACGTGAAATTAATTTCGTCAATGCGACAGATAATCCTTGTCGTGTCTCGAGTTCTACAGAAAGCTCTAAGGGTGGTCATGGCGAAGTTTCTTTCTTTTCTTATAAGATGAGATCCACTCTTTCAAATGGTACGTTGCATTAGAGACTAGTTATGAACTGAAGTTAACCATAATAGAGCTCAAAATGTCGGTTCACATAATGACCAGAAACCACAAGAAAACTGAAGTTAAAATCCGGTCACGAATACGGTAGTTTCTGTACCTTGGACTGACAGGCGTTTGGCGAGCAGACCACTCAGATCGACCTGCGTCGCTACTCCGCCCAGAAAACCGATGATGAAGAGCCTCCCGTCGAAATTCAAGCAATCGAGGTTTCTCTGGAAGTAGGATGCTCCGACACAGTCCAAAATGACATCGACCCCTGCTATAGAAGCAGGTTTTTCAGTAGCTGAGCCTTTCGAACAATTACGCTAGCAAAACACAACTATCTCGCCACGCTGCGACTTCATTCAACATCATTTGCAGACTGACAACTTGAAAATTTTTGTAACAGCGGTCAAGATCTGGGTTATCAGAGGAAGAAATCAATGCGATTCCTCCGCACACTGCTTTTTCGGGTGATATCATTCATCATATGTTGAAGTTGTAGTTAATCCATGCATAGCTCTTTATCAAAATCTCGATTCTCTAATGAATCAGGAGGACTGGTAATCCAAGGGAAAAGAATTCTATGAGCGTGGAGGCAAAGGAAATTGCGGTTATATACCTCTCTGTTCTGTTTCTTCCTTTACTCGGGCGACAAAGTCCTCGGTCTTGTAATTGATGCGTACGTCGGCTCCGAGATCCTTGCAAGCAGCTAACTTTTCCTCACTACCTGGCGTTTAAGAAGTACTGAGGATAGATCAGCAAGTATAACACTCAGTACAATCAATTTGCGAAAACAAAATCTTGATGTACCTGCCGTGACAAAGACTCGGGCACCATGGTACTTCGCTATTTGGACCGCGAATGTACCGATTCCGCTGGAACCTCCGTGAACCTAGACATTGAACGGATCATACTGATTTGACGATACAAGGACTGATGAACTTTTTACTGAAATGAAAACAAAAAGTGCTGCTATAGTCGCGTCATTGAACGACTCATACATTCTACCAAACTTAGCAAAGATTAAGAATGAACGAAGAGACGATGAAAAATTACCGGAAAGTAGATGCTTTAACCAAGTATAGTAGTCAAAAGTTCGGGATAATACACCAATTGATTCGACAAGCAGGCTGAGAGAAGTTACCAAGAATGTTTCTCCTGCGGAGAGCCGACTCCTCATGAAAACGGTGGACCATACGGTGCATGCCACCTCCGGCAAACTCGCCGCATCCGTGACGGAGATGCCTGGCGGAACCGGAAGCACTTGTCCCTCCGGTACAGCGACTTTCTCAGCATATCCTCCCCCGCTGAGAAGAGCACAAACCTGTAGTTAACCATCCAAATAAATTCACATCACTAATTGAATGAACAATACAGGATCACAAAATCCGGAATGAACGAAAATGCTGTGGATAAAACTTTCACATTATCGCATCACTGATCAAACCTCACCCACGGAAATAAGTTTTCCGCGGACAATGTATACATTAAGCATCTTTTAAAACACTCATCATCCTTTGTGAACAAATAAAATTCCATGAATCACCCAAACAGGCAAGACTAAGCTGTCATTGAACAGACAGATCGGATCCAAGTACCAAGAGCAAAATTCGTTGGCCAAACCGAGAATCACCTGATCTCCGATTCTCCAACGAGAGACATTCTTGCCCACTGCTTCCACGACACCGGAGCATTCAAGACCCGGGTATGTGCTCGATCCTGGTGGAGGAGGATAAAGGCCTTTCCTTTGGTATGCGTCGCCTAAATTCAATGCCGAAGCCGACACTCTGATCAGCACCTCATCTTCTTTGATTTCTGGGTCTCCCACTTCTTGAATGCTGAGAACTTCTGGTCCACCTTCACTTGTTATCACCACAGCCTTCATTCTCTTTTCGTTAAACTGGAGAACAAAATGTCTCTGCACTCCCTAATGCAGGTCCAGAAGTCATCGATCTTGTCCTAAGTGGGGTGTATTAAATTCACAGATTCTGGTATAGATGGTGACATTTCTCTTAACTAATCTTCGACGAATCAACATCATGATGAGGGCCAAACATATTGAATTAAACAACTGATAACTCAAATGGAATCTCACTTTCAGGATCAAACAAGCATGTAATGCTGAAACGAAATCGGCATTATTTGCGGCTACATTGGACATATTGGTCAAGAAATCGCGACGTTGGCATGTATAACTATGAGATGCTTCTCAAACATTCGAAAGCTTTGGCCAAAAAGAGGAGAAAACTTAAGGTCTGAATCTGCAAGTTCTTCACAATACGAGTACGAGTATGGTCCTCGGTGCCAAATTGTTATTGACACAGAGGGGGACGGAGGATCTGCAGTAGTATATACGAATAGCCAGTGGCGACGAGTAGTAGCCCAGAAAATCAAACTTAAGGAGAGCCACAGAATTTCCACAATCCCATGAATGTCAACCAGTAAAACAAGTTAAGGGGGGTAATTGGGTGAAGATGGTAATTTTTTTAACTCAAGCCAAATCATCCATTGGAGTTCGTTTGAGGTGGCAAACACTCAATCTTTCCCCAGATAAACAAGTGTTCTTCTAAGCTGGCTATATACTCGTCTTAAGTAAAATGAGATCGGGCCAGACAAAAATCTCATTAATCTCGTGGATTAAGTAAAATGCGAGTTGAATTCGAAATGCAAGGGTCACAACATGAAACTCTCTGCATTTTGTGGCATGAGGAGTCAAACTTGCTCCTTCGCACATTACGCAACTTTCCCTGTCAATTGGTTCATGATCTAATTTTCCCGAAAACCCAACCTAAATTCCAACTTTAACACAGTAGGGGTGTGCAAAGAAATCGGGAACCACCCAGACTGCCTAGAATCGGACCAGATCGGCCCAGAACTGGTGGGTCCCAAGGGAATAGGTCCGGTTCCTGGTTCCAATAAACTAGAACCGATGGGTATCGGTCCGATTCCTGGCTTCAGGTGTGGAACCGCCCACCTGCTCACCCGGACCTATCGGTAATACATACATTTATATATATGTGAAAAAATTAAAATCATAAATCTCTAATCTCGCTCGCCAGTCATCTCACCTCATCTTATCTTGGTGGGACCTGTTCATGGCTTGCTGGGAAACAAGCCACTGATCACGTGAAACTTAGTGGGACTAATTCCATCCATGGAACCAACGGGCAGTTCCCGATTTCAATTTTTCGGAATCAGTCTTTAGTGGGCGGTTTTCGGTTCCAGGGTGAACCGACTACCTTGAAACCGATCACTCCTATTCCTAACTAGCAATGGCCAACGGACCATCCCGGCCCAAACACGGCACGATTGGGTCAGTAGCCGGCACAGCCCCCCAGTGTGGGGTCGGGCCTGGCCGTTAGGAAAAAGTGGGCCCAATGTAAGAACTTTGGAAGTTCCAAAAAAGGGAAAATTTCAGGCACGCACTAATAGAAGGAAGCGGATCACCTAACATTGAGGTTTCTGTGACATGAGTAATATTACTCAAATCAAGCCGTCCAAATGAAAATGGACGACCTGATTTGAGAAAAGGTTGGGATTCAAAATTTTTCAAACCCCAAAAAAATTTCCGCTCAATTTTTTTCCCTCCCCCTCAACAAATGATGTGGCCCATTCTTGGCCATCTAAATGAAAATGAACGGCCTAATTTGAATAATATTACTTATGTCACAAAAACCCCAATGTTAGGTGGTCCGGATTCCTAATAGAACTCCAAGGTGGGGGAGGGAGAAAGAGAGACACGTCAATGTGTAATTATGGAACTAGTCGATGAAGGCTATGATACTAAATAAGGATGATCGGTTCTCAGTCCGATCCAGTCCCACCCAATAACCGGAACTGGACCAAAAGGACCGGTTCCCAATTTCTAGGACTAGGAACCGAACTGGATGATCCTCAGCTCCGATTGGGTTCCATGACGGTCCAATGGAACCATATGACCAACCCTTCTTAACAAGAACTTATTCGAACCTATCTCAACGTGCTTGCGCCTTAGCTCCACCACTGCACTATACTCTAAAGCTGATGCATCGTTGCATGACCTACATGCAAAAGGAAAAGACCTATGCACCAACATTATGATTCTTCCTCACTAATGTTATGGTCTTCCCTTCTAATGCTTTGATCTAGCTCAGTCGCCTGATACATTTAAGAAATTGGACTGGTATCAATTTAAAAATAAATAAATAAATAAATAAAAATTACTCGGTCCAGTCCGGCTGGTCCGATTTCCCTTGGAACCGGGAACCTGACCGAACCATTTTCGATCGGTTTGTCTTACTCACCCCTACTACTAAATACAACTAGAGGATGTTAAATTGCCAAAATCATATTATGGAAAGCCAACCTTATACTCATAACATCAACTTTGAGACTATAAATCGTTCTTTGTTTTTAATCTAAGTATTTATCTTCTTAATTTTCATATTAAACCTGAGTATTTCTTATTTCTTCCATTATTATATATTCTTTCCAAAGAAATTGGTTCTGTGTAATCCTAACGCCCTCCGGATACATTCTCAGATTCTCTTGCCTCGGGTGATTCTTTACTTCTATATAACTCCTGGCTTTTTATTTCTCCGACTTTTTTTTCAATTAAAATTTCTTGGCTTCTTTTTTATGTCTAGTCTATTTTTGATGTGACACTACGTTGTTGCCACACACGTGTCCGACCTCCACGTTAGCCAAATCAACTATTTGGTCGCCGAAAGATTTTGATTACAACGGATCTAAGATGTTTAGGACTCAATTGTACTTTTTTTCAGAATTTTATTCGTATTACAAGTTAAAAGGAACCCTAATTTTGTCGGAGGACACAAAAGAGGTTTTTATAAGTTGAGACTTAGAGGAATACAAGCACAACCTTTACAAATCCACATATTGTTGGCACCTCGCCAAAATGAGTTTGAGCAACCATATTGTGAAGAGAAGAGCAAATCTGTCTTACCACGAATTAAATCAAGAAAAACCTAGTTAACTTGTAATCCGGATAGCTAAACGCCAAATAAGACAATCGTCGTAATAAACAATTTTCAAATCATTTTCATTTTCACGGAAAGCTCATAAATCATTTTATCATATGTATGTGAATTGAGTGACAAATATTAGGAAATTTGTAACGCTCGATTTGATTTGACAATGGAAGTACGTAAAATGAGTCGCTCTATCAACAGATGGATTTCTTCACGAGGCTTCCGTACTGTTCATGCGGCGAAGTCGCATTGCGACATATGTGGATGATGTTTTCTATAAAAATGATCTTTTAGGGGAGGTTAAAAAATTATGCTCCCATTCTATTCTTTCACATTCATCAATGCATCGGATAGGTGTAAGAAGTTCTGAGCAGGTGTCCTTGCATGTTACATTTAGACTAGTTGCACATTTTTATTCGCCTATTAGTTTGCACAACATTGACAAAAACAATGTGCTTTCATAATTCGAAGAAATCTATATTACTGCAGCATTTAGCATAGCGAGGAAATTTACACGGACACTTAGAATTCTTCAATGCATTTAAAAGAGCAAATTAGAAAACAAAACCTTTAACAAGTAATCGAAAAAGAGAAGAAAAGAAAGAAAGAAAAAAGAAAATTATCATTTACTGGACCCATAAAAAAAAATCTCCAGAGGAAACTAAGAATTATTTCTGAGAGAGGGTAATCGAAGACAACGAAATCAAAGGTTTGAAATAATACCAAAAAGGTAAAAGAAACCAACCAATAAAACATTGTATTTTAACATGGGGTTTGTTTTACGTAAATACCAATTTGAAATTTAAGCAATAAATTTTAAGTAAAAATATCCTTGATAATAACTAGTTACTAAATGTTATTAGTTTCATTGCGATCATAGAATTATGAATTTAAGATGATCATTAGCAAATATTAGTACTATAATGGGCATAATTCTAATCACTAGTTGCTATTGAATAAACTAATCCTCCCTTACTTGATACTTCATGTGAATTTTGACTTAATTGAACCTCAATGCTAATTAGGATTGTCGAACTCAATCATGCTTAGCCATACAAGTGCTGGTTATTATTATTATTATTTTATTTTCAGCGTTATTAATCTAAAACCCTAATTCCACCTCAGCCCATTGCGTCTCTTCAACTGCTCGGCCCTTTGCGGCCCATTCTCTTCGGGCCTTCGGCATCGTCATTCGTCACTGCAGAACCGGTTTGCGTCTGTTCGGTTAAGCCGGCAACAAGCATAGAGACCGGTTCGACGTACGCTCGGTTTATTACAACCTTTTACCCGCCGCAGAAGCTAAAACCTCGCCTCTTCGCCTCCAGGAGACCATCGGCGGCTCCGGCACGTTTTCTCCGTCTGTCGAGAGAAGCGAACATCTGCTGGAGGTTGGCAAGCACTAGTGCTTATATTCGTGAAGTGAACATCTGCTCGTTTTCGCGCTTATATTCGTGAGTACCACTCATCCCTTCGACAGACATAATCTTTGTGGCTAGTTAATTTATTCTAGTACATAATCTTTTGATTAAAGGGAATCCGTGTGTACTGTTTGATGGTATGCTAGCAAGCACTAGTGCTTATAAATTGGGAAAGGATTTCTCGTCCTGTGTATAAGAGAACATCTACGTATCGATGTAATGCATTTCACTTGCCTACAAAGAAGTCCAATCTGTACTATGATTTATGGTTCTGTTCTCATCGATTTTTGGACGGAATTTGCATTTGATCTAGATTTTTGGGCCTCCTATAACAGTATTCGATGAGATTAGGATTATCTTGGCACTGATACTGTTGTTAGTAGCTCATTGTTAGTTCAATTTTAGGAGAATCCATGATTATAAGACGGTGCTTCAGTTAAGTTTGAGGACTGTGATCACTGTGCTTTAAAGATTTATCGCTAACAGCGATTTAGTTGCTATCTCATTGTACTCATTGAGTTGTTGCTTGATAACCAACTGAATAACACTACCTTTGTGATGATTGGTGCTGCAGTTTGATGTCACATTCCCTGCATTAGCTTGCTCTATGCTCGGCCTTGATGCCATGGCTCTCAATGATAGTTGTTGTTATTATGATTTCCTTTTTTTTCCTTGATTCTCAGTTCTCACAAATATGCTTTTCCAAATAGTGGGTGTTTGGTCTGTAGATGAGTAAAAGTTAAGGAGTTTAATACAAAGTGCATACAGCCATCCTGTCACATTGTGTAGATGAATGGGAGGTTTTTGTTCTGATTCATTTGCCTTTTCTATGGGCTTTGATGTTCTGAAGTTGACTCTGATTTTTATCAGTTTGACTACTTTAATCTGCAATTAATCACGAGCCTTGGTTCCCCAATGTTACAGTTTTCGTAGTCCATTAGAATGGTTGTCTTTGTTATTAGCAAAGAGAGGAAAAAGAAAAGGGCTTCTCTGAATTTGAGGAATGTTGTTGAAGATGTGAAGTAAAAGGTTGAACTTTCGGGCTTTAATTTCCTGTTTCAGCTGAAGTTTGGTTGTGTTTGATGAAATGTGTTTTTGACTAATTGTTATGAAATGCGTATAGGAGGAAATAGGCAAGTGGAAAATGCAGCTTCCTGTTTTCGTCGGTAGAGATTTCGCGTGTTTTCAGCTTTTGGTTGTTTGTCTTGATTTTGTGTGACCAACTTTGGCTGCCATGGGAGATGAACTCTCGTTGGAGTTGAGGTGTTTTGATTGCTTTTGAGTTTTTGAGCTGGTTTTTATGGAAGAACTCTCTGAGAGAGAGAGATGCTAGAGTTACATGCCTGATATGTTTGACGTTATTTGAGCTCATCCGTGTTGGACATTGAACAATCAGGACTTCCATTTGAGATTTATCATCTGCTCTCGAAGGACTTTTAGTTCACCGAAGAGGCTACTTAATAGGAAATTTCATTTGGTTTCTGACTGCTGAGTCATTTTGCTTGCTTTCTGGTGAACTCCCTTGCGTACTGGCGAAGAATGTGTGGCTTTTTGAACTGTTCAACGAGACCGTATCGCTACGCATTGTTATCTCGGTTTGAGCTTGACTTGAATATATTATGGTTACCTTCTTACTGCTATATTGGAAGTTACTCCACGTATTGCTTCTACATTTTAATTGGTGGGAACATGAGAAATAAATAGACAACCCGGGAAGTTCAGTGGCTTCTTCTCCTTTTTCATTTGATAAAGGAGTAGTAATCCTTTGGCATTTTGATTCTTTCCAGGTTGAATACATTCCAATCTCTACTCTGTCTTTAAGCATTTCGCACATCTCCTGCCGTCAAGTTACTGTGAAAGCATTCGAGGTAGATGTAATATTACTGTACAATTCTTGATACATGTTTTATGGTAGCGTATATGATTCTGCCCTCTCAAAACATTTGTTCTTGATAATTTCAGTTGCTTATCTTTGGAGTTTATTGATCAGGTAATGGAATTCTTCAATGCATTTAAAAGAGCAAATTAGATAACAAAACCTTTAACAAGTAGTTGAAAAAGAGAAGAAAAGATAGTTGAAAAAGAGAAGAAAAGAAAGAAAGAAAAAAGAAAATTATTATTCACTGGACCAATGAAAAAAAATCTCAAAAAAAAAAAAAAACTAAAAATTATTTCTGAGAGAGGGTAATCAAAGACAATGAAATCAGGGATACCAAAAAGGTAAGAGAAACCGACCAATAAAACATCGTATTTCTAACATGGGGTTTTGTTGACCAAAAAAAACATGGGGTTTGTTTTATGTAAATACCAATTTGAAATTTAAGCAACAAATTTTAATTAAAAATATCATCGATAATAACTAGCTACTAGATGTTATTAATTTCATTTGTATTTTTGAAGAGATGATATCGGCGATATCCTGGGTCCCTAGAGGCGCTTCGAAGGCGGCCCCCGAGATGGCGGAACCGCCTTCCAAGGAGGAAATTGAAGAGATTTTGAAGAGTGGAGTTCTGGAAAGAAGGTAAAGAGAAGTCTCTTTTTAGTGTTTTCGGCCATGTGTTCATTCCGTTTCTAGCGACCTGAATGATTTTTAAAGAAATGGTCTTTCTTTTTATGATTTTAGTGAGCTGAATGCCTGATGGTGCAAATGACTAATGTGAAGTTCGGTCCATGCGTGTCAGGTTAAGTAAACTATCTATTTAGGGCTATGATGTCCTTTACAGTCCGTTGTATGTGGCGAAATGAAGTTGAATAAGTGACCAAGAAAAGTGCATTGGAATCGGAGTATGGGAATTAGCAAGGAGTGCCCAAGAAAGCTGTTTATGTATATTATATTAGTCAATTAAAATAGAATAAGGGCCTGTCTATTTGGGCAATGCAAGAACTGCATACATTTCCAAGAGCATTGAGGGAAAAATTACTATGATAGAGTTGATGGAGATTTTGTCTTTGCATTTTCTTTCTTCTGGTTTGATGCTGCTGTACAATGTATTTTGAGGAGCTTATCAAGAGAGAGAGCTTTGTTTGCGTTAGTGAAATTGTCGAGAGAGAATATATGATTGCACATATTCTGTTGTTATAGCTTGTGCTTGATTTTCGTGCAGTGGAGATAGTGATGGCGAGGAGGATGATGAAAACATGGATGCGGTTGCTTCAGAAAAGGCTGATGAAGTTTCCACTGCATTATTTGCCGCTGATGCACTCGGGAGAAGTTCCAAGGTGACAAAAGTTGGATCTGGTTTTGAGGATATAACTGATGGTTTGAGGGAGCTTGATATGGATAATTACGATGAAGAAGATGAAGGTAATGTTCCTTTCTGTGGGTACTCTGATCTTATTTTCTTGTTATAAGTTAGTTCATCCAAAGGAAGTTGGACGGCTAATTCGTACTTGGATCCCAAAAAAGTAGCATCAGAATAGGTTATATGTGAATGTCCCGCCTAATACACAAGTAATGGACGTATTATGAATCTTCGTAGTACGAGAAATCCAAACATGGTCTAGATGTGCTTTCCAAGCCAACTTCAAGTGCAAAGAAGGAAGAGTTTTCCCTGTCAAAGTCCTTTTGAGCCAATTAAACTCAACATTCTACTCCCACTTATGATGCTTAATGAAGCCAATGGATGCTACCAAATCTGCTTGCTAATAGGCTAGTAAAATGTGGCGCTTGTTTCGAGAACACCACCACAGAAAACTAAAGATGGAGAAATGAAATGACTACGAGTTAGCATTCTACTGTTCTAGGCAAGCCTATTTGGAATTGCTAGCCACAGGAAAGAAACTGTTAAAGAATATTTGAAGGAAAACATGCTAATTTTATGCCAATCCATCTTATTACTCCTGTCCCTTTTAGGATGTCAAGCTAACTTTAAAGAAAAGTGTAATCTCTCACAAAATAAAATCTGTAATTCCACGGTTAGGAAGTATAGCTCCACGAATGGATACTTGTATAGCAACAAGATCATCAGCACAAGTGAGGGGCCTTCTCCATTTATTGTATCGAGGTGACTACAATAACTTTTTCTTGGAAAGACTACACACTGTGTGAGAACTTGGCTCAATATTGCCTTTCCACTGGTTCTCCTATATTGTGTGAAAGGCGGTACTAGCTAGCTAGCTTGGCTTATTACAGAGCTTCTTGTGAAGTGAAGCAGCTAAAGTTACATGGACATAAAATTTAGTGCGTGGTAGAATAGTTGAGAAGGGATGGCCAATCACATAGAAATTTAGATTTTAAAGGTTTTGAATGTACCTTTCTTATGCTGATCACGCTAAACCTGGAGGCAAACTGTGAATGAAACCGGCTAATGCCGTTAATGGAAGGGTAAGAGAGGAGGACACGAGGAGGAAGTCAGGCCTCTGCCCAAAGCTGCATCCAAGAGGCTGTCCCATTAATTGATTTTAATGATTGGAAATGCTGAGAGCTGTTCTCTTCCAAGCTAGCTTCCATATCTTCTGGACTGGTGGTAACATGATGACGAAATAAACAGAAAGGGGATTTTTTTCCTGAGAGTAAGGACTATGCTATTGGTTATATTGTCATACATATCTTGTTAAACATGGAACAATAAAAGAGATGCGCGTCTTGGTTTGTTTTCAGGACATGGGCTCATATGAGTAGGAAACTAATTATGAGAACCAACCAAGCACCAAAACTCCTCCTGTCTTTTGAAAAACTGCAGGGACAGCCTGAGTCAGAATTAATTTGATCCACATATTGATTAAATTTAATTGGAGGACCTTTGTGTGCATTTTAAGATCCAAATAATTTAGAAATCTGACTTAAAAGGCATCAGTCAGTTCATGCCTGATCTGAAAGTCTTGTGACGTGGATTGATGCCTTTCCAGTTCTTTAAGTTTGTCTGAAATCAAGAAGATTTCACAGTAAAGTCACCTCATTACATTTTATCGGTTGATAGTCCTAATAGATTTTGACGAGGTGTTTGACGAATGAATTGTTAGCGACCTTATATATCCAACTGTTTCACATTAATGGTGTGGTGAACATGGATTCATTCTGGTTTCCGCCAGATGTAGAGCTCTTTAGCACTGGACTTGGTGACTTGTACTACCCGAGTAATGACATGGATCCCTACCTCAAGGATAAGGATGTGAGTGTTCTCTACAGGTTCAACCTTGATATTGTGGCTACTTTAGTAGTTATTAATATGATTTCGTTTTCTCAGGATGATGATGACTCTGAAGAGCTTGAGGACCTGTCTATTAAACCAATGGACTCTCTCATTGTTTGTGCACGTACAGATGATGAAGTCAATCTTCTTGAGGCATGTACATTCATGGGATAATGCATGTTTTCGCTGCACTTCCTGGCTGTACTGAGGTAGTGGTGGCCACGGTTCCGGAACCGCCGGTTCCGGTTCATGAAAACCGGGAACCGGAGGTTCGGGCCGGTTCACGGTTCGCCGGTTCGGAACCGGCGGTTCCGGGCCGGTTCAAGATTTGGGCGAACCGGAACCCAGCCCGTATGCCACAGGCCGGTTCCGGTTTTGACCCGGGCTGGTTCCGGGCCCAAACCGGCCCGTGGCCACCACTATACTGGGGTTCACATAAAAACAGCTACTAATTGGTCAATTCATTTCGTAAAACAGGTCTATTTATTGGAGCCATCAGATAATGAAGAATCAAATATGTATGTTCACCATGAAGTAGTTATTTCAGAATTTCCCCTCTGCACAGCATGGCTTGACTGTCCGCTTAAAGGTGGCGACAAAGGTTTGATTTTGGCCCTTTCAAGAAAGATTAATTGCATAGGAAGTGCATTAGGGGTTTCAAATGTACCTTAGGTTCCTAAATATAGACTAGGTTCTTGCATCAGTATGTTTTTCTGATCAAGATGATTGCCTCATTGTTTTACGATCGGAAAATATTTTGGTTTAGTGTATTATTAACTTATTTTTGTTCACATTATGCTATATGATGGCAGGAAATTTTGTTGCTGTTGGCTCAATGGAGCCTGCCATTGAGATTTGGGATCTTGATATTGTATGTCAACTATAGATCACTAATTGTTTTTGCATTTGATTTGCTTAAGCTGTCTGTTTGAGTTTTCATCCATATTTTTGTAGATTGATGCTGTAGAACCATGTCTTGTATTAGGCGGTCAAGAAGAGTTGAAGAAGAAAAAGAAGAAAGGAAAGAAGGTCAGCTACTACTATCTTATTGGAATGTCCAGCCTTTAATGCCAGTGCACACTTAATGAGGTTTCATTGACTAACATGGAAAATATAGAAGAGAACATGATTTATGCATGTCTGTATGTTATTGTGTCATGCATGTCTCTATGTTATTGAGATAAAATTTTGACTAGTCCCGTCATATATTGCTGGTTCCCTTTATGAACGTTGTCACTTTCAATTTATAGGCATCGATTAAGTACAAGGAGGGTAGTCACACGGATTCAGTGCTTGGCCTTGCTTGGAACAAGGAGTTCAGGTTGTTGAAAACTGTTACTTATTCTCTTGGTCTTGGTAATTTTGTTGTTTCTTCTTCCAATTCCCCATGCTTAATGATATCCCTGACCAAAATGCAAATGTTCAAACAGGAATATACTTGCCAGTGCAAGTGCTGATAGGCAAGTCAAAATTTGGGATGTTGCGGCTGGAAAATGCAATATTACCATGGAACACCATACTGACAAGGCAAGAAATCATCTCATCTCTTTTGTATGATGAACCTGCAGCTTCTGCTCATCTTAAGATATAGTCTGTTGTGGCAGTTAAATTCTTGGTTCATCAGGGAAGGACCTTTTGTATGGTATAGATGAGGGTAATTACATGATGGTATTTCTTAGAAAGAACCAGGGGATACGCATGTCACTTACAAATTGGTATTGAAGTGTTGAGGATTGAGATGTAGTTATAAATTCAGGAGATGGGAAGTTCCTTCTTGTATCTTAGAAGTTGTATGATGTTGATGATTGCTCTATTAAACAAAGCTTTAACGTACCAAAGGATGTGCATAAAATCTTGGAGTGTGTTCAATCACTAGTTGAGAGACATTTGGGCAAAGGACCTTGTGCATGGTATAGATGAGGGTAATTACATGATGTATTTCAAAGAACGAACCAGGAATATGCATGTTACTTTCAACTTGATATTGAAGTGTTGAGGATTTGAGATGTAGTTATGAATTCAGAAGATGGGAAGTTCCTTCTTGTATCTTAGAAGTTTTATGATATTGATGATTGCTCTATTAAACAAAGCTTTAACTCACACAAGGATGTGCATCAAATCTTGGAGGCAGTTCAATCACTAATTTAGAGACATTTGAGCAATGCATTATTTTGAGAAACCTTTGTTTGTCTCTGTCTATGTTCTTTTTTCAGCTGTTTTGGTATGTAAACTTTTTGCATTCAGTCTTGATTTGACTTTTCTCCTATGAACATGGACAGGTTCAAGCAGTTGCGTGGAATCATCATGCTCCACAAGTTCTTCTTAGTGGATCTTTTGATCATTCAGTAGTCATGGTAATGAGTCGTATTATCTAGAGGCTTCTGTTATTAATATTGTTCAATTTCATGTATTTTTGCCTACCTCAAACAATTGGCTGATGACTTAGACTATTGAAGGTTTATTCTTGAATCAAAATTTGACTTAGACATCATTTAGGGTCTTACGGACTTTTTCCCCTTTACTGCTTAATTTGTGGTTAGGAATACGTCTCTGGACTTCATTTTTCTTTTTTGTCCTTTTTCTGCGATTGCCGAGCATTGACATCAAATTTTAGTGTAAAGGGCTTTATCTCTGTTGGCTCATGACAGGATCTTTGCATACTCTACTATATTGCTTATTAACATTGCATAGTGTATGTCTATGAGGTTTTGATATGTTTTCTGTCATTTATAAATTGCAGAAGGATGGAAGAATACCTTCACATTCTGGATATAGATGGTCTGTAACGGCAGATGTCGAAAGTTTGGCATGGGATCCGCATTCTGAACACTCCTTTGTGGTGGGTTATGAACCAGTGAAAGTCTTCATTGTTTCTTTTTCAAGTAGAAAGGCATCTGAAAGGATGCTCCTTGGACATGTAGATTATGGATTCGGTGGAAAGCTTAGGAAATTTTAATCATAAACAAATTGGGGTTTTCAGGTATCCCTTGAAGATGGCACCATTAGAGGATTCGATATACGAGCTGCTACATCTAATTCTGCCTCTGAGTCACGACCAAGTTTTACTCTTCATGCACACGATAAAGCTGTCAGCACAATTTCATACAATCCTTCGGCACCTAATGTACAAACCAGGACGTTCCTTCTTTGTTTTTCCATGCACATTATGAACTTTATTCCTTAAACTAATTTATGACTATGCTTCTGCATGTACTTCAGCTTCTCGCGACAGGGTCAACAGATAAGATGGTATCGTTTAGTTCCTCATGCAATGTTGTTGGCTTGATCTTTCCTGGTGGATGGTACTTATGTATGTATGTTCATTGACCAAATGCAGGTAAAACTCTGGGATCTGTCCAATAACCAGCCTTCATGTATTGCTTCGAGAAATCCAAAAGCTGTAAGAGACCCTACATTATTCCCATATTGACGTTCTGAAGCATTGTGCACATGCCAATTAACAGTAGTTGACAATCGAAATACTGAGCTTTGTCATTGTTCTAGGGTGCTGTCTTTTCTGTTTCCTTCTCGGAGGATAGTCCCTTTTTACTTGCTATTGGAGGTTCAAAGGGGAGACTTGACGTAAGTGGAAATCTTCCTCATTTCCTCATTCAACATTGTACCTCCTTGCAATTTTTCATTCATGGTTTATTAATGATTCCGATGTGGTTGGGAATCTGTAGGTGTGGGATACATTATCTGATCCAGCTGTATCCCGAAGATTTGGAAACCATGGCAAGCCAAAAGCAGCAAAACCTGGTTCTTGATTCTTCCAAATGAGAACATGGTAAAAATGTCTTGGATCTTCTCAACGTCGGCATTGCTCAGTTCTTAGAGCTCATTGAAACGCCTGAAGTCTGGGGTAACTCTGCGAGTCGAGTCATGTTCTTTTAGCAGCATGTTATTTAGCATTTTTAAGTGGCTTCGTCTTATTTTTGGGTGTTGAGAAGGAAAAAACGAAGTGTTCTTTTTTTCTTGGGGGTGGGTGTTTTGGGGTGGGGTTTCTGCAAATATGCAAGAGCATCACAAGGAGGCGGTCCCGGGGAGAAGTGTTACACCTGATAAATGAAGTTAATGCAATAGGGTTTTTGTGATTAACACTTACTGTTTTCAGAATGATCGTGACTACTATGATGAGAAAATCAGTTTAGCTAGCAAAAGAATAAAGAAGATAAGATCAGTTGGAGCAACATGTGTATTTCTCTGTGTCATTGCAGTCTGGACCTTTCATTTTGCTCTGCTAATCAAGGCCTGTCTGTGGCCATGTTACGCAACTTTGCACGTCAATTGGTTCATGATCTAATTTTCCCCAAAACCCCGCCAAAATTCAAACTTTAAACACATTCCTGACTAGCAATGGCCAACGGGCCATGCCGGCGTAACACGGCATGATTGGGCCCGTACCCGGTACGGCCCACCAGTGTGAGGTGCCGGGCCAGGCTCAGCCCCTTTGCTCCCGGGCCACTGCCTTGGTGGGCCTGAGCCGGACGAAGCCCGGAAAAGCCTGATTGGGCCAACTGTGGCCACATGAGCCCAAAAAGAAATAAAGATGGCGCCTCAAAGGCCCCCGGCCACTGTGGCCAAATGAGAAAGGAACGCCAACCCACGTGGGTTCAATTCCAACTTCAGCCGACTCCATTTTTTTTTTTAACAGCACCAGTACTCCCACAAACCAAAAGATCGACCTACAAGGCAAAACATGTAAATCAAGTGTAAGAAACTAGAATTTTCTATATGTAAATTTTTTTTTTCCAACATATTGTTCAAACGGGAAGAATTGCGCTGATGATGTTTGTGGGGGAAAAGTACTAAAAAAGTCCTAAATCCATTACATTAATACCAATTCAGTCATAAACATTTCAATTGGACCAATTCAGTTCTAAACATTTTTGTATTGGTACCTAATTCAGTCCATCCGGCCAATTTAGGCTGAAAATCGCTAACATGGACGTCGGCCGTCCTACGTGGCACCGCTGACGCTAACGCGAAAATTTTTATATGGTTTTTAATAATTTTTTGTTACTTTTCCCAATGTTTGTGCGTCTCCCTTTGTCTATTATTAAACTTAATCTTAGGTAACAAGGGGGTAGTTGAGACCATAGGCTATTATCAAAAAAGTTTCATTATGGAAAAATGACACAAATGGTCCCCGAAACTTTGGCTCAATGTGCAATGTGGTCGCTGAACTTTAGATTTGTTCAATATGATCTTCTAACTTTAGTTCAATATGCAATATCATCCTTAAACCTTTAATTTGTTCCATAAACTTTTGGTACATGTTCAATTTAGTCTCCAAACCTTATGAATATGTTTCATGTTGTTCCTCAACTTGAATTAAACGAATGATGACATTGAACATTTTCGTACAGCTCAGGGACTAAATTGAACATGTACCGAAAGTCCACGGACCACAGTGTGCAAATTAAAAGTTCAGAGATGACATTGCACATTAAGTTAAAATTCAAATATCAAGTTGAACAAATTTGAGGTTTCGTTATTTTTAGTGTACGTGCAGCTCAGTTGGTCGGAGAGGGGCTAACCCCTTTGTCTGTTGTTGCTCCTCTTTAGCTGGAAAAAGTTGATCTTTTTTCGAGGAACTCTCTCTGTGCTAACCAATTTGGGGGTCGGGGAGGTACGTAATTTGAATTCAAAACAGTGTGATTTTTGAGTATTCGGGTCACAACGGCTTGTTTTTATCTCTCTGGAAAGCTGCTTTTTTTTTTTTCTTGAGCCAGTGCACAAGAAGCGCAACCACATCTTCCAGTTCTCCACTCCTCCATCGGCAGCGTCCCCAGTGACTTTTTCTCTTTTCTAACGTTTGCTTTCCGAGGTCTTCTTGGACACAGGCACGCTTATCAGCAGTAAAGATCCTCGTAAGTTGTCGCTTTTTCTTCTTTTTTTTGCAACGGGCAAGCCATTTGACAAACGAGTATGACTCTCTCCCTTTAGCTAATTCTCCTTATTATCTTGTTTATCATTGGAAAAAAAAAAACGACTTCATGAAATGATCGAAATGATCGTCACGAAAGAATACAAGAATTTTTAATTTCATAGGACATTCGTTTTGTGGTAAATAAATGATTTGAAAATTAATTTTCTAAAAATGATTAATAGAATCACTCATAAAAAAAATTATCGTCCACACAAATATTTTGACAAAAAAATTTGTCGATAATTAAAATATTTTTCATTATCCAATTATTTCAAGCGATACAAGCCATCCTTTTCAAGAAAATATTTTTTAAATCGTTCATTTTCCACAAAACGAGAGAAGCCTTATTTTATCCTATTTAACATAAAGTTCTTTTCTCTCGACAATCAAACACAGTTTGACATACTATTATTATTATTATTATTATTATTATTATTATTATTATTATTATTATTATTATTATTATTATTATTCGCAATAGAGATGATCAACAAAAGTCTTTTCGGAATTCTAGCTGGAGCCGCAATACATAGATAAATCCAATCTATGAAATCCTCCATTTGGTTTCCAAATCAATAGTTGGAAGCAAGAACCTCAATAATCTAGAGCATTGCTTAGGTATTTGTCCTCTAGAAAACACGAAACACAAAAAGTCTTCAAATTTATCAATCTTAAAAAATCAGGAACAAGATTTAGCTTATTGAGAGTTTTTTCTATCTTAAATATAAATAAGAAGATTTAGATTAATATAAGTACGAGTATTTGTAAATAAATTAATATCATTTTTATATATCATTATAAAAAAACTTAGACTTGATATAATAGGAATATCAACCCGATACAACTCTAAACTAGTTTATAATTTTACTATTATAAAGATCATACGTTAAAATTCACTTAAATCGAACTATTGTAATCTATATAAATGAAAAAAAAAATGAAAGGTAATACAAAGATATCATATTTCTTTGTTAATTTAGGGTAACAAGTTGAAATGAAAAGATATTCAGGGCAATAGTGTAATTGTGAAAACTTGTAAACAGTACCGGAAGACTGATTTGATTTTGTCATAGAAAGTTGAGGGATTAGCTTGAACAAATAAAAAAACTAGGGACAACATCGAACATTTAAAAATGGGCCAAGGGCCGCATTAAAGGAATTAAAAGTTCGAGGATGACGATGCGCATTGAACCAAAGTTTAAGAACTATTATTGTCAATTTCCCAAAGTGTTGCATATTTACTTTTACTGAATACGATGTATCTAATGTGGTGAATGAGTAGAACATGCTTGATCTACACGTCGATACTTATTTCGAGCAAAAGATACAAGAGTTACAGCTTCCAAGAATTACGTTTATAGAGTCACAAAATTGAATTGTAAGAAAATAAAGTCAAATGCCACAATCTCACGTGGGGATCAACGACTCCACCGGGCAGGTAATCACGGGCTTTAGACTAAGAGTCCCACTCAACATAGTGAAATCTTCATGTGCTCTCATGATCATATCAATTGCTTCGATTTCTTTTTTCTTTTTTCTTTTTTCTTTTTTCTCTTTTTAAACCAAGTTTGCTCTCGTCAATTGAATCCGCTATTCCCCGTTCATCACATCCCTGATGTCGGTCTTCTTTTACCTTAGACTCCTCAGACGTGTACCTTAACAAATCTTTCACTCACATGTGAATCTTGCGTGTCAAGTCTGCTTACCCCTTAGTTCATACATTCTTTCAACACAAACACTATCTCAACTTGAATCTCCACCTTGGAGAGAAGAACAGCATCTGTTGTTCAGTCTCTACCTCAACCGCATTGGCTCAACCAAGTTCGGCAGAAAGTTGTAAGAGACCCTCCGCTACCTCGATTAGGAAGTCACATCCGAGATTCCTTATTCGATATGTTGATCAAACACCTGATCCATATCGAGCCCACCAATCTACCCTTGGCACCAATACCACTTGTTGGGTCGAGGCGGTAGCAGCCCAATACCTTCATCCGGAAAAATCACCAATAGATAGGGAGTCTAAATCCAATCCAGTCAATATATTTAGTCCATCTTCGCTCAAAAAACTTAAGCCAATGAATTACCCATAATGAAATAACCATTTACATTATCCCATGTCTGCAAAATGATTAGTGAAAATTTCAAAAAATTGCCCGAAATATCTTTGTTTTCTCAAATAAGGGCCTGAACTAGACCTATCGCCTGGGCGGTGTCGAGCTACCCTCGCCCGAGCCGGTGTTGGGAGAGGGCCCCCTCGCCTTGCTAGTGACAATGAAAGACACCGGCATTGGAACTCACCTTGCTGGTGATGATGGACGCCGAAGGCGGCGGAATCACGTTGGAGGACGCCATGGATTGCAGCCACTGTTCGAGCTAATGTGGCGTCGTGCTGCGGTCAGTGAAACGGAGAGCGAAGAAACAGAGGCGGCGTGATGGGATTTGGAGGAAATGCGATCCTGAGATGGAGAGGAGAAGAAGGATTTGTACTCCTGCTCGAATATGCAACTTCTTCTTCTTTCTCTTTTTTCCTTTTTTGTGTTTGAAAATTGGGATGGAGCTGGTGAGTCCGCCATGGATGGGATTTAGAGGAAATGAGATCGTGAGATGGAGATTCCTCGTCACGTAGCTTCGATAGTTGGGATGGCGAGGCCAGGCGTTGGGCTACCCTTGCCCGACGCCAGCTCAGGCGAGGCCAGAAGGGAGGGGAAGGTAGGGAAAAAAAATAGAAAAATAGAAAAAAAAGATCAATAAAGTAAATGATAAAAAATGCCCTTCGACTAGGCCTTTCTTTGAAACAATTTAAGTACTTCAGGCTCTCATTTGAAACAAAGTCCACTCCAAATCATTATTTGAGAAAACGAGGACACTTTGGGCCATTTTTTGGAATTTTCCCAAATGATTATTTATCTCATGACACCGCATCTCCTTGTTCTTATGCTTGTGGACACAAATGGTTCACGCGCATCGAACCACCTCGTGTGCCGAGAGTTGGGTCACAGCACGAGCAAATCCCGGCCATATATTGCCGAAAGATGACCCCATTCTTCCATTACAACTTCCACAGAAACCGCAAGGGACGGTTTGGCGATGATACCTACATGATGGACAAGAAGAAACCAAAGGAAAAGAAGCAGAGGATGATAATCTTTATCCACCAAAAGCCCTCGGTAATAATCTCTATGCAAGTGATGTTAATCACATAAATACCCAATCATATTGAAGTTTAGGCAATTATTTAGTAATCGCGTGCGTGGTCTTTGATTAGTGACCCTCGCGACCCGGCACATATGTTCCGGTTCGTAAAGCGAGTTTCAATTGTCTTTAGAGAATTCACGAGATCGCAACCACTCCATAAACAAAGTCAATACAACATAGGGAGTGCGAGGAAGACAGCTCTGCCATTGAAGATCCAATTGCATATGCTGTTCTGTCAAAAACCTCAGGAGTCAAAATGATGGAGTCATAGAACATCCATCGTTTTGCCTTCATAACAAAGCTACGAGATAGGTGTAGATGACATTGAGATTAGAAGGCGCTTGAATTATGTGAGTGCACTAAATGGAGCTTAGTGTCATAATTTATCATTACTGATTAGTTTTTCTTGTCAGTCATCATTTTGCTTCTGAAAAAAAAAAAGAACCTTATTGTTTTCATTCCATCGATTCCGGTTGAAGAATTAGAAGGGGTTGGAAAATGCAGGTCTCCATCTCGCGCCTCGCCTCTCCCCTCCCCATCGGAATACTAACCCCGACTCGTCCCATTACCGTCCCCGTCGACGCTCCAACACTTGTGTGGATACAAAATGTCCTAAGACCAGAAAGCAGTTAGGGCGCTAAGAAGACGGCAAAATGACACAAACGATCCTAAACTTTGGCCTAATGTGCAATGTAATCCATGAACTTTTAATCTGTTTAATGTGGTCCCTGGAATTTTGGTACATGTTCAATTTAGTTCCTGAACTATAAGAAAATGTTCAATATTGTCCTTGAACTTGAATTAATGGACGGACAATATTGAACATTTTCATATAGTTCATAGGACCATTTGAAAACTAAGGCATGGGGTTGTTATGATAGAACGAAACCGGTGGGCCCCCCATGGGGACAAGTCCAAGACAAGATATTTTTAGGAAGGGAGAGTTGGGTGAAGAGTGAAGGATCGGGCTTAGGAAGCGGATCATCTAAAATTGAGGTTTTTGTGACATGAGTAACATTACTTAAATTAGGCCGTCCAAATGAAAATTAGTTCCTGAACTATAAGAAAATGTTCAATATTATCTTTGAACTTGAATTAATGGAAAGACAATATTGACCATTTTCATATAGTTCATGGGACCATTTTTGTCATTATCCCTAAGAAGACCGAGGCATGGGGTTGTTATGATAGAACGAAACCGGTGGGCCCCCCATGGAGACAAGTCCAAGACAAGATTTTTTTTAGGAATGGAGAGTTGGGTGAAGAGTGAAGGACCGGGCTTAGAGTTGAAGACTTCTGACCATTTTAGCTAGTTTTCTGTTTCTGGGTCTCTTACCTGTCAAAGACCAAATCTCTGCAAGCAAAGCCTAAGCTATTCTTTATGTGGATTAACCCCAATGCAAGAACCAAAAGTCATTTCAATATCACGGGGGGGAAAGAGAGAACACCCTGTCATCCCTTCATCTTTAACAGAGACGTACCATCTTCTTTACTCCAACCGCTGATAGAGAATGGATTATTGTATAAATCTCACGTGAAATGAGGAATCGTTACCCATCTCTGTTTCCAAGCTCAGATTTCCTTGCATTGCTTAATCTTGAACATAGGAGCCAAGTTCACGTGAGAGTGATTTCCTTCGGTATTTGTAAAAACTGATTCGAAGAGATTACATATTTACGGAAAAATAAAATGTTAATATCGCGAAGAACCTCAAACTTGTACAATTGTCAAAAAATTATCCCAAATTAATTTTTTTATCACAAAAAACCTCAAACCGGTATATATGTGACAAATTTACTATCCGTTAGTTTTCGTTAAATTGGATTAGTACCACGAAAAATCTCAAACTAGTACACTTGTGACAAACGGATGGTAAAAACCTCAAATTGGTACATTTGTCAACGGCCACGTGTTATCCAACTCAACAATTTGACAGTAAAATCTAACGAAAACTAACGGAGGGAAAATTTGTCAGATGTACCGATTTATAGTTTTTTGTGATAAAAAAATTAATTTGTGATAAATTTGTCATATGTATATCAGTTTGGCATTTTTCATAATCCAAAAATAATTATGCAGCAGTTGAACTCTCACGTCCTGTAGAATTTAAGACTACCAAATTGGCTCCATCTTATCCCAATTTAAACTATTTTTTCTCGAGAGAAAGATTAAATTTTTATGTCTACCCAAACCAAACGAACCGAGCTGTTCCAATTACGGGTATGAGATGAGCAAATTTGTATGGATCTGACGACCACACAGGCGCCCTCTGTCTCTCTCTGCTTTTTATCTTTTCTTTGTTTAGTATTTGTGCTCTGTGGTCCTTCTTTGTATTGAATATACAGAGCATGGAACAAATCTAGAACCACCCCACCCCCCCCCCCCCCCCCCCCCTCTCTCAAGACTCTTCCTCTTCCTCTCTACCAACCACACTCATTCTCTCTCTCTCTCTCTCTCTCCAACATACGAAACTCTTCTTCTTCTGCCACTGCTGTTGCCGTTTCAGAAGTGTCCATCGCTAAGCCAGCCAAGAAAGCGAGTATGAAGCGAGAAAGAAGAATAGAATACATAGGTGTAAAGTGATGATAGTCACGTCCTACCATACAAAGACTTTACTTCAATCCAACTCTTGCTCCTTATTCAATTCCCAAATCTTGGCCTATCATCCAATTTGCAGAGAGAGGGGGGGACTCTTTCTTGGCCAAGAAAATAATTTAATTTCTTGTTTTTTCGTGGGTGCCTCAAGAAATGACCGAGGTACTCCATTCCCCATCTCACTTCCCTTCACCAACAAGCTCGTCCTCAGCTCCATGTGCACCCCCCAATAATAATGCCCATCATGACTCATACCACCACCAACACGCCCTTGGCCTTGGCCCTTCAATACAAGGCCGAGTAGTAGTATCCCAACAACAGAGACTGTTGCATACACAACCAACTCAAATAGAAGAAGAAGAAGAAGAAGAAGAAGAAGAAGAGAGAGAAAGGGACGGAGAGGGAGAGGAGGGAGATCAGCTGTCTGTATTGGCCCTTTTGGTGGCTGCTTTTAGGAAGTCACTGGTTGGGTGCAGCATTAGTGGGGGTGGGTGTAGCAGAGATATTTGTGCTGCAGCTATGGAGATTGGTGTGCCCACTGATGTTAGGCATGTTGCTCATGTCACCTTTGACAGGTTTGACGGGTTTCTTGGCCTTCCTGTTGAGTTTGAGCCTGAGGTTCCCAGAAGAGCCCCTAGTGCCAGGTGACTCTTTTCTGAAAATTCTCTGATTGATGGGTCAGTTGTTCTTCTTGGGAAGAGGCCTGGTTGTTTGATCAAGTGCATTCTGAAGTTGGTATTTTCCTTTTTTGCTTTTGAATTCGAATTTGGTGGTATCATACATACTGGAATTTTCTATGTTAATTTTTGAAAATTGTGGTATGGGGGTCTGATGATTGTGCTTTATCTGAACAAAAGGAGCATTCCAGTACAAATTTTTGGGGTAATTCTAGTTCATATCTCTTCTCATGCATAAATTTAGAAGTTTGTTGGGGAGTCAGATGCATGGATTGTCCTACTTGTCCCTTTTTGGCTTGCAACTTATATGGCTTTGATGATTAGATCCTTTGCTCAGCATCTTCTGAGTCACCAGAAGTTGTAGCTGAAAATGCTTCCTTTGCTTTTGTGCTTTTGGTACATATGTGTTGTGAAGATGCTGTAGGATGCGGTTGTCTAACCATGTATCATCGATCTATATAAGTTGGAGGAAAGCAATTGTTTGTTCGGTTTGAATTTCAGTCATCAAAGTGAGCTGATTGTCAGTTTCCCAATTCTCTCCATGTTTTATTTTTCTGTTGGAGCAAAATAATAGAGAAAAGAAGATAAAATCGGTTGGAGCAAAATGTGTACTTCTCTGCGTCATTGCAGTCTGGGTCTTTCATTTTCCTCTGCTAATCAAGGCCTGTCTGTGGTCATGTTGACAAACTCCATGCAACAAAAGAAATGTTCTTGTACCCTGGCCCAGCAATGAAAGATTGTTCAAACCGCTTATTTTTATGCGCTCTGCCAGAAAATGTCTGCACTCGGTTTTGTAGCTTTTCGTCGGCCAGATCAATACTCAGTTTGTCATTTCGTATCTGCAGCACGACTGTATTTGGTGTTTCGACGGAGTCTATGCAACTTTCATTCGATTCTAGAGGGAACAGCGTGCCTACGATACTACTCCTCATGCAGAGGCATTTGTATGCCCAAGGAGGCCTCCAGGTACCTATCTTCTGGTTTTTGAAGCTTTCACTTTCAATTCGGTTCCTTCCTACGAGTGCCTGGCTTCCTTGAGAATAACAACTGTTAATACTTTTTTGGAAGATTGCTGCAAATTGAGGAAAACAACATGTGGAGTATATTGATCTCCTTACTTGCAACGTATGACCATGTTGTCTTTTTTTGTTCAGGCAGAGGGGATTTTCAGGATTAATGCTGACAATGGCCAGGAGGAATACGTTAGAGTGCAATTGAACAGGGGAGTGGTACCCGATGGCATTGACGTGCACTGTCTGGCTGGTCTTATAAAGGTGACATTTTTTTTTTTTTTTGGCCTTTCTTTGAGTCGGTAGCTTTTGATTTCTGATAGAAATTAATCTCAAGATCGAATTTTTTATATGTGCATGTCTGGATAGCCGTCATGGATGCATAGGGTTACCAATTTTCACGCGTTGTTTATTTACCTGTGAGACGAACAAGTTTCCCAAATGTGTTTTCACGGTCGCTGGATTGGTCTGTGATTGAATTTTGCCGGTGTCTATTTATCTTGACGAATGAAATTGGTCTTTGTCCAGGCTTGGTTTAGAGAACTCCCCAGTGGCGTTTTGGACTCGCTCTCGCCAGAACAGGTAATGCAGTCACAGTCGGAAGAGGATTGTGCTCAGCTCGTGACGCTCCTCCCCTCAATGCAAGCCGCTCTCTTCAATTGGGCCATCAATCTAATGGCTGACGTTGCTCAGTTTGACCATTTGAACAAGATGAATGCGCGCAATGTCGCCATGGTTTTTGCGCCCAACATGACTAAGGTGAGTGGAATGTGTTTTCAGTATGATGGCGAATTAGCATGCTGGTGCACTAGGGCATTTAAATTTGGAGTCGACGGGATCAATAGTGCTACATGATTGTCGATAGACCTACTCTAAAACCGACACGACACTCTGTTCTTACCAAATTCAAATGGAAGTAAGACGTCAATGGAATCTCAATTCCTCGTTTCTAACAGGAGCAAGGTTTGTTTGAATTATCTATGTGAGCACATAGGCTAATGCATTATCCGAATGGTTGTGCTATTTGAGCAGATGGCTGATCCCTTAACAGCTCTGATGTATGCTGTTCAAGTGATGAACTTCTTGAGAACTCTTATCGAGAAGACACTGAGAGAAAGAGGCGACTCCCCCATTGAATATCCGCCTCCTCTTAATGCGGATCCTTCTGATGGCACCGGGCCAGAGAGTTCTTCTGCCCCATTGTCCGAAGAAGCCGAAGCTGAAGAGGGAAGCAGAAAAGAGGAACTTTATGCAAAGGAAGAACCGGCTGCGGAGTGTTCTTCTCGTTCTACTGACAACGAACTTTTAACCGAAAGTGAACCTCAAAAGTTATCCTCCATTGAGAATATAATCCCCAATGGAAACCACGCTCTAGGCGACAGTCGCCCCTGCGAAGCTGTGTCCCAAATCGGTTCGCTAAAGAGTGAAGTCTGCAATGGTTCTTCAGGCGGTTCAAACGGGGCCGTCCTGAGGACCATCCCGAAGAGCAGTTCCAATTTCAGGAGAGGATCGATGAAGGTGAAGGAGGGGCAGATTGTTCAGAGAGCAACACCGGCTGAGAAGGGCAACATCATCAGTAACATAAATCTGAGGGCGGAGTTAAGGGAGGCTTGGCGATGAAGGGTCTGGGTTCGATTCGGGTTGGGAAATCGTCCAACTGATCAAAGTTGGCATGCTGTTGTATTGTGTCCTTAGAGAAGTGCTTTTGTTTCTAAAATCTCAACGTGTGCTTGTAGAATGAGGTCTCTATCTGTTGATGCTCTGGAACATTTCCTCACATAATGTGGAACAGTCCCTTGTGCATTTTCAATTAACGTGAAGGCAAGCAGAGCAGACCCTTTGCTTCAAGTAGACTTTGGATTCACGATACAATGGGTTGGGTTGTGTTGGTTTATTCTTCGATATGACCACTTAAACCATCGAAACTAATGAACAATTTCTGCATCCGAAGACTAGGATTTCCTCATCAAAAGATGGAAAAACATGCTTTGAACTTTCCATGCCTTGGATCAATCATTATGTTTCTAATCTAGCTACGTAATAGTAATGTAATTAACATATGGCTACTTTGATATCTACTAATCGCATTGAAATAGACTAATTTCGGGGCACCTTATCTTCAGCAAAGACGTAACTTTTGGTTTAGGTGGAGTTTTGACGCCCTAAGTTCGATCTAAAGGTGTTTAAAGTCTCTTCCGCCTCAAAATCACTTCTTTGATATGTTCTCGGCCATTTTTTCGAATTGAACTCATATCGGTACATCACTTCTAGCTAACTTCTGTTTTCGAAAATTAGTTCGGGCAGAAGGGTTCATCTATCCGACAACACCCGGGAGGCTCTTTTGCTTAGTCCTCCTCGGAAATGAAAATAGGGGTATATCCCACCCAAGTGATGGTCCATGAACGACCAAATTCTTTGTCTAGCAGCTCTGTCCCTTAGTAGATCACCCATTTCCATTTGGTTCTCGTTCTTTTGTGCGACAACATTGAGATTTCATAAATGCATTTTCTTCCTAAGGAGCTTCTACCTAGAGAAGTGTTGGAGTATTTCTATTGATCGGTCACGTCATATAGGCTCAAGTCAGATTCATACTAGAACCACGATTATTCAATAAAACTTGTCACCCCCTTTTTATTCGTTTTTTTTGAATGGACGCATGCGGAGCACCTCTTTTGTCTTATGACTTATCTTATGATAGAAAGATTTTCCTTACATGTATTTCATTTCCTTCTATCGGTTCCCCCGCATACGGCTCAATTGGTGAAGGCGAAGTGAAGCCTTAGGTATATTCCCTTGCTTGGGCCAAAAGGAATATACCTAAGGCTTCACTTCAAGCAAGCAATTGTTCTCTTCGACTGCCAAAGCCTAATACTGCAGACGAATTAAGTGAAGTACTCCAGATACAAAATATAATTGCCATTTACCGATATCATCTTTTATGGGCCAACCGACCGGCCGAGTTGCGCTGGGCGTCCATGTCACATAACCTTTCTCTAGCCAAGAATCCCAAGAAAATGTGTTTTTAGTCTGCATGGTCCAATCATTGATCCCGCAATGGGATGTGTCTATTTATCTATCTCTTGACTCGAAATGGGAGCAGCTTGGCCTATAGGTCCTGATACAAGGTTAGAATTCTAGCTCTTCCAAAGAATCCAATTCGTGAGAAGGCCTTCTTTGTCATCTAGATGTCTTGACACTTTGACAGTCGAAGCATGAATCTACTTCTTAGATTCAACGTCAACTATGCGTGCTTGTATCAGCAAACTTCCCCTTTTCGCTTGGTCAATCTGTACGCAGTTCACAAAAAGTTCTGAGAAAAATAAGTGTACATTATTAAGATTTGAAACCTAAGCCAATCGAGCGACTTCTCGTCACATCTCTTCGATCTCAGTATTGTAGTTCCTCCACTATGACTAATTTGGGTATTATTTGGAACTGAGAATGCCCGGATCGGCCGCGAATAGAAAAAATAAGACAGGCCAAAAATCCCGACTCTGGCCCATTTGGGCCCGAATATCTGTCTGGGCTGAGCCCAAATTTCAAGCTCCGGCCTATTTTGCTCATCAGAAGCCCATAATTTCATGAGCCCATCGTGTAGCCTCGGCCGGAGATGGCTTCAGAGTGGAACTGATGAGCTTGTTTTCTCCGTCGAAGGCTCGAAGATCATCTCTCCCTCTTTCTCTCCGCAGCATCCCTGCTCCGCCTCTCTCGTCTTTCCACAGCTCGCCAGCTCCCCGTAGCCGCTGATCTTTGACATCGCCGCGGCAAGCTCGCCGTTTGGCCGTTCGAAACCAAGGTGAGTGTCGCCGCCCCCCTCCGAGCGCGTGCTTGTCAGAGATCGCGACGACCGGTGCCTTCTAGTGTTTGCGAATTGCTTTGTTCATGATCTATGGGTCGGCACTGCTATCTTGTCGTGACGGCTCATTGCCTGTTGGCGTTGTCGTTGTCGCTGTCGTTTGTAGGTAGAGAATTTGCCCCGTGGGAGCATATGATTTGGACATCGCCCCGGGAGCTCTCGTGCTGAATGATCTTGTTCAGGCGCGTGGTGATTTCCACCATGAAGTCCGTTTGCTTCCAGAGGAACTTCGCTGCTGCCTTGTCGCCGCTGGTCCCAGTTAAACTTCCCTCGCGCATGTGAGATACTCTTCCTTTCCATTACCTTGCGGTCTGAGCCCGATAGAGTTGAAAAAACTCTCTTGCGCCTTCGTTTTGCGTTACTGATAACTAGACCCCAGACATTGTTGGTATATGCAGTAGCAATGAGAATGCAGTTTGTGGCATTCTTTCTTTCCCTGGTGAATTACCTTATGATTGAGCATCTAAAACTCTGCAACGCCTTGACTATGCGTCATTAATTACATTATAGACCTTGGGACGTCGACAGTGCATACTATTTTGTAAAAATGAGAATACAATTTGTGTGGCATACTCTTTTTTTTCCTGGTGAATTATGGTTTCTATATCCTGATAACCTTATGATTGAGCCAGTCGAGAACTCTTATTCTTTTTTTTGATAGGGAGGCGCATCTCTGGTATGTCGTGCCCGATGAAGTGAAAAAATCATCCCTTTTAAGCAATTATTTAGATATTTTATCACCATGCGAGAAGGAGAATGTTTCCCGCATGCGGGGGGAGCAGCTCCAAAAGGCAGCTTTGCTGGCCCGTGTCCTTGTTCGAACTACCATTGCAAGATGTAAGCTCTTTCCTACTGATTCCTTGTTTTCCCTCGTCTCGTCTGCAGCTTTTTCTCATTCGCGATCAGTGTCAGCAAATCCAATCGACTTTTTGCCAGTAGCAATCTAGCAGAGCTATAGGTTTATGTGCTGTGATCCGCGTAGCACTAGTTCTATAAGTTCCTAGCAACCTCATTTCACTTTCATTTTGTAAGGAGAAAAGAACCTTTTCCTTACTTGTTTAATGTTTATTTTATGGAGATTGTTTATTTCTGTGCTGCTACAATTAGAGTTTTTTTTTTCCTTCCGTGTCATAGTCACATAGTTAGGTTTTGATCTTCTACATTTAGTAGTAGGTGGAGGTAATGCGATGCATTTAAGCAGTAAGTTTTTATATTAGATCAGATTAATGACCAAGTTAATCCAAGATCCTTGAAGTTTAAGAAGAACATCAATGGAAAACCAGAGGTGAGTTTGCACTTCAATGGCTAGAGATTTTAATCTTTGTTGCAGTGACTTGTTTGATGATTTTCTGTAACTTGTGGTAGTTGGAGTGGGATGACGATCAATGCCAGTGTGCATCACGGCTACAATTTAACATCTCGCACACTTCTTCTCTTATACTTTGCGGAGTGACTGTTGATTCACCGGTTGGTACTCTCTTGAACTCGCAAAGCAATAATAAGTTTCTGCTTCATCTTAAGTTTCTTTGATAGTCCACTGATGATTTTGATTCCTTGCATCTTGCTCTTATAATTTGTAGATTGGTGTTGATCTTGAAGAAAAGCAAAGGAAATTGAAGAACAATATTTTAGCCTTTGCTAGGAGGTATTTCACTCCGCATGAAGTGAAATTTTTGAGTTCAATTTCAGACCCTGGAGTTCAGCATCAGCATTTTGTGAAATTATGGACTCTAAAGGTACACTCTATCATTGGAAGTTTATACTGGTTTCTTGAGGTACTTTGGAATGATCATCTGCTTCCGATTCTTTTTCTTTTTCTGTTCATTACTTCTAGTATTTATTTTGTGCCACATGGCCTTCAACAGAGAAAATAGTTGTATCAGTGATGCATTTTTTTTTTTTTCTGTCCTTCTAAAGGCAACATGCACCTCCTTTCTGCGTCGTTTACTATTGCTTTTGCCTTGAAAATTAGTTGTTGCTGAATTGGTAGTAGTTTGTGAATATGTACTGTATTTGATGCTGCTGCGTTAATCTGATGCAAGGTGTGAAGTTTTTAAGAAACTATGTGTGCAACTTCTACTTTCAAAATGAATTGTCGCAAATGCTCCTGATCAGATTATTGACTTGGTGCTGAGGACATAATCATCACATTTATGAATGTAATATCAAGTTTCACAAGGCTTAAGTAGTCTTTTCTTGGTAATCTTCAATTTATATGAAGTTCTTCTCCAGGAAGCTTATGTTAAAGCACTGGGAAGAGGCTTCTCTGGACTACCTTTCAGAATGTTCACCATACAGTTTAGGACTGCCGAGAAGGGAGACTCTTGTCAATCTGGTGAAACACACAACGAGGTATGAAAAGGAGAAGTATTACAGAACTGCAACCTCCTTCAGCTTTCTGCTTTGAGCTGAACTACCCATCACCATTCTTTTTTCCATCTGTGGTCAAATCTAAAAGTTCTGCAGCAAGTCACAGATCTGGAATGCTTTTCTGCATTTTATTATGGTATAGCTGCTGAAATTACCTGCTTCCTCATGTTCCTCTTGAGATGTCAAATTTTGTTATTGCAGGACTATGACAAACAGAATAGCACTATAGAAAATACTTTGATGGGCTTCTCATGCACTACATTTCATGCCTTGAGACTCATTCTTCTATTTATTCAATTGCATTTATTCTTCTAATTTACTTGAACCAGTATGCTTTACATAAACTGTTGGAAAATGTTCTCGCGCATGTTTTTCCTTCTTTATGTGGATGTCCCTGGTGGGGTGTTGATCTGGTTCCCATGAAATGAATAATTGTCTCTATAAAACGACTTCCTGATTTGATTTGATCCTACTCTGCTCTCTTTCATCTCTACGATTCATCAAGTGAAGCCTATTCTTTGTGAACTCTTGAATCTGCATTTAACTTTACAATATGCTCAGGGTGAGATAATTGTGAAATCTCTTGAGGACGTTAATAGCTTCAGCAGCAATTGGCAGTTTGCGTTGCTGGAATTAGCAGGCTCTCACTATGCTGCCGTCTGCATGGAAAAGGATGAAGCTGTTGAAGGTAAGATATTAATTCTCACTGTACATCTAGGCATAAAAGCAGGTCTCTGTCGTGAGTAGGACCAAATAATTGTTGGAGTGGTTAATATTTGCTGTTGTTTACAGGTGAAGTGCCTACTCCAATGAAGTTAACCGTGAGGAAAACAATACCGTATGTGCGAGATGAACTTATTTTTGGACCCGATGCCGCTGTCATCAGTGGCTTAACTTGAGGACTGTTAATTTGTGCCTTTCGTTAACACGTATTGCTACTTATGCTGTGCTGTAATGGTTGACAGCAAGAATCTCACTACTGTAGAAGTGTATTGATATCCATAAGATTTTGCAAGAGTGTGGTAGGATGTATGCTCGACCTTGAACGATTAAGCACGATAGTACAAATCTATTACTGAGATTATAACATTAACGAAGAAGAGAAGGCAAAATATAGTGTACATTTCTTCATGCCTAATTCACTTACAAAGCACAAAAACTTTAGTTCGAGTTGCAATTCTGGTTCCAAATTTTTTGTCTCATAAAAAAACATTAACTTTTTTTATAGTAACTAAGTCTGGCTCTGGTAAATTTTTCATCTAACGATGCTGTCAAAGATCCGACCTCATTTCACGTGTACTTGGCGATACACGATTCACAGTTGTGTTGACATTCCACGTGTACAATTCATTTGACTCCAATCGAACAAACCTAATTTTCTTTGCATTTTCTCTCGTCCTCTTTCAATCACCGCCGGCTATTGTGCCACCTCCCCATGCCGTCGGCCTGACATGGAGTCCTCCTGCCGTCGACCATTGCCTCACGTCCTTGTTGACCCACATGAGCTCCATCACTGTCTCTCCCCATGAAGCCACGTCAATATGACAGCCACCTATTGCGTCTTCGGCCTTGGGTGACACCAGATCCGGGGTCACCCAAGGACGGTGATGCCGGCACTAGGCTCGGTGTCTTGGATCCGACGAACCGAGCTCGGATCTGGCTTGCGATCTGACTATGTCAGCCGCAGCTTCTGAAGAAAATCCATTGACGGAAACCATTCCACAGCTATTCCCTTCAAATCTCTAAAATCAGGGAAGTTCTTTTCCCTTTAACTGAAGCAGAGACACAAGGTCTGAAGAGCTAGAAAGGCTTAATAGCGACAAGGAATCACTTGAGTTGGAATATCAGCAATGCAGGAACATGAGCAACTATTTCCGATCAAAGCAACGATTCTTAATAATCTTGGAAATTCCATTCCCTAAAATACTGCCACATTACCAACCCAAAAGAACCATGAAAGTCTCCTGCCTTCGGTTTAACAAGAAGTTGCCTTGTCTTTCTCAACTCGTGTTCCTTCTGAGTTACATTTGATCACTTTACCAATAATCTCTGCAAGAGCAGACACCGCCCTCAAAATGGTGGAAGCGAGTCGCATCTCTGATAACAAATTGACGATCCACTGCCTTGCTTACCAACTTCATAAACAAGTGGCAATCTTCACAAACCCTGAGATTCTTAATCACGACAATCTCAGTCCCATGCTTCGTGTTCAAGAGTGCGAATGCGATCACCAACTTTTCACTGTGGACCCCCGTGCCAGATAACCGTTCATCATCTCTTCTTTCCAAATAATTCTTGTCCAAATTGTAAATCTCCTTTAGCCAATCCTCGAGTTCGTTCAACATTCGATATATTTCTTTAGTCTGTGGATGACCTCTATCTCCAGCTAAGAAGAGATGAACTTTCCCTCCGTGTTCTATGTAACTACAGCCAGGCTCCTTTTTGAGTTTCCGCTCCCTCATCATCATCCGGACCCTGAGTATGCCATCCATGTTGTTAGCCTCATTATAGGTGTTTGACAATAAAACATAGTAGCCGATATTTGTAGGTTCAAGTTCAATGACACGTTCGAAGGCCAACTCTGCTAACTCCACATTTTTGTGGATTTTACAAGCACCCAACAGAGCACCCCATACCGCGCCATCGGGATGTACCCGCATCGTATGGATGAGATCGAGGGCCTTTTCTAGCTGACCTGCCCGACCAAGAAGATCCACCATGCAAGAATAGTGCTCTGGACCAGGCTGCAACAGATACTTCTTTTCCATGGCATTAAAGTACTTAAAACCCTCATCAGTCAACCCTGCATGGCTACATGCGGACAGAACACTAACAAATGCTGCTCCATCAGGCCTTATTCCAGCTTGCAGCATCTCTTCGAAGAGCACGACTGCGAGTTCTCCTTGTCCGTGCATCCCATATCCACCTATGACAGCCGTCCAAGAAACAACAGTTTTCTCAGGCATGGCATCAAAGACGGCCCGAGCCTTTGCCAATTTGCCACACCTGGCATACATGTTGATAAGTGCATTGTTTAAAAACGGGTTGGAGTTAAAACCGCTCAACTCTATCTGCCTTTCTACTTGGCAGCCAATGTGGTAAGCACCAAGGTGAGAACAGGACGACAGAACTCCAACAAGAGTCACAGAGTCTGGTCCAATCCCACACAACTTCATATTCTGGTAAAGGTCTAAAACATTACTTGCAAGTCCATGCTGCGCATATCCAGAAATCATTGCATTCCACGTGATCAAACCCTTACAACTGATCGAGTCAAACAAAACCCGGGCATCCTCCACCGACCCGCATTTGACATACATGGTCAGCAAACAATTCCCAACCGACGAATTGCAGTCCAAACCAAGCTTTATGCTGCAGCAGTGAAGACACGTCCCAACGCCCAAATGCACCGGGAGGGAACAAACAGGGATCAAACCCAACATGGTGACCGAGTTAACCGACACACCCATCTCCCTCATCCGGCAAAACAATGAAATGGCGTCCGAGAACCAGGAATTCGACGTGTACCCAGACACCAAAGCGTTGTAACAAACAGTGAGGTGTCTCGACTGGGGACACTGATCAAACACCTTACGGGCGTCCTCAATTAGCGAGCACTGGGAGTACATGGAGATCAGGGAAGTCAGCACGAAGGGCTCGGCCTCGCACCCGGCCTTGAGGACGTGCCCGTGGAGCTGCGCGCCGGAGGCAGGGAGCGACAGGGAGGCGCAAGACTTGAGCGCGAAAGGGAAGGTGAAGGCGTTCGGAGAAGCCCCGGATCGGAGCATTTGGCGGTACAGGGCGAGAGCTTCGGGGAAGCGAGAGAGTTTGGAGAGCTCTCTCAAGCGGGTGTTCCATGGGGCGGTTGGGGCGGTTGGGCTGGTGTGGATTCGAGAGAATTTGACGGTGGAGGTGGAAGGAGGCTGGCCGCGCTGGGGGAGGCTCTTCTTCTTGGTGCATTGCTTTAGCATAACACTGCGAGTCAACTTTCTTACTCTTCCCGCTCGTGTCGGGTCGGAGTTCCAAGCGAGGCAATGCTAATCCGACACGCAGTGAAAAAAAGGAGGGATAACGCAAATACCAGGGAAAATTCTCATAAAAAACCCCGAACTAATGCCAATTTATGGAAATTTCCCCAGAAAATGGACTTTATCTCAAAATACCCAATCAACCTTGTTCGGTATGATTTTAAATGTGTCCCTATTTAAAAAAAATTTAGGGTTTTGGCCCCGTGTTGCTGTAAAAAAAGTCAGAAAATATCTAAGTTATAATTGAGAGAAAATAGGAGGTCCATATGATTTTTACTGGTAATTTACCATTGATAAGTAACTTCCATTCGTTGGTCACTCCATTGATCTCAACTTTCACGATTGTACCACTTACGAACTCTAAGAATAAGGATTTTTCTTACCATTTTGCAATTGAATATTTACAATTTTTAAAAAAGAGATTGATTATGTTCTCGTGACGTCGGAATTGAATATCAGTAATTATATTATGTCCAATATGAAAAATATATTGTTCATTAGTAATTTCATTATGTCAGATCATCTTATCTCGTAATCGTGGATACCTACTTGGAAATGAAATTCCCTTGATCAAACTTTAAACAGCCAAAAAAAGAAAAAAAAGTACTTTCAAGATGCCTTTTTATGTATTTTTCCTCGAGATAATTTAGGAACCGAGTTTTTTTTTTTTTTTTTTGGTCAAAATTTAGGAACCGAGTTGAAAAATTGGTGTGGTACTGGTAAACTCGCGAGCCTTTCAAAACGTCCGGTTGGCTGACGAACTCCCTAGTCAACATTTTCAACGGTTGCGATCTTTTGTAGCAAACTGATGTCATGGAACGCGAAACACCGTCGCCAGGCAGCAACGAGATAGAACTTTAACGGATATCCAGAAGATAATGCAGCACTGCGCAGACGAAGAAGCAAGCAACGAACCGGCAAGGAGGCAACACAAGCTTCGCTACGGGAGCAAAACCTCCGGCGGCGATGGAGGCCGTTCACATTTCTTCCGTCGCTTCCCGCCATTTCGCCACCGCCACCGCCACCGCTGCGCAAACTCACTCGCCGAACAGAGGCCTCCGCTCTTCCAAATGCACTAGTCGATCACCCAAACTTAGCTCTTCCTGGGCCGGCTTCGGCACTTCGAATTCGCTCCGTTCGAGGAATATCTTCGCCGTAAGCGTGTTATTCGCGTGGCTGGCTCGATCTTACTCGGGATTAGCTAGGAAGTGGCGTTAGGAAATTATCTTTGGCGCGATCGTTCTTGTGGTACCTTCTTAATTTGTTCCCGAGAGTGAACTAAATGGTGTGAGCTAGTAGTATTTATCTTTGCCGTGAGTCGCTGCTGCTGCGGTACCGATTCTTGGTCACTGTTTGGCTGCTGAGAAAAATTGATCTAGAACCAGTTTAGCTTGTTCCGAGAGAGAGAGAAAAATTGACAAATATGGTGTTAGTTATCTTTTCTTTCGCAATTTTTCAGTGGCGGAAGTAGGGATTTTGGGTTTGGGAATGAATGAGGAATTGGATTGGTGTTGATCCTGTTTCTAATTGCTGTTTTCAATTGCCTACAGAGAGAGATATGGGCTTTGGTGAACTCAAAGAGCGTTACTGTCAGGAGACATATGCGCAGCGTTGTTCGAGCTGAAATGTTTGGGCAGTTAACAAGTGGCCTTGAAGCAGCCTGGAACAAGCTCAAAGGAGAAGGTTGGGTTTGTGTATCTTTCTCGCATTTTTTATGTTGCCATTGGCTTGTTACATATTGCTGTCTTAAATCAAACTTGCTTGGCCAGAAAACGATGCGGTTTGGCTTTCTGCTGTCAATGATTGGACACTTGTGTGGAATATACGATCTAGATATTTACTACTTTCACCACATCGTTTAAGCATTTCAAGCTTGCACTTGATGTCACTTGCTATTTGTAGTAGCTTATCAATAAATCGGTCTCAAATGACAGGAAATAGAAAGATTTAGCAATTTGAACGAATTTTGAAAAGATGGGGTTGCTGCTGAAGTGTGCTTTGAGTTGACGTATGATCTAAAGGACCATTGATGGTAGTAGCCAATGGAGGAAAGGCTCATAACATCTCTGCAATATTTTGCTACACCTTGCGGAAACTCCTAGTGGTACTCCCCATCAAGAACTTTTACCGATAATTGCAATGAACTCCAGAATATGATGTTAACTAATTTTGCATGAGAAAAAATGATGGACAATGCAGTTATTTTAAATGAGTGTGGGGAGCACTTTCATTACCTGATCTAAACGTCCTCCATTTCTCTCTCGTCATTCACATCTCTGCACAATGATCTGTAATTTCTTCCGCTGGCTCCAATTAATTAAATCGGATTTCACTAGTGAGAAATTCCCAAAGGCATGTAGTGATTTGATGCCATATGGTTGCTCACATTTTAATGTAGGCTACCAATTTCCCCATCTCCATCTTCTTGTTACCATGCAACTGCATAGTCATTGAGTATGTTGTAACAAGAATATATTAGTTGGTATGAGCGTGAGTACCTGAAATTCATATAAATTGCAGATGAATGAAATTACTTTTTGGCAAGAACTATATGTGTGTGTGGAATGTAGTTTTCTACCAACATAAAACTCTATTAGGATTTTTCTTTTCTGTTTTATATCTCAGTCAAAGTCGAACCTTGAAGCCCCCCTCTTCCCCCCCCCCCCCCAAAAAAAAGGCATGACTTTGATATCAAGTACTGTGAATCCAATTAGAGATTTTGCATTTTATTGGGTTGACTAAATGAGATCTGATGCACGAAGGCAAGCAATATGTTGTCTGCAATTTTTTTCTCACTTATAGCTCTCTCTCTCTCTCTCTGCATTTCTGCAATCAATGATTACGTTGTCTAAAGCATAACTCTGTCAAGTTGGCTTTTTCTTTAATGAACAAATGCACTCCTTCACTGTAGTGGAATGGTGAAAAATGATTTTTGCACTCTGAATCTGAGAGTGTAGAAGCCCATACCTTTCTTTTATACTGACGATACCATTCATGGTAATTTAATTGTAGAAACTTTGACAAAAGAAAACATTGTTGAGCCCATGCGGGATATAAGAAGAGCACTTCTAGAAGCAGATGTGAGTGTGTTCATTTGTTAGCTTGAACTGAATTCTGTTCTTTGGAAGCAAGAAGCATAACTGTTACATCTTATATTCACAGGTAAGCCTTCCAGTCGTTAGAAGGTTTGTGCAAGCCGTTAGTGACCAAGCTGTTGGTGTCGGCCTTATCCGTGGAGTAAGGCCAGATCAACAATTGGTCAAGGTAGGATGTCTATATTCTATATGAAAATGTACTGGACTATTAAGTTAAAAGAAAAGGGAGCTTAGTTATATCTTTATTTCAGCTACTAATGCAGAACCTTTGCAAATATAGATTAAAAAGAAGAGGAACCAGAAAAAAATAATGTCATCATATTGTTATGTTATGTTTTTCCTAAATTTTGGGCTGCTAGCCTATTCTGTTCTCGCAAGCTTTTTGTTAAGTTTTTCTTTTGGCATGAAAAACTCTGATTTATCTCTTTTATGATAAGTCTCTTAGTTTCTCTTAAAGATCCAGAATTTCGTCAGAGCTAAGCTGTCACTCTAATGGGTTATGAGAATAATGTATAGTGCTTGATGATAGATGACATTTTATGATGACTGCAATGGACACAACTGAGAATTGTTATCTTCTTCAGATTGTACATCATGAGCTTGTCAAATTAATGGGTGGAGAGGTTTCTGAACTGGCGTTTGCGAAATCTGGCCCCACTGTAATACTACTGGCTGGTTTACAAGGAGTTGGAAAGACCACTGTATGTGCCAAATTGGCTTACTATCTAAAGAAACTGGTATTCTCTCTCTGTCTCTCTGTCTCTCTCTCCCCCCCCCCCCCCCATATCACTGTGTTGGCTGTTGTTTCCATTCATTTATGGGGCAGTACGACTAACAATTCTTTGGTTGCAGGGAAAGAGTTGCATGCTGGTTGCTGGAGATGTATACAGACCTGCTGCTATTGACCAACTTGTCATTTTGGGTCGGCAGGTACCAAATTCTCATTTGCATTCTATGTAACTGCCAAGGAAACATAAGAGTTTTGTCGTTCAAAGTTTGCTTTATAGTTCATGTATCTTTATCATGGACCTATGTTTTTTCTTGTGGTGTATGAACAGTGCTACTATGCTGCTTGTAGTTTTGTTATATGCATGAGATTACACTTTTAACTATTGGAGAGGCAGCCTAGTCTACACATAGAGAGGTGCTTTCTGGGTGGGCGAATTGACAGATGCTCCTGTTTTCTTTCTTCAAGATGACAGACTTAGTATTTACTAGAAATGGTGTTCATAAATCCTAAAGTTGAGTTGAAAAACGTATGGCAAGTCTAAAACTCTTGGAAGATTCAGTCTAGTGCTTCTTTGGCGGCATCTCATAAATTCCAACTAATATTACCGTTAATTTTGAGTCTATTCGCAAGTTATTTCTAGGGAAAAAGAAGTGCTATTTGCTTGTTCTTTTGTAAAAGAGCTTGTGATAAGTAAAGAAAGATCCTATTTATCTACTCCAAATTAGTTGGGTTTATAATCAATAATTGTGCCAGTTCTTTTTAAGGACTAGCAAAAGACTAGGTAAGCTGCCAATGCGTGGCAAAGAGTACTGTCATCATGACTGTATTCACAATGATCCTTGAGGAAGTTTTGGGTTGTCAAAGCAGTGATATTTTGAGTTCTGAAAATTCAAAATAAGAGTTAATATGGAAATATATCACATCCTTTTATCTATTAACGTGCATCGTTTCACAGGTAGACATGCCAGTTTTTTCTGCAGGAACTGAAGTTAAACCTTCAGAAATTGCTAGGCAAGGTCTAGAAGAGGCTAAAAAGCAGAACATAGATGTGGTTATAGTGGACACCGCTGGCAGGCTTCAGGTGCTGTTCTTAATGCATAACTGATCAAACACGACTACATACTGGGCACTATTTATCATCAAGAAATGAAAATTTGAATACCGATTAGCATGTTGGCATGTCTTTACCTTCTCTTCTATCAAATAGATAGACAAAGTGATGATGAATGAGTTGAAAGAAGTGAAGCGTGCGCTAAATCCGACGGAAGTGTTGCTTGTTGTGGATGCAATGACTGGACAAGAAGCTGCAGGTGTTCAAACTTTCTTACTTTTTAAATCTTACTGTGCCATATAGTCTTGTGTCCTTTCTTTCACAATGTACATGTGAACGATGGTCACACCTCCTTATCCATTCTAAATGGTTAGATGTCTGGTTTCGTTATATGGACACTGGTCTATTACATTGGGGTGTCTCAATTTTCCAGACGTGCATTTTTTTTTTCTGAAGTTGTGTTTGCTTCTTAGAGGAAAATTCTTATATGGTAATGTCTTATTAAAAGAAACTAAGTTATTAAATCATTTGATTTGGTTTCATCTCTCTTCTTATGCAGCCCTGGTCACAACATTCAATCTTGAGATAGGGATTACTGGTGCCATTTTGACAAAATTAGATGGAGATTCCAGAGGAGGTGCAGCCTTGAGTGTCAAAGAGGTTTGTCTTCATCAATTTTCACTTTCTTATAACATAATAGTGCAGCATATGGTGATCTGCCCTTTAAAGTCATATGACTTCATGAGCTTTCACTTTTCTAAGCCTATTTGGGTGCGGCCTCGCCCCACAAAAGTTAGAATCACATGCCTATCAGAGGCAGGTCAGTTTTCCTTCGCAGGTCATACAGCTTTCTTTCTCTTGACTCTTCTATCGAGGCCAAAGCACCTCCGGTAAGATATGATATGTCCATGGCCATCATTGTTGGGACTTGTTATTCCCAGTAGAACCGATTCAACGTGAAACCATCATGCTCAAAATTTTGAAGAAAAACTATTCAGAATTTTGAAGTACAATGACAAGAAGTCCACCCACATCCTCTTCTTTCTTGGAGGAACTCTTTTTGATTGGATGATATGCCAATGCACTTGTTTTACTTGGCCTCAGGAATTCTAGTTTTCATGCACTTCAATACTCCACATGTAATGTGGTGGCTCCTCATCTGTACCTTTCTCTATCTCCTGTATTCTTGCCATGATAGAATTCAAAGTCTGAAACGCATGCAATTACAGTTGTATACAGTTGGTATATCAGTATTCAACAAAAATATTGCTTTCTACTGACAAAGTAGGTTTCTCTGCAAACTCTCATTTCAGAAGTGTATTGATGATACTTGGATGGTGGCAGGTCTCTGGAAAACCAATTAAACTTGTAGGACGGGGAGAGCGTCTAGAAGACCTGGAACCTTTCTATCCAGATCGTATGGCAGGGCGTATATTAGGAATGGGAGATGTTCTGTCATTCGTAGAGAAGGCTCAAGAAGTTGTGAGTTCCGAATAACACTTTCCATTTGCGTGATATTTATAAAGCTTCTATTGGAGGAGAAGTAATTAGACCAAAATTTCTGAGGATTTGTCCCAGAAATGAAGCATTTGGTGCTGCATCCTCTTCCTTCATCCTACATTGTATGCTCTCTCTGTAAAACTACCTAGGTTCGCTTGATTTAGGGCCTAACTATTTGGTTTGGTAGATGCGTCAAGAAGATGCTGAAGAATTGCAAAAGAAGATAATGAGTGCAAAGTTTGACTTCAATGATTTGCTGAAGCAAACTCGTGCGGTTGCACGAATGGGTTCGATGACCAGGGTCATTGGAATGATACCTGGCATGGGAAAGGTATGAAGAATTGTTTATGCACTGTATCTTTATGGCTGAGATCAATGGTAAATCAGGAATTCCACAAGGAAAATATCATTTTATGCTGAAAACGAGATATTGGTCAAGTATTGAGAAATTGCAGAAGGATTCATATTGCCGAAACGGCATATAAGGATGAAATTTTTTTTAGCACAATGACATAGAAGGATCCATATAGCTCATCCCACTTCGGGGAACAAGGCTTAGGCTGTAAAATATGGCACTATTGCAGAAATAGTGTTTGATGTCATGGACTTTTAATTTCTTCAGAAAGTTCTTCACAGTTTTGTTAGAAGTGAAATGATATACTTAGTTGATTACTTCTTAAATAAGAGAAATGAAACAATTTTGAAAATATTTTCTTTTACCTCAACTTTGGCAGGAGAAAATAATAAACGAATGTAGTGATATATCTTATGATGGATTGATAGCTTCTCCTAAAACAAATTGCTCGTCAGTTTTGATCTTCCTTCTTTCCATTTAAGACCAAAACTAAAATGCTTGATCAAATATTACCTAATATCATTACTCTGTTCCTGATTCTATAATATCTGGATAGAAGCTTAACTAAATACTTGGAACCATACAGGTCACTCCTGCACAAGTTCGAGAAGCAGAGAAGAGCTTAAAGGTTATGGAGGCAATGATTGAAGCAATGACTCCTGGTTTGTACTTTGTCTTCTGATAAATCTCAATTGACACCACTTTATAGAAAACTATTAGATTGTCAGGAAGTACTTCAACACATATAGGACTAATAGGAGGATGTTAGGGAAGAAGCCTTTTTTTTTACCCAAAAGGGGAAGTAGCAAAATTAAGGACAATAAACTGCACACAGAAACTGTGAGAAGAAGCAGCGATTGCAAAGCTGCGGTGACTTATTCATATTTTCTTGAACATGGTAGTTTGTAGTATGTATTCTATCTTCAACCATACTGGAGCTGTGTGTGCTCTTCATATCAATCATACTGAATCAGCATACCACCAGCCCTTGATAGTTTGATAGATTGATCTCTCTTACATGTGATGTGGACCATATCACTCTTTCTGTGGAATGTGCACAATCATGCACTATGGGCTCCCACTTTTTTTAGTATACTTTTGTTTAGTGGTCATCTTGAAGCTGTCAGTCTTTTTCATATGATCACATTCAGTGTGAATCTTGTCATGGTCAAGCTGATCATAGAATTCATCCTCTCAGAAAAGAATAATTTCATTTCTCTGTCATTTACTGAAACTGGTCCTGTCAGAGGTTGCTGATTATTCTGTCTGTTTGCAGAGGAAAGGGAGAAGCCAGAGCTTCTAGCTGAATCTCCGGCTAGGAGGAAAAGAGTCGCTCAAGATTCTGGAAAAACCGAGCAACAGGTAATTGTGATTGCTTCTGGAATTAATGTTTGGTGCAGCAATCTCATGTACCCTTAGAGTGAATTGTACTTTCCCTTAGATTTATAATGCAACCGTGCTTACTAAAACAAATGAAATCAACATTAGGTGAGCCAAGTCATTGCTCAACTCTTTCAAATGCGCGTACGGATGAAGAATTTGATGGGTATAATGGAAGGTGGATCCATTCCCGCACTGAGTAATCTGGAGGAGGCGCTTAAATCTGAACAAAAGGTGACCTAATTGAATTTTAGAGGCATTATTGTCTATTGTATCATCTTCTGGAACATTTGGTCTCTGCTGCTCAAATTTGAGATGCTTACCCATGCAGAACTTGGACTTGTATGGTTAATCATGTCTTTGGCTGGTGGTGATCGTTTGACCAAGTTGAGAATCTGTTTCTATATCATCACATTCAAAGTGACAATAATAAGTTTACTTGCTTTTGCAAGCCCATAACTGAGGGCGTCAAATAACCTGTCCAAGTCTTACTGCTTTTCCCTAAATGATTGTTAGTCTCTTCTTCTCAACTTTCTTATTAGTTATCTGGATGTGATTCTAGGCTCCCCCTGGGACTGCGAGGAGAAAGAGAAGATCGGAATCAAGGAGGCGATTTGTGGACAAAGCACCAACGAGGCCGGGGCCTCGTGGTTTTGGGGCCAAGTAAATTTCATTGTCATAACTGTGCGCCGCTACCCAGATTCAGTATTGAGCAAGTCAAAGAAATAGTTCATGATGTCGCTCCTGCAACTACCATTGCCGGCATGGAACGAGGATGGTTTTCAGAAGACGTAGTCGTATTTACGCGAGTAGTTGTAATACAGCTCTATCTAGAGAATTTCCTGAGTTGTTATCGCATCATCCCATCGAATGATTTTACTGATAAATTTTTTAGCAATTGGGCGGTGAACTTATGTTCTAACATGTAACAATGCGTAAAAAGAGGTCTCGTTGATAACATCAACTCCTTACCGTAATGCTCTGTGTAAGGTTTCCAATGGCATACTGAGTTTGGGGTCTATTTAAAGTTTGGCATCGCGCATCTTAACTAGACAGTACTAAGCACAAAACTCTGGCCCACATTAGCCCTAATTGATAAAACGCGAACAAGAAAAAAAACTTTCTGAAAACTTAAGGTTTGAAACGAAAGAAAACTCTCTGCTTATGTGAGGAAAATTGTCTAAAAAGTCTTAAATTTTTTGCACTTTTTGTCAATTCAATTTTAAACCTTTTAAGTTTGCCAATTGAGTTATAAATTTTTTGTAGTTATGCCAATTCAGTCGCTCCGGCCAATTTTTGCTGAAAATCGTTGATATGGCGCGGCGGGCGCTAACGTGACCAATTTGAATAATATTTTAATATTTTTCGATTCTTTTAATTTTTTCTTTCTTTTCTTTCATTTTCTCAGGTTTTCTCTTTGGTAGAGACCCGCGAGGGCTGCGACGCCTTGCCTAGCTAGAGCGATGCCAACGCGGCCGTTGGCGAGGGCTGTCGCTGCTCTCGCCGGCCGCTGCCAAACAAAAAACTAGAGAAAAGAAAAATAGGAGAAAAAGTTGTAAAAAAATTAAAAAGAGACAAAAAAAAATATCAAAATATTATTAAAATTGGTCATGTCAGCGTCAGTCACCCCACACGTCAGTAATTTCCTGCCAAAATTGGCCGGGACGACTGAATTGGCAAAAATTCAAAAAATTTAGGACTGAATTAGCAAAAGTGCAAAAGATTTAAGACTTTTTGACAAATTTTCCGCGTACCTGAATTACCTCGGGCAACGAAGATACCCTGACCTTCCCACGCCCTATGCAAGAGTCGCTTGGCCAAACTTTTTTTCCAGAAGTTCAATGCATACGGTGATTGAAATGTTCGATAGCAAAATACATCAAATACTTCAATAATCACCCGTGCGATTTATCCAAACTATTTGAGAAGATCACCTCACCTAGTTCTTACTCCTTAGGGTAAGGGTTGTCAGTCAGTCCATGCTCCTCTTTTGCTCACACTACAATTTGCAGACATTTCACGTATCCATTGCACAAAGTGCAATGTACCTAAATTATGCTTATGTTTGATTTTCCAAAATACTAATTGTACATTTCACGAGAAAAAAAAAAAAATGCACTGAAATCACAAAAAAAATAAAAAAAAAATTACTTATTTGATTGCTTTTAACAAGTGGCTCGAGGGCGGTCTTTAGCAAAAGTAGATACAAATTTTTCTTTTGGACAGCAATAAATATAATTAGAATGGTAGGATTCTCCTACAAAGAATATCTTTTTAAGCCTTGATTAGATATTTTTATAAATAGAATAGCATTCGGGGTTTTTGCATTGCACTACTTGACCCCAATTTCATTTCATTTCATTCGTTGCCCAACTTTGGTCCAATTCATGGAGTTTGTGATTTGTGCGGGAAGAAGTGGGAAAAATTTGCAATTGGAGAAGTGAAAAACAGTTGGCGAAACTCACTCATATGCCGTTGCCCTTCCCGCGCTCACTAACTAACTTCTTCTTCTTCTTCTTCTTCATGTCACCATGTCCTCTTATCTCCTCACAACTCCACAACTCTCCTCCTCTCTAAGTCTACCCTACAAACTCCACCTCAACCCTAATCCAACGCTCCCATCGACGCGCCTCCAATTCGCCGTCACCACCCCTCGCGGAACCCTAGCCGTCGCCAATTCAATCAAACCCCGCCCTCCATCGCCGCCGAAACCCTCAGGCCTTCCCTTTCCCAAGTCCTTCCCCCTCCAGCCTCTCGAGCCCTACCTCCTCTCCCAGTCCAGGTCCATCCTCCTCGGCTGGCTCTGCGGCGTGGTCTCCGTGCTCTCTCTCTCCAAGCTCGTCCCCCGAATCGGCAAATTCTCCGCCGACTTTGCTGCCGCCGATGTTGTGAAATTGAGGGGCGAGGGGTTTTTGCTGGGGGTTTTGGTGCTAGCTCGGGTCGTGTCGAGCTACCTGCAGCATGCGTTGCTGTGGGACGCTGCGCTGAACGCCGTGTACAGGGTTCGCGTGGATGTGTTCGAGAGGGTTCTGGAGACGGATTTGGGGTTCTTCGAAGGCAGGGGTGGGGTTTCTGCTGGGGACATTGCGTATCGGATCACGGCTGAGGCTTCTGATGTAGCTGACACGATTTATGCTCTTCTTAATGTAAGTAATGCCGTGGTCCTAGTACTTGCTTGATAACTTTCATCTATATGTATAAGGGAATGAGTAGGTTGGGGGCCTAGATTTTGGTTAGGACCGATAAGGTGACCGCCATTTGTATATTGAATTGAGAAACTGTAAGGTTTTGGTTACCTCAAACGAGAGTGGTAGAGAATTGGATGTGCGCCTACAATGCATGTGTGGTTTTCTTTTTTGTGCTCGGTAAGATGAATATGAGTCGGTATTGATAAAATAATGCAAATGTAATTTGAAAATGGCGAAGGTTGATGATTTATTTGTTTTGTTGCTTTCTTTTTCTCGTTTTAGACCATAGTACCCAGCACTCTGCAGCTATCTGCAATGGCAATGCAAATGTTGACTATCAGCCCTGCCCTCTCTCTTGTTTCTGCTGTGGTGGGTGAGAATTTTTTTTGTTGACTTTCTAATTTTACACTTGCCGAATTTGTACTAGATTAATTGTCTTGTTTTGTTGTAGGTAATTCCATGCATGGCTCTCGTAATTGCCTTTCTAGGACAAAGGCTGCGCAAGATATCTAAGGAGGCAAATCTCAGCATTGCTGCTCTCTCTGCCTTCTTGAACGAGGTATCCTGATGGCACAACTAAAATTCCGCATGTGACGAACCTAAAGAATGCTGAGAAGTAAAAACTATTTTTGTCTATTGATAGAGTGAAATACTTAGAATAATTCGGCATAATTTGTTGCCTTTTTGTGAATACTGCTTCTAGTGTAGAAGGGGAAAAGACTTCTTTGTTAAGTTTACATTTGATTTTTTGATCACTTGGAAGTAACGGAACAACAGAGATTTGCAAGAAAAGATAAGACTCTTTTTTTGTTTGGCTACCTCATTGACAACATGAAGATTTGAATGAGGGCAGTCAGCTACTTGGTGTGTCTAGATGCAAGTGTTGTTTGAACTCCTTGTGTGCTCCCATGTTTTTAGCGATGATGCTAACTAGCTATTACACTTACCATGCTTGTGGCTCAGGTTGTCCCTGCTATTCTTTTCGTGAAAGCAAACAATGCGGAACCATGTGAGATTGCTAGATTCAAAAGGCTTGCTCATGTTGATCTCACTGAACATTTGAAAAAAAGGAAAATGAAGGCCCTCATTCCTCAGATTATACAGTCAATTTATATTGGAGCTTTATTCATTTTTTGTGCCGGGTCTTTGTTACTGTCAAAGAGCTCTTTTGATGGATGTAGCATGGTTTCTTTCGTCACATCATTGGTTCTCATAATTGAGCCAATCCAGGTGAGATATCAGAAACAAGCCACTCATATGCTCGTTTCATTTTTAATTTCTGTGGTTCACACTGTTATCATGTTTACATATTCCATGCTTCTAATTACAAGTTCTCTGACCTCATTATTTGTGAAGAAGTGATCTTCCAGCTTTTATTTTCTGCATCAACATTTCATGATCACAAGTATCTGTGCATCGCTTGTCATTGCTCTTTATACCCGATTAAATTAATTTTATCTATTGGTGTTATCTCTGCTAAAGTGCTGTTCAACCTTTTAGCAGCTATCCTAAGCTATCAATCTGAAAATAAAGAATACCACAGGATGTTGGAAAAGCATACAATGAACTGAAGCAAGGAGAACCAGCTATTGAGCGCTTGTTTGAGTTGGGGAGGTTCAAAGCCAAGGTACATTCTGGGGTTTGTAAGTGATACTTTGATCTTATTAACTGAAGACTTTAGGAAGTAGAGGGAGAGTAAGATTCTGGAGCACACAATGGAATGGTTATGCTTCTCATTGGTTTTAGTATTTTTTAAGTGCGTTTTCACATCAGGCCAGCTGGAAATCCTGGCACTTGCTTCATCTGAATAGCTTTTCTCTTGAAAGCTGGGATAAGGTGCATATGCTTCAATAATATCATGCATGTCTGATCTATTGTGTTAATTTAGAGAAATGTCTGATCTCTTTTGTGGAGTGTACCCCTTCTCTTTTGATAAATAGTAATTTTAGGCACAATCAAGCACACAAGGCATAGTGCACAGTCAAACAAAAAGAATAAAAAAGATAGTCATCTCAGAGTACATGGGAACTCATTTTCGAAACATCAACATCAACATCACCTTTATCCCAAACTAGTTGGGGTCGGCGGTCGATGAACCCCAAAAATAAATAGATAGATATAAATATATATATATAAGGGAAAAAGGACTAAAAAGGACAGTCTGGAACATAGGAGATCTGCCTCTCCACAATGCTAATAGCTTTCCTCCACTCCGTCTTAAGACAAACTGTACGCCAATCCAATTCCCACTTCATTTTCGGAAGGCTCTGTAAAATTAATCTTCAACTCATGGATTGTCTGAACTCCTTGAAAATCCTCATACTTCGTGTAAACATTTCTAGTTAATGCAATCTGTCGCGTGCTTACAAGTGATGTGATTTGACCAATAACAGAGAAAGTTTTTCAATAGTTGGAGAAAAAGCATTTGATGCAGAAGTCACAATTTGTTTGAGGGCACAAACATGGGAATCTCCTCCTTGTGAATCTAGCAAAAAATTTATATGCATTGATTGCACAATTGAACTAGCTTTTACTTCTGAATAAGGCAAGTAATAAGCCTTGGTAACATTATAAACATTTGAAATTCCTTTTGCAGAATTTTGTGGTTGGCAATATCTTCATGTTTCTAATTCTCCTTTGCCATTTTTTCCCCTTTGGTGTGCTTAGATGATGTCTAATTATTTACCTTGTGAATTTGGAGAACAGGTCATGGAGAAACCAGATGCAATCCATCTAGATAATGTGGCTGGAGAATTGAAATTTTGTCATGTCTCTTTTAGGTATAGCGACAATATGCCGCTTATTTTAGATAGGCTGGACCTCCACATCAAGGCTGGAGAGACAGTTGCCCTTGTTGGTCCATCTGGAGGAGGAAAGACAACCGTTGTGAAACTGCTTCTTCGCTTATATGATCCTTCATCTGGTTGGCCACTACTTTAGATGAAGATCTATCTATGTTGACTTAGTGAATGTTTGACGACGAGCTGTGTTCTTAATTATACTCCTTTTTATCACTCTATGAAATCTTATTCAGTTTTCGTGTTAACAGGTTGTATTTGTGTAGACAACTACAATATACAGAACATTCAGTTGGAATCATTGAGGAGGAATATTTGTCTAGTTTCTCAAGATATTGTAAGTAACTGGTGATAGAAGATAGTGTCTAAGTTCACATAAATAAGCCCTGTTGTTGAACTGGAGCTTCCACACTTTGCACTTGATAATACCCGCTTCTCTGCAAGTGAAGTGGAGAGGATATTCCTCTGCATGCCCCTTTTTTTTTTTTAAGATTATAAGCATCAAGGATGCGAGGACTGTTACAGGGAGTTAGTCGGATGAAAAATGGTCTATTTCTTGGAAACCTGACATAAAGTTGTCTAGCTCCATAGAGTAGTGCTGGTTACTTTATTGATATGGCTATAGATATGTTTTGGTCCCTTTTATCTCCTTGTGTTTTTTATGTTTTTAGTTGTCTCTATCTTAAGGATGGAAAACTTGACTAACTTTCACACATGTTCTAGACTCTTTTCTCAGGAACGGTTGCCGAAAATATTGGGTACAGGGATATGATGAATAATATTGACATGGATAGAGTCGAGCTTGCGGGACAACTTGCAAATGCTGATGAGTTCATTAAAAAGCTTCCCGAGGGTTATAACACAGATATTGGACCTAGGGGATCAGCTCTGAGTGGTGGTCAGAAGCAAAGGTGATGCTCACATCGACAAGTCACCTCTATTGTTGAATTAAATGACTGGCAGGAATGTAGCTTATTGCATCATGGAAAATTGAAAGGAATTAATAAAAGAGTCTTAAGCTGTCAAGTTTCATTAGCTTTTCCTCATTTTAAGTGCAGATTGGCTATAGCAAGGGCAGTCTATCAGGACCCCTCCATATTGATCTTAGATGAAGCAACTTCTGCATTGGATAGCAGGTCCGAGCTATTGGTGAGACAAGCCTTGCAACGGTTGATGGAAACTCGTACTGTGAGTACTATAGCTTTTCTAATTAATATTACTGCAAGTTTTTCTCTTCATAGGGATGTATCTGAATGTTTTCAGATTACCAAAGACATTTGTCAAGTATGTCACCATTGTTATCCTAGGCTTCATAGAATTCATACGACATGCGTGCTTATGAGATTCCTGCTTGTCTGGTATTTAGTCAAGTTGAGATGATTTTTGAAGCACGACAATGTATTACTTTCCTTATGTCAGAACACCAGTTGTAGGTACAATGCATACTGCACATTAAGGTCCATATAAAAAGTGGGACCTCAATATCTATTCTTACTTGATTTGGTTGGTGAACAGTAATCAGTGTTCAATGCTATATGAGGTCCCTCTGTAGGCTTTGCTACAGAAAGAGTCCAGCCTGTTGTCTACTAAACTTCTGATCACTTCTCTGAACAAAAGCATGTCTAAGCTGTAAATAAATCATAGGGATATGTACACTAGAAGTTCTAAAACTTGTCACAAAAGTGCAATTGAGTCCTAAAACTTGTCAAATTATTGCAATCGAGTCTCTTCTGTTAACTCCGTCCAATTTGGCTAATGAAAAATGTTGACGTGGCTTTTTTTTTTCTTATCCCACGTGGCGCTGACGTGGCCAAAACGACGTCGTTTTGGTCCAAATAAGAGTTTTGTTAATACAATTTTATTTAAATTATATTAAAGTAAGCAAAAAAAAAAAACTCTTCTTCTTTTTTTTTTTTTATAAATAATTTTTAATTGTGCTTATTTTGAAGATAATTTAAATAAAATTTATATTAAATATTCATATTTTTCCCAAAACAGCATAGTATTGACCTTATGTTTCATGTTATTGCCACATTAGCATCATGTAGGATATTAAAAATGAAAAAAAGCCACGTCAGCATTTTCCGTTGGCTAAATTGGACGGAGTTAACAGAAGGACTCAATTGCACTAATTTGACAAGTTTTAGGACTCAATTGCACTTTCGTGACAAGTTTAAGGACTTCTACTACACTTATCCCTAAATCATATAGAGGGTATAGCCTCGCGGAGATGGGTTCCATTAATGAGTCCCTAAAACGTGTAATCATGTCGGTGGAAGCTCGGTATCCCTTAGGGAAGGAGTTCAGGTGGCTTGATTGAATTGTCTAGTTAACTTGGAATTTTGAGAACCTTAGGCAATTTCACTTTAATGGCCCAGAGTTGTTCCGGTTGTAGAAGGTTGGGTTGGCCAACAAGCTTTCATACTGGCAAATGGTAAAGATGCATTGTCGACATGGTAGTCTTGGTTGCTAATGGAGATCTTTCTCATCAAGTTCTCACTTCCTGCTTGATGGTGATTAGAGAGAAGATAATTCCTGAGATCATCATACCTTTTTTGCATGGTAGAGAAGACTAGGCACCTTATCATCATCCCAAAGGTCAAAACCCACCTATAATAATATTATGTTATCTGCTCCATTTGTCTTCTCGTAAAACACGCCCTTTCTTCCCATTCAGGGGTTCATGTTGGTGTCGACCAATTCTCGCCAATAACTTCAGGACCAAGCTTCAAGGATACCTCTTCCCACCCCCTAATAATAAGAATGGTAAAAAAAATGAATAAGATCATTTCTGTTAATTTAGGCATAAAATTTTTCTTTGTTCTCAGTGTTATTTTCCCTTCAGCTTGTCCACGTTTCATTCCTTTTCTGTGGTGATACTGTTACCGTTGGGCCTCCTACCCATGCGCTAATTCAGTTTAATGTCAACACTTTATAGGTGTTGGTGATTGCTCATCGCCTGGAAACAGTTCTCATGGCTAACAGAATATTCACTCTAAATGATGGGAGGCTACAAGAGCTGACTCGATCATCTCTTTTGGGCTGTTGCCCAAACTCTCTAGAATCAGAAGGTCTCGTGATATAATGTAATTTTCTGGGCAACAACTATGAAGGTGCGCGGACATGGTATTGCTGGCATCATCATTTGCGTTCAGCAAAGATGCTGGGATTCTGTTGTTCTTGTTGGTTGGTAGAAGGAGATGAAGATTTCTTTCGGCAAAGCCGACTGAAAAGATATAGCACAGGCACATTGAGTTATGCTGCATAAAATGGAAGTAGTGTAGCCACATTATACAATGCACATGATTTGTTTTATTCTTGATTTTCCTTTCCCGCAGAAAAAGGTGTACTACTCGAAATGTTCAGAGTTGCTCTGTTGAAGTTCACATGACATCATATCCATGCCTATGTGAAAGTAATTGTACAGACGTGTACTTGATTTAGCTTCGCACCATCATCTTCATTGGAAGATTAGAGGATCCCAGACATCTGCTACACGGGTTAACATTCCGAAAGTGTGAGCTTTGCTGAGCCTTAGGGCATTTTTCTACAAGAGTGACCTTTTGCGGTTGGCAATCACGTACTATGAGCCGGTTGTCCTTTTTCGACTGACAATCTCCATGGTAATTGATAGTGCTAAAGCTAAGGTAGTTTACCAAGTAAAAAAAATGAAATATCTACAAGACTGCTTAATTTCACAGTCGCGTTAGCGACCTTGTTTCCCTTTTTATTAAGAGAGAAACACAAGTAATAGAAGAGAGGGGAGCCCTCTAAGCACCCAAGTTATGCCCCGAACTGTCTGACATAGCCCATGAATAAGAAGGTGCTTATTGCTCGCTCACTTCTACTGAAGGAGCCCTATGGTCGAGCAGTTTGGTTGGCCTGTGATGAAGAACTTAGTTGATGAGAACAGACGGTCTAGCCACACTTGCCTGCTTTCCTGATTCTTGAAGGTCGCCTTTGGAACGAACACTATTCAGTTGTCAGCCGCAAACCCACCTTACAAATTGAAAATATTTTGGCTTTAGCATTAGACATCAATTATATATACGGTAAGCTTCGGAGTTTCCCTGAATTAGCTGTTCCTCACATTTTTCATTTCATGGAGTGGCCAGAAAGAAAGAGCTTTGCTCAGTTTGCCTTCCTATGCTGACAAATGCCTCTTTTCTCTTCCTCTGAAGTCTACACATCAAACAAGAGGGAGAGACAGGATGCGAGCCCACGTAGGAAAACAGGGGGCGGAACCAAGCGCTTGCACGAAGGAAGAAGCGACTGACTTGGATTGGAGACAGGGAGGAGAGGTGAAAGAGAGAATTTCGAGCCTGCAAGCAACAACGGTTTCATTTCATCTTTTACGAACTTCTTCTCAACAAAAAGGGAATAGGGACTTCATTAGGCCTTTATACATGCACGGGTGCGCTGGAATGCCTCCTTGATTTTGACTTTTCAAAATTGAAAGGTTGGAACGATGGCTAATCCGTTAAAAGCCTGAGATAGAGCAATGTGATTTGTACGGGCGTTCAAGGTCTTTTCACGTCGAAGAAGACACGGGTCCAATTCCCCGAAGGGACAGGTCGTTCCTGGCCGCTTTTATCCTACTCATCGTCTCTGCTGTCCAAGAACCCGGGAAGTGGCTTCGGGTTGTCATCGAATTGCTTTCCGTCGCTGTGTCCGAGGATGAACAACAGTTCGCGCCGACACTTCCTCTTTCGATGAAAGAGACTTTTTTATTCTCTTTTCCACGAAATTCTTGTCTCGAAGTCTTCATTTTTCTGACTATAAATTGGGCACTACCCAACCTAATATAAGTCACTTTCGACTTTTTCAGCTTGTCAACGAAGCACTTGCACTTTCTGACTTCCTCACCTTGCTTCCCTTACCACCACACGCCCCACACGATTTCTTGGCCAATGTCTGAGCCGCACGAACACACCGACATGAAAGGAGTTTTCGCCGTGACTCGTGAGATGTCTCGCCCGAACGAATTAGTCGGTAACAGAAATGTTAGAAAAAGCCAGGGACGATACGACAACAGATTAATTTCGAAGCCCTCGAATGAAGGCGATCAATGGACCCATATCCGAACAAGACCTTGACTTTGAATCTAGACGATATACCGCGCGATTTGCTCGGCCTGGGAAGGGGAGAGTGGCCGAGTGGTCAACAGCACTGGTTTGAAGACGCTTGACCAACGGGAGAATTGAGGAGTCGCCCCTTGCTCTGTCTCAGTTTTATGACTTCCAATTTCCCCACGGAAGGGCGAGTTGCTAAAGTTTGAGCTGATTGAAGTCACGAAAACTTCAATGCCCGGTAAACTGCTCGGAGCTTTCCGTGGTTTAGTCGCCAGCTTTCTTGGCAATAAAGCAATTCTCCGTTCAGACAGAAGCTCTTCCAACCCTTTCCTCTATTGAAACTCAAGGTTGAGTTCGAAAAAAATGAGGTGCAGGTTTTGGCTAGGCAAGATAATGAAAATGTTGCAATTCTTGCAATGAGGGTTCAACCCGTCCTTGACCTCGGCTTGGGGAGTGGCCAGGCCAGCAACACAAAACTTGAATTAATCAAATGGCATAAGAGGGCTTTCCTGGTTAGAAATGCACAGACAAACGTTCTGCAACTTCCCAACCAAAGAAATGCAACATTAAGAAAAAAAAAAAATTGGAAGCCAACAATTGAGAACGGTTGCAGGGAAATAAACAAACTTCCATATTGAAAGCGCCTGTAGAGATGAACATAATCTCTTGCAAACCAAAAGATTGGTACATCAGATAGATTTTATAGAAAGAATCTGCAATCGAAACGATTGGCAAAACAGGAGGGGACTCCTCAAAAACACACCACTTCATCAGAACCATTTCCCACAACACTTCCTACGCCCTAGTTCTTCAGTCTTTACATCAGTTGGAACAAACTCAGAAAACCAAGAAAAGAGGAAAAAAAAAACCCCCCGAAAACAGAATTAGCTAAATGAATCCAATCCAGCTCAAATCAACAGCAAATGGGGCAATGAATCAACCCATTCTCATTGCACTCGCCGCACTTGACGACCTTCTTCTCTTCCTCATCAAAGACCTTGCAACTCCCACTGCACTCCATGCACATCACAAACCTCACTCCTCCACACCCTTCACAGCAACCCAGTGAAGTCCTCGGGATGCCGTCTAGCAAAATCCCCAGTTTTCCCTCCTCCTCCAGCTTCACTACCTCATCAGCTCCTCCAATCAGCTTCCCCTTCACAAACGCCAACGGCACCTTCACCTCCTTCGACCCCGTCAGCTTCCTCAGCTCCTCCTTGTAGCCCGAGTCCATGGACACGTCTCTCTCCTGCATCCGAACACAGTGCGACTCCATCGCCGACCTCACGGCGTTGCAGTCCTCGAACGTCTTTCGGATGCCTCTCAGTGTGGTGGTGTATATGACCACCACATTGTCTCCACCGGGCGGGCATTTTTGCTGAAACGCACGGAGGACAGAGTCGGGGTCCTTAAAGTTTCTCTTTTTCCTGATCTTGGCTGATGTTGAAATCATCTTCTTGATCTGCTCTTCGCCTTGAGACAGCTCTTTCTCGTACGAATCCAGCAGCTCCGGATCGAACAGAGGGCCCAAACTCCGCCGGGACGAGACCCCGTGATCACTCCCGAAGCTGTTCCTCTTCCCTCCAAATGGAATCCCAACGGTCGATATTCTCAGACTCTTTGCCGCTTTGCACGAACTGTCCAACGACTTGTTTGATCTCAAGGCCTGTTCCGGGGTGGCATCGGATCTCCCCGTGACCCGGTTCGACCCATTTCCTGCGCTCCCCTTGTTTTCCTTGCCTCCGTAAGTGTTTGCCTTCCTCGGAGAGCCAATCTGGTTCATGAACTTGAGCGGAGTCTTCGAGTCGATGCTCGCGACACCTCGGAGCAATCCCCGCGGCCTCGGGCTCGGAGTCTTCCTGTTCTGGTTCGCCGGCGCCGGTGCTCCGTCCTCAAGCCCCTCCATGAGCTCCCACGCATTGATGACTTCAGGGGGTTCCTCCCCTCGAGCCGGGGACCCTCCCTTTAATCTCTTGCTCTGTACGGTGACTTCTCCTTGCTGCGGGGGCGGCAGCGGCGGCGACGGCAACAGTTGGTCATCGCTGTCCAGTCTGAGGGCGCCGTAAGTGCTGGAGGTGAGAGAGACGACATGATTGGGCACGTGGACAGGGTGGGTCGTGTGGCCGCCATTGTTGAAGACTACCTGACCATGACGATGACGACGATGATGCTCACGATCTTCGCGTTCCCGTTCTTTCCTGGCATGCTTGGAAGAGACACAGCCCATTGCTCGGTGCTATCTTCTCTCTGTAATTTTTCTGGGGCTTCGAGTTTGTGAGTGGGTTTTGTTCGTGTTTTTTTTTTTTTTTTCGGGGGGTGGGGAAGTGTTGGGATGGTAACCGTTGGCCTGTCTGAAAACGGGCCCCAACGGTCGAAAATTCGAATGTAACCGGAGATTTAATGACATGTAAACAGTACACACGAGCACGATGAAAAGTGTGTGTTTTGTCGGAAGCACCGTGGTGTTTATTTCCCAGCCCCACAGCTTTTGGAAATTAGCTTTTGTCCCTCGTATTGGCGACAATTGTTTACAAATTTGACTTCCCTTCTTCATAATACGAAAATTGACACAAATTATGCTTGAAACTTTAACCTAATATACAATGTAGTTCATTAATCTTTAATTTGTTCGATGTGATCCATGAACTTTAGCCCATTGTGCAATGTAATCACTGAAATTTTAATCTATTCAATGTGACCCCTAAACTTCTAGTATATGTTCAAACTAGTTCTTAGACAATATGAAAATTGTTCAATGTTATCCCAAACTTAAATTAATGAAAGGATAATATTGGATATTTTCACGTTATCTAAGGACAAGTTAGAACATTTACCTAAAGTTCATGGACCACATTGAACAAATTAGAAACCACGAGACTGCATTGCATATTAATCTAAGTTTAGGGACCACATTGTATATTATGCCAAAATTCATAGACCAATTATGTCATCATGCCAAGAAAAAACTATAGTAAAAAGTGTCGATCAGTGTGTGAGATGTTCGGGGCAATCTCTGTGCATGGCTAAGGACGTGTCTACATAGATTATTATTGTTATTTTATTTTTGCTAGTATGAATTTGGAATCCAATGCATTTTGATTTTCTTTTGACTCTGGATACCTCAAACTCTCATGATAAATAAATGTTGACACGTAGACTCACACATTTTTTTTTCTTAATAATTTGAAATTGAATAATATTTTAAATATTGATGGGAAAGTGAAAAGTAGCGCTTTTTCGCTTAAAGTTATCCGTGAGCAACCATGCCTTCAAATTTTCTAAATTTGTTATCAAAAGTTATACCTTGATTTGGTGTGTAGAGATTAAAGTACTAATATGTTGGGTTCCAATAGCTACTTCTCAAGATAGTCGAAAGTAGAACTGTGCCCAAAAAGTTGTGTTTGTTTGCCAACGATTTGCCAAGCAGCTCATGAAGTCCCTTGGATGAAAGTTGTGACCATTCTGAGTCAAAATTTGCCTTGGCAAAGCCAAAAAGGTTGTCCTAATCTTCTTCCTCGATTTGCAATCTGAGAGAGAGAGAGAGAGAGAGAGAGAGAGAGAGAGAGAGAGAGAGAGAGAGAGAGAGAGAGAGAGAGAGAGAGAGAGAGAGAGAGAGAGAGAGAGGTGGCGCTCCGACGAGTAATCCTTAGTAGCTTGTCGGTGGCTTGCCACTCAAGTGAGATGGATCTCGCCTAGATTGATGTCGACCCCAGGTGAGAGCCAGGGGTCACGCAAGCTCGACGCCGTCCGAGGGTCTTGCGACCTCTGGTGGTGGTGGTGTCTCCTTTGCAGAACTGCAAACATTTTTTTTTTTTCTGTTTTTTGCCCCTCATGTTTTTAAATGTGTTTCGTAGAAGTGAGTATTTTTCACAGTACCAAGCACAACTCACTTTCAATTGACACTCTTTGACTCATTTTTGCCTTCATTCAAAGTTTTGAAGACAAAGCATTGCCAAACTCACCTTGAATCCTCATACATCTAATCCATGTCCGATCATTCACTTTCCTCATTCGTTCGAGTCCATTGTCCTTCCCACTATCATTTCTTTTGGTCAAAATGGCCATCCTACTATTAAGTGCTTTCAATTCCTCGTCTATGTGCCTACTATGATAATAGTATCCCTCTCTAAAATTCATTCGCATTAACAAACACCAAAATCCCTCTCATTAGTCGAAACAGCTTCCACAGAAAATATCACTTGGGAAGTGTGCTCTCAAAATCATTCAAAGAAGCGGACCAATCGAGGTGCGTGAAAACTGATTCGGATACCACCGAACGTTTAATAAAAGGTTTTAACGGATGCAACGAGATTCGGAGGCCAAAGCACGATATGCAAAATGAAAAGAACTTAAAATGGTATATGCTCAACATCAGCAATTCTAAATTGGGGGAAATTATGGAAAATTACCAAAAAAGTCCTAAACCTATTGCAATTGTGCCAATTCAGTCTTAAACCTTTTTTTTTTTACTGATTTAGTCCGAAACCTTTTACAATTGTGCCAATTCAGTCCATCTGGGGAGCTGACAGGGACGCCGACAGGCCGGCGAACCGGCATCCTAATAATTTAATATTTTTTAATATTTTTTGAATTTTTGAATTTTTGAATTTTTCTTTTTTTTTCTTTTTTTTCTTTTCTTGTTTCCTTTCCCTTTCCCCTTCCCCTTCCCCTTCCCCTTCCCCGTCCCTATTCTATCTCCACCATCCCCGTGTTGGTTTGCAAATGCTAGCCAGGTCCATGCCATCTCTTCCCCTCCCCCCCATCTCTCCGTACTAGTATTTCTCTCATTAAAGCATTTTCCGGCCCACAACCATGTGAAATTAGGGCAAAGTTGGCCCTAAAAAGTATGAAATTATAAGTTATCAAATGAAATTTCAAGGAGGAGGAACTCGTTGCTCTGAAGAGCTCAGTGAAAGCGCTGTCATTGTCAATGGCAGTCACCCTCATTGCCGTCGGGTCGCGTCTCCTCTCCTTCTCTGACGAGTGCGACGTTGCCGATTGAGTTGCTTCCCTCTAGGGGTGGCCACGGGCCGATTTGGGCCCGGAATCGGCTCGGGTCAAACCCGTAACCGGCCCATTGACTGGGTCAGCCGGTTCCAAACTGGAACCAGCCCGTGCCATAGGGGCCGGTTATGGGCCCCCATTTTCTTGAACCGGCTTTAGCCTTTTTTTTAAATAAAAAAAAGGGAAAGAACCTAACGGCTCTGGCAACGGTCAAATTTTGACCGTTGCAAGTCAACGGCCATGATTACCCCCCCTTTTTTAATTAATTTATTAAATCTATCCTAATTATTATAAATATCCCTTTTTCATCTTTTATTTTTTTTTCTCACAATTTCTCTCAAATTCTCTCAATCCACTCAATTTTCTCAATCCGCTCAATTCTGTCAATTTTCTGAATCCGTTTTCCGCTCAATTCTCTCAAAAAATGGCAAGTGGAAGCAGAGCTAGTGACAGAGGAAAAAGCCCGATAGGGGAATCCGATTATCCTCGTGATTTTGCATATTTGGGAGACGATGTTGATGATATCAATTGATGGGTTTTTTCCTAAATTGAATCAGAACAATCACAATAAATAAAAAAGAACGACACACGAATTTACCCAAGTTCACCCCAGAATGGGGTTACGTCCTACAAAGGGATTCCACTAGAATATTTAGATTTTTCAACCACTCGTTACAATGATATCTCATACGAGTACAATACATAGGACTTAAAATGGGTCCAAAACCCAAACCTATCCGAAAACCCTTTAATCACACAACAAATGGGTCAACTTAAACACAAGCCTAAACCCGATATTGTTTCGGGGGCGCTGGCCCCTAGCCCCCACTCGCTCGCTGGCAAGCGAGGCAGCCATCCGCTCACCTGGGAGTGGAACCCCCACCCGCTAGTCGGTCAACGGGACCCCCGTTTCGGGGGGGCTGCCCCCGAACTCCCGCATTCTGTGCGCAGGGATCACATGTCGTCGGTTCATACTTCAGTTTCCCTAAGCTCACGTGGGCATGCCCGATATGAGAAACAAGGGTCCCCGAAGTATTCGCCAACTCCAACATCAACATTATTCCCAACGTCGAGCACGCACCAACGCAAGAAAATCTGTATCTTCCTACCGGTATCGAAGTAATGTGAACAATAAAGTGGCCGGAACGGGAAGGTACATCCGACATATGGGAACACTTCACGAAGGAACATTTAGGCGCAAACACGTATCGGGTAAAATGTAAAAATTGTGGAGCAACATACAAATTAACAGGTGGAGGCGGCTATAGAACATTTAAACGACATCTGAGGTCGAAACATCCAACGCAAGTGGGGATCGACACCAGCCAACAACAAATTTCCCGGTACGCCAATCCTAACACTCCTCCTTTATTTCGTTACAATGAAAAAGTTTATAAAGAAGAATTAGCTAGATTTACTGCCGATAAACGTTTATCGTTTAATTTTGGTGAAAATTTTGGTTTTAATCATTTTATACAAACTGCATGTACTCCACAAGCAAAACCTGTCAACTTTTTGATATTTATAAAAGAGGAAAATAAGATATGATAAACTATTTTATGAATTTCAATGGACGTCTGCATATAGGTAGCGACATTTGGAGTGATCCTCGGTAAACTCATTCTTATATGGGTATTACATGTCATTGGATAGAAGATGATTGGAACATTCAAAAAAGAGTTATTGCATTTCGAGTTTTTGATGATAGGCATACGGCAAATAATATTTATAGAATAGTTATGCAAGTTTTAGAAGAATATTTTTTGGTTAATAAAAAATTTTCGTTTGGTTTTGATAATGCCGCAGCAAATACTGCTTCCATTCTCGAGTTAAAAAAGATTTGTAAACCCGCTTCTGATGGACAATTTTTTCACATTAGATGTGCTTGCCATGTTTTAAATTTATGTGTACAAGATGGTTTACAAACTCATGATGTTTTTCTCAACCCAATAAAGACAGCAATTCAATTTTTATGAAGACATTCCCAAATTATGAAAGAATGGGATAGATTTTGTAAAGGAAATAGAAGAAGACCAAAAAAAGTTCAAGAGATGTTCCAATTCGTTGGAATTCTACGTACGAATTGCTTAATCAATCTTTTGCATATAATAAAGATTTATTATGTACTTTTATTTCGAATAATGTTTCTCAAATTAATTTATTCCCACAAGATTGGGATATTTGCAAAAAAAAATTAGATTTTTTAAAAGTTTTTAATGATGCAACTTATACTTTATCCGGTGTTTATTATCCTATTACGTATTTATTTTTAATAGAGTGTGTTAATATTGCTAGTGTTTTTGAAGAAAATGAAAAAGATGATTAATTAGGTCTGACTATTATAGCAATGCGGACGAAATGGCCACATTATTATACCGAAATTCCTCTTATTTTTTTGGTTGCTTGTGTTTTCGATCCACCTACCAAATTAGATGGTTTAGGTGATTATTTGAATATGTATTATGATTGTTTACATTTGATTCAAATGGTAGCTGTTAGAGCTAAACAAACAGTAGTTAAAAACGCAATAGTAGAATTGTATAATGAATTTTGTAGTAGATATAATCTAGGTGATATATCTTCCCAACCTAGTGACGTACAAAGCTGGAACCTAGATAGAATTAGTAGATGGTACAAAATGCTGATGAATAGGCAAAAAAGACAAAATGGAGCAATAAGAAATATTTCCGAAATAAAGACCTATTTAATCACTTTTTTTGAGTTTGGTGAATCCGAAGGTGACACAGATTTCAAAATTCTAGAGTGGTGGAAGAGGCATTCAACCCAATTCCCAATTCTTGCAACCCCTTGTTCAACAGTTGCGGTTGAACAAGCATTTAGCGTTGGAGGCAATATTTTGGACGATCGACGTTCAAGATTAGCTCCGAATTCAGTGGAGGCTCAAGCTTGTGTCGATAATTGGACAAAGGCTCAACATTGACAACAAGAGATGGATAGCAGTAATGAAGCCGAATTCTTCGATGATGAAGATACCATCGCCACAAGTACCAATACCGAAACGGGTAGTGACGATTGACGATGAGGTAAGTATGGGGTTATCAAAGGTAAAAGAACTACATGGGCTTTTATTCTTCTATCCCCAAGAAGATATGTAGGCGCTTAATGGTAATTCATTAAGTTCAACCCCCTTCCTCTTCCCTTTTTTCCTCCCAAATTTGATTACAATTTGTATTATTATTTCATAATTTCATAATTTATTATTTTTTTATTTCATAATTCATTATTTAAAAATTAAATTTGAAAACCGGAACCGGCGGTTCCATTTTCAATTTTGAACCGAAGGGGAACAAGGAAGGGGAAGAAAGAAAAGGAAGGAAAAAATAAAATTAAAATTAAAAAATTATTATGATATTAGATCGCCGGTCGGTCAAAATTCGCCTGATAGACTGAATTGACACAATTGCAAAAGGTTTAGAACTGAATTGACAAAAAAAAAAGATTTAGGACTAAATTGGCACAATTGCAATAGGTTTATGAATTTTTTGGTAATTTCCCCGGGGAAATTACGTATAAACGTGGCAATTGAATAATGTAATTATAAATAGTTCCTACCTTGAGCCATGCATTACAAGTTTATCCTATGGGCCACCAAAGGGGCAATGCGGTTGTCTATAGTATTGAAATCGATTTATAAGATGTAAGACAGATTTGGGAACCCACTTAAAAACCCTCCACGATTTGTGATGACTTTGGGAATTTTAAAACCCCCCCGTTACCAAATTAAGGCGGTTTATCTTAAATGCCTAGACGATTTAAGTCGTGAAAGTTACTATTGGTTGCAAATAGGGAAAATTATCAAAAAAGCCTTAAACCTATAGCACTTTTGCCAATTTAGTCCTAAACCTTTTAATTTTGCCAATTCAGTCCTAAACCTTTTGTATTTATGCGAATTCAGTCCTAAACCTTTTTTTTTGTGCCAATTCAGTCCTAAACCTGTTGCATTTGAGCCAATTCAGTCCATCCGGCAAATTTTGACCGGTCGGTGCTGACGTGGACGCCGGCCGGAGCTGACGTGGACGCCGGCCGGTGCTAACGGGGCAATCTTTAATCATATTTTAATAATTTTGTAAATTTTTATTTTTATTTTCCTTTCTAGTTCATCTTCTTCGTCCTTCCTCTAGTTCATCTTCTTCCTTCGGACCTTCTTCCTCCACCGAGATCTCACCGGCCATTGGCGCCGCCGCCGCTGGGCGAGGCCGACCTCACCCAGCCATGGCGTCCCATCGCCGTCGTTGGGCGAGCTCGGCCTTGCTCGGCGACAGCCGAGCCTCATCATCGCCTAGTCATGGCTTCTCGTGCTTACTTCTTCACCTTGTCGCGATTCTTACAATCACGACCAAAGGAATGGGCGAAGCTGCTCGCCCTCGTCGATTTCTGCAAGTGCCAGCCGTACCTACTACAAGTGCTCGGCCGTCGTCGTGGCTGGGCGAGGCCGTACTCACCTAGTGGCGGCGACACCTGTGGCCGGCGTTCCAGCCAGTTGAAAAAGATGAACAGAAAATAAAAGAAAAGCAAAAAAATGATCCATGAAGAAGATGAACAAAAACTAAAAGGAAAGGAAAATAATAATAATAAAATATCATTAAAGATTGCCCCGTTAGCATCGGCCAACGTCCACGTCAATACCGGCTGGTCAAAGTTTGCCGGATGGACTGAATTAGCTCAAATGCAAGAGGTTTATGACTGAATTGGCACAAAAAAAAAAGGGGTTTAGGATTGAATTGGCACAAATGCAAAAGGTTTAGCACTAAATTGGCAAAATTAAAAGGTTTAGAACTGAATTGGCAAAAGTGCAATAGGTTTAGGACTTTTTTGACAATTTTCCCATTGCAGATATCCTATTGGTAACGCGACTACTTAGCACATGAGTTCGAAATTCTATATTGGCACTCACGATGGTTTGGAGAACAATCAAAAGTTATCGAAATTACTTTAGGGCAAGATCCAGCGTTTCTAATACACCCCTTTTCTTCCATGTTCCAGATAGTATGAAAATCTGGCCAAAGAAGTTATTGGTATTCAAAGCACATCTAGTTCATTGTAAACCGAAAAAATAGAATAGAACAGACGGCTCCAGTCATCTTTTGGTTTCGGCGAAGAATCTTCATCTGACTGAGAAGTCCAAGGCATTCCTCTTATCCATTTCTATTTTGTTCCTTTGTCCTGGGATGGAACGACCGAACCTTGCGGCACCCCCGTTAAAAGAAGAATAGGGAAATCTTTTAGTAATATGAGTCGGGTCGGATACAAGTCACTAAATTTGTGTCGAAACGGGTTAAATGGGTCAATTTGAATCGGACAACCTATTTGCAGTCGCTAATCTGATTAATTTTGAGAGACAGTTGCTATTTTTAGTGTTGGCTGGGTTCACTCTCATGTGGGGAAAGCCCAATGAATTGCAAGCCTCTAGGCTTGAGCCCATATAATAATATATATATGGAGAAATAGGGTTTTCTCACTATCTTTATGTAGTATCCGCAAAAGATGTTCTTTTTCGGACGTAATAGCAAGAGAGAAAGAGCGAAGAAAATCTGGAAAGATGTGCTGTCCGATTTTCATCAAGTTGACATCAGAGGTCGATCCGTAGTCCGATTGCTCGCGACGCATTGTTCTCGAATCTGATCGGTTTGATTTTCATCTGGATCTTCTTTTATTGGGTTTTTTGTGGGTAGAATAAAACTTGCGTTTTGGTGAGATTTATCCTTGATCTCTTGTGAATTCACGTGTATTGCCAAGAATAGTGTTCTTGATGTATTTGCTACTATGTACCTCCAGTATTAACTAGAGAATAACATTATCTACCCAATTCGTTGATAGTGAAGTTTTTTGGTGGACTCCGGTCCCGTGATTTTTTATCTCCTCACATCTGGGAGATTTTCCACGTAAAGAAGTATTGCTTCATATCCTTTCTTCATACTTTTTGTTTCCTAACTTAGTCAAAGAAATGCAAAAAAAAATTCTCCCTAGAGACATCGACGTTCACCGCAGGGAAAGTTGTATATCGGGGCATTTGTTATGCAGGACAGTGACGTATTTTAAACATCCCTGCGCTTCCTAGGACACTTTCCGAGGTCTCCCACAACTGTCTCCGCTTCTGATGTCGGCGAGAATCAAACGGTGCTATAAACTCGTCGTTGTGGAACGTTTAAGTAGTGTCCTTGTACCTGCCTTAGGAACGTTTGACGTCTCGTCGCTGCTTCAAATCCGGGGACATATCGACCCTAGAAGGATGTTGTCACGCCCCGACTCTCGAGCACACGACAACCCTACCAAATCGCCTCTAGTCATAAAGGTTAACGTCCCAGGCACGCTAACGACCTATCGAAATATAATGCGCATGCGGAAACGTGCTAAACTCCCGGACAAAAACATAAACAGGGATAGCAAAGCAGGAAAAAAATACCAGCGATCAATCAGCCAAAGAACATTTTCATTAAAACACCAAAAGTAGATGATCGCTAACCCTACAGAGCTATACAGAGATAAATACAACCCCATTCTTCGGGGCGGCTCTCTAAGACCAAACAAAAGGGTATATGGGTCAGGAAGGGTTAACTTCTCATCTACTCCAAAAGAGGGACTACACCACCCTCGTCCTCAACTTCACCTTGGACCTGAAAAAGGGGTTAACCACGACGGGGTGAGAAATAAATCTCAGTGAGCTAGCGCCTAAGCCCGGCTAGGGCGTTGACTCGCTCAAGCGACCTACGCACAGTACAATATCATAGTATAACGCCAATCACATGCAAGATTACCACGCCTTGGATTACACATATGCAAGACTCGACTTGACATGACGGTCAATCAATCAAGGCAACAACCAGAACACCACAACAGCTTGCAAGCACAAATCCCCACACGTATTCCGGTTATTAACGGCCACAAGGCCCGGCGCACACGACTGGTGTGGCTCAACACTACGACTGGCAGTGTCTACTGGCATAACCAGGCATCGTCCCTTACTTCCGGCGACGGCGTCCAATAGTCCGTAAGATTCGTACGACTGGCACGACACGGAACTACCGGGAATCCCTGAAGGGGCTTCGGTCCATCCATACTGCGACCGGCGTCCGATAAATCGTGTGGCTCCGTACGACTGGCACGGCACGAATTTACCAGGAAAAACCGTACGACTGGCACGGACCGTACGACTGGCACGGATTTATCTCATCATATGACCACACAAGCAGATCATCCAACCAATCGATTCTTATCTTGGCATTTAGTCGAATGCTCACACGATCATGCTCAAAGACTCGGCCACTGGCCATTTTTATGCTCAAATATGCAATTTAACCTCACACGTGGTCACATGAATATGCACATTATCCACCAGACTTTGCATCTAAATACGGGTGATCAACCCTCAAGCAGTCAATCACAAACCAATCAGATCATTCAGCAGTCAGGCATTGATCACCACGTCAAACAGTCGACAACAATTATAACAACACACTCGATTAATTGAACTAACCACCGACGGCTACTCCGCCTACCAACCAACCAATCAAACAATTTATCGTTCACTCGACTCTGGCTAATCGCTCGCTCGCGACTAAATAATTGCAGCCAATCAATCAATCTAATCACCAATTAGCCACAGACAACCTAGCCAACCAGTCTAATTTGTTTAATTGCGGTCATTTAACTTAAACCCAGTCTCTAGCTAAACCGACCTCAATTAATCTACTTGAACGCCTAATTAAACTAATTAAGCTAATCTCGAACGTAGTTAACGACCTAACCGAGAGTTAGGGGCTAACTCACTTCTACACCGCCCGGCGACGACGACAGCGACGGGACAACGACGACGGCAACGAACGGCGGCGGCGGCCGGCTCCGGCGAGCTCCGACGACGACTCGGATGGCGTTCGAGTGGCTGGACGGTCGCTGAGCAGCGCGACGGCGGCAAGACCGGCGACGAACAGGGCGGCGGTACGGTCGGCAGCGGCTGACTTCGCGAGGGGGGGGTAGCTCTGCCGGCGCGAGGCTGCGGCGACGAGGACGACGGAGCTGGAAGCTCGGGTGGTCGGAGGTCTCGGGCGTCGCGGTGGCTGGACGAGCGACGGACGGGACGACGGTGGCGGCTGAACAACAGAGGAGGAAGAGGAGTGCAGGGGGGGTGGTTGGCCGCGGCTGAGGGGCGACGGCGACGGCAACTGCTCGACGGGACGGCGGCTGAGGCTAGACGACGGGCGAGGTGGAGGTCGGCGGTGGCAGCTGGCGGCGTCGCGGGTTGAGGAGGAGAAGGCGCGGATCCGTGAGCCTCGGCTGCTCACGGGTCGGCTCGGGGGTGGCTCGCGGGGCGACGACGGCTGGGCGGGCGACGACTGGAGGGCGGCTGGAGCGGAGCGGCGCGGCGACGGAGGGGCGACCGGCGATGGCTGAGGCGGAGCTCGGCAGACGCGGTGAGGAGGAGGAAGAGGAGGTCGGGCGGTGCCAGGGGGCGTGCGCAGAGGGGGATGAGGCAGAGGAGAGAGGGAAGGGAAGGAGAGAGAGAGTGATGGGAAGATGGAGAGTGACGTGAGGGGAGTGGGTGGGGCAGGTGGGGGCAGATGGGGGCTGCACGGCAGCCAAGGGGGAAGGGAAAGAGAAAAGAAAGAGAGAGAGAGAGAGAGAGAGAGAGAGAGAGAAAGGAAGAGAGAGGGAAAAGAGAGAAAAAGAAGGGGGGGTCCCACGGTCAAAGTTTGAATATTTTCTTTGACTTTGAGCACAAAGGGTTTCAGGCGCGAAAGGAGGGTTTCGGGCGCGAAGGGTCTCTGACCGGCACTTCGGGATTTATTAAATCTATCTTCAGATCAAAATAAATCGCGTCCAATAATTGTCTCTTAGACCACGAAAATTCCAATTTTATTTATTTTATGAACCTTAAAATTTCGGGACGTCACAATTCTCCCCTCCTTAGGAAATTTCGTCCCCGAAATTACACCATTGTTACAACTCTTCGAACAGAAAAGAGTAACTACTCTTCATGGCTTCCTCGCTTTCCCACGTGGCTCCTTCTGTGCCATGGTACTGCCAAACAACTTTGACCAAAGGGATCGTCTTGTTCCGGAGCACTTGCTCTCTTCTATCCACGATCTTCACCGGGTGCTCCACGTATGATGCTCGCTCGTCTAACTCAATCTCTTCGTAACTCAACACATGAGCGGGGTCCGGCTCATACTTCCTCAGCATCGACACGTGGAACACATTATGCACCTTAGCAAGCCTCGGCGGCAACGCAAGACGATACGCCAAAATCCCGATCCGTTCCAGAATCTCAAACGGTCCCACATACCTCGGACTCAACTTCCCTTTCTTACCAAAGCGGGATGTTCCTCTCATAGGCGACACCTTCAGGAACACGTGATCACCCACTTGGAACTCCAAAGGTCTACGTCTCTTGTCGGCGTAACTTTTCTGGCGACTCTGCGCTGTTCTCAGTCTTTCTCTGATAACCTTGACAGCTTCCATCGATTGTTGTACCAACTCAGGGCCAGTGATCTTCTTTTCGCCCACTTCATCCCAACATACAGGCGTCCTGCAAGCTCTACCATACAGCGCTTCGAAAGGTGCCATCTTGATGCTCTGTTGGTAGCTGTTGTTGTAGGCAAACTCGACTAAATGCAGCTGATCCTCCCAGCTACCCTTAAAGTCCATAACACAGGCTCGCAACATATCCTCGAGCGTCTGAATCGTCCTTTCAGACTGGCCATCCGTCTGCGGATGATAGGCCGTACTGAACTGCAGCTTCGTTCCCAGCGCTGCCTGTAAACGTTTCCAAAACGTGGCAGTGAACTTGGGATCACGATCCGAAGTAATCGTCACTGGCACCCCATGAAGTCTCACAATGTATCTCACATAGAGTTCTGCATAACTGTCCAAGGCAAAGTCCTTTCTCACTGGGATGAAATGCGCTGACTTCGTCAATCTGTCGACCACAACCCAGATCGAATCATGACCTCTCTGACTCCTTGGCAATCCCGTCACGAAGTCCATCGTGATATGCTCCCACTTCCATTCTGGGATCTCTAATGGCTGCAGCAATCCTCCAGGCTTACAGTGCTGCGCCTTAACTTGTTGACAAGTCAAACATTTAGCCACATGCTTGGCTATGCCCGCTTTCATTCCACTCTACCAGTAGTGTTGCTTCAAATTCTGATACATCTTTGTGCTCCCTGGATGGATACTATAGCTACTACGGTGCGCTTCCGACAAAATCTCCTCTCTTAAAACCTTATCGGCAGGTACACACAAACGTCCTCGGAACTTTAGTATCCCATCCTCGGCTATCTGAAAGTCGGTTCTTCTCTTAGCTGGATCCTCTTGAAGGATCTTTAGAATAGCAGGGTCTGTCGACCGCAACGCCTTAATCTTAGCCTGTACTTCCGGCTCGATCCTCAATGTGGCCATGAGACTCGACAGATGGCTCACTTCCAACTTGAAGTCCGAGTCTCGCACTTCCTCCAAAAGAAGCCACTCCTGAACCATCATCTGGGCTATTGCTGACTTCCGACTCAGAGCATCTGCAACCTTATTCGCCTTACCCGGATGGTACAAAATCTCACAGTCATAATCCTTAAGCAGCTCCATCCAACGACGCTGCCTCATGTTCAACTCCTTCTGAGAGAACAGATACTTGAGACTCTGGTGATCGGTGTACACTTGAAACCGTTCTCCAACCAGATAGTGCCTCCAGATCTTCAAAGCAAACACGATCGCTGCCAACTCCAAATCGTGCGTCGGATAGTTTAACTCATGAGGCCTCAACTGACGAGAAGCATACGCTACCACTCTTCCATGCTGCATCAGAACGCAACCCAAACCTCTAAGCGAAGCATCGCTATAAATCTCAAATCCTCCGGGACCAGACGGAATAGTCAGAACGGGAGCCGTAGTTAGCTTATGCTTAAGCTCTTGAAAACTACGCTCGCACTTATCTATCCATTCATACTTCACGTCCTTCTTCAACAGTCGTGTCAAAGGCAAGGCTATAGCGGAAAACCTTTCTACAAAACGTCGGTAATAGCCTGCCAAACCCAAGAAGCTCCTAATCTCTGTTACTGTGGTCGGTCTCGGCCAATCCATGATTGCTTCGATCTTCGACGGATCCACTGCAATTCCTTCACCAGAAACCACATGGCCTAAGAACGCTACACGAGCTAGCCAAAACTCGCACTTGCTGAACTTGGCAAACAACTGATGCGTCCTCAGGGTTTCCAAAATCGTCCTCAGGTGCTGTTCATGGTCCCCCGGACTCCTCGAGTACACCAAGATGTCATCTATGAACACGATCACAAACCTATCCAGAAACTCCTTAAACACCCGGTTCATCAGATCCATGAAAGCAGCTGTAGCATTTGTCAGACCAAACGGCATCACAATGAACTCATAATGTCCATAACGCGTCCTGAATGCCATTTTCGGTATATCCTCTTTCTTGATCCTCAACTGATGATATCCCGTCCGTAGATCGATCTTAGAAAATACCGAAGCTCCTTGCAGCTGGTCGAACAAATCGTCTATTCTCGGCAGTGGGTACTTGTTCTTGATCGTCACTTGGTTCAACTGCCTGTAGTCGATGCACAACCTTAACGACCCATCCTTCTTTCTCACAAACAACACAGGTGCTCCCCATGGCGACGCACTGGGGCGGATAAATCCTTTATCCAGTAGCTCTTGCATCTGCACCTTAAGCTCCTTAAGTTCCGATAATGCCATCCTATACGGCGCCTTGGAGATCGGCGCCGTCCCAGGTGCCAACTCTACCACGAACTCTATTTCTCTATCAGGCGGCAACCCAGGCAACTCCTGCGGAAAAACATCCGGAAACTCCCGCACAACAACGATGTCCTCCAACCTAGGTTCCTCAACCGACGCATCTACCACAGTTGCCAGATAGCCCTGACAACCGCTCTCCAGTAGACGAGTCGCCTCCAGCGATGAAATCGCCACAGTCGAGGTTCCTCCTCGATCTCCAACAAACTCAAAACTAGTCCCATCCAGCGGACTAAACCGAATCGCCTTACGATAGCAATCCATCGTGGCCCTTTGCTTCGCCAGCCAATCCATTCCGACAATCAAATCAAAATCAAACATCTCCAACACAATCAGGTCTATCGTATCCTCACGACCACAAACTACCAGTTTACAACCAAGACAACCTACAACAGCTACTACGCTATCCTTTAAAGGCGTAGAGATCCTAACAGCAGTACTTAACGTTTTCGAACTCAAACCAGCAAGTTTAACGAATTGCTCAGCCACAAAAGAATGGGTAGCACCAGGATCAAACAGAGCATAAGCAACTTGGTCGTGTAAGAAGACCGTACCTGTAACGGTCGGCGAATCCTTCGCCTCATCTCGGGTGACAGCAAACACTCGTCCTTGCGCCTGGGGTCGATTCTGATGATTCAGCGGCGCGTTCCCTCCAAGTTGCCCTCCATGCTGTGGCCTGGTCGGTTGCCTCTGCGGACAGTCCCTCACTTGGTGGCCAAACTGACCACATCCAAAACAAGCTCCAGCACGGAACTGACACGGACCAGACCCATGTCTTTGCCGGCACAGGCGGCAAACATCCCCACGGTTGAACACCGGCTTACTAATGCCTCCCTGCCGGTTCGGTGGGATGTGGTGTTTCCCTCTAAACATCGGCTTCTTCCCAAACCGATTATCATTCCGGCCCGAGGGCACAAACCGCGATCCAGATGCGGCTGCCCTTTCTGCTACGTCTCGTTCTACCAACTGAGCTCTTTCATATAACTCATTGTAATCCTTCAAATTCAGCGGTACCAACACACTTTTTATCTCGGGCTTTAACCCATCCCTAAACCTTCTTGCCCTATCCACGGGGTCTTCCACCATTCTCGGTGCATACTTGGATAGTTCAGCAAACTTGGCCTCGTACTGATCTACCGACAGCTGGTTTTGACGTAGGCGAAGGAACTCTGCCATCTTCTGTTCCCTCGAGGTGTCCGAGAAGTACTTGCCGTTAAACGCTTCCACGAAGGCATCCCACATCGGGACCGTACCCTCGGGAAAGATCCTATCTTTGGAGGCTCTCCACCACGTACTCGCATTCCCCTGCAGCTGATAGACAGCCAGAGTGACCTTGTCCTCATTCGCACACCTTAGCAGGGCGAACGCCTTTTCCAGTTCCTCGATCCACGAGATGGCAGTCTCGGGGTCTCCACTTCCTGAGAACCTAGGTGGCTTCAGCTTCAGAAATTGTTCCACCAATTTGTGCATCGGCTGTCCACCATTCCCGTTTCCAGTCAACGGGTCTTCGATCGGGGCAATAGCAACAGTAGCTTGATTCCTCACTTGTTGCCCCACTATATCTCCCAAGGCTTCCAATGCCTGCAGGATCCCGCCCACTCTAGGATCCTCCCGAGTTGCTCTTCTTCTAGGCGCTCTCGGAATACGGTTGCTCATCCTGCAGGACCGTACGGGCTCCTGCTCGCCCAAAGCAACGCGTAATGAGAACTCAGGCATACAGCCTAAAACCTAAGCAACAAACACATGCACAGGGTCTCGATCCTACTAACTATCCCAAAACCCAACGATCCTTATCACTCCAAGCCATGACCAGATGGATCAGGCTAACCTTGCTCTGATACCACCTTGAGCGGGGATGTCACGCCCCGACTCTCGAGCACACGACAACCCTACCAAATCGCCTCTAGTCATAAAGGTTAACGTCCCAGGCACGCTAACGACCTATCGAAATATAATGCGCATGCGGAAACGTGCTAAACTCCCGGACAAAAACATAAACAGGGATAGCAAAGCAGGAAAAAAATACCAGCGATCAATCAGCCAAAGAACATTTTCATTAAAACACCAAAAGTAGATGATCGCTAACCCTACAGAGCTATACAGAGATAAATACAACCCCATTCTTCGGGGCGGCTCTCTAAGACCAAACAAAAGGGTATATGGGTCAGGAAGGGTTAACTTCTCATCTACTCCAAAAGAGGGACTACACCACCCTCGTCCTCAACTTCACCTTGGACCTGAAAAAGGGGTTAACCACGACGGGGTGAGAAATAAATCTCAGTGAGCTAGCGCCTAAGCCCGGCTAGGGCGTTGACTCGCTCAAGCGACCTACGCACAGTACAATATCATAGTATAACGCCAATCACATGCAAGATTACCACGCCTTGGATTACACATATGCAAGACTCGACTTGACATGACGGTCAATCAATCAAGGCAACAACCAGAACACCACAACAGCTTGCAAGCACAAATCCCCACACGTATTCCGGTTATTAACGGCCACAAGGCCCGGCGCACACGACTGGTGTGGCTCAACACTACGACTGGCAGTGTCTACTGGCATAACCAGGCATCGTCCCTTACTTCCGGCGACGGCGTCCAATAGTCCGTAAGATTCGTACGACTGGCACGACACGGAACTACCGGGAATCCCTGAAGGGGCTTCGGTCCATCCATACTGCGACCGGCGTCCGATAAATCGTGTGGCTCCGTACGACTGGCACGGCACGAATTTACCAGGAAAAACCGTACGACTGGCACGGACCGTACGACTGGCACGGATTTATCTCATCATATGACCACACAAGCAGATCATCCAACCAATCGATTCTTATCTTGGCATTTAGTCGAATGCTCACACGATCATGCTCAAAGACTCGGCCACTGGCCATTTTTATGCTCAAATATGCAATTTAACCTCACACGTGGTCACATGAATATGCACATTATCCACCAGACTTTGCATCTAAATACGGGTGATCAACCCTCAAGCAGTCAATCACAAACCAATCAGATCATTCAGCAGTCAGGCATTGATCACCACGTCAAACAGTCGACAACAATTATAACAACACACTCGATTAATTGAACTAACCACCGACGGCTACTCCGCCTACCAACCAACCAATCAAACAATTTATCGTTCACTCGACTCTGGCTAATCGCTCGCTCGCGACTAAATAATTGCAGCCAATCAATCAATCTAATCACCAATTAGCCACAGACAACCTAGCCAACCAGTCTAATTTGTTTAATTGCGGTCATTTAACTTAAACCCAGTCTCTAGCTAAACCGACCTCAATTAATCTACTTGAACGCCTAATTAAACTAATTAAGCTAATCTCGAACGTAGTTAACGACCTAACCGAGAGTTAGGGGCTAACTCACTTCTACACCGCCCGGCGACGACGACAGCGACGGGACAACGACGACGGCAACGAACGGCGGCGGCGGCCGGCTCCGGCGAGCGGCGGCGGGCTCCGGCGAGCTCCGACGACGACTCGGATGGCGTTCGAGTGGCTGGACGGTCGCTGAGCAGCGCGACGGCGGCAAGACCGGCGACGAACAGGGCGGCGGTACGGTCGGCAGCGGCTGACTTCGCGAGGGGGGGGTAGCTCTGCCGGCGCGAGGCTGCGGCGACGAGGACGACGGAGCTGGAAGCTCGGGTGGTCGGAGGTCTCGGGCGTCGCGGTGGCTGGACGAGCGACGGACGGGACGACGGTGGCGGCTGAACAACAGAGGAGGAAGAGGAGTGCAGGGGGGGTGGTTGGCCGCGGCTGAGGGGCGACGGCGACGGCAACTGCTCGACGGGACGGCGGCTGAGGCTAGACGACGGGCGAGGTGGAGGTCGGCGGTGGCAGCTGGCGGTGTCGCGGGTTGAGGAGGAGAAGGCGCGGATCCGTGAGCCTCGGCTGCTCACGGGTCGGCTCGGGGGTGGCTCGCGGGGCGACGACGGCTGGGCGGGCGACGACTGGAGGGCGGCTGGAGCGGAGCGGCGCGGCGACGGAGGGGCGACCGGCGATGGCTGAGGCGGAGCTCGGCAGACGCGGTGAGGAGGAGGAAGAGGAGGTCGGGCGGTGCCAGGGGGCGTGCGCAGAGGGGGATGAGGCAGAGGAGAGAGGGAAGGGAAGGAGAGAGAGAGTGATGGGAAGATGGAGAGTGACGTGAGGGGAGTGGGTGGGGCAGGTGGGGGCAGATGGGGGCTGCACGGCAGCCAAGGGGGAAGGGAAAGAGAAAAGAAAGAGAGAGAGAGAGAGAGAGAGAGAGAGAGAGAAAGGAAGAGAGAGGGAAAAGAGAGAAAAAGAAGGGGGGGTCCCACGGTCAAAGTTTGAATATTTTCTTTGACTTTGAGCACAAAGGGTTTCAGGCGCGAAAGGAGGGTTTCGGGCGCGAAGGGTCTCTGACCGGCACTTCGGGATTTATTAAATCTATCTTCAGATCAAAATAAATCGCGTCCAATAATTGTCTCTTAGACCACGAAAATTCCAATTTTATTTATTTTATGAACCTTAAAATTTCGGGACGTCACAGATGTCCCAAGCCGGGACATGAGATAAACATCCATGGCAGGGACGATTGTTAGTTTTCCCTGTTTACTTTCTCAATTAGTAAACAGATTCACTTCGGGGAAGATTTTCTCTCGTCCCCATTCCTTATCCTTTTCACTAACAATGGTTTCTTACTCTCTCTCTTTTTTTTCGCCTTCACACAATCCATATAAACCCATTTCAACACCTGAAAAAACTACTGAATCTAATAACATACCATGTCGTAATATTAATACGGAAATGATCGGATCTTGCAATTTAAGTCCAATGCGAATCACCGAAAAGCGGCGAAATTGGGTGCAATTATTGTAATTAATAAGAATACAATTTAAAGTACTTCCTAGTTAAGAAAAAGGGTGCAATTATCGTATTGAAAAGGGGCAAGAAAAGATGGTTTTGTTGCCTGCGGTAATTACATGGTTACTCAAATCAAATGCTTGCAACAGGAATCAAAACGCATACAGAGAAACAACAGGAAAAGCGACGAAATTTGTTCGAGGCATCGAGGACTTTTCCTTCCTCCAACGCTGTCCTATCGTATGGTTGTACCTAATTTGCCTCTTCTTCTTCTTGATCCCTCCCTTTCACCTAACCCTACTTCCCGCAATTTTATCTGATATTGTATTCTTCTGTCCAATTCTTGGTTTATCTCGACAAAGCATTCGCGCGCGTTTAAACTTCACTGAGTTCGAATGTTGTTGGAATGTGTTCCGATCGAGAAACTCTTTGGTGGTTCTTACGTGTCGGCTCGTTGATTCATGTTCTTTCACCGAACCCATATTGTCTATTTGATCCGGAAGCATCATTCGTAATGTTACTTCCGGGTCGAAGGAATCGGCCGTTGGACATAAAAAAGAGTAATTCCAACGTACACCGCTACGCGTGAAAAGTTTTTGTTGCATTACGGTGCGTGTCATTGTACATCGGCACCTCTTGAAGGGGTTTTCGTGACTTCGTCTTCGATAACACATCGTAATTAATGAGTGTCCGATGACTAACTCGCAATGCCCGGAGGATTGAAATGAAAATTCCTCTGGTTAATGATTGTAGAAAACGATGGAAGCACGAAATTCTCCTGTCAACTGCCATTACCAATCTCACGACTTTTAAAACCCCCACATGGGACCGTGGACCGTAGGTCAGTGTCTAAATCTCGAACAGCGATGGGAACGACAAAGACATGTTACGCAGCATTACTATGATTATGATGGGCCAAAGAAAGACTCAGAGTCGTCCATTTACCCATTTGTTTACTTCCGGAGAAAATTATCAAAAAAAATCTTAAACTTATTGTAATTATGTTAATTCAGTCCTAAACTTTTTTTTTTAGCAATTGAGTCATAACCTTGTGCACTTATGCCAATTCAGCCCATTTGGCTAATCAACGCTGACGTGAATAATTTTTAGTAATATTTTAATAACTTTCAAATTTGTAATTATTTTCTTTTCTTTTCTTTTCTTTTCTTTTTCCATCTTCATCCTCCAGCTGGTCGCCGGCCTCGGGAGAAGCTTTCCCCTGTCGGCAACCAGCGACGGCGAGGACTAGGCTCGCCCTCGCTCGCCGCTGGTGAGGCACCTTTTTTTTTTTGGCCTTGGGTAACCACTCGTTTTCCTTTTATTCCCACTTGGCCCTCGTTTACAAATTACATTAAGTATTCTAATGCAAATTAACTTTAAATAGAAAAAAGGTGCAACCAACCAAAGAAAAACGATAAAAAGGAAGAACAAACTACCAACTTCGCACTAAACACTACACTTGTGAAGTTCCCTACTTGTTCCTTCGGAGCAACAGCCAGCTCTTTCTTTTTTGTTTGGTAGAAACAAGAACTTCATTACTAAAAACTGAGATTATACAGCAACCTCTTACTTGGGTTACAAAATGATGAACGCGGCACGGTTCTGCCACTACGGTCATGCCTAAACACATTTGTTACAACGTTGCGTAAAAAAAGAGAAATGATCGATGTTCTGAAAACTTGGTAATGCCCAAATATGCATGATTGTGCACCGGCGACGGTTCAAGGTCCGAGCCGAACAGGATTACGAGTTGATTAACACGTGAACTCGAGAGTTATTGAGATAAAGTCCAGTGCAAGTAGTGCTCCAGTAACTTTGGAGTCCCTATCATAGACAGTTGGGAATTAACCCCGACATCTACCACATCTCTGTTACAATACAAAAGAAAAAAATTGTATATAATAGATGTCATTCATGGGCCAAGCCCAAACTACTAATACAGGCTCAAATTATAAAAGCCATCTGCCGTTTAAGAGGCGTTGCCCCTTTGAAATCCTGCCGGGGCGGCCCCTCCAACCCCTGTCCATTCACCAAGGAGCAAGACCCCGTGCCTTCCATGTTGACGGGGAGTATGAACCGCACTTCAACATGTGCACCGGCGACAGTTTAAGGTCCAAGTAGAACAAGATTGCGGGTGGATTAACACATGAACTCTGAGAGTTGTTGAGATAAAGTTCAATGCATGCAGTGCTTCGGTAATTTTGGGGTCCCTATCATAGACAGTTGGGAGTTAACCCCGACATATAGGACTGCCGTAAATGCATTCTAAGGGCGCGCATGATAACCATTATATTTCTGAAATCAATTTCTGGCTATTTTCTATTTCTAGTTTCTGGATGAGTTTTTGAGAAAAAAAAACCCGTTTGATAACGACATAAAATTTATGTTCTTGAAACATAAGTTCGTTTGATAACGATTGAAATTTTCTACTTCTGGAATATTATTAACACAAAATCTTCTACAAAAAATTTCTACTTCATTTTTAATTTTTTTAAATTTATTTAAAAATATAATTTTTATTATTAGAAAAAATTATTTACAATTTAAAAATAAAAATTATTATTTATTTTTTACTCCGGCGGTGGTTGCGGCGGAGGTCGGTGGAGGTCGATGGTGGTCGGCGGTGGTTGTGGCGACCAGCGAAGGTGGTGGTGGGCAGCAGAGGTTGGCAGTGGGCGGCGGCGGGCGGTGGTCGGCTGCCAGCAGTGCGGCGAGGGGCGACGGCGGCCGACGGTGGTCGCGTTGGCAGATGGCGGCGGCGGCGGCCGGCAAGGGGTGGTGGGCAGCAGCGGAGGTCAAGGGTGGGCGGCGGCGGGGTCGGCAGTTGGCGGCAGCCGACGGTGGGGAGGCGCGGCCGATGGAGGTTGGCGAGGGGCGGTGGTTGGCAGCGGGGGACGGTGACCGACAAAGGAAGGGTGACAGAGAGAGTGCAACGAGAACTTGAGAAAAATCGAAGGGCTTTGGTAGATTATTTTTCATTTATGTTTCTGGAACAGATAAGTTACAATTTTTAGTTTCTCATTTCTCTTTCAAATCTATTTCTGGAACAAAAATTTATTCTAAAAACAGAAAAATAAAATTACATTAACAAATGAATTTTTGTTCCAAACCTGTACTAGAAATAGATTTGAAACAAAAATAAAGAAATAGAATAATTATCATGCGCGCCCTAAAACTTTAAAGAAAAAACGAGGAAAAAGGCCCGAACCTTATTATGTAATTCTCGTACGGAAGGAGTCGTGAAGTGACGACCACGATGCTTTGAGACCGATTGATTGCTTTTTGGTCCTAACTTTAAAAAATAACAAATAATAAAAAGCGGAGGAGACGAGGCGAGACACGTCAGTCGTCCACCACCGACTGGGACTCTGCAATAAAAAAGCCCGAGTCGTGACCCGTATACCCAAATTAACCCGCGAAGCACGAGTCAACTCACTCGAATTTCTCCCTCCAAGAAAAAGGAAAAATCTTCATCCCCTCCGCAGGCACATATAAGCTCGGACACTTCCCCACGCTCTTCGTTCCCAACACACGACGTCACTTTTTCTTCAACCCTTCCCCACTTTTCTCTCTCTCTCCCTCGTCTCCCCCTCCTTCTACGCGATGCCGCAGGTGGATCTGGAAGCTCTTGGCTCCGCCTGCGCCGGCGGTGGCGGCGGCAATGCTCCAGAGGACGGCGACGCTCGTCGGGAAGAGGCTCCTCCCGATTCCTTCTTGCTCTCCAAGGACGCCGAGTTCGACTGGTTCGACCGCAACGCCTTCTACGAGCGCAGGGATTCCACCAAGGCCAACTCCAATTCCCCCGCCGTCGCCTCAAATCCGATCCTCAACTCCCCGACGAACTCCAACTCGCGACGATCGTCGACCAACTTCAAGTCCAAAGCATCGATCCTCAGCCTCCCGAAGCCTCAGAACTCGCGCTTCGTCGACGCGAAGAGCCGGCGCCCCTGCAAAGCGGGAGGTAACGCTGGGTTCTTCCCGAAGTGGTCGGGATCGGTGGGCAAGTCCGATCCGTCGGCGGTCGAGCCGTCCTCGCCCAAGGTCTCGTGCATGGGGAGGGTGAGATCGAAGAAGGAAGCGAACCGGCGGAGGAGGTGCGGCGAGCCGGCTGGAAGGAGTAGTACCGGGCTGTTCGCGAGCCTCCGGGCAATGTTTCGACCCGGTTGCAGGAAAGGGCGGGCTGTTCTGGCTGACGTGGCGCAGACGGAGTCGACTAGCTCCCAGAACGTGAGGAAGCATCTGCCGGCGAGCGACGTGGACGCGCCGCCTTCGGATTCGCCGGCGAGGAAGAGCGTGACGGAGGGCGGCGAGCCGTTAGGTTTGGGCGGGATGAAGAGGTTCACGTCCGGTAGGAGGTCCGACTCGTGGGGCAACGCGGCGTGACTAGATTGGTGAAGTCGAGGTGGAGAAGTCGGTTGGCGGGAGGTGGCCCGCCCGAAGAAAATTCGCGCGTATGCGGGAGTGGCTGGCTGACCGTGTGGGGCCCAAAGCCGTTGGGGATGTGGGTCGGGTGTGGGTTCGTTGGGATGACGTGGCACGTCGAATTGCGCCAATTGCATTTCCTTTGCCTTGGGGAGAGGGAAAGCTAGGAGGCAGCGTGGTTTTGACTATATACAGAAAGAGAGGGAGAAAATACATAATTTCGTACTCTGCGTGTAAATATGTTCCTTCTTATCTTCAATTAGTGAGATATTATACTTACAATTTCGTGTTTTGAAAATTTTTCCATTCGATGTATTTTGTTCCAGCGTCATAGCAACGCAATTCTTTAAGGAAGCTTTTGTCACGCGATTCTAGATAATTACGCGGCACGCGATAAGAGACTATAGGCATATTTTCGTTTCCATATTACTCTCAATTCCCGACAACAACAACAAAAAAAAAAAGGAAAGGAAAAATCAAATAAGATGAACTGGACAACTCGTGTTTTGGTGCCTGAGTTTGTGTGGAGAATATTAGGAGGTCAAATGTGTTGAATTATATAAATTGGGGTTTAGACAATGACGTTGGGGAATTTGGGTGCTTCTGGTGGGTGTCAATGGATCATTAAATTGAGCTAAAGCAGGGTCACCGTCACAGACATTGGTATAAGGCCAGGAGCAGTGAACGCCAATGGCGTGGAACCAAAGGCATGAATGAATAGTTGCAACTCTTGTCGCCCAACTAGATTATGGTAAAGCAAAATCATATCATGGTGAAAAAGTTCTCTTCGGATGCTTAAATGCAATTTGGTTTTCGTTAGCTGCTTACTTAAATACAAATGGTCAATAGCGGGTAAGAAATGGGATAATAGCACAAATTGTCCCTGAATTTTGGTCTGATGTGCAATGTCATCCCTAGACTTTTCTGTTCAATATTGTTCCCGAACTATTGGTAAATATTCAATGCAGTCCCTAGACTACATGAAAATACCACATTAAACATTAGGTCAAAATTTAAGGACCTCACTGAACAAATAGTTCAGGGACGACATTAAACTAATTAAAATTTTATGGACGATATTGCATGTTATCATAAACCATTTGTATCCTATTCTCTTAAGAACATAGAAGTCTACTCTTGTCAATATGGTAAAAAAAAATTGCTTTTTTTCTTCTTCTCATTTTAGAAAGATGATATACGTCACTGGCTCTTGATTTTTCAGAATCATTAGCACATTGGAATAAGAATTCCTCGTATTATGTCAATAGCGGGTAAGCTTTCAATGGATTGTTCATATCATCAAAATAGAGATAGAGAGTCCAATCATTCCATCTATGCCAAAGCATCATTTCTCAAATTTGAAAATAACTACTCATGATTCAGTACATTTCACAATGGAAAAGGCTTGATTTTTATACACTGTAGCTCTTAATTTTGAATTTTTTTCCTTAAAAAATCACAGTAATGGTACCTTTAAAAAAACATTCTTTCTTGGTCCAACGTTTCCTTAAACTTTGGAATGTAAAGAAATTGGATAACTTTGGTGGGGCCAAGATTTATGGATAAACATGTGAATATTTTTCAGATGGTTGGGGCCTAAGCATAATTTGAGGAAGTTAAGAGGCCGTGGCCCCCTCTAAGTAAGTCCATGTTTCTCGGCCTAGAGCCATTGTGTTTTTTTTTTTAAATCAAAATAACATTTCATTCGTTGAGAACGAATTCGGTAATCGGCCGCCGATTTTGATGTGAAGAGGCCTAGAGATATTCAAAAGGAAATATATACTCCTTTATGTAGTTAGATAATCATATCTCACTTTGCTTACGTAGATCTCTCTTTCTTTCTTCTTTTCTTTTTTTCTCCTTTTTGTCTTTTCACAATATAGAATGGGCCTAAACTTTCTTTCATGGGAGTGGAATTAAATTCTGATCCAAAGTCTCGATTTCAAAGCATTCGTTGGGATGACGTGGCACGAATTGCGCCAATTGCATTGCCTTTGCCTTGGGGAGAGGGAAAACTAGGAGGTAGCGTGGTTTTGACTGTATACAGAAAGAGAGAGCAATACATAATTTCGTACTCTGAGTGTAAATACGTTCTTTCGTATCTTCAATTAGGCTGCGTTTGTTTCACGGAACAGGTTTTTTTGGAAAACATTTTCCCCAATTTCTGATGTTTGGGGGGCGAAAAATACATGGTCAAATGATTTTCATATGTGAAAGGAAGGAAATCATTTTCCAATTTCTCTCTCTCAAACTCGTGCCCTCTCCCCTCACGTCGTCTCTTCCATTTCCCTTTCTCACGCGGCCTCTCGTACTTTCTAAGCTGCTCCTTTTCCCTCATCTTCTTCACGCAACCAACAGAGCCGCTGCTGCTTATCGCCGCCATCATCTCCCTCATCGCCTCCTTCATCTACCTCCTCGACGAGTCACGGAGAGCTCAAGACCTCACGTGTCGTGACGAATTCATCAGATCTGGAGCTCGTGTCCTCGCCAGTCGGCGTCGAGCGAGGCTAGAGAGGCGAGATTCAGCCTCGCCCAAGGCTAGCGAGCTCGGGTCGAGCCTCGCCGAATCTGGCGAGGTCGGGCTTTGCCTCGGTCGACGCCGAGGTTTGCCTAGCCAGATCCAGCGATTCGAGGCCTCACTCGAGGCAGGCTCGGCTCGGCTTGATTGTGGTCTGTCACTGGCTGTCGCCATGGCCAGCGATCGGCTGATGAAGAAATTACGGAAGAAAGAAGAAAAAAAGGGAATTTTTTTAAAAAAAGTTATTAAAAAGTAAAATAATTAAAAATACTAATTATTTGAGAATTTTTTCTAGGAAAATTAATTCCATGCCAAACGGCGGAAATCGTTTTTCAAAGCATTTTCAGACTTTACCCAAACGCCGAAAAATATCATTATTTTCGTGGAAAATGACTTTCTAGAAAACATTTTCCAAAAATGCTAGATTTTTCGCGAAACAAACCGAGCAGTAAGATACTATTATACTTACAATTTCGTGCTTTGAAAATTTTCCTTTCGATGTATTTTGTTCCAGCATCATAGGAACGCAATTCTTTAAGGAAGCTTTTGTCACACGATTCTAGATAATTACGCGGCACGTGATAAGAGACTATAGGCGTATTTTCGTTTCCATATTACGCTCAATTCCCGACAACAACAACAAAAAAAAGGAAAGGAAAAATCAAATAAGATGAACTGGACAACTCGTGTTTTGGTGCCTGAGTTTGTGTGGAGAATATTAGGAGGTCAAATGTGTTGAATTATATAAATTGGGGTTTAGACAATGACGTTGGGGAATTTGGGTGCTTCTGGTGGGTGTCAATGGATCATTAAATTGAGCTAAAGCAGGGTCACCGTCACAGACATTGGTATAAGGCCAGGAGCAGTGAACGCCAATGGCGTGGAACCAAAGGCATGAATGAATAGTTGCAACTCTTGTCGCCCAACTAGATTATGGTAAAGCAAAATCATATCATGGTGAAAAAGTTCTCTTCGGATGCTTAAATGCAATTTGGTTTTCGTTAGCTGCTTACTTAAATACAAATGGTCAATAGCGGGAAAGAAATGGGATAATAGCACAAATTGTCCCTGAATTTTGGTCTGATGTGCAATGTCATCCCTAGACTTTTCTGTTCAATATTGTTCCCGAACTATTGGTAAATATTCAATGCAGTCCCTAGACTACATGAAAATACCACATTAAACATTAGGTCAAAATTTAAGGACCTCACTGAACAAATAGTTCAGGGACGACATTAAACTAATTAAAATTTTATGGACGATATTGCATGTTATCATAAACCATTTGTATCCTATTCTCTTAAGAACATAGAAGTCTACTCTTGTCAATATGGTAAAAAAAAATTGCTTTTTTTCTTCTTCTCATTTTAGAAAGATGATATACGTCACTGGCTCTTGATTTTTCAGAATCATTAGCACATTGGAATAAGAATTCCTCGTATTATGTCAATAGCGGGTAAGCTTTCAATGGATTGTTCATATCATCAAAATAGAGATAGAGAGTCCAATCATTCCATCTATGCCAAAGCATCATTTCTCAAATTTGAAAATAACTACTCATGATTCAGTACATTTCACAATGGAAAAGGCTTGATTTTTATACACTGTAGCTCTTAATTTTGAATTTTTTTCCTTAAAAAATCACAGTAATGGTACCTTTAAAAAAACATTCTTTCTTGGTCCAACGTTTCCTTAAACTTTGGAATGTAAAGAAATTGGATAACTTTGGTGGGGCCAAGATTTATGGATAAACATGTGAATATTTTTCAGATGGTTGGGGCCTAAGCATAATTTGAGGAAGTTAAGAGGCCGTGGCCCCCTCTAAGTAAGTCCATGTTTCTCGGCCTAGAGCCATTGTGTTTTTTTTTTTAAATCAAAATAACATTTCATTCGTTGAGAACGAATTCGGTAATCGGCCGCCGATTTTGATGTGAAGAGGCCTAGAGATATTCAAAAGGAAATATATACTCCTTCATGTAGTTAGATAATCATATCTCACTTTGCTTACGTAGATCTCTCTTTCTTTCTTCTTTTCTTTTTTTCTCCTTTTTGTCTTTTCACAATATAGAATGGGCCTAAACTTTCTTTCATGGGAGTGGAATTAAATTCTGATCCAAAGTCTCGATTTCAAAGCATTCGTTGGGATGACGTGGCACGAATTGCGCCAATTGCATTGCCTTTGCCTTGGGGAGAGGGAAAACTAGGAGGTAGCGTGGTTTTGACTGTATACAGAAAGAGAGAGCAATACATAATTTCGTACTCTGAGTGTAAATACGTTCTTTCGTATCTTCAATTAGGCTGCGTTTGTTTCACGGAACAGGTTTTTTTGGAAAACATTTTCCCCAATTTCTGATGTTTGGGGGGCGAAAAATACATGGTCAAATGATTTTCATATGTGAAAGGAAGGAAATCATTTTCCAATTTCTCTCTCTCAAACTCGTGCCCTCTCCCCTCACGTCGTCTCTTCCATTTCCCTTTCTCACGCGGCCTCTCGTACTTTCTAAGCTGCTCCTTTTCCCTCATCTTCTTCACGCAACCAACAGAGCCGCTGCTGCTTATCGCCGCCATCATCTCCCTCATCGCCTCCTTCATCTACCTCCTCGACGAGTCACGGAGAGCTCAAGACCTCACGTGTCGTGACGAATTCATCAGATCTGGAGCTCGTGTCCTCGCCAGTCGGCGTCGAGCGAGGCTAGAGAGGCGAGATTCAGCCTCGCCCAAGGCTAGCGAGCTCGGGTCGAGCCTCGCCGAATCTGGCGAGGTCGGGCTTTGCCTCGGTCGACGCCGAGGTTTGCCTAGCCAGATCCAGCGATTCGAGGCCTCACTCGAGGCAGGCTCGGCTCGGCTTGATTGTGGTCTGTCACTGGCTGTCGCCATGGCCAGCGATCGGCTGATGAAGAAATTACGGAAGAAAGAAGAAAAAAAGGGAATTTTTTTAAAAAAAGTTATTAAAAAGTAAAATAATTAAAAATACTAATTATTTGAGAATTTTTTCTAGGAAAATTAATTCCATGCCAAACGGCGGAAATCGTTTTTCAAAGCATTTTCAGACTTTACCCAAACGCCGAAAAATATCATTATTTTCGTGGAAAATGACTTTCTAGAAAACATTTTCCAAAAATGCTAGATTTTTCGCGAAACAAACCGAGCAGTAAGATACTATTATACTTACAATTTCGTGCTTTGAAAATTTTCCTTTCGATGTATTTTGTTCCAGCATCATAGGAACGCAATTCTTTAAGGAAGCTTTTGTCACACGATTCTAGATAATTACGCGGCACGTGATAAGAGACTATAGGCGTATTTTCGTTTCCATATTACGCTCAATTCCCGACAACAACAACAAAAAAAAGGAAAGGAAAAATCAAATAAGATGAACTGGACAACTCGTGTTTTGGTGCCTGAGTTTGTGTGGAGAATATTAGGAGGTCAAATGTGTTGAATTATATAAATTGGGGTTTAGACAATGACGTTGGGGAATTTGGGTGCTTCTGGTGGGTGTCAATGGATCATTAAATTGAGCTAAAGCGGGGTCACCGTCACAGACATTGGTATAAGGCCAGGAGCAGTGAACGCCACTGGCGTGGAACCAAAGGCATGAATGAATAGTTGCAACTCTTGTCGCCCAACTAGATTATGGTAAAGCAAAATCATATCATGGTGAAAAAGTTCTCTTCGGATGCTTAAATGCAATTTGGTTTTCGTTAGCTGCTTACTTAAATACAAATGGTCAATAGCGGGTAAGAAATGGGATAATAGCACAAATTGTCCCTGAATTTTGGTCTGATGTGCAATGTCATCCCTAGACTTTTCTGTTCAATATTGTTCCCGAACTATTGGTAAATATTCAATGCAGTCCCTAGACTACATGAAAATACCATATTGAACATTGGGTCAAAAATCAAGGATCACGGTGAACGAATAGCTCAGGGACGACATTGCATGGTTAACCAAAGTTCAGGGGCCACATGGAACTAATTAAAAGTTCATGGACGATATTGCACATTGAATTAAAGTTCATAAACCATTTGTATCATTTTTTTTCTTAAGAAAATTGAAGTCCACTCTTTTCAATATGGTCAAAAATTTTGTTTTGTTTTGATTTTTTCTCATTTTAGAAATATGATATACGTCACAAGATGAATAGCAAAGGGTATTTAACTTTTTTCATAGACTTGTGACTAACTTCTTAGGACAATAGCTCTAAACTTTTTTCCCTACCTCACTGGCTCTTGATTTTTCGGAATCATTAAAACACATTGGAATTCATTTTTTAAAGAATTCCTCGTGTTATGTCAATAGCAGGTAAGCTTTCAATGGATTGTTCATATCATCAAAATAGAGATAGACAGTCCAATCATTCCATCTCTGCCAAAATTTGAAAATAACTATTCATGATTCAATACATTTCACAATCGAAAGCTTGATTTTTATAAACTGTAGCTCTTAATTTTGAATTTTTTAAGAAAAAATCCCAGTAATGGTTTCTTTTTGGGTCCAAAGTTTCCTTAAACTTTGGAATGTAAAGAAATTGGATAACTTTGGTGGGACCAAGATTTATGGATGAACATGTGAATATTTTTCAGAAGGTTGGGGCCTAAGCATAATTTCAGGAAGTTACTAAGCCCATGTTTCTCGGCCTAGAGCCATTCAAAAGGAAATATATATTATAAACTCCTTCATGTAGTCAGATGATCTTATCTCTCTCTTTCTCTCTTTCTCTTTCTCCTTTTTATCTTTTCGCAGTACAGAAATGGCCTGAACTTTTTTCATGGGAGTGGAATGAAATTCGGATCCGACGTCTCGATTTCAAAGCATTCTTGATAGCAGAAAAATCAAGTGCCAATAGATATGCTATAAACAATCAACTAAAAGCGTTGGATTTCCGATGGGTCTAAGCCCAAAAAATGAGGTAATGAGGTACGACGGACACACACAAAAAGTGTTAATAACACAAAAAGTCTTAAACTGTATACATATGATAAATTTACTCAAAATTAATTTTGTGATCACAAAAAATCCTAAATTGGTACACATATGACAAATTCACCATTTGTTAGTTTCTTTTGAATTTTACCGTCAAATTGCTGGGTCGGATAACATGTGGCAGTTGACAAGTGTACCAGTTTGAGATTTTTATCCTCAGTTTATCGCATGTGTATCAGTTTGGGATCTTTCGTGATATTAACCCAATTTAATGGAACTAAAGGATGGTAAATTTGTCATAAGTGTATCAGTTTTGGGTTTTTGGCAGTAAAAAAAATGGTTTAGGATAAATTTATCACAAGTGTATTAGTTTGGGGCTTTTGTGGTCAAAAAATTAGTTTGAGTCGAATTTATCACATGTGTATCAGTTTGAAGTTTTTCTTTGTATTAACCCAAAAAAAAAAAAGAGAGGGTACAATGAAACTAAATCAAGTCATGCACTAATCACAACCACAAGAACTCGAACAAATGATGGTGAAATAAAATCCAAGGCTCTGTTTATTTCATCGAAGATGAATGATAAGGAAAACTTTTCCTTAAAATGATCGTCTGTATCGCTTAAAATAATTAATCAATGAAAATGCTTTCATTATCAATAACAATTTATCTTTAAACACCTCCATGGACGAAGAAATAAAGTGTTCATTCATTTTTGTAAGCGACCGTTTTTATGAAAATATTTCTTAAATCAATTTTTTTTTTTCGCGAACAGATGAAGTCTAAAGGTAGCAAAATACCAAGAACCAATGTTGAGAAACCACATTTATTGCCGATATCACTAAATAATTGACGCGGTTAAAACAGGTAGGATAAGCTGTCTCACGGACGAGAACATAACAAAGTAATACTAGAGAGATCATATTTCACTAGATAAAAAAAAAAAATTCCTAATCAAATAACTCCGAAAAGGTAAACATTATCCAACTAAAATATAAAGTCACTAATCACTATTAAAAAAAAAAACCCAATCAAGTAAGTAATTAAAAGAAAACAGCCTCATCTAATATATTTAAATAAATCTAAAGAGCCCATAGATAAAGAAAAAGAAGAAAACATAAAATCCCAAATTTTGATGATTCATCGGTCCCGCCTCATTCTCCTCCACTTGCAAAAACTTGGTTCCGGCGAGTAAATATTTAGACCTCGAATTTTCAAGTGCTTAACAATATCAACAAGAAGTTTAATACCTAATTACCTATTAATCTATTTAAATCTCTATTTATTTCGCCGAAAATAAATAATTTGAAAAGTATTTTCCAAAAAAATGATCTCTTACATTGCTTATAAAATGAATGAACGAAAAATAATTTCATCGTCTTCGAAAATATTTAGACATGAATCGTTGCCGATAATGAAAATATTTATATAAACTAATTATTTTAAGCGACACAGATGATCATATATAGAAAAATACTTTTTAAATCATTAATTTCCGGCGAAACAAACGGAGCATTTGATTTTGATCAATTGTTGATGTGACTAGTATTATGCAACATCGAAAAACTGAGAAGAAGAAAAGAGATACATGCATCGTGGAAATGGCTATTTCGACAAGAAAACTATTATTACAAGCAAATACCGCAGTAGGCGCATAGCTATTATTACAGCCAAACAGGTTGTGAGTGTCGTAAGAAAAGAACAGTTGTAAAGAGGAGCTCTTCTCGTTACAAGATATGATCAATGGTCAGGGGGCCACGACATTATATGATGATCTGTCCATTTTGATACCAACGACCCAAGGTCAATGAATTTGCTTTCGAACGGCAACTTTGAATCAGATGCTACAACTTCTTTCTCAGTTAATCCACATCGACAAAGTACTAATGACACGTCCTTTGTGTGCCCAAGCTGGTTCGGTAGGAATCGATACCAGAAGCGCCTTTTGTCTTCATTGACGAAGCGCCGACTCCACAATGCCTTGAGGATTAGAGTTGCGATCGGGCGATTAGCAATCCGAAATGCGGAGAAATGCATAGGAATTATGGGGAGAAAGAGAGGGTAATACCAAGGAAGAGTCCCCTCAAATCACCCGGCAGGGATGCCATATGATCAGCTTCAAGCATTAAAAGGCGACGTCGATCTAACGATGGTCACGTCGTGGCATGCGCCGCTGGCGCTAATGCATCTGGGTCATCGGATCCGGCGTTCGTCGGACAAACCCATTGCACATGAACCAAATTAAGACAATGGGCTCCTTGTCTATGGCCTTTTGGAGAAAATATTGCATACGTGAGATATGCCACGTGGGATTTACATCAATCCACTCATAGATCGACACGTGGCACGTCGACCCCACCGGTCAGAATTTTCAAAACACTGAAGCCCCACTCTCCTTATCTCTCTCCGTTATCTCTCTCTCTCCCCCAAGTTCACGACTCTGCTTCTCTCTCTCCCCAACTTCACGATCTGTCTCCCTCGACCAGATCTTCACTCCATCACAACACCAGTACCTCGACCAAAACCACGCCGCCGCCTCCACCACCGTACCGGAGCCCCCTCTGCTGCCACCTCGTCTCTCTCTCCAAGTTCACGACTTGCTCTGCTATCTCTGTCCAAGTTCACTCTCTCTCCCTCGATCAAAACTCTTCGCTCGACCTCAACTCTTCCCTCGACCAAAACCACACCTTCGTCTCCTCCTGGAGCCCCCCTTTGCTGTCACCTTCATGGATTTTCCGACTACTCCAATGAATTCTTGAAAACAACGGAGGATAACGGAGTTTTGTGGGTAGTGCCCTCAATTCGGTGAAACCATCGCCTTTGTTAGGGTTTTTCATCCTTTGCGTCCGACAAGCTCAGGTTAGGGTTTTTCCCCTCTTTGACTGAGGTGAGCCTGTTGATAATGTTCAGCTTATGAATCTGTCTGCATTTAATTGGCATTTGATTAGTTATTTTTACTGGATTGAGATTTGTGTTTGCTGATGGTTTATTTGTTTTTAGTACTGCATTGGGTCTTGTGAAAATTGTTTTAGTGCTGCATATGTTCTTGCAATACAAGTAGGCTGCGTCTAATTTCAAGTCAATTTTGTGTTCCTACTCTCAACTGGAGAGAGAGACTTCCTAGTGGCGGCTCTCACATCTATTTTATTAGATTAGGATTAGAATGAGATAACTCAAAAGACGCATTTGGAGAGCTTTTCTCGTGCCACTAAAGATGAATATGGGAATACTTGTCAGAAATTGAGCTGGTAGAGGCAATTCCACTCATTTACCTAATGCACACAACTCGTATAAACAACAAATCAAAATTGTTCCATACAATTTTCCATCATTGCTGGTAAAATGCGTAGACCCCAGAATGCACTTGATACCCACAGCCAATCACACAGATGAAGATGCTCAATGACCATTTAATCGCTGACCATTTAATCGCTGGCTTTTTATTCCTGATTTTCTTGCAAGTTCTTGACCAACGACTATCTTCGGGTGGAGGCTCCAAATAGTCATGTGATTGAATGAAATGCGAGTGAATAAAGGCATGTATGATAACTTTGATTGTATGAGGAGAAGGTGCTAGAATTAATTTTTTGTAGAAGTGCGAGTGATCGTGTTCTAAAAATGTTTGTTTTGTATCTCGTTAGGAGGGAACTAAAGAATTATCTTTGTTTTTAAGTCATCACATTAGTTAATTTGCACGTGTAAATTTGCCGGATGGCTGAGTTAGAAGTAATTCGTCACTCATACTATTTGAAACATATTTTGCTTTCTTAAAAACGGATGAGATATTATTTTTCTTGTAAAAGCACCGCGTTAATTACTTTTTGTCCATTTTGTTGCAACATGAAACTTCCAATCTTGCACATGTAATGCATGATATGGAAAAAGGTTTGAGTTTGCAACAGGGAGTGGGTTTTTCAAATGAACTGGAAGAATATCATAAGGATGTGGCAGATGCAATCGATAAAGGATTTAGGATTTGTGAGTGAGGAAGGGTAATATGGTTAAAATTAGTAAAGGAGAAATAACTCGATGGAATTCTGTATATAATTGTGAGGGGGCATTCCGTCAGCTCATCTGATCAAGAAAAGAAGTATGAGAGGTGTGAAGTTAGATGTGGGTATCTTGCTCATCAAATTTAAGGTTGATAATGGTGTCTATTAAGTCATAGAGTATGCTTTCGAGTATCATCATGCATTTGTACCGAAAGATCAAAAGCATTTGATTAGATGTGACAGAATGATATCTAATACTTACAAGGGTATTTTTAGTTGACACGAAGCAGGAGGAAGCAAAAACATGGGTTTCATCTTGCGTGATTGTCAATTTTTTCTTTTTTTTGCACACGAATAGATCCGATGGTATAAGTGGGGGAGATTGTCAAATTCTTTTTGAATTATTTTCATTGCATGCAAAAGCAGAACCCAATGGTTTCTACGCTGTACAAGTAGATCAAGATGATAGATTGACAAATTTATTTTGGAGAGATAACTTGTCCAAATTTGGTTACAACTGTTTCGGTGATGTGTTGGTTTTGATACCATGTATTGTACCAATATATGTAACATGATATGTGCACCTTTTGTTGGGGTTAATCACCATTGGGAGAATACTTTGTTCGATTGTGCATTTTTTTTAGACAAGACTGTTGAATCATTTACTTGATATGTTTTTGAAGTCTATGGGAAATAAGGTTTTGGAAATTATGTTCATTGATCAAGACCAAGCTATGACACAAAACCATTAGTACGATGTTCTCGATTATACGACATCATTTATACATTTGGCATATCGGGAAAAATGTCAATCAAAACATTCCATGTTTTTATCACAAGCCTGGTTTTAAAGATAAATATTTCTTAGTGTTTATGTATGATGTAGATCAGAAGACAAATTTGAAGCTATTTGGAGGGAAATGGAAGAGAAGTGGGGTATTGATTTCGGAGATTATATGACCTTAGACATAAATAGAGTTCAGCTATTGGTTGCGATACTTTTACATGTGGTATACGATCAAAGTCCAATGAGTGAGAGCACCAATAATGTCTTCCAACATATGTCGACAAAGACATTGACCCTTGTAGAATTTGTTCACCACTATGAAGAATAACTGAAACATATGAGAGCTGTAATGGTTTTGACTTTTAATTTCTCCCATATGTTTCAGTTGTTCTTCATAGTGGTGGAAAAATTCTACAAGGGTTAATGTCTTCGTCGATATATGTTGGAAGACATGGTTGGTGCTCTCACTTTTTTGACTTGATCGTATTCTAAATGTAAAAGTATCGGGACCAAAAGCTGAACTCCATTTATGTCTAAGGTCATATAACCTCCAAAGCCAATTGTTATTCTCAGTGCCCGTGCCCCACTTCTCTTCCATTTCCCTCCAAGTAGATTCAAATTCATCCTCTGATCTACATCTATACATAAGCATTAAGAAATATTTATCCTTAAAACTTGGCTTGTGATAAAGATGTGGAATGTTTTGATTGGCATTTTTCCTGATGTGCCAAGTGCAAAAACGGTGTTGTGTATTCTGGAACACCATTATAATGGCTTTTGCCATTGCTTGGTCTTGATAAGTGAACATGATTTTCAGAGCCTTATTTTTCATAGACTTCAAAAATACCTCAAATAACCAAATAAATAATTTTGCAGTCTCATCCAACAAAAATGCATAACCGAACATAGTATTTTTCCAATGATGATTAACTCGAACAAAAGGTGCACATATCATGTTATATTTGTTGGTACGATACGTGGTATCGAACACAACACATCACCGAAACAGTCGTAATCAAATTTGGACAAGCTATCTCTCCAAAATATATTTGTCAATGTACCATTTTGATTTACCTGTATAGCGTAGAAAACCACTGGGTTTTGCATTTGCATGCAATGAGAATGATTCAAAAGACTTTGATAATCTCCCCTACTTACATTGTCGGATCTATTCGTTGCAAAAAATATGACAATCACGCAGGATGCAACCAAGTTTTTGCTTCCCCTGCTTCATTTGCTAAGAACTTATATATTAAGCATAATCATGTCAACTAAAACAGCCTTGCAAGTATTAGATATCATTCTTTCACATCTAATCAAATGCTTTTGATCTTCCGGTACAAATGCATGGTTATGCTCGAAAACACTCTATGACTTCATAGACACCATTATCAACCTTAAATTTGATATGAGCAAGATACTTACATCTAACTTCACACTTCTTTTCTTGATCAAATGAGCTGACAGAATGCCCCTCACAATTACATACAAAAGTCCGTGGGGTTATTTCTCCTTTTCAATTTTTAACCATATTACCCATCCTCACTCAAAATCCTTTGTCAATTGCATAGGCCACATACTTAAGTAACGGATGAGATATTATTTTTCTTGTAAAAGCACTACATTAATTACTTTTTGTCCACTACATTAATTCTCTTTTGTCCACATACTTTAAAAAGAGAATTAATGTAGTGGACAAAAAGTAATCAATGTAGTGCTTTTACAAGAAAAATAATATCTCATCCGTTACTTAAGAAAACAAAATATGTTTCACATAGTATGAGTGAAGAATCACCTCTGATTTAACCATCCGATAACCTTACACGTGCAAATTAATTGATGTGGTGACTTTAAAACATAGATAATTCTTTAGTTCCCTCCTAATGAAGTACAAAACAAACATTTTTAGAACACAATCACCCGCACTTCTACATAGAATTAATTCTAGCACTTCCTCACCGTACAGACAAAGTTATCATACCTGTCTTTATTCACTCGCACTTCAACGCGCTGTTAACTATTTGGAGCCTCCTCCCGAAGACGGTTGTTCATTAAGAACTTGCAAGAAAATCAAAGAATTAAAAGCCGGCCATTAAGTATCAGTACCTCCTGTGCTTTGGAATAACTTATTGAGCATCTTCATCTATGTGATTGGGCGCGTGCATTCTAGGGTCTATGCATTTTACCACTAATGATCGAAAATTGTATCAAATAGTTATGCTTTGTAGTTTATACGGGTTTTCTTTACTTTTTGAGTGTATTAGAAGTTATGTAAACTAGAGGTATCATTGGGTATATGAGTGGTATTGGCTCCTAGCTCAATTTGGGCATAGATAAGTTTTCCTGGATTCATCTTTAATGCCATGAGAAAAGCTCTCCAAATATGTCTTTGAACTACATGTCTCATTCTAATCCTAATATAATAAAACAGTTGATAGAGCTGCTACTAGGAAGTCTCTCTCCAGTTGAGCGTGAGGGCTGAGACTTTTTTAATTAGGATCACAAAATTTACTTGAAATTAGACGCAACGTACTTGTACTACACACATTCAAGAACATATGCAGCACTAAAAACAGTACTTGTTTTAGTTCACACGACCAAATGAAGCACTAAAAACAGATAAACCGCTAGCAAACAAAAATCTCAATCCAGTAAGAATAACTAATCAGATGCCAATTGAACGCACACATATCCATAAGCTGAATATTATCAATTGAAAGCCGCCCATTAAAACATTCTCCCAAACAGGCTCACTTCAGTCAAAGAGGGGAAAACGATAACATGAGCTTGTCGGACGCAGAGGACCAAAAACCCTAACAGGAGGCAATGGCGTAGGCGGAGGTTTCACCGAATCGCGGGCACAACCCATAAAACTCTGCTATTCTCTTCTTCTTCTTTTTCCAGAATTCATTGGAAAAGTCGGAAAAAAAAAAAAAACAGACCAAGATTCTTCTGTCGTATCCCAGGTTGATGACAACAATTACGCGATTAACGAGTTTGTTTTTGATATTTCTGTTTCAGAGAGCATGTATGAGTAAGCCAGAGGCCCAGAAAGCGCCTGCACCAAGGCTTGTTTACTTCCAAATCCCACTTGGCTTATCTCACGTATGCAATATGTGACCCCGTGCCGCAGAAAATAAGCGGTCGTGTTTGAGTTGTGTGGACAGAAGCAAACTTCTCGACAGGACCTAAGAAAGGAATATCTGTTCATCCATAAAGTAGAATTGCTTTTACATTTGGGATTTGCCATAAAGGATAGCTACTGCTACTAAATTCGTTGGTGACTTTCAATGGGGATGGGGCACCGGAAAACCAGAATCTCACATCTTCTCTGGATGTCCAAACAGTAATCTCTGTTGCAAATGACATTGACTGACTTCAGACAGGTTCTCTGTCTCTGAATTCTGATTAAAAAACAGTCAAGTTCTATACATACAATATTGATAACATTTGACTGCACAAAGTGTCGAGAATCAAAACCCTGATTGTGTTTCTTCAATATTAGAAGTCGAAATAAGCTCTCCTCGTATTCCGATCAAGCAAGCTCGTTTTCTACGATGTCAACTTATTGTCTACGGAAGCAAATTCTTAGAATTTTTTTTTCTTATACTTGTCGTCCGACTAGAGATCATTACACGTGATTTTTGAATCATCGAAACAAACAAACGATACTCGTTTAAGACTCACTGCTTTTGCCAATTAACAAACTGCCTCCGCCAATTTTCATTATTTTGTTCCTGCAAATCTTGTACCATCTGAAATGGCTAAAAAGAACACAGGTTGCTCACACTTCGCGCGCGCGATCAGGTTATGGAGCAGAAGACGAAAATGCAGAAAGACGAGAGGTTTGCATGATCTGAAACAGACAAAACATCCAGTCTTGAAGATATTTTCTCTTCAAAATCCACCCAAATGGGTAGCAATATCAACCAGCAAAGCATTTGGCAGACATCGATATTTCATCAATATGACAGCCTGATCCATCTCCAACCCCTCTCTCTCTCGTTGCTTTCTCTCACTAGAATGCGAAACACGGTGTTCCACTAATGGAAAAACCACCATGCCAGTGTATGTTATTGGGTGTAGTTGACAACAACCTCCAAGCACCACGCTACAGTCTTTTCCTGGTGAACACTGCACTTCATGACATGATTCAATGGTTTTGCTTCTAAAAGTGGGTCTACGTCATCTTTTCGTAATCCCCACATCAGAGAACACACAAATCAACAGCTTAAAAATTGAACCGCTGCAGGATAAGCAATGGAGGTGCTTCCTGTACACAGCACTTTATTAGGCAACTGAACGCCAAGACAAATATGCTGCAACGTGATTTCATGCCCTACCTACCTAACCCGAAGCAATTCTCTCTGTGACAAACAATTTGGTGGAAAGTGATGAGGCAAAGAGGTCAACACTGTACAACATAATTAGTCAACCAACCAATTAGTGGTTGACTCCTTCCTTAAGTTGGAGTTTGAGCGGCCTTAGTGAGATCCCTAATAGGGAGAACCAGCCACAGTGTGTCTCACTATGATCAATGATCAAATTGAACTGTTCTGTATATTGTTTGAGCGGCGCTAGCAAAGATTTATCATGGCCTGACATGAGTTCCCTAGATGGGAACAGACTGACTGAAGAAACCTCCAAAATCTAAGCGACACCACAAACAAAACTACACCATTAAGATTTTCTCAACTCACTCATCTACTGCTTGAGGACAGATGAATACAACAAGAAAAGGTTGAGCTTCTGCGTTCTAAGCCGATATCACCCTTAAGAATCCACCAAGATCATAACTGTGCAGTCCGAAGCTAAACTCATGCACTTATTGCTGTGGACCTGCAACTTATAGTGATCTGCTTTTTTTACTCGTCAAATGGATTTCTAAAAGTCGATAATTACCTCACTGGAGAAGTCAACCATCAAAAGCCATGAGAGACAAGTCTCATTCGTGCACCGTCCAACAATAAGCACCATTGGTTCCAAAATGATCTTCGGTCCCTTTCGTAATCAACCATGCACTACAAAGTCGATATTTATATGCAAAGCCCCACATCATGAGACTTACCTTAGTAGTAAAGATTTTGGAGAAGCATCAACAAGCACAAGCATGGGCAACTGCTTAGCTCTGCGAAAGGAGATCAAGATTGCGAAAACAGAAGGGAAAGTCCTTGAATACAGGACAGCAATGAAAATCCAAAAGGCGAAAGTTCCTTCTCTAGAACAACAGATCGAGGATTACAAGGAAGCTGGTCCTTTAAGAGTGAAGCTGATAATCAGTAGAAGAGAACTGCAGCAGATGCTACAGAAAGGAGCAGTTTCAGTAGGTGACAGGGGATCGCCGCTTCTTCAAAGAGAACAAACTTTGCAGACAGTCAACATCGATGACAACAGTCATTGTAAAGGATGGAAACCCAAACCTATATTAGAAAGTATACCTGAAGTTGAGGTATAGCTCTCTCTCTCTCTCTCTCTCCAAGTGCAAAATGTGACATGTGTAAGAAAAGAAGGTCGTCAAAGTTGGTTAACATTATTATGTAGTTGAATGTCTCTATTTGTAATTGTACCCCAACGCAAGAATATGCTCACAATTGGTCTCAAGAGATAGCCAGGCTCTTCTGTGTTTGGTTCAGTCTCGTTAGGACAACCTTTCTCCATGTGGATATAAGTTAGTAACAATTAATCAAGAAGAGACATGAAAATGAAGAAGGCAAAAACATGGAACCATATCACCGAATATATTCTCAAGTTAACTGAATAATTGCTAGGAAGTTAGAAATTATCAGCTGATGAATTAGCTACCAATCAAAGATGTACTTGCACCTGGTGATTAAGACCACATAATATACAGAAATGCCATTGACACCATGATTAGAAGATGCTAGCTCAGGGAAACAGAAAAATGCAGCAGCAGTTACAATCTTGAGAGGCCCCTCCTCACTTGCCAACTTGGGCTAAAAGTTGAGAAATACGAAGAAAGAAAGCACTGAACTGTTCCTTTACAGATTTGTTAATCAGTTAATGGTTTTCTTCTATTTAATGGCTTAACCACTAGCAATTCACTAGCTATTCTTGATTTAGTGAACTGTTGCAACACTAATGACCATGCTTCAACACTTTGATGAAGGTTTGTCTTCTCGTAGATTTTGTCTCCTCGTGTATTGTTTTTTCTCCAAGACTTGGAAGATATCACAGTGTTAATCCTTCTTGCGGTTGTTCTTTACATGTATACAATGCCCCAAAAAGCCAGAGGTATAACTAAGTATTGCTTGATGGTCATTCTTAACCATCTAAGCAGATCAGAAAATAAAATAGTACCACAGACCGGGGCACTTTTAGGACTAGCCTTCTTCCACTTTCTTGTGGAAAGCGTTATGAGACAGACAATTGGAATAAAGTAAATGTAATAAGGCTATCATGAAGGCAAACAAATAATTTTTTCAGAGCAGAGCCCAAATGGATAAACAAAATGACTGCTTAGCCAAAGACGGATTTCACTCGACAAAATGGATCCAAGAACTGAAGACTTGGCGAAGCCTTCATGCCCAACCTAGTATATATACATTACTTGTTTCACTTTGGACCAATTAGCCAATAATGATAGGATGCCAGAGCAACATCAGAGCTCTATAGGATGCATGCAGACACTACTAAATACCAATGTGATCATTGCTTAACAAGATCACGTTAAATTAAGCAGACACTGGCAATGATATCCATAAGACTTTGTGATCTAAGGGAAAAAATTAGACATTAGTTACCATCACAACTATCAACCCCTCCTCCAAGAGCAGACTTACATGCTTCCAGTGCATGAGCCATTTTTTGGGATTTCTTTAGCGATGAATAAGTGAAGAACGTGAGACTTAATAGAGGCACTGGTGCAGGGTATAACACCCATTGGATCATGTGCATCTCACAGAGGCCCACATGATCCAGCAGCTTTCAGTAGCTGCGCTCATGCACTGAGATCAAATAAATTTGACTCCTCTGTTCCGACGGTTTAAAAAGTGGCCGTATTAGGTGCACGAGGCTTCCCACATTAATAGCTAGAGATAATAACATGATTGCACATTTAAGCATACAATTAGCTATGAAAGAGTTTCCATTGACATGAGATTTAGTAGTCTTTCAGGACATTCAGAACCCCCAGTTCCACATAGTCCTGGTTTACAAAATATATTTGGCTCAAAGTAACCAACTTCACCTCTATGTATACACAGGTAGTTCATACTTTACAAAGGATAAGAGGATACACCATTCCTCCAAATTCTAGGGTTTCCAGAGAGGAGCTACTGTTCCTTCCTTTCCACCTCCAGGGCAGCCTCATTACGACGTGTAAAAGGTAGCGTAAAAGGTGGATTGTACTGCAATCATATAACAAAAGATAAAAGAATAAGAACCTATCATTACTAAAAGTTTGCGGTAACAAGATTTTCCCAGAAACTTATACTGGACCTACCTGTGCAACTTCCACAGAAGCACCTTCTTTTACCCTGAACTCTCCATCGCTTTTCAGAGCATCTCTAAGTTTTAACTCCCGTTGTTTAACTTCTTCATCAGTAACAAAACCTGATTTCGAAGAGAGAGAGGGACAACCAACTTATTTTTTAGGAATTTAATTGATTCCTGCCAGCAATTCCTTATTACCAAAAACACCATATTATGTAACTAGTGCAGTGTCCATGTAGAATCTGAAGATAGAACATTGCTGAGAAGAATAAAAGCGGCATGAATGGTGACTTGAAAAGGTTTATGCACATATGGGAAAGGGTGCATGCTTACCAAATTGCACTCCTTCTACCAAAAGGAAAAATTGTGCACGTGGAAAAAATGAAGGTTATATGTACATATGACTAATGCATATATGTCATATCATATTAACTACATGGTCAATATTGATTTACACATCATGCTGACTGCACTTATGACCACTTCTATTCATGCAATTCGGGATGTAAATCTATTTCCAAGGAGAAAGGAATTTCTTTGAAATCAATAGCTGCGTAGGTTGAGCTTTATCTGTTTATGGAGAGAACAAACCTGAAAAGGCAACGACAGCAACAATTTTCTGTGGAACCTCTTTAATCCTTACTGATGGATCTCTAGGTGATGGTATATTCGCACCGTACTTTGAGGGCATAACAAAGGACATCTGCCACTTCCCTTCAGTTTCCACCTATGTTCAATAATGAAGAAGCAAATAAAATCTGAAATGAAAATGCTGAAACATCTCAGCATATATACTTCGCTGCCAAAAAGAAAATTAACACAGCATATCAGGGTTAAGTTCTTCATAACCAAAGGAGGAGAATCCATAGCAGTTGTCTTAGTTCAACGTAAGAAACTGGAAGTTGCGAAGTATCCTCTCAAGTGACAATTATAACATATTGCAGAGAAAAGAGTTTAAGATTCCCAAACTAGAGCTAAACCACTATTTATGTCAATAGATCAATGTGCCCCCTAACGTCATGAACAATCAGCCAATGCCCTACTCTTTTGAGGAATTAACAGGGATCGCATGGGCATAGACTCAACCACACTGCATTTAACCAGGAGCGTAAAATCTTAGAACCTCCAAAAGTCAAACTTGACGTCGACAAGAATATTGGAAAACTCACCTTCTTTGTTATTACAGGTGTTGTCATTTCCATTTTCTCTCCATCAGATGGACTCTTGCGTGTATAAACAGGGGTAGTCATCTCCATTTGCTCCTTGGTTGTGTTCTGATTTAAACAAAGATCCACAAGCATGCCAAGAAATAGAACAGCCATTTTTGCGACGAGATAGAGAAGGTAACTGAAGGAAGTGCTAAATTACCTTACCGAAGAGGTACTCGGCTAAAACATTGAAGGATTGAGAAGCCCCATTGAAGTCGAATCCAGTCTTTCCCGGCATTGTTGTTTCCGCTATGTAGTAAGGCTTCTCACATGCCACAAGTACCAGATGAAGTGTTGACAAGAAGGCAAAAACACGAAAGCAGTGATTGGATAACAAGTCCAGGAGGAGGAAAAACTTAACCAGAATCCTCCTCGTGCACGGGGAACCGATAGACATGCACATGCTCGACCAAAACGTGCTGTTTATCACAAGTACGACTAAATGAAGGAAACATAAATTCTCAGAGAGGAAGAACGTGCACGCCAAGCGTAGTATATACCTCCACTTCTCTTATTTCATATTGGTCTCTCCTGCTCAAAACTTTGAACTTCAGAGTCTCAAGATCTGGAACTGAAACAGGACAGTGAAACAAAAAGGAAAAGCCCGGAAAAAAAACACAGTTTAGACTTCTGAATTATCCCTACTACTCCATTCAAGCTTATGTCCAACAGGAAAAGGCAAAATAAAGTACCTGCCATTAAAGCCTCCTCCAAATTGCGGCTCTCAAACCTCTTTGGGAACACGTATTTCGCGGTTTCGGTCGCCAAATCCACCAGAACTGCACCACAAATTACGATGACCAAATTGAGTCCAACACATACTCGCACATACTCACGCTCGAGAAACAATAGGAAAGAAAGACGAGAGTTTGGTGGGAAAACATGTACGTCGCTGGGAGAGAGAAGAGGCCTGAGAAGCGAGAGCGAACACGAGCGTCACCCGAGCCTCGAAGGCGGAGATAGGCCGCTTGGGCGGAGGAGAAACGGTGGCTCTGTTGGCGGCCATGGACTTGACGATGGCGCAGCTGGCGCTCGTCGATCTGTTGGAAGATGGTGAGGTCGGTACGAGAGTTCTCGAGAGGGATGGACCGATCCATGACGAAGGCTCGCACAGAGACATGATCATTTTAGGGTTTAGGATCTGGGAGCGACGGTATTCGGAATTTCTGTCACGGCGGAGAGAGTGGCGTGGGACAGTGGCAGTTGCAGAGTGGGACGAGTGGTGGTTAAGGCTTTTTGCCGGGAACCGCCTTCGCTCGTGTAGCTGCGCGCGCGCACGTGTATCGTGATCTTCCCCGAATTTTTTTATTTATTTAATACGATCCTGAATTTTAACTCAACATACAATGTCAACCTAAATTTTTTCTTTATTCAAATATAATCCTAAACTTTTACTATATATTCAATTTAATTTATAAACTAAATAATCCTTCGAATTATCTACCCAACCATGGCTTTTATCTGAACATTTAACAGCCCTCTTCCTAAGTCGCAGAAACTCCTCCTATGGCCCTAGTCATCTTTCCAACTATTGCCTCAGGTTCAGGGGATCACAATTGGCACGTTACAGAGTTCCCGGCCTTACGAATGCACAAATCAGTAAATATTGATCCATGATTAATAGGGAAAACGGCTGACCGCGAGATGAAGACAGAATGTTAAAGACACAGTTAAAGCTCCAGTAGAATTGCGTCTCCATTGAAAGATAAACCAGAATCAAGGACGAACATCACAGCAGTACTGAAGCTGAGACCCAGAAGATGAGCAGGGAAAATGTGCGGAAGAATCTCAGGTACAGTGGCCGGACTTCGAAAGGGGCGGTGGGAAAAGGTGGGAAAAGGAAAAGAAGGGGCGAAAAGGAAGTAAAAACGGTTAGGAATCATGGTGGAGAGAGAGAGCCATCAAGAAAACCGCCATTGGGAACATTGGACTAGAACATAAGACATGTTGCTGCATAATAGTCTCATGTTTCAAAGCAATAGCAACTGTTTTGACTCTATGGATTTAACCAAGAGTTGGCAAATCAATTGCTTTTAGTGATTGGCAAGCTTGTTAAATCATTTGCTTCTCGAGCATTGAAGGGTTCTGGGTTCATGAATCCATGCTGATAAATCCTAAACAGAAAGAAGAGGGAGAAGAAATCAAAACCAATCCAAACTAAGGCCTCGGTCACATACTTCATTCTCAATCCGGTTCATAGCTCCGCTGTCTACATGATCTTTAGTGTTATAAACGGCCTTCTAGAATCGATACAAAGAATCACGAGATAAATGTTAAGAGATGATTAAATGGGCAAAGCCAGTTGCTGTGCATGCCACGCCACGACGTCTTTGTACGCCAAGTTCCCCCCAAAAATATCCAAAGCACTTCCTACCGTCACATCCACACGGCCCATCCCGGCCACTTTTATCCTCTCCAGATCTTCCATTACCGTGACACCGCCTGCGTAGGTCACCGGAATCTGACATCCAAAACAGGCTGCTGTCAATGTTTGCATGCAGCACATGAATACTTGATGCCCAGCAACCAACAGATAAACAGCAAAGTGACAAGAAAAGGAATTCTTTTCGGTGATGAAATGAGAACACACACGTCTCGCTAACAAATATGAAACAAGAATAGCATTTCCACAATCTAAAAAATGTAGTAGGATGTTCAAAAAACGAAAAAGGTCATAATATGACTTGCCACGTCTTAAATCCACTGAGGCCTAGGTGAGGCTCACCATCGGACGACTCATGAAACTTCAGGTCTTGGTCTATCTATGCACTACACATGCAAAATATTTATCTTCATGGCAAATTGAATGAATTTCTAACACTGAGTCCGGAAGGAAACAGTATGAACCAAATGATAACTAAAGGATATAGATACCAGCAAAGAACTCGCCAAGTGGTAATTGACGTACTACTTACCAGAGAGTACTTGCCAAGCAAAGCCACAAGCTCTTCATCAATTCCTAGTCTGTCGTAAACAAGAATTCAAGGTAAGATTCATGGAGATAAAAGTACATTTAAAATGTAGTGAAAGTTGAAGTTGCAAAGCACAAGGGGATCTATTCACTTAAAATATAGTGAAAGTCGAAGTTGCAAAGCACAAGCGGACTATTGTCATGGACAGCATTGACTCACTGCCCAACCGTTATTAGTTGAAAATTCATGATAAAATTCCACATTCTAGGGACAAATCAAGGAACAATTTTATCAGTACAATGAAAAATAATATTGCAAAGGACATGTCTATGTCCTCATAAGAGTAAAGAGCATCCATTTAATTAAGAGATTGGTAAGAGATGGCTTCTGGACTTGTTTAATGTTACTCAAAGATTTCTATGAAGGAAACTCGGACATCATTGACTGAAGAGAAATGGGTTTTTCATATTAGTGCGAAAATGAACCAAAGGATATCCATATTAAGAAGCTATAAGTCACGACAACCAAAATCTGAATTTTATGGCAGATTAAAGACAAATTTAGCGGAAAAACTTAGAACAACCAGGAACTTCTTTTCTTTGATTTATCAAAGAGAAAATCATATTGTGTTGTTGGTTAAGTAGATGTTCTTTTTTCACATAAATGGTGAACGAAGAAGAGACTTATTAGCATGTGAGAGGAATGTCTTTACAGTACCACTCTACAAGTGCTTCGCAACTTAAAAAGAATGTATACATGAAGCTCAGAACACCACCAAGGAAAAAATTGATAGCTTCTAGGTCAGTGTGAAGAAAAATAGTTAAAACATTTACTTAGACAAAATCATGTTTAAATTTTGAAAAATATCATTTGTAATTTAGTATGACGCTTTTTACCAGATTGACATATTCTTATAATGGTTTCAAAAAACATAGCCTCTAGCATCAAGCACAGAAAACAAAAAATTCCTCTTCCTCCTATTAGTCTTCCAGCAGTAAGAATAATTAATCACAGTTCAAGGTGACATAAAACAGTGACATCTAATAACTATTGCTAGCTCTTAAAACTGTCACACATAATAGGTTAATAGCAGTAGACAATAACAAGACCAAGGCATTAATAGAGGTGCAGTTCTAAAGCAGAGAAGGGTTTTGCCAGATTGACATATTCCTATAATGGTTTCAAATAACAAAGCCTCTAGCATCAAGCACAGAAAACCAAAATTCCTCTTCCTCCTATTAGTCTTCCAGCAGTAAGAATAATTAATCACAGTTCAAGGTGACATAAAACAGTGACATCTAATAACTATTGCTATCTCTTAAAACTGTCACACATAATAGGTTAAAAGCAGTAGACAATAACAAGACCAAGGCATTAATAGAGGTGCAGTTCTAAAGCAGAGAAGGGTTTTCCCTTTTAATAGGTGGAGAAGGAATCATAGGTACGTACTTTTTTCCTTCCACATCCACACCATGGACCAAGAACTCATCAGCATAGCTGGCAAGAAATTCTAATATCTTCTCATCCAGATACACATCACTAAACTTCTGCCATCTGTCAGTGACAATTGCATATTTACCATCCTGGACATAAACCAGTAGCGAAGATAACATAACTTCAATTAGTGAACCCAAAAAGAAAAAAAACCAAAAGAAACATTGGCCTTGATGAAACTTGTTCGGCTGGTTTGACACCAAAGTAAAATTCACCCATATCTCAGCACATGGCACTAACTTTCAGAAAATTCAAGAAATCAGAAGTTCCTCCAAAGAAGATATGCCAACTGTTTAAGCATAATCTCCTCGCAAAAGCTTAAGTTAAACACAATTTATAAAAATAGATAAACTAGATCAAACCTTCTTCCTGCAGCTAAGATCCAACACCAGACGATCTTTTCCCACCACATGCACGAGATCCTTAAGCCTTTCAAGGTCCATTCGTCCATTATTGAACACATACTGTAACAAGAATATCAAAAGAAAAGAGCTCAATTGCACTCACTAGTCACTAGTACGGTTTTGATAACACGCAGAAGTATGACATATAATGTTCAATTTCATTCCCATCTATCAGAAATGTTGAAAACTTTTTTATGCTGTGACTTTGTGAGTGTAAACAAGCGTGGGAATGATACCATCAAAAAGCTACATCTTTTATGATCAAACAGTTCGAATCAACACGTTCATGTGAGATCTGGAAACTAATTATCCTTTCAAAAGGCTCATAATTACTGCACTGTTTATCCCCAGCTTTCCCTAAATACCTAGCAATACGGTGAAAGGTAATAAGAACAAGATAAGGACTGTCAAATGAAAAATACTCCGCAAAAGAGAACATGAAATACTAAAGTAAAAATAGCATACCGATGTTACAATGACATGGCTTGCCCCTTCTTCTATGTAATTCAGACAATTTTCTGAGTCAATCCCACCTCCTACTTGCAGACCGCCTAGCATAAGGAAGTCCTCACCATAAGTTCAGCAGAGGAAACATCTGTAAGTTTCAGGTGATAATATCCACCATAAGATAAGAAGGAATGTAGTCACAGGCTTTTAAGCACTGAACCATGATTAATGAAGAGAAACATGCTAAGAAATAGCATGGAGGGATATACTTTGTCCAAGCCTTGCAGATGTAAGAAAACATTCTCTCACTTTTGCATATAAACAGTCTGGGAATCTAAGGTGGAGAAGTTATTGAGGAGAAGAGCCACAAACCTTAGTATCTCATAACCCCGGATTTTCCTAAAGAATCACATGGAAAAGCATGAACGTTTTCTAGGGCCAGCATTAGCGAAACACAGGTAGCTGAATTGCAAAACAAGAAACAAGAGGAAAATTCATTTTATAATTTAAGGACGATGTACAAGGGTGGTAAAACCTATTGAGTTTGTATTCGTAGCAAAAACCTTAAGCTACAGTACAAATGCTCAAGTATGTATAATTAGTGACAAGAAAACTCAACTTACCGGGATAGGCATGCAATGCTTCAATGGCTGCAGCTTTGCTTAGAGGATCTGCTCCAAGCATGATTACATGACCACCCATTAGCCCATCTTCTCGGTATAATTTTGCATACTCTGCTGAAGATGCATCTGATTCAAAATTGGTCACAGGAGCAGATTCATCATCCTTCAAATCACAAAGGGTCGACCCTACAATTTGTTTCACTTTACCCTGATAATAATACATTGAATCTAATCAACTGGCTAATACAGTTACCAAGTTAAGATGCAGATTGCATTCTATGGAAGACCACGCAACAAATGATACATCTAATTGAAAGGAACAAGCAACATCCTCCATTCAACCGTAGCAGGGGCCTTCTTAACCCAAATGATTAAAGCAAAATTGACTTCTGAGGCAACTTAAAGAGACAAATGGAACTTATTCTCGTGGAAGCTCTTGACATAAATGCAGTATATGGAGCAGCCAAAGATACAAAAATGTGGATGGAACAATCGACCAATGAACTAAGTCAATGCGAATGAGAAGAAATTGACTCTGCCTATCTAGCTCCTCACACACCGACAAATTAGCCGTTGGTGACTCTAAAATCAGCCACAAGATCCTTATGCAAACTCAAAGATGCATTTCAGGGACAACCAAATCAGTCTCCAGCTGGGAATTCACCATATCTGAAGAGCAATGCTAGACCCACCGATACCCATTCAAATTTCGACGCATCACTTCGTAAAAAAAAACAAAGCAGTTATTCGCACACCTACTAAGTATCACTCCTTGAAAGCTCATAAAGATAGAGACTTTGATAGCAAAACCCCCAGCAATGTGTGTGTGTGTTTTTTTTTTTTGTCTTTTCCGCCCCCCTTAGAAAAACAGATACTCAGAACCAAGGGAAGCAACCTCATCGAAACTCAAAACCATTATAAGGCCCTTGCAAAAAGGGAGCACCTTGTGTATATCGATGCAAGGACGGAATCGAACGGCACAACGTACGGATATTCGCGCCGAGGACCCTGGGCGAAGGCGATAGCAAAAGAAGATAAAAAGGACTTGAGGAATGCGATGACGCACAAACGCTTAGCATTCTCGCGCAGCTAGAGACCATACGTACTCGAAAGGGGTATTGTCGGGGTACAACGGCAGTCGTTGCGCGAGCTGATCGAGGAGCTGAAGCTGAGACGGAGCGAGCAGGGATTGGAAATCGAGCTGGCGCGAAGGCTGCTCATCCTCATTCTTGAGATTGTAGATTTGAAACTGGGAAGACGGAAGCTTTTCGCCCTCTCTCTGTGTATTTTGATTTCCTCCTTTTGGGTTACGAGGTACAATATCCAACTCGAGCTCTCGGGGTTGTCTTCTTTGTTTGCTTTTGGCTTGCTCCGCCACGACTCGAGCTCTCGAGTTTTTGTAGCCGCCGCCGCCGCCGAACTGAGTGCCAGTGCTACATTTCATCCCCTTGTCCGTGAAAAATCCAATCTAGGGGAAAATGTGAAAGCTAGTCCTACATTGACCACTTTAAATCATAATTTCGTTCAATTAAGCCCTTATACCTTTTGAATTAGACTTTTTTCGTCCCTCAAATCAATTTGATTTGTTTCTTACGTGACAATCAACTCAGTTGCAAAACGGATCAGCAAGTTCTTGGAAAAAAATTTACTGAAAAAAAGGTGAGACAGCGATTGGCTAGTGACCGTCTCTAGGGCTCAAGCGCTCGTGCAACCACTGATGAGGATACATGCCTAATCTCGGAGCTACCATTAGGGGGTGAGTAGGGTTCGGGTGGGTAGATTCCAAACCTAGAACCTAAAACTCACTTGTTATAATCGGTTCTTAATTTTTGGAACCTGAAATCTATCTTTTTTGTTCTAGAACCTGTTTTGAAACCTACCTTATTTTTTCAGTTTGGTTCCAAGGTCTACTCGACAACCTGTTTTTCTTTTGTTTCGGTTCTGATTTCATTTTTTTCAGCAAAATAATATGAGTAGCAATAAAACGATTCAAAGTAAAAGATGAATAATAAAATTCACTATCTGCCAAAAGCAACAATCTCCAACATGAGCAATAGAAATTATAATCCACCAAAAACAGAGGTGGTAAGGCGAGTGATACTAGTTTTTTTTAATATAAAAAAATAGGTAAAAATCGGTTCCCGAGCAGGTCTTCACTTGGAACTAGGAACCGGACCGGTTCCAACCGGTTCTCAAAAATTAGAGCCTATTCCGGGACCAGTTTGAACGGAAACCGGTTCTTGGACCTGTTTTTCAGGTATTCGATTTGGTTTTCGGGTAAACCCTATCCGATTGCACACCCCTAGGCTAGCTACCATCGCATGAGGATGCGACTCTTGCGCTTACCCACATCTAGAACAGCGCCTGCTGCCGCTAGCCCTTGTCCGTGGATGCGCAAGGGCCAACCGGCTGAGGCGAGGGTCATGGGATAACACAAGGCTACCTTGATTAAAAAACTTGCATTGTCGTGAGCATCTAACTCACGAGTGCAAAATGCCAGCGAAGAGGAGCTGAAAAGAGGCAATGACCATTCACTTGCCCAATGGTCTATTCCGCAATATGTGCAACTCAATGTCTTTACAGAACTCACCTCTATCACCATCAATATTCAATATAGGTGATAAATGTAGATTATGTGGAAAGAGATATACAAGCTGCATATTTGTAACATATTCCTAAGTTGTTATCCTGTGAAACATGCATCGATCCCAATGTGTTCCGTTTAGATGTAGCCGCATAGGTAGGAACATTGTATTGCATAAAAGAGTGATATCTCGAATCGACACCTCTGGTGAAACCTTAAGGAGCAATTTATATAAGTTACTGGCGACGACTTTCCTGTTGTATCTTTTGCCTTCAACTGGCTGGATTGGAGGTGTTAGCACGTCTTAGGATGAGTTTATTTCGCGAAAAATGAATGGTTTGAAGAACATTTTTCTAAAAATAGTTACTTGTATCTTTGGAATAATTATCTAATGAAAAATTTCACTATCGACAATAATTTAGATCTAAACATTTTCGTGGACGATGAAAATGTTTCTCGTTCATTCATTTTTGTAAGCGATTACTTTTAAGAAAATGTTTTTCTATTCATTCAATTTCCACGAAACAAACAGAACTCTATTTTTCCCTACCAATGCTACAAGGAAGACATCATAAACTCATCCACCAACTATTTTTGCTTATGTTTCTGTGGAGATGCAGCATGAGAAAATTAAACACCTAGGGAGTCAAGGTGCTCCACAGGCTTCGGGAAAGTGAGAAAATCAACTACAACCAGTTGTACCGAAGGAGGTGAAGGGAGGGATGGGCGAAAAAAGAGGAGAGCAACCATCAACTCCATTAACCAAAGTCCTCCATCAAAGATACTTGCGGCAAAATGCTGCTGCTGTCCCGATGTATATATGCGCGAAGATAAAACTGTATGAAACAGTCTCGAGAAATATCTGCACGCTGCTCATAGTTTGGAGAAAAGAAATTATGGATTTTGAAGTATGGTCATGTAAAAGCTGAGAAGTGGAAGTGAGGAAGACAGGGAAACCATCGATGCGTTTACCCAGTTATTCTTGTATCCCCAAATAGCTTATGGACTCCATAACTACCCTCATTCAATATCGAATGCCTCTACAGCCCAAATACACTCGAAATGGCACATTGAATGTATGTAGCTGAAGCCTGAAACTCACAAGATATTATCCCAGTGCACACAGTCATCCAACAGAAACTTCTCACACAGCGAAGCAATCCCGTGCTCAGACCAATAGAATCCTCCCATGAAACACAGATAATTGCCAGCCCCCAAGAGGCAGGCACGTTGCTTAAACAAAACTATCAAATTGCAGCAAACTGAATTGAGCTGTAGAGCGTAACCCAAAAATATAGAGGAGAAACCTAAAGCATTCGTGGAATCGATTGAACCAAAACAAAAAAAGGAGAATCAGAGTGATGAAAAGCAATAGCATGGCGGAGAAGATCAACGATGTAACGCATCAGTCGCACAAAAATCAAAGTCCCCTCGAGCAAGCAGGAAATGAAGTGCCAGGGGCAATGAATACACAGAGTTTAAGAGTTTGTCACCACGCCATTTATCACATGCCAATAGCCCACAACGGCAGATGACCATCTCTACGATGTCATAAAAGTAGTCAAAGTTCTATTACAATTTCATCCAAAGCAATAAGATAAACGAACGCTTGGATGAATATGCTGACAAGTAGTTAAGGCTAACAAACTGTAGCCAACCCTAAGACTTTCAAACGTGTGGATGCAGCTCAAACAAGTGACACAGCCGAAAGCTGCACCAGACTATCTTCTGATGGCCGTCCAGATAGAAAGGAAACACTACCAATGCATTCGCACTTGGCTATGCCTTAAACAAAACCTGAAATCCCATAAGAACTATACACGATTTACAAAACTTAGACCTCTCGAGAAAGGTAAGAAGCGGAAATCACCCGGGAGGCAACTTTTTTACTGTATTATAAACACATCCAAATAAGAAAGTCAAGCTCTTGGAAAGCGTGAACGCCCCTTCTTCTTTAGGAACTCGGGGATCTCCACTGAAGTGCCTTCACCATATGAAGAGGGTCGCCTGTTTAATCCATCTCCTTGTATCTGGCCTGACTACATTATCAAAGAAACGATTCAGCTTTCTTCTTGGAGATATTACCAAAGCAAACATATGTAACAAGCAAACATACAAATGGAGATAGAAGAAGATAAAGGAGCAAACATTTCACGGATTAGATGGTCAGGGGGGAAAGGTAGAAACCTGAAGTGACCTTCCTTCGCTTTCTTCTTGGCGTTTGAATCCGGTTGCAATTAAGGTAATGCTGACCTGATGCAAAACAAGACAAATTTCCAATCAGAAAGTATTCTTCTCTTTATTAACATCTGATCGAAAGCAAGAATGACCAATCATACTTTGCTTCTGTGGAATACATTCAGGCTGCAAAAGCGCAAGTTGCAAGAAAAATGGGGAATGGATGAACCTTTGTGTAATCTTAGTGACATACATGAAGGGTTTAGCAGTTCTAGTGACGAGGACATCTTTGGATGGAACTCCAAAGAACGAAATAAGTGCATCATTTATACATAGCCACTACTGTGCCTAAATGTAGTGTTTACCATAAATTTGCTTTTCTGTAAGCATATCTTCCTACTAATGCCTCTCTATTAGTACTCAAAATTAGTCCCTGAACACCCCTACCTGGCCAGACAGTGATGGATCAATCACTGCTCCGAATATGAGATTGGCTGTTGGATCCACTAGGTCATATATGACCTCTGCAGCAGCATTTACCTGTATGATGGCCCCATAAGCAACAGGACAAGGGCAAGTCAAGATCAGGAATTTCGTATGCAAGTATTCTACAGCATCCAGAAAGGATCAGGCAACCAAATTATTCAATGAGGGCCCAACTTTCCAATTTTTCATGCAACCAAAGAAAAGAATGAGAGACTTGGTCATTTAGGAAAAGATATACTAAAAGGTCCATTGGAACCGAATTATCACTGAGCTACCGACTTGGATGCACCCAACAGATAGACCCAAGAATCAAAAGCCTAAACTGCCGCTAATTCTTCATTCGTGATGCATACAGCCCAGAAAGAACAGTTGACTTTATATTATAATATCTTTATGTTACTGTCGGTCATTATTTGCACTGTGCCTTCCAAAATGAAAGAAGCGGCATCTTGTTATAAGCATATTGCCCATGCTAGTAAAGAAATCTAGCAGAAGTCTGTCTCACTTATAACACCTATTGAAAGGCTTAATTAGCAGCAGAAAACTAAATAAATCATATTGGGGACAAAAGAACATTGCACTCATCAGATAAGCTTTCTCACAACACAAAATTGAAAGTCAACAATAACAAAATGCCAGATAATGTGATTCATATAACTTATGACTATAGAGCCAGGGTTGAGGATAGAGGAGCGAGGCGGCATGCCTCAAACTAGGAGGGTAGGGGTATACCTCGAACAAGGTCAGGTCGCTTCCACCAGTTATGTTCCAAACTATTCCGGTAGCCCTCTCAATACCAATATCAAGTAATGGAGATTGGATGGCATTTAATGCAGCATCTCTTGCCCTTGTCTTCCCTGAAAAAAAACGAAAATGACACCCAGTGATGTTAATGAGTTAAAAGAGAAGTAGAAGTGGATTTATCTAATTACCTGAATGTAAATAAGATGCCCACTAAAAGATAATCATTTATTTCCTTTTCATTTTTATATATGACAAGTTCCAATATCATGTAAAATTTGGCTAGAAGGAAGAGAGTCTATCTGGAGCTCTTGCAGGCATGAGAAAAAATTTCCTAAGCCAAACAAAAAATACTAAGTGCAGCCAACTATCTTAGCTAAATACTGTTTTGTGCGATATAAATTTGAAAAAGAAACTACAATGCGTAGTTTGCATGCAAAGCATATTAGAATTAGGTGCTAGATGGCCTCATCATCCTAAGTGTCAATTTAAATTCAGCCCCCCCCCCCCCCCCCCCGCGGGTTCACAACTAAGTGCAGTTCTGCTTCTACACTTACAATGAGAGACATCCAGTATAACATGGATTCCTCCGGAACCATGCTTGGCATATCTTATGATCCTCATATTGATTCTTGGCAATCAGCAAAACCAGCCACCAGTCAGAACCACATTGCATTAAATATATTGCTTCACTAGTGCTTAATGCAGAGTTCATATTCTTAGGTCAACTGAAGCTTAAGCTTCATGAGAAAGGGTATCTGACTTGCTTATGATAATAATATAGTCAACTTTTAGCTTTTTGTATCATCCTAGTTTTAAGAACCTTTACTATCCTTCTTGAGAATAATCTCCGAAAGAAGAAGTCAAAAACTCTTAGCTAGCTAAGTTGAATATTACCTGTTGCAATCCCTATCCCCATCAGTGAAGATCCTGCATTAGCCATTATAGCCCGCACATCAGCAAAATCAACATTGACCAGTCCTGGTATCTGCATGTAAGATGACTCAGCATCATATAGAGTAAAACAACTATGCTGATCCCTTAGGGTGATAATTTCGATGCATAAAAGAATTAGTTCATCGTCTGAAATGTATGATGCAAAAGGTTCTTTTGCAAAAAAGAACTGTTGATTCCAACCAAATCACAATTGAGGGCAAACTAAGTCTTGGTGATTGGAGGCTTAGGATGATGACAGTCAACACCTACAAAGCAATGCTAAACTTAGCTATAGAATGAAGACGTGAATTACAACCTTGGAGATAAAGGAATTAAGTTTAGTTTCTAGCCATCCAAGATTTCTCTGCTAGAAGAAGAAAATTGTAAATTGTGAATGCTCCGCGTTAGCGGCTACAGCATTATCTTTGTGCTGCTTCTTGTGCACCAGGGTCAGAGAAGCAACCTATGCTTACCAAACTTTGCATGATCTTTTAACTGAGCTTCAGAGAGCTTTAAATCAGAAATGTTTCAGAGAGAGCGTCCTAGAAAATAAAGAGTAGAGAGGATCAATTTGCAAGAGCACATTGCTCTATGTATTTTCTTGTGGTGAGAGTGAGTAATGTAACAGCTAAAGGTAGTCTTATACAGTAGATATGCAATGTGTACAGTAATTGCAAGACAGAGATATGTTCCATATAATTTGACATAATTTGGCATGTGTGTATCTTGATTGTCTTATATGATTTTCTTCTTCTACCACTAATGAGTTGTATCAGAGCCCAAAGATACTAAACAAAGTATTCTTGCCTCAAGCTTTTAGCATGAAAGGACTTCAATCTTCTCAATAACAGGGCCCAAAATCAGAAGATGACTCATTGATCTGACTCCTCAATATGTGTTTAGGACGAGATCTGAATCGTAGGGCTCATATTCATTATGTCATTTTTTTTTTTTAAAATGAGGCTCGAAGCATCAAGTACATCGTGAAACATTGAAAGCTCTTGGCATCTCTCCTCTTTTCGTCTTGCTACTATACTTCATCTAAGTGATACTGAGTCTTGAAATAAGGAATTTCACCCAATGTGTTAAAAAGCTTCCAGAAAGCATGTCATCATGCAGTAGCTGTAACTCAACCTATAATCCCAAACTCTATGTATTTCTTTTGAAATTTCCATTTTTCCAATGCATTACAAAAGAAGAGAAACTTACAGTCCTCAAAAGAGGTGGTAGTAGTCTATACCGTGATTATGTCAGAGATTCCACGAACGCCTTGCCTAAGAATGTCATCGGCCAGATTAAATGCTTCCGTCACCGGGGTTGATGGCGAAACTGCAGTCAATAACTTGTCATTTGGAATAACAATCAAAGTGTCCACATTGTCTCTCAAAGATGCTATTCCTTCCTGGGCTTGAACAGTTCGCTTTCGTCCTTCAAAAGAAAATGGGGTTGTTACAATACCAACGGTCAATATACCCATTGATTTTGCTACTCCTGCAATTATAGGAGCACCACCGGTGCCAGTTCCTCCACCCATTCCAGCCTGCACACAATAATTAAGGAACAAAGGAATCAAATAATCAGCTTACAATTTGGCCCCCTTGACTAATGATATTTATTGTGTTGTCGTTGTTGCGATACTGTTCTTAATCATCATGAAAGGTGTAATAATGGATAAATCATTCCTCAATGATGATGAACAAGCAAAAGGTACAACAGGACATCAACTATGCTCAGTACCACATTAGTCCATCCATATTATCACTCTCTATGTGCATTGCCGTCCAGATCAACCATATCTTCAAAATTATGTTTCAAGTGATGATTGAGAACCATAATATTGGCATATCAAAGGCCTTGGCCCTAGATACATAAAGGAAGATGGCTCTTCAATGAATGGAAACATTTACTAGCTCCATATTTTAAGTTCATCACCATTTATGAATCTGGATGCAACATTTACAGCCACTTTATAAGTCCTTAAAAGGAAAAAAAACAGCAGGGGAAAATTTAAACGACAATTTGAAAACACTCTGCATATACTATTAATAGTAGACTGGAACTGCAACTGCAAGCTCAAAGACAGATTACCATGTAATGTACAACCTACCGTGACAAAGACCATATCTGAGCCATAAAGTGCCTCTTCTATTGCTTCTTTGCTTTCTTTGGCAGCATTCATGCCAATTTCAGGGTTCCCCCCTGCTCCAAGACCTCTAGTCAGCTCTTGACCAATCTGCAAGCGATTCTCGGGAAACACGGGAGACATTCTCATGGCTTGGGTATCCGTGTTAACTATCCAAAACTCCACGCCCTTCATAGCACTTTCTATCATGCGATTGACTGCATTTGACCCACCACCTCCGACTCCTATAACCTTTATCTTAGCTTCACTGTAATTACTTTGGTTAGATGTGCCTCTTAAGGTTTCCACCACATTTCCACCCAAACCATCATTCTGTTTGTTTGCTGTGTTAGTTCCCTCGCCTTTATCCCCTCTAAGCATGGCAACTTCGGGGTGTGAATTCAGAAAGGGGTCTTTACTAGGATATGGGCTAACACTGTGAGAGTTGGTCGAACACATAATCTGAGGCTGAACAGCCTTCATGGTGGCACCCTGAAAATTATTCTTTGTTCCAATCATCTTCTCGGACTTCACTTTAAACCACCGATTCTCCACCGACACTCTCCCTCCTGTTAAATTTAGCACTCCCTTACGGTTTCCACCAACTGATGGTGCAAGATTTGTCGATATACAGGTCGACATGTCCGAATGAGTACAAGGATGACTAGATATATTAAGGTGGCGAGGAAGTTTCCTCCCAAACTCAATGGACAAAGAGGCTGAAGTTGACCTTGGTTAAATACAGATTTTCAGCAAATACCTGTGTACAGATAGTAGACAATTAATGACAGAGCAAGAATAAGCTCATCAGTGAAGTTATAAGCTCATACAATTTGCCAGATATCACGAAAGACAGTCCTTTCCAGAATCGCTCATTACAGGAGATAAGCAACTAGCTTTAATTCCAATGACCTTTAATGCCTTCTACTCCGGGTCAGAAGCGGACAGAAAGAAACAATTTGAAAAAACAAGAGAGAGCTCGAACTGAACAGATAATTGCACTAGTTCCCTAAGAATGATCGCTGATTCTTACAATCTAACCTGTAATTATGCCCCTTCCATCTCCGTAGAGCTTCTCGTTAAGATGAAACAATCTAGTTCGAACTACAAACCTACATTTATAAAAAAAAAAAAAACTAATATATCTTGGTCGCTCAAGCCTCCAAATCCGTCCTCCATTCAAGCAATCGCTGTGTGTCCACTCTTCACGAAAGCAAAGTGCAAAACCGGCGACGGAGAGGTGAGCAGCATCAAGAGAGAACGCCACACGTATAAGGAGAATCGAGAACTGAAGAACTTCAACGAAGACAACCGCAACCAGTCGGCGAAATGAGACGCATTGAACCAGGACAAACGACTGCTGAGAGAGAGAGAGAGACCTGAGGTAGTTGTAGCGCTTAGGCCCCGAAAGAGCAATGCAATTTGGGGGTGAAATCGGGAAACGATACGAGGCTTGAAGCGACAAAAGTTCCCGGAGCTCCGAGTTCTGCGAGAACCTTCACCAAAAGCAGTGAACAGCAATCACCATCACCGATCAGAAGCTAAAAATGGAGGAGGAAGAAGAAAGTGAGACTAGAGAGAGGGGGAGATGGAAGTGACTCCAAAGCAAAAGAAGGGACATTTCCACATTGCTCATCCGTTCATCGGCCATTACGAGTCGTTAACCCCACACAGGGTTTTAGCTCTGGGCCGGGCTTTGTGAGGAACGTTTTGGGCCGGGCTTTCGGGGGAACCAAAATTAATTAACGAAACTATCCATAAGATTATGGATGCATCATCATTAGTACAAAAAAAAATAGAGATATAGTTAATGTAAATTAAATAGGTCAACATAAAGGAGGTCATTAATCTGGTTGGCACGACCCGTTTGACTAAACGAGTCAATTTCTTGTTACGCGGATGAAACCCAGACGTGATCCGCTTATCAATTGCGTCAATTCGAGAAGACTATGACACGAATACAGTCGACGTAATCTCAAACCAATTAATTCTGTACTTGTTCGAATCGTGTTGTCGTGTTTTATCGGGAATCAGCCGCCCCAAGAATAGGAAAGGAAGGAATGGAAAGGCTATTTGATGAGAATAACCATGTGGAAGTAGTTCCTTAGTTTGGTTTCTTTGCTTGTCTGAAATTGCGAGGCTTCCGAACATATCATTTTGCCAACTACCTTAATTGTATCTTATGTTGTCACCATGCCTAATTATCTCATTTATTCGAAATTGTTTAATTATAATTCTAGTCATGGGAACGACTTGTAAACTTTAACCCTTTTGCTCCATTTCTTCCCCAACTCAACCATGAGAGGATCTGCAAGCATTGAGGTTAGCTTTATCATTTGTTAAATGGATGTTATCCTCGAGTGCTTCCTCATTTCATGACGATTTGGCTTTGTTCTTTCCTATATGTTAGTTTTGGCACAAAGGAAAGTATGTTCGAGCATTCCCTTTCTCATTCTCATGATCATTGAACAATTTTTATCTTCGTAAAAGAAAATCTTTCTATAAAAGGATGGGGAGGGGCAAGTATGCTTGGTGTTTCTGTACTATTCGGGATAGTAATTGTACAGTTCGAAGATGCGGACGGGTATATATAGTCATTTTCTTTAGAAGCATGTCGAACCAAGTTGACACTACTATGGTAGAATTGAAAAATAGTCTTATCATGATTTTACTCTGATTTTGTTAGGGAAAGAGTACCGAAAAAGCCCTAAATCAATTACATTTGTGCCAATTCAATCCTAAACCTTTTGAAAAATTATCAATTTTGACCGAAAATTGCTAATACGGATGTCGGCCGTTACGTGGCACAGTCAACGCTGACGTGGACAAATTTCACCATATCAATTTCATAATATTCTGAAAAGTGTATAATTGATCTAAAAATATGGACGCCATTTCCTTCTGCTGCTTGAGCATATTGGTTTTTTTTTTCTTTCTTTCTTTTTTTCAATCATAGTGACACGGAAGTATATTTGAATTGGGCAACTTTGGCTCTTCGCTCGTGCAAATTTTTGCGTAAAGTGGAAGTATCCAGGTCATGTCCTCAGTTTACCAACTTGTGAGAACAAAGGAATCAGTTGAAGCATCCGGTCCCTTCATTCTTAGCTTCATTGTTTGACTCTCCATCTCAAACATCACTTAAAGCTGGTAATAAAGATTTTCTGGTGAAAAAGAGAAGCACATTCAAAAAGAGAAACACAACAACCTTTTCACACTGATTCTTGTCACTAAAATTGTGTTGTTCGGTATAGAAATAGAACCTTTACAGGGTAGAGAATTATATTATTTCTTGTCCGCTCTGCAATATTATACACCTCCGAATCAGAGTAAAATGGTATAAGACGTGTATTGCATGTAGTCAACAGGGTCTGGTGCAGAATAAAAATGCAAACAGTTGTTCAGGCTATGATAGATCAGAAGCGGGGGGAGATATAGCAAAGTGAGGAAATGTACAGTGGACAGGTTCAGACTATGTAACGACGAAGATAATCTACTCGGGCCGGATGCTTGAGCTTCATGAGAGCCTTCACTTCATGCTTCCGGACCATCTCTCTGGATATGTTCAAGTTCCCAGCAATCTCTCCCAATGTTCGGTCACCTTTACCATCGAGCCCATACCTCTGTCTGACGACTAGACTTTCCTTGGGCTTCAAGGAGTCGAGCTGGAACAAGAAAATATGCAGTCAAAACCATCTCAAATGAAGAACAACAAGCAGAAATTCCTTCAGCCCCACCTTGCATGCATTGTCAGAAGTGGCTATAGATAGCTACATTGTTCTTCCTACTATCAGTGATTCTATATCATTTACCATTAGTTTGAGTAGCTTGTTTTGCTAGTATAGCCAGATTTGGATTTAACATGTCATGAATCTAATCAAGTGGTATGGAAATCTGATGGCATATGTAATTTCTCTGTAGTCAATCTCCAATACTATACCAGAGTGCTTTCATCTACGAGCAAAAGCAGAAATCTTGTCATGCCATACGCTTCCAGATTAATTGAAGAAAAGAGTAAGCAGTGTTATGCAAGCTTTCATTGATTACCACATCATCAAGAGCAAGCCTGAGAAGAGCCGGTTGCCTCCTATTGTCTCCTCCAACTCCATCAACATCCGCAATTCCACTGATAAACTCTTCTTGTGTGACCGAGTGCCTAGAATGAAGAGAGAAAACGGGCCTTGAGGCCCTCATAACTTCGCGGTACCTCTCAGGTGAGATACCAACTTTATCAATTATCTCCTCCTCTGTTGGCAATCTCTGTAGTTGAAACATCAACACAAGTTTCGCCCTTTGGATCTCAACTCTGACCTGCAAAAATGTTAAACTAATCAAACATTTCAATCATTTCAGATTGGCAAACTTTAGGTGTTAATTCCACTAGTTCCACAAAAGTTTCGTTTCTCTCAAACCGACAGACAATTGGTCAGAGCCATAAATGAACCTCTCTCTTTGTGAAAGGCAATATGAAACTTCGATTTTGCAATTCAAAAGCTGGAGAACAAGCATTATTTGCAGTCACATCAAGTTTAATCACTTGATATGCTCCAAAAGCAAGGTTTGTCAACATATTTTAGTGTTCCATGGTAACAACTGGGTAGTGTCTATGATGCATGATAGGTCTCAAACATTTAATTGCCTGAATCTTATCTCTCTAGAGGGTGAGGACAGCCACAATGTATCCATGCCCATGGAACACATATAACTGTTAGCGGTAAAGGAAAAGAAACTTACCGACTCGAGGCCAAATGACACACGTGTGAAGCTGGAAACGGTCATTGAACGTATAATGGCATGCCTGATCCAGAAGAGGCTATAAGTAGATAGCCGGAATCTCCTTTTCGGTTCAAAACGGTCAATCGCTGTGATAAGTCCTTTTACCCCAGCTTGGCAAAGATCTTGAAATTTTGGACCATTCGCAAAGTCTTGAAAATACTTATTCATAGCAAACAGGACAAGCCGAAGATTATGCTGCAACAAATGCTAGAAGTCAATGCGCTTTCCTTAATAAATAGGCAAATCGTTCACACTTAAAACTGCAGATATCAAAGTAAATCTAAAGACATTTGCAGCTACTACTTGTGCAGCAAACCATTAGAAAGAAGGACATTGGCGCCATCTTTTGACCAGGGATACTACAAGGGAATGATGAGGAAGACATAAATATGACGGAATGGGACCACAGTAGTAACAGAAGAAAAGAATAACATCCTCGGATGGCTTAAACAAATTGAGCTGAATTAGACAAGGTTGTTCATTTTTGGTGCTCCTCCGGAGGGAAGTCAGACATAGACAGAATTCCTAAAAAGTTTCTAGTTCACTGATTTATGCATTCTACAATGCCAAAAAGTTAGGTTTTCTAATTTTCTTTCTTTTCCATTCACAATAAAGATCTCCATATGTCAGCTGAAACTTTTAGCAACAGAAATAGCTCAATACACATTAAACTATCAACAGTTAATTCCTGCCTAATATCCTAATATCCTCACACATATCAAAGCATTGTCAACTATCTATAAAAAAATCCTATCACTTGCATACATATTTCGGGGGATACTTAAGATCTAAAGAAGAAAGGAGAAGGTTGTACCTTAATAAGCTTGTTTCTGGCAGCATGACCAACCTCCAACTGTCTTCTTAATTGAGCTACGCTCATATTTGTCGCATGGGCCAATTCACCTTCTATTGGTTCCCTTTCCAAATCATTTCGTAAGTTTTCCTTCACTTGAAGAAGAGCCTAAAATTGAGTTGACACAAATTAGCATGACAAAACTATCCAATTTCAACCCACCGAAAGGGACAACTAAATCTAAATCAATCTCGCCCATGACATGGACCAGGAAGATTTTATGTTCTTGTATCATTCAGTTTGACTGCTAAGAGATAAAATGTCTCACCTTCATCGGTTGCATCAACTTGAATAACCAGGCATGTTCTGTAGAAGGAAGAACAGGAGGAATCTTCATCTTCTTCCAGTCCAAGCTGACCAAATCGGTTGAAGATGAAGAGTCCCTAACAAGCTTCTCAATCTTCTCTTCTTCGTCCAGAACCTCTTTTTTCCTCTGAACTGAAAAGGTCACTTGTTCTTCCTTTCTCTTTTTTAGTGCAATCCTTCCATCTAGGCTCAAACGCTTTGCATTTTTATTCCGGGTACGGACCACTCTTTTACTAGTTTTACTTTCTTCTCTCTTATCAACATCCCTAGTCTTCTTCGTCCTCTGTCTTCGTCTCCTCATACCATGATCAACATCTTCGCCATAACAGGTTTCCGCCGCAGGTGTCAGCTTGTATATATTCTCGAGTTTGGCCGCAGCATCATTGTAATCACCTTCCAAGGTACACGCAGAAACTTCATCTGTACAAACAGCCTTTCTCGATGGTTTTCTTGCATTTTTCCGTTTCTTCTGTTGCTCCTTAGTGGTTTCTACAGGATAGTATATCTGTTCATGGTGCGTCAGTAAAGCTGTGTTATTGTTCTTATCCGCTCTGAATTCTATGATCAAGGGCCTTTTTGATGCAGATCTGCTAGTTGAAAACTTCGCATTAAATCCCAGTGGTGTGCGAGAAGCTGAGCTTGAGATTGTCACAACTCCCATACCAAGTTGTCGGAGAGTATATAATGTGATAAATGGAAGCTTTCACTGTGCAAAAAACTCTGCTCCAGTTGAACACATGAAAAGAGATTTTAATTCCAGAATTGTAGCAAACTTCATGAGGCATCCGCACTTGTCCAAAGAGAAAGGCATGCCACGGCAACTATGTATAGTAAAGGCACATAAAAACATGTGGAACTAAAACAAGGGAAAGCATTTTGGCTCCAAAAAGAAGCACATGAAATTCTGTCAATCACTTGCACTCATTTCAGGCAAACAAAGTCTTGGGACGATATGCGGACAGCGCAAAAGGCAAAACAAAACCGATCCACACTGAATCAAAAATCACTACTTTTTCAAGTCACCATTTCAGTTGATGTAACCACAAGTCCTTTTGCACATAAAATAAAGATCGAAAATCAGAAGTCTTAGATTACAACTGCCAAAACAAAGTCATTACTGGGAATTAAACTAGGTCGAAGAGTTCAATTCCAAACGAGGGAAGAAACATGGCGGTGACAAATATCAAGCGGACAATGCGCGGTGGGGTTGTCTGAATGTTAGGTAAGTTAGCTTGGGACATCTGGAAGGACATGATTGGACTTGGAGCAAGTTCAACTGGTTAAAGCAGGAAGGAATTCGGTTCCGCCATGAAGATTTCATATAAACAGCAGTTGCTACATGATAGAATTACACGGGAGAACTCTCACTAGACACATGGCAAGCAAATGCATCAATCCATCAGTCCAATCCCCGTAACTGGAAACAAGCAACAACCAACGACACTCGCAAATGGCGAGCAGACCCCGCACTCTTTCCTCATCGAGAAAACAAACTGAACCGAAAAAAAACAAGTTCGCCATCTCCCTCGGAACTGCAAAATGAGAATGGCACATAGCTAGCGAAACGAAGCGACACAACCGATTCATCGAACGAACACAAGAATCAACGAAGCAATGCAGAGAAACTACTTCAGATCACTATTACAACAACAACAGAAAAGCAATCGAAGCACGGAAGATACCTCACAGCGCACGTCCGAATTCCGCTTCGAAAGATGGAAATGTCGAACTCGAATCAGATCAGAGACACGGAAGAGAATCTCCGGCGAGGGAGATTTTCGGGTTTTAATACCACACGAGGCAGAAATTCTCAAAAATCACCCTGTCCACAAATTAAATCGCAGCTCGTCAACGAATCGACGGCGGTGATTGATGGCGCGAGAAATCGAGGGCCGATGCGACGTACAAGTCAGCGCAGAGAGAGAGAAGAATCTACGTGGCGAATTTTGCAGGAGGAGAAATTTAACTTTTGTTTTTTTTTTTTCATTTTTCGACGGGGGAGCTGGATTTTATTTCATGGATTAGATTGATAAACGTGGTTGGATGTGATTGGCGCCTTCATTCGTTACACGAGTTTGTGGGTCCCAGTAGTCGGTGTGAGAAAGTGGCACTGGCGTTTGGCGGGCATACGACGTACGTAGCCTAATACTGGCCACTTGAAAAAGTGGAATTTATTTTTTCCTTTTTTACCCCTTTTCATTTTTTTGTTTTTATTTTTTTAATTCTAGACATTATTGCGGTATTGATCTTTCCTCGTTAGAATTTTGGGAGAAGATTTGGAGACTCTCGGCTTTATATAATCGTGGCCACTAGAATAAATTTTCGAAACCGGACCTTGAAAAATTATTTGTCGTGAATCCCTTAGCTCTGACTATGGAGAATACATTTTCAGTTATGCACCGTCCATTTCAAAAATTTGGCATTTCTGATAAGTGCTTTTCTCGAAATAATTTTACGAAAAATTGATAATATATTTCAGTTTTAGTTTAAATCTGAAAATGAGTTGGAAATTGTGTTTCTATCGATTGTAACGCAAAACCTGCTTTTATTTTCCTAAATAAACATGCACTATTCGATGCGCGAGTGACTTGGACATAGGCAGCTAAGGAATCGGGCATAGGCCCCAAGGTTTTGTGTTCGACCTGTGAGGGCCCGGGCCTAGCCTCGATGGCCGAACGTCGAGGAGCCGGGCACGAGCGCCCAAGCCGTGACCAAAGAGGTTGGACTCAGGACCTCGGCACCTTGACCTCGGTTCATGGAGGTCGTGCCCAGGCCCACATGGACCCTTGTGCCCCCAGCGCCTAGGCCCGCATCCATCAAGGCAAGGCCCGGGTCCATGGAGGCAAGGCTTGGGACCTCAATGTTGGTGCTCAGGTCCCCGTTGCTCGTACCTACTAGGTCCATGGAGGCCGAGCCCGAGACCCTAGTGCCCGTACCCAGATTAATCAAGGACAAGCCTAGGTCCAAAGAGGCCTAGCCGGTCTCGGGTCCTATCCGCAAGAGATTCCCCCCAATTTCACATACTAGTTTTTTGGATGCTAGAGTCCAACATTTTTCTTTATTTTGTTAGTAGCTTCTGTTGTTTTGCTAACAATAACACCTAGAGGGGGTGAATAGGTGTATATAATCAAACTTGATAAAATAATGCGAAATTGTAACACTTCAAGTTTGATAGGAGCAGATAAAGTAAACAGAACCGTGCAGTTCTTCTACCAAACAGTTAATAGTTGCAAGTAGAGAGTAGAAAACGATGCACAAGAGATTATAGTGGTTCGGCTTTTAAAAGCCTACGTCCACTCTCCCACACTAACAGCTTACTGGCTAGATTTCACTAAGTAACCAAATGATATATTACAGAAATATATGCTAGCTTGAAGAGAAGTACTTCCAACAGAAGTGAGTGCTGCCTCTACCAAGGCTATCTCGCTCTACACACTTGACTCTGCTTACACCTCTCACAAGATTTTCAAAGATGCGCTTAAGTAGACAATTTTGAACAGGTAAAGCTTTCTTGAATAAGGATGTTGAATTCTCTTGATCTCTCTCACTAGTCTTCAAACTTGGTGCTCCTTATATACTCTCTATCTTCCAATCTTCCCGTTGGATAGAACCACGCAGAGAATCAATCACCATGAAGTAGCCGTTGGTTGATTGCTGAATAAGGATCACGAGCCTGTTGAGGTGAGAGTGATCTGAGATTGAGAGGATTTGTTCGCCCATACAATCAAATCCTAGACTCCTTAAATCAAGCTTCTCAACAAAGCAAGTTGTCTAACAAATTGCCAATCAATTTATAATCCTCATAAGGAAAGAATATGAGAATATCTTTATGATTGATTGTCAATTAATATAATTTAGAAACGCAATCCAAACCAGATAATTGACCGTTAGTATGGGGTATTTATCTTGCTAAAATAGACAAGAATAATGTTGAATAAACAGCGAGAATTAAATTTGGAGATCGAAATATATCTCTTTCGTATTCGTCTGCCTCTGCCAGGAGACCTGCTTCTATCAGAATAGAGATATTAAAAACGTTAAGTGTAAAGGCATAGAGATATATTTATGGTAATTCCTCGAAGTGTAAATCAAAGTCTTTTCATCAAAGTATGTAGTTTTGTTTCCTTCAAAATCGAATATAATTCTTCAACAACTTCTTCTTCTTCTTTTTAAATAGTAAGTGCTAATAGTGCTTTCTTTGAATTGTAGAAAACATGAAACAAACGGTGGATTTGGGTAGGGATAAGCAAAGAGAACCGATCGGACCTGATTGAATGGTCCGGTTCCCGGGGGCGCCTTTCCAGTCCTGGTTCCGGGGATGGAACTGTCCACCCAGACCACATTGAATTTTTTTTTCAATTTTAACTTTATTTCTCAAAATATTTAAAGAAACCATTTAAACTCTTAAGTTATTGGTTTGTGTTTTGTTGATTAGTGTTCGGATGAGGTGAACACTTGCATATACTTTTTGTGTTTTCCCATTTTGTTTACATCGGTCAAGAACTTCAAAGTCGAAAAGGAATTAGGCAATGTTTAAGCGACATTCATTACTATCTAAATACAGTGGTTATGAACATGAGCACACTTCTACTTCTAGTGATTGGCAAAATGCTGATACATATCAGAGAGGGATAATCATTCACTCCATGTTCAGTCTGTAATGAATAGATGCGGACAAAGAGAGGATTCAATTATATCTATCTAGTCTCCACGGTATGTATTGATGGATTTGCTTGTGTCAGCACCAGTGGACGCATCAAACAAGAGCAATGTCTACATGCTTGATTAATTAAAGAATAGTGAGGTATTGTGAAATTGGATATAATGCCTAATGAACGTGTAGTGCAATAGTAGATTTTGTACAATATTGTGAGATTTCCTTTGGAGGAAGGATTTATTTTCTTCGAACATATTTAGTTCCCGGTTCCATTTGACCATCCGGGGATCGGACCAGACCAGTCGGTCCGGTTCTAGTCCGGTTCCAGCACTAGGTGGTCCGGTTCCTCCGGTGCGATTCTCAATTCCAGGATGAGAATTGGACTGCCCGAGAACCGATCATCCCTAGATCTGGGGGCTACTGGACATCTCCGTTAATGTATGGGTAGAACATGATAGTGGCTAACGAGCTTTTAAGATCGAAGTGGGTGGATCGAGTTGGGATAAGGTAAAGTCTTGTTACTGCTTCATGCCAATATTTTGACAATTTATAGATGTGAATCCCTGACTAATTGATTCTCCTGTGTTACTTTGGTCCACCAAGGACTCGTTACTTCTTTGCCTCTTTTCTCTTGGGTCTTGCGGGAGGTCATCCAGGTCTAAACCTACACAGCTGCCGCCAATAGGAAAAGAAGGAATCGCGCTCCCAATTGAGCAGCACTCAATTACTTTCGATGAAATGACAGGTAAGTGTCTTAAGTTATGAAAAGTCTGAACACAATATTTTCTTGATATATTATCATAGTATATCATGAGTGTTAAACCTCGAATGTTCATTTGTTATCTCCGTAGAAGATGAAGAATCAAGGTGCTCTCGAGGATAAATTGATGCTCTTAAAAGGTGTGAGTAGTGTCGACACTGCCACGTAGGACGATCGACAATCCATTGTCATCAATTTTATGTCAAAATTGACTGGATGAACTTAATTAGCAAGATGTAAAAAGGTTTAAGACTCAATTGACAAAAAAAACTTAGGACTGAATTGACGCAATTGCAATAGGTTTTGGACTTTTTTGATAATTTTTCGGTAAATAAAACGGCATCCATTCACCTCATGTGTACTGTCTATGAGTTTTTACTTTACTCGGCATGGCTGCGTTAGTCTCCTGGCGTGGACGACCGAACCAAAAAGGTTTGCATCTACCACCACAATCTGTTTTTACCAAGATTGCATTCTTAACTCAAAACAAATTGTGGAAGTGTTTGCTGCTTACCTGGTTATGAAGGTTGAGGATCAATCTAATTCGAATAATTTCTAATGGAAAAATATATATGTTTTAGACTCCGTTTGTTTCGCGAAAAACTTGATTTTTTGGGAAAATATTTTCCGAAAAGTCATTTTTCAGGAAAATGACAATATTTTTCGGTGTTTAGCTGGAATATGAAAAAGACCCGGAAAATATTTTCCGTCATTTAGTATGGAAAATCGGATTTGATTTTCCTACATGCACTCATTTCAATAATTTTTAGTTTTTCTTTTCTTTTCATTTTTTTTTTATTTTTTTAAAGTACAATTTTTTTTGGTTATTTATCTTTGCCTTTTTTCTCTTTTTTTTTTTTTTTTTCTTTTCCTTTTGATTTCGGCCGGCAACCAGCCGCAGGCGAGCTTGAGGCTCAGCCGGTCCCGGCAAGCCCCGAACTCGTGCAATGGCGCTATTGCAGAGATCAACTAAGATACTGAGTACGAAATTTTCATTCATTTTAATAAGACAAAAACGTTGACGCAATCACATAACATTCCCACAGTTTCGTGAACATCAGTATGTGCTGCATCAGACCAAATAATACAGAGCTACACCAAAGTGACCTCTTCATCATTCATGAAGTCTTAGGTTCTTCGGTTCAGCTTCCAAAGCAGCAAAACACCATGAAATACGAGTGCAAAGTCCACAAACTAGCGATGAAAGGAAAGGCAACGTGCTGGATAATCGCAAACCAAAAGGCTAGCAAGAATAAAGAAATTGCATGCGCTCGATTCGCTGGAGCTCGCCGGCGAGCTCGCCTGGATCTGGCAAGCTCGAGGCACGCTAGCCCGCGTCATGGCCGGATCGCCGAGCTAACGGCGTCGTCGAGATCCGTGGTCGGCACAGGAAGAACGAGGAAGGAGCCGCGGGTGGAGGAAGGAGGAAGAAGGAGAAAAGAAAAAGAAAAAAAAAAGAAGAAAAAATAAAAATAAAAATCAAATTTTTAAAAAATAAATAAAAATTAAAATAAAGTAAAAAAATTAAAAAGAAAGGAAATAGGAAAGAGAGAAAGAAGGAAAGATGAGGAAAATATTTTCTCCACTTTTGAAGTAGTTTTTTCCATGGGGAAAATGTTTTGCTGGACTAGCTTATTTTTCGCGAACCAAACTCCAGAAAATCCAAAAAATGTTTTCCAGAAAGTTGTTTTCCGCCGAACAAACGGAGCCTTAGATGTTATTGAGGAAGTCATGGAGCTTGTGGAGCTAAATCCGCTAAGCCAGGCCTCCGTCGGTTTGCCTGGTTTGGATGGTCTATCCACTGAGCAACGCAAAAGGCTAACCATTGTGGTTGAACTAACCCCTCGATCATTCCATAGACGAACCAACCTCAGGGATTAACGCAAGAGCTGCAGCTATAGTCTTGAGAACGAGAGGCCACGAGGAGAGCCGAGAGCAGTTGTATGCACGATTCACCATTGAGGCTGAGCTCGGAACCTTGGTGCCCGTGCTCTGATCCTTGCGCCTCGGCCTGGAACAATGGAGGACGGGCTAGGGTCCGTTGAGGCTAAGCCCAAGACCCCTAGAGTGTTCCACGCTCGGGCTCGATGGACCCGGGCTCGGCCTTTGTGGATCTGGGCACTGCCTCCATGGACCCAAGAGCGGGCGTCGGAGACCCAAGCACGAGAACCAGTGTTTCATCCCCGGCCTCCATGAGCATAGGCCTCGTGGACTCGGGCTTGAAGTCGAGGACTTGGATATAGGCACTAGAGTCCCAAGCCCGACTTCGATGGACCTAGCCCCGACGTTGGAGACTCTAGCACGGGAGTCCCGAGCCCAGCCCTTGACCTCCATAGACCCAAGCCCAACCTCGATAGACCCGAGCTTAGATCCGGGTTCTTGGGCCCGATCTTCATGACATGAGCCCAGGCGCTGAGGATCCGAGCATGAAAACTAGGCCTTGGGTTGGGTCTTTATGGACCCAAGCTCGGGGCACCGAGCATAGGTGCTTGTATGCTGGGCATGAGCGTCAGGGAACGGGGCACAGACCTCGAGTTCCCAAGCCCTGCCTCTTTGGACTCTTGCCTAGCCTCATGGACCCGATCCCGTTGCCAAGGACCCATGAATGGGCGGTAGGGCTCTCGTGCCCAAGCGTAGAGTCTCTGTTCCAAATGTTGATGTGTGGTCATATGTTGACAAAATGTCTTCTAATTTTGACAAGAGAAAATCATTTTACCAAATTTAAGAATAGATTTTCGTTGGCTCATTTTTCTAAGCAATCCAAATATCAAAAATTGAGGAAAATGGTTACCCGCCTCTGCCATACGAATGGAAAACAAGATTGTTACTTAGTTTGCTATTGCGACAGCTAACTTAGTGTACCACCCACTAAATCTATCAAACAGTTGGGTCGGGTCGATTTTAAGCCGAGTCATGAATGGTCCTACCCAAATTGACCCATGCAATCCATTTATGACCTATTTATTGAGTACAATGCAAATTCCTCAACTCATACCCGACCCGACCCATATTGATAAAACACTTCCAAATTTAATTCAATTTAGGAAAAAATGTTTCTTATAATTTTTTAAAATATTATATTGCTAAAATAATGTGGACAATTTTTATCATCTATTTTTTTTTTAAATTTCCTTTTTTTCTTATAAGTCCGACGAGAGCCGCCCGACCCTTACCGACACTCACCGGCCACTGGTCGAGGACCGTCGACCCTCGCCAGCTGCGGGTGGGGATCGTAGCCCTAGCCCTATGGTCGTCTGGGCGAGGGCCGGGACCCTCACCCTCACCCTCACCCGCCCCCGCCCCTGCCCCCGCCCCTCGCTGGCTTTGTAGAAAAAAAAGTAAAAGAAAGAAAAAAATAAAAATAAAATAAAGTACTTAAAAAATAATGGAAACTGTTAAAGAGTTGTAAATAAACATAATGATATCAACAGTGTCAAAGTTTGTGTATGGCACTCACTTTAGTGCCAAAATTTTCCGCCGACTCACTTAAGTGCCAAATCGGAGAAACGATCACTTAAGTGTCGACGGCGAGAGATTCTGGCCAACTGATTACATGTCACTTATTTTTAATTTTTTAATATTGTTGACACCTAAATTTTGACTAAACTTTTTAATAATTTATTTTCCATGAAAAATCAGGGAATTAGTTTTAGTTCCTACCAAAAATAATTAATTTAGCTTTTACATTAATTTAGCATGCATTTTGCATTTTGGCATTAATTGGACTGGCAAGGAAAGGAGCTTGAATTAACATGTAATTGGAACAGAGCCTATTCAGGTGAAATTCGGCAATTAGGAGGGGAGGTGCCGAAATTTTTAAGGCCTTTAGGGCCTATCGCAAGCTTAATTCAACCCATTCAAGTTCATTAATTAGAGAAAGGCTTTTAATTAAATGTCAGATTATTCATAAAAAGCCTAATTAAGCCAACTCATAAGGCTTGGCCGAAAATTCCAAGGCTTATTAAACTAGAATTTATGCAATTTAGGCCCTTCGATACTCAATTAAAATTCAGATTTTGATTTAGGGTCTATTTTGTGGGAAACTAGAAAGCCTAGGCCCTGACTTGCAAAGCTTATGTCTATATAAGTAACCTTAGGGTTTCGGTGTGGACTCTTGCTCAGAAAAAATTCAGAATTCACGTGAAAAAAAGATACACGAGAGAGAGAGAGAGGAGAAAGACGACCTTCGTGGAAGGAGCTCGCCGGTCATCCAGGCTTCACTTTAGGCATGGCCACGGTTTGGAACCGGCGGGGGCGGTTTCGGTTTTGAACCGGCGGTTCCGGGTCGGTTTCGGGCCCGGTTCCGGTTTAAACCAAAAATGAAACTGCCGATTTCGGTTCCGATTACGGTTTTTGAATTTAAAAATTAAATTGTAATGAATTTGTAATCAAATTGTAATCAAATTATCAAATAATGAATTATGAAATAAAATAAAATAATGAATTATGAAATTATGAAATTATGAATTTGTAATAAAATTCCCTTTTCTTTTTTTTGGGGCCCGGATTTTCCGGTTCAGTCGTGGGAGGAACCGTAACCGGACCTGTATGGCACGGGCCGGTTCCGATTTGGAACCGCTAGCCCGATCAACGGGCCGGTTATGGGTTTGACCCGGGCCAGTTCTGGACCCAAACCGGCCCGTGGCCATGCGTAGTTCAATTCAACAAACTACGTCCAAGTCAAAGCTTCTTCACAGGGACTCCAGATTGCATCAGTGGAGGAATCGGTCAAAAGGAGAAGGCTGACTTTGTCCATGAAGTGAGAGAGAAAAACTTCTCTGTGGTGATTATACGACTCCTTCTCAGGTGGTTTGTGGTCAAAGTATTTGAGACACGCCCATTGTCAACAACGTTTCAAGACCTGTGAACGTTCCAACTTGGGCGTTCGCTGGTCCAATTCCACGTCGCTACTGTTCGGTGCCGATTTGATCACTGTTCGGGCGCGGTTTGGTTGCTGTTTGGTGCCCGTCTCTGCTGTTGCTCGGTGCCAATACTTGCTGCTGTTCCGCCCTAAATTGATCGCTGATGGGTACCTCTTTGCGTTGCTATTTGGACGTTGTTTCGGCAACTGTTCAATAATATTTCTGCGTTTTTTTTTTGTCCTGTTTTACGCCAATTTCAGTCACCGTTGTCGCAAGTCAGAGTTGCCTTGATATTGTCCATTGAAGCTCGTGGGAAAATTGTCGCCAAGCCGTCCAACACCGAACGTGAGCCTCCATCCGCAAGTCGTTGCTCTGCAAGCAATCTTGTGATCCGAAGATTGCGTCTTCGAAATTTGAATAACATTCGAATTAGGTAACAGATTCTACCTTTAGAATATTTTGCGATATTCGTTACTTAATTTGAATTGTTTGAATCTTAAATATTATGTCTATCTTCAAAATATTTTGCATCCTTGTTATCAAATTTGAAGTTTGTCTAAATCCCGAGCATATCTTTTGAATATATATCTTATCTCGAAAAATTTTCTGGCAATATTTAAAAGATGCGATCCTTTGTGGATAGAGCAAATTTGCCCTTTAAAATTCAGTTCTTATCCCTTTAATCAATCGAGTTTTTGTTTTTTTATTTATCATAGTTTATTTTATTTTATCTTTAATTCAAATAATTTAATAATTTACATTGAGTATAATACATGCTCCCATTTGTGCCTAAAGTCCCGAGGAATATGTGCAATAGGATGACTATCCAACTTCACCCCCGAAGTACGATCTCATCCGCACATTGGAATTGTCCATCACATCCCGTACCCTTGGGATCGAATCGATAATTTCATGAAACTATTATTCACTATCCGATCCATAATGTTTGGGTACGACTTTAATCCAATACTTTAATTCACCATCCGACCCAATCCCATAGGTACGATGTGAATAAAATTCCCCATCTGACCCGAATCATTGGGTATGAGGCGAATTAAATTAGAAAAATCGAAAATAAGGTGTATTATGCTCAAGGTTCATTATTCTTTTATTTGATTCATTTTTTAATAAAATCACGAAAAAAGAACATCAAATCATAGTCTTAAGTCCATTTTTTCGGAAATTAAATGTGAAGATGGCTTTTAATATAAAATTAGACTTGAGTAATCAATTTCGTAATTTATATTAATCGTTATCAATCTTTGGACCAACTTTCAAATTGTACTTCATGTAAACCAAAAATTCAAAAAAAAAATGTCATTCATATGCATGTAGGATAGAAATCATCTTTGCACGCCATAATTGTCATGCATCACATATTACATTATGCCATGCTTGCCCGTCATTCATACATATTCCATATCATATCATTCAGAACATACGTTTGATTTGAAAATTAGTTTGCATGTTAGATTAATTTTCGCATAATCATTTGCACGTCATTTAGATTAAGCTCTTATTTTCGCATATTTAGGGTAGAATATATTTTTTTTCCGTCATTCATGCATTGCTTCATCATGTAGTTTTATTATATCATATCATATGCTATTCCAGGTTAGATTTCATGTTGCACGCCAACTAGAGTAGAATTCGTGTTTTTTTTTTTTGCATCGAAATTCGAATTTTAAATTGTCATGCATCACACTAGTGTAATCATTCTTTGTCATATAGTTTAGAATATTTTGTCATGTCATCATATAGTTAGATTTTTGCATTACATATTGCATTCATTAAATCAAGAAAAACCCTAAAAACATAATTGCACATTCTCTCAAAAATAAATCAATTGAATTGCCAAATCAAGTCTTTTTTTCAAAAAAATGGTATCGAATGGGCGTTAATTGAAAAGTTAACGTAATCAAGTCCCCAGACCTAAAATCTCTTATTTGCAGAAAATAAAGTATTCTCTCAATACTTTATTTATGTGTCTAATCTACCTACCAAAAAATTATTAGTGGCGACTCCAAATTGAAAATCTTTTGATATTAATCATGTGAACTTAAGTTGCAATTGGTAGAGCTTGGGAGAGCTCGGACTAGGTTAGTTAATTCATTTAATTAATCTGGTAATCTATTAACTTGAAATTTTTTAATTTTGGGTCACGACAAATATTACGTGGCATTTTTTTTTAAATCAGTCCACGTGGCAAATATTTTTAGAAAATCAGTTTATGTGGACTTTTAAATTTGAAAATAAGCACAGTTTAAAAAAAATCAGACAAAAAAATTAGCTAAAAATACTGAAAAAAGCTAAAAGAAAAAAAAAGCTTTGGGTTTGCAGCAGCGAGGGCTTGCACAGCCCTCGCCACCCCACCATCGCCGGCAATGGCCAGCGAGAGTGGGGGATGACCACCGTCGCTTGTCTTTGGCCGATGACTGGTGACGTTGGTCCTCTCTCCACCATCTCCGACGCCGCCATGCCCAGACTTCCGCCAAACCATCATTGTTGAAAACAAAACGCCCCTCGATCATCACCATTACAACCGCCACACACGCCGTAGATCCACCACCATCGACCGCCAATCGACTGGCATTCACGGGCACGAGCAGGATGCACACAAAGGGCGTCGAGACAGATGTGGCAAAGTCAAACTCACTCAAGAATTTTATCGAGCATTTGGGATGCATACAAAAATGGGAGAAACAATCGTTTTTCTTGCGTCTGGATTCAAGCATACATCTCAGATGAACAACAAACAAGGGACGGCAGCAAGAATCATGAAGGAGGCTATATCGGCACATGCAAGATATGGCTATATCTAAACTTAGGAACGGCGATCCGAAGGCGAAAATGGTTTGGAAGAAGGGCGAGAAGGTGGCTGCTCGCGGGAAGGACTCACGGGACTTCACTGCCACAGTGTCGGGCTTGCTGGTCGCGACGGGGTAGTGACGGTGGTGGTGAGATCTGCGGCTTCGTCGCGGTGGATGGACTCACCGATGACTTCTCGGGACGCTGCAACTTCGTCTTTTCGCGAGATTGACGCCAAAGGAGGCTAGAAATTCACTGGAGTTGAACCTGCAGTCGGCGGGGGTCGCCGACCACTAGCCGGAGCTCGGCGACCCCTTCCAATCATCCCCCACCCTCACCGCTGCAAGTCCCTCTTTTTTTTTTTTTTGCTTATTTTTGAATTTTTTAATATTTTTTAACTTTTGGCTTTTTATTACTGATTGGGATCCTTCGGCAAGCCACGTAGGATTAGGTTATTATTAATAATAATAAAAAATGCCACGTAGATTTTCGGCAAAGCTCACTGGAGTTGGCACTCAAATAACCATTTTTCAAAAAAAAAAATTGGCACTTAAGTGATCTAAAAAAAAAATTAGCACCAAAATGAGCGTCATACACAAACTTTGGCACTTCTGGTGTCCTTTTGCCGTTGTAAATGAGTTTAGACATTTCATTGACTCAACTAATAACCTTGATAAGCTAGATGGGTTGTAAATGGGTTACAACTCCAATCCATTAACAACCCATTTATTAAAACTTGACTAACCCATATGTGACCCATCTCATTGAATATGGGGTACAAACGGGTTAAAATCCCATTTTGACACCTCTAAGTACAGTAATAACTGTTACATTAGAGATCTATCATAGGTTGACCATGATTGTATTTGCTTGTAGTAATAGCTATTACATGGCTCCCACGGTGTAATGGCTACAACTATCTCCCGAAATACTGCTTGATTGTGATGGCCATCTCAGAAATGGAAATGCTTCCCTAACAGTACTGTCAGAGACGGTACAATCTCAACCATAAATCCACACACCATCACTGCGTGTCTTGCATAAAGCACTCATTGATTGAGAGATCGTGTGGTCAAAAATAATTTACAATACTGTCAGATTGTCAAGCTAGCAATTTCCTCTCGGAAAATAGCTCCACGTATTTTCTCCCATTCATTCTACCATGTCACAATGCATATCATTTGTATTATTAATCATTTGTAGTTATTTGATATGATCGCCTATTATATGACTAAGAGATAAAATACCGAAGTAATTATTATGTTATCTTGATAGCATATTTCAGATTGTTCTTTATGTTAAGATTTACGTACCATTATTAGGTGCAATTATCTAAATTTTTCGTTATCTAATTCTACATCATCGACAAGAAAAATGGTTATCTTAATTACAAAATCACAAATTCTCAATGCTCAAACGCAATTTTTTTTAGTCATAACGCTCAAATGTTCGGACGTCGTGCTTTTTCAAAGTGCAAAATCTTACTTACTACCCTTCCAATCTTGGGCTGAAGGCCAACTTCTTTACTTCGTATTTTTATTTTTACTTGTTTTGCAATACTATCTCAGACATAAGATCTTCTTACCTTTCTTTTACACATAGTATAAGGAAAAAAAAAAAAAACCAAGGTACTCCATCTCGACCTTTGACGTCACATATCGTCAAACGGGTGGGTCGGGTCGAAAATGGTTCAATCCAAATTGACCAATTTTCATGCAATACTCATCTAATGACTCGTACCCAAGCCCAATCCACATTGCTAAAACACTTACATATTTAACCAAATTTACGAAAACTCATACTCAAACTGAGGTAAGAGCGTGGAGCGAGTAAGCGCGAGATCGAGTGAGGGTGAGAGAAAATGAAGGGAAAGTCATAAATGTGGGTTGTGTCTAAGTAAGTTGTGAACTCATTTAACACGCATATTATTTCAGGTTTTATTATCCTAAACTCGTCTATGACACATTTATAGAATACAACTAACCCATCTAACAACTCAGCCCATCAAATATGGGTTAAGAAATTGGTCTATAACCCATTTCAACAGGTCTAACTATCATCCACAAAACACAACTAATGTACGTGAAAAAAAGCAATGAATTCATCGAACATGTTGAGAAAAGCAAGAGAGGATCGTCAACCCGACGCCTAATGACAAAGATCTAACGTTAGAGCAGAGCGACCATGAGAATGTCCAAACCAAAGGGGACACCTACTGCCGACAGTGTAATCGAACGACTCTAATAATGCAGGGAAAGAATAAATAACACTATTGTGTAGGTGGACTCGCTACATAAACATTATTTAACCTAGGAGGTACGTTTAATGATTATATTCCATCCTCCACCTGGTCCATCCACATGTAGCTAGCTCACTAGATGTTATAGATGAACGTACATCTCCATGCAATCAATGTAAGTCCAAGAATTCATCGCAACACAATGACCAAACTCCTTTTATAAGAACAATTGACAATATAAAAATAGCCAATGGCATTGTGATAGAGATTTGGATCGACCAGAAAAATGAGTGACTTGAGGACAAATTAGACCTGAATTTTTTGCTTTTGTCGGTTCATGGAACAATGGCCCCAGCTCTGGAGAGACTTCCATGGATGTGCGGATTCATTGTGATGTCCACCATCAATTTCGTGCTCACCGGTGAAAAAGGAGAATTCGATAGCCGACGTATAAAGGTAAAAAGTAAGATCTCAAATGGTGCACAAACTTAACTCTTTTTTTTTTGCTTAACTCATCTTTGATATCAATTGAATCATATAGCAAGTCATTTGGCAGTGCTTGTAAAGAAGAAGTTATTTAGCAGTACTGAAAGTGGCTTGTGGCAAAAACAATCATACAACACATACATACATACATACGATTACACGTACATGTGCGTATACATTTCACACGAAGTGTATTCATCCAAAAGAACAAACGGGCAATGCTTGCTACGTGTACTAAGAAATCTTACTAAAGACGGTGCGCAAAACGGTAATTCTTGAAAGCGATGATATAAACTAATATCATGATAAAAAGTTGGAGAAGGCTTTGTTATAATTTTCCTTTGAAAAAGATAAAAATAATCAATGGGACAGCGTTCACTTATCGTCTTCACCTTCTAATTATAAGATAGGCGAAGGCAACGGGAAGCATAACCCAAAAGAAAATGATCATGACCAGACAACTTCTTCTCGAGTATCACGTTGTCAACATCGTTTCTTCTCGTGGCCCCTAAAGAATCCAAACAGTTGTTCAGACAATTGTCGAATAACTCATGCCCGTTTCGAAATTTCCTCTGAAAGATCGACAAGGTATGGCAAATCCAAAAAAAGAAAAGAAAAAATGAGCTAGAAATGAGAGTAATTAGGAAAATCATATGTGGAGGTAACCAAGTTGATGGTAGAATCTCATTACGTGATTAACTCAAGAAATGCGTTACATTAAGTGTTCAATAATGACAAGATAAGACTTACATGCCAGTGAGAGGGTCACAACACTTACTAAAGTTATGACTGATATATGGTGACTACTCTACATGAATGTTAATGAGAGAATGGTGGTGAAAGGACCCTTCCCCCATCCTTCTTTATTATTAGTAAAAGAGTTTGAGAGAGAGAGAGAGAGAGAGAGAGAGAGCTACGACATTAGGGTTGAGACCATCGCTAAAACACCATCACCAGCAGATTAGCAGAAGGTTTGCTGTATCTGGTGAGCCAGCTCCTCTGCGCTAAGTTGGCATTCGACTCCAATCTGTGGAAGAGAGACAAATATTTTCACTTCTTGCAAAATGGGCAATGCCCAAGAAAAGCCAAATGACAATTCCTTTCCCATAACTAAGACATGGGATTGTCCTAGTTTTCAGTGAAACCTCGTGGTTTTCAAGAGTCATTCATGAAGAAACAGATTTGGACATCAGTACCTCTCACTTAGTACGACCGTGTCAGCCGTCATTAACTTTATTTAAAGAGGAAACGATTACGGTGTACCGTGTTAGAACATGAAGAACAATCACCAAAGACAAAAACTGTCCCCGTTCCTACAATTTTTCGGCTATTTGTTTTCCTGCTGCTGCTGTTTCTTTAACTGAAAGAAGCAAGTCTTGGCATTTTCTTTTCTTCTCTTTTCCTTTTCACATTGTCCTTGTGGATGATGTCACGCCCTAATATCGTATCGTTGGAGCATCGACAATTTATGGGGGCTGAGGTAACCATGCAGTTATTAGGGCTTCAGGGAAAAAACATGCCTGGTAGGGAGACGAATTTATGAGCTCCACGCCTTCCCAGCTAACCCAAGGGAATCTAGCTAGGTTTTACTGTTGGTGTATTTAATGAGGCGACAAATCGAGGTATGTCTGTCTTCGCACTCTTTTGTCTTCTTTCTCAAAACCCTACATAAGCCAAAACCTTGATCCTCTAATTCTGTTTATGGACAGTCTTGCTACAACCAAGTGCTTCGAGGGGATTTAAAAGTTACTGTCTAGGGTTCATGACGATGATTTATGGCTGTATAATGGATTCAAAAAAGTAATATCCAAGTACGCGTGCGATTCATGCACAATGATTAGTTCTATCCGCCACGACATGCATCTAATGTCTATCTTTCACATCATCATGAAAAAATCGAGTTAACACGTACTTTATAGAAGGGATTTTCAATTTCTAAAAGTTGATTGGGAACTTCACAAACTAACATAGTTTCGACAAAAAAAAAAAAAAAACTAACATAGTAACCAGCAGCACTCTTTTACTAAATCCAAATATTCATCGTAGGACACCCAATTTTTACCTGCTCTAAATAAAACCTAGGTTTTTACTCCTCGACAAAACTGAACTGTAATGAAATTTATTTATTTTTTGGTCGAACTGAAATATGACTAGCATCTTTTTCCACAGAAAATAAATGCAAACCCAAGTGAAGTTTATTCAACATGAAGGCGAACTCTCTTCAATATACCTTGGTGGTGTAAAGAAACTTACCTTGATGGTGAAGGAATTAACCATGGTGTTCTCATCGACAGGGCCGATGCTTATGTGGAGGATCTCTAGGGACAGGTCCTCCAGGGCCGACACTATCCTCAGCGCCTGTCCAGGAATCCTAGGAGACACCGTTTTCAGCAGGACATTCGCGCCCGAGAACCTCACCTCCACCTCAGCAATGGCGGATTTCGAGTTGGCCACAAGCTCGTTGCTGTTGCCGAGGACGCTGTTCTCAATGGATGGGGACGTGGACGAAGTCGGCGACGGAGTGGCAGAGACGTAATTGCTGCTCTGGTGCATGATCTTGGGCTTGTAAGGGCTGGTGGGTTGTGGGGTCCGGGGGCTTATGGGCAAATTCATGAGCGGCCTAGGGCTGAGCGGCGGCTTTCGGGGGCTGAGCACCGGCGGCGAAGGCCTCGGGCTCAATACCGAGGACGAGGATGGCCTTGGGCTGCTGATCAGGACTTCGCTGTATGCTTTTCTTTGCTTCTTGGCTTCGAGAGATTGAAGCACTTGTTGTAGCTCGCTTATGTAGTCCGCCACGCCTCCAATGATGGACGCTTGGTCTCCCTGAAAATTAAGTTTGTAAAATTTTAGTTCACACTCTACAAATTTTTGATGAACTGACCATAAGTGTTCATTTGGGTGATAATAAAATGAACCTTTTGTTGCCAAGATTACGGGCCAAGGGAGAAATTAAACAATGGCATATTAATTTGTTCCTTCAAAAGAAGATGATGAAAGTCTCCCGGATGTCAATTCTTCAAAAAGAGAAATGGTGGTCCCTGAAAGTGGTTTGATAACTAAGTTTTTAACTTGTTCTCCTCCTATTTCCAAAGACGGAATGAAACAATTCCCCGATGAAACTCGACATTTCCTAGAATGAACTTATCTGAGAAAGACTCAACAAATTGTACTTGCGACATTACCAAACAGGAAAAAAGCAAAGCAAGCGGCAAAGTCTTCATCAGCTTACTCGTTTGACGTAGAAGCAAGGCATTAACGACCGCAAAACAGACAAGTGCTCGTTCATTTGCTTCCGGCGATTACGCTCCACAGTGATGTGGGACATCCGGTTCTGCTGCTGACCGTCTTGCTGGTTCTCGTAGTAGTCCGAGCAAGAACCGCCGCCGTTCATGACCTTCTGTCTCTTGTTCTTAGATGAAGAAGCTTCGTCACACTCTTTCGAGCCGAACACGGCCGTCTCGTCCAACGCCGGCAGAGGACGGGGAGGAGGAGGAGGAGGAGGAGGAGTAGTCGTTGCCAGGGGGGACTCGGCGTCCAAGCTCTCCAAGATACTGAAGAGATCATCGCCGAAGGTAGTAGGGTCGACGAATTCTTGATCTTCAAAGAACATGCTGCCGCAGAACATCTGTCTCTCTGTGGAAGTGAGAACCCTTGCTGGTTTTGCTTGTTTCCGAAGAGAATGTTGCTGAGACTTGAGAGAGGGTCGGGCTGAGCTAGCTAGCTAGCTAGGTAGGGAGATTAGGTAAGACAAAGTAGGAAAGGGATGTGAGGGAAACAAGGAAAAGGACTCAGATGGGGGACATGAAGATACGTGCGAGATTTTTCTCGAAATCAAGAAAAGGAGATGGGCATGCCAATTGAACTAAATATGAGAGTGACTAAACTATCACCATCAACATCCCCTCTCTCTCTCTGTCTCTCTCTCTCTCTCTCTCTCTACTGCTATTTTTTGTTTTTTGTTTTGTTTTTTGTTTTTTGTTTTAATACTGGGCTTATTATTTAGCGTTAGGAGATGATAGAGTACAAAGGGCAGGGAGTTCTTCGCAGCCTAAACCGCGGAGGCTGCGAAGCGCAGCGGCTGATGGGACGGCGGAGCTCCTTTTCCACGCAAAGCGTAGAGAGAGACAGAGGGAGAGAGAGAGAGAGAGAGAGAGAGAGAGAGAGGGGGGGACTCCTTAGGGTTTTGTTTGTACATGAGAGGGAGAAGGAGGGACATATGTACGAAGCTGCTAACCGTTATTTTTTACCATACAATATCTCAATCAATGAATACTTTATACAAAACACGCGATGATGATGTGTGAATCTACGGCTAAAATTATACAGTCTCTGACGGTACTTATTTCCCTATATACATATACAAAGATCTTCGTTCATCGATTTGTTCCATTTGAGTGTTTAGCATAAAAATTCCGTTTAAAAATTCATTTATCCTGATCGGTGGTATGTAAACGAAACGGCTATTTTTGCAGATCGGACATATAAATCAATATGTACTCGGATAACACTTAAGACTTTACTAACATAATAGTTTTTGGATGATGTGAGAATAACAGCATGTTGTGTTCTACAAATTCTTGAAGAAGTTGACTGGACAATAATTTTTAAATATTTGTTATTTATTTTTTTACAGCTCAAAATTATCTAAAAGTAATACACTAATGCACTAGATCTTAAATCTTCCCATGAAAACGTGATTTCGGTGCCTAATTCTCGATGCAATTCTCAAACTGAGTATGACATTAGTTGCTCGACAGATCCTAATGCATCTAATCTATCAAAATCCCATCGTCTTCTTCCTTTCATGATTATCAAGTGGCTCACACGTCGAAAGACGGTCGCTTTCGAGTGAGGAGAGCGCACAGAACCATCATATTGTAATAAACCTAACTGATAAAGAGAAAATTATCAAAAAAGTCTTAAACTTATTACAATTATACTAATTCAGTCCAATTTTTTTTCAACTGAGTCCTAAAATTTTTGCATTTGTGTCAATTCAGTCCATCCGGCCAACCAAAGTTAGCCGACGCTAACGTAGACACTTTTTAATGATATTTTTTTTGAATTATTTTTATTTCTTTTTTCTTTTCTTCTTCCTTTTTTTCTTTTCTTTCTCTCTTTTTTTTTTCTTCCTCTAGCCGATCCCCGGAACTCAGCGACCGGCCAGAGGCAATGGCCGGCGAGGTCAAGCTTGTCATCGCTGGGCGAGGTGCCGGGTGGAGGAAGAAAAAGGGAGGGAAGAAAAAAAAAGAAAGAGGAAGAAAATAAAAGAAAAAAATGCTAAATTACAATTAAAAATGGTCTACGGCAGCACCGGCCTACCAAAGTTAGTCGGATGGACTGAATTGGCACAAATGCAAAATGCTTAGGACAATCAATTGGCCAAAAAGAAACTTGTTTAGGACTGAATTTGCACAATTACAATAGGTTTAGGATTTTTTTTTGGGTTTCTCTCAACAAATAAATCATAAGCAAAAGCATAGCCACGTGTTAATCAATCGGCCTACTTCGCTAAACAAAATAACAAGGCATCTCGCCAAATCATGCATGACCAAGTTGGACATTAAATGTCCTCGGCGCCGGGATTGGCCCCAATCTTTCTCCTCCAGCATTTAAATGGGATCACACGCAAATCTTTCTAGAGCGAGAGAGGGCGAAAGTAAATGAACAAAGAGAGCACCAGTAGTTATGGCGATTCAAATTGGGGTTGCGCATTTGTTCTTATTCATATGCCCTCTGATTCTCATCTTTAAAGGTGATGTATGTGGACGCACCGGAATTGAATTCTGCTGCTTCTTATTGATTGACCTCATGACCCCCCTTCGCTCAGTGACGTTGAGTCTTTGGTTTTGCTCGATAGGGCAAAAAGGTTTCTCGAACGGCCAACTGCGTCCTCCAATGTGCGTTTGTCTGCTTTGTGACTAATGGTGATCGGTACCCAGTCCGGTTCGGTCTCACCTGAAAACTAAGAACTGGTTCCCAGTTTCTAGGATTGGAAACCAATGGAGAACTTTAATTTAGTATATTAATTAAAATTAGGTTTACAATTAAGAAATTAAAAAATAACCGGTGGTTATTAGTTTTACTTCTAAGAAATAAAATTAAATAGATAAAAAATAATCGGTACGAGCGGTCCTGTTACCCCTGGAACCGGACTGAACAGGCCGGTTTGGTCTAGCCAGGGCGGTTTCCAGTTCAATCGGTCTGTCTTGCTCACCCCTATTTCTGACCACATACGATAGTCAAGCTTACAATATTTTACGAGAACACAAAAAAAGAATGAAATTTTTTTGACATAGTGACATCGATTTACAAGTCGAAATACCAAGCGTCGTGGTAAAGCAGGGTCAGCTCAGGCAAATATATCCACTTAGAGCTGCCTTAACACTTAGTATATCTAGTATCGTTCGACATAATCATCCAGGCGTTTTCCGGATTGATCAAATCGATCGCGTATGAAAGGATGGCAAGATCTAAGCTCAATCCCATAAGCTGAAGCTCTCGTACAGTTCTTCTCTTGGGTGATTTACTATGTACTCCATTAATGAATGGGTGAATATACATATTGGGTTTAAATGTATGGACAAGCCTGCAGCCATTGATCCTAATTGAATGCTCCACTAGAATTCCAGAATGATGTACAGAAATTTTCATGTACATAACATTCGCTTACTCCTAAAACTATTCCTCATTGATGAGGCAACTGAAGATTGCAGCCATTCTGGTCCTAATGGGAGGAAACCAATGGCGAAGCCTGTTTACTTTTCGGATTATGTACAATGCTATTAATTGAACTCAAGTTATTTGCAGTGTAGTAAGGAAGAATTACCTAGGGTTTTTACTTTTCATGCACGATCACTGTAACTTTTGACTTACACAAGTTATTCTACATATGTGCCACTGCAACTTTAATTTGAAATTTAAATTAGCCAACTAATTCAGATTGTTTTCCGTTTGAAAATCATTTTAAAAATTACATAAGAAAAGCATCAATTCATCGAACAGATTCATAGTCCATGGGAATTTTATTTTTATTTTTTTGGCTCGGCAAAACTCATTCCATTTTATAGAGATAACTAGATGAGCACATCACTTGAGTTTCATAACATAATAAGTCTATAAGAGGTAGAGGAGGGAACCCAGCTCAGAGGGCGAGTTTTTGCGGAGTTGGGCTCTGACGACCCAATCCACTGCCTTGATCCGGTCTCTGAGCAAAGGACCAAGTGAAGATTAGGCATTTTAATAAGCAAGTTTAAGCATTCTTTGTTAAGCACATCTTTATCCCACGCGGCTTGATCTGCGTTAAGTCAGTTTTTGAAATGAGGACAAATTATCTGACTCAAAAGACCCCACTTTAGTTCAGAACGTGAAGAAGCGAAAGGAAGGCCTTCAAGGACTCCTAGGGTTTCAACTTGAAACGCTGACTGGACATTCACCAATCGAGCAAAACCTTCTATCATCTTCCCAGATGAGTCGTCTCGTAACACACGCCAGAGATGGCACCGGTGTTTGATCCTTCCGGGAAGGAGCCATCGACATTGATCTTCAGTGTCTCTCTCTATGGTGGGACCCAATTCGAAGTTGAGTTGCTTCGATTTCTTTGGGTTTTCTTCTGGAAAGTACCAAAAAAACCCTGAACGATATTGCATGTGTACCAATTCAGTTGAAACACAACTTCTTTAACTTCTAATAATGTAATTTTGGCAGTTAAGGCTTCATTCACCTCCTGCACGACCAAACAAGGGCATTGGTCAAGAATAGGCTGAAAATCCCGAGTGCCCACCGGGCTATACACCTTTGCAAAGAAGTCTCTTGTTGTTTTTTTGAGTCTACTAAGATGTTGGCTCCATTCGCCTTCAGACACTTCCAACATAAAAATCTTATTTCGATGCCTTTTTTGGATCGCAGTAGCACGAAAGTGCTTTGTATTTTTGTCCCTCCATTTCAGCCAATTTACGTGAGAACTCATTCCCCAATACATCTCTTATTGTCACCATGAGTTCCCTGTCTGGTTCTTCAATCGATGGACCCTTTCTCTCTCATGCTGGAGATCTTGGCCATTAGTTATGTTCTAGAGTTCCATTTTCAGAGAAGCAATCTGTCGTTGGGCATTAGAAAAATTTCCTCTTGCTCCATGAGGACAAATCCACTATAATATCTTTCAACTTTTGCATCAAATTTGGTTTTCCACATGTAAACAGTTCCATGGTTATTTTACAATGCCCTCGTATTCTTCATCTTCCATCCAAACAGCCTCAAATTTGAACTCCTAGTGTCTCTTCACATATCCTTCAGGAAAGTGATAATAAAAATAGGGTTATGATCTGAGCCAATAGCAGATAAAGCATAGGCTATTGCATGGGGAAACATAACTCTCCATTTCACACTACTAAGAAGACGATCTTCACAAAATCATCCCCTACCTGGTTGTTATCCCAAGTATATTTGCATCCCTTGCATTCTAAATCCATCAATGAGCAATCTTCAAGGAATTCCCGGAATGCCACTAGTCTATAGTGATCCTCCATTTTTCTTCACACTTTCTACCGGTGATATAGAATTTCATTAAAATCCCCTAACAGATCCTGGGAAGGTTGTTGAGTGTATCAATCCGCTTCAATTCCTCCCATAACAGAAATGTTTTCTGGAACGCATATGAAGCACGTACAAAGGTGATGTGCATGGGTTTGCTATCTTCGTCCTTGCAGACTAAGCGGATGAACTCATCAGAATAACATTCCACTGAAATTGATACTCCTTCCTTCCACATCATAACCCATCGGAATAGGATTACCACAAAGCAATGTTGAAATTTCAGCCTTCATTTCAACATGAGTACCACTGGTTCTTTATTTTTTTTGTGTCCATTAAGAACAATCACACTAGGCCCTACTTAAGACACTATAGCTCGCAATGCTTGGATTGTCATTGGTGTCATAGGAATTATTTTAGAAGAATCGGTGTCACATTGGCTTTATTTGTTTCGAGAAAAATGAATAATTTCAAAAAAAAATTCCTAAAAGTAATCGCTTGTATTGCTTAAAATAATTAGTCGATGAAATATGTTTTCACTGTCGGTAATAATTTTTGTTTAAACATTTTTCGTAGACGATGAAAATATTTTTCGGTTCATTTATTTTTGTAAGTGATAAAGTGATCATTTAAAAAAAAATTATTTAAATTATTTATTTTTCGCGAAATAAATACAGCATTAATTATGAGTAATTATAAGATAAAACTGAAATATTCTGTGTCAATGGCTGCTCCCGTTCATTTCGAAGGGAACAAGAACATAAATAGCAGCAGGATAAACGCAGTCTTTTTACTGCTGGCATGCGGGCGAGCAATAACTTTTGGTGTGTACCCAAGTTCCCACGCAAGAGTTGCAGAAAGTAAAATTTATTTTACTGCCAAAGGCCATGGCATTACATGACGCCAAGTTAAGAATTGTGTGACATCTAGGTAAGATATACGTAATTAACTTCTCAGAGCTAGAGCAGAAATAATAGTTGGAGGATCCGTATCGAAGGAATCATGAGCAATCGTTTTTCATAATTAATGACGTGGGTAACTGGGAATCTTTCCATCTAGAATGCTAGCGACTGAATTATTTTCTGAGTTCTCATGACTAATAAATATGGAAAATCTATCTATATATACTAGTGGCCGGATCGGGCGAGGACAAGGTTGCCCTCGCTGGCCCCTGGTCGCCCTCGCCTGGGTTGGCGAAGGCAACCCTCGCCCTCCCCGATTTGGCGGGTGGCGACCTTCGCCGGCCATCAACGAGGCCCGGCAGTGGCCGGCGGAGGGAAAAAGAGGAAAAAAAGAGAAAAAGTAAAGAAGGAAAACAAATATATATATATATATATATATATATATAAATTGTCCCCATCAGCGCCGGTCGTGCTACGTAAGATGGCCGGCGGCCACGTTAGCAATTTTTTGCCAAGATTGGCTGGATGGTCTCAATTGGCAAAACGTGAAAAGGTTTAGGACTCAGTTAGCAAAATTAAAAAGTTTAGAACTAAATTGACAAAAATGCAATAGATTTAGAACTTTTTGGACAATGTTCCCTGCAAATTAAATTACATGTACACTGTTTTCCAGAGGCATTGAAGTTGCGAATAACGCTACATTTCCTAAAATCTTCTTGCGAAATCGGTATATCGAATGATGTGCCGTACTCTCGTCATATGTATTACTATGGATCGGGTAAACATAACTGCCATAAAAGTGCTTTACCTAGAATGGAATGTAGAGAAGTAAGATCCATCATCTGAAAAGCGAGATGGATAAGGTCATTTTCATGTAAGAGTGGTGATGCTGATGCAAACCTTTTGCTGCTCTCACTTAGGACCAACACAATAATGTTGCATGCATGCATGCAGCTGATGTATTTTTAACATGTGATGTGATCTCTCAGCTCCACCTGATGTATCGCCCCTTTCCTTTTCCTTTGAGTTTTTTACAAATAGGAAAGGTTTGGTGTAGGCTTGTTTTGTAAGAGGAAACTAACCAACCAAAAAAAAAAAAAAAAAAGGAAATGCTTTCCTGTCAATGACGGTACAATCTCAACCGTAGACCCACACACTATCACCGCGTATTTTGCATAAAACACTCATTGATTGGGAAATCGTGTGGTCAGAAATAATTGACAGTACTATCGGACTGTCAGGCTAGCAGTTTCCAAAAAAAAAAACGTAACTTCGCATGATACAAAATATAAAAGAGAATTCGAATATAATAATGCAAACCGATCGGTAATCATTTGCCATTTAAGATATTAATACTTCCACATGAATATGAATCGACGTGAAGTAGGGAGATTCTCGGGTATGTTTAGTCTGTCATAATGTTCGATTGACCGTCTTTAAGAAATGTAGATTCTACATGAACTCTTATATTGCGATTGACTTTAATCAGAATGAACTTTCCGTTAAGGTTTCGATTCATGGGTACGAAGCAGCTCCTTCTAGCTATGTATTTATCAATAATCGTCCTTTCACTTGCTTTCTTGTCAAACCTAGAAGGAGTAGGCGACTTAGGGGACCAGGGCCTCGTCTCCTTGGACGTACTACATAAATAGATGTCTGAAGAGAAGTTTTGGAATAGCCCTACAAGCTCTACGCAGATCGCGGTATGGTAAGGAGGGACAAATTTTGAAGCCACGGTGAGGGAAGGAATTGAAGAGAATGGGGTCCTCCAAAGAGGAAAAAACCAAGAAAGCTCTCTCATTCATTCCATTGCAGTCCCCACTCTCCAGTCTGCAGACCTCATTCAATTCGACCACGCAATGTATGAGCGGAGGCATTACTACCAACATCTCTTTGCATGCATGCAGGGAATGCTCCACTTGCCCCCCCTCTCTCTCTCTCTCTCTCTCTCTCTCTCTCTCTCTCTCTCTCTCTAACCCTATCATTAGATCTGTGACAAAATGGGTCATATGCCCATTTTTTAATCTATATTTGATGGAATGAGTTGTAATACGAGTTAATTATATTCAATGAATAGATTTAGGATGATAAGCCCGAGATAATTTGAGTGTTGAATGGGTTCACAGCTTATTTAGATCTAACCCACTTCTATGACTCGCTCGTCACACTCTTTTGCCTTCCTTCGATCTTGCGCTCGCTCACCTCAGTTTGAATATGAGCTTTCCTACACTGTGTTATATAGGAAAGTAATTTAGCAATATGGTAGGGTATGTATTAGGTACGAGTTGGGTCGATTTTGGTCACTAAATTTATATTTCATGAAAATGGATCGATTTGAGTTGGACTGCTTTCGACCCTACCCATCCGTTATCATCTAGTAGTTCTTACATAATGTGATTTTTAAATATATGGTGTGTACGGTGCATATAGTACATGTTAATTCGACGTGCCGTTTGTTCGGCGGGTGATGAGTAAATTAGTTCATTAAAATTTTGGGTGTTATTATAAAATTCAGAGATGTAGCACGTCGTGGTCGTACCAGAAGCAGGGAGAGTCTGTCTCCAGTGCTCTCCTAGTTTCTGTCAAACTAATTTTGACCGCACGATATTAAAAAAAAATTAAAATTTAAAAAAGGTTAATGTTTTTTACGAAAACTCTCGTGTATCGGGGAGGGACAGGATCTTCGGGCGTTTTGCGGGGGGGAGATGAGCGGTCGCGATCGGGTGTGGAGGTGGGGCCCGGCCGGGTTTGATTGCGCAGAAGATTCGCGGGGCCCGCCGGTTTTATGGGATGTCCCCCCCATCTCCTGCTGCTCCTGCGACCGTTGTTGGGTGCGTCTGAACCGAACCGCGGTTGCAATCGATTGGCAATCGAGTGTACGTCCATCTTTCCAATTGAATGATTACATTGATTAGGATCGGGTCATTGAAGGAATGCCCATGGGGCCTCGTAAGTCACGTGACGGCCCAATACCGACGGGCTTTCCTTGTGGATACCCGTCATTTTTTGGGCTTCATATTTTGCACACCACCTACACCAAACTCAAGTAAATATAATTTGAGTGACGTTCATAATTTGTAACCCATCAGTCGGAGATGTTGTGGGAGGATTCCTTCAACCGGTGATGGACGAAAACACCTTCCTTGTACAAATAGAAGTGTTGTTCTTCTCAGCACCTAAAAACCTATCCGCAACGTGAGATTGACACAACAAATTCATTGTTCCATGCGTCAAGAAAGAAGTAACAGAGGTCAAAGAAAAGGAGGAGGGGGGACCTAACACAACAAGCTTAGATAGGAGGAAAAGGACTTCCCCTCGTGGTAAGAAGGAAATCGCTTTCGCTAAATCACCAAACCGATGAAAATTAAGCATTTTCCTTCGAAAGATTTTTATCTTTTCCTTTATCATGAAAGTTTCAGCGAAACTAACGCACCCTAAGGCTCCATTTGTTTCATGGAAAACGACTTCTAGAAAAATATTTTCCGGATTTTTCAGCGTTTGGTTCGCGGAAAATAAACAAGTCAAGGAAAAAACACGTTCAAAAGTGAGGAAAATGTTTTCCTCCCTCATCTTTCCTTCCTTCACTCTTTCACATTCATTTTCTTTTTAATTATTTAAAAAAAAAATTGAATTTTGTAATTTAAATAATTTAATTTTTTTCTTTCCCTTGTTTTTTCTTTCTTTCTTCTTCTGCCGGTCGTCGGCCACGACGACGGCCGGCGACCGGCCACAGGCAAGGATGAGCCTCGCCAGCCTCGAGTGAGGCTCCACCTCGCCAGATCCGGCGAGCTCTAGTTCGCGTTGACCTCAAGCGAGGCCGAGCCTCGCAAGATCGGCGAGGCTCGAGGCTCCACCTCGCCTAGGGACGGTCATCTGCCGTCGCCGTGATCGACGACTGGCCATAGAAGAAGGAAACGAAAAAGAAAAAAATAAAAGAAAAAATTCAAATTTTATAAAAGAGGAAAAGAAAATAAAATAAAAAACTATTAAAATGAGTGCAAGGAGGAAAATCAAACCGAATTTTCCATACCAAACGGCTAAAAATCTTTTCTAGTTCATTTTCAGATTTTAGCCAAACACCAAAAAGTAGCGTCATTTTCCCTGAAAATGACTTGCTGGAAATCATTTTTTACGAAATAAGCAGAGCCTAAGCATCTTTTTCGCTTATGTCGGCATAAACCTTAACACAACGAAAACGATATTAGGCAACAATACAATCGCGACGCTAAGAAATTTTGTTGCTCAAGAACACACTTGTGTCAACGCTATTATAATGTGTTACCAAAGTGGCAACCTAAGGCAACCAAGGCGCAAAATGTTGCGTTAGACCAGATCATTAGACGACACAACCAAGGCCGCGTTCGTAAGTATGGTACAGGACAAAACCTGCTTTTGTTCGTTGCAATTTCTCATAGTCTTAAAAACAATTGTAATATGCGTTTTTTTTTTTTTTTTTTGGAAATTCTACAGCAACACTAGCGTGGAAATTTTATTTTTACTATGACTTTTTGGCAAGTGACAAATATTGTTATTTCATTACCTATAAAAAAAAAATAAAGAAGATCAATTTCGATAGAATTGATTCGAAAAGGGTTCAAAGATTCGATTGGTTAATATTAAGGGTCCCGGTTTTCTTCTTTTTATGTTTCGCAATTAGAAATTGAAAAATTAGATGAAAAGATAATTTGTCGCTTAGTGATTAGTCATGCTAGTCATTCTCTCTCCAATTAATTGAAGGTTCTAATCTCGTAATTGACACCTTCTCTGTGCTTAATGGCAAAGTTTAGACAGCACTTTATGGACCGAATTGAATTAATAAAATGACAACATCAAAAATTTCCATAAAATTCAAGGACTGAATTGAACATGTACAAAAAATTCAAGGACCACATTGAACAAATTAAAAGTACAATGATCCCATTGTAAATTGGACCAAAGTTTGGGGATCATATTGAACAAATTTAAAGTTCGGGGAGTGCAATACACATTGAACCAAAATTCAGGAACCGTTTGCGAGATTAAAAATACAATGCGACGCTAGTTACATGTGCTGCCCATTAAAACAAAGTGTCGCCTAATGTCTACGAATGGTTGGCCTGTCTTTTAGGCATTTGGGAGGTTGCATCAGGCTAGTTTTATGGAGCAGCGGTTCTTCATTTTTTCCGACATGATATGGACATGGTTGACAACTAGTTTTACTGCAAGGAATCATACAATGAACGAAACATTGTACGTCTCCTTATGTGCATAAGCAAAGGCTGAAGCATATACCTATGTCTAATCTAATAAGCATATAAAAAAAGGAATCAAATGGAATATCCATTAAAATACCAAACTCGAGCTTCTTGTTGTCCCCTTCCAAAACTTAGGTCTATATGCGCCTCCATCCGATAAGACCATGCAGTCCCACGTCGGTCACTTCAATACGCATATCCTATATAACGAAGCCAACTTTACAAGGCAGCAGAGAAACCAAAGAGCACAACCATCCTTCGCAAACCCTAATAGCGAAGGCCGTCATCAATGGCGAGCAAACTCGCGGTGATCCGGGGTCTCGACAATACCCGCACGCAATGGTATCACTTCACGACGATTGTCATCGCGGGGATGGGGTTTTTCACCGATGCCTACGACCTCTTTTGCATCTCCACCGTTTCGAAGCTCTTGGGTCGTATCTATTACCCCAATCTAAACGACAATGCGCCAGGTAAGCTCCCCCACGGGATCAACAACACCGTCACCGGCGTGGCCCTGATCGGAACCCTACTGGGCCAGCTTTTCTTCGGGTACCTCGGCGACAAGCTTGGCCGGAAGCGGGTGTATGGTGTAACCCTGATCCTCATGGCCTTCTGCGCCATGTGCTCCGGCCTCTCCTTCGGCTCCACCAGCAAGTCCGTCATCGGGACCCTGTGCTTTTTCCGGTTCTGGCTCGGCTTCGGCATCGGCGGGGACTACCCTTTGTCGGCGACTATCATGTCGGAGTATGCGAACAAGAAGACCCGCGGCACTTTCATCGCGGCGGTCTTTGCCATGCAGGGCGTGGGGATCATCTTCGCGGGCCTCGTCTCAATGACCCTGTCATTTGCCTTCCTCAAGTTCTTCCAGGACGATCCGATCAACAAGTCGCCGACTTTCGTGGCTGAACCCGAGGCAGATTACCTATGGCGGATCGTGCTCATGATTGGCGCCGCCCCTGCTCTTCTCACCTTTTACTGGCGGATGAAGATGCCCGAGACAGGCCGTTATACGGCCCTCGTCGAGGGGAACGCCAAGAAGGCGGCGATCGACATGGGCCGAGTCCTCAACATTGAACTTGAAGAGGAACAAGAGAAGGTGTCGCAGTTCAAGGCGGCTAACGACTACAAAATATTCTCGAGTGCCTTTTTTGAGAAGCACGGTCTTCACCTAATAGGCACAATGAGCACTTGGTTCTTATTAGACATCGCCTTCTACAGCCAAAACTTGACCCAAAAGGACATTTTCCCAGCAATGGGTCTCCTACCAAGTGCCTCTAAAATGAGCGCTCTTCGTGAAGTCTTCATGACCTCGAGAGCCATGTTCCTGGTCGCGTTGCTTGGCACATTCCCGGGTTACTGGTTCACTGTACTTTTCATAGAGAGAATCGGGCGGTTCAAGATCCAGCTCGTCGGCTTCTTCATGATGTCCGCCTTCATGCTCGCAATCGGGATCAAATACAAGGACCTCAAGGACCCGACCAAGCACGACGCATGGCTGTTCGCCATCTTGTACGGGATGACCTTCTTCTTCGCCAACTTCGGCCCCAACAGCACGACCTTCGTCCTGCCCGCGGAGCTCTTCCCCACCCGGGTGAGGTCCACGTGCCACGCGATGAGCGCGGCGGCGGGGAAGGCGGGCGCTCTGGTCGGCGCCTTCGGGGTCCAGACGTACACTCTGGACCAGACAACGTCCAAGATCCGCGGCGCCATGATGTTCATGGCGTTCACCAACATGCTAGGGTTTTGCTGCACGTTCTTGGTGACGGAGACCAAAGGGCGGTCCCTGGAGGAGATATCGGGCGAAGACGACGGGCAGGACCGCGCGGAGGAGGGGAGTGAATACAAATAAACAGCTAATATAAGATGTGCGACAGCACTGGAAATGCACGGTGACGATGTGTTTTGTGGAAGAAGATCTCGATACATATGCACGATCAAATACTTGGGAGGAGAACCAATAAAAGCAGCACGTTTATAAATATGGGTTTTGTTTTGTCTTATGCTGTCGTACATTGTACCGACTTCTCTATATTATACACACAATAAGAAACTCAAAATGTATGGACGTTTCGTTTGCTACGAGAGCTCAAGAAAGAGTGTTGTGTTAGGGTTTCTTCTATTCTTGTTTTTAACGGGCGTGGCCAGCTTTTTTCAAGACAAGAACAACTCGCGTACGCGCAAAGTGCTGGGCAAAATGACGCATCTGGGTACCATAGTTGTCTTCCATAGTAGCTATCTTACATTGTAATCGACGTAAACGGAGACTCTTAGGTGCGCATGGTAACATTTTTGGAAGTGGATTTCTGCTCCAGAAGTGTTTTTAGAGCAAAAATCCATTTGGTAATGCAACTTCTGAAGCATAAATCCATTTGGTAAATTTTTTTACTTCTGCAAGAAATTTCTATTTATGAAGTGAATTTTCACTTCTGAAGTTGTTTTTCCCCCAATTTGAAAAGTTAAAAAAAATTGCTTCTCAACTCAAAAAGTACTTCTCACCTCACCCTATTTTCATTACGCCTCTCTTGCCCAATCACACCTCCGCCGTCGCCGCCCGCCGCCGCCAACAACTGACCACCGTCGCCTGCCGCCGCCCCCTTGACCTCCACTGACCACCGCCCCCCCGCCGACCACCGCCCAACCACCAACCACCTCCGCTAGCCGCCACCAACTGCTGCCGCCCACAGCCATTGCCGGCCGCCATCGCCACCACCGCCGAGTCGCCATCTCCGGCCGTCAGAGTAAAAAATAAATAATATTTTTATTTTTAAAAAGTAAATCATATTTTTTAATAATAAAAATTATTTTTTAAAGAAATAAAAATAAAAATAAAAATGAAGTATAAATTTTTCGACCGCCAGCAATAATTCGTCTTATAAGATTTTGTGTTTATAATGTTCCGGAAGTAGAAATTTTCAACCGTTACCAAACGAATTTCTCTAATCATAAATCAACTTCTGCATCTGAGTAGAAATAGAAAAATCAACTTCTGACCAGAAATTGATTCCTGAAGCAGAAGTGTTGCCATGCGCGCCCTTAATATTAGCTGTTATAGACTACATATAGTACTATACGTGAGTCCCCCATTTGATCCGAGGTTCAGGACTATGGTCGGAACTACCGATTTCAATTATGGCCGATCAATCGGTCCATCGCTTGTCCAATTTCGATCACGAAAGCATCCACAATACGTCTCGTCAAGAGCCAGCGTCACGATAATCACATGATTTTCACTCTTATCTGAGTTTTCGACAGTAAAAGATGAGGGTAGCTCTCGAACTGTCAAGGTAAAACTTGCTTGCCTTTTCATGTTTTTCCAGATCACGGGCTTATTAGGCCTGTCCAATGGCAAAAACTAGGAGCCCTCGGGCCTCACATGGCCTGTCTTCCATTTCTTCAAGCTTAGTTCAAGAAAATGAACTGGGCCGCTCCGTTAGGTCAATTTCATCTGTCGCCCGTCGTTGACCTCAGATTGGACAGATGATGATGAAACCATGAAATTAGGCAACCACCCTACACAAGGAGCTAAATTTAACGGAGTTAAGGTTGAATTTAGGCGGAGAAAATGAAAATATTTCCAAGCATTCTCTCCTATTATTCAATATTTTGGCATAGATTCTTTCCTTTTGTTTCTTCCCGCGTACATTACACGCTTCATGGTTATTCTTTTCTTTAATCCTATCATCCTATGTTATAATTCTTCGAGCTGATTTAGGACCTGAATCCTAGAAAATCTTGAAAAGAAACTTCGGACTTTCAAACTCCTTTCTAATGAAAAACTTTTATCACGGAAAAACCATTCTAAAGCTCTTTAAACACAAATCCAGTCTTCTTCATTTTGAAGCTTAAGGTTGCTAGTCCATAGTCGTTTTTTAGTAAAATTCAAAGCAAGTTTAGAGATCTCTAAACGCCTCCTATGTTTATGATAAGAAGGAAAGTGTTGTTGATTAATGACAAAGGATTAATGATTATGGACGACATTGATTTCTAGTGTGAACTCGAAGTCATCCTTAGACGCTCTCATACCCGACCAATGAAGAAGCCCTAATCCTAAAAAAATGAAAAAAGTGGGGGATAAAAAAGGAAGCCGCCTTTCCCCCAAAAGCATCGTGGGCCGCCATCACCTGCAGCGCGGTGTGCCCGAGGATGATGGACTCGCGACCCCCAAGTGGGACCCGTCCCTCATCATTCGTCGTCCATCATTGTCAACGTGGAAGGTGGAGCTGTGATTGGGTGCAGAGCACCCATACGCTCCTCACGTGCTGCCCCCACTGATCGGGCCCCACCCCCACCCCCCAGAGCCCAAGAGAAAAAAAGTCTTGGCATCATGTGGGAGGGGCTTTGATTAGTCTCCGCCCAAAGGACGATTCTGTGGGCCCTTCCCGGGATTCGACGGCCACCGTCTCCTGGACGATGGTCCGCCGTTTGATTAGTCAACGCTCGATCGAAGTCGCTTTCGGGCTAAATTACAATGACCGCCATTGATTAAGCATGATTTATGTGGAGCATAATACGCCTGATTTGGGTTTGGATCGTGGGTCCGTGATGATCTTTCCTTCCGTCCTAGCTTGATAACAAATTCGAATTGATTTCTCTAATTTTAGGAAGCAAATTGCCTATAGTGCAGCGACCGCAAAATGATTGATTTGCCCTAATTTTTGAAGAAATTTATCCAAAATAAATTAGAGCAAGAATCAGTAAACATGTATTTTATGGTATCGATTTCATTCAGGGGATGAAAATGTGTACACATAAAGTTCGTGATACCTCATCGATATTTCATCAAATACCTAGTAGGGAGAAGGGGCGGCCCCAGCTTTCTCCTCACAATTAGGTCTGTTGAAGTATTGTCTCACATCACTTGACAAAGGATTTTAAATGCTATTTATATTCATGTGGTCTCCATCCACTTATCAGTTTAAGCTTTTGGGTTGAACTTTCTAACGTGAGTAGCTAAGCATCACTATCCCTTTCGCGAATGTGCGTAATCAACATACCACATGCCGCCCATAATCCGGCTTACATGTAAGAGGGAAGTGTTGAAGTCTTGTCCTACATTCCTTTGACAAATGGTCCTAAATGTTCTTTATGGTCATGCAATGTCCCTCCATCTATCAGCTTAGGCCTTTGCGTCGGAAGTTCTAACGGACTCCGTCCCGTGACGATTAGAGTGGTTATTGATCGGCATGTTTCGTCAGTTCCTCCTTATCATAGTTGGAAAAAAGAGTATCATCGTCAATGTACGTAATGGCTGCCCATGACAAGACGGTCGGCTCCTCCTTTACGTAAAAAAGTAGAAGAAGAGGGAATTGGAGGGCTATTCGATCCGTAGCTAGCATTCACACATTAAGCTAGAGAGATCTAAATCGATCGAAAAGATAGATTGCTAGAGGGAGTTGGACATGGGTGGACAGGATAGCTGCGCAATCAATGGGGTTGTCTTCCATAACACCATCAAAGTGCAAGAAAAAATTAGACGGCAACTGCTAAAACCCACCGACATGGCATGGCAACATTATGGGGACCCTATTCATCATTATTGTCCTCCTTTTGCTTTGCCGTACAACATTAGCCGAATTATTCACCCTTTGAATTATTCAAGAATTAATCTTGAGATGTGAGAAATTTCTGGTGAATTGCAACATTATGGTTGCTTATCGACCCACGAATTAGATAGATGTTTTATATATGATCCAATGACCCCATCAAGAACCGTGAGCAATTTCGCTATAATGATGTTCATTTTTCTTTCCTAGTTTCGTAATGGCTGCCCATGAGAAGATCGCTCGTTCCTCCTTTATGTAGAAAAACAACAGAGAACTGGATGGCTATTTGACTGTAGCTAATGTACGTAATGACTGCTCATGAGAAGATCGCTCGCTCCTCTTTATGTAGAAGAACGGGAGGGAATTGGATGGCTCTCTCTTTCCCAAGTTCACACTAATGTTGTCGCCTCCATTGACACGCTTGCCCATGTGTGGTGCAGTTTCGGTTTCCTATTATGCACCCATGCATCATGCCTCGATGGGGTATATGATCCACCTAGTTTGAGTTAAGGGTTCATTTGTCTAATGCCGAGGATTAGTCAGGGCGATTTGGGGCGGCTTTAAGCTAATTGTTAATTGCACGATATAAAGGCGAATGAACTTTGTGTGCAGTGCATTTTAAATTAGCTCAATCTTGGAAAATTAGCACATGGGTGTGAGTACGTGAGATATTTCCCGGCTTCATAGGTTTAACACTCGCTATGCAAATTGTTGGGAAAAGTACTAAAAAAGTCTCAAACTTATTATATTGGTACCAATTCAGTCATAAACCTTTTTCACTGGACCAATTCAGTCCTACCCTTTTTGCATTGATACCAATTAAGTCCATCCGGCCAATTTTTCACCAAAGATCATTGATGTGGCCGCCAACCGTCCTACGTGGCACCGTAAGCGCTAACGTGGATAGGTCTAACACTCGCTATGCAAATTGTTGGGAAAAATACCAAAAAAGTCTCAAACCTATTGCATTGATACCAATTCAATCATAAACCTTTTTTATTGGACTAATTCAGTCCAAAACCTTTTTTGCATTGGTATCAATTGAGTCTGTCCGGTCAATTTTGACCAAAGATCGTTGACATGGACGCCTGCCGTTCTATGCGGCACGGTAAGCACGAAAGTGGACTTCTTTTAATAATATTTTGACTTTTTTAAATTTTTTTGGTTTTGTTTTCTATGTTTGCTTCTTCTTCTTCTTCTTCTTCGCCTTTGGCCGGCAACAGCAGCCGAACGGCGAGGAACGGAGAGGGCATCGTGGCCCTCAGCAATCGTAGGCAAGGGCTGCAATGCCCTCATTGGCCAATAGGGCGAGGGCTCGCTCGGCCCCGAAGCACCGACACTCTCTGGGGGCCTACGTGTCGTGTCGTATCGTGTCGTATCGTGTCGTGTCGTGTCGTGTCGTGTCGTGTCGTGTTCGACACTCTCTGACATGTGACAAACACGTGGTTAGCGCTCCAAACACGCCAACGACACATGAGTCTTGCATCCCGACATGCTATTTCGACATGTGCAGGTCAATTTTAAGCATTGCCAATAAATTAGGGGTCAAAAAATAAATTTATCAAATATATATATTTAAGTCATATATCCAGCCATAAAAAAAAAAAAACTAATCGTGAATCCCTAAAAGAAGAAAAAGATAAAACCCATCGCTACATGATAATTTATCATGTATATATAAAAATATACATTTAATATACAATGTGTCCCAACGTGTCGGGATTCTCTATTTTTTGAGAAATGACGTGTCGGCGTATCGTGTCTCGTGCCAGTGTCGGTGCTATTTAGCCCTTGCCTAGACCCGACGAGGGCGCCACGGCCCTCCCCCAAGCTGGGCGAGGCCAAGATGCCTAGATCAGGAGCGCGGGCTTTACAGCCCTCGCCCATGGCCAATGAGGGCCAATCGATGGCCCTATTGGCCCATAGCAAAAAATAAAAGAAATAAAGCATCGAAAAAAGAAAAGCCAACCAACTAAAGTATAAAATACTTAAAAAAAATTAATGAAATATTATTTAAAATGTCGGCGTCGGCGTCGGCGTCGGCGTCGGCGTCGGCGTCGGCGTCGGCCATGTCACGTAGAATGGTCAAAATTGGTCAAAATTAGCCGGATGGACTCAATTGGTACCAATACAAAAAGGTTTAGGACTAAATTAGTCTAATTAAAAGGTTTATGACTGAACTGGTACCAATGCAATTGGTTCAGGAATTTTATTTTTTTTTTGTACTTTTCTGCAGATTGTTCATTGGAAAGCTTTATAAATTTGCCCCAAAATCACCACATTAAAAAAAAAAAAAACTAAGTTTTTTCATCCATATCAATTTGCATCTTCACTTTTCAGAACCGGCAATTTGCACTTCCCGGCAAAATCTAAAGCTTAAAAGACTACATAAACTTTGGGGAAACAATCATTATGAAAAATCTTACATCTTTTGATACTCGCCATTGCATACCCTAAGCCCGATCTCACGTGGACAGTATTCAAACCATCGAAAGCAACAATGGTGCTTAGACACGTTCGAACATCCGCACCTGGACATGTGGAAACTTCATGCATGGACAGACTCGACGAAACCCTAGTGGGACTTCCCGATAATCCCCGAGAGATGAAGTACAACCAGGCAAGAAACCAACGAGAAACCAAAACTTCCCCTTACATGGTGGGGGACCAAGAACTTCGAAAAACTGAAAAAAAGAGAAAAGAAAAAGGCGCATGAAAAATTAGCAGAACAACGAGAGACCAACGTTGTCGCTGTTCATTAAATTTGCATCGCCCAAGAGGGTGAGCCCCAGCTGCAGAAAATGCAAGAGGGCTCGCATTTTGAGTCGTTTTCTGCGGATTTCCTTCGCATTTTGAGTCGTTTTCTGCAGATTTTCTTCTCCCCAATTTAACCTACTCTAAAAGCCTGCAGAACTTAGATAGGCCTCTCATGGCCACACATCCGTAGCCTCAACTGAAGTTTGGCGTCTCCTATGGATGAGGCGTCTGTTATGAATTCAATGACCTGCGCAACTTGCGAACTGGCTATAGATTCACTGTGTGCAGCTCATAATTTGCAGGCTTGGATAAGAAAGTTACGGTACTTTAATCATGCCTGCGTAAAAAAAGGCTCTCTAGGATCTAGTAGGCGCAATTCATTTGATTTTAAGTCTCGGAAGAAAGCAGGTTGGAAATGAATAACGGTTACGCAGGCCGGTGACAACTAATAAGGTTATAATGGAACGAATTTCATAGTGAGATATTGTTAATAAATTCGCATTCCTCTATCAACAAAAGGGTTCTGCTAGCATGACAGTATGACAGTACAATGGTGGAATAATAGGCATAAGATCAGATGTGGGTCCCGCCACGATTGCTAAGTATTTTTTGCCATTCATAACACTTGCGATTGAGATTACATCGTTATACTGTTATACTGTCAGCTTCTCAAATCCTTAACCAAAAAGCCCAAGGGACATGTTAGGAGTTAAGATATACGGTGTTCTTAACAGCTAAAAATAGAAACAAATTTTTATTATGTCCATTGTCAGTGGAAAACACTGTTTCCACATGCCATGTCAAGGGGTCCGTTGTCACTTAATACTCGGATTATGTTCAAAGAATGGTCAAGTTGCAAAGTGCGGAAAGCTTTTCTCGAAGCGAACATAATATTTATGCAAAATAAATATATATATGATGGTTTAAGTGAGTACTTGAATGTGAAAATTCGTTCTTCCGGTAAAAACATTTTGATCAAACAAGGCTAGCTACACCAATGTGAATGATTTGGCATTGATTAATCAGTATGAAACTTCCGAAATGAATCTCTTTGTATGAAACTGGTTAGGGTGAAGCAGTTCTTTCTTATTGGAAGCTCGGAGAGAGACAGTGTAGTGTCCTATGGACTCAACGTGGCCTGCGACCAAAAAAATTTGTGCCCTCGTGTCTTCCAACATGCACGCTACTAAACAAAGCTCTGCTTCGCATTCCCTACTCGCGACACACAAGACTACAATCCACGAAACGTCCCTGTTTCGTCTTCTTCGTTTTAAAAGCATTCATGTCGGTCTATGCATCCGCCCAAAAGAAGGGTTTAATAAGTCCTTTGGATGTAGCAGATACAAAACGTTGTTTGAGGTCTGAGAGTGACCCATGATGGATTTGCTGCTCGACGACCTGATCTCCCACAACTTGTTCTTATTGTCTGGGATACATGCATGTGACCTCAGAAACTTATTTTACGTGCCCTTTCTCTCGCCGGCAAAGAGGATGTAATCGGCCGTTAGCAACTTGCAGAGTCGACCAGCTGTGCAGCCTCCTGCTCTCAGCCTTTATTCTCCGGCTCTGTGCAGGAGAAGAAATGGAGGAGGACAGATATTCCGCTTCCACTTTTCCGTTAATGCGAATACGGCTAGTGTGAAATACGTTTTACACAAATAATAATTGAATGAAAGATCTCATCTACTACCCAACGAATAGGGTTATCAAATTTAACCGAAAGTGTGTACATACCGTCGATTCCTTAATCACGCTTGTGGATTAACCTATTACACCACCGGCATACGAAAAGTCGATGTCACGGGGTTACTTGAGAGCGATATGAGCACTGATGATCATGTGGAGACTTCGGCTCCGATTGTTTTGCAGAAAATAAATGCTCTGGAAATCATTTTCCTATAGACGATCGCTTATATCATTTGAAATAATTGATCAACGAAAAATGCCTTCATCATTAATAACAATTTATGTCTAAATATTTTTGCGAACGATGAAAATATTCTTCGTTCATTCATTTTTGTAAGCATAGGAAAATGTTCTCCATATCATTTATTTTTCGCGAAACAAAAATGGAGCCTTAATGAAATGTTTGATGTTTTAGTATGCCTAGAATGTTCATTCTCTCGACCAAGATCAACATGCGATGAAAAAGATGACAAGGGTCCGACCAAGTGAAGATCTGCTAACGCAAGTGCTCGGTTTGGAGTTACCATTGATTATACATGCGCAGTTGAAGGAAGTGAAAGTGAGAAAACATGGAGAGAAAGCGGATGTGATCAATTTGCAAGAAGATAGGAGTGGGGTTGCCAAAGAAAGTGCATTAGTGGGATTTAGCAGAAATTACCGCGACACATCTGGCAAGATCATGGGTTGATTTTCTAAAGAAAACTCTCAAATATAGGTCTAATCCCAATTACGATCGGAACCCTTTTTTTTTTTTGTCTAATCTAATCTCAACTCTGCACAAGCCGTACAAAAATGGCTGGTTTTTTCAAGATTATCCATCAGGAGGCTAATTTGTGCATTTGGTTCGGCATTGAAAATGAGCCTCAAGGAAATGCAAAGGTCTTTAGCCTAAGAGGATTTGGGAAAATATTGTGTTTGGTAAAACTACCATTGTAAAGCAATTTGAGCTAAAGTAGTGTTTGGTAAAAAAAAATTGCAAAGGGCTTTGGTTTTAATTTTCTTTTTCTAAAATGAAAATGAAAACACTCCAGCGAAGGGCTCGGGCCGCCGACAAGCCAGATCTAACGTTGACACGGCGACTGCCGGCCCGGCGAGGGTTGCGCGATGCTGTCGCCTGGATTGCGCAACCCCAGGCATCGCGCAACTCAAGCGACCATCGCCTGGGGCCACGCAACTTCGCCGGCCCTTCGCCGACAACCCTGAAGAAGAAGATGATAATGAATGGCTTCAATCTAGGGTTTCACTTTTAAAAAGGTATAAAAATGGATTTTTAATAAGGTTTTGAGGGCAAAAATAGGCAACCGACTAATTTTCACTAATGGGGCTTTCAGCATTGAGCTTTCAGCCTTCCCAAGGTTGGCATTTGGCAAATGCCCCTTGAAAAAGCTTGCCAAACACCCTCGGCATTTCCCCAAGGGGCTTTGAAAGCCAAAAGCCCTTTGGAAAAGTTAAACTAAACACACACATATGAATGTGGGGGTGTTGGTGAAGATGCAGGCTCTGATAACGAACCTCTAATTGGTCATGATGTTGGTAATTGTGAAAAAAATGAGTGGCAATTTATGAGTGAGCAGATTTGGGATTAGAATGAAAGTTTGGGAATTTTTTTTTAGACAAAAAGAAATTTGGAGCAGAACTGGGATTAGACCTAAAATTAGAGATTTTTTTTTTTAAGAAATTAGGCGACAATGTCATAAAAGAGGGCCCAAAACTTGAAATTTTCTCTGCATTTTTCAATTCCGTTCACTTTACAATTCTCTGTGCTTTTACTTCCCATGTAATTCAATTCCATACATTTCGACTCAATTTGATTGTCCTTTTCAATGCAATCACTTTCCGCCGCACTCAGATTCCTAAAAATCAGCCTCCATCCGAACCCCGTTCGACGCACTTTTTCAACAATATTTACTTTCCCTTCTCCATTATTCAATTTTTTTTTAATGGACATATATACTCTGGTTATATTTAATAAACAGAACATTTGTAAAGCGATAAAGTCGGCCACAAGCAAAGTCACTCTCTTATTTCGCACTCTCGCCGGTTTCCATTTTCATGCAAAACGAAACGTGTGGCTCCTGTTGCACCGTTATCAAATGAAAGTAACGGCACGGTACTTTTAACAAAGCTCCTTTTCTATTATTACCCTCGAAAGAGCACGTCCAATATTATAACATATGCTAGTTCAATGTTCACTTCACATGTCCCCCGACAAGGTATTTTTGCACTTTAGCTATAGCATAACTAGCCGTCCTCTTTGTCTAAGAACCCGAAAAATATGGTAGTTCGAGAGCGTATTTGTATTATACTTTTTAATTGTCCATACATACGGACTTCCGAAGAAATTTGAAAAGGCATTTTGAACAAAATTAGGAAGACAAAGGGGAAAATTACCATGTGCGAATACTAATTCAGTCATATACTTCTTCATTTTGTCAATTTATTCATAAAATTTTGCGTGAAACTCTAATATAGTCGTTCCGGCCAATTTTTGCCGGAAATCACTGACGTGGCGGCGTACCACGTAGCACAAATCACAAACGAAGTAAAGTGTAAAAGCAAAAAAAGGAAATCGAGACACAAGGTTTATCCTGGTTTACCCTTATACTAGGGCTACATCCAGCAACGGATTCCACTATGATTTGCTCATCGCACCTCTCTATTACATCACTCAATTATAAGAGAAAGATATAATATGCAGCAGTAATTATTCGTGTGCCCAAAATCAAACTACCAATGAAAAAATATGGGCTCAAACAATAAAAGCTCTCTGGCGACTCGAGGACGTTACTTTCCTGTCGATATGAAGTATGAACCACATCCCAACAGTAGGACGGCAGGGAATGAATGGACCGTCACGTCATTGATTTTTCAATAAAAATTGACCGATGTGACTATATTGAAATTTCTCGCAAAGGCTTCGGACTGATTTGATATCCGTACAATAAATTCAACATTGATTGGACGATTTCGCGGAGGAAAAGCCGTGAGCAGGGACTATGTAGCTCCAAACTCACAGCCGTTATCATACCAAGTAGGAGAGATATCCACGAATCAAATCCAAAAGCACTCTTAAGAAAAACAAATAAACAAATAAATATGGATAATGGCTCTTTGTGGCATCCATGATAGGATAGATAGTTACTAGTCATCGGCAGTCGTGGAAGATTTTTCCACAGGTCAAGTCGGTGAGCAGTTGATTGGAGGGGGTGATTGAAAAGGAAATTTCCGACAGTGGCGAAATTTAAAAATAAAACGTGGTGTTCACTGTTCATGTCTCGCAAGCAAACGCCGATAGAGGCGGCCTCCTTCGATCCTACTCGTTCGTACGTGGTGGGTCGACAGCTGATGCAACCAATGACATGCTGCTGGCCCCAAATTAACCATGGCCATCTCTTTTTCTTTTCTTTTTTTCATTTGTGTTTGTTGGAGCGACAGTAACACTAATATTAAGAATACTAGCATTATCCTATTTTGTTATTGTTATTGTTGTTATTCTTGTTATCTATGCTACTCGACTACGGGCGACACCCGAAAATGGCCAAGGTATGTGTTGACTTAGCGTGGCATCAGCCATATTGGGCAAGATATCGATTTTTATAATGATCGGTATAGGTCTAACATACGTGGAGAAGTGGTTAGCGTGACTAGCGAATTTGTTACCAAAGGAACCGATACTCGTGTAGCATGTAGGGAACAAGTCTTAAAAGTGTGGAAGTAAGATCCCGAAAGCTCGTAGCTATAAAAAGGCCTACTTGTGAGGGAAGAAGGGCATGCGCACTCAACCAAATCTCGAGATTTTACATACTTCATCCAAGTTTCGGGAACAAACCCTCGTTCTTGTGTGTTTGTTTTGAGCTTATGTTGCCGGTCTTCAGCTCCAAGGCACTCATACGCTTAGTTCATGCTCCTTTTTAAGCTGTAAATCGTCAACTCACAAGGAGCACGCACGTCACGCATTTGCCAATTCTTCAGAGTTTGGTCTTCAGTGGCGAGTCTCCATAATCCGTCCTATAATCGGAAATAAACAAAAAAACTCGTAAATACGGATCTATTCTATCGCCATTTTCATAGTATTCCCTTCTTTAATGTTTGAATTGACGAAACATGATGTTCAAGAAGTCTTCTTCTTTTTTCCCGTTTGAATTATCTATTGAAGGAATACACATATATTGAAGGAATGAACTAAATTAGTGTGTGTATGTTATGATATTGTTGGGATTTGATGAATAATCCCATGGTAAGTGAATGAGAAATGGAGGAGAGAGAGTCCCACATAGGAAAAAGAGTAGATGGTAGATGGGTTTAAATATTGGAACTTCACAAATGGGTTTGGGCCCCAAGGGGCACCGCACTTTTGTGGACGGGGGAGGACCTACGCAAAGGTGGATCGGTCCACACGCGCAGTGTCGTATTGCTTGTGCTTGCTATGGAATTTAAGTAGCCCGCGACGAGAATACTCGTTGACCCCACAAGAATAAATAAATGGACACGATGAGCAAAATCGAAAGCATGGGGACGCATGCTTTACCGTATTCGCTATGTCGTATTTGCGTCCAGCAAAGAAACCAATACGCAGTGTCGCGTTCGACCAGCAGTCTCGTGGTCAACGGACTTGTCCTGAATCGTAAGTGCTGAGTAGCAAAGGCAATACCCTTTGAACCATGTGTCCATTTTGACTGTTCATTAATCCCAAAATTGGTGAATCCCGGATTGTTTCGCGAAAGATGAATAATCCAAAAAATATTTTTCAAAATAAGATCGCTTGTATCGCTTGGAATAATTAATTAATGAAAAATACTTTAATTATCGACGACGATTTATTTTTAAACATTTTCGTAGACAATGGAAATGTTTTGGTCAATTCATTTTTTCAATTTCTAGATCATTCATTCTTTATGTAACAAATGGAGCCTTAATTCTTTTAATCTTTGTCCTTTTTAGGCATAATTCTCACAAAAAGAAAATCATCAACTTTAAGTCTAATCTCAATTCCGTCCCAAACTCTCTTTTTTTATCCAAAAAATAAATTCACAAAATTTCACTATAGTTTCAAGTCTGTTCCACCGTCAAAAAATCGCCATTGGTTTCTTCAGAATTATCGACATCAAGTTCAGTTAGAAGTTCATTATCAGAACATATGTATTTACCAACATCCTCACTTTCATATGGAACGAAAGCAGCCTCCTCATGTTAATAATTTTGAGGAAACCAGAGGCTATTTTTGGACACATGGACAGATTCCGTACTGGAGTGAAAGTTGGTGATTTTTTTTATGAAAAAAAAGTTCATGATATAATTAAGAATAGAACTAAAGTTAAAGGGATTTTACGAAATAAGGCGGTTCTTTTTGTAGATGAAATGGGAGGGACTTTAGTTCTTCTCTAATTAGTGGTCTAAAATCAAATATAATGAGGTTGAGAAGCAACTGTCATTCCTCTAATCCCACTAAATTCGTGTCTTAATCACACTGCACAATCACCGGTGACCATTCCAAGTGTCATTCTTCCAATTTCGCCAGAATTGACTAAACTCACAAAAGCTGACCCATCTGCAATTTGCCGCACCAAATGCCCACGAGCAAAACAGCAATTAGTCTCCCTAATCATACGCTAAACTCCAATTACGTGGACGAGGCGCATGTTACAAAATCATCGCCTTCTCCCACATCCCATCACCTCCATTATCTCCCCCTCTTCAATTCAAACCCTAAAAAAAAGGAAGAAAGAAACTTGTGTCTGGCTTCAGACACCATCATGGGGTCGCTTTCAGTCCCACGATTCAAACTTCTGGTTGGAGTAATAGTCAAGCAAGAGGCAGTGCTGGTCTTCCAACAGTCTCTCGCACGAGATCTAATTATAATTTGTCTGCACAAATTTTATAATTAATGCGACCGCAGGAGAAAAAGTAGACGGCCCTTTGGCAAAAAAAGAAAAAAAAATCTTGACCCTCTCCCGGATGCTTCCTTTAGACATAAAGGGCATCGGTTAATCATACTTAATGGCTAACGAAAGTAGACTTATTCTTAAACAACCCATGCAAGTCAAAATCCCTCTTCGTCCAATTGTCATCTCCGAGGACGGAAAGCGTACCCGTTTCGATTCATCAGTACGTTGCGTTTGCTGGCAAGAGATGGACCATGAAAATTAGTTGGTAGGTTGATGAATTTCGTCGGTGATTAATCATAGTGCCCTTTAATTGCATCGGTCAGAACAAGTTGAAAGCAGGATTTTGGGGTGTTATTAGCAAGTTCTTGACGATGGGAGACTTATAATCACCTCAATCATCATCATCATCTTCAGCTATGCACCCTCTAAATTGTAGAATTTATGCTATCCTATATAATAAGAGGATAATATATAGTTCAAACTCTACTAACGAAAAATTATTGTTTTTATTATAAGATTTCGTGGGATCACTGCCAACTGTTTCGTGGTCTCATGAAATCTCACATGATATCGGAGCCGGAGGTTTTGAGTTAAAATCTTTCTAGACCCCCATTTACTTCTCCAATTACATATTTTCACAATACTAGACAAAAAGATCAGACCGAGCGTTAAGGTGAGTGATGGAGTAATTATATACTAAACCGTGCATTCATCTGTCGACTTAAACTTTTGGATCTAAATCTCGCATTTAGATCTTGTGAGCGGAAGATGAGGAATTCAGAGATGCTGGAGCGAGAGAAGATGGGGAAGGATGGGTATGGTCAAAGGGTGAAGAACTTGTCCAAAGATACTGAGAATGGGGTTGCCAGACATGAGTGTGGACAATGAATCCTAGGCAGATGTTTCATTTGACTTGCCCAACCAAGTGGGCGGGGAAGACGATGTGATGTTCCCAACCACTCCGGCAAGAATAGATCTTTGTCTTTTGAAACTTCTTCGGGCAAAAATAATAATAATAAATGATAATTTAGTACTATTATTCGTCACCCGTCAAATGGACTTATCACTATCGTCACCGGAAGCTCAGCCAACCAGTTAGGGATTAGTCACGTGTTCGACTCCGATTAGCCCGGTCGGGAACTAGTTGCGTTATGTTGGAGCTTTGATTGATCCATAAGGGCTAATGTTGATGGGGCAAAATTCTGAAATTGAATCGAGTGGCCAGAGGAGGCGTTAGAGAGGGCTAACAAAGTCAATAATGATGCACAACAATGAATTCCCTCCTGCCTTGTGGACACAACACATTTCCTGATTTCGTCCACTTTTCATAAACTTGGCGGCAGCAGAGTCTTCGTAACAGCGCCACCCACAGCCGGCAAAAGGGTGGGGGCCAAATAGAAAATTCGCTGTCATCCACTCTCCTCCACCAAGAGATGATTTTTAGCTTGCAGGATATAGCAGAGCCTCCACTTTTATTTAAGCACCACGACGAATCGGGTCGAGTGGAACCGAGCTCGAGTTTTTCGATTGCCTTCAACGCAGAGCTCGAGCAGAACGAGCAATGTTCGATGGAGCCCGAGTCGAGTTTTGGACACGAGTGCGTCGGTCGAGTCGAGTAACTCCATCGACCGATTGAGAGGGAAATAGTAAGTATGGACTATATGAAGGATGACATTAAAAAGAGAAGAAAAAACAAAACAAAAATTGGGCTTTCTGAGAAAACGAGACGCCGTTTCATACGAAGTCGCACCGACTTGACCCGATCAAAAGCTCCGTTCCAACCGCAAATCGCGCCTGCTCGTTTGGTGCGCCCCCGAGGAAAAAAAAGGGAATGCCACTGAATACGATTGAACGTAGACACGTAATGGACTTTTCATTCGCCACGTAGATAATTACGTCGAATAAAATAAAATAAAATAGACTAATAAACTGAATGCGCCACGTGGTAAAGGAAGACACCAACGAAAATATTGCAACCCTCTCTTCTCATTGCTCCGTCCGCGTCAACGGTTGTACACTCTTAACAAGGCCAACATACACTTGCGACTTTTTCATTATTATTCTCGGGAAAATAGTACAAAATCGAAATCTCGGCAATACAAAACCAGCTCACATGTCTCTCCTCCGTTAACTTTGACGGAGATTTTTCAAAAACTAATTACTGCTGCTAATACTAAACGAACTCGCCGGGGATTTCTTCGCCGCCGGTACAAAAATCTGCCAAAATCCGGCAAGTCAACGACGGCTATGCTCACTCCAAAACAACACTGTTCGTTACGAGAAACTCGGTCTCTCTCTCTCTCTCTCTCTCTCTCTTTCACACTCTCTCACACTCAAAGTACGGCGAGAGGGTCCGACGAGAACCAATCGCCGATCTCTCCGAAGTAGTCGTCGACCTGGCATATGTCCATCGGCAGCGACCCGAAGTCGTCCGATGACGTCGTGTCGAGGAACACGTCGCTCAGGTCCTTGCTCAGGCTCAGCATGCTGCTCTCCGGGAGGGCGGCGTTGTGCGTGTCCTCGAACAGCGACGACTCCATCGGAGGATCGAAGTTGCTGTAGAAGTCGTCGAGGAACGGCAAGTCCAGCCGCAAGTACTCGCTCGAATCGGCCAAGCTCGTCTCGCCCTCACACTCCAGATCGTCGCGAGCTTCATCGACCGGCTCCTGAGCCGGCGGTCCGGCCTCCCGACGGAACTCGGTCTCAGCACTATTATTGGAACGAGTCCGGAAGTGGAGGACGGAAGTCGGGGACGAGAGGTTGTGAGACTCCTCTCCTGAGTCGTAGCCGGAGACGGAGGAGGCCGCGAGGATCTCGCTCTCCGGCGACGGGTCTTTGCTCGGCGACGGCGTGGAGAAGTTGGTCAAGGCGTCGGGGCCGCGGAGCTTGATCGCGGCGTTGTCGTAGACCATGGCGGCCTCCTCCGCCGTGGCGTAGGTGCCCAGCCACAGCCGCACGCGGCGCGTGGGGTCGCGAATCTCCGCAGCCCACTTCCCCCACGGCCGCTGTCGCACGCCGCGGAACTTCTTCTCGCCCGCCGCCGACGAGACCTTCAGCGAGGGCCGCGTCCTCAGACCAGCGGGGGCCGAGTCGCTGCCGGAGCAGCTCTTCCTGCGGCCGCCACTGCTCGAGCCAAAGCCGTTCCCGGAGGCAGCTTCGAATTTGATCTCGCTGACATAGCGCTTCACGCGCTGGCGGCGGAAGAGCGACTCGGCGTCTCCCTCCTCCTCCTCCTCCTCGTCGGACGAGTCCGTGGCGTACGGGTCGGTCACCGATATCCGTACGGTCCTGGGAGGAATGGGGGCGTCGTTCTTGGGGTGCTTGGAGAGGAGTTTCCTGGTGAGGCTTCGGTGCTCGGTGTACTTGATGGGGCATAGGATGCTCTGGTGGTCCATTTTTGGCTATTGATTCTCTCTCTTTCTCTTTCTCTGCTCGCATCAAACTAATCGAAACCCAAAAAGGAGAGAACAAGATGAAAGAATATCGGCAAGATTGGGAATAAAGTAGAGAGAAAGAGCAGTGAAATGGAAGCTCTCAACTCAAGAACCTCGAGGAATATAAGGAGAGAGAGACACACACACACACACAGCGCTAAATCTTGCAAGAAAATCTCTCTCCCCTCTCACTGAGGTTTCTGCATAGATGGAGAAGAGGAGGGGGCGAGGAAAGAGGCCCTTTTTATCAAGGGGGTCAAGCAAGCGTTCTCGTGTGTGGAAAGTTCAGGACGAGGAGGTCTCCTCAAGATTTTCCAAGATAGCAGCAGATAGTATTCCCTATTCTAATTTTAATAATCATAATACGCAAAAGCGTCTTGCCCAGATGACTTTGGCGCACACCACTTGACGGGGAAAACAGGGGAAGAAAGTCGACACAAACTTTCTCCTCGGCAGGCCAAAACACCGAGAGTTGGAAAAGCTTTCAGGAGCGAAGAAGACGATGAGGACGATGATGATGACTCAGAGAGACAAGAGTTTGTATTCGTGATGGCTTTTAACGGTGAGAGACTGAGAATGCACTGAATTCGCTGTTTTATAGCATCCCAACAAGCCGAAACAGGCAACACTCCCCCACCCCCCTCCCCAAAATTTATTTAACGAGTTTCCTTTTTCGCCATCGTTAAATAATAGGGTGTGACCTTTCTTGGGTTTTTGTTTGTTTTTCTTCTCTCTCTTTGGTTTGGTGAGAAATTAGGGGCGGGTCGCGTCAGGGCCGGTCCGGCCCAACCGACGGGTCTCGGCAACGACCCTGATCGATCCCCGAGTCTCCCCGCCGCATCCCGGCGACCGCTCACGATCTCGACGCGTGGCCCCCCGTGGGGCCCCGGGACGAATGGGTCGCCAATGAGAGCGATTCAAATGGGCGGTGACTCAGCAAACGGAGTGCTGTCTCGGACACCGTGATGGCAGTCACGTGAGGCCCAAGATACCCGGCCCTGTCCACCCCCCCAAAAAAGAAATCGTCGGTCAAATCGGTCTTGATTAGTGCCACGTCACTACTTTGACCGCAACAGGACTCAGCGAGGAGTTTACTCCCTTTCAGACCCTTGATCATGGCCAAATACAGCCTAAGGCGCTGAGGTCATATTGGTAATTTCAACGAGTCTAACACTTCAGCTCGAGCTGGCGAGTGTGGGTTAATGAGTCATTTTGTTTCACCAGTTAAAAGCGTCGAGCAGACATTTTTTAATGTACTTTTGCGATTAAACTCTGTTGATTCAAAATTAAATCTTTTTTATTTTTTTTGCATTTTTTTTTTTAACTTTTTTACCGCTCGGGAGTAACATGGGGAGCAACCTAGAATTTGCCGCCAATATACAACTCGGCTTTGTACTTCCTCTGGGTTGTTTCTGCTCCAGTAGTTTCTAACACCGAGATATGCGAATATCACGCGCTAATTACCGCCCCTGACTACCACGCGCCGTAAATAACCGCAGAAATGGATTTATAAGATTCATATTACATGACTTCGTGCCTTGTTGAGGACATAACGATGTATCGGGATGTTATGTGGCACTGAAAACCCCAAAAACCGCTCTTCTTTAAATCGAAAAACTAATGATAACTTTCTCATTAGACGTCCTTTCGTTGATTAAAAAGGATAAAGATGCTAATGAAGACATAATTCCTACCGGTAACACGTGATTAGCGACCACAAAAAGTGTGCCAAAAAAGTACAATAAGCAGGCCAAGGCAATGGAAGGTTAACAGTAACCCCAGTTAATTCTTGCAATTTGCAATGTCTCGTAGTTTTATGGGATCTGACTCGTGCATCATTGGTCCACGGGTTAAGACTTGTCCGTGAAGTGTTTACTTTTTAACCCCCAAGTTATGTTGATCATTTCACACCATAAAGTTGGCGGAAAAAGTAACGAAAATGTCCTAAACTTATTGTACTTATGCCAATTCCATGCTAAATCTTTAAATCTGATCAATTTAGTTCCAGACATTTTGCAATTATGTCAATTGAGTCCATCTAACTAATTTTAGCCGAAAATTGCCGACGTGGACGCTGGTCGTCTTATATGGCGCAGACGTGGCCATTTTTCTTTCTTTTTTCCCTTCATTTGGGTTGGCATCCCTCACCGTTCACTTGGTGAGGGCCGCGATGCTTGCCGGCCAAAATGAAAAAAAAAAAAAAAAAAATAATTTCTAATAAATTTATTAAAAAAATATCCACGCCATGTGGGACAACCAGTGTTTACGTCAACGATTTTCGATTAAAATTGACCGGATTTACTCAATTGACACAAATGTATAAGGTTTAGAACTAAATTAGTCCAGTTGAAAGGTTCAAGACTGAATTGCCACCAACGCAATAGGTTTACGATTTTTCTTGCTTACTTTTCTCTAACATTGGCGGGGGGATTAATGAGCAGTTAGCTAGTGCAAAGGCATGAATGATTAGGGAAGTTCCCTCTTTATTAGTTTTCAAACTCCTGTCCTAATGCGGTTTGAGCGAGGCGAGATAGCTCTCGGAAACCATCAAGACCTGAGAAATGACTGTAGAAATTATTTTGAAACTCTGGACCGTATCATTTTGCGATTTATGTATGTTAATCACACGAGAGGTGTAGTAATTCTCTACGTAACTCGAAATACTGGGAGTCTGGGACTTCGTGCGTGGCTCTACACGTCTACAATTTGTTTTTACTTAGAGGAAAATGAAGCTGTGATGAAAATCAAGCGCTGAAGGGATGGTTGGCTTTCGGCTAATTGGATAAACGAAAATGATCAAATAATTAAATATTAAAACGCGCCTTCATCCAGCAATTTAAGCTTTTAAAACAGTTGGCACCGGTCTCACAAAATCTCACGCTGTGTCAGAGAAGGAGGTCCTGAATTCAAACATTTTCATGTCCCATTTGCCTCCTCAATTAAATATTACCACATTGCATCGATTACAATGACTTAATGGCTAAATCGAATGATATAAGTAGGCTTATCAAAATAGGTCATAAACTCATTTCTTAACTCTTATATGGTGAGATGCGTTGTTACATTGGTTAATTATCTACAAAAAATTGGTTACAAATAGGTTTAAACATAATGTGGGTGTTAAATAAATCATAAATTGATCGTAAATGAGCCCAACCCATCTCCACGACTCTCTCCTTATTCTCTCTCGCCCTCACTCGATGTCGTGCTCACTCACTCCGCACTCTCATCTCAGTTTGGGTATGCATTTTTATAGATTTGATTAAATATGGAAGTACTTTAGGAATATGGATTGAGCCGGGTATGGGTCGCTAGATTTACATTGCATGGAAATGGGTCAAAACATGTTAAATAAATATATTTAGGTTTGGCAATTTTCGAGCCAATCCAACTCACCTGTTTGACTGGTCTAAATATAGATAAGGTTTCAAACTTTTGGTGAACTTATGTCGATGAACTAGATGGATAGGTGCATTTCTTGGATTTAACCCCTTTTTTGCTTTTTAACGAATCCAACGTGTTCGACTCCCTTCCTCCGATGTGAAATCATGGGCATTTGGAGGTCACATTGATTCGCATTACCATCATTTATCCATCCACGCAAGATTTTCACAATGCTGATCAACTCTGTAAGCGAAAAAATAAATAAATAATATTAAAATATATTAAAATATTATTAAGAATTGTCCAGGTCAGCGTCTGCCGTCCTCAGCCGTGTCATGTAGGACGGCCGGAGTACACGTTAGTTATTATGGCCAAAATTGGCAAGATAAACTCTAGAAAATTTTGAAAACATTTAGGACTCAATTGACAAAATTAAAAGGCTTAGGACTGAATTGACAAAAATGTAATAGATTTAAAATTTTTTGGACAATTTTACCCGGCATTACATGTGAAGCGAAAGTTACATATGACAAAATATCTTTGAACGGCAAATAACACAATATGATGAAGTTGTCGGAATTCTCGAGGCAACGAAGTTTGTCCATTCTGCTAATTTGGTCAGTTCTTGATGCCTGACTATATATTATAAGCAGCAAAAATTGGAGTTTTCAAGAGTATTTAATCTCCGTGTTAATTAATTGAGGTGATGAAGAGTGAAATGTAAGGAAACACCGCAAAATTGACACGACATGTGAATGTTTGACTGGTCAATTCCCTTATCTTAGACATTTGCTTCTGGCTTTAGCAGGATGATTGTGTATGAAGACATCTCTTATTCCTACGAATGAATCAATGTACAAGAGCAAATATACTTCGGCAATAATACCTTGTGCCGAATCAAACCAGTCAGATACGTTAGTCAACGGAATGTAGGGAATTGTTGGTGACTTGTAAGCCGGACAAATCAGGGAATGGAATGGAATGGTTCGGCTCTGTTTTGATTTGTTTGTGTGACTTTGGAAATTCAAGCAATGATCAGACGACTCTCCGATACGGCGCATCGCAACAAAGAAAGCCTCACTTCGTCTCGCTGCCTAAAATCCGAACCTTGAATTCGGAGCTGTCTCCGTGGCTCCGCAAGGTGATACGCGAACGTGAAAGTCGAGGCGAGAGAGAATTTGGGATCGATGACATTCCATGCGCCGCCCGAGTGGCATAAGTGCGTTACTCCTCTGTTGGGTTTCATGTCCCGATGAATCGAGTCAAAATACTTCGAGGCTACATTTGATAGTCAAGATAAAATTCGGGATATTCTATATTTGGTGCATGCTCAAAACAGGATAAAGTCGAATATAAAATGGATATAACCCGAATAAAACTAACTCATGGAGATAGGCATGGCCACGGTTCAGGAACCGACGGTTTCGGTTCAAAGTTCGGGGGAACCGGAATCGGAACCTTAAGTGGCAGTTTCGGTTCCGGGCCCGGTTCAACGGCTCTTTTCTTTTCTTTTTTTTGTTTTGTTAATCCCATTTTCGACGGTTCAGAACCGGCCCGGAAGCCATTGGCCGGTTCCGGTTTGGAACCGCGGGCTCGGGTTTGACCCGAGCGGTTCCGGGCCCAAACCGGCCCGTGGCCATGCCTACATGGAGAGGTCAAATAAAGGTTGATAGAATTTATAATGTTCATAATTTAAAAGTTATTTTTCTCGAATAAAAAATTCTTAATTTAATAAAATTTACATAATATTTGAGTATTAATAATGGTTGAATTTTGATATGAAAAAATTCAAACTAGCGAAAAATAACAAAAATTTCGTTTTTATTTATATATTCTATTGTATTTCTGTCTTATAATATAAACTCAAATGGTATTTATATTTATTACATGCTGTACGTATTTTACTATATTAGGCAATTTAATAAAATTTTATTAGAGAATGATGGAAGAGGAAGAAAGAAAGAAAGAAAATGTAAAAGAATTAAAAAGACAGCGGAAAAAACATATAAGAAATAAGTAAATAAAAATGAAATAGGCAAGAGTGTCGCAAGAGATTCTCACCATCTCCATTTGTGCAATTTTTGAGTTCATTTACATTGATACGCCGTTTATGCCTAACAATTGACATGATATGATGTGAAAATATACAACTTTATTACTGTGATTTACCAAACACTTGATAGGATATAGCATAATCCTTGAATTTCATGTCATATCCTATCCGATCTTATCTTGACTAGAAATTCAGACAACCTAACGTAGCCCGAGAGTATTACGGTTGAAGACTGATCAGTATAAATGGGGTAACGTACAGAAGCAGAGCCGATTCAATTCATCTCGGAGCTTATCTCGGACTCTGCCCCCATTGAGCCAAGCGAAACCATGAACAGAAAAGGGACAGACAGACTCCAAAATAAAACTACGTTTACACCAAGTTCGACGGATCACCAGTTGGCCCGCGTGTCCGAATACCAAAGACCCTCTCTGGTCGTGAGCGCGCTAAGATCAAGAACGAGATTTTAGTCTGTGCTCGAGCACCGATTCCCAAAGAGATCCTGGCTCGGGCGCCTTCCTCAACGATTCACTAAAATCACCTACTCAATCATATGAGAAGCCCATGATTCGAGGGCGAACCGGGCGACGGCTCGTGCTCGTCGGACCGTACATGCGCACAAATTTCCAATCGAGGACGAGAGGGCCGATGCAAGGGGCATCAACACGAGCCGAGCAGGGGACACCCAACTTGGCAATAATGGAGCTTTCCGTCTTTTTCTTTTGCCTTTTTCGGGCGATGAAAGGCAATAATGAAGTTCGAAATATGGAATTACTAGTGATAAAATTTGGAAATTGTGGAAAGAAGATTAAACTAAAGACGAAGAACGGCCAACTCCGACACGACATTGAAGCTTTTTATCGCTGGGGTCCTTGGGGTCTGCGATTCTACGACGAACAAGCTGAGCTCGAACTTTGACGGAGGTAGATTTATCGAAGTGGGTGTAATTTATAAATAAAAAAAATTTAATCCCACGACGTGTCCGTACCACCAATGATAATTTTTTTTTTTCACGAGGCCGGTCTGTCACCGCCAGCTTCTTTTTGAAGCGAGGGATGTTTTCTCTCTCTCTCTCTCGCCAGCTCACACGCGGACACATGCACGCACGTACGTTGATGCTCATCGTCATTAGACATTCAGGAAGATTATAAAAAAAAATTCATAAACATATTGTATTTTTACCAATTTGATCCTAAATCTTTTAATTATATCAATTGAGTTCTCAACCTTTTAATATTTTGTCAATTGAGTCCACAAGGTCAATTTTGGCCCCAAATCGCCGACGTTGGCATTTTTTTTATAAATATTATCTCATTATTTTTTGAATTATTTATTTATTTATTTATTTATTCTTTTCTTTTCTTTTTCTTTCCTTCTTCTTCTAACCAATCGCCAGGCCTCAGGCGAGCCTCACCCCGTCCAGCAAGGCTCGTCCTCGCCGGCCCTCCTTGAGGCTCGCAACCGGTTAGAGGAAAAAGGAAAGAAAAAAGAAAGAAAATGAAAATGAAAAAAGAAATAAATTAAATTTAATAAAATATCAAAATATATTATTAAATTACCAACGCACGCTCACGTCAACGATTTCCTGATCAAAATTGGTCGCATGGGCTCAATTGGTAAAATTTGAAAAAGTTTGCGACTCAATCGACACAATTAAAAAGTAAGACTGCATTGGCAAAAGTACAATAAATTTATGATTTTTTGGATAATTTTTCGACAGACCTTCTCTCTCTTGTTTTTCTCCTTTTTAGACCTTCTCTCTTAGCTTTTTAACTAATTTTCTCTTTTGTTCAAACCAAGCATTCGATGGGTTAACAAATTCATTGATAATTTATATAGTTCAGGGCCAATATAAATGATTTTTTTTATAAGTGTCAACTTAAAAACATTCGTAAACAACCGCGTAACTCTAATGAAATTCTCTCTCGCGTCGGGCTTCGAGGCTGTCCCCATACATTTCAACACGAACGACACGGATGCGCAATTGCTGCCATGCGTTGCTACGTCGGAACGCTCGCTCGATAGCTAGATGATTTACGAACCATCAACGAGAAGTCGATAAATGTCGCTGTCATCCGGGCTCGCCGATGACATTTGATTTTTCCCTTCCTATTTTTGTTGGAATGTGTACTTCATTTTGGTATATACATTTATAGAAGAAGGTAAACACATAACGTAGCATATCTCTCTTTTAAATTAAAAACGTCCGGAGGATTAGTTCGAGAGGGAGTCTCCGAGAATCATAGGAGAGGTCAAAGACCCTGAAGTCATGCCGAATTGACTCTAATTGTCTGCTCATCTACTCCATTCAATGGACCGACACTATAAGTCCTACACACGTTTATTAAACGTCACCGAGATTATGTTAGGTTCGAATCTCCAAAACCGAACCCGGTTTTTAGGGTCCTGTCCATGCCGTCTCCCACTCGTGGGCACGACCCGATTTAATAAATAATTACTTACTGGGTTCATATCTGTTCTCGAATTAGAAAATACTTTCGACTGAGATTTGGAGAGATATGGAGGATTCGACCCGACCGCTCTTGAATTTGCTCGACGTGGGTACATCAGACATGGGTCTCTCTCTCTCTCTATGTCCTCATCAATTCATTACGTGGGTAAAGCTTTGGCTGGAGGGAATTCGGTCAATTAGTGTTGACACCAAATAATAATGAGTTACCGAAGTGGCTTTAGTATCACCATTTCCCGAAAATCGGTAAATCGGGAATAGTAAGCTACTCTGAGAAGTTCGGTAAGTTATCGGAAACTTACCGAAATGTCCAGAAGTCTAAACCCGATATTCGGGAAGTAAAAGAATAGAGTCGCGGATTTTCAAAATTTGGTAAGATTCTGGACATACCGAGGCTGTAAATAGTGGGCAGAAAGAGGAGTACGAAGTCGAAAGAAATCACAGGATGGCCGAACTAGCCATGTCAGCGAGGAGTTATGAGCAAGAAATCCGGATAATGGGTCAGAATAGTTCACGGCAGTTATTGGAGAAGGTTCAAATTTGAAGCCACGTTGACAGTTGAAGATCAAGTTTTGGCGGATAAAACGTGGGCAAATGAGAAGTTATTAAAGGCGCCAAGATTCAAAGTTTGAAAGCAGGAAAATAACCGACGGACGGTTATGGAAAGATGAAGAATAACAAATACTCGAAAGAGAAGAGAGGAAAACAGATCAACACACATCCAAAAGAACTCAAGTTTTTTCTGCACTTTAACTCCCATGTACTCTCCTTTCTAGCCTTTAGAGTTTCTGCAATTCCAGTCTATTTTCAAGCTTTCTACTGCTTTCGTAGGAGTATTGTAACGTAGCCTGAACCTTTGTTGATCTCGAATCCATATTCGATCCACCGATTTTCTACCCATTTCATTTTTATCTGTGTTACTTCGTGTTCTCACTAAAATTTCCTTTCGAGAGTTGAGCCACAGAACCCTCTTAATAAAAACCGAAGACTGAATTTCGGTGAAAGATATTCCTTGTTCCAAAAACGAGCGAACAATTAGGCTCCGGAAAAATTGTCCAAAAAGTCTTAAATCTATTGTGTAGAGGTCAATTCAGTCATAACTGTGTCAATTCAGTCTTAAACCTTTTATTGATTTGTCAATTTAGTCATAAATATTCAATTGTTCCAATTTAGCCGCCCTAAATCTTTTGAGAATTTGCCAATTTAATCCCAAACATTTTGCCGATTTACCAAGGTAGTCATTCCGGCATAATATCTAAATTATAGGTTTATGATTAAATCGATAAATTTTCAAAGGATTTAGGACTAAATCAACGCACACACAAAAGGTCTATAACTAAATTGACAAATCATCAAGAGGTTTATGACTAAATTGGCACAATTGAAATATTTATGCTTGAATTGGTTGCTGCACAATAATTTTAGGACTTTCTGGACAATTATCCCACTATACTTCAGTACTCTTAAGTCGTTCCTTTCGACAATCAAATCGAATAAAACATAGTGAACGGGGGAAATTATTATGTATAATAGTAAACATAAAAATCTACTTCTGAATTCGTAGATCTAAGTAGCAAGTACTCTCGTTATTCGGATTTTTCTTCCATCCATGGTCAGCGAAATGCATGAACTCGATAAGCAAACGGTCTTTTGTTTTTATGAATATGCGGCGAATCATGGTAAGACATACGCCACGTGTCGACGAAGGAGGCCGCTCGTTCATCTTTATTTGATGAACAGAGAAAATTTAAAAAAGTAAGAAGAAGAAGAAAAACTCAAGCGATTATATATGAACGTGGCATTAGCATTTGGGCTGTCAAAGTGAGTCTCGAATGAAGAACTCATGGGCTTCATTGAGATGATAGGCCCAGTTCTATTTAGCCCTTCTTCAACACGGATGGTAAAAAGACCGGACCATATCCGATTGGGCCATGCTATGTCCTTAACAAAAATTTTCGTAGTTTTGGCAGGCCTGCCTGAAACTATATTCGAAGGAGAAATAATGGCGTATTTGTTTGAGGGAAAGAATTTTTCGCGAATTAATTTTCTGAACTTTTACGCGTTTGATTTGCCGAGAATGAAGACATGCATGCTTAAAATTATGAAAATGAATCTTTGATCCGAGAAGAGGAAAATATTTTCCTTGAAAAATGCTTTTTCGAATAACATTTTTATTTATCATGGAATTTTCTCTGAAGCAAACATATCATAAGATTCAAATCGAATGGGGTATAAGATCTTTCAATTCACGTGTTTTCTTTTGTATGATACCTCCTTCGAAATTGTATCGGGAGTCGAACCCAGCATCTGTTTTACTAGCATCCTCACTTTTCAATTCTTTTACAGTTAAGGCGGTCCATTCATCGACCAAAACAAAAATCGAATTAATCCATTCCACTCAATTGTTGCCAGCTCAGCTGTTGGTACAGAAACAAAAGAGTGCCAGCGCAGCGAACGTGCGCCAGGGCTGCCACCGGAGCCACCGGGCAATCATTTTGCTTCTCAGGTTAGAACATTTCACCCGCCGAAACCAAACTCACTGAGTCGAAGCTCTCCGCGCCTCCTAACTCAACTCGCTCCCTCCTTAATCCGATGAATTCCCGGTACAAATCGGAGAGGCGCGTCCAGATCGACGAGCCTCAGCCTCCGAAATCGGACACCTTCGAGGAAGATTCCCCAGGATCACGAGGAATCGACGGAGACGATGAAGAAGAGCACAGCATGAGATTCAAACCCTCGTCCAACAACGTGACCGAGGATCAAGAGCCATTCATGGGGTTCAAGGTCCGGAGGAAGGCCTCGCTCCACAGGGACTACAAAGGAGACTACCTCGACGTGCCGTCTCACCCTTTTCTGATGAAGATTTTGCAGAAACAAGGTTAGCTTCCCGTCGCCGTGATTGGTTCCATGCCTGTTCTGTTCATATGTCGTCCGGTCGTTTGATTACTTATGTCCTCTTCATTTTGTATCGATCGACCGTTGTCGGATACCTTTTAGATTCATAAATTGGAGTTTGGTGCGTGATTGAGTTTGGAGGTGAATTGATGAGGTCGATGTTGTTGAATTGCGGCTTGCTGAAAGTCAGACGGTGATGTCCTTTGTCTATGGTCTGGCGTGTTATGCTGCTCTCGGGATGTCGGTAGTGAGGTTGGATAGGCGAAGTTTGTGCATTAATCATTGCTATCCAGTGACCGAATTTTTCTGGCAAATCAAGTGAGAAGCGACTCTTGGAGGCGTATGTCCAATGCAAAATCAAGTGCTTGAGAGAGCAGCAATAGCTGTGTTCATGTTCATGCAAATTTACGAAACTGTAGTCTGAAATGACAAGGTTTTTCAGTGAAACTGCAGTTAACTCAAATATTTTTTGAGGTTGGCCGAAGTCTTGTGATGGTTTGCTCTGAAGAGGGTCCTTGCGATTATACCAGCCCATCACGTAACTTTAGTTTATTAGTAATGGCATTCGTAATAATTGCTACTTTAGCAAGCATACGTCGTGTTGGGAACAACAAAGATGAAAATCATTTTAATGTTCTGCTCTGGACTGAAAAGAGAAAACCTACTTTCAAGAAGTATCTTGTAGCAATTACTTGATCTGTAAAAACTCGGCCTTTGTTCTTCCTAATGCTTAGTAACTTTCTTTGATGTTAACCTTCAAAGATCTATTTTCATGTCATAAAGCTATTGCCTTTTCTGCTCAACCTGGAGAAGCTCTTTCTCATTCTTTGTTTTCCTATCCAAGACAGGAATGGTAACTACATATAGACCCAATAATCAGGAAACTTGCTCTTTCCTTAACTTTCTCTTGAAGGATTAGCATCCATGACATCTCATTTGGGCTAGAGATCAAGACATACTTGAACAGCTAGAAATGTAGCATGAAAATCGCGTTTATGATGCTACCGTATGCTATTCATTTGTTTACTTTGCCTTTTGTTGTTAGTGTGCCTAATCATTTTTTGTTATAATCGATAAGCTGAGTGAACAGGCTTCTAATTTAACTTCCAAGAAGATACTAAACTAGGCTGCTTGCGTGACATTGTTAAGGTGGAGCTTAGCTGATCCATGGTGTTTCATATGTTTTCATCCTCTGGGGGGCCAATGGACAGTATGCTTTTGAGTTGATTTTGTAGGGTTCTCAGATTTCCCAGTTCTTTTCTTTGTTAATCTTCTCTTTTTCCCAGGTGATAAGCAAGTTCTATTTGCTGATAAAGTTTTGAAGTTCACTGGCTCGGGGAAGATGAAACGACGTATTCTTTTGATCACTGACTTTGCCTTATATATAGTTGACCCTGAGACTGATGCCCTCAAACGGCGGATAGCCCTGGCAGCTGTGGAGAAAATGTGCTTGAGTGAACTAAGTGATAACTTCTTTGCGGTTATAGTTCCTACAGAATATGATTTACTCATGGCTAGTACGCGGAAAACGGAAATTGTTACTGTGTTAGTTGAAGCCACGAAGAGTGACTATGAACTTGAAGTGAATTTTTCCAATAGGTCAGCATTACTCTCTCTCTCTCCCTCTCTGCACGTACTCTTGATTTGTACTGGACAGGGAGAATTTTTGTTAGAATACTAGCTGTTTGTTGCACCGCTTCCACAAAGGCTTTTATCGGACAGTCATTCCTCCTTTCAAACACGGCATGCCTTAAGTCTTGATGGTTCAGCTGGATTAGGAATCTGATGGGCTCAAATCTTGCTATGCTTTTAAGTACTGGCTGTTTTATCCCATCATCTGAATATCTAAAAGAATCAGCTCAACACACTTTGCAATTCTGAATGGTTCTATGGTCAATGTCCCCCTGCTTTGGCTACTTTGGCCTCAGCCATTAATTTATAATGTACTTCTGTTTCTGTAAATTTTCGTATGGTAAACAGTCGCTTCTTTACGTTTCAAGGTAATTGGGTTAGCATATAACAATGAGTTTTGGTGGAGGTAGAATGTTGGATGGTCTTTCTACTTTTAATGTGCATATTTATGTAAAGTAAAGGAACAGTTGGCTGAGTGGGTGATAATTTTGGTAGCAGTTTGGGATGAGCTCAACACCGGGTATTTAATTTTGTCCAGGTTTGAGTACAACGCAGCCGCCGAACTGGTGAAAGAAGTTCAATTTGAGGAAGTTGAAGGTCTGTGGCACTTACTGGGTTAAAGTTATTCAGCACTTGGCTGGTCTCAGTGTCTATAACTTTTCTTTTTATCTGTGCTGCTTATTGCGCACTCAAAAGTTCTGGCGCGTGATTTTCAGGTGGTGTTAAGACGAAAATCACGAGGAAGTAGACCGCATCGCACCATTTACCAGCATCCCGCAAATGATCGATGATCTTTGGGCCTTGGCAACAGTTCGTATGCCACCACACTGTCCGAGTATGATTTTGGTTTGATGTGAGTGGTGCTTTCACCGGAGAGCGGGAAATGGGTAGATAACAATGTTGTTTTCCAATTGTAAACCAGGAAATCGTCTTTGCATACATGTAACTTTGTCGATTAGTTGAGGATGTCGAAAGGAGAGTGAGTCATTGTACAATACATACTTTTGAGCTCTCAGGTTTTTGCGGAAGTGGTCTCAAGTGGGAAACGACTAGGGTCCACATGGCCCTGAGATTCTTATATGCTTCTACTTGTGTAAGTTCTACTCTCCAACATCGCGTATATAGGGCTAGAGTGATTGGAAATGGTGGGGATTGGTTGTTTACAACTTTCACCAAAATTGACAAAAGTCTTGATAACTGCCCTAAACTACAAGTGCGATACCTTCGGCCCAACCAACAGGATACTATAAACACGCCACGTTTGTTCCGCGGAGGCATATCTTGAAGGCGAAATTAGGAAGACGTAATGACTTTCTTCTCTAGAAGTGTCTTTAAGTGTTTGAATAGCTTGTGGCATGCTCATCTTCAATGACAGTTGTATGATGGTTTCAAGAAGTCTTTGCTAGTTGCCTCCCAATCCACGGCAAAGAACGAAACGTGAGACATCTCTTTCCAATATGACAGCTCTCAAACGTGCAGTGATTTACCTAAAGTCCAATGGAGTCCAATTGCACGGGAACTGTGGTCAAACGGATGAATACAATTGCGAGGAATAGATCCTATCTTACAGAATAAACTACTGTGCAAATGAAGCATGTAATGGAATGACGCAAGAAAACCGGAAACGAAAGCTACAACGACAACCTGTGGAAAAAGCTAATAAATGTCATTGTGGGGCAGCAGCAGGAGGTTCTGCTTGAGACTGTGAAGCCGAGGAATCTGTTTGGGACTGCATAGCCGAAGAGACAGCAATTTGAGATTGTTGCAGCATAGAAGAATGTCCCATTTCAGCCTCTGCGGCCATCACGGCAGGTGAAGCAGACCCCTCCGATCTAATCTCCAAAGACGGCCGGTTTGTGTGACTTCCTTGCCATATGTCTTCCAGCAGCTTTACGACCTCTGGCATCTTGGGTCTCTGCTCAGGCTTCTTGACCGCACAGGCCATACCCACCTTCAACATCTCCAGCATCTCTTCCTCTATGTTGGGATACCTCAAGAGCTGCACGTCAAAGACTTCGGCGGTCCACTCCTCCCGAACCACGGATTGCACCCACCGAACCAAGTGGATCGACTCATTGCCGCTGGTCGAATGGAGAGGCGATTTCCCCGTGAGGAGCTCGAGCAACAGGACCCCGAAACTATAGACATCAGATGCTTGGAACGCCTTCCTTGTGTCTACTACTTCGGGAGCACGGTAGCCTGCAGCCCTTGTGGATGTAGGTGGGATGGGGTTTATTATTGTTGCTAGACCGATGTCCGAAATACAACCGAACCCTTGCCCATTGAACAAAACATTCGATGCCTTCAGGTTTCCATGGATAAATTTCCCGCTGTTTTGCGTGTGGATATAAGCGAGACCTCTGGCTGCACCAACTGCAATCTGCATTCTGCTGTCCCAGTCCAAAAGGATTCTCTTTTCCCCTCTGCTACCTGCATAACGTTCAATCCAGTGGAAAATGATGGGACATAGAACTAACCTCTCTAGAAACCTCAAAATATAATGAAGACAGGATTGCCGATTCAGTTGCCATAATGAGAATTCATCTCGGATATTTGAGATTAAGCATCTTGTTTTGGTCTAAAGACAATATTGCAGATTATGACCTACATAATCGACCAATACCAAGTGTTTAAGTTAATCTTTGCACTTGAGAGCAACCCCTTTTTTCCTTCAAATAAGAAGGTCAAAAACAAACACTTACTATTTATGTCTTGCACTTGATATGCGAGTTATATCTTAGCAAAAACTATCTAGAGTCTATCACAGATCGGAGATGTTTCGACAACAGAGTGATAGCAGTAAACAAGAAATGAATATTCAAGTACACGAAAAGTAGTGATGAGATTACCATGTAATACAGAGGACACGCTCCCTTGACTGTGGTGATCATATATCAGCAGCTTCTCGTCCTTTGAACAGTAATAAGCCCTGAGAGGAGCGATGTTCTCGTGCCTCATTTGCCCGACCGCCTCCATCTGCTGCTCGAACTCCCTTCGACCCACATTAATATCCTTCAATCTCTTGACCACCACGGTAGTTGCATCCTCTAAAGCTGCCTTATACGTTGTCCCAAACATGCCCTTCCCAAGCACCTCAGCAGATGCCCTTAGCAAGTCTTCCAGGTCAAATGCATAATTACAACCCTCGAAAAACACAATCTTCTTATCCTTGTCTCCATTCTCAGTGGCAGCCCCTTTCTTTTTCACCGAGCCTTCTTTCTTTTGGGGCTGTTTGGAGGACGTCTCGTTGTCTTTCTCACGGTTAGAGAAGCAAAAAATGATTAAAAGAGCAGATAGTACGAAACCGAGCACGCAACCACCGAGTATAATACCTAGTAAAGCTGATTCACTAAGTTTAGAGGATTTTTTTGTTGGCTGAGGATTCGGTGGCTCGACCGGGGAAATTGGAGGAGGAGCAATTTCTGATGAAAGATTGTTCCCCACAAATGCCTCACTTGGAAATCTTTGAAGTGACCGAGGCACCATTCCAGTGAGATGATTGTTGGCTAAATTTAGCTCTTGCAAACTAGGAATGTCGAGGTCAGGAATTTCACCTGAAAGCGAATTATTGGCCAGATTCAAAGCTGAAAGATGTGTCAGATTGGACATAGAAGACGGGATACTCCCGCTGAATCCATTATTCGATAAATCAACTATCGCTAGGTTCTTCCAAGCAGAAAAATCCTGTGGTAGCAGACCTGAGAAGCTGTTGAACTGGAGATACAGGGCTGTCAAATTTCCGAGATTCGAAAAATCAGAAGGGAAAGGACCTGAAATATTGTTTAGTCTAAGACTAACAATCTGAATTGCAGATAGGCGACTCAAAGTGTTGGGTGGTATCGGACCCCGGAATCCAACTCCCGGCAATCGAAGGGACATTACTCTTGAAGAATCAGCATTACACACCACTCCAGTCCATGATTGGCAAACAGAGGAGTTTTTGTTCCAATTGAGAGTGTGTGCATGAGGAATATTTTGGAGAAAATCCAGCAGAGCTTGCTTGTCTTCGACCAAGTCAGCAACAACATGACGGAGAATCACTTCTAACATGAGAATTCCCAAAAGTACGAACAATTGCCGACCCATGATCCCCCTCTGAAGCTGAAGTACGCCTTCCAGAAACGAATTTGCAATCGAAGATTGAACCTTTCCTGTCAAGTTTGGATCACATCCTTGTAAATTTTCAGCATATACAAATCGCAATCACAATCATAAAGCCAGAAGCGAATGACCGGTGGGCAAGTAGCAGAAGTGGTACTTTTCTCTCCAGATTTCTCTTTTTCAAGTAATGCATAGTTGATCATCTAGAAATGCTATTGCAGTCATTGACTTCTAAAACCAAAAACTTAGGTTCCTTATAAAGTCAGAAAAACTAAAAGCGTGTAGAATCTGACTTTTTTGCCCAGTCATTAGTTCGAATCTTCTTCTGGATTCCAAGAATATAGTAACAACTGAAAATTATTCTTCGATTGACATCAAGAAAAGCTAGACCTGAATCGATACCTTCCTTTGGGTTTATCAAATTCTGCAACTATAGCTTTAATTCTGACATACTTTGTATCAGTATTATGGATAACAGAAAGCATAGTTCCTTGTATGTCATCATACTGTGCAATGGGGTTGCCTAATATAGCTTATCCAATCCAACATTGGAAAAACAAGAATTGGAGAACATTATCTTCACATCAGAACAGAAATAGAAAAACAAGAATTGCCAGAACAACACAAGCACAGACAAACAGGCAAAAAAGAACTCAACCCAGAAGCAAGTCAACAGGGATTTTGCGGAAAAGCAAGAGCTAATCACTGAATCATCCAATCAAATTCCCATACCTAACGCAGGGCTCTTGTCCCTCCCTCCCTCTCTCTCTCTCTCTCCCCTGTCTGCAACTTTTTTTTTTTGTTTGCAAGAAGCGGAGAGAGAGAAGAAGAAGAAGCAAACGAATAGTGAGCTGTTTGCTCCCTCCAAAGGCAGCATCACATGCGAACTCGCACCATCAAGTGATTATAAAAGAGGCTTAACCCCATTAAAAATGCATATCTTCATGCGCACGAACAGGAAGCTGCATGTGGAGACAAGGAGAGGAAGCCGGAGTTGGGGGAAGAGAAAATGATGCATCTTGCTTTTGGGTTCGTGCGATTGGGTGCTGCTTCTTGCGAGTTGAGAGGGAACAAAAAACAAAAGGGTTGCTTCGAAGGGGGTCTCACAGCATCCATTTGTGAAAAAAAGAAGTGATTTTGATTGTTGGGTGTTCAACTTGCCGATCCCAATGGCTTTCTTCGAGGTGCCCCAGTAAACCCAACTACTCTCCAGTCTCGAAGTTTGAATAATTTATCAGGAAAATCATATGGTGAAGATCATACGGAGGCGTGGGCGGTGAAGCCATCGTCATGGAGTTTCTTTTTTAAGCGCATTAATGAACGAATCTGCCATCATCAGTTGATCGAGACTTTAAAATCCTTTGGTGGGATAAACAAATGCGGATCCACGATGCTTATCTTTGCGGCCACTTAGATTCAAAATACTGGTCATCTTGGAAATTAGGTGGGGGTTAGTTGTGGCTTGAATTAGTTGTCCATGGTTGGCCGTTCATGTGAGTTGTGATCCAATTCGACAGCTCGATCTTCGATTTCTCTTCGGATGCGCACGTTGTTACACTTCAAATCAAAACTAGGAGTAATCCGTTGAGGCTCTGTTTTGCCCAAAGAGATTACTTATCGTTGACTTTTTGTCCAGAAAAACAGAGAGTTTTGAAGTAGGGCGCATTTCGAAACCCAATTACTGCAAAACTAGTCACACAAACAATTCAACGCAATCCCAAGTAACGCCCTCGCGGACGGACCCTAGAGTCTTCTCGAGCTTGACATATCTAGCGGCTAGCTCGCTGCGGCCGCCGCCATCAGCCAAAACAGATTTTGAGATATAAAACAATGAACTTGTGCATCTCTAGAACTAATTCCGACTTCCGTGCTCTGCAGAGCAAAAGTTAGAGAGATGATAGTTAGAAATATGATAGAAAAAAAAAATTCGGAAAGTTAGACATGACCGACCAAACTTACAAAAAAAAACGTAGGCATCAAATTATTGATAATGCTACATAGAAAATTTTCATAAAATTTGACCAAAATGCTAAGAAAGCATCTAAAGCCTCCCACATAGCATTCGGTGAAAGATGGAAAAAAGGAAAAGAAAGAAAAAAAGGAAAAAAAAAATTAAGAGATTTTTCAAAAAATAAAATAAAATTGGCAAATCGTCCACCCTTGCTCTGGCTGTGTCGCGTAGGACGACCGGTGTCCGTGCCAACTAGCTAAAATTAGTCGGAATGACTACGTTGACAAATCGTCAAAAGGTTTAGAGCTAAATTGCCAAATTAAAAGTTTTAAGACTGAATTGGCATCCGCGCAATATGTTGAAGACTTTTTTGGTAATCTTTCGTCGAGAGTTATTATGACACAAATGATTCCATGACTAAATTTTATCAGGGCCATCGTCGGGGTACCCCCAGCACCAGCAGTTTCATAAATTTGTGATTTCATTCTTGTAGACTCTAGACAGAACATGAATTAGTTATTTAGGAGTTACCATGAATACTACGCAACTATGATGGCTTTTTTTGTTTTTTGTTTTTGTTTTGTAGTTTAACTTTGGGGATAATTTGAATATTGACAGAGAAGTCATTTTCTATCTTTTTATTTTCTCTTTCCAATATTTTCATTGATATTCAGTGTCTTCAACCCCACTATTCTCATTAACTGACCAATAAAAACCATGTCATATCCCATTTTCAAAACAATGATAATGCAAGATTACATATTTTCAATTCTTATTTTTCGACCAAAAAAAAAAAAATCTTTTTTAATAATATAAGGAAGTAATGTAGAGGCTTCGCTATCTGGAGGCTAGCTTATAAAATATTGTATAAACCCCCATAAATCGATTAAGTTTGAGCTTTTGGACTATGCATGCGGCTCTGATCTAGAGTAGTTCGCACATGCCTAATAAGACTTCAACACACGACCTTTGGTTCTCGACTTTCAATTGCTTCGGATCGATAAAAAGAATTCGAAATCGTATAGAACAATTTTCAGGGTCATATTTATATATTGTCCTTTTGGAGTCTTGTCGTCAAATATAATATACCTCCATACAGTGATGCATTAAAGAAAAAGCTGTTTTTTAAGCGAGCATATTATTTATAGTTAAATAAAATAATTGCAGAAAGAGTACCAACAAATCAGAGTGGCGCAGCGGAAGCGTGGTGGGCCCATAACCCACAGGTCCCAGGATCGAAACCTGGCTCTGATATAAGAGAGCAGCTTCCCAAGAGTCACACTTCCTTTTTCTTTTTCCCAACCAATCCTTCGGCTCTCGCACGACGTCGTTTCCGCCGGAACGATTTTGCTTGGTCGGACCAATGAAGTCGCACCACGTGTCTGATCCGCGCGATATATCGCCTCGACAGAGGTGAAAAAAGCATAAAAACGAAAAAGAAGGGCGTGGACGAGCCAGGTGCCAGGATGATAATCTTCCTCTTCTCCATCTCGTTAATGAGAAGGAAAATGAAAAGTTCGTGAACGAAGCAAGAACAGAAAACCCTAACCCCCAAAATATCGCGATAAATACAAGAACCCGGAATCCGCGCCCACCCTCCATTTTGTCCGTCTTCTCTGACGAGCTCGAGAAACTCCCTCCATCTCTCTGTAAGATCCTCTTTTAATTTCTCGCTTGCTTTTATGTTTATTTTTTTCCTCATTTTTCAATTTTTCGCTACCTTCGTTCCCCATCTTTTTCCCTCCAAAGCTCTTCAATCGTTTCGTTTCGTTATGTCCCGTTCGGACAAGAGGAGCTTCGGAATCGTTTACGCGTCTCTGCCGTTTGAGCTTTTTTGCTCATGGCGCATTCGCAGAAACCCGAACGAGGCGTCACGAGTTCGACTTCTCGGTCGAGTTTTGCTGTCTGTTCGAGCTGGAGCTCGATCGACGAACTCCTTAGGAAGTGCCGCCATTACTAGTTTTCTCTGTCGCGGAATTCGCAGTTAATCGGGAATGGACCTCCATTTGAGGAGGGGAGTGGTCGGTTGGGAGAGCTGTGGGCATCTCGGTGATTTAGGTTGTGAGTGTACGGAGAAAGCCCCGAGCTGTGCGTATCTTAGGAGTTGGAACGAGAGGGTGGATGGTATTCTTTTTGCTTGGATGAATAGTCTTGAGGTGGTTTAGAAGTCCGCCTCTGGATTCCAGCTTTTCGAGGATTTTTCTAGTTTTTCGTGGATGCGCAGTTTCTTTGTTTTTTATAAAAATTGGTCACTCGATTTGAAACACTATAAAGATTCATCTCGCAATCTGAATAAGTTTGGATTGCAATTTGCACTGGTTTATCGCCATTCAGGTTTTTCTGAAGCTGTGCCGTTTGATGCCGAAAAAGATTTTCACCTCCTGGGTTTAGAGTCTTTAGATGGTAGTTCTTGTGGAAGTATTGCGTTGGGGCTGCTGTTCTTGCAATTTAGGAATAAATTGGTTCTGGGTGATGTCGGGCACTGTTCGTCGCGAACTTTGGGTTTGGGGAGGGACTATCGGTTCTCCTGTCGGAAAGAAGCAGATTAGTAAGATGCTCCTCTCCTTGTGTTTTTGGCTCATCTGAAGAGAGAGGAACAAGAGGGCATTTCAAGGAGTTGAATCCTTTTGGTATTCTGAATTTTCTGTTAAAGCACTTCAAAAAGGTGTTTGTTCACATCTCTATTTCTTCCCAATGTGTTTGAATTCGATTCATCATATCCAACGTGGACTTGAAATCACATTGTTGTTCCTCAAGGTACTCGTAATTGATGAATCATCGCTCTGCTCCAGTCATTGCGATTGCTGTGTGAAGAGCAAGCTAATTTCCTTGTACATTACGTCTAAGGTTTTGGAAATAGAGCTGCTCATCACAATGTTACCTTTCCACCTCTGATCCAGGTTAAAGCACGGACCAAAGGAAGAAGTTCCCAGCATCATCAGTAAGTTCAATATTGTTTATCTGCATATCATCTTCCAATGGTTAAGTTGCTTAGCTCTCGTTTGTTGATTTCACATCTAGTTGTACAACAAACTATTTTTCGATATTTTTGATCATCGGGAATAATTGCAATGAGATTATTTCGTGGTCATTTACTGACAGTGGTACGAGAAAAAGATGTTTGCTGGGAATATGCTGAGAAATTGGATGGAAACAAGGTAAGATGCAAACTTTGCCTCAGAGTCTTGAATGGGGGCATTAGTAGATTAAAACATCATCTTTCTCGACTTCCAAGTAAAGGTGTAAACCCGTGTAGCAAAGTAAGGGATGATGTCAGTGATAGAGTGAGAGCGATAATAGCATCGAAGGAGGAGGTCAAAGAACCACCATCTAACTCTAAAAAGCCAAAGCTGGCAGTACCAGAAACTAAGCCTCCAGGAAGTATTTCGGCAAATAAAGCTTTTACATCAACAGATGCTTCACCTCCAATGATGAAGGTCTTCTCTCCAGTCTCGCCTGTGGGTTCTTCATGTTTCAACAACCAAGAAAGTGCAGAGAGAAGTATTGCTCTGTTCTTCTTTGAAAATAAGCTGGACTTCAGCATTGCTCGATCTTCATCCTATCAGTTAATGATAGATGCTGTTGGAAAATGTGGTTTTGGATTTATCCCACCATCTGCAGACATGTTGAGAACGGCATGGTTGGGAAAGATCAAGTCTGAAGTAAGTCTACAGTCCAAAGATACTGAGAAGGAGTGGTCAACCACGGGTTGCACAATCATTGCAGATACATGGACTGACAATAAGTCTAGAGCATTCATTAACTTTTTAGTTTCATCGCCGTCTCGAACCTTTTTCCACAAATCTGTCGATGCATCCTCTTATTTTAAGAACATCAAATGCCTTGCGGACTTGTTTGATTCTGTGATCCAAGATTTTGGCCGAGAAAATGTTGTGCAAATAATCATGGACAGTAGTTTAAATTACACTGGCGTGGCCAACCACATCCTCCAGAACTATGGGACAATTTTTGTGTCTCCCTGTGCTTCTCAATGTATGAACTTAATCCTGGAGGAATTTTCCAGGGTAGATTGGGTGAACAGATGTATGTTACAAGCACAGACTATCTCAAAGTTCATATACAACAATGCAATGATGCTAGATCTCATGAAGAGGTTCACAGGGGGTCAGGAACTTATTCGGACGGGTATCACAAAGTCCGTATCAAGCTTCCTTTCATTGCAATCTATACTGAAGCAAAAGTCAAAACTGAAGCTTATGTTCAACAGTCCTGAGTATTCTATGAACTCGTCTTACTCGACTAAACCCCAAAGCATCTCTTGTATTGCCATAGTTGAGGATAATGAGTTCTGGAGAGCTGTGGAAGAGAGTGTTGCCATTTCAGAGCCATTCCTTAGAGTACTAAGAGAAGTTTCTGGGGGAAAACCAGCTGTGGGTTCAATATACGAGCTAATGACTAGAGCCAAGGAATCTATCCAGACATACTATATCATGGATGAGAGTAAGTGCAAAGTTTTCCTGGATATAGTTGATAGAAAATGGAGGGATCAGCTACATTCACCTCTGCATTCCGCTGCTGCATTTTTAAACCCTAGCATCCAATACAATCCAGAAATCAAATTTCTTGGATCTATAAAGGAGCACTTCTTTAAAGTTCTAGAGAAGTTGCTTCCAGCGCCTGACATGAGACGTGATATCACCAACCAGATCTTTACCTTCACGAGGGCAAAAGGAATGTTTGGCTGTAGCCTAGCCATGGAGGCAAGAGAGACAGTTGCACCTGGTAAGTTTACTTTTTCCCCATTAGACAGTATATCTCTGTGCATTTAAGTGACTGAGAGAGACATTATGTCCGGTTATGTTATTCAACTTGGCCATGGGTCCTGTTTATGTTGTCCCTGAAGATGATGACAAGCCATGTTCTGCATTTCTAAGAAATTCAAGCCCATTATTCTTCAAAGGAATGTCTTGAAGTGATCCCTACATTATGTCTGGTTATGTTATGAGGTACAATTGTAATATAGTTCTGTATTGTCCAACCTATGCACTAGCATATGTACACTGGGTTTATGGTATTAAGATCTCTCCAATTAAGCTTGTTGCTACAGTATCCACCGGACCACCTTCATAAGAAATGTCAAGCAATCGAGTGTTCTGCAAGATGTGAAAATCTGATGCAATTGATAAAAGAATCATTCAGGAATTGATGTTTCACAGTTGGCAGCTTCTTCATTTTGTTTCTTAACATTAATTTGGCATGCTATTTTCCTTTGTGCTTTCTCCTGGGCTTTGCATTAATCAGTTGTGCAGTGACTTTTGCCTTCTTTATAGATAGGGAATCCATGGAACACAAACAAATACGAGACTCAACATTACTGGCTTGATTTGCAGGACTTTGGTGGGAACAGTACGGAGACTCTGCACCTGCATTGCAGCGAGTCGCCATAAGAATCCTGAGCCAAGTTTGCAGCACTTTTACTTTCGAGAGGAACTGGAGCGCGTTTCAGCAGATCCACTCGGAGAAGCGCAACAAGATCGACAAGGAAACAATGAACGACCTCATCTACATCAACTCCAACCTCAAATTAGCGAGGCAGATGAGATCTCCGGAGGCCGACCCTATTCTATTCGACGACATTGACATGACCTCGGAGTGGGTAGAAGAAAGCGAGAACCCGAGCCCGACGCAGTGGCTCGATCGGCTGAGTTCTGCTTTGGACGGAAACGATTTGAACACTAGACAGTTCAACGCATCGATCTTTAGTACAAACGACCCTATATTTGGATTGTGATATGGTAGCATTACTGTCCTAGTTTAGTATACATGTAATGTCGGTATGGTAGCTCTAGCTCTGTATTTTGTTGTAGATGAAGGAAATTAGTGGCCTCTGTAGTCTGTATGTGTTTGGCGTCAGTACTCTTAACTCTTGCTAAAAGGAAGATTCTGTTATCCATTCTCACCCCTATTCCTCCTGCAAAATAAATGAATAAACAAAATCTAAACGACAATTCAAATTGTCCAGGATCAGAAATTAAATAAAATGATATAATTAGCTGATCTTCGATAACGTGAGAATCGGGTCAAACCATTTCGGATAACCGGCCCACATTGGAGGTCCTGGGCCGGGCCCTAGCTTCCTTGTTTGCCTTGTATTTTAGCTCCTTCCGTCACACTTCTCAGAAACTCCTCCATTGCTTCCTTTCCTCTCCTCCCTCTCGCGCCAAGTCGTCGCCACCGCCGCCCTTGACACCACCGTCGCGGCCGTTGGGAGTCCGATCTGCGATGTACCCGAGGATTGGGAGCCACCACGGCAACCCCGCCTTAGTCCCTACGGCGGGCCGTTCTTCCTCTTTTCACCACCCCGCCCCTCCCCCTTCCTCTTCCTGTAAGTTCTTTGAGCTGCTTCTGAGGCGAAATTGTGGTCTTGGAATTTGACGTTTTGTCGATTCACTTTTGATTGATGCTAGATTCAATAATTATATTGATGCGATTGTTCCCTTTTCTTCTTTTAAATGGTGATGATATTGCAGCAGGATTGGGCATCAGGGTTGCTTTGAAACCGGAGTATCGGATAACTCCTCCGGTAAGATCAGTTGAATGGGAGTTGTTTTGTAGCTCATTCCAGTGGCTTCACACGCAAACGATAGTGGTTTTGATGAATCACTTTGGGCTTGTGCTTGTGGTGTTTCTGATCTTATGTCTAGGGCTGGATCAATGAATCCTATTCAATTTGGTATCTGTAACTCTTGAATTTATGTTCTTCTGCTATCCACCGAGGAACTTATCGACAGTGGAATTGGAATCTCGTACGATTTTCACTTTCTGGCTTTTAACCAGCTAGTGTCATTTGTCATTGTCTTGATCAAGGCTTCCAGCTACATATTTTCATCGACGAATCATTTCTAAATGTGTAATTTTTGTATCTTTAGAAATGCGTCGGATGCAATCACTTGTGAAGCTAGCTTTAGAACGAATCATATGATACTTTTCGCTTTTCAAGTTTCTGGATGGTCCTTTCTAGTTCGACTCGGCAGCGATCCAGTTGTCTTTGACACTGATCAGTTTTAATGTCTCCACAGAGGCTAAGTTTCACTGCAACTATATTGAAAAAAAAAATGATCAAGAGGACTCACTCCACTTAAACAATCTTTCAGTACACACTTTTCTCACGTCCCTGTCCCCCAACTTTTTGCTGATTAATTACATTTATCAAACTCAATTATGTATTATTTGTTAAGTTATTGAGTCAGGGAAGAATCATAAGAGAGACAATACTAGTTTATACCTTTCCTGTTGCCCGACAGTTCTTGCATATTCAGAAGTTTCATAATTCCATCAGAGAAATTATGCGATGTGTTGCTGATACAATTTTAATCATTCAAATTGTAGCCTCAATTGTTACCACAAATGGGAGATATACCACGAAGCAACTTTCAGTTTGACTTTGATCTCGAGAGGAAAGTTCTAGCTGAAATAGAGAAGGAAAGCCCTGATTGGAGCAGGCTTGGGCTGGAAAATCTTCCATCAAGGAGTTCAGAGGCACTGCCTACATCAGTATGTTGCTCATTTCAGGAGTCCGCTCCTCTTTTCAGCTTCATTGACTGTCAATTTGGTTGTATTCCATTTAATGCTCAGAGTGGTGCATGGTTAGGGTGACATTGCCTTGTATATAATTGATTTTTGTAGCCTTTACAGAAAAATAAATGAATAGGGGTAAAGTTAGTCTTCTTTGCAAAATAATAACATAAAGAATTGGTGACTTTGTGCCATAAGATCAAGAGTTGCATGTCCATACACAAAGTTGTGCCACTCTGTCACGATAATTCTTAACAAGTTACACGTTGCATGGAGAACTGAGAGGTTGTTGAGTCTTTAAACCTGAAATCCCTATAAATACGCCATGTTTAGGCTCTCTCTGTCTTTTTTTTTTGGTCGAACGGCTCTCTCTGTCTGATTCTGTCCTTTTCTTTACTTTCTATTTCCCCATATCTGCTGCTGGCTGTGACCAAAATAATTGATTTTTGGTTCCTAATTCCAGTCCTGTCTGCAGATTTAGAATTTTCATTAGCCTTATTGGTGAAATTACTCTCCATACTTGTTGCTTCCCCATGTGAGTTCATTATCCATGTAAATGAGTTGATACATTGGATGTAACATAAGAAGTGTCATCAAGCAGTCAGTTTTGTTGACTAACATTCAATTGAAATGATGTGGACGTGCTTGTCTGTACAGGGTCCTCCAGGAGATCCCATAATCAACAAGTACATCTCATCCGGATTAAGCCGAGAAGCTGTTCCTCTTGCAGTGGCAAACTACGGGGATAATCCAACTAAGGTACGTCTGAGCTTTTCTTGTGTTAGTTGACCCTCATGAACTTCCTACAGTAGCATCCATTTAGAAGCATGTCCTTCCTTTCTTTAGTATGTGCACGTCCTTGATTCCCTAGGTCTCCAGTATGTTTCCACCAGTAGGTGCAATCCCTTTTGACCTCTTTTTTATTTTCACCGTTACCTGTTGAACACTTTGTAATGAAGGAGTGACCAAGTGTTAGACGAATCTAGATCTTCCTGAACCTGAAGTATCGGTGGTATGGCCTTGCCATTCACGCCAATGCAATCTAGTTTGATTGTAGCACTTGTCGGTGGTTATTATTGGTAATTCAAGTAATTGAAGAATAATTTGTAGTCACCCTGTCCTTGCATTGGCAAAAGGGGTGTGTTCTTTGGGACTGCATGGTCAGATTCCTTGTGCGTTCAAGTTCGCCCTTGCAAATTTGACGGTCCATGGCAGTGAATGTGTGATCCTTCCTGTAAGATAACACTATGAAACAATTGGATGTGGTTTTAATGAAAGTATGGGACCACGTGTGGTGTTTTAATATCTCCACACCTGCCCATGTCAACCTGGGGAATATCTTATGTTGGTTGAAGACTAACTGCATCAAATATCTTGAGCACGTAGCAACAATCACTTTTATCCCCTGCTCAATCCACTGTATACTGCTGTCCGTTTGCCATTCAAGGAGGTGCTTCTTTCTCAAGTATAGGGCGATGGTCTTCTTTTACTGGCCTTTAAATGGAACCTCTCTCCTATTGTCAGTTTGAAATGAACCGTCTCTTGTTTCTCTTAACCAGGTTAGGGAATTTGTGAACGGTTATACTCGCCTGCGCGAGATGGGGTTTTCTTCAAGCAGTATCGCTGAGGCCTTAGTGAAGAACAACAACAATATGGATGAAGCACTGGCTTACTTTCTAAATGGTTCTTCATGAGGACACTATAGTGGATAGCTTTATGTAATATAATCTGTAATCGAGGGGGACACTTCCTCTGGGAATAGTTGTGTGACTTTCGTTTGGCTTTAAGTTGGTCCATGTAATGCTGTCTAGTACATGGAGGACGATGAACATTTTTTACTATGACGAATGGTGATATTATACTTCTTCCAGGATCCAAAGCAAGTTAGTTTCACGAATTTGTAACTTACTTAGAAATTACTAAGCTTTCTAAAGAAGATGAGTTTGGATGACTAGTCTTTGATCTTAACATGATCTAAGTTTAGACAAACGCATCAAATATTAGATTGAATTGACGATAATAACATACAAAACCGAATCGCAAAAGTTCTCGTACATCTTTCCTCAACATTTATGTTCCCTTTGCGGAAATATTTTGGCGCCACACTGGCACGTACGTACACGACTCCATTTACATAGCAAGAATACGTAGTTAAAGATTTGATGCCACATTTGGGCCCAAATAGTAAAAATTAAAGAACCTAGTGGTTGGGCCAGAAACTAGAGGCCCAACTCAGCCTCTCGTCAGCCGAAACTTCAATGGGTCTTCGTCGTCATTCTATTTCTGAAGCCTTCGTGTGATTCAAGAAGAGAGAGGGAGAAACAATTCATGGAGAATTGAGAGGAAGAAGAGAGAGATGGCGGTGGTTGGTCGGAAAACGTTGATTGTTGCCGGAATAAGCCTTTTTGCATGTGATTGGTAAGTGTTCTTTTTTGTCTTTCCCTCTTGCTAGTTAGTTTTTGTTCTAGGAGCCAAAATCGTTGCCCTACCTATGTTGGCTTCGCCGATGACGCTCCGGCCAAGCTTGAGCTGTTCACTGGCGATAATTAGTCGCTCGCATTCCTAGAAGCTAGTAGAAATTTTCTAATTGCGATTTGTAACTCCTGTTTGAGAGCTATCTATTTTTATTTTTATTTTCGAAATCCTCAGGAAATGCTGTACAGGAACTCGACTAGCACCATTCCGTGTCTAATCATGTCTGCTGCCAACTAAATTTTGGGGCCTGCAAAGCTTAGGGTCTTTTAGTACTTCAATAGAGTTTCCTTTTGAGAAGTTGGGTAGAGAGAGATGTGGCGCGACAAAAATTCGTAGCATGAGTGCAAGTAGCTGTTCGTTGCGTGAGTGACAGTTCGTCGCATGAGTGGCCATTCTTTAGGTCTTTCGTTGATTGGTAGTGAACATTTTTACATCAAAATAGCATCGCCTAGTCGAGTCTTAGTTAAAAAGGCATTGGAAAGCATAATTTGACAATAGTTTGAAACGATCATTTGTGAATGTCTTGATTAAATGCTTCGTGAAAGGAATTGCCAAATGTTATATGTATCAATTTGTGAAATCTCTTATGAAATGCATTTTATTTGATAAATTAAGTTGTCAAAAGTCATATTGTTTGCTTATTAGATGGATCATGAATTTGATTTGTGAGTTATTGGAGGATGGGTTTGTGTTTGTGTTTGACACTCATTATCGCTGTGTGCTGAATCCATTGAGGGGTTTGTAGTATGTATACTATTTTTAGGATATCATTGTGGGCCGAGTACCGGCCATATAGGTGAAGACCTAGTTAAGGGGAATCTTGGTCGCCTTTGTCACGGGGATGTTAAGCGTGACGGCGGTTTGATATTGAGTACTGGATTGATCGATGTATGGATCACTGATGTGTATAGTGATTGATAAGGAAATTGACCATTGATGCTAGTATAGATAGAGATTGATAATGAAATCAACCGTTCATGTTACTATTGATTTTATATGTGCGCACAGTAGACGCTCTATTTGCTTGGGAGAGATTTGAACTACTCAATGGGCTGTGATTACTCGTACTATTCAATGTTTTTTAATTTCTTTTGCTAGCTACAAGTAGAATTTTTAAGTCTCGAAGCGAAAGTATTTAGGGCAAGCGAAGCGCATGAACAGTCCGTTTTGGGTCCCCAAAACAATATTGGATCAAGCTGTCGTCCATATAAGTAAACAAGTGCCGGATTTGACGCTTAATGACATGATTCTGAGGGAGTAACTGTCGGGATCTTCAGCTCACGAAGTGGCAGATTCAATCCCCCGTGAGATGACTTCTCTCGCAGAAATGAGCAATACCTTCGTTTAGAGAACCTATCAATGTATTCAGTTGAATCTACCTTCACTCAAAAGTTTAAATCAATGAGTTATGAGCTAACTAGCATGCATTAATTACTCAACACCATATCAATTCTTCGATAACTTTTTTAGCACGGCTTACGCGTGTGTCTCAACAGTTTCCAACATCAATGGGACGTCCCCGTCGGACAGAACGAGATGGTGGAATCTGGGGATGCGCGGAGAAGTATTCGCAAAAAAGCTCGCTTCGTTCCAAATGCATCCGCGGCCCAAAGTTGAAAAAACCAGCGGTTGAGGCAGGAGAATCGATGTCGGGATGCAAAATCCCTTCAGCCCTCTTCACTCTGTCTCTTTCTACGTTGTCTTTCGACCACCTACCTTTTTCGGAATTGAGGTCCAGATTGTCGCCTCTCGGCTGGACTGGTATCTTTGCTCCTCCTCCCTTTCATCTTCTCTTGTCCTGTATTAAGCTGTCATGGCCAGATTCTGTGTCTTTCTTTTTCTTCCGTTTTGTCTTTTGTTCTCTGCTGCGATGCGTTTTCATGAACTCGGTTGGTACGAATGAGAAGACAAAATTGCATTCTCCGTCCCTAAAATCTGAGGCGTGGCTGATTCGCTCAGCGTCAAAACGAAAAGAATAATTTCCTCCAGAGCCATTTTTTTAATTAAGTTGAGTATGGTCGGATGGATGGGGTATGAGTCAGTGGATTTGCATTGCATTAAATGGATCATAAACGAATTAAACGAGTTTATTTGAGTCGGACCATTTATGATCCGACTCGATCTATCCATTTGACGAGTCTAGATAATACCACTTATTTATTTATTTATTTATTTTGGATAATTTTCGTTACATGTTTTAGAAGGTTCTAAACAGGTGACAACTGTTGAAGTTGCTATTGTCCCACATTGCTTGATAATGGGTCCTATATGCTCTTTATATTCACGTGGTCTCTCTCTACCTATCAGCTTAAGTTTTTGGGTTGGACTTTCTAACATGGTATCAGAGTCAGTCTTATCCATTTCGCGATTGTGCCGCTCGTAATCCGTCTCCCTCTACCTATTAGTTTAAGTTTTTGAGTTAGACTTTCTAACAACGACCATCCACATATGGCAATTTTCCTTTTGAGATCGCCAGATTTGACCGACATAATCAGCGTTTTCCGATGGCCGACGTGAATTTTGTTTAGATCCACAAGTTATTCGGGTACAAGTACAGATACTCACTTAACACGCGGTGAGTTTGTAAAGTTGTCTCCAAAAAATAAAAAATAAAAAATTACCAGTCAAGCCTCCCCCAAATGCTTGAACCCCAGCATTTAGCGATCAGAGATAATTTGTTACAGCTTGTAAAATGTATTTCACTTCCTAAATTTTGAAACTACTACACTCAAACCAAAATTTTTCTTTATCTTTTGGTAATCCAAGGGACCGCATGAAGATCCGGCTACTTAGGGCGCGCATGACAACAATTCTATTTTCCTCTTTTTTCTATTTTTCTGTTTCGGAAAACAGGTTTGGAACAGAAATCCACTTGGTAACGCAATTTCATTTTTCTATTTTCGGGACAAAATTTTGGCCTAGAAGTAGATTTGGAACAGAAATAAGAAGTTGAAATTTTTTACTTTTCTATTTTTGGAATAGAAATAGAAATAAGAATTTTTCTTATTGCTCACTTCCTCTCTCGTGTGTGATCTCCCTTTCTCTCACTTCCCTGCCGTCGGTCGCTGGCCGTCGCTCATCTGTCGCCGATCGTTTCTCTTGTGTCCCTACTACCGGCTATCGGTCCCTAGTCACTGTCCGCTGCTAGTCGCCTCTCTCATGTCCTTGTCGCCGGCTGCCATTCACTATCCGCCGGTCGCCGTTCGCCGGATCCCGTTTGCTGTCCACCAGTCGCCGTTCCCCATCTGTTGTTCTCCCTTCGTCGTTCATCGGTATCCGTCTTCTTGTCCCTGTCCGCCGGTCTACCGGTCACCATCCACTGTTTGATTGCAGGCCACTAGTCGCTGTTCACCGGCTGCCGGTCGCCCGCCGTCGATGCCCGGCTCCTGTTCGCCCTTTGTTGTTTGCTATCCGTTGGCCGCTGGTAGCCGTCCGCCGCTCCCGTTCGCCCTTCACCGTTCTCCATCCGCCAGTATCCGTGTTCTCGTCGTCGTCCATAGGTCCGCCAGCCACTGTTCGCCATCCGTCGGTCGCCAGCCATTGTTCGCCATCCATCAGTTGTCGTTCGCCGATGGCCAGGCGCCCGTCGCCGGCCACCGTAGAAGTTTTATGTTGTTATCAAACAAATTCTTGTTTCGAGAACAGAAATTTTGCGTCATTATCAAACGCGTGTCTCTGCTCAGAAACTCGTCCAGGGAAGAGAAATAGAAAAATCTATTTTTGGCCAAAAATAGAGCCTGAAAAGAGAATGGTTGTCATTCGCACCCTTAGAAACACATGAAACACTATGTGAGGGCCATTAAACTGGTTAAGTCCAACCTTTCTCCTAAGCGAGATAACAAATTTTGCGAAATTTGGGCTCGGTTTGTTTCGCGGATAGTAATTTGATAAATATTTTACTGAAAACGATCGTCTGTATCACCGATGAAATTTGAATGAATGAAAAATATTTTCATCTTCCATGAAATTATTTTGACATAAAATATTTACGATAATGAAAATGCTATCCATTGACTGATTATTTTAAGCGATACGAGCGATCGCGTTTATTTTTTTATATTTAAATTATCTATCTTTCATTAAATAAACGGAGGGTAACACTTGATTCGTGTGCCGTTGTAAACTTGTGGTGTAATAGGGAAGAAGAAAGTTGAGAGCGACGGGGTGGAGACTGGAGAGTCCAATAGCGACGGCCTATGATGGCACTCGAGACTGTTTCACTTAATTGAGAGTATCCACGTCAGTGCATCATTGCACTCTCTTACACTTACGCATCATATATTAATCCGAACGAAAGTGTCCCGCCCAACTTCGATCCGATTCGATTCATGTCGACTCCATTCTAAGCATGCGTTTGCGGCCACACTTGATTGAGTAGAAAAGTTCGACCCGACTTTCATACGAAAATTTTCGTGACGTGTTGATCTTAACTTGGTTGGAGTTTTTTTATTTAGGATAATGACACGAATGGTCCATGAACTTTTAATCTTTTTAATGTGATCCTTGAATTTTAACTTAATGAGCAACGTGAGCCCTAAACTTTTAATTTGTTCAGCGTGATCTTCGAACTTTTGGTACATGTTCATCTTAGCTCGTGTACTATATGAAAATGCTCAATATTTTTCTTCCATTAAAATTCAAGTTCATGAACAAAATTAAACATTTTCATATAATTCAGCGACTAGATCGAACATGTACCAAAAGTCGAGGGATCACATCGAACAAATTAAAAGCTCGGTGACCACATTGCACATTCGACCAAAATTCAGAAATAATTTATGTCATTTTTTTTTTCTTTTGTTAAGGCCCCATCTGGAGCTCGTAAATTTGGCCTTACGACGCGGTAGGTGTGGAGATCATGACTCGAGCGAGTGTCTGTTTACCTACCTTTCTCATAGTTAGCAAGGGTTAGCTGTCCATGTTAGGGAAATTCAATTTTCTCAACATGACATTTACAGCACGTGTTTTGATAATTCACACAGAACAACGAGTACTTCTTTCACGCTTCCGGAGCACGCGAGTCCATTCGATCTCGGCCATTAAATGATGCTAGTCTTACTCTTTTTGGAGCGCCTAAGTAGCACCAACATCGACACGCGACACGACACGTCGACACGTCTTTTCTGAATTTCGACACGTTAAAACACGTTATATATTAAATATATATTTTTATAAGTACATGATAAATTATCATGTATATATAAAAATATCAGCGGTAAATTTTTTCTTTTAGGAATTCACGATTAATTTTTTTTATGGCCATGTATATTAATTTTGGGGTGGCTGAATATGTGACTTAAGTATATATATATATATATGATAAATTTACATTTTGACCCTTAATTTATTGAAAATGCTTAAAATTGACCACGTGCATGTCGAGATGCTAGACTCGAGTATATATATATGATAAATTTACATTTTGACCCTTAATTTATTGAAAATGCTTAAAATTGACCACGTGCATGTCGAGATGCTAGACTCGAGTGTCGCTGGCGTGTCTGGAGAGCTGAACACGTGTTTGTCGCATGTCAGAGAGTGTCGAAGAGTGTCGGACACGACACGTAAGCCCCCGGAGAGTGTCGGTGCATCCTAGCGTATCGCACCATTACTCTCTCTCTCTCTCTCACTGATACCATATTAGAAAGTGCAACACAGAAACTTAAATCGATAAGTGAGGAGAGGCAACATGTCTATAAAGGGCATATAAATAACATCGTTAAATGAGATGAGATGTTTCAACATTTACGGAAGTTCCTGAAATGAAATTTTAAACTTACTGACGCAGTTGAGAAATTAGCATCATCACTTGAAAATTACCAAACATATGTGATTTTTGCTCATTGCTTTTTAGGATGTTTGATTAAAGGGTAGTTTTCATTGGTCGACTATATGCTTAGTCAATCGAGAGCTATCTTAATAGAGAATACAGATGTATAAAAATCCAACGTGTGATGTTCGTGTTGAATATTGTGTACGAAGGAGAAGTTGACCTTCAGTCTAAAAGTTAAATCGTTAATATAAATCCTCTCTATTTAAATTATCTAATATTAAAAGATTGCCTAAATCCTCAACCATCAACACGGACCGGATAAGACCGAGCAAGACATGGTAAGGTAAAATTTACTAAGTCCTTTTGGTCGGTAGCTATAGGTGATCGACGAAGGCGATCAGGATTTGCCGATAGGCTATAAATGAGAAAATTACTAAGTGTTGAATCACAGAGTGTCGGTAAGTGAAACTTGATTCGGTCGACAAAAGAACTGAAGTTAAAGTGAGGATCAATGAATCAAGAACGAGATAAGTGTTCAGGTCTGGAAGCCAACAATTCCGGCTGAATTTGTAATGACCCATTCAATCGTGAAGCCAATACGATCGCCAATTAATAAGAGTCGTGAATCTTGAAAGCCATAAGTGACGAAGGCATGACCATCGAATAGTGAGCCTTTTGGTAACCATCCGTAACTACATGTTACTAAATTATATGAGTTACGTAGAATGTTATTTGCTTTCTTTGTACCTGTTGTTAACCGTCATTAGTAGCTATTTATATTAGGATTGGTAATCGAGCAATGGACCGCCAATCAATCATTGAACACTAGTTTTTCAATTTCATCTTCTTATTATATTTGCATTTCAGTATCCTTTTAGATGGCTGGTCGCGATTGCCTCCGGTCTTTGCACCTTAATTTTCTCATCAATCTGTGTTTCCTATCCAAGAATTAACAAAGGACAAATCCTTTGTCGATTTCCATATCGATCCACATTATGAAAAAGTGCTACGTCGACACTCTTCATCGAATCATATTTTTGACATGCTCGATGAGACTTTTTTGTTGATCTGAGGAAGTTACCATGGCGAGAACCAGGTACCAAGAAGAGGTAGACAGTGACAGTGTTGCTGGTAATAACAATCTAGTACCATGAAATGGGAATGAAGTTGCCAAACACTCTAAATCCTCATAGAGGGCCAATGTGAAGAGGCAGACCTTCACCGTCTCACTAAAGAGCAGTCGAGAGAAATTGCACCACCTTCATAAGGTGGCCACCATGAGAAGGTTATGTGTGGAGCAGCAAATGGCTTGGCTAAATGCTAATCACATCATCAATCACATGTCCGACGTGATTAACCCGATGACTATTGATGATGTGAATGACGCCTTGTCCAACTTGGGAGTATCCAATCTACCAATCCAAGGAAATTTTGTGGCGATAGGATATGTTCCTAACCGTTCTCTTATGGTAATGTAGGTCGTACTAGTCGGCCCCTTATAGGAATTAGGCAAAGACTTGAGTCCTCAAATCAAGGTCCAACAAATGGGAACCATGTTGGTCAAGAGAATCAAGCTGATAACATCGGGATGACAATCCAGATTGGTCGACAGCCTAATCCAATGCTTAAAAGTTAAAGATGCTAGGCCTGCAGTCAGTATAGCACCACCAAATGCTAACGTCCCTGCTAGGCCTAACCTATCGACCAATATAAATATAGAAAATCTAGTAAGACCAACATGACCGCCCAGAGAACAAAGATGACCAACCAAATGCCCCGGTAGACATAGCACTAGTAGTCGAGGAAGTCGGGCAGCATTTAGGACAGGAAAGGGGTATCACGAGGCTTGTATACAAGAAACTTTATCTTGAATGATTCGACAATCAACCCTACAGGATTCAAAATCCTTGATGTTAAATATGTCTTGAAACTTATGTATTTGACCCGGTTCATCACCCGACCCTACATATTTTTTTTGTGCAGCCCAAAAAGTGGAGAGAAAGTTGAGATTTAGTTTGTGATGCAGAGGGTTGGACTGATAGGCCCAATCCGGAGCAAGCGAACAGATCTCTATGGGGGTTTGGGGGCTACGCCCCCGAGAAAAAAAAATTAGGGCTCTTTTTATACTGTTGCTAGGATTGTAATCAGTACACTCTTTGAACATAGTGTAATGTTGTTTTGCCTCGCCCGTTGACGTAGATCGCTTTGATCGAACCACGTAAATCCTTATATTCTGTGTTTTTTTTTTCCGCGTTTGTTACAATATTTGATTTGAGGGCAAATATGAGTTAGACGACGTCCTTTCAATTGAATAATGCTATGTTCACTTTGCCGTCGAGCCACGTTGGATTAATTATAAAAAAATTACCGCGTTGGATATTTTTTAGACATTTTCTTTTTCAAAAGTGACTCAAATGATCACGAGAAATATTTGATACCGAAGCGAGCTGACACTAGAAGTGTCGTATTTCCAAAAAATTTGCCTTGGCTAGAAGAATGATTGTGAAGAAAGAAAAAAGGTCGCCTCAACAGAATACCACGTGGGATTGGATCCAACACCCTGTGGGAATGGCGTAAGGCGTGACGACACGAAAAAGAAGTCAAGAGGGTGTATGATGCAGACAAGATGGGCCATGTCGTACGAGACTCTTTTGTTTGTTTCTAATGATTGGGACTCGACACTAAGTTTCCCATAATTTCAGACGATGGACGAAATCGTGCGTCTACATCGCTCCATCATTTCACTCCTTTTACAGTACAATTATATATGGAACGTCAAAAGTGCCCCGCCCTACAGGCTACAACACCCTTAGCACATGTTTGTGATTGTTGGAAATCCTTGGCTTTGAGCATGGTGCACCAAACTATCTATATCATAGAATTAGGTGGAAACAAACGACTTTGATCCGATACGATCTCCGCGGACTCAAGGTCTAGGTAGGAGTTCGCACGTAATAATAGCTAGACTTAGTCAAGTAGAAAAGCTTGCTCGACCTGACTCATACCGAAAGTATCGCAGCGTTTTGGCCTTTCGATTTAATAGGTACGAACATCTCGACTTAGGCATGTGGCCCTTCAGTTACATAGCTCTTAGTTAGCTGCTAGTGTTGAGGAAATTATTTCATGAGCTGTATATACCATAGAATTAGGTGGAAACGAATGACTTTGATATGATACGATCCATGTGGACTTAGGTTTAAGTAGAAAAGCTCGACCTAACTTATACTAAAACTAACTCCGCATGTTGGCCTTTTTCGATCCAATAGGTATGGACATCTCGACTCGAGTGTGTGGTCCTTTAAGCAACCCTATGCTAGTTATTTACTTGTTAAATTAGGAGTCAGCTCCACAAAGTCTCGACTTGGGCACGTGGTCCTTCAATTACATAGCTCTTAGTTGGTTGCTAGTGTTGAGGAAATTATTTCATGAGCTATATAAACCATAGAATTAGGTGGAAACGAATGACTTTGGTATGATACGATCCATGTGGACTTAGGTTTAAGTAGAAAAGCTCGACCTAACTTATACTAAAATTAACTCCGCATGTTGGCCTTTTTCGATCCAATAGGTATGGACATCTCGACTCGAGCGTGTGGTCCTTTAGGCAACCCTATGCTAGTTATTTGCCTGTTAAATTAGGAGTCGGCTCCACAAAGTCTCGACTTGGGCACGTGGTCCTTCAGTTACATAGCTCTTAGTTAGTTGCTAGTGTTGAGGAAATTATTTCATGAGCTATATATACCATAGAATTAGGTGGAAAACCTCCCTCCCCCCCCCAACCCTAGCCGCCACCTCTCTCTCTCTCTCTCTCTCTCTCTCTCTCTCTCTCTCTCTCTCTTATTTCCACAAAACTTTCTTCAATCTCAATGGAGGGGAGGGTTTGAGCTAGATCTCTCCATCTCCTTTCACTTCTTTAACTAATTTAGTTTCCCTTGTCTTCCTGTTCTTACTTTCCTCTTGTTTGGGGAATTTTCTCTTCCGATCTAATCTAGATCTGAAAGTTTCTCTCTTCCGTTTAGGGGAGGTTTTTCTATCGATACAGTCTATATCTGGGGTTTTTCGCATGTATGTTTTCGGAGTTTCGCTTCCTTCGAGTTTCACTGATGTACAAGTCTAGCTTTCAAGGAGATCAGATTAGATTCGTGAAGGTTTTGCTCTTAGCGTCAGGTTAGTGCTCGTCCAACCTTTTTACTCTGAATGGTGATGGTGTTGGGGACGCCGAACCTAGGCGCACACCGCCGAAAGGCAAAACAGTAGCAACAGATGGAGTTCCCGGAGTGTGCTCGTTCCTAAAGACTGATTTGGTGATTGGCTGCCGATTTTAGTTTGAAGAAGTCAGAGATTTGCTCCTTGAGCATGTGACCTTTATGCTTGTTCTGATTATTTATCTTGTGATCTGGAGTTTGTTTTGTTTTGAAACTCGTTTGTTTGTCTCTTGTTTTTTCCGGAATTGAATGGAATGTTACTTTGGACAAAATAAAAATAAAAATCAGGAGTTGCTCCTCGTGGAATAATATGAATTATTTTCGCGCACAATAGACATTTATTAGAATTTTTGTTCATGTCGGATGCTCCTCCATTTCTTTCCCACTTTGTTTGCCCAACCAAATTCTTTTGTTTCGTAGTTGGGGGAGACAAGAATCCAACAGGTACAAAGACTTTCCACGGAGCCTACGTTCAAACAAGTTCTACAAAAGAACAATAATTGATAACATCGAGACAATTATGAAAAGGGAAATGTTTTCCTAACAGTCTGTCAGAGATGTTACAATCTCAATCGTAAAATCACATACCATCACCACGTGTTTTGCATAAAGCACTCATTAATTGTGAGATCATGTAGTCAGAAATAATTAACAATACCGTTAGACTGCCAGGCTATAATTTACCGAAAGTTCGTAAATTTAAATTTACTTGCCGATCTAAAATTTACCATCATCACTTAAAATTACCAACCATACTTGAATTTTGCCGGTAGCTTTTTAGGATATTAGATTTGGTCAACCATATGCTTAGTCAATCAAGAGCTATCTTACTGGAATCCAAATTTAATTAGCTTTCTCAATGAAAGATATGTCAAGGGGACCACGTTCCTCCGCAATTGACTAAACAATAGAAGCGATGCAAGGCCGTTGTACTGATATTGCATTTGGTCGTCCAGATTCGAAATGGGATAAGACGGGATAAGAGACTAAAAATCATAGGAACAATCTTTTCGGATCGTAGAAAGCAAGAAAATTTAACTTCAAAATTATGAAGCGTGATTTGTTAAGCTATGTGCTTAACAAAGCCATTATTCTGGAACTTCTAATCTAGCAGTTGCAAATCGGCCCATGGTCGGAGGCACGTGGATCGTCTTCAGACTCCTTTAGTGAACGCCGATTTCTATGCCGGATCATGTCGGTTAAAAAGATTTGGTGATATCTGGGCGTAGGTGAACGTGAGGCCCGTGTTAAATATTATGTTCGGACGAGGAATTATCGACTAATTTTAAAAGTTTAATAGTTGATGGATCATGGAATCGTATGCGTGTAAATTATCTAATCAAGTGTACCAATCGATCTCGGATCTGTTAGGATTCGGCGCAAAATCAAGTCGAAGTAAAATGTAAAGCGAGAAAGAGAAATCGAGACACGAGATTTTATCCTGGTTCACCCTTAAACTAGGGTTACGTCCAGTAGGGGATTCCACTATAATTAGCACCACGCACCTCTCGTTACATCACTCAATTACAAGCGAAAAAAGAGTATATATATGCCAGTAGCTATTCATGAGCTCAAATCCAAACTATAATGAAAACTTTCGGGTTTAAATCGTAAAAGCCCTTGGGTGTCCAGGGGGCGCTGCCCCCTTGATACCCCGTCGGGGCGGCTCCCCCGATCCCCCGCCCGCTCAACGTAAAGCAAGATCCACATACTTTCCTGTCCTAATGGAGTATGAACCACAGCGCAACAGGATCACGTTATTCTAGATTACTCTATGAAGTTTGGCAGGAGGTGGTGGAACTCAAGATCAATACGGAATGGAAATTCTTTTAAATTTACCGACAGTCGGAGAAATAAGAACCACGTCTTATTATAGTTTATAATCCAGCAGAGACCAAAAAAAAATAGAGCCACAGAAACGCGAAAAGCTGTCCACTTCCGAGCGACGTGAGCCATGACGCTGTCGGACACGACACGAGAGTCACTCTTCTTCTTCATCTGCTTCGTCCTCGTCTTGCATTCATGCGTCAAATCCAGCCATGGCACTGTCACGTCTCCTCCTCTGTTTATAACGTCCCCGGGCAGACACGCATAGAAAAAAACAGAGGAGCCTCCCCAGCTTGTAATAAAAGCACGCGGGAAAGCGGCAGGCCGCGAAATGGAATTGCACTGGCCCTGACTTCCTTCGCTTACCACGGAACACTTCTCGTTGGGCGGCGATTTCGGGTCTCGTGCGCTTTTCTGGTGGGTGCTCACCCTTTCGGTTTCTTTCCTTTCCTTCTGGCTTATCATTATTGAAAAAAAGATGGATGAAAAATCTGATTCTGTTCATGGAGTTTCTTGCAATATAATGGGATCCTTCATGAGCATGTGAAGTTTCTCGAGGAATTATACCATCTTCCTTTTCTCTGTATTTTAGGCTTTGAGGCAGGTGAATCCAAGTTGGTTTCCAAGGGTCATTGTTGGAGCATCGACTCTGTTGAAAAAGTGGGGAGGCTAAGAGAGAGAGAGAGAGAGAGAGAGAGAGCGAAACTTTTCGGTGGAACTTACGAGCATTTGAACTTCTGCAACAGCAAAAACAAAACCTTTTGCTTTTTTCTCTGGACGAGCTCTTTCAGGGGAAGAAAGGAACTCTTCTGTGAAATAAAGCCTAGAAGAAAGGGTTCGCCTTTGGACCATTTAAGGTATGCCCAGTAAAATCGTGCATTTTGGTTCTTTTTTGTATGTCTGTGTCATTGGGAATGTTAGAGAAAATTTGGGCAATGTCTGTTTGCCAAACTTGTGATGGATATGAGCAGATATTGAGACTTTTTTAAGGAACTCATGAAACTGTAAAGTGCAAACCAGCCACTTCGGTCTCTCTCTCTCTCTCTCTCTCTCTCTCTCTTCCAGAACATTACAAAGTTTCACATGGATATATAACTTGCTTCATTTAGATTCAGGAGCTTCTTTTCAGTTTTGCTGTTGTGGCCTTTTTCTTTCTGCAATTTTTCAGATTTCAGTTCTATCAAAGATTCACATTGAAATTGTTCCTCTCTAATTAAGTGGTCCTTTTTCGGCGAGTAACAGAGTCCAAAGGCAGGAAGAGAACAAGTAGAAGATGATGGGCAATCCATGGGATGTGTTTTGCGGTGAATCTGACTGCACAGATGCAGACGGAGGAGCTTGCACGCCCATGTTTTTGTCTTCCGGTTATCCTTCTACCTGTATCAATTACATCCTCGTCATTTGCTTCACCATAGTTCTATTGGTCTTGCTTTTGCTCAGTATGATTCAGAAGTCATCCTCAAAGTCGGTCCGCACCCCGTCTCGGTATCTAAGGCTCTCGCGATTGCAAATAGCTTCGGCCATAGTGAATGGTTCTGTTGGGCTAATGTACTTAGGTTTGGGCATTTGGATTTTGGAAGAGAAGCTGAGACAAATGCAGACTGCTTTACCCCTCAACCGGTGGTTAGCGGCCATTTTTCAAGGTTTCACGTGGTTGTTAATGGGCTTCATTGGTAGTCTTCGGATGAGACATCTCCCAAGAGCGCCATTGCGGCTATTGGCCGTTCTCGCCTTCTTGTTTGCAGGTGTACTCTGCGTTTTATCCGTGTTCACCGCGATGACAAGCGAAGAAGTCTCTCTTAGGGTAGCTTTGGACATCCTTTCATTCTTCGGGGCATCTCTGTTGTTGTTTTGTGCTTATAAGGGATATGAAGATCTCGATAAGGACAGTGCTACAAATGGAGATGATCTATATACTCCGCTGACCGGAGAGGCCAACGGTAGCAGTAAAGCCGATACAGTTGCACAAGTTACTTCATTTGCCAAAGCTGGATTCTTCTGCAGAATGTCATTTTGGTGGTTGAACTCTCTGATGAAAAGAGGGAGAGAGAAGACTCTCGAGGAAGAAGATATACCAAAGTTGCGGGAGGCCGATAGAGCAGAAAGTTGTTATGTGTCATTCTTGGAGCAACTGAACAAACAAAAGATAGCAGAACCGTCATCTCAACCATCTATTTTGAGGACAATAATTTTATGCCAGTGGAGAGAGATCATCATATCTGGGTTCTTTGCACTTCTGAAAATTCTCACTCTTTCTGCTGGTCCTCTGCTTCTCAATGCTTTCATTGAGGTTGCCGAGGGAAAAGAAAGCTTCAAGCATGAAGGTTATGTGTTGGCGATCTCTCTCTTTTTTTCAAAGTCTTTGGAATCTTTAGCTCAAAGGCAATGGTACTTCAGGAGCAGACTTATCGGTCTGCAAGTGCGGTCCTTGCTATCAGCAGCCATTTATAGGAAGCAGTTGAGATTGTCCAATGCCGCTCGGCTGATGCATTCGGGAGGTGAGATTATGAATTACGTGAGTGTTGATGCTTATAGAATCGGAGAATTTCCCTTTTGGTTTCATCAGACATGGACAACAAGCCTCCAGCTCTGCATCGCACTCGTAATTCTATTTCGTGCTGTGGGGTTGGCGACAATTGCGTCTTTGGTAGTTATCATTTTTACTGTGCTTTGTAATACACCGCTTGCAAAGTTGCAGCATAAGTTCCAAACGAGACTTATGACAGCACAAGATGAGAGGCTGAAGGCGTGCACTGAGGCTCTCGTGAACATGAAAGTTTTGAAATTATATGCTTGGGAAGTTCATTTTAAGACTGTCATCGAAAGCTTGAGGACAGTGGAATACAAATGGTTATCAGCTGTGCAGCTACGGAAGGCATATAATAGTGTTCTTTTCTGGTCCTCGCCCGTTTTGGTTTCAGCTGCCACATTCGGGGCATGTTATTTCCTAAACATTCCTCTGCACGCTAATAACGTCTTCACATTCGTGGCTACTTTGCGCCTTGTTCAGGACCCAATCCGATCTATTCCTGATGTGATTGGGGTGGTAATTCAAGCGAAGGTCGCATTTACACGGGTCGTGAAGTTTCTTGAGGCTCCGGAGCTACAGAATACAAATGTTAGGCAGAAGAGAAACTTTGAGAGAGTAGATCACACAATTACGATAAAGTCGGCAAGTTTCTCATGGGAAGGGAAATCACTGAATCCCACTCTTAGGAACATTAACCTTGAGGTCAGGCCTGGTGAAAAAGTTGCTATATGTGGAGAAGTCGGTTCAGGAAAATCAACCCTTTTGGCAGCAATTCTAGGAGAAGTTCCAAATACACAAGGAACTGTAAGTTCTAAATTTTCTCCTTGTTTTTGTTGTGCTATAAGAACTTATTTAGATGGGCCTAAAAAAAAACTTATTCAAATGGCTCCAAGTAGGATTTTATCGCCTGGTAATCTTTCAGTCCCAAACCTTCTTAATGGTAACAATTCTCAGATTTCAAGGTTAGTGTTTTCATTTGATGCTAATTCACTTGTCCGTTTAATTTTCAGATTCAAGTGTATGGGAAGATCGCCTATGTTTCTCAGAATGCATGGATCCAGACCGGGAGCATACAAGAAAACATTTTATTCGGTTCTGCAATGGATAGTCCGCGTTACCAAGAGACGCTTGAGAGATGTTCATTGGTGAAAGATCTAGAGTTGCTTCCCTATGGTGACCTCACTGAAATTGGCGAAAGAGGAGTTAATCTCAGTGGCGGCCAGAAGCAGCGGATTCAACTTGCTCGTGCTCTCTACCAGGACGCCGATATATACCTGTTAGATGACCCTTTCAGTGCTGTAGATGCACATACTGCTACCAGCCTATTTAATGTAATTATTTCATGTTCTGATTTGCTGCAATACTCGCAATGTCTCAACCGTTCGATTGAATCTGTCCCACATTTTTTTTGCAGGAATACATTGTCGGAGCACTTTCTGGGAAGACGGTCCTACTAGTGACTCATCAAGTTGATTTCCTTCCCGCATTTGATTGTGTCCTGGTTAGTATATTTTCATTGTCTCAATGTCAAGCTGTTGACTTCCACTTAAATCATCAGTTGTGGTATCTTTCTTTGTTCTTTGTCATTTGTAGACAGCGACTTTTGCATGTTTTTCTTGTGCAAAATCAAACGTACGTTTGTAAGCGTTTGTAATGTCTCATACCCATGCGAAGAGACCTTACTAACAATTTTCGTGACAGTTGATGGCAGATGGAGAAATCCTGCAAGCTGCTCCTTACCATCAGTTACTCGCCTCTAGCCAAGAGTTTCAAGACCTTGTCGATGCGCACAAAGAGACTGCTGGATCTGAAAGACTCGCGGAGGTTACTTCTTCCACAAAACAGGGAACATCCTTCCCAGAGATTAGGAAGACATACTTAGGGAAACAACAGAAAGCGCCAAAAGGCGCTCAATTGATCAAACAAGAGGAAAGGGAGATTGGAGACATGGGGTTTAAACCTTACCTACAATATCTGAACCAGAATAAAGGCTATATATACTTTGCTATGGCCTGTCTTTCTCAAGTTATATTTGTAGCTTGTCAAATATCTCAAAACTCTTGGATGGCAGCGAATGTGGAGAATCCTCAAGTTAGCACATTGCGTTTGATCGTGGTTTACTTGGTCATTGGGTTTTCCTCCATTCTGTTTTTGCTGTCTAGATCGCTCTCTGTTGTTGTTCTTGGCCTTCAGTCGTCAAAATCTCTCTTTTCTCAGCTGCTAAACTCCCTCTTCCGCGCTCCAATGTCCTTCTATGACTCAACACCCCTGGGGAGGATACTTAGTAGGGTAAGCATCTCGAAAAGTTATTATGGAGAATGAAAGGCATTTGCCAAACTCATGTGTATGTAAGCTCGTCCTTCTCTTGCAGGTCTCCTCTGATCTCAGCATTGTGGATATCGATGTCCCTTTCAGTTTCGTTTTTGCTGTGGGAGCAACAATCAATGCGTATTCTAATCTTGGAGTATTGGCTGTTGTTACATGGCAAGTTCTTTTCGTGTCGATACCGATGATATATTTTGCAATTCGGTTACAGGTAAACTTATGACTTGGTGACAGTTAGTCGCTGCAGTTCTGCAATGTTTTCGGTTAGCATTTAAGAATCACAATAAGGGGAATTAGTTTTGTTTTTCACCTAACACGGATTGGATTCATCTTTGTTGTTCCAGTGGCATTATTTGGTCCTAAAGATAAGTAAATCCAAATATAAATTAATAGTATAGCCAGGTAAAAGCCAGTGGCATTATTTTGCATGTTCTGCTTTCACATGGTAGCATGACTCCTTCATGACATCCTCATTTCATCTTGCACATGTTTTTCATCGGACTCCTTCATGAGCCATCCTCATTTCATCTTGCATATGTTTTTCATCGGATATGTCTATGCGTGTGTTTATTTAAATTCCGTCTAGAACCTAATCGAATTTGAACTTGGTCTGCAGAGATACTATTTTTCATCTGCAAAGGAGTTGATGCGGCTCAATGGCACGACCAAGTCTTACGTTGCAAATCATCTTGCTGAGTCGGTCGCAGGGGCGATGTCCATAAGAGCTTTTCAAGAGGAGGAAAGGTTCTTTAGAAAGAACCTGGAACTCATTGATGAGAATGCTAGTCCCTTTTTCCACAGTTTCGCAGCCAATGAATGGTTGATACAGCGTCTAGAAACACTTAGTGCTACTGTTCTGTCCTCTGCGGCGCTCTGCGTGGTTTTGCTTCCTCCAGGATCATTCAGCCCTGGTCAGTAGAATGAGCATTTATATGTTATGGTTAGTCAGTTGGAATTTGACGGAAGATAGATCAAGTGACTAAAACTTTGTCGCGGTCGCCCCTTATTGTGTAACAGGTTTCATCGGAATGGCATTATCTTATGGTCTTTCCCTGAATGTGTCCCTCGTCTACTCGATTCAAAACCAATGCACTCTGGCGAATCATATAATATCGGTGGAGAGGCTTAACCAGTACATGCACATACCAAGCGAAGCCCCTCTTCTGATAGAAGAAAACCGACCTCCTACCAACTGGCCATCTGTGGGGAAAGTCGAGATTGTCGATCTGCAGGTAAACTTTTGCTCCCATTGATTAGTTCATGGAATGAGCACAGTCCAGATTACTGAATCTTGATGCAAAACAGATAAGGTATAGGCCCGATATGCCGCTTGTTCTTCGAGGGATCAGTTGCACTTTCGAAGGAGGACATAAGATAGGCATCGTCGGTCGAACTGGCAGCGGGAAGACGACCTTGATTGGTGCTCTATTCCGTCTAGTGGAGCCTGCAGGAGGGAAAGTTCTTGTAGATGGCGTCGATATCACTCAGGTCGGACTTCATGATCTCAGGTCGCGGTTCGGGATTATACCTCAAGAGCCCACTCTTTTCAACGGGACAGTGAGATTTAACTTGGACCCCTTGTCTCAACACACTGACCAAGAAATTTGGGAGGTAAACCCTGTTTCTCTTCGTCCAGGAATATATGTGTTAGAAACTATGGATGTTTCCAACTTGAGTTAGTGCACATAAACAGGTTCTTGGGAAATGTCAGCTCCGAGAGGCAGTTCAGGAGAAACAAGATGGACTGGACTCCATGGGTAAGCCTCTACGTTAAAGCCTTGAACTTGCCTTCTTGATAGTTATTTTAAGTAGTAACTGACGACAGCCGCACTTCGTTATTCAGTTGTGGAAGACGGGTCGAATTGGAGCATGGGGCAACGGCAATTGTTCTGCTTGGGTCGCGCGCTTCTGAGAAGAAGCCGCATACTGGTGCTCGACGAAGCAACTGCATCGATAGACAATGCGACCGACTTGATTCTACAGAGAACCATTCGCGCCGAATTCGCCGATTGCACTGTGATCACCGTGGCTCACAGAATACCGACGGTAATGGACTGCACAAAGGTCCTTGCCATTAGTGACGGTGAGTTCCACTCCCTAAGCTAGCCTTCACTTAGATTGATCCACTGAAAAACAACTATCCTACCTCAATTTTTTACGGGTCAACATTTCAAATTTCCGCGGTTTCTTGTATCGCAGGTAAACTAGTGGAATACGACGAGCCGATGAAGCTGATGAAAAGAGAGGACTCGCTGTTCGGGCAGCTAGTTAAGGAATACTGGTCGCACTCGCAAGCTGCGGAGACCCATTGAAGCAAAACCGGGTTCCTCGCGAAGCATTCTTTGGTTCCCCTCCTCGGGTGTTTTAGCAATCAGGAGGAGGGGGATTTGTGACTAGATTGTTCAATTGGACAATAATGCGGGGGCGAAGTAGGAGAGGAGAAACATTAGGAGATCGATAGTTCTGTATTGTCTCCTTCCTCCTTAGGTGTATCAGTATCAAGCAACTCATGAATGAGCAATAGGTCAATGGCCAATGAGTACCTCCGTAGAAAGTAGCTCTCCGGTATCACTAGCCCTCTCTCCCTCTCGGCCAAGAAAAGACGGAGATAATCCTCTCAGTCCGCCCCACGCACATGTCCCGTCTTCCGAGTCTCCACCATGTAATCGCCGGTGGTCGCCTCCGGCAGAATGCATGCATTGCGAGGTCGCTAGCTAATGGTAGCTTAGAGGAAAACTTTTGCATTTTCCATTTCTTGAAACTTTATTGCTGGATTGGTGTTAATAATCTGGATTACTGGTTCGGGAATTATCTTGTGATCCCACGCATTTTTTATTTATTGATCAATTATATTATGGTACTTCGATGCCGCCTTGCATGAACATTATAGCAGTGATCGAAGTAGGTCTCCGTCTCAATGCTGTCCAAACCCTTTCTTGATTTGCCAAAACGAAATATACCGTGCACGTGAGGTGGGAAACGATTCATTCATTAGTATTACGAGAAGTCAAGCATCTGCAATTATGACCAATTCTATTCATTCGTTAGTATTAGCTATTTTCGCTGACATAGGGAATCAAATTGATTTTTCTTTTGTATTTCCCTTCGTTTATAGTCGCCCGCGCTGAAACGTCTCTCTAGTGGAATATCAGATACAATCAGCCCCAATAGAATGTGGTTCTCTTAAATAGATTGATGCAGCGAACATGGTAAATGCCTTGCCAACGGTTATAAGGCGACGCCCTTGTGGCAAGACTAAGTTGAGCTGCTCGATCACATCACTCGTTCTCGGCAAAGGAATCAATCGGTGAACATGAAGTGGATGTGCCGATTTAGGGATAATCATCCCATAGCATCATATGGGGACTTGTGAAATATATAAACCCGCAGGAGCTTCTAGGAGCTATTGTGGTCTTAGATAGGAGTGCAAGAAGATAACGAGAGGAAAAGATAAACTAAAGAGGAGATGAGCACCACCACGCTACAATCTCCAGCTAACATCCTCAACCAAGATAAAGATGGGGTTTCTAACCCCTCAGGATGCAATTCCCTGGAGTGCCTAATCTTTAACAAGGACTTGTAAGTATAAAACCTTTGCAATGAGTAATTTGAGTCGAACTGGGAACATGTACTTCAAACAAAACAAAACTTAGAAAATGAGGGCGGTCCAAAAAGGCCGGATTGATATGGATCTTAACTTTTCACAACTTGTTTTAAGTCTCGCCTGATTCTGGAAGTTCAGCTTCTTGAGTTTCCTTCTCGCAGCTAGACTTTGCGCACCTGAATATTGTGCGTGGACTGGAAACGCCAAATAGGCTTTCTACCACTCTGTACGAGTGCGACCTCTTCTCCTTCTTTGACCATACCTTGCTTCTGAGAAAAAAAGCCAGAAAGCATAAAGGATAAGGAAACAAAAAGGGGTGTCCACTTAAAAAAAGAGCAAAAAATAAGAATCATAAGTCCTGAGAGCCACTTGGAATTGGGAATGATTTAAGAAGAAGAGTCAGTATGCATGGTTGCAACTACAGAGTTTCCAAATGAATGCTCACAAAAAGACTTTTAGTGCAAATATCATTTGGAACTTTAAAGCATCTGGCAGCCCAAAATGAAGCCAGCCATCATGCGTTACAAGAGCAAAACACACGTGTGTTCATTCAAATACGTCATCCTAGGTTCAGCTTGATTATTAAGCAAATAAATGCACTGTTCATGGAACCAATTACTAAGAGTAAATGCCCCAGTAAGTTTACCTGCAGCACTGCCAATGCATTAGCAAAAGTTTGTTCAGCATCATCAGAGAACTCCATGTAGATCGGGCACACTCCTTGATATAAAGCCAGTCTCTGGTGTATTCTCTTCCTACATTGGCATAAATGATGCAAATTTCTAACCAAAACATGAAGTTGGCAAATCTCATTGCACATGATTTAGTTAAATAAAAATAAATGAGTCTCTACGGATATCGATCCACTCCACTCAGTAGAGATGGATCGTACCAGGTGCAGGACATCATTTTGATTGCATCACACTGCAACAAATAATGGCATTCCTTTACTTACTCATTTGTGAAGGCAAATATAGTTCCAGAAGGGCGATAATGGCTTAGCAAAATGGCCATGAAACCAGTTCTGGTGAAGACAACAGTTGAGATTCCTAGTGTGTTTGACATCATGGTAGCATGATAGGCAAACATCTCGCTCATATGGTTCTACATGGAAAAAGAACGTCATGGTCATTGTTTACGTTTGAACGTCAAACACAAATGAATAATTAGAGGGTAAGCTCAATAAAAAGCTGTAGATTATAAGGATGACGCATTAAGAGACCTTAAAGGCTTGGCCAAGGTTAGATGGCATTTCACCAGCAGAAATGGTTGCTTCAGTCCTTAATGAGACTGTGTGCATGACTTTCACAGCTTTCAATGGGAACCTACAAGAGGGTGATATGATGTTGTCAGGATGTATGATTTGCCTATTACCTTATTCTCAAGAGATCTACATTCACCATGTCAATATTTAGAAAGAACCACAAAATACCAAACTCAGCTTTGAGCCTTCCAACCTTTAAACTGAATTCATGTACTAATGCAAATCAAACTCCATAGGAAAACACTCCCCATTTTCCAAACAGTCAATCATACCAGTTGTTTCCTCTCAGGCAGAAAGAATCCTTATAGCAACAAACAACCAATCTTTGAACCCACAGTAAGTCAAAAATGAAGTACTGCTTACTTTCCATGAGCAGTCTCGCCAGAAAGCATGACTGCATCAGCACCCTCTCGAACAGCGATAGCAATGTCTGACACTTCTGCCCTAGTTGGCATTGGATGAACAATCATGCTTTCCAGCATGTTTGTGGCCACAATAACAGCCTTACCCATGCTACGGCACATCCGGATTATTTCTTCCTGCATTGGAATGAGTACAATTAGATATATGGATTGCTGTAACAACCTACTGAAAAAGTTAACAAGAAATATTCTTCTCTTATACAATTTGAAAAGAGAAGTACTTGCAAAAGTGGAACTTCTTCAATGGGGAGCTCCGCCCCAAGATCTCCTCTTGCAACCATGGCCTGAAACCGATATTGGCAAACTACTAAGATAAAAGCTACATAGAGCTCAATCGATTCCTTATGATCAGAAAGAGAACAAGGTGCCGCTTCAGCAATACAAGTTAAAATATGCATACAACCCATTCATGCATGTTAGGGAAAATGACTATGGGAATGGGTGTCTCGAGGCAGATATATTGTTCAATGCCAGTGACACCGTGCATATTACTGATCCAGATTATAGAACACAAGTGTTCTTGTTTAACTTTGCATTTCCTGGCATTGGGTAGTTGAAGCTAAAAATGAAGTAATATGTCACATAAAAATAAGGATTTGTAAACGGGAACCCAATCATTATAATTAAAAAAAGAAGCTAGTCCAGAGAGAGACTTATGTGATGTCAAAAAGTTCGGATAATCACCCCATCAGCTGCTGTGATTATTGAATGCAAATTTGGTATGGAGTCAGCACTTTCGATTTTCACAATAACATGAATATCAGCATCACAGCCTACAAAGTTTAAAGGTAATAGGTAAGAAGTAATATGGAGCAGAACTATATGTTATTAGTTCTCATTGGAGACAAGAAAAGTATTTAAGCAAGTACTGACTTTTCAGATAGTTTTTCAAGTCATGAACAACTTGTGCATCTTTAACAAAGGAAACAGCATAAAAGTCAACTTTATTCTCCACGCCAAACTTGATATCATCCCAGTCCTTATCTGTATGTGAACAACAAATGCAGTTACATAATGCATCTAATCGGCAATGTACTTCTATAGCAAGTAGTCACATGAGACACGATTAGAAAAGGATATTATCATTTGACATCCAACCAGTGATGGAAGGCAATGTAGCGCTTTTTCCTCGGACATTTAGATGTCTCCTGGACTTCAGCTCTCCTCCATCAACAACTTCACATTTTACTGAATCTTCCGTCTTTGACTTCACCGTTAATGACATCATACCTCCTAACATTGATACAATGTAAACAATGTAAGAGAAGTGCATAATTATTTATAGTGCATGCTTGATATTTTTTTCGTTTTGGCTGTAAGAACGGCATGCATGATATTATTTATAGTGCATGCTTGATTCTTTTTAATTAATGAATGTTGACAAAGCATGAACCACGGCACAACACTGTTGAAGAAAAAGACCAATCGGTGGAATTTGTAACATCAAGGAGCATACAAATGCAATTAGATCTACGATGGTTTCTAAAGAACACTGAGATCGTACCATCGACAAGAAGCATGTCGCCCACTTCCACATCATTAACAAAATCATCATAATTAACACTGACACAGTCCGCTGTTCCAACCCCTCTACGGATTGTGAAGGTGAATTCTTGTCCACTAGTTAACATAAGTGGTTGTGGCAGGTCCCCACTCCTAACCTCGGGGCCCTGAAGTAAAGCAACAAAAACACTGTATTATAGCAAGATAAAGCTATGGAACATAGAATCACCATAGAGAACCTGCTTCCCAGCCTTATGAGGGGATAATGAGAGAAACCTGCCTTAGTATCAAGCATTATGGCGATGACATTATCTTTGGACTGAGCATTGTATTCCTTGACCAGATCAATGACTTTCTGATGAGAACCATGGTCTCCATGAGACATGTTCATCCTAGCAACATTCATACCAGCTTCAGCTAGCTTCCATATCATTTCCCTTGTGTTGGTGGAAGGACCTATTGTGCAAACGATCTTGGTCTTCCGCCTAACCATAGGCGTGGACCACATGCCCACTGACGTGTCACTGAGATGCTGAACTCCCTGAAATTTGGACAGGAAAAAAAATTCTCATCTCTCTAAAAAACAAGTGGATGGATGCATAAGACTTACTTGTCTCATATAGTGTATTTCATCTAATATACGACAGAGGACAACTGAGTTTTCATATAGTGACTAGTACCCTAAAATGATTGATCTTTCTAGCCGCTCTATTGCATTTCCCGCTGTAGATAGCGTAAGAGAAATGCTAAGAATACCAAACTGATTCGACAAAACTGGTCAGCCGCACTTCCTCCGTCAACAATCCATCCGCTGAGGCGATGATTCAAACAGTTTCACAAGCCAGAAACAGAAAGCACCGTACCTGGGGAACATCCTCAGGCGACACGGGTACGACCTTGGGCTCGGCATGCGTGGTCCTCCTCGCGGTGATCCTCGCGCTCCAGGAAACTGCCTTGGGGCTTCTCTTGTCGCCGCGGGCCAGTAGTTTCGAGCCGAAGCGGGAAGGCCTCAGCTTCTCCACCCGGTCCTCCAGAGATCCGTTACCGGAACAGAGCAGCGAGCCCTGAATCGATCTGGTGGCCACCACATTCGCCATTTCGTTGCCGACAAACAACGGTTCGCGGGTCACGGGTGGGAGAAGATGGAATGCCGAATGAAACGTGCTCGAGCGCGTCGACGAAGAAGAAGAGCAGAGTGAGGTTGGTGCTGAACTTGGAAATGCCGCCGCCAAGTTTGGCGCTTTTTGGGGTGAAGGAGGAGAGAATTTTGCTTAGTTAGTATCGAAGAAGAAATGGTCGCTCGCTGCTGTGCGCAAACTTCAACGAGAACGGTTGGCTTTTTGGTAATTAATGGGCGTGTTTTCTTGTGGGGGATTTGTTCCTAATTTAAAAAAGTCATGTTGAAAATACTTTCATTTGCTAAAAATTATTAATTCCTTGTAAACCTAAAAAAGACTTGAATTTAAACTTGGTATTTAAGAGCCTGTTTAGTGAGATGAAGAATATTTGATAATCATTGGTAACTTTAAAAGATGGGATATCTGCACTGGAAGTTCTAAAACTTGTCGTGAAAGTACAATTAAATACTAAAACTTTCAAAAGTGCAATCAAATCCTAAAACTTGTCAAATTGATGTAATCGAGTTCTTCCGTTAACAACGTCAACTCGTATAACGGAAAATGCTGACGTGGCATTTTAATATTAATCTCTCTCTCTCCTGCGTGGCATTTTTTATTATTTCCTTTTCAAATCCTATATAAATTAATTAAAAATAAATAAAATGCTGAATTTTAATTTTAAAAAGTAAAAACTTTGAAAAAAAAAAAAGAAGAAGAGGAAGAGCAAAGCAATTGAGCCTCGCCGATGAGGCAAGGCCGCTGCTGTCGCCCATCGCCGGAGGAGCTAGTGGAGGTCGCCGGTCCTAACCAAGGGTGGCCGGCCGTCGCCAGCCTCGGGCGAGACCTCGCCAGGCCCAAGTGAGGCCGGCGAGCGTCGCCCCCCGGCTCGTCCAGATCTAGGTTTCCTCAACCCAGAGTTGGGCGACGCCGGCCCTCGCTCGGGGCTGGTGAGCCTCGCCACATGAAGGTCCGACTGTTTCGTCGGAGTCGGAGGCTAGAGGTGTGATTAATTTTGCTTGATCCTTTAGGAAGAGTGATCAGTATGGTCTTGGGCTGCAGCTTTATTATCGAAAGGCGTGTTGTAGTCTGAATCGAACTCGAACTTAAAGTTCGAGCTTTAGCTTGGCTTTGGATTGTATAGCTTGATTGGATTATCTTATTTTGGGTAAAATCCAACAAGACGATGGGTTTCATCAGCTGTTTTGTACTCAAGAAAGAACCAAATTGAACTTGAGTAATCGTTGGGTTTGAGCAGCTCGACCAGGCTCGGCATTGCCCAGTTCTAAGCTGAGGAAACCCAGATTTGGGCAAGCCGGGTGGGGGGGCAACGCCCGCCGGCCTCACCTAGGGCTGGCGAGGTCTCACCCGGTGCTGGCAAGGCCTAGCTGCTCTACTCTTCCTCTTCCTCTTATTTTTTTTTCTTTTATTTTCAAAGTTCTTGCTTTTTAAAATTAATTTTTGGCATTTTATTTGTTTTTTATTAATTTATATAGCCGACAAAAAAAAAAAAATTATATAGGATTTGAAAAAGAAAATAACAAAAAAATGCCATGTAAGAGAGAGAAATTAATTTTAAAATGCCACGTCAGCATTTTCCATTAGACAAGTTAACAGTGTTAACCGAAGAACTCGATTGCACTAATTTGACAAATTTTAGGATTTGATTGCACTTTTTGAAAGTTATAAGACTTAATTGCACTTTCGAAATAAGTTTTAGGACTTCTAGTGCACATATTCCTTAAAAGATTCAATTAATAAGAAAATAACTTAATAGGACAAGAAAAGAAAAGCTATTAATTCGAAGTAATTCACGATAATTGAAATCCTAAAAATTATATTGCTAAAATATACAAAAAAACAAAATGTATAATTAATTCTTAAATCTTGTTAAGTTGGGGCAATCAAATTCTTCCATTAACTCCGTCCAATTTAATAAACGTAAAATGCGAACAAGTTTTAAAATTTGGTTGCTTTTTGAAATTACACTTATCCATTTCAATCATGATTTTTATGTTCGGCACTTAAAAGTTAAAATTGCCAACGCTTAAGATGTAGCGCTTAAATTCGCGATTTTGTCAAATAAATTCAGATGGAAAAATCGCTGCGCGAGAGACCTGCCACGTAAGCGGTTCTAATATCAGTACCATAACAAAAGAGCACTCGATCATCTCTTCTCAATCTCCTGCGCGGGAAAATCTGATAATTTGGCGCCCTAACCTCCGAATTTCATCACTCTTTCCATTTCTCCGTCACTTTTCTTCCATTCTAATCCCTCATCTTCGATCGATTATCCACCCAAGTTCCCGAGCATTCACTCTCGCCTCAGAAGCTCGGTCCGTCGAAGCTACGGTAGAATGGACACGCAAGGCTTATCTGCGATCTGTGCCGGTCTCGGCATCGTCGAGGAGGACGACGATGGCAATCGCATTGGTTATTCAAAGGGCTCGCACTGCCTAGGTACCAATTTGTAGCAATTTTCCACCTCTGCTTGGTTGTTTGTAATGCGAAACACGAAGAGAGAACTCAGGATTTCGTCTCAGTTGAAGTGTTAATGCCATGCTGCTACTTGAGACACTCTGTCGAGTTGATGGACTGTGTACTTTTTCGGTTCCAACCAGGGTTTACGCCCCCATTAATTTCTGATCACCCAAGTTTTTTTCTTTTTGGTTGGAGATTGCCCAAGTTCGATGGTTAGCTTAGCTCCCGTCTGTTGCATCCAATTCTCAGGCATGGCTCATTGGATCAAGTGACCGATGTGGAATATTAGTTCAGGGGACATATGCAAAATCTTAGTGTTGCTGGGCGGAATGAAGAAATTTTACTTTTTTTTTTTTTTTTTGGTCGAGAAGAAGAAATTTTACTTGAACTATCATAAATTATATCAGATAACTACTAAACATTTTACCAAATCGGGTTGGGAGGAGGGAGGCGCCCCGTCAATGCCCTTTTCTGTTATTGGATTCCACTGTTGATGCAGGACATGAAACAAGTGTTTTCCGTCCATTTTTTTTCTACTTCATGAAATGCACGATGTTGTCTAACACTGTGCATCGTCCTAGACTCCAAACGCTAGAACACTGCAACTAGAAAGTTTCACTAATTCTTTTTCGGGGTCGGCCTGCATGCTGGCGAATTTCACTTTCCCTAATCAGTCACTAATGTTACCTCTTTGTTGAAAAGAAATAATAGACTACCTTTTACTCGAGGGAAGTCCAAAGGTTATGTTTTGTTATTTTTACCTTATCATGCCATCTCACTAAGCTAGTGATGTATTAGTTATCTACCTGCTGAGACAAACCACTGTTTGTCAACTCGTTACCAGATAATTTAAAGGATCTGCTGAGATTTCTCAGGCGCGATGACCCACAGACGAGAGAGGTTTTCAAGCAAGTCTGCAAATGGAACTGCGTGTCCAAAGGCTTGATACCCATTTTAGAGCATTGCCAAGATGATCGCAGCTTGGTTTTGAACACTGGTAAATTGACATCTCAAATGCTGCAGTGCAAGTTCATTGAATGCGTGTCTGAGTAGAAGAGATGATTTATTATTAATTGTTGGTTTTCTATAGTGAAGGTCTTGGTGTTTCTCACAATGCCCATTGAGCCCACGTCCTCTGATATTCCGCTACAGATCGAGTATTTATGGGATGTTAAATCTGCAATTACCATGAGTGACACAGTTGCAGTTATTATTTCGCTGCTTGAGAGCCCGCTGGAAAACTTGGAAAGGTGACACAACTAATCCTATTCCATCTGTTTCATTGCGTACATTGTCTAAGAACTTGAGATAGAGATATCATAGACTCGGTTTCGACTGTAATGCACACAGCTCAGAGTCCATATCTTCTGGTGTTTCGTATATTGGCACTGGTAGTACTGAACTTTAATTGGCTTCCCGCTTTGTACTTCATGATATGTGCGCGCGCGCGCGTGCGCGAGAGAGAGATTCGGATTGCTTTAGTTTCTGTCATTTGTTACTAACAACTTGCTCTTATTCTGTTCAAATTACACGGATCCATTCCAGTGAAGTATTCACAGAGGATGACTGGAAGTTAGTGCAGCTCGTTCTTACTTTATTTCGAAACCTACTGGCCATCCAGGACATTTCAGCACTTCAGAAGGCTGCTGGATTTGCCACTCAAATATTGTCACTTCGAGACAGATTTTTGGAGCTTTTGTTCCGTGAAAATGTGATGGATCTATCCTTACTCGTAGCTCAGCATGTTGGTGGTTCTTCCAACTACCTTCATCAAGATAATTGGCTTTTGCTGGAGATCTTTTACTATATATTTCATGGCCAAGATCCTGAGTTGGTCGCAAAAGCACATCTGAATAGTCTCAAGGTGGGTTTACCTCTATTATTCTCATTTTTATCCGGATTATGATACATCGGACTGTATAGACTGTAAAGGGGAGTACTTAAGTAAAACTTTAGTCTGTATTTTCTGAAAAATGAGCATTTTTATTAAAATGATTGGCGTGATATTACTGAAACATGATTGGAAGCCGCATAGATCATGTTTGGTGTCTCAATTTGACTGTGCGCGCCATGATAATGAACCTGAAAAGTGGTCTTTTCGTTGAGTCTCTTGTTGCTGAGATTTAGAATAGACTTCTATTATGTGTCCTTTACAAATAGTTGATTGACATGCATGTCCCGAATTCACTCAAAATAATGTCATGAAGGATGCGGAAGCCAAAACTTCCTTGAGTAGCCTCAAATCGATTATTGAAGAGGAGAAGGACAAAAGGAGGCTTTCCAGGTTACAATATGCCGACCGCTATTCACATTTTTCTGGGACATTTGAGCGATTTACCATGGTATGAATTACTTTTTTTTTTTAATTGCATGCCAATTTTGAACTTAGTAAACTCTACTTTCTTCTTGCAGGATGGTTCCAAAGCTGTTCTTAAAGGATGTCCTAATTCTGCTTCGCTCGATGTGTACTCTAAATCTGATAAGTTCTGCCGGGGTCCAACGAAAAAGATTGTATGGGACCAGGGGAGAATACTGACAACAACTGAGAACATTTTAAAGTTGCTTCATGGTTTCGTGAATCAATTTCTATCTGGGGGTTACAATGGTATGTTTCAAACTAAAATGACAATTTTTATTGTTTTGTATTAGCACTCTTTGATGCATTGATGAAACTTATCTGGTCCATGTATCAGTTTTGATGCAGTCAGTTCGCGAGGATATCGAGAGGGAACAACTTAATATTCAGAGAAATGATGTGGTGTACTTCTTTGAGTTTGCAAAATTTGTCACTTCTTTTCAGTATCACAAATTTTCGGCATCTAAGGTAAGATTTAAAATTGGAAATTCACATATTTACTTACATCCTCTTGAATTTAGTGTAGGTCATGTGTTGAATTATGTACTTTTGGGAGTATAAATGCATTTCTTATTCGGGTTTCACTAGGTGAGGTACAGCGCAGATCAGTTATCTATTTTGCTGTTTGTTTTCTCTGGATTGACAGCATTCCCATATGTATGCTGTAGACTTATTCTAGTATAAGGAAATTTGATGAGGAAATGTTAAACGGAAGGAGATTATGTGAGAAACCTCCAAGAAAGAGGAATAAGTTCTAAGTGAGCAAATGTACGAGGGCGTTGTTTGAACCTGTACTTTATACATTGCTTCCTTTTGGATACTTCCTTATGCTTGAGTTTAGGTTTTCATTCAAATAGATTTGAATTCTAAAAGGTCGTTCTATCTGTATACATCATTGTGGGAGGATATTGTTGCAAAGCTTATGGTCACCTTTCTACAACCTTGGTAAATAATGTTTGTGAGCATTTGACAAAACCTACTACAACAGTAAAGATCTGATAGGCATCACTATACCGTTATTTGTTTGCCTACGCTCAGCCTTTTTATTGTTTCAGTGAGAGGAGATATGGTTAGTACATCTTCTTTCTGAGTTCTGAAATAGAGGGCAGTATACATAAGCTCAGATTTTGTCATCAGTCTCCAGTGACATACATTTCAGATATCATATAATATTTTGTTGTATTACAGCCTAATGCAGAGATGGGCAGTTCCCTATCTAGTTGTAGCAATGAAGATAGAAGCCTATTTAGTGGTGATATATGTGGGCCAATTGCTGCATCAATGAATGAATCTATGTTTCTGATGGTTATTTTGAAGTGGCGTGATGCCTTTGATGGATTAAAGGAAACAAAAAACTACAAGTTTTTATCTGCAGCAGGATCTCTTCTGAAAGCTATGGTAATTTTTTCTTTATGGTTACCCTTTAAAATGATTCTTGGAGGACAAGTTTGACTGCATGCATCTTCTAGGTTGTTTATGTGTAGATGGGGGCATGGGCGAAATGTTGAATTTCACTCAGGTCACGGATTACACTTGTTAGGAGAAAGGAACAAGATCTTCATATTCAAGATACTGCAAATTTTATTACTGATAACTTTTTGGGGCCATTGATACTTTGATCCTTTGCAGTGTTATGAGAGATGTGCAGTGGAGATGAAATTTTCCAAGGTGACGGACTTAGTACAGCATAAGTAGTGACAGGAAAGACCCTTAAGTGATTAGTCCCACGAGTCTTCCTCCTCAATTGCACAAGTATATCCTTTGAAGGTATTAATAAACTGTGTAATATAATAGGAACATAGTACAGCTGAGTAAATACTAAATATCTAATCTGATAGTGGTCTTCATATATTGATGGAATGGTGAGATTTTGATATATAACCACATCGGTACACCGATAATCAGTTACCGCAGCACGTAAGAGTGAGGTGGTTCATCCTCAAGTGGGCTCATTGAGAAGGAATGCCTAAATATCTCATCTCATTATAAGTTTAGTTGGCCCTTCTTTTTCTACTGGGATCATGGGATGAAACAATCAACTAATCTGCTGTCATGGGCTTACTGCGAGACTGTTCGTTGTTGTGGTTTTGGTTTGTTTTTTGTGCAAAAGATGGTTAAGCAGCCCCCGTAAGTTTTGTATTTGCGCTTCCTGGCTACTGCTTTAAACTACATTCTGATGTTGGAGGTGATGTCAACATGACTTGATGTTTTCCTGCTGATAAAGAACAAATAGTAATGTTAGCGCTGTTATGGAAGGAATTAGTTTTTATATTCACCTAAAAATGTGTTCTTTTGCAGATTCGGACACTAGATTTGGTGCTTAAATTATTGCCAGAAAATTCCAGGGAGCCTCAGACTGCCCGGGTTCTTCTTTACAAGTTATTTTATGATCAGACTGATCAAGGAATGACTCATTTCCTTCTCAACCTTGTCAAATTGTTCGATGTTCACAAGCAACCTAGAAGGTCTTTTACTTCATATGTGCTATTGTTGCATTAGTTAGTGAAATTGCCACTGGTACTGGCTTTGTGAACCTTATATCTTAGGCTGGGACATAGTCCTGTCATTAAGCAGCAGCTAATAACTTGAGCATTAGATTACTTATGCCCATACAAGTCATATGGTAGAGAAGATGGGTCAAAGTTCTTACTGACAAGTTACACACTGAGGAATCATCTCCCTGAGACAACACTACTTTTGCCCCATTTATATGCAAAGTGGATCTACATTACATGAAGTGTGAGGATAAGCACCTGCCACTAAAATGTTTCTCTAACTTTTGTCTGCTTTCCTTCTATATCTTAAACCCTATACTAGCGGAGAAGGGTGGGTCGATAACATCACTGACTGCCTGACTTTGGATCTTTTGTGGGACGGAAGTATTAGTGACATATTTTTGAGGTTTTAATGATAGTGTACTAAGTATTAGTGAGTTTAGCAGGGTTATATGTCTTTTTTAGCAAAAACTTGTAAAAAATGTCTCATAAGTTTTCCATGGTTTTCTGGCATTGTGGTTTGCCAGGTGTAAAAAGTCAATGAATTTGATCTGCTTCCAGCAAAATTCTCATTTGTGTGTAAAGTATTAGTTCATAATCGGACTTTTCTGCCCTGATTTTTCTTTTTTCCTCCTTATCAGTGATCTTGCAGATTTGGTGGAAGTGATTCACACAATCATGCAGTTGATGGAGAGACTTCAAGATCGCGGAACACTAAGGGTATGTGACCATTGTACAAGATGGGAAATATGCACTTTTGTGGGAATTTTGGTGAGGTGATTCAATGGATAATTTCCGTTGATGGAATTTCACAATGATACCTTGAGGCTTTCTATGTCTGAACTTGTTCTCCGCTAGTTTTATCCATTTGCCATCTGTAGTGTCAGAAGTAGTAAGAAAGGGGAGAATGTGATAATATCTAAGGTTAAGAGAGCCAAGGGATTCATTCAAGTAAAGTAATCTTCCCTTCCCATCAATGAGTTCGCCCAGGAGCTGCAACAAGGACTCAACTCCCTTGGTTGGTGGCAAAGGGCGAGTTTCCTTATAAGAGGATATACCGGAAGTTACAAGGGCTAATGGGATGGAGCTTACCCTATGAAGAAGGGAAGAGAGGACCAGAGGTTTCGTGAGAAGTGGAAGTGAGAGATGAGAACATTAATTTATGGATAGGGCCATAGACTCTTGCATGCTGCTCATCTCCCTCAAGCACTGGTTTTTTACAAGAAAACTCCCATTGAAATCTTTGTACTTAAGCAGTGAACTACGAACGGCTAATTTTTCTCGTTGGTTTTCTAAATTTCAGTTGGACCTATTGATTCATTGTTCTATACTTTTTTGTAGGAGGAGACAAGTTAATGAGTCCTCTCTTTTTGAATATATAATTAGCTGCAGGCTCCGTTATCATGTAGAAACTCATTTAATCGCACAATAAGAAATGCCTGGTAGATGAATACTACAACAGCAGCATATCATACATTGCACCTACAGCATCAATTTTTGGTCTCTTCATCTACGAGCATTTGCAATGACTCATTCTTTCTGCAGTCTCAGAGTTGACATGCTGTGAGTGCAAGAGTCACCACCTGCCCGAGGCTGGGTCCAATTTAATTATCTGTTTTTCTAAAGAAGAATCAATTTCTGTCGTTATTTCCATCCATTATTTTTGTCAACGTCTGTCCATGTCTATTTCTGTTCATGCTGTATACTTAGGATGTGATTCCATTGAGGAAGGCATCACCCCACGCACAAAATTAACATACCGGGACACCAATGCAGAATATTTTTGCATTCACGCATTATGCTTAAGTTCCCTTGCACAAGTGACCAGTGATACTAACATAACAGGGTTTCATTATTTCTTGGGCTTGTATTATCCGATGCCAATATGCTGTGCATAATTATGAGGGCTATCATCATTGCACTTTTTTTGAGTGAATTCATGCAGTCTGATAATTTTGTCAAGCATGCGGGGATTGTTTATAAAGTGCTTGCAATGCCATATCAATGTTTTCAGTTTACTTTTCTATTTCAATGGATTGTATTTTGCAAATGATAGCATTCCCAATTATCTTTCCTGATTTATAAATGCCCTCTATCTAGGTATTATGTATTTCTCAACAAACTCATTTTGGTAGGTTACTAGAAAATCCAGAAAGAGGAGAACGGGGAAAAGAGAAACCGACAAAGTAGAAGCAGAGATGGAACCTTCGGCAGATTGTCTTATGGTTCAGGATGAAATTGCTATATCTAGTGGTGAAAAACTAGCTTCTGGAGACAAGTGTCACCGAGATGGCCAATTAGATGCAGATTCTAATGGTGGGGAAACTGGTATTCTTCCTGATGCTGATATTTCAGAGAAACATGGTGAATCTACCGTGGAGCAACAGAAGACTGACAACAATCTGCTATGTTCAAGAAAATCTGACCCTCCACGGGATCTTTGTTACAGTACGGGTGATTCTTCTGGTGATGAACAAATTGTTCAATATGATGAAGTTGATTTTAAAGTGTCTACGGTAGTATCAGCCTTTGCAAACAATGGCATCATTCATAATCTGTGTTGGTTATTAAAATTCTACAAGAGCAACTCTATCAACACAAATCGCTATATACTTTCAATTCTGAGTAGGATTGCCAATGATCTCGAGCTCTCTCCAATGCTATATCAGGTCAGGACACGTTTTTTTTATTTATGACTTATGGATACTCACTCATCAAGTTTCTAAATATCTGAAGAGTCCTATAACATTTTGCAGTTATCACTCTTGACTATATTTCACGAAATATTGGTTGAGCAGAAGTTTTGTCCAAACAAGGAATACACAGAAATAGTGAACTTTTTGACCAACTTAGTCAGAAAAATGCTACGGAAGATGAAACAGCAACCCCTTCTTTTTGTGGAAGTGCTCTTCTGGAAGACCCGCAAAGAGTGTCATCATATTAATGCTGAATATTTACTGCATGAGGTTGGCAAGTTGAAGAAACAGAATGGATATGGAGAAATTGGTTCCATGCATGCTACAGGATGGGTTCGTAGGAGCATAGCAGATGCCTTGGGTGAAGATGAAGCTGATGTGGTGATAAGTCATGACTTAGGGTACCAGAAGTAAGAAACCCTAAAATCTCTCATATGCACTATACATTCTGCGAGAATATTATCTCAAACATCAATTATTAAAATAGCCAACTTTTACTTTTTATTATCATATTTATCATTGTAATTTCCTTATTTTGAGGATTTTTGCGATCGCAAGCGTTCGTTACAGTGTCAATATTATATAAATCATGTCCTCCATTTTACCAGAGACGATGCAGACTCTGATGAATCACCAGAAATCACCAGTTCACCAATTGACGTTGATGCGGAAGAGAAACTTGAATGGTACTACATTTTCTAACTCGAAGAAATAATACCAAATTACCCCTTGAATTCCCTGCTTTAAGTGTGGGAGTGGTTGTTGCAGGGGAAATTCCTTGGACGATGACCATGGCAAGGTTTCTAAAAGAAAGAGAAGACTCGTTCTTAGTCACGAGCTAGACTCCAAAATTAGAGATCTGTATGAAAAGTAAGTAGTAGTGCAAAGATCCTCCTTACTAATAATTTGTGAGTGTCATAGTAATGTTGGATCATTTTCTTTCTGAAAAAAAAAGGAGAAAGAAAACCTCTTTCAAAAGTGCTTTGATAGAAGATACACGTTTTATTGGTCATATGGTCTAGAGCATTATTCATGCCTTACCAAAGGATGAAGTGATTGTTCATTCATAATGTCCAGTATTTTGTGCTGCTTAATTTTGTTATAGGTTCAAAGATGAACGAAAATGCAATCACCTGATTGCGGAGGCTGTAGATCCTGATTGTAAAGTTTCACCTGCTCAAGTTGGGAACAAGCTTAAGCAACTGGGATTGAGAACTGCCCGAAGGAACAGAATCCCTTGCAATAAAGAATCTACTTCATGGCCCAGTCAGCCCGAGGATGGGGAAGATGCACAGGAAAGAGGGAGTTTGTCTCTTAAGTCGCAGGATTTGATCAATCATTCAACGAGGCTACCTTTGTAAGCACCTATCTGAATATTCATGTTATAAAGAAAAGTTGATTGCCTTTTGTATGGGCAATTACATAGAGATTTTTCTTTTCCTGTTTGCGTACTTCTTGAGTTATTAAGACATTGATATGCTGGGCCTTGAATGATATGTCAGTCCAGCAAAGAAGTAAACTCTAGTTGTTTCTTTTGTCCAGTTGGAAACTAGTACTCTGTTTATGTGGTCGGTCCACAATAACTCCCTTTAGGAAATAAGGAATATATTGTCTATGTTTCTTTGGTTCCCATAAATCAATCTTTCTGTAGGAATATGAGGTTGCGCAAATCCCCACGTTTCTTCATTTAGAAGATGGAAATCTCAAGAAAGAAGCATACACCATCATCATAGAAGAGGAGAGATGCCATTAATAGGATAAGAGGCATAGCAGCAGGAGTATGCCTTTATTTTTATAGTAAAATGAAGTTGCCCTTGTTTAAGTAAGACTGAAATAGGCCCTTTTTCTCTTCTTTAATAGGATTTTTCTTTGCAGCCATGGTAATTACATAGGATGTGCTCATAGAGAAATTTGAGTGGTATGTGAAGTGCTGATGCTCTGTTTTGCTTCAGGCACGCAAGAAAAAGAGTACGTGCATTAAGTGAAGATCAGGAGGCAGCTATTAGATCTTTATTTGAGAAGTGAGTTTTGTCCAATCATCATCTCTCCACCGTTTTAGGACATTGTCCTTTTCCTTTTCATCACTGATGCTAAAAGGTATGCGGTATAATAGGTTCAAGGATCATAAAAGGTGCAGCTATATGATTGCAAACGCGTTGGATGGTGATAGAATATTCACACCTGCACAAATTGCTCGTAAACTCAAACAGCTAGGTTTACGTGCTCCCCGACAGGAGAAGGTTGAAGCCACCTTGCATTTGAGAGATGAGAATCTTAGTGATCATCCTGCTGATGAAATGCAGGATTCGGGCAATGAGACATTGCTATCATTGAGGCTGAGGTAATTTGACTCTACTCCCTTCAAGCATCCCCAGGTGTTACGTACACGGTGCTTGCCATTCTTAAAGAACAAAACAAGTGTGTTACGATAGCTATGCTATTTGTCTACTGTATTGTTCAAAACGCTGGATTTAACCAGGCAGCTCATACCAGTCCCGGGGAAAGTGGTCTGGTCTTGAGCCTGTTTCAGCCCTTCAAACCATAGTCAGTCGCAAATCTGATCAAAGGCAAAGGATGTTCGACTTTGATTTTGGACTCACTGATATGCTTCCACTATGATCTGAAGAGAAGTTCATGTTCTCCACTCATCTGGATTTGGGGTCTTGAAAACCAATGCATTTACTCTGTTGCACCATTAATCCACTTGAAATCAGTGGTCGGTAGTCATTCTGGATTGATTATATAAGTTGGATTCAGAAGGGGTCGGGCAATTAGGTTTTGGTGGATACATGACTCATCCTTGATCAATTCTGTTGCACATGTTTTCTTGATTGAAACTGCCACCCTTTTTGCATTTCCTCAACTTCTGTCTAATCTAACAACATTCCGCGGGTGGGATGGGTGCCATGTTCCTAGCTTTGTTTTCTAAGAGGAACCGGCCACATCTTAGTCTTGAATCTTGATCTTCCCTGATATTTTCGGACGCCTGTGATGTAAGGTTTTTTTCAGCTTGAGAGATCTTCCACAGCAACAAATTCTTAATATTATCCCAAATTTGTACATGCCATCAGGGGAAGAAACAAGGAGAATAAAAAACTCTTCAGCAGTAAATTGCAGAGTGCAGAAATTGAAGGAAGATCATTGGAAGATGATTCTGAAGGCGAAACATTGAGCTCTGTCCTGAAGTAAGTCTTTTAACGAAAGTTGTAGGTTGTGCTTGCTTTGATCTCAGTTTTAGGCGTTATTTAAGAATTAAATAACCTCTCGGTAGGGCCAAAACTATAGTTGTATGATCTTGTCTTTCCACCCTTGGATGTGGAGTACTCCTTTGGTTTTTTTTCAGATTCATGTTCAGTTCTCCAATACATTATAAAATAGTACAGTTATTCACAGGCTAAATGTAAAACCGTTTACTATGTAGCACCTCAGTTATGTAGGCAGTTGGAGCATGTAATTGATGATCATCATATCATTTACATTTATTTATTTTGACGATCCACTGTGATTTACCATAAATTCAGGCATAAATTTTCTTGAAACCTTCCCAAAATCAAAGCATTCTGGAAACCGGGGAGTGGACTTTAAAATAGGTATTTTCACTCAGTTTAGAAGCAGAACACCCCTCATGCAGGTCTAATGAGATAGAGAAAGTTACGTACAAGTAAAGTGTTTTCGTAGACAATATCTTGAAGTGCATGAGGCTTCCTTCTATTCGAATGGCTGCACAATATCTTTCTTATTACTTGTGTTGTGAACCATTGGAAATAAAATTTGACATTTCAACCGATATTCAAGTTTTAAATATACGTAAATTTGTTCTGAAATTTGTGCTGTGTTTGTACGGCAGATATATGGGGACTGTATGTGTTTGTTCTTTTGCATGTCATTCTAGATATGTGCACACTTGCCCACAGACAGACATACTGACATGCTCTTTGCTCATAGAAGTAGAAAGCTCACCGTATCATCAAAGATCAGGAGCTTTGCAAATGAGAGCATCGGAATAACTTCGACAGAGGGGACATTATTGGACAGAGAGAGTGATGGGGCAACGGTTGAAAATTCTGCAGAAGGGTATGTTAAGTAAGAAGATACCATTTGCTTGCTAAAGTACTCTTCTGGCCCTCTTCTACTGCTTATAGATGACTGCAGCCATCAGTTATGAGGCTTAAATTACCCGCAATAAAATTTATGTATGTGTTCATGTATGTATACTGTGTACGTGCTTATGTATGTATGTATGTATGATCTCAAACTACCGATATCTCTTAGTTAACATGCTGCTGAATATCGACCCATTGATGTGTCTTGAAACAGAGAAAATGAATGTTTTTGGTGGCTGACTTTTGTGAGATGAAATTGCCAATAATATTGTATTAATAGTGAAATTTGCATCATATTTTGCATGAATGTGGATTGCATTGACCTGCTTAGGTCAAATTGGCTTGGATTATTTTCTCAAGCGGATTAAACTTCTTTTGCACCAGGGATGAACATAATTGGCCCATTAATGTTGATGCCACGGGGGGTCAGCGCAGTGTTTCCTTGAACAGTTTAAACTCCAGGGGCAGTTCTGAAGTTGAAATAACTGGCAGCATCAACGACGACATTGGTTCACCCATGGAACAAGCAAATGATTCACCGCCAGAGAAAATGGACAATGAATTGGCAGATTCAGGTGACGACGTCCCCAATACTGCTACAGCCAAAAAGGCTATTGGTGGGAGAAGATTGAGGGTCGTGTTTGATGATGAGGAGAATTAGCACAATGGAATTCAAGGTTTTGTTTCCCGGAACATCACATTTTTCTACGAAGGCTTTGAATAATTCTTCCAATGGTTACGGTGTGAATAATAGTTTGGATTCCTGCACACTTGCAACGCTACTTTCACTTTTTTTTACTCTATCCTTCTCTTCTACCAGTTGGTTGATTGCCTGGTATATTGAACTGCAACCATGATGAAATCTGAACTATTAATCACATATTAATGTAGAGAACTTAGAGTTGAAATGAATATGGTCAGGGGTGGGAATCAGCAAGGCTTGACTATGACCAATTCCAGGTTTGACAAATGTAGTCGTTCTATGAGCGGCTTTCTTATTGGAGGGCGCTTTTCCAAATATGAAATTGTCACGTACCAGTCGCTCCCAACCTTTATGGTTTTTCAAAGTTCCTTGATTATTCGTACTACATAGTATATGATGACCCAGATGAGGGGGTGTTATATTTTGGTTGTACGCCCATGATGGGGTATGTGATTACCGATGATGGAGTGAGTTTGAGAGGCACCGTTTACAATCGGTAACTCCTAAGGCACTATTTGAAAAGGTGCAATCAGTAACTTGCCAGAGTGAAGTTACTTCTAGCGGGAGGTCTAGCGGGAGGTGACTTCTACAGGAGGTTACTTTTTGAGGGAGGTTACTTCTTCAGCTTTTAAAGTAAGTTACCCAAGATGGAAGCTATAAAAAGAGATGAGCAACGTACTTTGAAAGTATGTTCTCACCCTCTTCCTCTCCTCTCCTCCTCTCCTATCCATCGGAAAAGCACGTAAAAGGCATCCGTTGTTATTTTGAGAGGACAATCGGCATTTATGTTGCGGAACAAGAATATTTTCCTTGTGATTATATTCGGACCATCGTTGGGTTGAAGATTTGATGATTATGCGCTGGTGATTCAACATATATTCCTGGGTATTTCAGTATTTGTGCATCAAAGAGGTAAGTGGATTCCTCCAATGAATTTCTTCCTACAGGGACCATATGCACTGTCCATTTGCTGCCCCGAATAGTTTTCTGTCCTGATGTATTATTACTTACCGATAGAGGCCACAAGATGGGGCAGAATTGTCAATGTATTCACAATGATACCTCGTGTAGGCCTTGTCTTGAGAACCTGCACTGCTTCCGCTATTAGAAAATTCCAATGAATTCCCTAAAAAAAGATGTCACTAACAAAATCTAATTCATATTTTTGATATGATGCCAGACAAACTAGTTAAATCACCAAACAGATTAGTAGAGCAACCAAAGGATTTCGATGACAATTTCTGAGAGGACTAGTTCATAAACCATGTGAATAAAGGACAAAGAACGTAAGCAATCTTGATCCTATATTAGCCTTTCCGGTCCTCTGACGGCTAATTGAGGCAGTGGCACTACGTGGTGGTCTTTTCTCTGTCTCGGCTAACTAGCCTTTGGCTGTCATGAAACCACATTTTATCACCAGAGAGAACAGAGAGGAAGGACGCAAGGATTGCAACTGCAGGACTTGCAAGCTTTCACTACCATGCCTTCCAAGCTAAAGAGCAAAATTGCATTTTTGTTAATTCCAATGGAAGGCCTGTCTAACATCTATGAAAGGAGTGCCCCTTAACATATGAGCATATTTTTTAGGATTCGGCGCACAATCAAGTCGAAGTAAAACGTGAAGCGAGAAAGAGAAATCGAGATACGAGATTTTATCCTGGTTCACCCTTAAACTAGGGCTACGTCCAGCGGAGGATTCCACTATAATTAGCACATCGCACTTCTCGTTACATCACTCAATTACATGCGAAAAAGAGTATATATACCAGTAGCTATTTATGAGCCCAAACCCAAACTACTAATGAAAATTTACGGGTTTAAATCGTAAATGCCCTCTGGTGTCCAAGGGGCGTTGCCCCCTTGAGACCCCCGCCCGCTCAGCGTGGAGTGGGACCCACGTGCTTTCCTGTCGTAGGGAAATATGAACCATACCCCAACACATATAACCTACAACATCTGCTCCTCCTTCTAAATAGCAGCATGAATCTACAATCTGTCTTCAATAGATGGCTTCTAAGTTTTCCAGTTCTCTGGCATTTCTGTGCTTAGAGATGCTGGTTTTAGCTATGGGAACTAATGCCGGTGGGAATCGCATATGTTGGGGCCAAAATGGGAATTAAGGCGCTCTGGCAGATACTTGTGCGATAGGTAGAATATGGCCAAAGTCCTGTGATCAACCTCGCTGGTCGGTCGCTGCGACCCGTCCGTCAATGCTTGTACTAAGCTGAGTCCCGAAATAAAGCCGTGCCAAGCCAAGCGCATCAAGGTCATGCTTTCCATTGGAGGAGACGCTGGCAGCTACAGCCTACACGCTAGCCTTGTCCGATGATGCTAGGAGGGTCGCGACTTATCTCTGGAACAACTTATTGGGAGGGAAGTCCTCTTCGCGGCGGCTTTGAGACACGGTTCTGGATGGCATTGATTTCCACATCGAAGGAGCCAGCACTGGGATGAGCTCGCGAAGTTCCTTTCCAGGCATACCAGACACGGTGATAAGGTGTACTTGACTGCAGCCCTGCAATGTCCTTTCCCTGATGCGTGGATCGGGAATGCCCTGAAGACAGGACTATTCGACTATGTTTGGGATCAGTTCTGTAACAATCTCGTGCGAGCACATTCCCAGTGATGTGGCCAACCTTGAAGAAGCGTGGAAACAATGAACTTCGACCATTCCAGCTAGCAAGATTTTCATGGGATTACCGGCTGCGCCTCAAGTAGCTGGCAGCAGCTTTATCCCTGCGGCCCATCTTACCTCGAAAGTTCTTCCAAATCCCAAGGATTCAAAAAAGTCTGGCGGCGTCATGTTGTGGCCAAAGTATTACGACGATCTCTCTGGTTATAGTGCCTCTATCAAAGGCCCGTTGGCTTTCATCCAACAACAAACAGTTCTTAACTTAACTCTTGTTCTCTCTCCTTCAAACAAGTATCCGGGAGAGTGAGGTTAAAGCAAGTAAACATTCAATCGAAGAATTTGTTACGACATAAATGTCGAAGATAAAGGCAATAAGTGAACGCTTGATCACCGAGGGGCAAAACACATGCTTTAAATTAAATTAAAGGCATGAAACATCGATTCGGGTCACGTCCCTGGGTATTACAGTTAGACAAAAAGGTTCTTCTTAGTTGAAATATCTCTTCGATGCCGCTTGCTACTTCCATGAAAATTGAGATCACTTGCTCTGATTGGATGCAACTGTGCACTGGACTGTGGAAAACCCATCAACAAATTTCATATGGAAGAGAACCTTGGCACTATTGAACATCCCTTCTGTTAGAATTAATTGATTAAAATTAATTAATGCACCCATGATGGGCTAAAACCGAATGCCGGTTATCAGAGGGAGGTTATCAGCGGTTATCAAAGAGAGGTTACCAAAGGCAGTTATCTTCTATTTTAAATAAAAGATAAATTGGAGGGAGGGAACGCAAGTTTGTTCCACAAAAAAAAAACGTCAATTTCTCCCTCCCCAAGAACTCTCTCTCAAGAACAACAGTATCTCCTCTCGCACTCGTTCGGACGACTGATTCTCGCAAGGCCGTTCGTCGGAGGCACTTAATCTGTGGACAGCGGGTACGTTCCATCGTGTGATCGTACTCCGATCGATGATACAAGCAAGTGAATCTTGGGCATATTACAGTATGATTTTTCGCACGTTCGTCGTATTAGCACAGGAATTCGTTTCCATCATTGGTATCAGAGCCCATTAATTTGTTTTCCTGATCACATGTACACTAATTGAATCGTTTTTGCCATGTTCGACACTGTTGTTAGAAGTGTTTTTCGTTTTTTCGGTATGAACAGTAAGAGCAGTACGTTTTATGGCGTTTTACGAAAAATTGGTTCGATGAAACTGAAATATGATTGCACAGTTGGAAAGTACTCATCGATACGAGTCGAACGAGTGGTCGATCGTCGCCGGAGGTGGCCGGAAGGCCCTGCACTCGCTGAGGAAGGCGGTGCGCATGGGCCTCACGCGCTCACGTGCGACGGTCGCGACATATGTGCTGACGTGTTTGCCTACGTGGCAGGTGACGTGGCGACCCGACCCGACCCATGACCCAACCAGGGATTTGACCTGGTCAACGGTCAATGGATGACCGTTGACCAGTCAACGCTGACCGTTGACCGACACTTGCCGAGTACGCGCGGCGCGTGAAGCCCACGCGCAGAGGCTTCTAGGGGCGCGTGAGGGCGCGTGGAGTGTCCAAATGAGGTGTTCTTGGTATCGATGTGTTCGTATCGAGATTTTCTAGATGGTATATTTGTTTTACCAATTATATGCACCATGGATTATGTGTAATCCCTTTCCTTGTTCTGCATTCGTTGTAGGAACAATGGAGCATATGGTGCGAACATCAATATTCCCATGGACAGATGAGGAAAAAGAACGACTCCTGAAGCTGAGGAATGAGTTGGCCCTCTATCGATGGGATGGCAGAGTTGACATGATGTCTCACATCATAACGGTCAACAAAATGATACTAGAAATCATTTGGAATGGTTATGTTATGCCGGACTATCTAAAAGTTGTTGCCCTGAAAACCACTCTTCCTGAATGGCATGAGGTCTTGGATCATTTATGGAAGGTCGGCCCCAAATCTTATAAGGAACTTGGAATTAGTTTCTTGATAGAGTTCATGGGGGTTGGGGTAAGGAAGACATCGACCCTTGCTATGAATGGGTCCTGGCGCAGGCAGAATGCGCCCTGGCGGAGAGATTTATTTCCCTGGCTTAGACCCGAGGGTTTCGCGAGAGCCGCTATAGGGACACCTTCTAGGGTCAAGAAGTTTCCTAAGGAGTTTGTTGAATCTTTCCCTATTTTTGGTGTGCATTATATCACATGATGTTGTTATTCTAGAGTTTAACATCCTGTGAATATTTTCCTTCTGATATTACTTTTATCATTCACGTATTATGTAAATATTTTATGAAATATTTATTTGCGAATGGATTATAGGATATGTTTTTATAATGCCTTAGTGGTGTTATATGGTTGAGTGATGAGTTCTAGAAAGGTTTAGTGGCTTCAATGAACTTAATTTTACATAAATGATTATATTAATGATAATTTCAAGCGATGATTCTTAGACGATGATTGGGAACATAGTGAACTTCGAATCTAAGATCTTATGTGAAATTATTCATTAATATAATTAGTTAGTGTAAAATAGATGCATAAATGTAAGGCATTGATAGTTCGTGAGTACATGTCTATAGAACTTTGTGTTCAGATACAATGGTTTCAGCTTATAAGAATATCATAGCTGAGCTGAAAAAATGAGAGAAATTGAACGTCGATAATTATGAAATCTGGAATGTGAAAATCCAGTATGTGCTAAAAAAAGCAAGAAGCACTACGAGCTCTTAACCTAGTTATGGAAGAACCTGAAGGTGGAATTACTGCACGACATAGAAGGAATAAAGAGGCATTTGCAAGGAAAAAGGAGAACTCCACTGCTCGCATCTCGTTGCCGAGTAGCATGAAAAATGATATCATGCAAGGGTTCAAGGATTTTTTGAAAAATGGCAAAGTCATGTGGGAAGCATTAAAGGCTAAGTTTGGTTAGACATTAATCACCAAATTGAGACAGATCACTATAAGGTTTGACATTCATTTGATGCTTCATGGGCAGAATATGAAATAACATTTGAAGCGTATGTCAAACATGATAAGTGAACTGTAAATTGCTAGCCACAGTTTGACTGATAAGTATCAAATGCAAGCAGTAATCCGTTCTTTGCCTTGTAGCTGGGTGCATATGAAAATCCACTTGATCCATAATAAAAGTAAAGACTTTTGAGGATGCTATACGCCGTCTTGAACTATAGGTGGAATGCCTTCTGGCAGCTAAACAAGAAACCGACATTTGTTATGTTGGTTCTGGCTTACATGGAGCTTCGTGCTCCAAACATAAGCGTCAAGGTGGGTTCAAGAAGTGGAAGGGCAATGGATCAGATTCTTCAGGAAAGAAACCGAAAATTAATCGACATGGGAAGGGAAAACGTCCTTTCCAGAATGACATCTTAAAAGTGAAGTGTTTTAACTATGGCAAGAAAGGTCATTTTGCTCGCAACTGTAGTGAGTCAAAGAAGTTAGAAACCCTTTGTACACTTAAGAGTGTTACTTATATCTCCAGTTCAGTTTTCGTAACTGAATCTCATCTATTATGGACTGTAGATTCAAGGGCTACAGACCATGTAGTAAAGGACAGAGATGCCTTCGTGGAATTTCGACAAATTGCACATGGAGCAAAGTGGATATATGTGGGTAACAATTCCTGAGTGGAAGTTAATGGGATTGGCACTTGCCAATTAAATATGTGCGGTGGTCGCAAATGTTCATACATGATGCGTTATACGCTCCAGAGATTCGTCGAAATTTGATTTTTGTGTTGGTGTTAGTTAAACTTGGTTTCATTTTGAACTTTCATGATAATGGTGTGGAGTTGTCATTGGGAACGAGTCTTTATGGTTTCGGTTATTTTCTGGATGGTTTTATCGTGCTGGATGTTTTATTTCGGTAATGTGAATGGTTGTTATTACCTATCCACGTCTTTTGAACCTTATGATAATGATGTGAATGCATAGCATGCTAAGCTGGGTCATATTAGCCAACAACGAATAATTAGATAAGCTAAAGAGGGCTTATTGGGCAATATTGAAAAGGTCAATTTGCCTATTTGTGAGCATTACCTAGTAAGAAAAACAACGCATAAACCATTTGGAAAAAGAAAAAAGAGCTGAGTTTCCTTTGCAATTGATCCATTCAAACATCTGTAGTTTAATGAATGTGAGAGCAAGGCATGTGGTTGTTTAATTCATCACATTTATAGATGATTATACCCGATTCAGATATATCTATTTGATTTCTCATAAGTCTGAGGCATTGAGTTGCTTTAAGAAGTTTATGACCTTAGTGGAAAATCAATTGGACAAGAAAATAAAAGCATTGAGGTCCGATTGAGGTCGAGAATATTTATCTGATCAGTTCAGATATTTATGTGATGAAAAGGGAATAGAAAGGTAGTTGTCTATTCCATATACTCCTCAACAAAATGGTGTTGCAGAAAGAAGAAACAGAACCCTGATGAAAATGGCTAGGTTTATGATGGAGGAGGCTAATTTGCCAATCATCTTTTGGGGTGATTTTTTGTTGACTGCTGTCTATGTACTTAATCGTGTGCCTTCTAAGTCAGTTACTTCCACCCCATATGAGTTATGGACATGTCGAAAATCGAATTTGAGTTTTCTTAGACCTTAGGGTTGTGCTCCCTATACTCACGAGATGTCTCATAGATATGGAAAATTAGGTCTAAGAGGCAAAAAGAGTATCTTCATAAAATACTTAGAACACTCAAAGGGGTATGTGTTCATAGGCGAGCAAGAAAGCAAAAGTGTGACTGAATTTGAATCTCGAGATGTCACATGCTTAGAGAATGACTTTTCAAGAAAGGGCGAAAAAGGTGAAGGATACCTTGGATCAAGATAATGGGACAGTCGGATATAATGATCCAAGTGAGAACAATGTGAGAAGTGGGGAATTAAGGACGAACCAGTCTCAATTGCAACCACTTGATGAGACAATGCCGTTATCTGATCCGAGTGGGAGCATAATGGAGAATGAAGTACCTAGGGCACAATCTTCTCCACGACGAACGAGTCACAAAAGTATTCCCCGTCGAAGTTTTTGAGATTAAAGGGGAAGCTTTCATGGTCGCTCCACAAGATGAGGATGAGCCAAGGAATGTAAATGAGGCTCTATCTTGCCTTGACAAGGAAAAATGGATGAAAGCAATGGAAGAAGAAATGGACTCGATGGAATCAAACCAAGTTTGTGAATTGGTTGATCTTCCGAATGGACGCAAAGCCATTTAGAACAAGTGGGTTCTCAAAATAAAGCATATAAAGCTGATGGCTCCATTGAAAGATATAAGGCTCGCCCTGTGGTGAAATGGTATAATCAATAAGAAGGAATTGATTATGAAGAGAATTTTTCTCATGTGGTGAGATTTATCTCCATTTACCTTATTCTAGCAATAGTGGCTAGTATGGATCTTGAATTATATTAAACGGGTGTAAAGATTGCTTTTCTTAATGGAGAAAAAAAAGAAGAAATTTATATGGAACAACCCGTTGGGTTTGTTATAGAAGGCCAAGAACAAAAGGTGTGTCGAATTTTGATATTAATATATGGCCTTAAGCAGTTTTCGAGACCCTGGTATATACGTTTTCATAATGTCATAGTGGCATATGATTTTGTAATGATTGATGAGGATCATTGTGTATATATCAAAAGATCCAAAGATCAATTTGTGATCTTATCATTATATGTTGATGATATGCACATTACCGGAAGCAATATGGAGTTTGTCAATACAGTTGAGAACTGGTTATGTGCCAATTTTTTAGATGAATGATATGGGTGAAGCTGCATATATTCTTGAAATTAAGATTTTAAGAGATCGTTCAAAGAGATCGTTATTTCTTTCACAAGAGACTTCTATAGATAAAGTCTTTGAACGATTTTATATGCAAGTCTGTAAACCCATAGATACTCCTATTGCAAGAAGTGAAGGATTGAGTTGTAGAATGTGTCCTGAGACTCCACAAGAAAAGAAACGAATGGAAAGTGTTCCATATACTAGTGCTGTTGGAAACTTAATGTATGCTATGGTGTGTACAAGACCTGATATTTGTTATGTAGTTGGAATGGTTAGTAGATACCAATCCGACCTAGGTCAAGCACATTTGTCTGCCGTAAAGAGAATCTTGAGGTATTTGAAGGGTACTGCCGATTATTCACTGAGTTATCAAGGTAATGATCTGTGCCTTGTAGGCTATACTGATGATGAATAAGAAGGAGGGTTAGATAAGAGAAATTCTACCTCTGGATTTGCGTTCTTACTTAACAATGGCGCCATATCATGGAGTAGTAAGAAGTAAACGTGTATAGCATTATCCACAATAGAAGCTGAATTTGTGGTACTGTTAGCAGTAGTACAAGAGAATGTTTAGCTTAAGATATGTTTGGATCAATGAGGTGTTGCTAAGGATGCTGCAGGTTCAATTATTGGTTAATTGTGATAGCTAAGCAACAATAACTTACACTAAGGATCCATTGTAACACCAAACAAATAGACATGAAGTATATTTTTTTTTGTAAAAGACATGATTGTACGAAAATGATGTGAACGTATAGTACATATCTACGCATAGAATGATAGCAGATCCTATGACGAAGTCAATTCCTAGAGATGTTTTCCTTGGTCATGTGTTGACAAAGGGATTAGTTCCATACATTGAAATCTCTAGGTGCGTAGAAGTTGAAATATCGGATATCTATACTTCCAAAAGTTCACAGTTAATGGTATTTGTTATCATTATTGATGCCTATGAGTTTGTATGATATTTATACATATAAATGCTTAGCGCATTATGTTGAGAAGGTATGTCGGATAGATAAGAGATTAGCTCACTCACACGGATAATCGCCTTTATTTAGTGTGTGATAAATAGAGATGAGATAATTTTAAACTCATTATCTAGGTGATAATTGAGAGCTAGAGCTTAAAGTATAAATGTCGCCTTAACATAGTATTAAGATGAGGTCATAATGTTTATCATGTCCGCAAGTGAAATAACCCACATATTTCACTTTATCTGTCTTTATTGCCAGATGTGAGTTCTGATGGATACTTTTAAGTAGAGTAGATATGTGAACTCAAGGTAGACATTAGGTATGTCTAAACTATCATATGTATGATATTAAATGTAAAAACATACGCTCCATGGGGAAGGAGAGAATGCCGTAATATGTATTTCATACTACGTATGCAAGAGACGACCAATGAGAGTTGGCAAAAGTTTTGATTTCAACTTTTAAGCCGTGTGAGACTCTCGAGGATAAGTATTCCTCATTTAGTGCCCTCACAACTCTTATTTATTTTCAAGATTTCTATTCAGTGTTTGCTATTTTAGGGTGTTACCAATGGTCATAAAATTGATTCAATCTAATGGGACATTTCTAGAAAAGCAAGCTGAACTGAGATTGAGAGGTTTAAGGGAAGAGGAAGATCGATTTAGACTTTGAGTCACATGATAGTTGTGTATTCACAGACCGGTCAATTATGATTATTTTGTGTGATCATAATTGTGAGTACAACGTATCATACTTCAAAGAGATCGAGATAGATATAAATGTGGCTGATCAATCTATGGGACAATATAAGAAAATCTACTCTTGATTATGTCCAGTTTTGAGCTGCTATTTACTCCCAACGGATGTATGGCAACAAGCTCTCAGTGTATGCTGATCGCATGGATTATTTGCCGATATGAAATTTGCAGAGAAAAGGGTATTGTGTATAGCCCATAATGTACGAGTGGGAGATGTTAGAATTAATTGATTAAAATTAATTAATGCGCCCATGATAGGTTAAAATCGAATGGCGGTTATCAGAGGGAGGTTATTAGCGGTTATCAAAGAGAGGTTACCAAAGGCAGTTATCTTCTATTGTGAATAAAAGATAAGTTGGAGGGAGGGAACGCAAGTTTGTTCCACAAAAAAAAAAAAAAAAACGTCAGTTTCTCCCTCTCCAAGAACTCTCTCTCAAGAACAACAGTATCTCCTCTCGCACTCGTTCAGACGACTGATTCTCGTAAGGCCGTTCATCGGAGGCACTTAATCTGTGGATAGCAGGTACGTTCCATCGTGTGATCGTACTCCGATCGGTGATACAAGTTAGTGAATCTTGGGCATATTATAGTATGATTTTCGGCACGTTCGTTGTATTAGAACATGAATTCGTTTCCATCACCTTCCTTCAAAGAAACAACGATAAACTGCAACATAGAAAAACCAAGATCAAGATGGATTGCAGAGATTAGAGCAAACTGCAATGGCAATTGTTGGAGTGTGGTTCATACTCCCCTACGATAGGAAAGCACGTGGGTCCCGCTTCACGCTGAGCGGGTGGGGGCCTCAAGGGGGCAGCGCCCCTTGGACACCAGAGGGCTTTTACAATTTAAGCCCATAAATCTTCATTAGTAGTTTGGGCTCGAGCTCATGAATAGCTACTGGCATATATACTCTTTTTCGCTTGTAATTGAGTGATGTAACGAAAGGTGCGAGGTGCTAAATATAGTAGAATCCTCTGCTGGACATAGCCCTAGTTTAAGGGTGAACCAGGATAAAATCTCGTGTCTCAATTTCTCTTTCTCTCTTTACGTTTTACTTCGACTTGATTGTGTGTCGAATCCTAACATCATATTGTTAGGATGCACGTGTGAGTTGTGTTAGAGAAGTCTCACATCGAAAATTGATGTGGTCTGGAGCAGTTAATATATCCAAGTTGGCCCATAACTCGTTGGCTTAGTCTTTTGAGTGAAGGTGGGTCCAACTGGATAAGTTGACGGGCTCGGACTTGTGCTCCCTCTTGGCGATCTCCCGGGGTGAAGGTATCGAGTTTATGCTGCACGCTCCCAACAAAATGGTATCAGAGCCGATGATTGATTGGTGGCCCACTCCCAATATGTATCGGTGTTTGGTGAATATCTCAAGGAAGGAATCTGGTGACCAATGCGGTTCCGAGCCGGGCGGGCCCGATGGGCGTTGATGGAGATTCAAGTTGAGATATGTTGGTGCAGAAGGATACTTGAATTAAGGGGGAGCAGACCTAACACTGAAGCTCACACGTGAAGGGGAGATTGTTATGATGCACGTGTGAGTTGTGTTAGAGAAGTCCCACATCGGAGAATTGATATGGTCTGGAGCAGTTAATATATCCAAGTTGGCCCATAACTCGTTGGCTTAAGCTTTTGAGTGAAGGTGGGTCCAACTGGATATGTTGACGGGCTCGGACTTGGGCTCCCTCTTAGCGATCTCCCCGGGTGAAGGTATCGGGCTTCTGCTGCGCACTTCCAACAGCAATGATATCTGCTGCAATGTGAGCCGCATTCAATCTCAAAAGTACATCATGCTATGCAAACAAGTTTTCTGTCCATTTAGTTGTCTTACTAGACAAAAAGCTATATTGCAGAGCGCATGAAGTCAACGTGACTTAGTAGGAAGATTTTTGCATTTATCAATATGATTTTACTATGCCCATACATTCAGTTATTTTCATGATTGTACCCAAACTCAATTCCCATTTAAAATCCAAACGATCATTGATTGCACCGCTCTTAGACACACGCCCACTTCCTGCCACATCTATGAGATTCGAGACGTCTTGCACTTGTTGTCTGACACTCTATCAGATAAGAGGTCAAGTTCAAGGTTACAATAGTAATTGGAAAAACACTTTTCTGTATGTTTGTTATGTTCCAAGACACCTCAAGCACACAAATATGTACACACACAGAATAGGGAGAAAGGAGGTGAGAATATACCTCATTTACACCGGAAATACACAAGGTACAAACAAAATGGCTTCTTGATGAATGCTCGTTCATTTGGGTCTTGCCAATAGACCTGGAAAGAAGTTATACCCTAGATGATTCCTCATATACTACACATCACTAGATTATTATTATTTTTTCATCAAGAAAGAAAGAAGTAACTCAATCTGCTTTGGTTTCTCGTACTCTTTAGCTATCCATATCGTACTTAAATCTTATCTAAAACAAAGACAATTGCACTCCCTTAAAAAAACTTGGAAGAAAAGATTCGAGTGAATAGGGCAGACAATCTCTTCTTCCCTTTTCTATTTCTTCTTGTGCAATCTCCTTTCATGTCTCTCTCTTCATTTTTCCTTTTACTTTGGGGCGAGGGGGCATTTGAAAGAAGTACAACATGATATTCTCACCTGCTCTGAGCAGCATGATTTAAAAAGTACGAAACCTCTCTGGTGCTACGAACGTCCACAGATCAAAAACATCAGTATTTCCAATGGCATCATGTCTGATTGTATTTTTCTTTGCTTGTGTCGAATCACTGTTTGACTGATTGGATTGTAAGAAATCAGAAATCGATTCGTTATAATCCCCACTATTGACACCTGGAAATATTTGAACTAGCAGACGTCACGAAAAACATACAAGAAAATAAGCACACAGCCTAAAAAACTACATAGAAAAGTTTCATGCCTTCAATTCATATTTTCAGCCTTGAGATTGAAGAGATTGTGTCGTTTGGAATATTTTCTTTATAGAGCTCGGTATAAATCCTTTTTCATCCACATGGCATGGCCTACCCATCATATTGTACGTTTTTTAGGACCTAATTTGCCCATAAGCGAAAATGCAAACCTATAGATAAAACAGGAAAAACTCAGACCTGCAGAAACTAACATCATGGAAAAAAAAAAGGCATGTTTGCTTTGCTTCTGCATGTTGCATTTGGGACGTTTTTTTGACAATTATTCCGACACTTTGTTTTGAAAGTCGAACAGAATCCTTTGAACAATCGGGTCATGGGATCTCCGTTGATGCAGAAATCGATTTAATGGAACGGTGCACGTAGAAGTTATTACAGATGAAAGTATGCCAAAATTTTGGTAAAAACAAGAGGAAATATGCTCTCCAATATGGATGGTTCCCCGAACAGAATCCTTTTGTGTGTTTGATTTTATAAATCATAATAGAAAATTTGATGATATTAATTGATTTCTAGTATTATTAAAATAGATTAGATAAGTTACTGTGAATATTGATTTTCCTAATTCATCTCTAAGTAGTTGTTGTTTCTTAGTTTAGATTTTCAATAATAAATATTGCTCCTCTGTTCCTACAAAGGTATTTTTTTTTTCTTTTTGGGCGAGAAAGATAGCTTGTCCTTTTAGCATCCATAAAATGGAGAAATTTTATATTTCCGTGTTACGCGATTATTTTATCAACGGAAAACTCGTGACCCATTCTTTTTGAAATGTGATTGAATTTTTCCCTCATATGAGATGTTTGTTAAATAAAATTGCGAACATGTGATATACATTGTACGTTGACCTAGTAAATTGCGAACACGTGATGTACATAGGCAAATGAAAAAATCACACACTTCTTTGTCTAAAAAGTAGATATACAAGATAACCAAGAGTTACCTCAAGAAAATGAGTAAGTTTTGAATTTCTGAATGGTACATGCTGCTGCTTCTTGGGCTTCCTTCAAACGATATTGATTGCACCACTCTTCCTTCCACATCTATGAGATTCAAGACGCCTTGCACTTGTCTCTATCATATCATAGGTCAAGTTCAAGGTTACAATAGTAATCGGAAAAATATTTTTCTGTATGTTTGTTATGTTCCAAGACACCTCAAGCACACAAATATGTACACACACAGAATAGGGAGAAGGGAGGAGAGAATATACTTCATTTACACCAGAAATGCGCAAGGTAAAAACAAAATGGCTTCTTGATGAATGCTCGTTCACTTGGGTCTTCCCGATAGACTTGAAAAGAAGTTTATACCCTAGATGATTCCTCATGTACTGCACATCACTTGATTATTATTATTTTTTCAACAAGAAAGAAAGAAGTAACTCAATCTGCTTTGGTTTCTCGTACTCTTTAGCTATTCATATCATACTTAAATCTTATCTAAAACAAAGACAATTGCACTCCCTTAAAAAAACTTGGAAGAAAAGATTCAATTGAATATGGTAGACAATCTCTTCTTCCGTTTTCTATTTTTTCTTGTGTAGTCTCCTTCCATGTCTCTCTCTTCATTTTTTCTTCTACTTTGGGGCGAGGGGGGCATTTGAAAGAAGTATATTCTCACCTGCTCTGAGCAGCATGATTTAAAAAGTGAGAAACCTCTCTGGTGCTACGAACGTCCACAGATCAAAAACATCAATGTTTCCATTGGCATCATGTCTGATTGTATATTTCTTTGCCTATGTCGTATCACTGCTTGACTGATTGGATTGTAAGAAATCAGAAATTGATTCGTTATAATCCCCAATATCGTCACTTGGAAATATTTGAACCAGCGGACTTCAGGAAAAACATACAAGAAAATAAGCACACAGCCTAAAAAAACTACATAGGGAAGTTTCATGCCTTCAATTCATATTTTCAGTCTTGAGATTGAAGAGATTGTGTCGTTCGGAATATTTTCTTTATAGAGCTCGGTATAAATCCTTTTTCATCCACATGACCTGGCCTACCCATCATAGTGTAGGTTTTCCAGAACCCAATTTGCCCATAAGCAAAAATGCAAACCTGGAGATAAAACAGGAAAAACTCACACCTGCAGAAACTAACATCATGGGAAAAAAAGGCATGTTTGCTTTGCATTTGCAGGTCGCATTTGGGACTTTTATTGGCAATTATTCCCACACTTTGTTTTGAAAGTCGAACAGAATCCTTTGAACAATCGGGTCATGGTGTCATGCCCCGACCCTCAGGCACGCGACAATCCTTCCAAACTTCAGGTTAGAATGATAACATTCTAGGCATGTCATCGACCCAATTATTTTTATCTTTGATTAAACGCATGCGGAAGCAACATAGAACCCCAGACAATAATAGAGGCAGGGATATACAGTAGAAGATAACATAAACCACAACAGCACAACCACTTTATTTATATACAGTTAGCCTAAGGGGAAAGGATCCGATCTACAAGCCCATCTTCAGGGCCGTTTCCTATTACCCGTAAAAAGATACCAGGTCGGGTCTAGGGCTAACTACTACCACCAAAACGCTACCACAAAAAGAAACCTCCACAACTGCGCTAGTTCACTAACCGTCATCACCAGGCCCGAAGGGGTACTCCTCTAGATCAGACTCCGGATCCTCCACCTCTCTGTTCGCGTATCGAAGTCCAACGGGTTCCAAGCTCAGACGATTGGGGTCTGACACGGGGGTCCCTCAAACTCTCGGATCGGCCCGTAGAGATCATTGCCGTGACGCATGAACCAGGCTTTGAAGAGATGGGCTACCAAGTGGCCCAACCCTTCATCAACCCATACAGTCGTCACGTGCTGTTCCCACACCCGATCCTTACCTGGACCCAGACGACGAATGATACGAGCGAACTGATCGGTGGGTACCCCGAACCTCACGTGCCTCTCCACCATACTTAAGGACCTATAAAACGGTTAACTACAACAAATGAGATATAAATCTCAATGAGTTAACGCTTAAGTCCGATTAGGACGTTGATTCACTCAGGCGGCCTAAACATGCAACAACAGAACGATGGTAGATCAATAGCGTATGATGCACGCCACGCTCTAGCTACCAAACAGAGGCACGGCCCAACGGCCAATAAACAACCACATACATCTCACATTGCCTTGAGACACACAGTAGATATCTCATGGCAATAAATCACAACAGGTTAAGGTACACAACTAGAACACACGTCAATCAATCAGGCACTCAGGCACTATGTAACATGCGTATTTCGGTTATTAATGCAAGAGATACACCACTCTCGCCACAGTATAACCTCACTACTAGTACTCTTCCGGCATAACCGGGCGTCATCCCACACCATTCCGGCGACGGCAACCAATAGCCTTCTCAGGACCCCTGAGACGGACATACCAAGATTTTCTGTAAGGAACTTCGGCCCATCACAAGCTGCGACCGGCATCCGATCAGTTGTGACATTCTGGATTATACGTCGCCGGCACGAACTGTCGCGCAACCGATAAGTCGTGGGATTCCGGACTGTACGTCGCCGGCACAAACTTACCAGGTGACGAACCCATCAAGAGTACTGCCCCATGTCCCCCAGTTGCGTTAGGGCCACGAATAACCATTGTGTGACCACACATACACACTAGGCAACCAAGCCAATTCTTTCTTCGCATTAGCCCAATGCAGTCACATTCACGAGTATGCTCAAAACTCGGCTAACAGCCATTTTCATGCTCAAAAGATACGTTTGCTCACGCGAATATTCATTTCCAAATAAACATGGCATTTCGACAAGAGTGTGATCATTCAGCGAATTCGCGCAATCAACACTCAATTCAAATCAGCAATCAATTCAATCAGCGATTAGATACCGATTTTTTAATACCCCATAAATATCTAAGCACTGACTATTTATTTCCACAACAATTAATAAATCAGTCCAATCTAGTCACGGTAAAGCAGACAATTAACCATGGTAACTATTCCACCTAACCATGGTAATTCAACTAACCACAGTAATTAATTATTCTACCATGGTAACATATTTCTAACCATAGTAACTATTAAACCTAACCACAGTTAACTATTCTAACCACGGTAACTATCTAATTTAACTGCGGTAACTAACTAATCAACTACGGTAACTGTCTAATTAACTACTAAGTGTAATTAACGGACTAATAAGGGATTAGGGGTTAACTCACTTGACGACTGGCGGTGACGATTGGCGGCGATGGCGGCGAACGGTTCAACGGCCCTCGCGAACGTGATTACGACGACGGTGGACGACGACGACACTCGAACAGCGACAGACGGTGGCTGGACATGGGTTGATTGGTGGCTGGGCAGCAGTGGTGGTCGGCGGTTCGGGGTGGTTTTCGACGGAAAACGGACGGCAACGGCACCCACGGCGACGATCGGCTAAACGGTACGAACAACTGAGACAACGGACGGCGCGGCGGCGGAGCTCGAAGGAGGGGCAGCTATGGAGCTTGAAGATGAAGATGATGGTGTCCAAGAGTGAAAATGAGAGAGAATGGGGGAGGGGGTGGCCGGCCATGAAGAGAGAGAGAGAGAGGGAGGGGTAAGATGGTAATTTGCCAAAGTAAAAAACGTGAAAAGATATTTTGACTTGCCATAAATGGTGTGGGTCCCGCGGTCAAATCCGTATTTATGGCGTCTGGATTATATAAATAATATCCAGGGGCGTTTCGGTCATTTGATAAATCAGGACTGGTTAGACATTTGGTTCAGGCTACTGAAGATATTTCGTTCAGGGTTGGGCTCGGGTGCGAAGGAAAACGATACTAATATCTATGGCGCGACAAAACTAAGCGAACCCTATTGGACTACGCTTCAGGGCTACTCATAGCCTAACAGATCAAATAATTTCCCGTCCAATAACTGTCACTCAATTTTTGAAAATCCAATATTATTCAATTTACAAGCCTTGAAATTTCAGGACGTCACACATGGGCTCTCCGTTGATGCAAAACTCGAGTTAATGGAACGTCGCACGAAGAAGTTATTACATATGAAAGTATGCCCAAATTTTGGTAGAAACAAGCGGAAATGTGCTCTCTGATATGGATGGTTCCTCGAACAGATCCTTTGAACAATGTGTATGATTTTATAAATCATAATAGAAAATTCGATGATAATATTTGATTTCTAGTACTTATTAAAATAGTTTAGATTAGATTAGATTACAGTGAATATTGATTTTTCTAATTCATCTCTAAGTAGTAGTTGTTTTCTAGTTTGGATTTCTCTTTTTAGGGTTTTCGGTAATAAATATTGCTCCTCTGTTCATACAGAATAGCTTGTCCTTTTGTTTTTGTTTTTTTGCAAGCGAGATACCTTGTCCTTTGAACATCATAACCTTTTCCTTCATAATCCAATTGACGCGATTATTTTATTAACGGAGAGCTTGTGAAACATTCTATTTGAGATGTGATTCAATTGTTCAAATCCTTATATGAAATTTTTATTAAATGAAATTGCAAACACATGATATACATACTACGTTGACCTAGTTGATACGGTTTCATTAATTTTGTCTATCTTGTCTACAAAATATTATTGTGAAGACATTTGCGACGTGTTATTAGATGTAGAGGATGCTTGGTTGGAGCATGTCTCCATGAAGCTTAAAGCTATATAGGAAAGCATTTAGATTGCCTTTTTATTTTCTGTTCTTAAAAGCCGTCCGCTTAGCTTTTTAGGATTTGCTTCCTGGTTCAAATAATCCAACGGTGAGGTCGGCGTCCTCGGTCATCTCAGTTACGCCGCTCGGACAAATTTGATAGAGCGCCATATGGGCTGTTTCTCGGACCTTATGTTACCATTGCTAATCTTCCTTGATATACTGGCAATTCTTGATTGATTCCGTTGATAGATACTCTATTTATTTTGAATATTGCGCATTCGGGGAATAGTAATCTAGCAAAGACACGTGTTCAGAAGAAATAAGCATGTTTGGTTTGTCGTCTTGAATCTTCCTTTATAAGAGTTGGTTTCAAATTAGCATCTTTGTATGTTTTCTTAAGATAACTCTCACGTTTATTTTGATAATTAATTAGGTAGGACCATCACATTCCGCGTGTAGGAGGAAATATGGGCTTAGATAGGCAGATTGGGCTTAAGTAGATCACAGTGCCATTGCCTGTCTTAGATAGACAAATTTATGGGCAGTCTCTAGTAGGGGTGAGCAAAAAATCATGATCCAACTAAACCGGACCGGACCGTACCCAACCGGCTGATTTTGGGTGGTAACCGGCGGGTACGGGTCTGGTTCCCAGTTTAAATTTTCTTGAACCGGCGAGTACCGGTTCGGTTTCCGATTTCGTGTGTGAACCATCCAATCGGCCCAACCGGACCGGTCCTTTTATATAATATAGATGTATATTCTTTTAATTGAAAACTTTGAAGCCATCTCCCTCAAAAGGCCCAAAGTCTAGAGTCCAGACCCATCTGTCCAAATAAAAAAAATGTCCAGAGTCCAGCTTCTCCCCTTCTGAGCTTTGAAATCCATCTGCGTGATGAGGCGCTCGTAGAACCTCGCCTTCTGAGCTTCCATGGTTCTCAAGGCTGGCCGTTTCCTCTTCTAACTTTCTTGGAGATTTGCGTTTCTTGCCCATCTCGGATGCCTCTTCTCTGTTCTTCAAGGCTCTTAAATGGGTTGTAGTCTTTCTAGGTCAAGATTCACAGTGAAGATCTCTACTTTCCAACCGGGATCCAACCGAAAACCGGACCTGATCGGTGGATTGGTTCTCGGATGGATCCATGGAACGAGTGGGTGGATCACGGTTCACATTTTGCGAAACCAGTCCCTAGCGGGCAGTTCTCGGTTCTAGGGTGGAAACCATCCATCCTGAAATCGATCACCCCTAGTCTCTAGGGAAGTTTCCTTTCTTTTCTAATACCCAAAATCTTCGGTATAAGTTTTTCCCTAGTGAAGTTTTTCCCACTTCGAGTGAAAGATACTTCTCACGAAAGGAACTGTAAGATTCATGCGAGGTTAAAGAGGGATATGGAAGAGGCTGGCTACAGAGCTGACCCAAACTACGCGTTGTATGATATGGAAGAGGAGGAGAAAGTCTCATAAGTGTGGTTGTTGCACAGCGAGAAAGATCGCCCTGACCTTTGGTCTCATTTCTATCCCCCCAGTTTGCCGATCATTGTAACTCCACAGACGTGTAAAAAGTCATAAAGTCTTCTTTTACGTAAAGTAAGAAGTGTCCAAGGTATAAGCTGAACAAAGATTCGCTCATGAAATGCCCCGAATTTGTGATCTCACGAGAGTTAGTCGATTGATTTTACCATTGAAGTACCACGATGGATGGTATACAAAAAATTTGGGAAAGAAAAACCAAACTCAGAGTCGGGTTATTAGTAAATTAAATCATGGGCCGAGTGCGCCTGAGGCCGTCGAGGCACTGTCGAGCCAAATGGGCCCGAAGGGCATCGTAGGACAAGCTTAGACAGGGCCATTTACTAAGAAAACCTGGCCCGGCCCAATTGAATCTGAGCCGAGTCTTGGCCAGCCCGAAGTACTACTATACAGCATAAAAATCAACAGCGAGAAGAAAAAGAACAAAAGCCAGAGTTTTTCTCTCGACCTCAAAGCATGTCCTCTAATTCTCAGTCTTCGAATGACTTTCCCATAGAGCCATATCTGTACGAGGTTTTGAAACCTGCACAGCAATGTAACTACGTTTTCTTAACGGATATGTGGTAATGGCTTAATTGATATATCCTTTTTTTCAGTTCTTTATCTCAAGTATTTCGATTGATTGATGTTTATGGATAGGCAATAAGAACACATTTGATCATTTGATATTAGCTATGACTTATCAACGATCTTTTAGAGGATTGGAATCGGATCGATTCCGACAGCTCCACCCTATGCTTTGACATTCAGTCGTACTTGCGAAAAAGGTGCGAAGAATCTATTTCATTTAATCGGCCTGTCTTTCCTTTGATGTTGTCTATATTATCTAGGCGACATCGTCGAGTAACTACATGTAGCATTTGACAACATGTGACTGGTGCTAGTAAAAGAGCTGGACTGATTATATTCTCCTTTCATTGCCTTGTAGACTTGATCTAGCCCTTCTTCAACTAATTCAAGAACGATCTGCGGCATTGGTGGCGCGATGATCTCCATCAAGCCGTCTAGCATCCGCACCACTTCCCCCATTGTAGGTCTCATGAGCACTTCATCTTGAATGCACCAGAATGCGACTCTCAATGTTCTCAGCAGCTCTTCCTCTTGCACGGACCCTTCTAGCCGTCTATCCGCCGCTTTCACTGGTGTTCCCTTTGTCATTTCCTGAGAGGATGTCGACCGGGTTATAATAGCGAAAGCATCTGAAAAGAAAGAATGCGCCGATCTGCTATACTATGAAATGCCAACACTATTAAGTGGTATTAATTCTGTCGTTCGAGAGGGTACCTTAAAAGCCCAGCCAGGATAGAAGAAGTTTTCTGTGTCAAAAGACATGTCCAGGTTTCTCCGTCCTCCGACGATCTCCAACAGAAGCATCCCATAACTATAGACGTCGGCCTTTACTGTGATAGGCCGGTTACTAACCCATTCTGGAGCTAAGTAGCCTCTAGTTCCTCTAACCATGGTCATGACATGCGAGTGCTCCCTCCCCATCATCTTAGCTAGCCCGAAATCCGAGACTTTGGGACAGAAATTCTCATCCAGTAGAATATTTTCCGGCTTAATGTCGCAGTGTATGATCCGGTTCCTACACTGCTCGTGGAAGTATGCGATCCCTTGTGCCATCCCGATGGCTATTTGGAAGCGGGTTTGCCAATCTAACAATCTGTCTCGCGAGCTGAACGAAGGGAAAATCCACTTGTCCAAGGACCCGTTTTTCATGAACTCGTAAACGAGAAGCCTGTCCATTACCAATCAAAGAATCCAGAAGAACGAAAATGAAAAGTAGGGTTCATTAGTCAGGATTCTCCCATATGGTGAATTAAACATACAAAGTCAGATGAGCACATTAGCTTTTTTCACTAAATGGTATGCAAAGTTATGCAAGTCAAGCTTTTCATGCACATACCTGTGTGACCCCTCGGAGCAATAGCCGCATAACCGAACCAAGTTCATATGATGCATCGAACCGATGGTGTTCACTTCGGTTATGAACTCCTTCTCGCCATGAGGCAAAACCCTGTCAAGCTTCTTCACTGCGACTAGAGTTCCATCTGCAAGACTTCCCTTGTACACACTTCCGAATCCCCCTGCAAATATCATGGTATGCACTTCATCAATAATCTCCAATCTCAAGCAGAGTAAAGCCGGTTTCCTCTACACTTCCTTGGCTCTGTTTGCCTAGGATAAGAAAAAGTTTGACACTTTCAGCAGTCACCTGTTCCAAGCAGCTGCGAGAAGTTGCTGGTGCGAATTTGCAAGTCGCGGTAAGTGAAGTTCATTGGTGCACCGGACAAGGTTAATAAGGAACTTTCCATTGCTTTCCTAAGCAACCTCCTCCTGTGGACATTGTAATACAACAATGTACAGAGTAGACCTATGAGAACCACCATGACAAGTACAACCGGAAGAATCACTACTTTCTTGTGGTCATTTTCGGATGAACCATCTTCAGGTGTTGCCGAGCCATTTGATTTGACTTTCATGAATAAGGTCGAACTGGGGTCCTCAAACCCACCAAAATCCAAGCTCCTAAGTAGCCAACAGTAAGGGTTTTCCTCATCAAGTCCATAAACAGAAGCAACACATTCGCAATCTGATAAACAAGCATCACCGCACTTTGAAACTGCAGCTACATCACTGTAGTTTGCTACGACAGAATAATCGGAGAAATAGTAATTTGTCTGTTGAACCACTGAGATTCTAAAGTCAGATGTTTGATTTCCATTTTCTGAACCGCATTTCCCGGTCAGGGAAGAATTTTCTGAGCACAGTTCATCAGAGCCAACCTTAGAGGTTCCTGGCAGGCATGTACAAGTAGCATTAGTTTTGCTCCTATTTAAATTGCATATCCCATTTCCGCAAATTCCAGCTATATCACAAGGATTTGAGACGGCAGCCCAGTCGGGTACCCATTGGCTCGAACCGTTCACGTCGTTATCCCATCGGTATAACCTTAAGTTTCCATTTGTCTCGAGAATCAATCTCCGAAGAACCGAAGGCCGAGTCGATCGGTTCACAGCTGAAGACAACCCTTCGTCGTCGCCATCGTTTTTATAGACATACACTGCTCCATCGGCTGAATCACCATACAAAATCCCGAAGCTTCCCGCCTCATCTAGTACCGCTATCACTTGGCCAGTCACATTGGAGATGTCCGGTCCGGCCCAGTAAGAGTAGTTAGAGTAAAATTCAGGGGAGGAATCATAGCTTCCAGGCAAGTTGTATGTGAGTGCAAGGCTTAGTGATGTCGGTTGTTGAAGCATTTTGAGAGTGTAGTAACCGCCATGTGAAGGCGAAGTTGCTGAGGTGAGCTCGAGAGAGACGGTTAATGGTTGGTTAGGGAGGAGTGTGTCTGTTGGATGTGAAAAGCTCTGCCATACTATGTGGTCGGTGGCATTGTAGAGGATGAAGTTGCCGGTTTCGGCCATAGTCGCTGATTGCACACCGGAGTTGGAGGTGTTGGAAATCCATACGGCAGTGTCGCCCTCGAGGAGGACAAGGTTCCCTGTGGCGTCGAGCTCGAGGATCGCTTTTTTGCTGACCGGGGAGTTCCTATATGGAGATGATTGTAACAGAGAGAGAATGAAATTGGTTGGCTTTAGTTCATTATATACACCTGCTGAAGCTCTGGTAAAGACTAGAGATGGAGAAAGAATTTTGCGCTTTCTTCCATTATCAAAGTCAGAGACCGGAAACTGAGAACTTTCCTAGACAAGTGAAATGCAGTGAATGCGCAAAAAAGTGGATTTGACATACTAACTCAGATTCTACAACCAGTTAAATTACAAATGTGGCATGAACTAGACAAGCCGCATGCATAATCGACATTCACATCTTGTAGAGCTAGCGGATGACTGGTTAAAGGACAATAAGTATGCCGAAAATGGCAACTCTTTAAGCATTGGCATTCCTGTGAATTCATGAACAGAAGCAATATACTATGAAAAACATTTCATTACACCAAGTGACGTCCACTAATCTGAAAGGTGTAATGACGACGGCTTTCGACTTACTGGTTAGCTGACCAAACTAGGGTCCGATCACCGAGAAGCCGCAAGAACCAAACCGCCAACTGAAACCGGTCATCTCGTCCGTTCATAGCGGCAAAACCAAAAGCGAAAGTCCCATTATCCGAAACCCAAGATCGGTCCTCGCTAGCCACCAATCTCGAGCCCAATCTTATCTCACCACCCATGGCCATGCACCATCCAAGCCAATGGAGAAGCACGACCCACAACGCCAAAACCCATGAACGATAAGAAGAGGCACAAAGCTTTGTATTACACATGAAGGTTGAAGTTCTTGTTTCACTTGGAAAGAGCTGCTGTATCTGGAAACTAGCAAGCAAGCTCTACACTCTAAAGGGGGTAAGTCCATGTTCGTGAGCTCATATATACACGCGCATATCTGGCGAAGCTGATCATTATGGGAAATGGAATGAGAGTTCAACGAGGGAAGGAGAAAAAGGGCAGGGAAATCAGGACACGTGTAGTGTGGTGGGTGAGCTAAACTTTGAAAAAAGTAAGCAGATCAAGTGGTCGGCTTCTGGATCGAATGGGACATATATAGAACTACTGGGGCTACGTGTTTGAACCTCTACGGTCTTCAAGGAGCGTTAGCCACAAGAAAAGGAGCAAGAAGAGCCCCTAAAAAAGTGTTGAGAACATTGCATGATTCATCTCCGCAAGCCTTGTATACCCTAGGAGACGAAGTAAGTCAACCCCATTGATTGAACTTTGACAATTCAGGTCTTTTTCGTGTAGAGATAAGTCACTCTTTTTCGGCCGACGTATATAAATAACTTTGACATTTAATTGTCTGGACTCTTGGCAGCGGAAGGTCCACGCCGTGACATCACTTTGCCAAAGATCTTCTACATTGAAAATGGAATATATATTTCTTATATAAACTGATACATCGATGCAAGTGTTCATTAATCACTCTAATCTCTCTAATAATTCATCCTACCGAAAGTTTTGGCACTTTCTTTTTAAAATTACATGTATTGAGTTACGAGGAAATATGATATATCATGTATGAGAAATTTTCTTTAGTAGAGCAAACTCTCGTACCATAAGATGATATCAATGCTCGTTTAGTAAATATTTAAGATAAATATAAGATTGAGATGATTTTCGATTCTCTTAGGAAGTGCGAGCAAAGCAAATTAACATATATTGTAAGGCAATAATTAGCTTAGAGATGCTGATTTTAGAAACCCCAAAAATCTACCGTCTGTCTTCAATATATGGCATCTAAGTTTTTGATTTCACTGGCATTTCTGTGCATAGAGATGCAGATTTTAGCTATGGGAACTTATGCCGGTGGAATCACAATCCATTGGGGGCAAAACGGGAATGAATGCCCTCTGGCCGGAACTTGTGCGATCGGTAAATATGAATTTGTTAGCATAGCTTTTCTTGCTGTATTTGGAAATGGCCGAACTCCGGTGATAAACCTTGCCAGTCACTGTGACCGGTCCGTCAAAGCTTGCACTAATCTGAGTCCCGCAATAAAGTCGAACCAAGCCAAGGGCATCAAGGTCATGCTTTCCATCTGTGGAGGCGCTGGCAGCTACAAGCTGTCATCATCCGAGGATGCTAGGATGGTCTCTGGAACAACTTCTCAGGAGGGAAGTCCTCTTTGCGGCCGCTTGGAGACGCGGTTCTGGATGGCATCGACTTCAACATGGCAGGAGGCACGAGCCAGCATCGGGATGAGCTCGAGATGTACCTTTCAGGGTCTAGCAGACGCGGTGGTAAGGTGGTGTACTTGACTGCAGCTCAGCAATGTCCTTTCCTAGATGCGTGGATCAGGAATGCCCTGAAGACAGGACTGTTAAGACTATGTTTGGGTTCAGCTCTATAACAATCCGCCGAGGGTGTACATTCCCCGGTGATGCGGACAACCTTGAAGAAGCCTGGAAACAGTGGACTTCGACCATTCCGGCTAGCAAGATTTTCCTGGGATTACCGGCCACGCCTCAAGCCGCTGGCAGTGGCCTGCAGCCGATCTTACCTCGAAAGTTCATCCAAATCTGAAAGGTTGAGAGAAATACTGTGGCGTAATATTTTGGTCAATCTATCACGACGATCTCTCTGGTTATAGTGCCTCCATCAGCGCAACGTTTAAAACTTGAACGACTTTGCCATAGCGCCATAGCGCCATAGCGCCATAGCTGTACAAGGTTTTGAGTCCTAAACATCATACCTGGCATTTCTTAAAGAATATATGGTATGTCTTTTTTAAAAATTTAAGCATTTCGATTGATTGAAGCTTGTGGATAGGCACCAAGGAAACATACTTGATCATTACGGGTTGACTATGGCTTATCAACGATCTTTTGGAGGATTAGAATCGGATCGATTCTGACAGTTCCATCCTGCGCTTTGAATTCGGCCATACTCGCAAAAATTGCGAAGAATCCATGTCATTTGCTTGGCCACTCTTTCCTCTAATCCTGTCTATATTATCTGGGCGACATCGTCGAGTGACTACATGTAGCATTAGACGACAGATGACTGGTAACAGTAGAAGAGCTGAACTGGTTATATTCTCTTTTCATTGCCTTGTAGACTTGATCTAGCCCTTCTTCAACTAAATCAAGAACAGTCTGCGGCATTGGAGGCGTGGTGACCTCCATCGAGCCTTCTAGCATCCTCACCACTTCCCCCATCGTAGGTCTCATGAAGACTTCATCTTGAATGCACCAGAATGCGACTCTCAACACTCTTATCAGCTCTTCCTCTTGCACGGCCCCTCCTAGTCGTCTATCTGCCACTTTCATTGGTGTTCCCTTTGTCATTTCCTGAGAGGAGGTCGACAGGATTATAATGGCGAAAGCATCTGAAAAGAAAGAATGCACAGATCTGCTAGAAAGGAAATGCGAACACTATTAAGTGGTATTAATTCTGTCGTTCGAGATGGTACCTTAAAAGCCCAGCCAGGATAGAAGAAGTTTTCTGTGTCAAAAGACATGTCCAGGTTTCTCCGTCCTCCGACGATCTCCAGCAGAAGCATCCCATAACTATAGACGTCGGCCTTTACTGTGATAGGCCGGTTACTAACCCATTCTGGAGCTAAGTAGCCTCTAGTTCCTCTAACCATGGTCATGACATGCGAGTGCTCCCTCCCCATCAACTTAGCTAGCCCGAAATCCGAAACTTTGGGACAGAAATTCTCATCCAGTAGAATATTTTCCGGCTTAATGTCGCAGTGTATGATCCGGTTCCTACACTGCTCGTGGAAGTATGCGATCCCTTGTGCCATCCTGACGGCTATGTGGAAGCGGGTTTGCCAATCTAGCAATCTGTCTCGCGATCTGAACGAAGGGAAAATCCACTTGTCCAAGGACCCGTTTTTCATGAACTCGTAAACAAGAAGCCTGTCCATCACCAATCAACCGATCAAGAAGAATACGACTGAAAAGTTCCGTTGATTAGTCAGGATTCTACTATATGACTAAATTAAACATGCTAAGTCAAGCACATGGGGTTTTTTTTCACAAACTGGTATGCAAAGTTATGCAAATCAAGTTTTTCGTGCTCTCGAACTACTTCATGGGGATGGATTCTATACCTGTGTGACCCCTCAGAGCAATATCCGCATAAACGAACCAAGTTCATGTGATGCATTGAACCGATAGTGTTCACTTCGGCTATGAACTCCTTCTCACCATGAGGTAAAGCCCTATCAAGCTTCTTCACTGCGACTAATGTTCCATCTGCAAGGCTTCCCTTATACACACTTCCGAATCCCCCTGCAAATAACACGGTAGAGACTATATTAATCATCTCGGATCTCAAACAGACTAAGTCCCGTTTCCCCTACGCTTCCTTTGCGCTGTTTGGCTAAACGGTTTAGCACTATCAGCACTTACCTGTTCCAATAAGCTGCGAGAAGTTGCTGGTGTGAAATTGCAAGTCGCGGTAAATGAAATTCATGGGCGCACCGGACAAGGTTAATAAGGAACTTTCCATTGCTTTCCTAAGCAACCTCCTCCTGTTGACATTGTAGTACAACAATGAACAGAGTAGACCTATGAGAACCACCATGACAAGAACAACCGGGAGAATCACCACTTTCTCGTGGTCAATTTCGGATGAACCACCTTTAGGTGTTGCGGAGCCATTAGATTTGACTTTCACGAATAAGGTCGAACTGGGGTCCTCAAACCCGCCAAAATCCAAGCTCTTAAGTACCCAACAGTAAGGGTTTTCCTCATCCAGTCCATAAACAGAAGCAACACATTCACAATCTGATAAACAAGCATCACCGCACTTTGAAACTGTAGCTACATCACTGTAGTTTGCTACGACAGAATGATCGGAGAAATAGTAATTTGTCTGTTGAACCACTGAGATTCTAAACTCAGATGTTTGGTTTCCATTTTGTGAATTGCATTTCCCGGTCAGGGAAGAATTTTCTGAGCACAGTTCATCAGAGCCAACCTTAGAAGTTCCTGGCAGGCATGTACAAGTAGCATTCGTTTTGCTCCTGTCCAAATTGCATATCCCATTCCCACAAATTCCAGCTATATCACAAGGATTTGAAACAGCGGCCCACTCGGGTACCCATTGGCTAGAACCGTTCACATTGTCATCCCATCGGTATAACCTTAGATTGCCATTTGTCTCGAGAATCAATCTTCGAAGAACCGAAGGCCGAGTCGATCGGTTCACAGCTGAAGGCAACCCTTCCTCATCGCCATCGTTTTTATACACGTAGACTGCTCCATCGGCTGAATCACCATACACAATTCCGAAACTTCCCGCCTCGTCTAATACCACTATCACTTGGCCAGTCACATTGGATATGTCCGGTCCAGCCCAGAAAGAGTAGTTAGAGTAAAGTTCAGGGGAGGAATCATAGCTTCCAGGCAAGTGGTATGTGAGTGCGAGGCTCATCGATGCCGGTTGTTGAAGCATTTTGAGAGTGTAGTAACCGCCGTGTGAAGGAGAAGTTGCCGAGGTGAGCTCGAGGGAGATGGTTAACGGTTGGTTTGGGAGGAGCGTGTCGGTCGGATGCGAAAAGCTCTGCCATTCTATGTGGTGGGTGACATTGTAGAGGATGAAGTTGCCGGTTTCAGACATGGTCGCTGATTGCACACCGGAATTGGAGGTATTGGAAGTCCATACGGTGGTGGTGCCGTCTAGGAGGACAAGGTTCCCTGTAGTGTCGAGCTCGAGGATCGCGTTTTTGCTGACCGGGGAGTTTCTATATGGAGATGATTGTAACAGAGAGAGAGAATGAAATTGGCTGGCTTAAATTCATTATATACACCTGCGGAAGCTCTTGTAAAGACTAGAGATGGAGAAAGAATTTTGCGCTTTCTTCCGTTACCAAAGTCAGAGACCAGAAACTGAGAACTTTCCAAGACGATGAAATGCAGCAAATGTACAAAAAGTAGATTTGACATACTCACTTTGATTCTACAACCAGTTAAATTACAAATGTGGCATGAATTAGACAAGCTGCTTTCATAGATCAAGAGAATTCTATGAACCTCTGTAACTCCGTTATTATACCCCCGTCTTAGTTTTAAAAGTTAAGGACTCTCAGTTAGTCCTAATGATTGATCATATAATCTGATGATTTCCTGCTTTTGCTAACCACTTTTCCATGTTCCGATAGCTTTCGAAAAGATTTTCTTCGACTCCGTCCCTACTCCTTACTTTCCTAAACCTCAAGCGATTAAGGAAATTCTTCAAGCACCTACTGAGAACTATCCACCACTGGTCTTGTTGAAGTCACTGTAAGAATATGCAACATGAGTAAATGAGAAGACTTTGGCTAGACCTCTTCATCTTTGCTACTGCTAGGTAAGATTTACAACAACATATTCCACGGAAAACATTGTCTACAATCATCTGTCCTAGAATAAAACAAATAGGTCACATCTTGATAAACATGGCATGCATATCTTGCAGAACTCGTAGAGAAAAGAGGTTTGCAGAAAATGGCAACTCTTCAAGCATTGGCATTCCTGTGAAATTATGGACAAAATGATATATAGCAGACACATTTCACTACACCAAGTGACATGTAATGATGGGAAAGGCGTAATGATGACGACTTTCGATTTACCGGTTAGCTGACCAAACTAAGGTCCGATCACCAGGAAGCTGCATAAACCAAACCGCCAACTGAAACCGGTCATCTCGTCCGTTCATAGCGGCAAAACCGAGAGCAAAAGCCCCAGTATCCGAAACCCAAGCTCGGTCCTCACTTGCCACCAATCTCGAGCCCAAGCTTATCTCACCACCCATGGCCATGCACCATCCAAACCCATGCAGAAGCACGACCCACAAAGCCAAAACCCACGAGCAATAAGAAGAGGCGCAAAGCTTTATATTACACATGAAGATTGAAAGCTCTTGTATCACTTGGAAAAGCTTCTGTTGTTTGGAGCTAGCAAGCTAGCTCTTCACTCTGAAGTGGAAAGTTCATGTTCGTGAGCTCATAAATACTTGTGAAGCTGATTATAATGGGAAATGGAATGATACTTCAACGAGGGGAAGGGAAAGAAAGGGAGGGAAACCAGGACCCGCTTTGGAGGGTGGTTGAGCTAAACTTTGACAAAATAAGCAGATCAAGTGGTGCGCTTGTGAAAATGTAAAACTTATTGGGAGGAAATTGTCGAGAGGGAGCTCTAGCACGTCAATTAAGATATATTAACTACTCTAAAAGCACATCAATTCTTCGATATGAAACTTTTTTCTTACACTAACTTCGATTATCACTTTTCCTGCCAAAAAGCGAGGGCGATCTAGAATGCTACAAATCCTAAGAATGGCATATCATCGGTAGAAAATAAAGTAAATTAATTCTGCTAACAAATTAACGAAAAGTTTAGTGTAATCTCGGGACGCCGTAAGAGGGGTACCATTATAGTTAACATATGCGTTAGATGCGCAAAGGTCAAGATGATCTAGAATGCCTGCAAATTCTACTAGCCTGCTGTTAAATAATTGAAACAAGATAAAGTGATTAAATTTCTCAAGAAAGAGAGATGAATATTTTTTTACCAGAATATGTCTCAAGAAAGAGAAATGGATACTTTTTTTCAAAAGAGGAACTTTTTTAAATATATATTTTCTTTCTACTATACATGGGTCAGGCAGTTCCCTGTGTGTAATAGAGAAGTTCTCTTCTTATTGATGGAAGTTGAGGCAAAGTCATGATTGTGATCGATTGTGGGGGGAGCCAGAGATCAATTAAGTAGACCCTATCTATTGACCTTTGACTATTTAAGTCCTTTTTTTTAACAGAGATAAATCACTCTCTTTTGGCTAATTTAGATATGTACCTTTGATATTAACATTTTGGACTCTAGGCAGCTGAAGGTCCCCGCCTTAATGTGACATTTCGAAAGATCTTTCTACATGAAAAACCGAATTGAAAATGACACGCGTAGTTCCTAAATTTTTGTCTAATACTCAATGTTATTTTCGGGTTATAGTTTGTGAACAAGAAAATTACCAAAAAAGTCATAAATCTCTCACTTTGGCCAATTTAGTTCTAAATCTTTTAACGATTTGGCAATGTAGTCATTTCAACTAATTTTGATTGGGAATCACTGATATGGATGCTAGCCGTTCTACGTGACATAACGAGCGCTAACGTGGACAATTTTTTCAATTTTTTAAAAAAAAATACCTAATTCTTGTCCTTTTCTTCCTTTTCATTTCTTTCTTCTTCATTTTCCTAGTTTCCTCTGTCGGCCATAGGCTTGTGACCAGCGGAAAGAAATAGGAAAAAGAAAGAAGAAAAGGAAAAAATTAAAAAAATTGCAAAAATCATCCACATTAGCATCGGTCGGCACTAATTGGACGGCCATGTCAGCGATTTCCAGTCAAAATTAGCTATAGTGATTATATTGGTAAATCATCGAAAGGTTTATGACTAAATTAGTCAAATTAAAAAGTTTAGAGCCGAATTGACATCCCTACAATAGGCTTATAACTTTTTGGTAATTATCACATCCTTGAACCATTCCTAAATTCTCATTTAGTCCTTTTGTTTGATCGGAGTAAGTCATCACAAGTATCTAAACTATTGCAAAATGTGCAATTTAGTCCTTAAAGTATTGTGAAATGTGCAATCTAGTGCCTAACTTTCAATTTGTTTAATATAACAAACTGTTCACAAGCTTTTATAACTACACTATTGCCCAGATTTTTTAATATCTATTCATTTCAATCCATTTCCTAAATAAACAAAAGCATATATTATCTTTCTTTCTCTTTTTTTTATATTATTTTTAACCTTTTTGGTCGATAGAAATATTACATAGCTCCATTTTTAAGTATATTATAGCTTATGAACTCTATAATAGTAAAAGTAGAATTCATTTAGAATTGTATCTTTGATGTTCCAGTTATTTTTAAGTCTTAAGTGTTTTCATAAAGATAGTTACTAACGATATTAATTAAGCTATGGATACTCGTACTTAAATTAATCTTCATAATTTCTTAGAGAGATAAAACATTTCAAGTTCTTGTATTTCATGTTTCCTTGATTAAGTTTTGTTAAATACGTGTGTTTTATTTTCTTAAAAAAATATTTATTTTTGGATAATTAGCTCCGGCTGCTTGAAACATGCAGATTTAACTAAATTTACTTATAAAAAAAAACACGAAAACTCAAAAACTTAACTTTTACCTAACTAAAAAATTAGGAACAAGATTTAAGTAAATATAAGTACAAGTGTATATTGATAAAATAATATGGTACCTACATATCCTTATGAAATTATTCAAACTTAAAATAGTAGGAATATCAACCTGATATAACTCTAAATAATATTCTTTTCTCATTATTATGGAGATTATCGGCTAGAATATGTTTAAATAAAACTATCAAATATTTATAAGGACCAAAAAGGTGAAAATGTATTTTAAAAAGTATATCTTTTGTTGATTTAAGGAATGATTTGAAATAAAGAATGTATTTCAAAATTTGAGCAATAGTGTAATTATGAAGGCTTGTGAATAGTACCAAAGGGCTGGTTATTTTATTATGGAAAAGATGAGGAATTAGATTCAAAAAATGAAAGTACGAAGATTATATTGTGCATTTCGCGATAGTTTATGGACTAAATTAAACATTTCACAATAATTTAGGGACTTGTGGTGACTGTCTCGTTTGTTTGATCAAACAAAAAAGCAACATTTAGGAATACCTCAAGGGTCATATTGAACGAATTAAAAATCCAAGTAATCAGCCAAAGTTTAAGGATTATTGATGTCATTTTCCTAAAATGAAGTATATACACACACTTATCCTTGCAAATACTCTCTAATCACTGTAATCTCTCTTATAATACATTGTACTAAGAGTTCACCAATTTTTTGGGGGAAAAGAAAGCTCAATACTTATCACTACATGTATGAGCCCCAAGGAAACGGGGAACGTATCATGTATTAGAAATATTCTTAAGTGGAGCAAACTCCATAAGGAAAAATAACTGTCAATGTTTGTTCTCCAAAAAATTCGTAAAGTACAAGGGCGCCTATGTTTCGGAGCACATGAATAATTTGAAAATATTTTTTGAAAAATGATAATTTATATCGTTTACTAAAATGAATGAACAAAAGATAATATCATCATTTATGAAAATTTCTAAGCATCAATTGTTGCCCATAATGAAAAAATAAATCATTGACTAATTATTTCAAGCGAAACCGGAGATCAGACTCCGTTTATTTAGTGAAAAATGAATGATTTGAAAAATAGTTTTCTAAAAATGATTGTTTATATTTCTTACAAAAATTAATGAACAAAAAATATATTCATCATCCATAAAAATATATAGACATAATTTTTTTTGATAATAAAAATATTTTTCATTGATTAATTATTTCAAAAGATAAAAAGCGATCTCTTTTAAGAAAATATTTTCAAATCATATTCTTTTTGAAAAAATTTTGGGACATAAGATGGGAAAAGAAAATATAGGAAACAACAATAGCTTTGCGACGCGTCGTTTCTGTGGTCTGGAGCGTGGAAACGGACTGCGTTTCCCGGTAGACCATGCAACTTTGACGGCATTGGAACCTCGCCGTGTCTCTTCCTCGCAACTTGCAGGTTGCAAGTGCAACCAACCACAACGTCGTAGCTGTCACCATTTCACCGGGTCACTCCCCTTGCCGAACGAACCAGCAGTCAACTGTTCTTCAACACCATCCCCCTCTCGCTCGCTCGGTTCAGTTGAATCCGATGCTCGGAATCGGAGCTTCATCGTCAATCTGATGCATAATCCGTTTCGAATCCGTCGGTGCTTGCCTCGATGCCAGGCCCTTGCTTCTCTTGCGCAGTCTCTCGTCCTCCTCCCCTTCTCTCTACTTCTACCTCTGGACTTAGGGATTTGAGACAGCGCTGCGCGACTACTTCCCTTTCCGTCGCTCGCCGCTTGCCTTTCGCTACCTCACTCCACAAGCCTTCCAAGCAGGTAACCTCTCTCTCTCTCTTCCCCCCGTAATGTCCGATAATACCCGTTTCATGAGCTCGAATTTGCGAAAACAGAGTTGATTTTAGCTAATAAGCTTGGTCGCAGTGGTTATTGTTGTTGAATCCGTGATTCTTTTAGCTGTGGATGAGCTATGATAGCTTGTAGGATAAGATTAAGTTTGAGGCTCTAGTATTTGTAGATTGGCTGAATATCGGACCTTACTTGTTCAGTCAGCTGTTATGTATCTTAGAGGCGAGGAGCAGCAGCCAGTACGAGGTACCGTCCACATAAGCACAGGTTTTGTTTTTTTGTTTTTTTTGGCCGAGCGCAAGCATGGGTTGAGGATTACGTAGTATTAGTTCCATTATCTGTGAAACTTGCGCGAGCTTCGGTACTAAATTAGATGGCTTTTTACTGTTTAGTCGGTGGTAGGAAGAACTGATAGTGATAACTCAAGCATGGGTTGAGAGTTATGTGGTATTAGTTTTGTACTAAATTACATTGCTTTTTACTGTTTAGTCGGTCGTAGGAAGAAGTGATAATGATAACCCAAGCATGGGTTGAGAGTTACGTAGTATTAGTTCCGTTAGCTGTGGAACTTGCACGAACTTCGGTAGTAAATTAGATGGCTTTGTACTGTTTAATTGGTGTTGGGAAGAATTGACAATGACGACCAATGGAAATATGGAAAGGATTATGTGTTAGTATATCAGCTGAATGTTCTGTTCTATTGACATTGTCAGGAGCAGTTATTTTCCTGTCTTAGTTTAATTGAGGATGGACTGATGTGAAGCACAATTGTCCTGTTGCATTATCTTTTTGTCACCATTTCTATCATTCCACTGAAGGAAGGATTTACTTTATATTAGGTTCAAGCTACTATTTGGCTGGTTTTTCATATTATCTCGCCTTGAAGATAATTCAAATAAACTTCTGGGTTTTGGGGGTTTAGGTTTTTTCAGTCTTTATGAGAAAAATTGGAGAAAACAATAGTTGTAGAGTGTATTTGTTGTTTCATAATTGGAACTCATTAGTGGTTCTTGTTTTGTAGAGATGGAGATTTTCATGTTTTCGACCTGATGAATTTGTGTCAGAAAATCCTGATTCTGAGTCGGTCGAAGACAAGAGGTTGGAAAAGTTGGAGAAACATGAATTTGACCAATCAAATACTGGGAAGAAGAATTGGTTCTCGAGTATCCATAAGGTAATACTTTCTTGTTCCACATAGGGAAGGCTTCTTCATGGTATAGTTGGTGAATTATTGTTTTTATGTCAAGGGCTAAGTTACATGGCCCAGTGAATGTTGTTCTTGACGGTGGGCATTGCCAGTTCAATGGTGTGAGTGACATATGGCTATGATTATATTTCAATGCACCCATTTGAATATGTTATTTGCAGTTAACATATCATAAGTATTGACTATTGCTTTCTATAGTTTGTAATATCCACATGTGACGAGCTGCCTGCAGATATGACTGATGTTTTGTTATCAATGCAAATACGATTATTCCTAAAACAACTTCAATGTTACGGAGCTGTAAGTGGCTTATGATTATGGTCATAATTGCATGATACCTTTGTTGAGATGCACGTGTGAGTTGTGTTAGAGAAGAGTCCCACATCAGAGAATTGGTGTGGTGTGGAGCAATTAACATATGCAAGTTGGCCCATAACTCATTGGCTTAAGCTTTTGAGTGAAGGTGGGTCCAACTGGATATGTTGACAGGCTCGAACTTAGGCTCCCTCTTGGCGATCTCCCCGAGTGAAAATATCGGACTTCTGCTTCGTGCTCCTAACAAATGATATCAGAGCCGATGGTTAATTGGTGGGCCTCCAATCTATTCCGGTATTTGGCGAATACCTCAAGGAATGAATCTGGTGACCAATGCTGTTTTCGGGCGGTGGGTGTTGTGGCGTAGCAACGCGGGCCTAATGGTAGACTTCATGGCTCGATCTGGAGAAAGAGACCAAAGATAAAGTTGGGTGTTGGAGATTCAAGCTGAGATAAGTTGATGCAGAAGGATAATTGAATTAAGGGGGAGCACATATAACACTAGAGCTCACACGTGAGGGGGAGATTGTTGAGATGCACGTGTGAGTTGTGCTATAGAAGAGTCCCACATCGGAGAACTGGTGTAGTGTAAAGCGGTTAATAAATCCAAGTTGGCCCATAACTCATTAGCTTAAACTTTTGAGTGAAGGTGGGTCCAACTGGATATGTTGACGGGCTCGGACTTAGGCTCCCTCTTGGTGATCTCTCCGGATGAAAGTATCGGACTTTTGCTGCGCGCTCTCAACAACCTTAAGTGTCGGAGCTTAGTTGTGCATCTTGACAAAAATTCTATATTAAAAAAATGCCATGTTCATATGCATCTCTTTAGGAGCGAAAGCAGATCTGGACGAATATTTTTTGCAACTTCAGTTTTGGAGTAGTTCAAAAGTGATTATCAATCACATGTCTTGCATATGATATTCAAATGTTCTTTGTATGTCAGGTGAGAGATGCAATTTTCAGAGCAAAACCTTGGACAGTGCCATGGACTGCGGAGACAATTCTGCAGGTGTTCCCCAACTATAGCTACTATTACTCCATTCGATGTATATGTGTCTTTGTTACTGTTCAATATTTTATATGATATCCAATAGAGAATCAATCGAGGGCTTCAATACTTATATTTCATGAATAGTGGCTACAATAGTTTTTAATATTATAAATGTCTATTATGATTCCTCCGTACATGGCACGGTTATTTATTGAACAAATAGGCTGTATTCAACTTGATAGTTGTCTATAAATTAGCTTGTTTGAACCTATAAGTTACATTTCATGATCCGTTATTTTCTCTCCTTCAGTGAAAAGCTGCAAACTGTGCAAAAGGAAACTTTAGCCAATAGTGCTTGGGAAAATGAATAAGACAGCATTTACATTTCATCTTGGATAAGCTGACTTGATAAACGTGTGTTCAATGAGGGGGCTGTATATTTTGGCACCAATGGAGCACCTTTGGTCCTTTTGTATGTTGTGTCTACAAGCTTTTGGTTTCTCAATGTGCCCATGAGCATTTGTGATGCATGATCTGCTATGGAAGAGACTATGAAGATGAAAGAAAGAAATATTCAGTAGGGGCATAGGTGCATGGTCTCTGTTGGATCGACCTTAATATTTTTGGTTGAATGATATAATGGTGGTTTGTGGTAGCCCAAACTGAAGTGGATGTTTTCTTTCGTTCTTTCTTTCTTTTTCTGTTTTTCTTTTGGCATCAATAAGGTACCTGTGGGGTGGAAAGATCATTTACAAGATATGAAGTCTCCTGGATCCAAAAGTCATGAAACTCTTTCTCCTGATATTTGAACTATTAAGAAGTGCATTAGCCTTTTGTTTACATCTAAGATACTGTCATCTCTCTCTCTCTCTCTCTCTCTCTTTGTGTGTCTGTGTCTGCGTGGGTGCGTGACTCCAATCTGTGTGTCCAATCAGAGCATATGCATTAAAGTACATGGATAATGTTCTTCTGTAACTTAGAAATTAACAATATTTTGGAATCAAATCAAGACTATAATGGCGGATTGGCTATTTGGTACTGCAGGTAATGCTTCTATGGATTGCATCATTTTGGTTCGTGGGATCTTGGATTATACCTTTCCTGGCTCACATGGGAGGGTTCAGAAAGGAGACCCTAACATACAGAGGCCAAGCACTGTACAGCCTCTTGACTGATGTAGTAGAAGGTCTTACTGGAATTGCAATCCTCCATCGTTGTCTTGCAAGATTCCGTCCCCTTCCATCCGATTGGTTTAGGTTCAGCCTCAAAGGAAAATGGCAATTTGATGTTGGTCTAGGCTGTCTTATGTTTCCGCTTGTGAACCGTTTGTCTCAAGTCAACCTTAATTTGTTGCCTGTTCTTCCCTCTACACCAGTTACAGTCTCCAGTGTTGAGCAATCAATAGTTGCAAGGGACCCTGTGGCCATGGCCCTTTACGCTGTGGTGGTTTCAATATGTGCCCCAATTTGGGAAGAGATTGTCTTCCGTGGGTTTCTTCTACCTTCCTTGACCAAGTACATGCCAGTATGGTGTTCAATTTTGGTGAGTTCATTGGCTTTTGCTTTGGCTCATTTCAATATGCAGAGGATGCTTCCGCTTATATTCCTAGGAGTGGTGATGGGTGCTGTTTTCGCACGATCAAGGAACTTGTTGGCATCAATGGTGTTGCATAGTCTTTGGAATGCATTTGTATTCTTAGATCTGATGAAATAATATCACCTCAAGTTGTATATTCTTTGACCAGCTAGTTGAAAATTGCATCATTTTTTCTAATGAGATTGCTTCTCTTGGTTTCTTGTTCTGTTCATTAGGGGGGGTGGGTAAGTCCTGAGTTTTCTTTCTGCAGTAACTTTCCTTCTTCACACACCCTCTTCCCCCCATTGCGCGCGCACACACACACTCAAACATGCTGCATGACATGTTGTTTGGAAAATTGGAAAAAAGAGGGGCTTGCTTAAAGGGAATAATGTCTCTCCTTTTTTAGAAGCTGGAGGACTAAAGGACACTGCATTTAGAGAAATCTTCTTGCAGGATTTTCATTTCATTAATCAGTTGCATTTCTCTAGAACTCTCTAGTTCTCTCGCCAGATTTCGTTGTTTTTGTGGGATCTTCTTAGATCCTAAGGTGTTGAGATTGATGTAGAGATGGGCAGGTCCTAAAATTATCAAAGGACTTGACTTTTTGGAATACGAACTCTATGGGTAATGTGCTCCGTGAAACTAACTTCCCTTTATTGACAGAGGATATCACTGATGGATTCTTTCTGGAATTTTCACTGTTGAGTCACAGTGGTGATGCATCAGTTAAGCTTGTTCATTACCTCATGATTGTGAAGAAATCAAGCAGAGTCGAGAAAACATTCTGTTTGGAACAGCGCGCTGCTTTCTATTTAGTGTCTTAGATGCTCTTGAAATAGCTTAGTGTCCTTTAAAGAGAGGGCAGATGGGGCCTATCGCCTTTAACGTCTCTTTCCATCTCTAGCTTTTGCCCTCAAAGAAAAACTTGGGTTGATGTCCATGTCATTTGCCGACATCCATGGGACACCTCTGTCTGCCTTTTTGTCTTGTATTTTTAGTTTGCTAGTGAATGGTATAGTTAGGTTAGCTTACATGATAATGACGGAACTTTTTCCAGCATTTTACTTTGAGAAGATTCCGCCCTCATAAACAACAGGGCCATTAGTGGATGCAGATGCCTGAGTTTTCATTGCTTTCCCTTAATTTCTTTCTTCAGGTCATGTGTTGGCTCATGATGCCATCTCTCTGTTTCTTGAGTGTCATATTTCCATTATCTTCTGATGCTTTGTATCAGAAATGCGATTTCAAAAGTTTTTCTTAGGCAGGCTACTCTCTAAGTTTAATGGCTTCATTGTTGTGCTCGTCAGCCCAACGTTTGTGGCTGAGTATTGTGGAATTAAACCTGTCATCCCAAGCGAAGGGTTCGATCCCTCTTTGAGCACATATCCGAATCTCACCTGATAATGGCCTGCCTATCTCAGGCGGTTTAACCCTAGCTATGGATTTGTTCACAGGCTTCTCTCAGAAAGTTTTGTAGAAAAAAAGAAAGAAATATAATCTAGTGCTAGCTACCTGATAGGATAAACGAGAACCGAAGAAGACCGAGAGTCAGATATCGTATTCCCAAGGTGTTCTGCAAAAAGCCTTCTTTTGCTTCTTCAACTGTTTTAAAGTCTCCTGATGTATTCCGGCTTATCTAGAACCATGGTGCTGTCTATCTTGGCATTACATGCTTTGGTTCTAGCTGAGAAGAATATAAGCATGAACTCAGCATAAACTGTTAGAATGTTACATCAGAAGTCAGGATTCTCTTTTCGCGGGTCGGCCATAACCTCCCTGGCGCGAAAAGGTACTGTGGAGAGCGTAGCAGAAAACGATCAGGAGAAAACAAAGGCATGCCAAGCGAAATCAGCAAATCTGTCCACCAGGGAATAAGATATGGATCAACAGAAGCTCCTGAGATCATGTAGCTATGGAGGCTGCTTGAGTAGATTAATGCAGGATGCATGAATCCGTTTCCATTGGACACAGCTTCAAATTTTTTAGTTCTATCGGTCACGAGCTCCGAAGAAACATCAGGAGACATGATCATGGAGGTGGTTAATCTCAATAGTGTTTTTGGTCTGTTGCTGCAGCTTCAAACGTAAGAATCTGTCCTGTTTTACTTTTGATATGTCCTCAGAACTCTGCTCTCACCATCATACACAACTTAGAAAAAGGAAGCATCTTGCTTGGGAAGTCTAAAGAAGAAAATATTTAAAAAGATAAAGGTGCCATAGTGAATTTTTTGAGTGATTGTGGGGGCTCACTTCTTGTTTTTTTTTCTTCTTTTCAAAACTTTAAGTTCATCATCATGCCACCAACCACACATACACACTAATTCTGGTATAACCATCCAAACATGTGTGGATTCACTCTATATATAACAGATGATAGGAGTCAACTAGTTTGCAAGAGAGGCCTGTGAAATTGCTCGTTTCTATATGCATTCCTTCTTCATTTCCAGATAAATTGACCAAAGAAAGTAATGGAAGCTTCCCAGCCTCTCTCCATTGAGAGCTTTTCCTATAGTTGGCTAGTGAACCGAAATCCCTCTGCAGAAATTACAGACGGTTCTGTCAGGGCCTCGCTCGATGCATCCGAAGAAGCTTATTTCATTGAAATGGACCCCAGATTCCCTTCCTCAAAGAGCTTCCGCAGGAACTCCTTCTCTCATGATTTCAACTTCGATTTCCCGACTTCCCAACCTCCGTTACCTTTTGTTCACGCCGATGAGGTCTTTCGCAACGGTTATGTCTTGCCCTTTTTCGTCGATCCATTGAAGCTGAAGTCCTGCGAAGCTGCGAACCACCTGACTTCTTCCCCGCCTCCTCCGGTTCACGTGAAGAGAACCGTGATGCCCAAAAGTAAATTGCGTTCTCCATCGCTGAGGCAGTGCCGGCGATTATCGAGGCGGATATTCAGGAAGTACTTGCATTTGTTCAGGCCACTTGTTCAAATGATGCGAGGACGCGGGACGGGGCCTAAAGCAGAGGAAACTCGTGGTGCAAAAAGTCAGGCAATCAAGAACTCCGTCTATCCGATCGAGTGCTCCCCCAGGATAAGCTCCGCGTACTCCGCAGACGAATGGCGGAGGTCTTGCGATTCAGAGAGCTCCATTTATGAGGCGGTTCTCCATTGTAAAAGATCCATCGGTACGTACTGAATTCCTTCATTGCCTTGCCATCTATGCTTGTGTCCTAAGAGGCCTTCAGGAAATGACCAAAATCGATTCTTGACCTCTTTTTCAGGCAGATGAGAAGAGGCTAACATGCTCCCAGGAAGGGTGTCCACAAAGAGATGCGATGGACCAAGGTAAAAGATGAAAGACAGTTAAAGGCCAATTGGAGATGAAGAAAACATAACGAGATATATCCGATCGGCTTTAGCAGAAGGTCGCCGTCGGAATCTCCAACTCTAGGAGGAAAGAATATGGTTGGAGCTGGTATTGTAATCTTTCCCAATGGAGGAAAAATTCTTGGACTGAACTTAAAAAGATAATGTCCTCCTTGCCGTGCTATGTTCTTTAGCGGACTCGTCTATTGCAACTCAATGTGTTATCGGTTTCTCTCTAAATCTCAGCCGGACTAGTTTGTGAGATTAAATCACGACAGTTTGCTACGTGCCCGTCCCTGCACGGAGCGAACGCAATGCTCCAAAATCGCCCTTCGGGATTTAGTAATCCGGGTTGCAAAATGAGCGACCTGATCGAATGAAGAGAGAGGCCGAAACTACTCAAATTTGTCCAAAACGTAATTCTGATATTAAGCAATTGCCTCGGCTTTACATGACTTATTAAGTTATCTCCAGCAACAGGACTAGAAAATGCAGATGACCGTGGAATAATTGTCATTTGGTAAGAGAGGTTCTTGTTAGTTTTGAGTAGTCTGACCGTCCCATTCATTGGTACGAAGTTGACATACTGTCGATGCTACTCTGTCCTTTCGATCTCACCCTACACAAGCACTGCATGCCGTTCGTCACGGGTATCAAATGTTCATAATCATAAACTTGTACTGCCAAATGCAAGCGCCAGACTTGGACAGAACATCAGCATCTCGATCTGGTGCCGATGACATCCGGCACTGTTCCGGTTAATCACAAGCGCCTATGTTGCTCTCTGATCTTCGGAGCGTTGATCAGAACAGAAGCACACACCAATGCGTTCAACCTCTCCACACATCTTCGACTCAGGCAGCATTCAATCGACTCACCTTTTCTTGGCCATTTCTATGGAAAGAGTCTCCTACACATCTCATGCATTCGATGACAATGTAATAATGATCGTGGCCACATGAATGTCCATCTTCTGCTAAAGCATTAGGACTGTAGATATTATCATGCTGGATCTACTGGACCTTATGAAGAGAACATTCACAACTAATATCTAGTTCTTTTAGCTTTTCTTTGCGTATAGAGGTGACAAAATGAATCTAAAAACCCATATTTTAACTCATATTTGATGATCCATACAAAAAATAGGGAACTTTTTCACAAGTGTTCTAGTAGTAAATAAAGCCGCCAATGCATCAAGGTGGAGTTGAAGATGTCAAAACAATTTTTCTAAATTTGTTTTCTTTTTTTTCTTTTTTTTTTTCCTACGAAGCCCGGTGAGGGTCGCTAGTCTAGCCTTGCCGGTCATAGGCGAGGGCCGCGAAGCCCTCGTTGGCAGCCCAGATGGCCACTGAGCGAGGGCCCTTGCCAGAGAAGGAAAAAAAGGAAACGAAAGAAAGAAAAACAAAAATACAAAATACAAAATATAAACACTGTCAACTAAATTTGTATTGCATGGAAGTGTTTTGCAGTATAACTTTTTTAAAAATATATAAGAAACAATTTTTGTTAAATTAGGTTAAATATGAAAGTGTTTTAACAATATGAGTCGGGTCGGTATGGGTTTGGTCGAGTATGGGCCCCTAGATTTGTATTGCATAGAAATTGATCGAAAACGGATTAAATAGGTCAATTTAGGCTGGATCATTTTCTATCCGACCTGACTCGTTCGCTCGACCGGTCTTTTTGTGTACAACGTTGCACCTTTGCCAATCGCACATTTGGGATGAAGTGATGATAGAGTCCTCCACATGTCAAATAGCAAGATTGAAGGACATGGACATATTACGTTAGGAAAAGGTGACAACGTTTGATGAGTCCATTTTTGCTCACTGTCAACTTCTTTGTTTTTTGTTTCATCGTCTACATCAACTTCTGCCTCCAAATATGCACCGGCAATAGAGTACCTTCACTTTGGGTCCTTTCCTGTCGCCCACGCATCATTCTGCGTGGGGACCGACAACCGCGTCCGCGCCACTTGTCGCCGCCATCAACTCTTCACTCAGCTCTAGATACTAACTGGATTCGGCTCGGGGTTTAAATGGTGTTGCGCTCGTCATTCTACAATGCAAAGTTTAGCAAACAATGATAGAGACCTTCCGGTTATGGAGACAGAAATACTAAATGAACCACGGGAAGCTCGGAAGGTTTGTTTCGGCAAAAAAAAAAATTTGAGAATTCAAGCACAATATCTTTTTCTTTTCTTTTCTCTTGTGTGACGCATATATCACGTGACATGCCGACATGATATCACTCATCTAATTAAGCACGATAACCGTCGAAATCAATTAATAAGATCCACGACACACGCACCGTGATGTCATGTCCATCGTGGCTAACATTAGATGGAAGATGTTCCGTAAAATACATGTATGGAATATGGATTACCAAGTACCAGCGCCTTTTTCTATTATTTAATTTTATGTTTTTAAGTTGGGAAATCAATGCAACGAAAGATTTTGGGCCTGGTCCAGTACAAAATTGCAGCTCGAAGTCCAGTCCGAAACAGAGACTCGGCCCATCTGCTCCATATTTGCAATTTTTCTCAAAACCGAATCTCTCATCTCCGTCTACATTCTTTTCTTTACTTCATAATAGCAAGATGCCCGCGCATTGCACAAGTCTCAAATGATATTTGTCTTCTTATTATTATAAATGTCGATATCGACCTTAATTTTCACGAGAGGAATAATATTCAAAAAGTTGTAATAACATAACTGTTCGCATCAATTAGCATTAGCAAGTTAACGTGTATACAATTTTCTCCATAGTAAAATGGTTTCTACTTTGTTCACCATTTGCTTCTTTCTACTTAAAAAGAAGTGTGTGCACACTAAAAGCCTTAAAACTTATCACGAATGTGCAATTAAGTTATAAAACTTGCAAAAGGTACATTTTAAGTCTTGAAACTTGTCAGATTAGTTTGATCGAGTCTTTACATTACCTCCGTCCAACTTGGCTTACAGATAATACTGATGTGACTTTTTTAAATATTTTTCTCTCTCCTATATGGCTAAAACATGAAATTTAAAGCTAAAACACATTGTTTTGGTCTAACTATGACTTATAATACAATTTTTACTTGAATTAAAAAAAATATATGCTAATTTTTTTTTTTAAAAAAAGAAAAACTAGAACCGGCCCTCACCATTGCCACCCCACCACTGCAGGGAAGGGCTGGCGATGGTGGGGAAATGGTCGGTAGGGGTCGTTGGGCCCCGACCAGACCCTCGCCGACTGCAGGGGAGGGCTTGCTAGCCCTCGGCCAAATCTGGGCAAGGGCCACCGCCCCCTGGCTCGGGGCCCAGCGACCCTAGCCGATCATTCCCCACCATCGTTGGTCCTTCTCGCATGCTTAAAACAAAGGAAGAAGAATAAAATATTGTACTAAAAAAATCAAATTTGGACCAAAACGACGTCGTTTTAACCACGTCATCGCCACGTAGGAGAGAGAAAATATTGCAAAATTCACGTTAGCATTTTTTATTAGCCAAGTTAGACGGAATTAGCAGAGGAACTCGATTGTACTTTCATGATAAGTTTTAGGATTTTATGTGTAAATATCCCAAAAAAGAAATAAGAAATGATTTCTTCGAGATATATATATAATTTGCTTAGCCCAAGAAAGCTGGGCTATTAGACCATTCAGCCCTGAGAAAAGCAAAGCCCCAGGCAGAGCCAGAGGTAGTCTCGTTTGCGTGCCTCAGTTATGCAATTCAGCTTTTCCACCCCCCTGCCCGCACAGTCCTTTCCTTCCTTTTAATCACCTGACGACGTGATTATTCGGACCTGTTTCACAAATCTCATATAAAAATTCTGTGTACCATTGTATGTGCTCGGATCGGATGTTTTAATGCGGCGGGAAAGTAGAGATGCATTTCAAAGTGCATGTACCCTTCTGTTCTGCTCCACTCCTGGAAAAACACCCAACAGACAGTGCCAACACCATCTGTCTCTCTATATTATATATATATATATATATAACCCAAACCCACTCTCATCCCTGATCCATTCTTCTTCTTTCTTCCTGTGCTGTGGCCATCCATGGAAGCTCTCTCTTTCCTCCGACTCTTGTGGAGACCCACTCCCACCGTCGCAACACCGCCAGACGAAACGCGTTACTCCACGTCCGACGAAGAAGACGACTCCTTTTTCGTGCTGGAGCTCGCGCGCTACTTCACCGACAGCCACTCCCAAGACGGAACTGACTCCAGCGCTGCCACTTTCCTCAACTCCAACGGGATAAGACAAACGACCTCGGCCGAAACCGAGACCCGCGGCGCTTCCTGCTATTTCTCTGCAGACACACCGGCCGTCTCTTTGTCTCCGTCTCCCGCCGCTCTCTTCTCCAAGCGGAAGATCCTTCCCATGGAACCAACTTCCCAGCCTCAGTCTCCGATCTCTCTTTTCAAGTCGTCTCCCAAGCTTCGAGTCTTGATGTTTAGGAGGTCCAAGTCCAAGTCCAAGTCCCTGGCCGCCCAGAACGTCAAAGCAGAGGAAACAGAGCTCAAAAGCGGCCCCAGCAGCAACGTCTTATTTGCTGTCAAATCCAGAGAAGCACAACCAGCTCCTCCGTCGACCGACGACGCTTCGAAGAAGCAAAACAAGAACAAACAAACCCCTAGTCCTTCGCGTGGTAAACTCGCGGACAGCTTCTCCTCCGACGATTCTAGTTCGAAGCGGCTTTCGAAGGACGGGTTGCACAAGTACTTGAATCTGCTGATGCCCCTGACCGTGGGCATCTCCAAGAGGTACAGCGACAACGTGAAGTTCCCCTCGGTCGAGTCGCCGCTGACGTCGCCGGCGTCGTCTCCGGCGACGGCGACGTGCTCTTCGCCGAGGATGGGGAAGGGGTTTCGAGTGAGGCCGAAGCAGCTGCTGGGGAAGAGCAAATCGGCGACTCTGGCGACGACGAGCGTGACGTCGTCGCCGGCGAGGCGGGATGACTCCCTGGCTCTGCAACACGATGGGATTCAGGGCGCCATTTTGCATTGCAAAAGATCATACTATTCCTCGCGAGGTACATAACGATAAATCTGTAGTAGAACATTACTCGACATTCAACAAAGGTCGTCAAAATGATTCCTTTTTTCTTGTGTTTTTTTGCCTTCCACTGAAAGAAAAGATGTCACTTTTGCGTTGGGTTATACATTTTTGCAGAGGGGTCTGTGCTATGGCGGTCATCAAGCGATCCTTCCTCTCATGGGAAGTCAACAGATACGATCTGAGCTTCAACTACGAAGCTAGCTTGGAGTTAACCACCATACCCCCAAAAAGACAACACAAGAAGCACGGCAGAAGATTAAGTAGGGACGATGTTCTGCTCTGTTCCTGAGTCCTTGTTTTCCACCAGGAAAAACAGAGTTGGAGCGTCTAGGACTTACGAGTGCTGTAGTTTCTCAGCTTTTGTAAATGTTCTTGAAAAAGTGATCAGTGTTGTCACTTTGATCGTGTCATCGGTGTTAATAGTAATGGACGATCTTCCTGCTAGGTGGCAGCTGTCAAGATTTGTTCTCTAGCAGTACAAAAAAAATGAAAAACCCATCGTCAATTACTATCATGTTGAAACTTAGCTACACGAGGAACTATTAAAATGATTCAGGAAAAAGTCACTGTTGATTTTCTGCATTCCTAGCTGCCTTCATGTTGTGCATGTCATTTGACTTTTCAAACTTTAAAAAAATCAAATTTAAACTATCGACCGAATAAAAGAAAGATCTAATACAATCAGTATTCAAATGTTCTCACAAACAGAAGCTTTAGATAAAAAAAAAATTATAAAAAAAATAAAAGTTAAAAGTGAAAGTACCTTACCCCCTACAAAAAAAAGACGGGCGTTTGATTTCAATGATGTGATGAGATAATTTCGCTGACACAATTACTCCATTACGTAGCAGTCAACGTAGTAGTGCAGCTTTGGGTCTCTACTCTCTCTGCCCAAAGGCACTTTTTCTCCCTTTCTTTTACTTGTGTTTTTCTGTGAGAAACCTAGAGGCAGGGTGAAAGTTTACATGGGCTTTGATGGCACCCCGAAAGAAAAACTTTCACCCATGTCTACGATCATCCATTAGGTCAATTGTTGCTTCAGAAACGTGTTCAGGTATCGAAAACTTGAGGACCAAATCTCACACGACAAGATCAAAATTTGAAACAGTGGTGTCAAGACTCCCCAATGTAATCATAGGACTAAGTGCCGTGCCCGGTATCAGCTTCTCTCAAAGGCTTGATCCTCTGAGAAGACTCAGTTACTCTTCCATGGCGAGACCTCGCTTGCGAGAGTTACTTTCATTGGCCGCAATTGTGTAAATTACTTACGAGTGATAGGGACCACAACAGGGCAACCTTGACTTACTGGAAATGCCAACTTCCCCACTAAACTAATGGGCCCTCGTCGACCTCGTTCAAGTCCGTCTAATTTTTCAATGTGAACGTAGAAAGCGCACGAGCAGGAGACAAGAGAAGGCTAGGAAAACAAAGAGCGTTGAGCGCTTCGAGGGGGACGAGGAATGGTGATGATTCACTGCATTACAGGAACCCACAGACATGGAGTCGCTCTTTTCTGGGGGTTCCTCAGGATCGAGGGAGACACAGTGCAATGCACCTATTCGGAGTTAACCCAACAAAGGCCCCGACCAAGTCGGCTCTCCTCCGAAGACCATTCGATTTGTTCTGTCCCCTGAACTTTGTTCGGATCATGTGCCTCCATCTCCCAACCCCAGCAATTCCTGCTTTGGGATTTTCCTGGTTCATTGGACGAGAGGTGATTTGAAGGCCGTTCAGTGGATCTTGCCCTGTTGGGGGAAATTGCATCTCTGCGTAAATGATGATTGTTGAAACATGAAATGTTGGCTTTCAGATGATTTATCCGTAGAAAATGCTCCGGACGACAAGGTCTATACATATAACACACACTGAAAACTTTTTTTTTCTCTCATAAAATACCCCCAACTTTGACACTTATTCCAATTATATCCAAAACTTTTTTTTGTCTCATAAAAAACCATCGACTTTTACTTTTGTTCCAATTCTACCGGCCTAATATCCAAAAAAACACCCAACTTTAGCATATGTCCCAATTATATTCAAAATATTTTTTTGTCTCATTAAAAACCCCCAACTTTTACTTTTGTCACAATCCTACGTGGCATTTTCACGTTGTTAATGAATTGTACCTCAATAAAGTTAACATGAAAAAACCTTCCAACTTCTCTTGTGTTGTCTATTTCCCCTACACATTGTCGGGAGATAAAGAGCCACTCAAGAAGACGCGTTTCGAATTCTCCCCGGCACTCAACAGATCAAAGAACGGCTAGACGTGGAGATCTGATTATTTGGACGAACGATCTCAAATCTCATCGTCCCTAAAACTTGCTGTCTCCGAATTTAGAAGATTCATTGGTAAGTTCGGCAAGAAAATTCGAGCTACGTAGGATTAACTAATGGTGATTATGGACGGAAGGCTGACACCGGTAGAATTGAGACAAAAGTAAAAGTTTGAGATTTTTTGAGGAAAAAAAAAAGTTTTGAATATAATTAGGACAGATGCTAAAGTTGGGTTTTTTGGGCATTAAACTGGTATAATTGAGACAAAAGGAAAAGTTGAGAGTTTTTTATTAGACAAAAAAGAAGTTTTGGATATAATTAGGACATGTGCTAAAGTTTGTGATTTTTTTGGGTATTGTGCCCGAAAAAATATGGGATGAAATAAAAAAAAAAGACTTAAGAACAACCTCTTTTGAGTCTTCTCTTACGGGCCTTGCTTTTATAAAGGGGATGCAAGCTTGTAAAACTCTCTAAATAGGAAATTCCGTTTTGTCCCGCATTAACTATTTTGTAAAGTATAGAACTTGTTTGATTCTATAAAATCAACCTGAAACCTTTCTTTTCCAGCATCCCCCGCGAAGTCAGTTTCATTATACAACAAAATAGGAATAACTGCATCGAAAGTTTTGAAACTTATCATAAAAGTGCACATTAATCCTAAAGCTTGCAACAAGTGCAATCACATCCTAAAACTTATCAAATTAATTGAATTGAGTCTTTCTATTAACTCCGTGCAATCGACGGGGGTTGGCGGCCAGTGGCAGCCCTCGGCCAGGTCTAGGAGAGGGCTGGCGATCGCTGCAGTCGGCGAGGGTCGTCGGTCCCTGGCCGGGGCCCGTTGACCCCTGCCGACTATCCCCCATCCTCGCTTGCCCTTTCCGCCTAGTTCCTCCCCCTTTTTATAGCTTATTTTTTAAATTAAAGCTGTGTTAAAAATCAAATTTGGACCAAAAAATATCATTTTAGCCTAATGTTTCATGCTTTAGCTACGTCATTGTTACACAGGAAAGAGAAAATATTAAACAAGTCATGTTAGTATTTTCTTTTATTCAAGTTTGATGGAGTTAACAAAAAGACTCGATTGCACTAAATTTGACAAGTTTTAGGATTACCAGTCAACTTATCCCCAACAAAATAATATAAAAAAGGATGCCCGTTTCAATATTTGGTAATGCAGGTCATTTGTTTCTATGGCTCGGTATATTACCTCGGCCAATCATGTGATATCACTGTTTCATAAAGCCATAACATGTTGGCTCGAACGATTGAAACGGAGGTCTGCACCGAAGGCTATTTACGAAACTGGTAGAATAGCCCAGCCCAGCCCATCAGAAGATTAAGAATGGGGCCAAGAATCACAAAAACAAAAGAAACGGAAAATTTGTAGCGTGGAATATCATAACTACCATTGTTTCGCATTTATTTCTTCGTGAATGGTAATTATGGGTCGTGGTGGCGGTGGTCGTTGAAGGTGATCGCTATGGTGGTCCTGGTGAGGGTGGTCGTGGTTAGTGGTGGTGGCGGTGGCGGCTGGCAGTTGATGGGAGTGGTAGATGATGATGGGGGCGATCGTGGTTGGTACAAAGGTGGTGGACGTTGCTCGTTGGTGGCCGGCGGTGATGGCCAGTGGTGTTGAAGTTGAGAGAGAGAGCAATAGAGGAAAGAGAAGTAAAATGATTTGGAAAACAAGTGGAGACCACGTCAGCATATTGGACGGTCACTCGCATGGTAATACTTATGGAAGTGGATTTCTGCTCCAGAAGTGCTTCTGGAGCAGAAATCCATTTGGTAAAAAAATTTACTTTTGAAAGAAATTTCTACTTCTAAAATTGTTTTTCCCCCAATTTGAGAAGTTAAAAAAAATTGCTTCTCAACTCAAGAAGTACTTCTTGGACCCAAAAAAAAAAAAAAACTCAAGAAATACTTCTCGCATCACCCTCTTTTCAACCACGCCCGCTTTTGCTGACCTCCGCCACCTCCCATCACCCACCGTCGCCTGCGACCATTGCTACCCACCGCCCCTGCCGCCAACCGCCGGCCGCCACCCATCGCTGAACTCCACCAGCCGCCGCACGCGACCACCGCAGACCTTCATCGGCCGCCGCTTGCGACCACCGCCACCCGTCGCCCACCACCGCCCACTACTGACCTCCACCCATCGTCGCCCGTGACCATCGTCACCCGCCGACCTCCGTCGGCTGCCACCAATCGCCGACCACCGCCAACCGCCGACCTCTGCCGGCCGCGACCGCCGACCACCGTCTCCCACAGTCGACCATCACGCCACCCGTCGCCGCAGTCTATCGCCGACCTTCGCACGCCGCCGCCGCCGCCGAGTCGCCATCTCCGGCCGCCGGAGTAAAAAATAAATAATAATTTTTTTTTATAAAGTAAATAATATTTTTAATAATAAAACTTATTTTTAAAGAAATTTAAAAATTTTAAAAATGAAGTTGAAATTTTTCGGCCGCCAACACTAATTTTTCATAGAAGATTTTGTGTTAATAATGTTTTAGAATTAGAAATTTTCAACTGTTACCAAACGAATTTCTCTGATTAGAAATCAACTTCTAACGATATTAGAGCCACTTTAGTGATTATTAGACCTGTTAAATGGGTGGGTCGGGTCAGGTCAGGTCGGGATTGAGTGGCGTTGAAAATGGTCCGTCCCATATTGCTTAAATACTTTTATATTTAACCCAATCTAGAAAAACTTGTTTCTTATAAAATTTCAAAACAACTAATTTTTAATTTTTTAATTTTAATTTTTCTATTTTCTATTTTTTATTATTCTAAGTCCAGTGAGGGTCTGACCCTCACCCAGATCTGGCGAGGGTCACCGACACTCGCCTGTGACCCTCACCGGATTTTGTAGAAAAAAAAAGGAAAAAAAGAAAATAAAGAATTATTAAAAGAATTATATAAAAAATGAGAAAACTAAAAAATGTCCACTTTATGATCCAATTAAACTTGTTAAGTAACCGATTTAATACCCAATAAATTGTTAGACAACCAATTTATGACCCCCTTAAACTTGTTTTTAAAAAGTTGAGGCAACCTATTTATGACATGCACCATTATATATAGGTTAAAATATGGGTTCTAGACTCATTTTGCCACTTCTAGTGGTTATTAGTGTGTACCGTCCACGAATTTAACGGAGGCATGAGTATAATTCGCAAACTTGAGGTATCTCATTTTGAAAAAAAAGTTATGAAACTTGATTGTAAAATGGGTAGAAGTCGCCTTTTGTCAACATCAATTCCACGTCCATTTTGGCTTTGCTTCGTTATGTTTAACTTCAACACGACCAAGAGAATATTATCTCCACCGACATAACATGCATTTTGCATACAATTAGCATTAGATGAACATTTTCAAACTGTTTTACTAGAAAATAAACTCTCAAATTAGCCAAAGGCTGTTTGCTAAAAAGTAAAGTCTCTACCCTAATCTATGGGCACATTAGCTTGATTTGGCATCGCGACGGTAGTGACCGACTTAAATGGCAAAGGAGTTTGTTCCTCTTCTTGCGGTTCGCGACTGCAAACCTTCGTTCGAAGCACAAAAAGAAAGGGAAGGGAAAAAGAGAGAACTGTCCCGAGCATCTAACGAATGCAACTTGTGACGGATAATTGCTTCGCTGTTCTATGAGGGCTTTAGCATCATGGTATGTCAATGTCTGCACTTTTTCCGTTTCTCCTTTCTCCGTTTTCCCTGGCCTCCAATACAAGCAAAGCATTTCAGTTCCCACTGTCCAGGTAGTGATGATGAGACCTCCAACGGAAGATTGGCCTCGCTTTCACGTTTTTCCATGTGAATCTGGTCAGGTGGGGAGCCCAGAAGCACCGACAGTATATTACCCCTCAACTTGTTTCTTAAATATTGTCTTCTGATAGACGACGAATGCCATTGATTTTGCAAAGATCTTATTAATCTTCCTTTGCCTACAACGAGCTAAAGCATCACTCCCCAGTTCAGTACTTTCGTGGGGAATAATGTTCCCCGCTTATAGATCTTCTTTTGGAATGGAAAAGCAGCACCGCGATACATATGTTCTAAAGGGAAGTTACGATATATACGTACCTAACGGTAACGTGTTAGCTTTATTTGCTCATCTTCGATGCTATGGCCTAAACAATGACAAAGTTCACGGCGCCCCATTACACTAGTCGAGGGGAAAAGAATTGCGAAGTAGGTTTACTACGATTTTGTCCTTTTCTAGATAAATCACATATGTGTCACCCGGATTGCCGTGCACTAGTTGATTGATACAATGAACGAAAACGTAGCATAGCATAGTTTAGTATACACAGGCTTAAGTTAACAAAAATGTACACGTGCATCTAAGTTTAGTATAATAAACGATGCTTATGGATGTTGAAACGGTTCGGTCCGTTTCTAGTGAATCAAACCCCCCGAAAGAGTACTTTAGGCGGTGAAGTTTCACACAGGAAGTAGATATCGAGTTCAGGGCAGAACTTTCAAAATGCTCTTTAAAAGCTGAGTTCAATCTGATAAGAACAACAAATCATGTCACAAGAAGATGTGCAAATGAGAGGCCAATCGACAATATCCCTCTCCATAAAAAAAGAAGCATAGCATACACTTGCAAAAAGAAGAATAAGAGAAAACCGAAGAATCGGACCGACTATTATTTTTTTTTTGGGGTCAAAATCCGACCGACTCGAACAAGAAAGAAATTAATTAAGAAAAAGCAGATAACAACGACTATGCATTGTATGCATATTATTTCACTTGCACTTCAAGTTCTTGATCACTTTGGCTTTGGTATCCACGTCCATTGTGCAGTTCATTTCCGCAGATTTCTTCTTCTTGAACACCTTGAACAGCCTAACCTTTCCACTCAACTTGGCATGTCCATTCAGAGTCAAGGTCCCCGAATCGACGTCACTCCTGAACTGCGTGACCGACGAGAATTTTTTAGAACTGACCGACGTCGTCACATTCATCCGTTTTGTGGATCTCGCTCTCACCTTGGCCTTCACGATATCCGCGCTTCCGACGTCAACACCTCGATAGGAGATCGTCGCGGTAGTTTTGTCAAACTTGAAGCGGCCGAAGTTGGTGTTCTTAATGGCGACCTGTGCATGGAGCTGCATGCTGAAGGAAGGCGACGTAGACGAAGTGTTGAGCTTGAGATTTTCGACGGAGACGGAGCTGAGCCGGACTTTCAGGTTCCGGATACGCATCACCAGGAGCACGAAGAGGAGGATGATGGCCGTCTGCGCTATCACGCCGGCTATGACGTAGGCGACGATCTTTCTTTTCCGGCGAGGGTCGGTTGTCTTCATTGCTCTTTTCTTGGGTGTTGGAGTAACAATTCGAGGGTTTGATGTTGCCTACGACTTCTTTCCTGCTTTCTCTGCTATGAGCTCTTTGTGATATCGGAGGCAATCCGGCAATGCGGGATGAGAAAGAAAGAGATCGAATGGTATGTGCATGTGATGAGATTTTTAAAAGCTTCGAGGGTGTATTTATACGAGGGTTTGTGTAATTGGTCCGTTATAACACTTTTAGTGGAGGGCCTACTTGTGCTTGTGTTGAACGTGGATAGTTTGCCTTGTAGCTCCCTTTGTAATATCTTTAGCCCTTAAAGTTTGCAATAAAGTATGATTACTAGGAAATTGTCTTAGGGTTTATGAAAAATAAAAACCCTAGATAGATGGGTACCGTTGGAAAGCCAAGGCATGAAGGTGGATGACGTGGAAAAGGGAAATGATTTCGACAAATTCTTTGGACTAAAGCTGGTCGGTCAAGTTGGAAATATTCCATGTTGGAAAAAAGCGGGCTTCTCTAAGAGGTTTCTCATTAATGTTCCCATTTTGCCTTTCTTTGTCTTTCTTCTTTGGGGTGTGAATCAGAAGTTCCGAATGGCGCACAACTTCTATTATTACTAAGGACTAAGGAGGAAAAAAAGAAACAAAGTTCATGAAAAGGAAGAATAACACAAAAATAAAATATGCAGGGCCCTTTTAAATGTAGCATATTAGCTACTGGCTAGATATTTGCAATTTCTTTTTCTTAGGGATTAGATATTGTTTTTTGCATATATATTGTGTACACAGAGACACATTTTTTTTAATTAAAAAGAGGGAGTTCTATAAGATAATACATTATGTTATACGATATTAAGCTCCCCGGGCCCACAAATTTCACATCATTATCGTTGTACATATTTCTCTCCTACCTGAGGTGGGGCATTAGGGTTTTCCTCAACTTGTAATCTTTTCACAAGTTTAATCGTGACCATTGAAAGAGACTTACGCCCTCTATCTTGGGTTGATTGATTGTGGCCTTTTATCAAATACATCGTGCTCTCAAGCACTCTACCATCAAAAGCAAGAATGACTTCACATCCACGTTCAATGGGAATAATTGTCCAAAAAATCCTAAACTTATTATAGGCGGCCAATTCAGTCTCGAACCTTTTAATTGTGTTAACTTAGTACTAAATATTTTGATTGTGTCAATTTAATCCTAAACCTTTTAAAGTTCTGCCAATTTAGTCCTAAACCTATTATTTGAATAATTGATTGAAATGACTACATTGACAAATTATAAAAGACTTAAGACGGAATTGAAAAAATGGTAAAAAAAGGTGTAGGACTAAATTGACACAATTGAAATATTTTAGACTGAATTGGCCGCCGTACAATAGGTTTAGGACTTTTTTCCACATTCTGTGTCTTTTGGTCTTCTCGTTGCAATTTAATTTATTTGAATACAACTCGGATATTTCAACAAATGAAGCAATGAACTTCGTAAGCCAATTGAGCTAGGGTACAATACAGAGTTCGATTTCTCAGTTTCAAGCGTTGGCCAAAATGAATCCGGTGAAATAATTTCTGCCGTTCTAATGAGATGGTTGCGGTCCAACAACTGATTCGCATCTTTCTGCTTCTCTATACCTTCAAACCAAGGTAAGAAATCTTGGAAAGATGGCGTGGGAGAAAAAGGGAGGGTGAAGTAGCTTCCAAGCAAGAATCCTTGATTAACGCAGCGTTCAACATGCGGGAGCAGCAAAAGAAAAAAAGTGCGAATGCTTCTTATGATAAAAGAAAAGGCCACATGGATTTTCCGTCAAAAAAACAAATAGACCGACCAAAAAGACTAAAGTATCAAATCGAAACCAGTTTTAGGACTGAACTGCACGAAAGAACATTTTAAGACCAAAGTGTCGGACCGGCACAAGTTTTACGACTCCCGTTATGACATCCGGCTCAGAGCCCATTCCTAAAGGTGGGCTTGGGTACTAGCTTTAAAGTATATACCTTCTCCGATCCAATCAAACCCATCTTTGGGAATGGAAAATGAACGGGCCCAAGTTCGTTTCCCCTATTCAGTTCTAGGACAAGTCAATATGCTCAACTTCTCAGTTCATAGCAGGAAAAGGAAAAAAATACGTTCCTGAAATTAAATTATAAACTGAACTCTCCAAATCATGTGTATTGTTCGGAATCATTCTCCTAAAGTTCAAACATCAACCTTGGAAAATAGTGAGTCATCGCTGAGATGAATATTTTACCGGTATATATCATGATATTAGCGCGAGCAAATCGAATTAATTTACGATTCTTTAATTGAGAAAAAGATATCAATAAATGACCTTGGAATAATCACTATGGACAATCATGGAATCCACACATAACCTCACAAAAGAAATAATAGTTCCTAGGCGAAAAAATTACCAAAATAGTCCTAAACCTATTGTAATTATGTTAATTCAATCCTAAATGTTTTTTTGCCAATTCAGTCTTAAAAATTTTGCATTCGTGTCAATTTAGTCCATCCGGCCAACTTTGGCAGGCCGGCGCTGACGTGGACGCCGATGCTGACGTGGCAATTTTTAATAATAATTTTTTGAATTATTTTTTTCTTTATTCTTCTTCTTCTTCTTCTTCCTCGGGCTGGAGGAAGAAGAAGAAGAGAGGGCCAGCAAGGGCTGAGACCTCGCCCTCGCCGGCGCTGGGTGAGGCTCAGCCTTGCTAGATCTAGTAAGACTCGGCCTCGTCGTGGCCTGGCGAGGACGAGCTCGTCCAACGTCGGTGAGGGTGAGGCGAGCTCTCGCCCTCGCCGACCATCTCCAATGGCCTATCGCCGGATCGGCGACCGGCTGGAGGAGGGAAGAAGGAAAAAAGGAAAAAAACTAAAAAAATAATTTGAGAAGAATTTTAAAATATTATTAAAAATTGACACATCAGCGCCGGTCGTGTAAAGTCGGCCGGATGGACTGAATTAGCACAAATACAAAAGATTTAGGACTGAATTGACCAAAAAAAAGTTTAGGACTGAATTGGCACAATTGCAATAGGTTTAAAAAATTTTTGGTAATTTTCTCATTCCTAGGCTTACAAGTTACTAAGCCGAATTAAGGGGGAGAATCACGGAGGCTGATGAATCTAGGGTTAGGAGCAAACTGTTGTTTGGAATTCTCGAAATTTATTGATTATGTACTTTTGGGTCCTATGCCTTGACACTTGAAATTTACGGTATTTGGATAACGGAAAACTAATCGATTTACTTAAAACTTTTTCATGGACTGAAAATAACAGGTTTAGATTGAGGAAAAACGACTTCCCTTTTGACAATAAGGAAAACACTTTCCCTAACCACAAGACAAATAAAAAATAATAGTTTCCCTTGATATTTTCTTTTATCATAAAATTTCCAGTGAAACAAACGCTTCATTGGGGTGCAATGTGTAGAGTGGTTCTTCATGCATTGGGTGCGTGCAATCATGTGTATACGACCTATACTGATCAATGAACATTGGGACCTCCCTCAAGTGAACCACATATAATGTCTAGGGATGTTTGGTCATCTTCTGTGTTCTCGAGTTAGAATTATCTCTCTTGTTTTGGTTTTTCTCAGCCTCTTCTGTCCAGATTCTCTCTTTTTTGTTTCCCCAAGAAAAAAATCAATTGTGGCTAGGAAGATTTTCTCTCTGTTTCGCTGTCCTTTTTTTTTTTTCCTTGGGTCAAGATGAGGAGCTTTCGTCTTTCCTCTCAACTTGTCAACGAATGATGCAACATTCACGGCTTGTGGACCGCATCCGAGCATGGACAAGTCACGGATGTGCTGCTACGAACTGATAATAATGTCGTCGTGAAGCGCTGGCTTTTGCGAGCTCGTGATCGGTGAGAAACTATATCTCCAATATAAAGATTTCGTACGATCTATAACATGCCTATACGGCCTATGCGATCAAACACTGTCACTTTCAATACATAGTACAAGATCATGTTATACGCAAACGCTTGATCCGATAGTTCGCTCAATACCATCATTCTCACTTGATATGAACATGCAAATAGAGTGTGTGGTGTCGGAGCACAGGTCAAGAGTTCAAATCTTTGCGTTCGTCCCTCTAGCTCAATTTCTCGTGGTGGATGAACAACTTATTCCCGGAATACGAGCTTTTAATATTTGAATTTTGATGCGCTTCCTCCCATTAATGGTCATCCTACTTTAGGTACGCAATAATTTTCCATATAAACCAATGATATATTCTATGAGAAATGGGCTGTCACATGATTCTTCCTCAGTGAGTTGGCTCAAGGCCGCACCTCCGTCTTCTTTCTAGTTTTATCAATACCATCGTATCCCTAGAATCACACTAATCTTCAGATATTTCTCTCTGAAAATTGATTATGTAACACTGTAAGTCTGTTTTGGGTCATAATTAAAAATTATCGTGGGGTCCACTTTTTCAAGAATTTGTGGCCCAAAACATACCGTTATCTTCAGAGTCATCCAAAGATTATTATGCTAGCAAAGCCCTTTCTCTCTAGACTCTGCTGCTGGGCATTCTCCTCTAATCTTTGGGTGTCTGCTGAACCTTAAACCTCATATTTTATGTGACTAATTCGTCTAATTCGTACGTTTATGTTGCAGCTCGATGTCAAGAAGAAGTATCGCTCGAGTTTGTGCAGATGGGTTGTTTTTTTCTTGTCACGGATCTCAATCATGACATTACAAAAATAATTGGATGGCATCACATTATACCCTTTTTGGCAGACCATCAAATGCATTAAATATTCTCGTTTCCATCTGCTCTCCTTGTTAGTGTTCACCACATGAGATCTCGTACGATTCTAAGGCTCCAATGAAAGAATAAAAAGGTTAACATGACATGTTCTTTATCTACATGGATGATGAAGTCTTCAGACCTGCAAGTTATTTCCAAATACTAGACCTCTCCTTGAGCCTAGCATGGCCAATTATTGTTCGCTGTCCAAGTTTTTCAAACCTTGCATATCTCGTTCACAAACATACACTGCGACAAATACGTACAGTCAGACATTACCAAAGTAGATATTACAGAAAACAAACTTCTAATAATAACAAGTTAGAAAACAACGTGGTCTAGTCAGTATGACCTATCTACATGAAGAGTAGCATAAGATTTCATTTTTATTAATATGATGCTTACAACCACACTGGTTACTCCATCACTCTCAATGTTTTTTCACTTTTATGTGATTGGGTTTCGTTTAACAAGCTCAAACTTGATATATAATTCTAATAATAGAACTATTAGGATTTTAGATTCTATAATCACGATATGTCACCAGTGAAATGCATCTTGACCACTAACCTATTATTTAGGGTGATCGTCATTATAAGGTCGTAAGTCAATTTCACTTTCCAAAATTGAGAAGATTTCAATGACATTGTAACTCTATTGGTCTGGCCATTAATAATATAGAGGTTACATGACATTTGTAAATGGCCAAAGTCACAATTCCAGAATATTTTTTTCCCTTAAGAGTTATATCTTGCGTGGATACCCTCAAACTTTTTAGTTGCCAATCTCTTTCATACCCCCATCAGCATTATACTCCCAAAACACAACACATGGAAATTATTGCCAACAAATCCTCCCCCTTTTATCTCTCTCATTCTCATATGCACAACCCTCCCTCCATCTCCGCCAACTCCGCCATGGAAGACCATTCACCTTCACCACCACCACCACCACCACCACCACCACTACCACCACCATCTCCTCCCCCTCCATCCACCACACCGCCACCATCACAACCTGCTCTTTACAAGCTAACAGCTTCTTCCATTTTGTACAAAAAGTCGAACACTTGCATCACAAACACCCTCCATCAATTCCCAGCCTTTAAACTCTGCACAAGACTATCACCTCCCAGCTACATCCTCCGCGACATCTCCCTCGTCGCCTACCCTTCCCAAATCCTTGCGATAGTCGGCCCTAGCGGCGCTGGGAAGTCTACCCTCCTTGACATTTTGGCGGCTCGAGTGACGCCCACCCGCGGCACTCTCCTCCTCAACTCTTCTCCCATCAACCCTTCCACTTTCCGCAAACTCTCAGCCTACGTCCCCCAGCACGACGCATGCATCCCACTACTCACCGTTTCCGAAACATTCGTCTTCGCCGCCCGCCTGCTCATCTCCAACAAGTCGCAGCTCCTAACGGTCGTGGCCTCTCTCCTGACAGAGCTAGGGCTGAGCCACCTGGCTGATACCCGGCTAGGGCATGCCCTATCGGGAGGTGAGCGGCGGCGTGTTTCGATCGGGCTCAGCCTCCTCCATGATCCGGCGGTGCTCCTCCTCGATGAGCCGACTTCCGGGCTGGATAGCACATCGGCCTACAATGTCATGCAGATCCTCCAGAAGATCGCCGTCTCGCGTCACCGGACTGTGATCTTGTCGATCCACCAGCCGAGCTTCAAGATCCTCTCCACCATTGACAGAATTCTGTTGCTCTCAAAAGGGTCGGTGGTCCAACATGGAACGCTCTGCGAGCTCCAAAGCTTCTTGCTCTCCAATGGCTTCACCGTGCCGCCTCAGCTTAATGCCCTCGAATACGCCATGGAAATACTGAACCGGCTCCAACAGAACAACAAACCCCAGACGCTATCACAGTCTCAATCGTCACTTCCTCCATCAGTAGCTCATTGCTCCGAGACTAGTACTCCTTCCGATCATCATCACAAAGTCTCAAAGATCAGATACAAGAGTTCGAGGCTCGACGAAATCTTGACGCTCTACAACAGGTCGTGGAAGATCATCTACAGGACGAGACAGCTCCTCCTGACCAACACCATGGAAGCCCTCCTCGTAGGGCTCGTCCTCGGCACCATCTACATCAACATAGGGTTCAACAAGGAAGGCATCGAAAAGAGGTTTGGTCTCTTCGCCTTCACTCTCACTTTCCTCCTCTCCTCCACGACCGAAGCCTTACCCGTCTTCATCAACGAGAGGCCCATCCTCTTGCGAGAAACATCGAGCGGAGTCTATCGACTCTCGTCCTACTTGATAGCGAACACGTTCGTTTTCTTGCCCTACTTGCTCGCCGTGGCTACTATATACTCGGCCTCGATGTACTTTCTCGTCGGCCTTTGCGCCTCGTGGCAAGCCTTCGCCTACTTTGTCCTGATTATCTGGATCATCATCCTGATGGCGAACTCTTTCGTCTTGTTCTTGAGCTCCGTTGCGCCAAACTACATTGCGGGGACGTCTTTAGTGACGGCACTCCTCGGGGCCTTCTTCCTCTTCTCAGGCTACTTCATTTCGAAGCAGAGCATACCCAAGTACTGGCTGTTCATGTACTTCTTCTCCATGTACAAGTATGCGCTCGACGCGCTCCTCATCAACGAGTACTCGTGCCTGATGTCCAGGTGCTTGATCTGGTACGAGGAGAACAAGACGTGCATGGTGAGCGGGAGGGACGTGTTGCAGAAGCGAGGGCTTCACGAGGGCGAGAAGTGGACGAACATTTACATTCTGATCGGGTTCTTCATATTCTATCGCGTGCTTTGGTTGCTGGTTATGATGCGAAGGGTTTCGAGATCAAAGCAGTGAGACTCGCAACTATATTTTACTCATCATCATCTATATTCCTCAAGTTAAAATAAGACACTGCCCTTCTTCTTTTCTGTTTCTTATTCTCTCTCTCTCTCTCTCTCTCTCCGATTTTACACTGCTACTAGATCTTCATATGCTCCTCTCTAATGGCTTCCTTTGCTTTCTAAATTGTGTCAATTCCAAACAAAACAAGCAGATAGCAGGTCCACTTGTTAGGATTAAGTTTCTCACTGAAGCTTTTAAGCATTAACCTTACGAAAATCGCTCTGCATGGACCAGAGTTATGGAACAAACATACATCACATTGGCTAGATCAAAGAATCCAGTACACATGGAGAAGCGAGCCAATTTCAGAATTCAAAGACAAAGCTAGTTCGATTTTGCGTATTGTAATTCAGTGACACCATGTCAGCTGTGCGATGACTGAAGTATTACGTGGAACCATCGATATGAATACTCAAGATTCTCCTGGCTCGCGATGAATTGGGTCCATGCGAGGACATATCTGAAGAAATATTGAGGCTTGAATGAGTACCATAATCATATTGAAATCGTTTAACCACATAAATCTGCATGTCGATCCCACGTGAAAGTGGTGGATCCAATTAGGTATCCGTCCAACAATTATTCCTCCCCTATGTAAGAGCCAAGAGCAACGCTATCAAAACGATCATGTGGGTCCAGTCCTTCCTCTCTCTCTCTCTCTCTAAGCTGAAATGACTAGTTCCTATTGGTCAGCGTGCTTATAAAAATGACTCCACAAATTTATTTTTTCCCTCATTATAAGAATTTAAAGAATTTGAGGTCACGGGTTCACAGCTATCAGATCCACGAAGAGCTAAGGTATAGGGAAGTATCCAAGAAGATGCGTTGTCGTCGTCCCTCGTTCAAGATGTTTTGTCCGAAGGCGAAATTTCTGTCTTTTCTTGTTTTTGGTTGTCTTCCCTGCAATCGCTGCATGTTCACGGGTCTCTCTCGCGATGTCGCTCGTGAACTGGTTGTTGGACTGTCTCGAATGGGGTGTCCACCCTGCTCGTTCACGCATCATCTCTTTAGCTGCAACCCCATTCTCTTTGCGAATATAAGGACTACTTACTGGGGACTAGCAGATTGATTGAAGGAATCAAAAGGTAAAAGTTTAGACCATTGGCTTGAGAGTCCAGATCGAAGCATAAGCTAGTAATTTCAGTTCTTACATATGTTAAACTCAGTCCACTAGAGCAAGTGACTAATAATTGATACAAGGGTCTTACAAATGACTCTGCGCTCAAAAGTCAAAACGTCCTGTCTGTGGCCATATGTGTATATAATGTTGTCACAAACAAATGATGTTAGATGGAAAAATTACCAAGAAGGTTCCTAAACCTACGCATTTATGGTGGATCAATCTTTAACATTTCAATTTGGCCATTTGAGTCATAAACCTTTTTGACAATTCGTCAACGTGGTCCATCCGGCTAATTTTGATAGGAAATCGATGACTTGGATGTTGACTGTCCTAGACGCTATAAGGACAATTATTTATTTATTTATTATTATGTGAATTTTTTTATTATGTTATTCTTTTGATAGCAACTAGTTTGGGATAAAGGTGATATTGATGTTGATTCTTTTGATAGCAAGCCTCATTAATTTACCAAAAAAAAAAAAGAGAGAGTCTCACTAGCTTAAGGTGAGGCTCGACCTCATAGAATATGGCGAGGATGAGACTTGCCCAAGGCCAACGCGGTCGCCCCTTGCTAGATCATATGTTGCTCATTTTTAACGATCTACCTATCAAATCGAAGCTTAAGACGAGTACTTTGAATCTCTAGAAGAAAGCTTCATCAGATTCGAACATCTAGCTCGCCGGGATCTGACGAAGTGAGCCTCGCTGGAGGCTATGGCCTCTCGCCACAACCATAGAACCTTTAGTGAGCTTCCACAGGGGACTCACTTTTGTGCACGGACTCACGGCTTCTCTGATTGGCAGAGCCGATTCATGAGAAGCCGTGATCCGCCGTATCCATAGGTCTCTGGGCGGCGTCGGACGGGAATCGTACTCTCTCCTCTCCCCATAACTCTCTACTCTCGCCTCTTTGTTGCCCCGCTTCTCTGTGTTTTCTCTCTTCCTCTACCAGCGTCGACACTGCTCTTCTCTCTCTCGGTTCCCCTCTCTGTGTGTGTTCTCCTCTAAAACCTAGACAACGCCCTTCCCCCTTCTTTCCTTTCTGTTATCCCGCTCTCCAAGAAGACGACGCTCGCCCTTTTCTAGGGTTTTGTGCCATTTTTGCTAGTCATGCACTTGGTATTTGTCTTTAATGGGCTAAAGCTTTGGGCTGATTTTATTTCTTTCAAGTCTTGCGGGCTGGACAAGGCCGGTTTCATGAGTCTAATGGACTGAAGCTAAATTAGTCAAACCGGGTCGGTCCGGTTCGAACCAGATTAGCTCGATTCGAGCGGATAGACTCGTCACGTTCCAATTACTTTAATTTTCTTGAATTATGCCATGGGCCTTGCCAGTTTCATCTTAAATGACCCAAATAGCCAAATTGGGCCTCGGTCCAATTGACATAGTTCGGGTGCGAAATTGCCAAAATTGGTTTAAAATTTCAATTACCCATAGTCCCTACTTCAAATGTTATGAAGGACTCGAGTCTAAAAGATAAATAGAAAAGAGTGAATTTTTATTAAGAGCCAAAGTCTTCAATTTAGTCGAGAAAATTGACTTCTAATCATTTTTATGAAAAATTGACAATGGGAATCGAAGCTGTCTACTTTTTTTATTATTAAGAACACAAAGCTATTCGGAAGTTTTCATGTGTTTTGTTTTTTTTGAAGAGTTGACCAAAAGTCGACTTTTTTCGTGACTTTGCCTTAAAGGCCAATTAGTGGATCAAACTTCGATTTTTCCGGGAATTGAAAGTGCAAAAGTGAAACGACACTATTTTTGTGGCTTTTTATGTAAAGCGCCAAATTCTGTCCAAGGATTGACTTTTAAGTGAAAGTTTGACTAAAAGGTCAACTCTGAAGTCAACTTTGACTTTTTGAAAACAAAGTGTAAATGGCAAGAAAATGAAGTGCTTATTCAAGGACAAGTATTAAATGACTCTTTTTGGTTGAGGAATGAGTCCAGTCGCGATCAGAAATCCTAATCTCGAATTTTTACCTTAATTGACCGGTCGGTTAAAAATCAAGTGTCAATAGTCATATTCTTTATCAGACTCTTATCAGGTTACTTTACTGCGCCTAACCTTTTTACTTGATTTTCATTACTGTGTTTGGTGTGTTTGTTGTGATTTGTTTTATATTGCTTTTCTGTGTTGTGATTTGTTTGTTTTAGTTTAATGGTTAGGTTACATTTTAAAACCACAATAGATACAAAAATATTGCATTGAAACTTAGCGAACGAGAACCTTAAGATTCATAATTTGGTAAAAAGACTGTGTATAAATCTTAGTTGATAAATAATCAAGTTTAGTTACCGAAAGGAGATAATTAGTGTAATCAAATCCTCGACCATATGTCTTTGGTCGCATAGGAAGTGAGTTATCCTCACGTGCCTTGCTCGGCCCATAGCTGCCCCGAACAGGCCAATGACAACTTTTCATATCGAATTCTCATAAGGTTAAATTGAGCTAAAATGAAAATTTCAACGTCACACGAGGTAAGGGTTTTAGGTGAACTCCCGTCGATTGAGGACCGTTGGTCCTCAACTCGACATTACCTCTAAACCCGTCATTCTCCGACTCCCGTCGGGATAGTTGCGACATGCGGGGACCGCTATCCATTATCCTAAAAATTTAAACTGTTTAACAAATGCGTGATTTATTATTTAAATAGTCTAAAACTCCTTTTAACAAGAGCAATGCCTATCAAAATCCCACGGTAATCTTTCATAACAAGTAATATTTTGTCATCACGCATTAGTCGAAGCCTTTTTGTAAAACGAACAACAAATACACAAATGAAACCATGGAGATTAAAAAGAAAAAAGACAAAAAATTTGAAAACATGGAGATTTAAAATCATGAATCAAGAACCACTGTTCTGTACCTATTCTGGCGACTTGTTAGGAAAGGTCTAAGAAAAGATAATTCACGACCAGAAAGAACGGATAAGAAATTTAATCTTAAGATGGGTCATAACATTAGCGTTAATTTTCATTTGCAAAGAATATTTACTTCAGCTCATCAAAGTCCATTCGAACAAAAGAAATAACAAAACCTTTACAAATCTTGGTTGACTTCTTGGGCCAAAGTCAAAACCCCCCCACTTTGCGGAATGTATATTCTTGGGTCGACCAAAGTCTTCTTACAGGCTCAAAGTCGATTGGGCCTATATTCCTCAAAAGCCAGAGCTCCTCCTGCTATTAACCTCATCAATAATCCTAAGCATGCTCAGTGTTAGAGATATTTTAGATATCTTCTAAAGATATTTAAAAAAAAAATCTGATTTTTTTATATCTATTTTGATTAGGCATATCTGATTTTATTTCCTTTAATTTCCTTAGATAGTCTTCTGATAAAGCTTATAAATAGACTTACTCTTTTCTATATATTGAAATACACCAAAATTCAGTTTTCCACGGAGGTATTTTTCGACGCGTCTTCGCACGGTAACTTTTTCTCAGCATTGCCTAGCTTATTCCACTTACTGTAGCCAAAAAAATCGAATTTTTAAGATTTTTTATTTTTCCAAAAAAATGGTTAATTTTCTTATGTTTGGTGATATGTGACCAAAATTGTTTTATGGTATTTGGATGTCATTTGGAAAATGATTTCACTTTTATTACTTTATCTCATGCTAAAAAAAAATCGAATTTTTAAGATTTTTTATTTTTTATTTCTTTTTCTTTCTCCCTCCACCGCAACCTACGTGCGGTGGCCACGGGCGAGCTCGAGCTCGCCGGCCCAAGTTTGTAGTTGGTCGTCGGCCGTCGTATAGGCTCAGCGACCGGCGAAGGAAGAAGAAAAATAAAAAAATAAAACATGCAAAAATAAAATGTAAAGTAGTATAAAACTTTAATTTTGAGCAATTCTAGAAAGTGTTTTCACCTCTTTAAATTTAGGAATTCACTTTTTTAATTTTATGTATGAATTTTTCGTTGACCGAAAAGTGTTTTCCGTTAATTAAATCATTTACGGAGAACCAAACAAGTGAAAATCCAAAAAATCAATTCTTGAAAAACACTTTCACTAAAACAAACGGAGCATGAGTTTGTGAAACGGAGCACTAGTCAAAGCCTTTTTGACTTCCAAAAAGAACTTCATCTTTCATGTCGAACTTCATGGCATCACTGCAAACCGTCCTTTGTGGCACGTTGACCTAAACAATTTCATTTGAAAACGATGTCATATGTGAACCGCCACGTTAGAGATTTTCTGCTACAATTGGCTGAAAGGACTAGATTGGCATCTTGCGCAAAGGTTTAACACTATATTTATAAAATTGAAAAGTTTGTGACTGAATTGATATTTGTACAAAAGGTTTAGGATTTAGTTGGTAATTTTTCCTTAAGAATAAGGAGCAGCCAACTTTTAAAATTTAAACACTGTAGCACTTATTGCTTATATTTAGAAAGAAGAATCTGTTGACTAGGAATATAGTTTGGTTAGCTTTGAACATATTTAAAACATTTGGAAAATTCACACAAAGAACCCCTAAAAATTGGTCCAATATGCAATATCATCTTTGGATTTATAATTCATTCAACGTGGTCCTTCAACTATTCATGAATGTTCAATCTAAATTGGTTCAATCTAATCCCTCAACTTTGCATATTAAAGTCAAATCAGTTGAAAGTTTCACAAGTTTCATAATTTCACTATTACCCAAAGTTTACAATATTTTTTCCTTTCAATTCATTTCCTAAATCAGCAAAAGTTTCTATCTTTTTATTACCTCTTTACCTTTTTAAGCCTTTATAAAAATTAAAATAATGCCATTTAAGTATATTCTAACTCATGATTTCTATAATAATAAAAATACGAGCCCCATTTAGAGTTATATTGGATCCACATTCCTTTGATTATAAAAAGAAGTGTTCTCAATTATATTTAAAAACGCTATGAATTATTGATAGATTCTCGACCTTCATTTTCTCGAAATCAAAAATCAAAATGAATTTTTAGAAATTCATTTGAAATAAGAATCGATTGTTTCATTAAAAAAATATCTTTCCTACAATAAACACCTCGAACACACTCCCTTTCCAAAAAAGATCAATACAGCAAGGACTCAACTTGGATTTATTGGATTTGTTGCTAAAATATCGGTATTAAATCCGAAACTGTTCCTAATTTTTTAGATAGATTAAATTTTCAAGTTTTTGTGTTTCGAATTTTCTTCATCAATATCAATTAAATCTATAAACTAGGAAATTCAAATAACGAGAATATCAATCTGATACAATTGTAAGTGAAGTTCTGCTTTTACTATTATAGAGATCATAAGTTAAAACACACTTAAATGGAACTATCATAATTTTTATAAAGATCAAGAATGTAAAAAAGAAATTAAAAGATAGCCATATTTCATGTTGACAACAAGCGGGAGATAAAAATACTGTTTTTTTCTTAAATAAATACAAATATAAAACATAACCAACAACAATGATGCGGTCGTTTTGCACCTCTAGTTAGTGTATAAAATGATGGCTACCCCTGTTGGCCGACTTACTCCTCTAGTCTCTTCGATCTCCGCCACCACCTCCTCCTCCGCCGTATCTCCGCTGTCGCATCCCTCACTCTCGACCCGCGAAATGGACGGCTCCATCGTACTCTACCCTTCCCCCCCGGAAGAGGCCACCTCGCCTCCATGGTGGAGCTCGGGAAGCACATCCTCCACCACCACTCTTCCTTCTCCATCACCGTCCTCCTCCTCTCCACCCCACCTCCAGATACCCACTTCGTCGCCGCCGTCTCCACCACCCACCCTTCCATCACCTTCCACCACCTCCCCTCCGTCTCCCTCCCCAACTCCGACCACCACTCCTCCTCTCCCGCCAACTTCATTCTCTCCAACTTCGAAATCGTCCGCCTCCACAACCCGACGCTCCACGAGACCCTCGTCTCTCTCCTCACGTCCTCCGCCATCAAAGCCTTCATCATGGACTTCTTCTGCAATGCCTCCTTCGGTGTCTCGGCCTCCCTCAACATCCCCACCTACTACTACTTCACTTCCGGTGCGAGTGGGTTCGCCTCGTTCCTCTACGTTCCCGCTCTCCACAGGAAGTACCCCGACAGCTTCAAAGACCTCGAGGTGCCCATTCTGATGCCTGGATTTCCTCCAGTCTCGCCCCGAGACATGCCCATGGCCATCAGCAAGCGGAGCCTCAAGGTCTATAGCTATTTCTTGGATACGGCCGTTCAGATGGCTAACTCCGCCGGTCTCATCATCAACACGTTCAACTCGTTCGAAGCCAGCGCTCTCAAGGCTCTGAGGGACGGCCTCTGCGTGCCGGACGGAGCCACTCCTCTGACATACTGTGTCGGGCCACTGGTGGCTAGCGGCGGAGGAACCAAAGGTGGTGACGAGAGGCACGAGTGTTTGGGTTGGCTCGACTCGCAGCCTAGCCGGAGCGTGGTGTTCCTGAGCTTTGGGAGCATGGGGGTGTTCTTGGCGAGGCAACTGAAGGAAATGGCAATAGGGTTGGAGAGGAGCACAGTGCGGTTCTTGTGGGTGGTGCGGGTCCCGCCGCCTCACGACGAGGCTCGACACGGGTTAGCCGAGGTCGAGCCTGGCGTAGAGAGTCTTAGGACAAGAGGGAGGGGGATGATAGTGGAGTCGTGGGCCCCTCAGGTGGAGGTTCTGAACCATGGCTCGGTGGGCGGGTTCGTGACGCACTGCGGCTGGAACTCAGTGCTTGAGGCGGTGTGCGGAGGCGTGCCCATGCTGGCCTGGCCGCTCTACGCGGAGCAGAGGTTGACTAGGGCCTACTTGGTGGAGGAGATGAAGCTGGCTCTCTCCGTGACCGAGTCGGAGGAAGATGGGCTGGTCTCGGCGGATGAGCTGGAGGAGCGAGTCAATGAGCTGATGCCATCAGAGATAGGGAGAGCAATAAGGGATCGAGTCCTGGCAATGCGCGACTCTGCAACCTCCGCGCTGAGCGTGGGCGGGTCGTCCCTATCGGCCCTAGCTGAGTTGATTGGGTCGATCGAAGCCGGGTCCAGTGAGGTGGATGTTCCCGACCTCGTCACGAGGTCCATGGGAATTGGCGGTGGCCTGGGCAGCGCCAGCACAGTTAAAATCTCCACCTGAAGGGTTATGTCCGTGGATCGTCTCCCATTCTCTGTTCTCCTGTTTCGGAATACGTGAGTTTGACCAAAAAAAACAAAACAAAACAAAAGTGAGTCATGTTTGATATTCATTAAAAAAAACAATTAATATCGTGGCTTAATATTTTAAATAAAGGAAGTATTAGCAAATACTAAGGTTTTCTTTCTGAATTTAGTTCCTCCTGGCTCTATGCTCAGGATTAGGGAAAGTTTCAAAACAAGGCTCAAAGTGTTGTCGTTTTTTTAAATAAGAGCCTGAAGTGAACCTTATTTCAAATAAGGGTCTGAAGTGCTCAAATTATTTCAAAGAAGGGCCTAGCCGAATGGCATTTTTGTCATTTACTTTTTTGATTTCTTTTTACCTTTTTCTTTTTTTCCCCTCCCCTCCTGTTCATCATCTCCCCCCCCCCCCCCCCCCCACCCACACGTCTTCTTCACGGGGACGTCGCCGTAAGACCTGCACCAACGCCTTTACCTGTTAGAGCCGCCTTCTCCCGCGGTCGACGCCGGTCACCACGGCCACAAACGTCTTTACCTGGGGCTACCCTCGCCCGGGCCTGCGTCGGGCGAGGGCCCCTTCTCCTTGCTGGTGACGATGAAAGACACCGGCATTGGAACTCACCTTGCTGGTGACGAAGGATGCTGAAGGCGGCGGAATCACAGTGGAGGACTCCATGGATTGCAGTCGCGGTTCGAGCTAATGCGGGTTCGTGGAGACAGACGAAATAGAGGCGGCGGGATGGGATTTGGAGGAAATGAGATGGTGAGATGGAGAGGAGAAGAAGGATTTGTACTCATGCTCGAATATGCAACTTCTTTGTTTTTATCTTTTTTCCTTTTTTGTGTCTGAAAATTGGGATGGAGCTGGTGAGTCCGCCATGGGTGAGTGTGGCGGTCGACCAGGTGACTCGGGCCTGACCATACTGGGATGGACGACGAAAGTTGCGTGTTGGTGGAAGACGCTGACGACGGCTACTCGACAACAACCGAACAAAGAGTCCAATGGGGTTGTTGGTGAAAAGCAGCTGGAGGGAGTCCCGGTGCTCACCCGCGCGCGCTCCCTGTCCGAGTTTCAACTTACCGCTGTCATTGCCACTCACGTAGACCCGGTCCGGCCCATCCTCTCTCGTCTCTTTTAGCCAAGAAACTAGGGGGCTCAGCGGCAGAGTTGAGCCAGACGAAAGAGAGAGCAAAAGCTCCGGCGTTGGTCGCGATGGAAGGATCGCAGCTGGAGGTGGTGTCGTCTTTGGGCAGCAAGTAGCGTCGCGGCTCATACGGGTCACCAGGATCTGTCATAGCAGCTTAGTCGACACAGAGCAGCCACCAGAGCCCATCGTTGAGGACGACAGCAGCAGCGAAGCGAACATAGTTTCATGGCGCCCGCGCAGCGACTAGGAGGTGTCGATCTCGCCGAACCTGATCAAGATATTGGCGGCAGCACAAACCACGCCACTCGTTTGTGGACGTGGTGACCGGCGTCTACGGCGGGAGAAGGAGGCTCCGACAGGTAAAGGCATTGGTGCAGGTCTTTCGATGACATCCCCATGAAGAAGACGTGCGGGTGGGCGATGATGAACAGGAGGGGAGGGGAAGGGAGGGGAAAAAGAAAAAGAGAAATAGAAAAGAAAAGGCAAAAGGACAAACATAAAAATAAAATAAAAAAATAAAGGAAAAAAATGCCCTTCAGCAAGGCCCTTTTTTGAAATAATTTGAGCACTCCAGGTCCTTATTTGAAACGAGGTTCACTTTAAGAAAATGAGGACACTTCGAACCTTTTTTGAAATTTTTCCTCAAGATTACGATCAAATCCATCGTAATTGTACCCGATTGACTAGATCGAGAATGGTAGTGTTGAGGGAATGGTCTACATGTATGTATTGGCGAGATATGCCCTTTCTTTATAGGCTAAGAATATTATATGTCCTTTAAAGCTCCGTTTGTTTCGCGAAAAACAGCTTTCAGGAAAACATTTTTCGAATATTCCGGCATTTGGTTCGTAAAAAATAAGCTAGTTTAGGAAAATATTTTCTACCCATGAAGAAAACTCCTTAAAAAATGGGGAATATTACTTCATATGCTTGACCATATCTTGTGATTGATACAGTAAATATGAAACTTTTAGCTTTACCTAAAAGTATTGTGGAATGGTTCTTTCACCATAGAGAATTGTTGCCCTACATACTCGGCTCGGCGCTAAGTGCTTAAATGTTTTGATTTTGATTCCCTTGCAATTCCTGTTAATCATGGTAAAATGACTCTTTCTCAGCTCGCATTTGTAAGCGAAATAGCCTAATCACAAAAGCGCGCTTCACCCGATCATATGTTAAGTATACATGAAGATAAGTTCGAACCATCGCATTCGTGCTTTCTTTTGAAATGAGAGTCGGGATGGTCTGCCATCTGAGCTTCAATGGGAAAATTGTCCAAAATCTTAAATCAATTGGCTAAATAAAATAAATTGGCAGGATGGTCGTATGAGTCGGGATGGTCTGTCGTCTTACGTGGCACGTGTTGGGGAAAATCCCTCATGATGTTTTGAAGATGACAAAATAATCAAAGGCTACTAATGTGTTTATTGGTTGAGTAGAACCAGGTGAAAGAATCACAAGCCGTTATGCAGACGGTGTATTAACAGAATATCTGAAGGTTATGAGTTATCTATCAATGGTGAACAAGGCATTGAGAGTAGAGGTGTCTACAAGCTTGAGGTACCTAAGTAGAGGTGAACAAGCCTAGAACGGGAAATTCGGTAAAGCTTGGAAGGACCTTGGATATGTAAACAGCGAGGTAGAACCGCAATTGCCAAAACACTTGGAGGGACCAGAAGATGGAGCTCAAGATACTGCATCTGAATTATGCATCTGAAGTTCTGGATATTGCATCTAAGAAGAAAAGTTTATATTGACCTTAGTTGGATGTTCAGACTCAAGGCAAGAGTATCGCATATTTGTTTTCAAAGGGGTTTAATCATGGTATCCAGGTCAAGTGAAGTGTCACTTATGTAGCTTTAACCACACATTTAAATGAAGACTTATATGCGAGCATCAACAAGGTTTCTATCAATATCAAACTCAGTGTATCTCTATTCAGAAACTGCGACTTATTCAGAAACAGTGATATATGAAGAATTCAGAAACTACGACTTATTCAGAAGCAGCGATATATTCAGATTGTGAAGACTGATTCTATTTCTGAAACCTATTTCTGAAGAATGTTTAGATTCTGCGATATACATATTCCGGACTCTGAAGACCCACGTTTGGCAAATTCCGATATGTCTAAGTTATTTATGGAAGTTTGTAATCTTTGATTGACAAGATTATTCTATAACATGATTGATAGAATATCCTTGATTGAAAATTACCTTCTCTAGTCCCGCAGAACCGAACGGATCCTCCCAACCGCTCGGTGAGGTATCCGGTCAACCTTCAAAAAATGATCGGTGGCGACTCCTTTTGCATGCACACGTTGTACATACCACCTGACCACACTAAGGTCGAACCCGATTGATAATCAAACGACAAACTCCCGTTGCGATTTGGTATGGGCCTGGGAGGGCTCGCGCCAAGCACGTTTTCGAAAAAATGAGGCCTCGGCAATCCATTAGCCCACTTTCTAGAGGGTCGCGGCAACTGGAAGAAGGTTTTATGGATGTGCTAAGTTTGATGGTCCAGGTTGCTGTAATTTCTTCATGTGAGTTGACTCGAAGATACCGAATGGAGCGAGGGACATGATAGTCGACCTCCTTGAAAGAAATCAAGCATTATGTGAATCAAGCTAATCAAGGTGCGACGAGGTTGATGTGAGCTCACTAATAGCTTAAATGAAGACGGAAAGGGCGGAAAACAGACGTTTAAAGGAGGAGCTTGCACGAGTGAAGCAACAAAATATGCTATATCAATTGGCATTTTTTCTATGCATATGTTGTATCGTTATGTTAGTCGTATGTGATGTGAAAGTTAGTGGGAAGTTTCTAAGTCTTCCATAGTATCATGTTTCTAAGTTTATAAGACTGATTGCGGGTAATTAAGATGAATGTGTACTTTCGTGAATGTTGTCAAGTTGTATAACTTGTAGTCAGAAACTAACTTATTTCAATATAATTTGAATGCTTTTGCTTTTTTCTATTCAATCACTGGACTATTTTGCCTAGGTTCATCATTTCCAGTATAACTACTGGATCACTTGATAGCTACTCTTTAACGAATAGCTTGATCGAATAATATGCATAGCCACTACTATTACACAAGTAAAAATTGCTAACCATTGTAGATAGCTACTCAAGTTTGATTACCTAATGCCTCAAGTGAGCGCAAGGCTAGTCGTACAACACATAAACTAGGGATATTGGGAGGTCCAGTCACATCAGCAAATTCAGATCAAGATGAACATCTCAATCAATAGTCATGGATGAGAATGAGACACGGCGTGTTACACTAGTGAATTCTGTTATGCAAGGCACTTCTAATTACTCCAGTAAAATGATGGCATCCTGCTTAAATCAATCAACACATGTTCAAGAAGGGCAAGGTAAGTAAAGATGAAAACTTCACTGCAAATCAAAAGATGACTAGGAAGTACAAAGCCACGATGATCATTTATGGTAACGATGATAAACACAGTGCTAGAGACAGAATGAGTGGTCCAAAATAAGAGCTGCCTAAAGTGTAAAAAAAAAAAAAAACCAGCTCACAACTGACATATAAAACAACTATGTTAAGCAAATACATTAATCCAAGTCTATGGTCTCTGGTGGTCCAATCGGTTCGGCGTTCACTTGATTCACTTGGTTCGTCCTTGCATACGGTGTACCTCCTGTGACACTCTTCCAAGCAGGCTTTCGAGGAGCTATTGTAGCATGAGATGACTGAGGCTGGTAACTCGCTTGGGATTGTGATGGTGGCTTTAGCTTTACAGCAGCATGCTTTCGAGGAATTCTTAATGGATGGGGCTTGGAACTCTTCTGAGATTGTGATGGTGGTCGGGAACTCGCCTAGGGTTGAGATGGTGTTTTTGGCTTCACATCAACATGCTTTCGAGGATAAGTTCTTAATGACTGAGGTTGTTCACTTGCTTCGGGATGTGCCTTTGCCATTGAAGCTCCAGAAAATACTCCTTTGTCTGGTAGTTTCAGTACTCTTGCACCAATTGTGTCAGGCTACATAAGAATGGGCATGTTTTTAGCTCAAGGAGGTGGTCAATTACTATTATAAAATGTAAAAACGTTACTCACATTGATTATTTGAAGGTTTGTCCTAGGATTTGTGTAAACACCATAACCTACCATTTTCTTCTTCTTCGGTTTGAAGGTGATTGTCCTTGCATCATTCCCATTTCAATTGCAGGTCTTTTAAACTGAAAAAAGAAAACATTGAGCATGAGAATGTAGTCAAAACATATGAATGCATGGGGATTGAGGTATTACTAACCGGGATTTTCCGAGGTCTATCCTGAGATATAGCACTAGCTTGAGCACAAAAAATTCCTTGCCGTTGATCAAAATTCGCTGCAGCAAAAGCATTGGCTTGTCCACTACACGCACTTACATTAGCACTAGCCTTGCATCCTCTTATATCTGTACTAGACTGAGCAAAAATATTGACCTGCCCACTATTATCTTGTACAGTCGCACTGGCTTCTGCAGAAGCACTTGCTGAAGCAGTGGCCTAGCCTTTAGCTACACTTGTTGTTGCTGTCCTTTTAGCCTAAATACATACTTATCATCATTAAACTGAAACCTTCATATTTAAAACTCACAATACATGATTGTACAACAACTTACTTGTCTTTTTCCGGGCCTTGATCTAACGGAATTGCCCTGAGATTGAGTATAAGCTTGAGCATTGGCCTGAGAAGCACATAGCAAGCATTAATTGACAACATATTAAGACAACAAGTTTAGAATCTACATGCTCCATTAGTTGAAGAAATACCTTTTTTAGAGGACATCCCTTAGAGTTATGTCCAACCACATCGTAGGTAGAACAAGTCATTCGTTTACCCTCTTTAGTCATCCTATCACCTCTTACAAGCTCAATTGGTTGCCTTCTTCGGTTCCTCTTTGGCCTACTAGGCATCTATTTAATTGGTGGGAGCTAAGGAGCTTCTTTGTTGGTTTTCTCCCAAAATTTCTCTCCTCTCACAGTAGGCATCATGAATTGATAAGCACTTAGATATTTATCCTTGTTGAAGCGCTCAGCTAGGTGGTCACCTGGATCATATTTCTTGTAGTGTATTGCACAAATGGCATGGCAACATGGAACTCCACTAACTTCCCAAGCTCTACAAGAACAAGTCTTTAAATTCAAGTCAACAACATATTTGTCACTACCTTCCATAATCTCGAATCCTTCATCTCCATTCCATATCAAATGGCAACACCTACTAACAATTGTATTCAGATGTAACTTATGCACAATCCTTGGACCATAATTCTTGTCCACCTAGCACATGCATCCCTCTGAGTGTGCATTCTATTCATAACCATGATTCTAATATCCTCTAGCATACTCACGATGGCCTTGCACCTAGCTTCCACACACCTACCATTGAAAGCTTCACTAAGATTATTATCAACAGCATCGCATTTTATGTTGGTGTCAAAGAAGGCCTTACACCAATGTTTTGGCTCATATAGAATAGGTCATCATGACCTTGTGGAGACATTTCCTTCAGCCTCTTTCTATGCACCTCAAAATCTGCCATGTTAGTACTCTTAGCATATTTCCAAAATTATCTCATCAATTGCTTTCCTTTGTACTTTTGTCCCCAATTAGAATATATGTGCCTTGCACGCATCCTATGTTCTACATTTGGCAAAAGCTCAACTATTGAAGGGATGAAACCCTGACAAATACAAAAAACAAAAGAGCAAAACATTAATACTAATAATCATTGCATATAGTGTCGTAAAAAAAATTATGATAAGTGATAATACTATTGCATACCTTTTGTTGGTCACTTAATAAAGCCCAACCATTACCATCATCCATGTCGACGTCTTCCTTCAATAAGTTGATAAACCAAGTCCAAGTGTCCTTATTCTCAATTCTTACAACTGTCCATGCCACTGGATACATTTGGTTGTTGGCATCCCTCCTTACAACACACAACAACTCACCCTTGATCAAGCCCCTCAAGAAACATCCATCTAGTCCAATGATCTTCCAACACCCTGCCAAAAATCCTTTCCTGCAAGCATCAAAGCCAATGTAGGCCCTATCAAATAATGGTAGGGAATTTGGCAGTGGCCTTTTTTTCAACTTTCATTTTAAATGTGCTTGCGAGGCTTACAGTGTAAAGCTCCCCTAAGTAGTCGTACATCTGTCCATACTCCTTCGTATAATTGCCTTGCAGTTCCTTGAATACTTTTAGCTTTGTTCTCCTACATTGACTCAAAGTGACATTTACCCCCAAGCTGTTCTCTAACTAGTTTCTTTAACTGAGGTGCATTGATTTTAGGCATAGCAGAAATGAGAATCATGAAGTGTTTAGCTAAATAAGAACTAGACACTCTCTTATTCTCAAAAGTAATGCTACAAATATGCTCATCCATGTACTTTTTCAAATGGAATGATCCGGTGTTGTTGTCAAGAGTGCCATAAATCATCCAGTTACAATTGGTCTGGGCACACCTGGCTCTTACAAATCTAGTAGTGTTCTTGGAGTATTTAATTGCTCTTTGCTCAGCCACATTACCTCAAAATTGCATCTTTGAACTCAGTTGCATCCTCAAATGTCATGCCAACAACAAATACTAAATTACCACCTTTTCGATCATATGATGGAAACCTACTCCTCCTCCTTGAAATAACATCATCTTCCTCCTCTTCACCAGTATCATCGAAACCTGAATGAAGACTTTCTTCCTCATCTGAATTACAGTACCCTATTTCGTACCCAAAAGAATCCATAGCCAGAGGATTAGCTGCTAACTCTATTGGAGAGTCAATGTTTAATTGGGAAGTACCGGCTGCCACAATGTTAGTTCTAGTTTTCAGCCTATGTCTAGCTGAAAATTCCTTTAAATTTCTCCTTGCATCAACCAGTTCACAATCATCGTTGTCACTTGAATGTTTCGCATCCTCCAAATAACATGCATAATCATCATCACCCTCATCCCTATCCGTAATACCAACCTCAACCCGATTCCAGTCATCATCAATATCCCCAATCACATTTTCGAACAAATTACCAGCCACGTTATCCACACTTTCCACATTTACATCAGACAGACCTCCAATTTCCATCTCAACTCCCCCAATCTTAGTAGTCGTCTCTTCACCATCGACATGCTCAACATATAGTTCCACATTTTCAGAATGCAGATAATGATATAATAGATCTATCACACTGTTGACACTTGATTTCTAATCAATTTTATTTTAAGAAATTAATTAAAAATCGAGAAAAATTCATAAAAATAAAAAATCAACTCTGGAACCCTTGGCCAAGCCTAGGGGACCATTTTTTAACAAAATTTTTTTTCTGTATTTTCTGCATATTTTAGTATTTTTATATATTAGAAAATACCCAAAAATTACAAAAATAGCATTTGTGACCAGAAAAATATAAAAAAATAGTCGTTAGTCTTCTTTTAATTCCAATTGTATTTTGGTCGCTTTAGATCTCGAAAATTCGATCTGGGTCATAGGAAACCCCAATTCACGTCTTTTATGCCTTAAATCGAGCCAAAAAAATCAAATTGAGTTTGTTTAGTCTTCTTCTCACTTTAAAGCGGATTTTTGACATTTGATCTAGATGCCTATAATTACATTATGGTCGAATCAAATTCTCGAAAAAGGATCAAATTGGCATCGAATCGGAACGTTTTTGAGCCGGATCGAGTGGGTCAAACGCGACCCGACCCGGTCAACCCAGTCAACCGAATCTCGAGAGAAGCAAAAAGCAAGCAGCAGCAGAACGCAGAAGCCACGAACAGAAACTTCTTCTTGGGACCCTCTCGCAACAGTAGCGGAAGCACGCTCGGCAGACGGAAGCAGGATGGTCGTCCCCTCCTTTTTGCAAAACAGGATAACCAGAAGCATAAAAAAAAAAAGACCAAAAGAGGAGGAGAGGCCAGAAGGGGTAGTGAATCTCCCCTTTCTCGTGCGCCTGGGAGCTTAGGAGGACAGGGACATCAAAGCAGCTCGGTCAAAACTGCACCTACTCCTCCCCATATGCTACACGAAGATCTCCATCTGCTCTAGGTGACTTGCTGATCAGAGAAGAGGACAAAACATAGCGACTTCAAAAGGGGGAGCCACAGAGAGGCTCAAGGGGGTTCTGAAAAAAAAACGAAAAAGGGGAGAGAAAAAACAGAGACAGAGAGCTCTTGTAGAGAAGGACCGAAAAAGAGCTCTAGAGGAGGGAAGATCGTTCGGGAAGAGCAGAAGAAGAGCGTTGTTCCACCGTCTCGGCCTCGCGCACTCCGTCGACCTCCTCGATCTCGCTCAACCAGCAGGCCGCCGTCATCGCCCGACGACCCCCCCAGCCGGCACGAATTCCTCTCTCTCGATTCCACCACACCAGGTGAGTTTCCTTTTTGGTCGAGCCTCGTTTCCCGAGGACCTCGGCCCGGAGACTTCACAAAGTAGTCGGCCATAATTTGATTCGTTTCGAGCTCGCCCTCTAACTCCCGTCTCCGAGTTAGATAGTCCGAGTTAGATAGGGACCTCGCGTTGGAACTTCACTCCTTGAACCTCTTTTTGTCTTCCCCTGTTTTGGTTGAGTCGTGAGACCAAGGCTTGCTATTTCTAGTTCATATGCGTGTTTGGTGTCGTTTGAGTTGGCTCCCTATGTGTTGAACAGTCCAGGGTGTTTCCTTTTCGGTCTGGACATGGCTTAGCATGCGTGTGGTTGATAAGGTTTAATTCCTCGCGTCTGTTCGTGTGGTCGGAATGGTGGGCCGATGACGGCCGTCTCTGTCCACCGTTGAAGGTGTGAAGCCGGCGGTCGTGGGTGGTCCCGGTGGTGTTGCTCGGTCTGGCCGGCGTGCACTCGGGCGGAAGAAAGTGTTGGGGTCTCGGTGGACCCTATGCGATAGGCGTCCAGTAAGGTCTGGGTAGAAGAAATACCAGGAAGAAGACGACGCTGAGCAAAAAAAAAAAATGTGGTCCGCGTGGTGGAAGAAGAAATAGCAGAAGCCGGCCCCTTCTGTCTTTTAGTCTGGACTTAGTCCATTCTTGTTTAGTGCAGACTGGTCCAACGTCTGAATGGTAGGAGTTTGGGCCATTTGTGGGCTGCTTTAGATAGAGAGAGAAGAGTAGAGTGGGCTGGGCCGGTTCAGTTTTTGGCCTTGGGCCTTTTCTTTTTGCTTGAGTTCTTTTGGGTTCAAACTGGGCTTATTGCGCAAGCCCAGCGCGTGTTCTTTGATCCCCAGTTTGTGGGCCTGGGAGTCCAGGCCGTGGTGGTTTCGAACCTGTCCGGGTCGGGCCTGGGGACTCGACCCGGCCCGGCTCGCTTTTAATATTGAATAAAAAATGATAAAAATTAATAATATAATATAAGTATTAAAAAAATCAAAAAAATTGAAAAGATACCAAAAAAAAAAAATTCAAAAAAATTCTAGGAAATCACAAAAAAATAGGAAATGACTAGATTCACCTTATTTTCCTAGTTTTGACCTTCAGGTCCCTAAAATTGACGATTTTACCCTTCTCGAGCAAATTGTCCCCGAATTGAAATCAAACCCTAAGCGAACATTTCGCTAAGGCTTTAGGGCTTTATTAGGGTCATTTGATGCGATTTATCCCCGACCATTGACTCCTTGATTGCACACATTACATACTTTGATTGTGATTGATAGAATAAACTCACACATATAAGAGCACTTTAGAAAAACACCCAATCCCAGTACCGAAAGGGCGTCGGTGGAAACACTAACGTAACCATCCTGGACCCTTAATCTCTGGTTGCGTAAAATCGAACGGCATCTCCCAACCGCTCGATAAGGTTTCCGATCTGCCTTCCTCAAATATCGATGGCAAGTCCTTTTTGCATATACACATACACATGCCACTCGATACACTAAGATCGAATGCGATATATCCCGCTGCGATTTGGTATAGGCCTGGGAGGGCCCAAGCTAAGCCCGTCTTGAAGGCTTAATAATCCATTAACCCAATTTTTTCGAGATCGGTCGTGACACAGAGTTATCCCTTAAATACCTAAGAGTTACCCCCATCTTCAAGAGTACTACTTCCAAGAACTCTATAAAACAGCTTCTCTATTTTACGCCTAGTCAAAGCCTCAATAGCTTCAGTTATATCACACAATGAACCATTACTTAAGTCTATTTCAACAATATCAACCCTTCCATCTACGTATTCCAATGGTGGTCCAACGTGAAATTTACTTCCAAAGAAAACAGTGACATAAACTTTGTTGATGTCGGCCATCCGACCTACAAGGGAACAAAAACAAATAGCACCTTCATTCGTCAAATTTTAAGTAGAAAATACTAATGACTTCAGTCGTAAAAGAAAAGGGAGGGTAAACATACCACCCTGAACTGAACCGATGAAACAATCCAACCTCGCGATCCGCCGCTGATCTTGCGAACAAGTACTATAAAGAGGGGACCCAACCTCCCAAGTCCCACAAGTCTATTCCACATCTCGATCTATTTGGTCCCAGATGAAACATTGCTTCCTGATGACAAGAACAAATCACTGATCAGTATAGGAGATAAAATGAAGCAATTTCTTCATTTGCAGGCACGCACTCCTCATTAGCACGCACTTAAAATAACAGCCCCGTTCCCTCCCTTCCACAAAAACCAACAGCAGAAAGCCACTTTCCTCCGCAAATTCCTAAAATGCATCACCATTCACAGGACAAAAGCATGTGCTCTATGGATTCAACTTCATGACAGAAAACACAAACAGGGACAAGAATTGAAGTAAATCTTGCAGTAATAAGAATTGCAGTAAAGCTTGTAATGCAATGGAACTGCATACCATTAACTCTAGCACACGTCACTTGCAAAGTGAACCTATTATCAGCCTTTTGAGCATGATTTGCTCTTCCCTATGGATAAATCCTATTGTATTAGCGTTTTCCACAGTGCAGCAAAACCAGATAGAGATGTAACTGTGCTAAAGAGAGAAGCCTACGAAACAGAGTAAAAATGGGGAAAGAGAAAAAAGAAAGTAATCAACTTGACAGAAAAATCTGAAACGACCCACAAAAAAAAGCAGAACAAAAAACTGATTAATCCTCCTCAAGCCTTGTAACGCATATACAGCTCGAGCAATTCATGGGGACAAAGCAAGAACATACAAACAGAAGGGCAAAAAAATTGCAGTGGAGTGAAGTAGTCGAGAGAGAGAGTCCTGAAAGTTCTCTACGTATTGGGTGTAAAATTAAAATCAAACCCAGAAAAAATGAGGAAAGTCAAGGACGAGTGAAGAGATTGAGATGGGTACTGAGACCTGACAATCGGAGTTGCAGAATGAAGGGCTCGACTCGTTCCCAAACCCGGAATAACAAATCGCACCTGCGACGATGCGCCGAAGTTGACCCACCTGCCCAAAACGGCTCAATGGGTGGCTAAATCACCCGAAGAGGATGGCGACGACCTCGAGAAGAACAACACGCAGAGAGCAAAACCTCCTGAACGCACCTCGCACTGCTCGGAGATCGTCGTGCAGGGCTTTAGGGTTTCGAACAGAAGCCAAAGATGGTAGATCCAAGCTTAGCGACATTGAATCTGACGTCCCGAGCTCGACTCCGACCTCAATGGCGCTGACTTCGACGCGAGAACCCTTGCCTCCATTGTGATTGACGAAGACTTGGTCTTCTTCCTCGACTCGACAGTTGCTCCAATGTCCTTCAAGAGAGAAAGGGGCTTTAGGGTTGAGACGAGATGTCGTTTTGGGGTTGGAGAGAAAAAGGAGGTTACTCATACGACGTAGTTTTGCTGACGTGGAAAAGTTGGTCGAGTGAATTTGACACATAGGATAGAGAAACGATTCAAATACGCTACGTCAGCATTTTCCGTTAGCTACGTCAGACGGAGATAAATTTTAGGACTTCTGGTGAACATATCCTTTTGTTTTTTTTGACAATTTTCCTAGTTTAACAATCTCAACTCTCAGCTGGCCAAAGTCCGACAAGATTCCTAAGGTTGATCGACAGGCGATAGATTTGCAGCTCTTTCCCACAACTATCGAACAGAGAAAGACCATCCGGCAACAACAACCATCACCCATGTATAGCAGTCCGGCAAAATCCTCGACCGAGGATGGATCGTGACACGAGCGACCGATCATGCGATGATGCATTCACCAAACTAAGTCATGGTCGGCCGAGAGGATCAACCGTGATCGATCCCAAGCAGCCGGATGATCGATGCATAGACCGAGTCATGAATCAACATGATCAACCCTCGGATGATGAAAAGTTGACGGGCGCTCGATGCAAACTTGACGGGCGTCCACAAGATAACCGGCAGATCGATCCGTGTACGATACGAGATGAACAGGCTGAGCGATCCATGGACGACGCACAATCGATCCCTGGACGATGCTTGAACGATCTGTGGACGATGCGTGCACTATGCGACATGAACGAGCGACCGATGCACGCATCATGCAAACTCGATCCAGCGGCTGAGCGAGCGGCCAGCAATGCGAAGGACGTGGCTGCTTCCTGGCCCAGCAAACCAGTGACGTGACCAGTTGCTGCAATAGTCCAAGTGGGCTTCTTGGAACTCATAACCATCTCAATCAAACACCTAAGGGGCGCATGATAACCATTCAGAAATAGAATTTTTATTCCAAACCTATTTTTGGAACAGGTTTGAAACAGAAACTTGTTTGATAACGTAATTCTATTTTTCTATTTCTAGAACAACTTTAAGAAACAAAAACTTTTAGTTTCTGAGAGAAATAGAAATAGAATTTCTGTTCCAAGCAGCTGCCGCCGCCGCCACCGATCGCCGGCCGCTGCTTACTTCTATTCTAGAAGTAGAAATTTTCAACTGTTGTCAAATGAACTTCTGTTTCAGGATTAGAAATTTATGTCGTTATCAAGCGCATTTTTTGATTCAAAAATTCATCCAGAACTAGAAATAGAAAAATCTATTTCTGTTCCGAAAACATATTTCTTGAACAGAATGATTTTTATTCACCTCCAAAAGTCCACAAAAGCATCATGAGGACTCCCCAAGAGCCAAACACCCTTCTTGTATATATATTTGGGCGGGAGACCCATTGTAAAGACACCTTGAATTTTTGAAATTCAAGCAGAACACATTTTGCCCATCTCTCTCTCTCGGTTCCTCCTTGATTTGCCACGCTCAAGTGAATTGTGAGCTAATGATCGATCCGGGGCCAAAGCTTGATTCGGGTAAAACACACATCCGTATCGCCCGAGTCATCTTCCTGTCATGGTTGAAACACCGGCCCGTGACATATGCATGTCGTACCAATCAACCAGGTAATAATCTCATCAATATCGCAATAAGATCAATAAGCGGGTCTCATGGTACACGTGGCATTCGCAGAAGAACCAAAGGTGAAAAAAATAAACTGCAGTGCGAGATAAAAATTGAGAATGCCCTGTATAACATTAGAGCCAATTCTTAAATGTTAAAAATACGAAAATTTAAAAATAAACGGTCGCTCTTTATGACAATGAGTGCGAGATAGAATATCGTTATTTCTCGAATAAACACATATATAAGATAATAAGACAACAAGCATCAAGTCTAAGAGTGGTGGAGTCGTTTTACACCACTAGTTCATGCTATAATTATTGCTTCCCATGTTGCCCACCCGACACAACTGCAGTGCTCTTAAACAGCCAGCCTCCCACCTACTCAAAGACACTCTCTATAGCCTCCTCCTCCGCCGTATCTCCGCCATCGCATCCCTCACTCTCGACCCACCAAATGGACAGCTCCATCGTCCTCTACCCTTCACCCGGAAGAGGCCACCTTGCCTCCATGTTGGAGCTCGCGAAGCACATCCTTGGCCACCACCCTTCCTTCTCCGCCACCATCCTCCTCCTCTCCACCCCACCTTCAGATACCCACTTCGTCGCCGCCGTCTCCGCCACCCACCCTTCCATCACCTTCCACCACCTCCCCTCCGTCTCCCTCCCCAACTCCGACCACCTCTCCTCCTCTCCCGCCAACTTCATTCTCTCCAACTTCGAAATCGTCCGCCTCCACAACCCAACGCTCCACGAGACCCTCGTCTCTCTCTCCAAGTCCTCCGCCATCAAAGCCTTCATCATGGACTTCTTCTGCAATGCCGCCTTCAGCGTCTCGGCCTCCCTCAACATCCCCACCTACTACTACTTCACCTCCGGTGCGAGTGGGTTGGCCTCGTTCCTCTACATACCGGCTCTTCACAAGAAGTACCCCGGCAGATTCAATGACCTCGACACGCCCATTCTGATGCCTGGCTTTCCTCCGGTCTCGCCCCGAGACATGCCCATGGCCATCAGCGATCGGAGCCTCAAGGTCTATAGCTATTTCTTGGATACGGCAGTTCAGATGGCTAACTCAGCCGGTCTCATCATCAATACGTTCGACTCGTTCGAAGCCAGCGCCCTCAGGGCTCTGAGGGATGGCCTCTGCGTGCCGGATGGAGCCACTCCTCCAACGTACTGTGTCGGGCCACTGGTGGCGACTGGTGGAGAAATCGAATGTGGTGGCGAGAGGCACGAGTGCTTGGGCTGGCTCGACTCGCAGCCTTGCCGAAGTGTGCTGTTCCTAAGCTTCGGGAGCATGGGTGTGTTCTCGACGAGGCAGCTGAAGGAAATGGCATTAGCGTTGGAGAGGAGCGGAGTGCCATTCTTGTGGGTGGTGCGCGTCCCGCCGCCTCATGATGAGGCTCGGCGTGCGTTAGCCGAGCTCAAGCCGAGTGTGGAGTCCTTCCTGCCCGAAGGGTTTGTGGATAGGACGAGAGGGAGGGGGATGATAGTGGAGTCATGGGCCCCACAGGTGGAGGTGCTGAACCACGGCTCCGTGGGCGGGTTCGTGACGCACTGCGGGTGGAACTCAGTGCTCGAGGCGGTTTGCCATGGCGTGGCCATGCTGGCCTGGCCTCTTTACGCGGAGCAGAGGTTGAACAGGGCCTACTTGGTGGAGGAGATGAAGCTGGCTCTGTCTGTGACGGAGTCGGAGGAAGACGGACTCGTCTCGGCGGACGAACTGGAGGAGCGAGTCAACGAGCTGATGCGATCAGAGAAAGGGAGAGCAGTGAGGGATCGAGTCCTGGCCATGCGAGACGCCGCGGCGGTTGCACTGAGTAAGGGCGGGTCGTCTCGATCAGCCCTGGATGAGTTGATCGGGTCACTCGAAGCCGGGTCAGGCAAGGTGGATGTTTCCAACTCGGTTACAAGCTCCATGGGGATTGGTGGTGATTTGGGCGGCGCCAGCACAGTCACAATCTCCACTTGAAGTATCGTTTTTCTTAAAAGAAAGAAATAATTCGGGGGCAAAAGATATATAGCAGTTTCTTGGGGAATTTTTCCGGGTGTCAGCAAGTGTAATGTAAAATGTATAACTGCCATTCATTTGTGGTTGGACAGGAATCATCTTCAAACATGTTTTGTTGTTTCCTTTTTGGCTTTGTAAATTGCAACCTGCTTTCCTCCGAAAGTCAACATCATTCACAAATTTATAAACGAAAAACCCAGCGGACCGTTATCCTTCATCTTTGGTTGTGTATAAATTCGGATGAGCCGATGTTGCGTTGAGCTCACAGAATGGGCCCACAATTAGCGAGAACCCATGCAGAAAACGGACAAATCTCATATTAAAATATAGCGACTGTGGTAAGATTGTTATTTACTAAATGTAATAAATGTTGGGAATTTTAGCGTCAAATGGGATGAAAAACGGAATCAGACTCTGAGGTATGATAGCACTCTCTTTAAGAAATTATTTGCCCCGCAACGTTACTAATGGTTACCGATAAAGATCCTCCAGATACAATAGAGTCACAAGCGAGATTATTAGATAGCAATTCTAATAATTCTCCAAAAACTCTCTAAGAAACAATCAAAAAGGAAGGTTGCATCTCTCTTGTTTGGAATGTACACCACAGTTGAATATATAATGAGAAAAGAACACATCTTTTCGCGTCTAAAAAATAGTTAATTCTCATGCAACTCTTCGTGTCTAATAACGGATAGTTCAAACATACCTATGTACATTCAATCACACATATTTTCATGTCTGAACCGATAGTTATTTCCGATCAGACACATTTCCGATCAAGGTTACAAGTGTCTAATAACGGATAGTTCAAACATACCTATGTACATTCAATCACACATATTTTCATGCCTGAACCGGTAGTTATTTCCGATCAGACACATTTCCGATCAAGGTTACAAGAGTGTCATATAAACATTCCAAAAGATGTAAGGGTGTCTTATATCCGTGAACAGTCACACTGTTCCAATGGGTCACGAAATTTATTTATATAATAATAATTTAAAAATAATGAATAGAAAAAATAATTGTTGAATAGAGCCAATTCCCAATTTTGCAAAGTGGGCCTAATAATCGTGCACACGCACGTGGATATAGTGGGATATAGCGGGATATAGCCCACTTGCCCATTTCTTTATTTGAAAGACTATATTAACCTTTTAGCTAATAAAGTGACTTGCTCTCTACCTTCCATCCTATGTGGGACGCTAAAAAGGCACTATTTTGTTTGTTTTTCAAACAAACTCCAACAATAAAGTCGTGAGAAAGAGCTGGTAATCCATTAGTCAACTTTTGGGGGAGTGCAAGTTATGAAGAACGGTAGCTTTAGGAAATATATTCAGAAGCAAAGAGAAGGCACAAAGTGAATCTTATCAAACTCGACTAACCGAGAGTTTTTGAAATTGGATTTGCCCGTCGAAAATTTCCGTCATCCTACTAACGCCGCAGGCGTCCTTTTCCCGATGGCCTGACGCTTTTCGAACGAGCGGTCGTGTTATCCAGCTTTTAACACGTAATAGTTGTTAGGCCGCCCATTTTGGAAAAATTTAAGAGTTTTCCATCTGAATCGAAATAACCAAGTGCAGTGGTTGGAGAGAATGTTAGGTGATTTGGTGCAGCACTGATAGTTTGGTCTGACCATTGAGGTCTCGGGTCTTACAGATGATCCATTTATCAAGTAGTGGGCGTTAATTTTGAGTTCAGCTGCTTGTCAAGACAGTGACGCAGCTACATGATCCAAAGAAAACAAACGGTTTCCAGTCATGCGGATTAGCATGAAGCCGGATCTCTGTCGGAGGCGACGGTGCCCGAACGATAACTGCGGACGCACTTCGTCACTTTGATTATGAAACCCCCCGCCCCCCGGTCGTTTTACGTGGTTTTTAATATAAGTTTTCACCGGTTTGATGTTTGGAACACGTTCCTCCTTCTGAGAGCATCCGTCTGAACTCGTGGCTTGCCTTATCACTTTGCAGATTGCTCGAGCACCTTTGAATTGTGCGTTAGTTTAGTTCGATTTATGATCCGCCTTTCATAATTCGGGACTAGTTTTACCACTTTCGTATCATAATAAGAAATCGCAAGGGGAAGATTTAAGGCCGATTTCCTTTAAGAAATTATAAATCCCAATCATCAAAAGCTTCAATGACTCGAATTTGTGTGTAATATATTCGCATAAATATTTTCCTAAAAATGATCGCTTGCATCGCCTACAAAAACGAAGGAACCAAAACTATCTTCATCATTCGTGAGAGTGATTAGCCATAATTTGCTGTCGATAACGAAAATATTTCTGACCGACTAAGGGCCTGTTTGGTAACGTTTCTGTTCCTCGGAACAAAAAAAAGGATTAGAAATATGTTTGGTAACGCAAATGATTCTGATTTTGATTCTGCTCTCGGGAACAGTTTTGGACCAAAAATAAGAAACAAAAAAAAGTTGTTTCTCCAAAAAAAAGAACACTTTTGAGAATCACAAAAAAGAACGAAATCTTGTTCACACCTAAATTTTGATTTTCCTTCTTAAACCATTCATAAAAAAATCAGGGATTATTTCTAATTCCTACAAAAAATAATTAATTCTCAATTCATATTTAATTTAATCATTCATTGCATCGATTTGGACCGGCGATAGGGATTTGAGCCTAAATTGACAAACGGCGGACCTAAAACAACATGAAATTCGGCCAAGGCATATTGAAAAGGGGAAGGAGCCGAAATTTTTAAGGCTTTAGAGCTCAAATCAACTCATTCTAGTTTAGTTATAAGAAAAGCGCTTTTAATTTAATGATTAATTCATCGATTAAAGCCTAATTTGAGCCCAAAAATGCGCGATAAGCTCATACATCATGTGAATTTCGACTGGCCCTATATCCCCATCATGATAGCCGAAAATTATGATATTATAAGAAGCTTAATTAGTGCAATTTCGCCCTTTAAGACTTAATTTGAAGCATATCATTATTCTTGGGTCTATTTTGCGAAATTTAAAAAAAAAAAAAAAAAAAAACCAGGCTCCAGGCTTGCAATGTTTTACTCTATAAATAGAGTGCTTTGCCTAGAGTTTTAGGGTGACTCTTATTCAGAAAATTCAGAAAAATAGAGAGACACACGTGAGTTTTCTTGAGAGCAATATACACGAAAGGAGAAAGGGAGAGCTGAAGTCCTTTGAAGGTAAAGTCCCGGTGCTTGCTTTTTCCGAAGCTGCTGATCAGCCTCGGTACTTGTCGCTGAACATCCCAGTGCCGCAGCTGCTCCCACAGTCCCGACCCGAAAGCCTCCCATATTTTCTGCCGTGTTGGGTTTTACCAGAAGGCTCAACGTTCGAAGCCGCTGTCCAAGTGTCCATGAATAGAGAAGTAATCCAGAATGGTGCGTCCACAGAGCATTAGGAAGCGGTGACTAGAGGACAAATTTGTGAGATTTGTCCAAAAGGTAGAAAGGCAAAAGCCTGATCAACGAAAACGGAATCTGCACGCCATTCGTTGACCAAGAGCGGGGGAGAATACCAACAAAAGAATAGTCTTGTTTTCTTTTTCCTCTTGCAGGTCCACGAAGAGTGCACCGAAAGGATTTCCTTCTTTTTTTTGGGGTTTTCGATCCCTTCGCCTAAGACCTCACTGACGATCTTTGTTGTTTCCTCGAGCGTCCCTGTCGAAGCATCTTGAGTAGCAACGAATCCGTGAGTCCCTTGCCAAGCTGTGCTCGTGGATCATCCTCTCCGAACCGGTCCCTTGGCGTTGAAGTTTGGTCGTCAAGCTTCGAACGAAACTCAAATTAGGGAAGACGATATTCGAGATAAGGTAAATTTCTTATTCTAGATTAATTGGAATATCTGATTGCCTAATTCGAATATTTGGTTGATTATTTTGGGCATAAAGTGCGGATTAGATTGCATATTCTAAAAATTCTTTGCAAGATTAGAATATTCGGTTGTTCATTCGAGATTGATGCATGTCCAAAATTGAATATTCTTGAGAAGTCTTCTAATTATCACTTGCCTAATTTGAAAGATTGTGATTTGATGGGAATATTTTTGAAAATCTTGGGATATATTCTTGCTTAATTTGAATAAATCTGAAAATTTCATAATCTTTTAAATATACTCAAGATACCCGCTAAATTAATGTAACCAAGTCCCGAACTTAAAATCTCTACTTCGTAGAAGTAATTTAGTTCGGGACTTAAAATCTCTGGTAATCAACTTTTTTTATTTATTCTTGTTTTTGCTCCAAAACTGTTTCCGGGAATCGAATCATAATTATTTACGTTACCAAACATGTTTCTCATCCTTTATTGTTTCGGGAACAGAATCAGAGAATCAGAATCGTTGTCAAACAGAACCTAAGATACTAAGGCTTCAATTAAGTTGGTGGGCTAGTAGAGTTCGCCATTGTTAGAAAGAGAGGAGAACCTTGCAAATACAATTCATAAGAGATTTTTATTTCACCCATAACAGAAAGGATTTTGTTTCCATGGAGGAGAATCAAAGCACAGGCGCTAAAAAGATTATATTCAACCCAGAGGACGTGCGACTCTGTTCGTTGTACGTAAATTTGCCTCCATCGAATACTGCAAAACCCGGCGGACGATAAGAAAGATTCATCAACAGACGAAAGAGGGAGACGACCTACAAAAAATCCAGGGCATTTCACTCGCGCTTCCACGACTCAGTGAGCCCGGTCAACGCCGACCAAGACGACCCGCCGGGACTCAGCGCAGCCTTAGCTTCTTCCTTCATGGCAAGCGCTCGCTCTCTCACCATGTTGCCCTCCTCGCTCTCCATCAACTCTCTGACTCGCTTCTCCACCTCCTCCGAACTCACCAACCCGTCCTCAGACTCGTCCACCGGCAGGGCGATTTTCGTCTCCTGCACCAGCAGCACCCTGTTGTGCCCCTGCTCAGCGTAGAGCGGCCACGCCAGCATCGGCACGCCAGCGCACACCGCCTCAAGCACCGAGTTCCACCCGCAGTGAGTCACGAACCCACCCACCGAGGGGTGGCTCAGCACCGCCACCTGCGGGACCCAGTTCTTGACCACGAGCCCCCTCTCTTTGGTGCGTTCCAAGAAACCCTCCGGAAGCAGCGAGCCCAATTCCGGGTCGGGCATAGCGCACGTGGCGACCTTTTGGTTCTTGTCCTCTGTTGGGTTACGGACCACCCACAAGAACCGTTGACCGCTCCTCTCCAGCCCCGTCGCTATTTCCTTCAGCTGTTCCACCGAGAAGACGCCCAAGCTCCCGAAACACAGGAACACGATGCTCCCTCTTGGCTGCGAGTCCAGCCACGTCAGAGACTTTGGCGATCTACCGTCGTCGCCTCCCTTGCTAGAGATCAGCGGCCCGATGCAGTAAAGCGGCGGAGTGAGCCCGCCGGGAACACACTCGCCGTCCACGATGGCTCGTATGGCTCTCGGCTCGAGCTTCTCAAAGGTGTTGACTATGATACCGGCCGAAGTCTGCATCTTCAGGGACGAATCCAAGAAGCCCTTGTAGGCCTCGTCGTAGCGATCCTGCAACGGCTTCGCAACATAGGAGGGCGGTATCGGCGGTGTGCCGGGGACATCTATGGGGGCTTCAAAGTCTTTAACGCTTTTGGCGAACTTGTCGTGAAGAGTTGGGGCGTAAAGGAAGAAGTTGAGGAAACAGGCGCCGGAAGTGAAGAAATAGTAGCAGGGGATGTTGAGCTCGCGCGCGACGGCGACGGCGGGGGCGCAGAAGAAGTCGATGATGAGGCCGTGAACGACGTGGTTATCTGAGATAGAGGTGAGGGTTCGGTGGACGTTGTGGTTGTTGAGGCGGAGGAGCTCGAAGGCGAGGGTCTCGTGGTTGGGGGAGGTGGTGGAGAAGTCTGGGGGGAGGGTGGTGGCAGGGAAGAAGTGGAAGACGATGGAGGGGACGGTGGCGGAGACGGAGGAGATGTAGGCGGTGGTGGAGCCGGCGTCGTAAGCTTGGTTGGTGATGAGGATGTGGATGGAGAGGGAAGGGCGGTGGGTGAGGAGGAGCTTGCCGAGCTCCACCATGGAGATGAGGTGGCCGATAGCCGGCGACGGATAGAGCACGATTGCTTCTTTCATTGCTTGGGCTTGTTGGGGTTCCTTGAACGACGTTGAAGTTCTCTGAGACCGAGGGTGTGAGGTTGGGTGAGGCGAGGCGAGGAAGATTAGATTGGTTTGTTCAATCTTCTCGATGTGATCAAAAGTATGGGCCCAACATTGTTCGGATCTGAACCCTTGGAAACAGCGGTCTGACGGAATCTCACTGTTTAAAATCAGTTTGATAAATGTATCAGGTATCGAATATCGGTTTGCAAATATTTTGGGTTATAGATCATGTAGACTAGGCTCATTTCAAACATTGACAATGTACGCCTGTACAAAACTCTCATATATATATATATATATATATATATATATAAGATTATGCTAGTATAACAGTTTTTAGGCTACTGGAAAAGTTCATGTTGTGAGCCACAAATTCTTAAAAAAGTGGACCCCATAATAATTTTTAATTATTTATTATTTATTTTTTGTGATCCAAAGTAAATTGTTATTCTCATAATAGAATAAAGACAGTCACATAAGCATTTCTCTATATTTAATTATTAAAACAATATATGATCCACATGATTTATAGATCATATATGCACTAGCTTCTCGTTAGGTTAAGCTAGCATTTCATCCGAATGCTTCATACATTCTATTATTTATTAATCATGTTTTGAGCGCTATATTAAGGATATTAGGATCTCTTACCTTATTCTTTTAAAATGGCTTGATAAAATTGTAATGATTGTTTAGGGGGTGCAAGATAACCATTCTGTTCCAAAAATAGATTTCTGCCTAGAAATAGATTTTTTTTTTTGGATGAGTTTTTGAGCAAAAAAATGCGTTTGATAACGACATAAATTTTTGATCTTGGAACAAAAGTTCGTTTGATAACAGTTGAAAATTTCTATTTCTAGAATAGAAGTGGCCAGCGGTGGTCGGCAGCGGCGGCGGCTGGCGGCAGCGGGGTTAGCGGCGATGGCGGCCGGCGCTAGAAGAAGACACCGAGCGACTTTTACGAGTTTACTGTTTCTGATTTCTGTTTCTACCAGAAGCTAAAATTTTATGTTTCTCATTTACCTTCCAAATCTATTTCTAGAACAACTTTTTGTTCCAGAAATAGAAAAATAGAATGACGTTACCATGATCAACGATTCAATCACAAGTTCGCATACGCCAAGCGTTCAGGGCACATACACGGATACTTTCCATAACAATGCCACTCGCCTGCTACAATAAGAATCAGGGACACCACAAGCAGCTCCTAAAGTTCCATAGCCGAACATCCACCTAGCCTCAATTACAAACTTACTTTATGTCGTCGCTTCTCAACCAATTGACTTACAATAACTTGCTATTCGCGCCACTCCAATGCTAAACTAAGTATCTAATCCGACCTGGAAGCCTTAGGACTCTACGATGAGGCTCCTGTGCATCCCGGCCGAACCTATACGCAGTCCCAACCTTCGAATTGACTCATCCTGTCCACCGTTGGGGCGAACGATTCACACTATCTAGCCTCCCAAGCCTTATCGACATCAAATCAAGTAGTGAACTCAACAAACAAGTCATAATTTCATCTCATTTCGCCCTTAGAGCATCACGTCCGCCCATGCTCCCGCAATGCCCAACCAAATTCATCTCGTCTCGTCGTTATATCGGACGATCAGCTTTCGGATCCTAACCACCCATGTCAACACGGTTTCAAATCATCCGACAAACTCGACATGCAGAACCATCAGCTCAACTATGCACGAACATCTCTATTTCGGCATTGTCTTAGTCCATATGAAGTCGTTTCACTTGATTAGGCGACAATAGAGAATTTAGTAGTAAATGTTAGTAGTCTACTTGCCTAGAATGAAGTTTGAAAGAAACGGGAGTGGAATCAACAAAGAAATGATCTCGGCTTCGATCTTCCTTTCCTCGGACGTCGCGGATGAGGAGCGTCAAGCGGACTGTGGCGGAGCTAACGAAGGTGTGGCGGAGCTAAGGACTCCCGTGGGTCACCGGCGTTGAGAAGCCGTGGCGTCGTCAAAGCTCAACTGAGCTAGAGGAGCCCCCGGGCGGAGTAGACGAGGAAGCTTGGGGGTGTGAGCAAGAAGAAGAAAGAAATGAAGGGGGAGGAGAGAAAAGAGAGGGGGCTTTAAGGTAAGGGTTAAGCAGGCCGGTCGGGTGGGGGCTTCCACATCCAACTGCGAGAAGATTTTTGGCGCGAACCATCAAGAACGAACCGAAACGTCCACCACCATTGGTCGGCTCGAAATTTACATTTCCATTATGCCCGTCAATAATCGAAGCCCACAAAATCACTGCTTGATAATCTAACTTTGAGAATTGTAATCTCTAGTAATCCAAGTCCACCATCGACTAATCTGCTAAGGAAGTTCAGGCCGTCACATAACGCCAGTAAGATTGACATCCGAGTTACATTACAGACAGAAATGGGTTGAATGTTATGCATCAAAAGTTCTGGGAAAAGACAGACTTGGCCACCGTATGAAGAATCCAACTCAACTCAATCTCAGAAGCAATTTAAGATCTTTCAACGTTTTCACTTGTGCTCCGAACATAAATAACTGTGCTGCAAAGTTTCCACTAGACCACAATCTCCGTTGAAAGAAATGAGGAATTCAAAGCATAAATGAGCAGACGAATTAATCACTGTAAGAAACGTCAATAACAAATTGGTTGTGTTGACACTCAATTCTACAGCCTCTATAAAAGAACATAACAGAAAATGATGTCTCACCACAATCCCAAAAACCAGAAATATAAGAGACAAATCATTCACTTAATGAATTTTCTACTTTGGACTAATCTTGTCTAATTGTTGGTAACACAGTGGAAACCATCTCCAGGCTTCCGGGGGAGGGGGGGTGGAATGGAATGATAGGCGAAACCTTCACCAACCGTTAGCACAAACCCAACTTGCCTCCACTAAATCGCCATGCTGGAAAACAAATATAAGGTTGTTAATTCTTCCTTGATAATTATGATTTGCTCCTCTTTTTGGCTTCACTATAGAGTACAACTCGTAGGACGGTTAAGGAGTAGCCAAGCATTATTGTGACGGACACAGGATTCCTGAAAATCAAGATTGACACCATCACTGCTACAGCGCCTTTTGCATTTCCCAGCAGCTCAAAGAACAACCAGTTCTTAGACACTCTTCTGTTTAATCCTTTTGGTCATTCTAAGTTCAATCAACATCACTTACAGAATAAATAAACGTCACTAACCCAAACCTGATCAACATCATTAAAGGATGTTCAGTATATAAAGAAACATGTTCAAAGCAAAAATTACAAATAAGTCGACACAACCCCCCTGCCATTCCTTCCTCCGCTAATAAAAATAGAAGAGAAAAGGAACAGATCACAAAATTATAGAGCATAATAGAGAAGGAAAAAATCCCCTCCACCAAATAGCTCAAAACAGCATATTGCCTCATCCATTTGATATGATTGAATATATACCTCATATGAACAGACATCTATATACTCTTAAAAGAAAAGGAAAAAAACCATAAACACCATTTATAGGTTTTCCAATTGAAGATTGCACGGGTAATAAAGGCCATAAGCATTTCAAGATTAATTTTCATTGGAACAAATGTGTTCCTGCGAACTAGGTAAAGCCAATCTGAGAATGTCATCACGAAATGGAACACAAATCTTTCACATTAGCAAAAAGCTCCTCATAAGCATATGCCAATGCTTGTGGAAAAAAGGCCTTTGTCAATAGCATCAGACAACATCACACGACTTTATGCAAGTGGGGACCATACTTTGTTGCTGTCATTGTTCATTCAAACTCATGAAAATTTTAGTGGCTGGGACGCATGAAAAGAGATAGATATTGAGTGCATTCTGCATCCATCAAATCTCCCTATCGAACAGAAACTTAGCACTCTAATGGTAGCAAAAACTTAGCCCATGTTTCCTCATATGACAATTTGCATTTTGGCATACAGGCAAAGAGAAATGTATAAACATGAATCACCAATAAATCTATTTATCTCTTCCCTACTCTTTTATTTGCCAAGTAAACTGAAAGAAGGAACAATAGAAAGACATCTCTATAAATAGGTGAATGTCTTCACATCCAGGACTGTAAGTTAAGAGAAAAACTGTGCATGTAATTTTGATTAACCACAATAATCTATCTGTTTTTCCTGCCTAAGCAAGGTTTACAGTAAAAAATCAATCCAGTTGGCACACTGACTAATCCCTCCCTAACCCCCTACCGAAGTCAAAAGAATGACTACTGTAACATAACGTACCTCTAACAACTACCAAGAAATACCATAAATCATTAGCAGAAGCAATAATAACTTGTGATCCAACGCAATCTTCCTTATACCAGAAACTTCCATTGTGCTATTTATCCCACCTCTCACAATCACAAATTCAATGTCCCAAATCTCACCATCTGAAGAATTGCTGCATAGGCTGCCTGATGTACGGAAGTCGAGTTTATACCTGTTTCAAGACAGAAACCCCACACTGCACCGTCGTATTTGCAGTAACGCGTAGCAAAAGTAGCATGGACAGAAAAAAGAACGACCCAAAAGAAAAAAAGAAAAAGAACAGGGTGATATGCAGAACCAAATTCGAGACATAAAAGAAACAAAAACAAGAAAAGGAGACAATAACACTCATCCTCACTGTAACGAAACCAAATACCCAACAAAATATATCCCCAAATTTGCAAAGGAACCAATTTCTGCAAAAACTACACACATTTTGGAGTAAATTGGAGAAAATTACCTTTGGAGCTCTCTTCCAGCAAAGAAACGAAAACCCTGAGTTGGGCAACGGAAACTTGAAGAAGGTTTGAGAGAGAGAGAGAAAGCGGGAGAAGGAGGGATGAGGCGACGGTGGAGGCAAAGGACGAAGCGGACGAGAGCTCTCTGCTAGGGCGTCGTCGATTTGGGAAGGAGAGACCTGCAGGCATCGTAGAAGGGATGAGGCGATGGCGGAGGCAGTCTCCCACTCATAAGTCGCATCTAGTGCTAGTGCTAGATTGTCTGGTACATGCAATTTTCTTCTTCGCCTCCTTGTAATTTCTTATTCCGAAAAAAAAAAAAATTATGATGACGGCACTAATTAACATGACCGACATATTTTAGTAGAGAGGCTGTGTTTTCGTCTTTTTTGTTTTATTTTATAAGTGGATGATTACGTCGAGACGGAAAGTAATCATTACAAGAGAAAAACTGGATAAGTCATCCCATCTTTATCTCACGTTAGAAACTCAGGACAGTTTTCTTCTTTATAAAAGCCAACGTGTTAAGTGATAAGGTTGTCTTTTCGTGACATCTGATAAAATTAGCACGATACATAGAAAATTAGCAAGACGATATGCACAAATTGAGAAATGGTCCAAATTCTTTTCTCGTCGGACCTCTTTGCTAGGGCGTCGGAGAGACTGCAGGCATCGTAGGAGGGATTGCTAGGGCGTCGGAGAGACTGCAGGCGTCGTAGGAGGGATTGCTAGGGCGTCGGAGAGACTGCAGGTGTCGTAGGAGGGATGAGGCGACGGCGGATGATGCGGAATGTATTAGTGCTGCGTTTCTGAATCAATTTGCAGGCGACGGCGGATGATGCGGAATGTATTAGTGCTGCGTTTCTGAATCAATTTGACAGGAAGAAGTCCAATTGGCGAAACGGTACGGCGACTAGAACCGGCGAACCGGGTCGACGATATCGGATCGAGCTCAAATTTGGCCGTCTAAAGCGAAACGGCGTCCTAATCAATTTTCACATCCTTGGCTGGGTCGTCTAGATGGAGTTTTCTAATTTTCTTTTCTTTTTCGAATTTAATTTATTACCAGTGGCAGTTTAGTAATTTTGCGAATTTAATGATAGGGTTTGCTGTTAGGGTTAGCGCCTCGTATAAAAGACGTTCTTTTATGTTTTGAAACACATATATTTTATTTTGAATACAGAATTTCGAGATTACTCTCTCTAATAAGATTCACTTGCTGTTTATCGCAGAACGCTGCGTCGGCGGAGGCGGAGGCATTCGTCGGGCCTGTTAGGGCGTCGTCGATTTGGGAGGGAGAGATCGAAGGCGTCGTCGAGAAATCTCGTGATAGGAGAGAGAGGGGGTCGAGATAGGGAAGGGTGGAGAGAGAGATGGTCTTCGTCTCGCCTTTTCTATCGTGAGATAGAGAGAGGGGGGGGGGTCGAGATAGGGGAGAGAGAGACTCGCCCGCACGTTTCAAAAAAATTTGATAAGTGGGGCTCAATCACCACGTGTCGCATACTGAACGGTGAGCTGGACCACGTGAGCTTCACCAGGTCTGTATGCAATATTTTCTCCTTCAAATGAACTCTGGTGGAGAGGTGGGCCCCACCTGAGTTACGATCAGGTCTGTATGTTTAACATTTTATTGGCTGTCTATGGGCCAAAAGGAAGAAAACAGAACACGTGACGAGGTGGCCGACGATGGGCAACTGGAGATGTGTCGCAAGTGCATCCGACAACCTGTATGTTTAGCATTTTATTGGCTGTCGATGGGCCAAAAGGAAGAAAACAGAAACACGTGACGAGGTGGCCAACAATGGGCAACTGGAGATGTGTCGCAAGTGCATTGGGAATCATGTGTTCTATATTACATGTTTTGAAACAGTAACAGCACTTCATAGGTCATTAAAATCTGATACCTTCGCCGAGAATAAGGGCAAAAGAGAGGCTAACTCCGAACCCGTCATCATAACCAGTTGAACCAACTTCACTCAAAGCCAACTATGATATATTAACGGCTAAAGATCACATCAATTTTTTTGATGTAAAACTTCTTTAACACAATTCACACTTATATTTCAACACAGTTGCTGTCTGCAAATCCACCTGAAAATGGAGATAGGTAACACAAATGGAGAGAATAAAATTGCCAGTACAACCCAAGAGAGATTTTACTTTCGCCCATAAGAGAAAGGATTTTGTTTGCATGGGGGAGAATCAAAGCGCAGCCTACAAGATAAAATTCAACCACGCTCAATTCGCCTCCCTCGAACGTTGCAAACCCAAAAGACGACAAGAAATATTCATCAACAGACGCATTTCACTCGCGCTTCCACGACTCGATGAGTCCGGCCAACGCCGACCGAGACGATCCGCCGGGGTTTGGAGCAGCCTTAGCTTCTTCCTTCATGGCAAGCGCTCGCTCTCTGACCATCTTGCCCTCCTCACTCTCCATCAACTCCCTGACACGCTTCTCCACCTCCTCCCAACTCACCGACCCGTCCTCTGACTCGTCCACCGGCAGGGCGATCCTCATCTCCTGCACCAGCAGCACCCTGTTGTGCCGCTGCTCCGCGTAGAGCGGCCACGCCAGCATCGGCACGCCCGCGCACACTGCCTCGAGCACCGAGTTCCACCCGCAGTGAGTCACGAACCCGCCCACCGAGGGATGGCTCAGCACCGCCACCTGCGGGGCCCATTTCTTCACCACGAGCCCCCTCTCTTTGGTACGTTCCAAGAAACCCTCCGGCAGTAGCGAGCCCAAGTCTTGGTCGGGCATCGCCGACATGGAGGCTTTTTGGTTCTTGTCCTCTGTTGGGTTACGGACCACCCACAAGAACCGCTGACCGCTCCTCTCCAGCCCCGTCGCTATTTCCTTCAGCTGTTCCACCGAGAAGACGCCCAAGCTCCCGAAACACAGGAACACGACGCTCCCTCTCGTCTGCGAGTCCAGCCACGTCAGACACTCCGGCGATCCGCCGTCGTCACCTCCCCTGCTCGAGATCAGCGGCCCGATGCAGTAAATCGGCGGAGTGGGGCCGCCGGGCACACACTCGCCGTCCATTATGGCTCGTATCGCTCTCGGCTCGAGCTTCTCAAAGGTGTTGACTATGATCCCGGTCGAAGTCTGCATCTTCACGGACGAGTCCAAGAAGCCCTTGTAGACCTCGTCGTAGCGATCCAGCATCGGCTTCGTAACATCGGAGAGCGGTATAGGCGGTGTGCCGGGGACATCTATGGGGGCGTCCAAGTCTTTAAAGCTTTTGGCGAACTTGTTATGAATAGTTGGGAGGTAAAGGAAGAAGTTGAGGACACCAGCGCCACTAGTGAAGAAGTAGTAGTAGGGGATATTGAGCTCTCGCGCGATGGCGACGGCAGCGACGCAGAAGAAGTCAATGATGAGGCCGTGAACGATGTGTTTTGCAGAGACACTGGTGAGGGTGCGGCGGACGTTGGGGCTGTTGAGGCGGAGGAGCTCGAGGGCGAGGGCCTCGTGGTGGGGGGAGGTGGTGGAGAAGTCCGGGGGGAGGCTGGTGGCAGGGAAGTAGTGGAAGGCAATGGAGGGGACAGTGTCAGAGACGGAGGCGAGGTAGGTGGTGGTGGAGCCGGCATCGTAAGCTTGGTTGGTGATGAGGATGTGGATGGAGAGGGAAGGGCGGTGGGTGAGGAGGAGCTTTCCGAGCTCCACCATGGAGATGAGGTGGCCAATGGCCGGAGACGGATACAGCACGATTGCTTCCTTCATTGCTTGGGCTTGTTGGTGTTGCTGGAACGATGTTGAAGCTCTCTGAGGCTGCGGGTTTTGGTGAGACTGGTTTGTTTCTTTTAGGTCTGGTTTACAAGTAAATGTTCTCGAGATCCAGGTAAATATATAATACCTAGGCATTATATCATTTGATGCATGAGGCATGTGGATGGTTGAAACAAGGAGAAATTTTGATATGAATGTATTGTACATACAAAGTTAGATTTGGACTATTGAAGATAGTGGTCTTACTAAGTCTGAGCGTTCACATATAGTTTATTCTCTTTTGGATATTGACAATGAAGGCTTTAGGGTGAGACCCACATGTAATTACTTATCAAATTAATATCGATCCACATCATGATCTACAGATTATATGTGCAGGTTTGGGCTGGCCTTCATCAAATCCTTCATTCATTTGATCATTTTCGTCATCATATTTTTCGTGCTATAATTTTCGATCTCATATGATCCTTTATAAATAATGACTTGATAAAATTGTAACTATTTCTTAAATTAGCGAGACTCCTACACGGACTTCAGAGAGGGCTTTTCAAAAGTATTGATTGTGTTTGATGAACCACTTTCCTTTCTTTTGGCAATCGACGAGAGCTTTTTACGATCCAACAAGCTCTCAGCGAAAATCACAACATGAGCATTGTACCTTCTTCGAAAACACTATGTAATTGACTTATTTGAAAACTCAATTCGACATTAAGTAACCGTTCATAAATAAACTTATATGGAAAGTATCAATAATGTTCGGAGTTATGCGATGACTTAGAACTTTTCTTTGGGTTCACGTAGAGTCTAGAGATGCCAAACTTGAAAATTCTGACACGGTCTTTTCTTCCAATTTATTGATTGTCCGAACATGGAAATGTCAACATCGCACCTACTCCCACCGAGGGCTGAGAAATTCTGTATAGTGATTAAGACATTGCACCTATCCGGACACGGCGTGCTTCTATTCCTTTTCCTTTGTTCCCCTTTCTTTTTGGTGCAACTAATTGTGCTTCAATTTGAGTGCTCATTTAGATTTCATCGAACTTAATGAATGGACTTTGAATCAAATAGCATCTCTTCGGAAACATTTGCACTCACTGATGCACAAGTCAGGTAGAAAAAGAAACTGACGAGGAATTGTTTATATTTGGTCGAATATAAGATACGAGTTTATTAATACGTTACTGATGATTATAATACAATCAAACATGTAATTTGTAACATGATTCTTGTATATTTACCTGATCTCTAAGGAGGCTCTTGAATTACATTTTGATCATTTCAATGGTCAATCGCTATCGCTATGAACCAAAATCGTATGTAAGTTTAGAAGCTAAATATTGTTATTTAAGATTTTGCCAAATGTCATTATCATGAAAGTAACTTTTATCATTGAAAATAGCTATGCATATTTTTATTCACCTGGCTTTGGAAAAAAAATCTTGGCTCCGCCATTGGAGCGGAGAAAGATAGATAGATAAGATTTTTTCGTTTTTAAAACTTGAGTGTATCTGTCTTGGGCCTTTTTGTTTCCCATTACTCAAAAGCAAACACCGTCTTCTCTTTCCCATCCAAATGAAAAAATTGTACAAAAAATCCTAAGCCTATTGTACTAAATCTTTCAATTTTGTCAATTGTGTCGTAATTGTTTTGACACTTTGGCAATTGAGTCTTGTTAGGATTCAACGCATAACCACAACGAAGTAGAGAGTAAAAGCGAAAAAGATAAATCAAAGACACAAGGTTTATCCTGATTCATAATTAAATTAGAGCTATATCTAACAGAGGATTCCACTATAATTACAATTTCGCGCTTCTCTGTTACATAACTTAATTACAATCGAAAGAGAAAATATATAGTCGTGGCTATTCATGGGCCCAAGCTCAAATATCAATAAAATATAGGCTCAAACTATAAAAAATCTATGGCGATTGGAAGGCGTTGCCCCCGTGTCTTCTTGTCAATGGAAGTATGAACCACACCCCAACAATTCATCCAGCCAATTTTGGCCGAAAATCATTGATGTAGACACCAGACTTCCTATGTGGCACTGCCGGTACTGGCGTGGACAATTTGTATAATTTTTAATTATTTACATTTCCTTTTTTTTCTTTTCTTTCTTTTCCATTTTTTTCTCCTCTCAAGTTCAGCGAGGGCGAGGGCTTCGTAGACAAGGGTCACCACCCTCGTCGGCCCTCGCCTGTGGTCAGCGAGGGCTAGCCAGCCCTTGGCGGACTTGAGAGGAAAAAAAATGGAAAACAAAGAAAGAAAGAAATATAAAAGATAAAATAAAAAATATTAAAAATATATCCATGTGGCACCACCGGTGTCCAAGTCAGCAATTTCTAGTTAAATAATATGTACACACATGGATGTTTAGTTAAATAAATTTTATTCACATCATATTCGGACGTTCTACATTAGCTAAAATTTTCCACATATGTCCACTTGTGCATCCACATCATACTTCCGCGTCACCCGACGGTCCCGTCAGCTTAATCTGGTTGAATCTAATGTCGGAGGGATCTTATTAAAAAAAGATTGTAAAAGTAAGGAGTTGATTAGTAAGAAGAAAACTTAATCGGATGAGAAGTAAAAGTATAGGGACAAAAAGACAAAAAAAAAAAAATTATCGTGAGGAGGACTTTTTTAGACGTTTACGTGTCCACGTACTACTTGTTGTTGTTGTTGTTGTTGTAAAATCACGTCCTTTTCACAAATGCAAAGAGATATCGTATAACATATTGCATGGTATAGGATATTCTAGTGCTTAGTTTGAAAATCCTACTCTTTACACTAAAAATAATAATAAACAATAGAGTGAACCATTGATTATCCTATGAGAAACGAATTACTCGCACTAAACTCAGCTTGTCGGTATCAATTCACCAAAAGCAGAAATTTCTATTTTGCTCTTTCTGCGAAATTGAAAATATTGTCTGATTTCAATAAGTTATGTCAATATTACATGTAAATTTACGCGAGCTTCGTGAGATTTAGATTAAGTAAAATGGAAAAATTAATTCAGACATGTGTTAAGTCTTTAGTTCTTGATAGAACAATGCTACATGTATTGAGGAACCTTATTAAATTGTATTACCTGACAATAATGCTTGCATGCCACGATACTTTAATACCCAATTTTATAGGGAGAAAAGCACTTAATATATGAGATTTTGTTGAATCATTGTCAACTATTCTAAAAATTTAAGCTGTTAACTGAAGGCGCAATATATTATTTAAATATTCTAACACTCTCCCTCAAGCGAAGGGGTACTCTGACCTTAATCGAAGGTGTGAAAATATGCAATCAGGGAGGCAAATAGGAGCTTGAAAGATTTCAACTAAGAACTTTCTGTTCTGATACCATGTGATATTTTATGAGACAACTGCCGACTTTTAATGAATCGGTATTTAAATATTCTAACATAATAAATGTATTGTTGTGAATTTTCCTCGTACAACAACCATTTTTCATCATATTGACGTAAATGCTGGATGTTACTCCATTCCACTCCCTCACTTCCGTTTCCACGACTCAACGAGGTTACTCAATTCAACGCTGGATGACCCGCCCGGGCTCAGAGCAGCCTTCGCTTCCTCCTTCAAAAACTTCACTCGCTCCCTCATGATCTCACCCTCCTCCGACTCCATCAACTCTCTGACTCGCTTCTCCACCTCCTCCGAACTCACCAACCCGCTCTCCGACTCGTTGACCGGCAGGGCAATCTTGATTTCCTCCACCATCAGCCCTTTGTTCTGCCGCTGCTCCGCGTAGAGCGGCCATGCCACCATCGGCACGCCGGCGCACACTGCCTCCAGCACCGAGTTCCACCCGCAGTGAGTCACGAACCCACCCACTGAGCTGTGGTTCAGCACCTCCACCTGCGGCGCCCACGTCTTCACCACCAGGCCACTCTCCCCTGTCCGCTCCAGGAACCCCTCTGGGAGAAGCGAGCCCAGGTCTGGGTCGGGCATCGCTGACGTCGCGGTCTTCCGGTCTGTGTCTTGCGGCGGGTTGCGGACCACCCACAAGAACCGTTGGCCACTCCTCTCCAACCCTGTCGCTATTTCCTTCAATTGTTCAACCGAGAAAACGCCCAAGCTCCCGAAACACAGGAACACGATGCTTCCTTTCGTCTGCGAGTCCAGCCACGTCAGACAATCCGACATGCCATTGCTGCCGCCCTCTCTCTTTCCCTCTCCGCTTGTGATAAGCGGCCCGATGCAGTAGAGCGGAGGCGTGGGCCCGTCGGGCACGCACTTGCCGTCCCTGATCGCTTGCACTGCCCTGGGCTCGAGCTTCTCGAACGTGTTAATTATGATCCCAGCAGACGTGGGCATGTTCGTGGAGATCTCGAGGAAGAGCTCGTAAGCCCTGTCGTTGCGGTCTTGAGCCGGCTTTGCCATATCGGAGGACGGCAAGGGCGGCGTCCCGGGGACATGAAGAACGGCGTTGAGGTCCTTGTAGCTCTTAGTGTACAGCTTGTGAAGAGTCGGGAAATATAAGAACACGGTCAAGACGCTCGCGGGGGAGGTGAAGAAGTAGTAACAAGGGATGCTGAGCTCATGCGCGACGCTCAGAGCCGAACCGCAGAAGAAGTCGATGACGAGGGCATGGACGACGTGGTTCTTGCAGATGGAGGTGAGGGCGCTGCGGACGTTGGGGCTGTTGAGGCGGAGGAGCTCGAGGGCGAGGGTCTCGTGGTGGGGGGAGGTGGTGGAGAAGTCCGGTGGGAGGGAGGTGGCGGGGAGGTGGTGGAAGGTGATGGAGGGGCAGGCGGCGGAGACGGAGGCGATGTAGGAGGTGGTGGAGCCGGCGTTGTAGGCCTGGCTGGTGATGAGGACGTGGATGGAGAGGGAAGGGCGGTGGGAGAGGAGGAGCTTGCCCAGCTCCACCATGGAGATGAGGTGGCCGATGGCCGGCGATGGATACAGCACCACTGCCTCCTCCATCTGATTTGTACGAGAACGCGGTGTAGAGAGAGAGAGAGAGGATTCTTCAAGATGTGTGTGATGTGTTGCAATTGTGTGGAGAAGTAGATATAGGACGGATTCTCCAATATTTCCTCGAGCAAAAGTGCTAGTGGGACAAAAGTAGGTAAAGGCGCTTGTGAGATTGAGAGTGATTTTTTGCGTCATATTTCGGGGCGACGTCTGGTCTAGAAGCTGCCATTAGGCCCATTATCGGTGGATGGAGGGTTCCAAGTCAAACAAGAAGAGAAAATCTGAAGAGTGGGCCCAACCTGCACACGTGTCAATCGACCAATGAAAATCTAAAGTGTGCAATATTTGGAAGGAGAGTGGGAGAAAGCGACTCCGGGTCATTTCTGCGGATTATGAAAAGTCGATTTCGGATAGCTTTCGGCTCACTAAAACTAAATTTAGATCTTTGATAAACTATAACCAAACTTACATAACAGCACATGTACCAGGTACCAACTGCGTATATAAATAACACTTGCAGCACATTTCGTCATCTTTACATTAGTGCTAGGTCAATCTCTTAGATAAAATTAGAGCAGTTACGTAATTTGACTAGTGTGCTAAAACCCAATTTTCTAATCGCAATCACAAGAAAGCTTGGGATGAAGTTAGTTTGAGTGTACCAAAATGGTCAAGAAAGTAAGGTATGATGCAAATGAGTGTACAATCGAAGGAGTACTTAAACCTAACTATTTATCACAATTAAGATTGTTAGGGACGATGTAATTGAGTGTACGGAACCATTCGGCAGATTTCCTTCTTTGGGCGAACCCGATGGAGTGTGCAAATCTTCTTCATCAGCGAAGGAGTTGTCTTCAAAATAAAGACCCCAAGCAGCCCAGCGGACAAGTTTCTGAGCACCACTGGACTCATCGAAATAGCATTTTGGCACATCCGATATTCGGACAGTATCTTCCATGTCAAGCACGATCATTTTGGTTCGGATGCACTCCCAATTTTTTAATTCTCCTCCAATAGCTTTACACCTAAGTGTCAGGCCTTTGTCATAGCAAAAGCTCCTCATGGATATCCAATTTCAACTGAGCACGGAGGTAACGGGAGAATAATCCAAAAACATATTTGGAAACCGTGGATTCAGTCTTAGATTTTTTAATTTGGTTAGTCAATTTCTAAACCTTTCGAGGATCTTTTAATGCAGTCCATCCAGCTAAATCAAATAAAAAATCGCTAACATGGCTGACCAGTTAGCGCCGACCGTCTTACATGACATGATCGGCGGCTGACATGGACCAAAGAGGAAATTAATAAGAAAGTCTTAAATTTGTTGCACTTGTGCCAAGCCAGTTCTAAATCTTTCAATTTGCCCAATTAAGTCTTAAACCCTTTGACGATTTGTCAATGTAATCCATTTAACTAATTTTGGCAGGAAATGGCTAGTGTGGATGCCGGTCACCCATGGTGGCACGGCCGGCGGTGATGTGGATAATTTTTTTAATTTTCAATGTAACCCTAAGTTCTATTACAAGGCATCGGACCTATGAATCTATTCTATTTATTTATTTATTTGTGATTCAGTATTTATTCCTTGAGTTTAGAAAGAATACAGAAATAAAATAAGAACCCGTTTCCAATAACGAAATAAAAAAAAATCTTGTTTCCAGACACCTCAATTGCATTGATCAAATTCGAAGCTCTTTTCGATTTCGATGAATGCTTAAAAGAGCCAATTCAAGCAAGTAATAAATATTATTTTGATTTTAAGCCCCAAAAAAAAAAAACTCCTTTTGTCCTTTCTATCAAAAAAGAAAATCTTCTCATACATTAAAAATAATTAATGAAATCATTTCATTGAAAATTAGTATACGCTATCAATCTACAAGATATGCAAAAGCCTAAAATTAGTATATGAAAAAGGAGTTTTGCTAGCTATATAGTTCCGTTATTTTCATCCGACGACGATTCAACGGGAGTGAGAAGGGTAACCGGCGAGATTGTAAATTCTGAGTAACGATGATGGCCCACAAGTTTTCTCGAGGAAACCGGACTCCTCGTTTGATTAAAAATCAATAAATTAAATAAAAAAGAAAATAAAAATTCTTTTTAAAAACATGATCATTAAATGGCAATTTGTGGTCCACAAGCAAGGCAACCGTTCCCGTTAGCAACGTCCTCGAGCTAACCAAAGATGGCCACAAAGCAAAGTCACTCTCTGATTTCACAATCTCACCGGTTGCCCTTCCCATGCAAAATGTGCTATAATTACTCCTCTTCTCGCATAATTCCCCTTTCAAATAAGTCCACCAACTTCGCCATCGCCGCCCGCGTCGACCCTCCCTCGCTCAACGCCTCCCTCGCCGCATTCCTCATCTCCGCCGCTCGCTCCCTCACTTCTCTCCCTTTCTCCGAGCACATCAACTCGGTGACTCGCCCCTCCACCTTGTCCGCCGTCACGAACCCTCCTTCCGACTCGGCCACCGACAGCACCAGCTCCATCTCCCAGGCCAGGTACGCCCTGTTCAGCTTCTGCTCCGCGTAGAGCGGCCAGACTATCATGGGCACGCCGGCGAACACCGCCTCCATCACCGAGTTCCACCCGCAGTGGCTCATGAACCCGCCCACCGAGTCGTGGCTCAGCACTGCCACCTGCGGGGCCCACGACTTCAGCACCAGCCCTCTGTCCTCGGTTCTCTCCGTGAACCCACTCGGAAGGATCGCATCTATGCCTGGAAGAGAAAGGAAAGTGGGGGGCGTACAAAGAGAGCTCAATAAAACTCGGGTTGAGAGCACATGCAAATGATTTCTGACCGTGATTCGAAGTCCCACGAATAGTTCTTATGCCGCTTGATGTAGATAATACACAGAAACATACCTGGATCATCTTCTGGTTTGATAGCTAAGTCGCGCCAGATTTCATCGTGCGGTGGTGGGTCACGCACCACCCACAAGAACCCTGACCCCACTCCTCTCGAGCGCGTGAGCGATCTCTCTCAGCTGCTTTGACGAGAACACCCCCATGCTCCCGAAACTCATAAACAAGACGCTTCAGCTCGGCTGCGAGTCCAGCCAGCTCAGGCAATCGTGCTTGCTGATGTGATCGTCGGCCGCCACGAGCGGCCCGATGCAGTACACCGGCGGAGTTCGACCGTCTGGCACGCACAGTCCCTCCGATATAGCTTTGACTGCTCTAGGCTCGAGTCCCTCGAACGTGTTGCTTATGAGCCCGGCGGACTCCGCCAGCCGCGTCGACGTCTCCAGGAAGTGGCCGTAGATTCTGCTGCTCCGGTCCAGAATTCTCGACGGCATGTGCTTCGCCGGAATGGGCGGTACGCCAGGGATGTCGACGTTGCCGTCGAGGTCTTTGAAGCTGGTGGTGGTGAGCTTGTGTAGGGCGGGGAGGTAGAGAAACGCCGCGAGAGGGTTCGTGCCGGCGGGTAAGTAAAAGTACGCAGGGAGGCGGAGCGCGGCGGCGACCTCGGCTCCGGAACCGTAGAAGAAGTCGACGACGAGCGCTTTGGGCTTCTGCGACGGCTTGGAGGCTGAGAGCAGCTCAGACAAGGCTTGGTGGAGGTTCGGGTTGCTGAGGCGGGCGTACTCAAAGTAGATGGCCGGGTCGTCAGAGAAGGCGGTGGGGGCGGAGGAGAGAGAGGGGGGGGGGGGGGAGGGAGAGGGAGGGGAGGTGGCGGAAGGCGATGGAGGAGGAGACGGAGGAGATGTAAGGGGTGATGAAAGGGAGGAGGTGGGGAGGGGAGGAGATGAGGACGGTGACGGAGAGGCAAGAGTGGCGGCGGAGGAGGGACTGGGCCAGCTCCACCAGGGACATGAGGTGGCCCCTTCCCGGTGATGGGTACAGCACTATGTGACATTTGTCTACCTTCTCCATTATAGGTTTGATGCTTCTGTGAGGCAGCCTTAGTCTTCCGCGGTGGCTTTATGGCCTCTTTCGGGACGCAAGCAATGGAGTGAAAATAAAGACCGGTAGATGGAAGAGTTGGAGATTTATGATTTAATTGTGATGGTAGTTGAAATAGGGTTCACTAAATCTTTCTTCCGATTAGATTAATACAATATCTTTCTCATTGGCTCTTTGCTAACCACCCTATAAAGATCTCCCCTCATTTTCTTTTCTTTTTTCTTTCTTTTTTTGTTTTGAAATTAGTGTACATATTTCTCACACGTATTGATGAAATTAATACAACTTCTTTAGCAATAGTTTCTTATGTTCAGGGTGTGTTTGTTTCACGGAAAATCAAAGATTTGGAAAATATTTTTCAAAAAATAAACACGTGTATCACTCATAAAAATGAATGAATGCAAAATATTTTCATTACGTTGAAAATAGTTAAGCATAAAGTGTTATCGATAATGAAAATATTTTTCGTTGATTAATTTTTCTAAAAGATACAAGCATTTATTTTTTGGAAAATGTTTTCCAAATCTTTGATTTTCCATGAAACAAACACACCCTGAGTATAGGATTCTAGTGAAGAAAAAAGATGGCTCCGCCAACATCTGTTTGAATGAAAAATTATCCGGTTTGTCCTAAACATATTGTAAGGACTCCAGTTCAGTTCCAAACATTTTGATTTCGTCAATCTAATTATTCCCTTCGATTTTCACCTAAAACCGTTGACGTTGCGGTCTAGTCATCGCCGACCATCTTACATGGCGCACCGTTATGTTAGCGATTAATGACGAAGATTGAGGGGGTGGAAAGTATTATATTAGAATTTAGCGCAAAAATTTAGAATTCAATTAATAAAATTAACAAGTTTATAATTGAATTTGCGTTTCTAGGCGGGGTTATAATTGATTTTACAATTTCCCCACTGTTCACCAATAGCATGTATTTTCAGGGAGATAAATACCCAATTAGCATATTGTACAGTGAGCTTGTTCAACTAGCTTTTCTTTTCCTTTCATAGTACTAGGTACATTCAAATTATCGGCAAGTATTTGTTATGAACTGATACTATTCAACATCTAATAATAATTTGTCACTCCATCTGTACGCCTTTCAAGAATCAATCTCAACATATTTGGCATTTCTCTTTGTTTTATAATTTTTTTTGATGTAGATAAGGTTGAAAGAATGAAATGTTAGAGATTCTTTTTCCTCTATCCAAGACATTGTCCGCATTTGGACCGAACCGGCCGGTGCTGGACGATTCCCGATTCCAATCTGTGAATATTGATCCGATTACCGATTCCAATTGTAGACCCAGCCACCTGAATTGGACTGAAATATCATTTTCCTCATGCCATGATAGAGAGGATAGAGGGAGAGAGATGGCCGCCGTGGCTAAGGAGAGATTCCCGGTTTATTTTTTAATTAATTTTTATTTTATTTTCTTAAGTGAGGAAAGTGAGTTTCTTTTTATTTTTGATTTTTTAATAATTTTTTTGTTTTATTTTTCCTTTTTCTCTTCCTCTGCCGGTCGCTAGCCACAAGAGAGGGATGAGCTCGCCGGATTTGGCAATGCTCAAGCTCGCCGGCCTCGGGCGAACTGGACCTCGCCGGATCTAAGGCCAATGAGCTCGTCCCTCGCCTATGGCCGACAACTGGCAGAGGAAGAAAAGAAATAATAAAAATTTATTAAAATATATAGAACAAATAATTATTAAAAATTTAAGATTTACAGAAATTGTCGATGTTAGCGCCGGCCGTAACAGGTGGGACAACTGGGCTCACGTCAGCAATTCCCGACCAAATGTCGACGCAGAAATCGAATGAGATTTTTCTTACCAAATGACGGAAATATTTTCCAGTTCATTTTCAAGTCTCGGCTAAACACCGAAAAATATTGTCATTTTCCTGAAAAATGACTTTCCATAAAACATTTTCCAAAAAATTACATTTTTCACGAAACAAACGGACCCTAAAAGAAGAAATGGAAAAAGTTGTGGGTAGCCATGCATTATTTGGCCCGGTTACGGGTAGAACCGGGAACCGAACTCGAATCGGCCGGTTTCGAAATTGCCGGTTTCAATGGTTTCAATATTTGAAAATCAGGGACAGTTTTCGGTTTCAGGCCCACCCGATGATCGATCACCCCTAGTTGTCCATTGAACTTTTGTGTGGTGAGATGCACGGTACAAGAGTTATGAACACGTGCCTGTGATCATAACGGACTTGCGATGGAGGATCTATTTCTTAGGAGACACGGAAGCTCCCGAGTTTAGTGATTTATCATGGGTAGCGAATATAACACCAAATTCCTTTATTTGGCTATCAAGTTTTTATTAAGTTTAAAACTTCCTACTAACTAATACCTGCCGCATGTAATTTCACATAAGCATATCTCTCTCTCTCTCTCTCTCTCTCTCAAGAAAGTATATGCCATCGGAGATCCTGTCAGCTTGTCACCATGGATTGGGTCCCTCTTGACCAATGGCAAGTTGAATTATACGAGACTTGGAAAAATTATCCAAATTTTTTTAAAATCATTGCACTTTGGTCAATTTAAGCTTCGTTTGTTTCACGAAAAAAAATTTCTTGAAAAAAAGTTTCCCCAATTTCTGATGCTTGGGGGGCAGGAAATATATGGTCAAGAAAAATGTTTCCAAGTCAATGAAGCATATCCTTCTAAATCTGGGGAAAATGATTTCTTTTTTTGAGAAAGGGAAATCATTTTCCCCTCTATCTTAGGCTCCTCTCTCGTGTAACTATCTAAAATAGAAAAAATCTTCCTTTCTATCTCCCTCTTCCTCCATTCCTCACGGTCTCTCTCTCTCCTCCATCCCCATCCCCATCCCCGTTCTCTCTCCTCACAATCTCTCTCTCTTCCACGCTTGATATTCCGATTCCAAGAGCTGCCATCTGGGGATGGATGAGCTCGCCAGATTTGGTGAGGCCGAGGCTCGCTTCGCCCTTCTTGAGCGAGGCCGACCGTTGCGACCTTGCCGATGGCGAGCTGGAACGGTCTCGCTAGTTCGTCTTCCATTTAGGGCTCTGAAGAATATTCAACAGATCTGGCTTGCTCTAGGGCTCCGAAGAATATTCAATAGATCTGGCTTGCTCTTACTCGAAGGAAACGATCTTGCTCTGATGGCTCGAACAACCCAAATCTGACGAGCCTCGAGCTCGCCGGCTGGTAGCGAGGCTCGGCGGCCGGTCGCCGTGGTCACTTGGGGCCTGTTTGGTAACATTTATGTTCCTCTAAAGTGATTCCGATTAAAATCATATTTTCTGATTCTGTTCCCTAGATGATTTTTAGAGAATCAGAACGCGTTTGATAACTACACAAATTTTTTGTTCCCGAACAGAAACGCATTTGATAACTGCACAAAAATTTTATTCCCGAAAACAACCAAGTGGCGAGAATTCTTTTCTTAAAATATTTAATCTTTTTTTAAAATGTTTTTAATTTTTTTTAATTGTTTTAAATGTTTTTAAATTTTAATTTTTTTAAAAAAATTACATATTTTTAATTTCCCCCCATTTTTTATTTTATTTATTTTTTAAAAAAATTGCATTTTTTTGAATTTTTCATATTTTTAATTTCCCCCTTTTTAAAAAAATTTTAACTTTTTTTGTTAAATTTTAATGCTTATTTTTAAATTTAATTTAAAAAAAAATGTGTTTAAAAAAATTAGTAGTTAGTAAATTTTCAAATCTAATTTTAATTTTTTTTTATATATTTAGAAGTTCACGTGGACTTAATCTTTTTAAAAGAACTGAGACTTTGTTCTTTTTTGTGATTCTCAAAAGTGTTCTTTTTTTCGAGAAACAACTTTTTTTTGTTTCTTATTTTTGGTCCAAAACTGTTCCCGAAAGCAGAATCAGAATCAGAATCATTTGCGTTACCAAACATGTTTCTGATCCTTTTTTGTTCCGGGGAACAGAAACGTTACCAAACATGCCCTTGGCAGCCGAAAAAGAAATGAAAAATAAAAAAGGAAAAACAAACAAGAAAAAAGAAAAAAGAAAAAAATAAGAAAGAAAAACAAAAGAGAAAAAAGATAACATAAAAAAATAAAAAAATTATTAAAAGACGTATACAGTGAAAATTGATTTTCCTTACCAAACGGTGGAAAATGATTTTCAGTTCGTTTTCATATTTCAGCCAAACATCGAAAAATATCGTCATTTTCCTGGAAAACGATTTTCTGGAAAACATTTTATAGAAATGCCATATTTTTTGTGAAACAAACAGAAGTTTAAACCTTTCGATTTTGCCAATTGAGTCATAAATCTTTTAACACTTTACCAACTGAGTTTATCTAGCCAATTTTAACCGAAAATCACTGATTTGGACGGCGTGGAGCCATGTGAGACGGTTGGCACTGACGTAGAATATATATATATAGAGCAAAGTATTAATTTTTTTTATAATACACAATTTTTTTTTTATTTTTCTTCATTTCTTTTTTTTAACAAGTATGGAGAGGGGCGAGGGTCACCGGCCATTGGCCTAGGGCTTCGCGGCCCTCGCCAGATCTGGGCGAGCGACCAGCGAGGGTCGACTGACCCTCGCCGGGCTTGGTAGCAAAAAAGGAAAAAGAAAGGTAGAAAACAATTAAAAAAGAACTCATAAATTTTTAAAAAAATTATAAAAATTGTCCACGTCAGCGCCGGTCGTATCACGCAGGACGACCAGTGATTTTCGGTTAAAATTGGCCGGATGGACTTAATTGAAAAAGTATCAAAAGGTTTAGGACTCAATTGACAAAATTGAAAGGTTTATGAATGGATTGGCCAAAGTGCATTAAGTTTAGAAATTTTTGGGTAATTTTGCATAGCGTCCGGTCATGGACTCACTCGAGTCAGTATTTCTTGTTGGATTGGGCCTGAGGGTTGAATGGAATGGACATGTGCGCGCGGGGGGCTTTTCTTTTTGGAGTATTACGTCTACTGTCCAGCTCGGGATTCCATAACTAGAAATTGTTGACGGTCGGGGTTATGAACCGCCATATGGAAGCCACCGCCGGAAGGTACCCTCAAAATTAACGTTGATTGGTCCTTCGTGGAAGGAGAAGATGAAGGTAGTGTCGCTTGTGTATATGCCAAAACGCCTCCGGGAAGATCGTTGACAGTTTTGCAAAGATGGTGAGAGTGTATTCTCCGGAGCAAATCGAAACCCTAGCATGTTGGGAAGCACTTCGCCACTTCAGTTCATGCTCTGACTTAAAGTACCAGTTTGAGTCGGACTGTAGCTCTCTGATAAATGCCCTCACAGATCAAGATAAGCTATCCTGGGAAGTAGACTCGCTGATCTGTGCGTGCAAAGCTCTGTTGAGCCACTTCAAAAGCATACAATTTGCCCACTGTCCAAGGGAAGCAAATCCAGTGGCGGATTGGGTCTCTAAGGCCCATAGACGAAATGAGCTCGCTAGTTCTTGGATCTATATAATCCCCCGAAAATCGTATGGGATTTAATACGTTCTGAGGCCCGTTTTCCATGTAATAGTGGTATCACTTAAAGCAATGAATGAAGCGGGTTTTTCCGACAAAAAAAGAGAGGTTATGAACCTCCTAAGCATCGATTGGTACCAATCGGAGGGAAATTAGGGTTTCTAGATTCCCATCGAAATATATTGCATCAAGAAGATCAAGTCCATTTGGATCGTTGATCATGTGGGTCTCACAGTGTACCCACATGCCACGTGACTAATGGACAATATGATTTTGGTCCACGTGATCTGTAGACCGTGCTATAACTTCTTAGGCCAATCATCAGTCCCTTTTTTCAAAGTTATCGATTCGATGGACGAAGCATTGGCGTTACAGATTTGAGGGAAATTGATATAGGACAATGAAAATGCATCTTGGTGAAATTTTTTTAAAAAAAAAAACTGAGTATGCATAGATACAGAGCGCAAATTCTCCAATTGTTTTATTTTTATTATCTTATATAATTTTCTTTGAAAATGAGACCTTGTTCTGTTTTAGGTCGAGGGAAAAGTGACGAGAGAACTCAAAGAGAAAAGTGAGAGATGTGATACTTCATTCTATTTTGTGATTCTCAAAAGTGATTTTTTTTCCAGAACCAACTTTTTTCTTGTTCTTGTTTTTGCTCCAAAACTGTTCTCGGAAACAGAATCAGAATCAAAATCGTTTACGTTACCCGACAGGATTCTCATCTTTTTTTGTTCCGAAAAACAGAATCAGAGAATCAGAATGGTTACCATACAAACCCTAAGTTTCACGTAAGTTTTCAGAGGTTTACACTTTACTTGTATAAACAAGCCCTACTTGAGTGCTCAGATAATTTAATTAGCTCGTGATCTTGTGTTTATGGCACTTAATGCATCTCAGCGAATGATTGTCACTGATGGTCGAAACTCTTTGAATCTTAAGGGAAAGAAATTTGATTCTGCATTTTGCTTAATATCTGATAGAATGTTCAAAATATTAAATCACGCTTTCATCTAACAACTTAAGCTTTTAGAACAGTTGGCAATACTCCGACCAAATCTAACATGGTATCAGAGCCAGTGTTGTCACTTTCGCGAATGTGTGTCCACCCCTCATTAGTCAAATTCCACGTGCGGCTCACTTGACAACGTATCCTAGATGCTTTTTTATATTCATGTGGTCTCCCTCCACCTATCAGCTTAAGCTTTTGGGTTGGACTTTCGAATATTGTATCAGAGCAAGAGTGATAGAATGTTTAAGTATTAAATCATGCTTTCATCTAACAGCTTAAATATCCCGAGTGAGATGTAGAATAAGATAAAGTATCCTAAATATCTCCATAATATACATAAATATCCTTAACATCCCCTCTTAAACACAAGTTGAGTTTAATCAAATCAACTTGAGTTTGAATAGTGTTCAAAATATTGGATCACCATGAAATCAAACATCGAAAATGGTCGAGAAACCAGCATTGCACAATGTCGGGCATGGTGGGCCTTGGCGCAGCTACACATTGGGTGCGTGTGTTGGCTCTAGGCTTTCATTGACGATGAGATTTTCAATATGTTGATCATCTGACGACGGCAAGTTTGGTGGTGGTATCGGCTTCTCGAAACGAGAAGTGAAAAGCCGATAATCAGAGGCATTAGAGCCGAATAGCATACATCCTTTGCGGTCGACTTTGCTGTCGGGACAATAACTAAATAAACGTGGTCGATACGGCTGGCGTGGCTACATCAAGCGAAATAAGCTAGGCACTGTTGAGCAAAGGTTAATGTGCGAAGATGCGTCTTCATGGCGTCGAGAAATACCTCCGTGAAATTTTAAAAAAAAAATCTCAACTTGGCAACGCGTCGCCAACGTCGTAACATGACCACCTTGGCACTTGGTCAGACACATATGAGGCACTTTAAAGAAGTTTGTCGAGAGGTGGGGATGAATTTATTTTACTATGGGCGCATGGCGCGCCCGGTGCACTGGGATTGCCTCATGAAAGGAGGCTCTAATACTAAGTTGAAACTAAGAATTGGAGAAATTTTATATATATGTTTTGAACAAAAATACACGAGCCTATTTATAAGCTTTAAACACTTGCTTCAAGATAGCCCCATTCATTACCCCCTTTTTGGCCATAATTACAAACGATGTATTTATGGATCTTCAAGTAGCGTAGATTGTGCCACAATTACTCTTCTCCTCGTACCATTCCGCTTTTAAATGAGTCCACCAACTTCGCCATCGCCACCCGCGACGACCCTCCCTCGCTCAACGCCTCCCTCGCCGCATTCCTCGTCTCCGCCACTCGCTCCCTCACCTCTCTACCTTTCTCCGAGCACATCAACTCGGTGATTCGCCCCGCCAACTCGTCCGTCGTCACCAACCCGCCTTCTGACTCGGCCACCGACAGTACCAGCTTCATCTCCCCAGCTAGGTACGCCCTAATCAGCTTGTGCTCTGCGTAGAGCGGCCAGACTATCATGGGCACACCGGCGCACACCGCCTCCATCACCGAGTTCCACCCGCAGTGGCTCACGAACCCGCCTACCGAGTCGTGGCTCAGCACTGCCACCTGCGGGGCCCAGGACTTCAGCACCAGCCCTCTGTCCTTGGTTCTCTCCGTGAACCCACTCGGAAGGATCGCATCCATGCCTGAAGAAAGAAAGAAAATTGTCGGGTGTACTAAGAAATCTTATCAAAATCGTGAGTGAGAGCTCATGAACTGAATTATTTGACTTCTGACCGTGATCCGGAGTCCACCGTAATATTATTGTACCACTTGATGTAGACAAGAGACGGAAACATACCTGGATCATCTTCTGGTTTAATAGCTAAGTTGCGCCAGGTTTCATCGTCCGGTGGTGGGTAACGCACCACCCACAAGAACCTGACACCACTCCTCTCGAGCGCGTGAGCGATATATCTCAGCTGCTTCGACGAGAACACCCCCATGCTGCCGAAGGTCATAAACAAGACGCTTCGGCTTGGCTGCGAGTCGAGCCAGCTCAGGCAATCGTGCTGACTGATGTGATCGTCGGCCGCCACGAGCGGCCCGATGCAGTACACCGGCGGAGTTCGGCCGTCCGGCAGGCACAGCCCCTCCAATATCGCTTTGACGGCCCTCGGCTCGAGCGCCTCGAACGTGTTGCTTATGAGCCCGGCGGATTCCGCCAGCCGCATCGACGTTTCCAAGAAGTGGCCGTAGATTCTGTTGCTGCGGTCCAGCATTCTGGACGGCATGTGCTTCGCCGGAATGGGTGGTACGCCCGGGATGTCGACGTTGCCGTCGAGGTCTTTCAAGCTGGTGTTGGAGAGCTTGTGTAGGGTGGGGAGGTAGAGAAACGCGGCCAGAGGGTTCGCGCCAGAAGGGAAGTAAAAGTACGCAGGGAGGTGGAGCGCGGTGGCGACCTCGGAGCCGGAACCGTAGAAGAAGTCGACGACGAGGGCTTTGGGCTTCTGAGACGGCTTGGAGGCGGAGAGCAGCTCAGACAAGGCTTGGTGGAGGTTGGGGTTGTTGAGGCGGGCGTACTCAAAGTACATGGCCGGGTCGTCAGAGAAGGCGGCGGGGGCGGAGGAGAGAGAGGGTGGTAGGGAGACGGAGGGGAGGTGGCGGAAGGCGATGGAGGAGGAGACGGAGGAGATGTAAGGGGTGATGAAGGGGAGGAGGTGGGGAGGGGAGGAGATGAGGACGGTGACGGAGAGGCAAGAGTGGCGGCGGAGGAGGGACTGGGCGAGCTCCACCAGGGACATGAGGTGGCCTCTTCCCGGTGATGGATACATCACTACATGACATTGGTCTGCTTCCTCCGTCATGGTTTCGCTGGTTTTGTGGATAGTTGTTGCGCTGCACTTAGGAGCTGCCCTCTCCCGCAGTGGCTTTATATACATATTGCATATACAAATGGGGTTCATCAAGAACTCTTTCTTCGGATTATTGGCAAACATTTCTTATGAATAGATCAAATTCAATGCGTAAAAATAATTTGTCCCTTCACCTTCGCGTGTACGTAGTTTGTGAATCAGTCTCCAATGTTTCTCTTTGTTTTATGATTTTCAGTTGTACAAAAAGTATTGCGGAATACAATGTAAAGAGATTTTCTTTCCTTTAATCCTAGACATTCTCCGCATTTGTAGTTTTTTTTTGTCACAAAGAACAAAACAGGTACCTTTACCAAAAAAAAAAAAAAAAAACATAACATGTACCATTAAGAAGCAACTCTACCATAACCCACCACCCACCCGTTAAAGGCAACCTTGGGGGTATTGGCAGTGTAAGTCCGTCCTCCTTACCTTACCAAGAGGTCCATCACAAAGAGGGCTAATGCATCACCAAGGATGTGTTGCCCATTGAATGAAAATATGAGTGAACCTTCCTCGTCAATCGTAAAATCTTTTACAGACCAAAAGAAAAATCTTAAAATCTTTTAAACTTATGTACGAAAGAGAGTGGGAAAAGGGCTGCCGTTCCCTGGATCAACTCACGTTCAGTTCTACTATTCTTCCCTGGACCAACACATTTTTTCTGTTTCCATGGAAAAACAGATCAACTAACGTTCATCAGGGAAAGGCCGGTTCGTGAAGGATCGCTTTCACGACAGAGAGAGCTCGAGAATCCACACTGTTCATCAGGGTACGGTTCGTGAAGGATAGCTTTCATATTATGTCACAAGAATGAGCAGCGATTGCGGAGGTGATTATCAATATAACATAGACTTTGCTCAAAAGTCAACAGCGTTCACTGAAGTGGATCCCCTCCTTTCGAATCATTTTAAGGTGCATCTGCTAGTCTATAACATGATGCCTCGTCAATAAGAGTCCTTCAAAAAATTGCATCTAATAATACATATTCTACACAAACTATCCAATATTATAAAGAACAAGGAATATTACATACATCGCCAACTTCAGTAATTTTCTGAAAATATTCTCTGAAGATCTTTGAAGAACTCGGACACCATCACAATGTGCAGCAGCATTGTGACGTTTATCATGTGCGCAAACAACAGCAGGCAAAAAAGAGTAATGAGCAAGACCAGAAGCCAGAGCTCTATTGCTTCTCAATATAAAATTCACGACCAGCGACTTCATTAACAATAATACATGTATTACCAACAACTACCGTTTTTCTATGGGAAGGCATTTCTACAAGATTCAGACGCAATCCAGAAAGCATGATTCATGAAACTAGAACAGAAGCAACGAAAATGTAAATGGGCAAGACTTCTCTCGTAAAGTTACAAAGGACCACGAGCCTAATACTCCCATTTCTTCACCTCCATACCTTCAGGAGGACTTCCCTCTACCTTCTTCGACCCCACTTCTTTCCAATTTGTGGACAGGACTGTTCCATTTGACTCCACCTGTTAAATGCATCATTACAGGTATGAGCAAAATCTAGTCAACACAATTGTATTTGTGGACAGGACAGTACCAAACCTTTGCTGAAAGCCTCCCCAGTGAGGAAAATATGCAATATCAAACACGAAGAAAAGATGACCTTTGCATGCCCGTCATGAAAGGAACTAAATGTACACAAAATCATGTCATGTATAAGCTACAGCTATAGAAGATAATCCAAGAGCCTTCAGTCTTACAAATGATTTTCTCATTGCTCTCCTTGTGTCTTCATCCGCATCCTTGTAGATATCTTGGAAAAATTTGTTCAAAGCTGCATCCCCATCCAACTTTTCTTCTTTCTCCTAAAATGCAACCAGCAAAAAGTTACCTCATGTCAAATGCAATTCTCCGCTACAAACTGTTGTAAAAACGAACCCTAACTCTAGCTTGAGATAGATAAACGAGAGATCAGGTTGACGACAAACCTCCTTCTTTACTTGAGCTTCGAGCTTATCCCAGTCTACCCTTTTCGGTTTTGATGTTGGATACGTGGGCCTCTGAGATCCAGTGCCTGTGTGTTTCATTTAGCATGCTCATCAATAGTTAAATCTCCCAAACTATTCAACAGTATAAGAGGAGGTAATCTTTCTTCTGGACAGCCATCCCCAGACATGGTGGATAAATCATGTACAACCCGTCAATGGTCCAATGACCAAAACCAGTTTGTTAGTGCTTAAATAAATTTTTTTCAAGAGTTGCCGTGTTCCAAAGATGCATAAGTTTCTTGTTTAAATGAACTTGCTTGTTTGTAATACATTTTAAATTGGTACATCACTAGACATATATAGAGAATGCCCCTAACAATCTCCTGGAGTCCAAGGCAGCATTTAAGTGAGACAAATTAGCAGCTAATTATCTATCTCAGTCTAACTAATAACACTTTCATAATGAGTTAAGTAACAATGTGTACCTTCAGAATGAGTTGAGTAACAGTCTGTACCTTCAGAAATTTTATAGAAGTTAGCAAATCTAAGGTAATGTTGCAACATGTCAGGTATGAATCCACAAATTCAAGAGGAAGGGTGGCCTTTTTTTTTTTTTTGCCAGGGGAAAAAGAATTTCAGGAGGTTTGACAAGCTGAATACAAGCAAGAAACAAAATGTGGAGCACTTTCACTATAGGTACGAAAGAAAAGCGGAACATGTACCTGAAACTACAGTAACTTTTTTAGGAATTGTGCTGTCCTTGCTAAATTCGAGAGAAGTCCAGTTTAATGGCTCAGCTTTAGCAAGGCGGACTTCGATTTTGCTAGGCAAGACATCATATCTGCACTTCTCCGGTGCAATCTGTTAAAAAAGGAATCAGAACGAAGCAGAGTAAAAAAGAAACTGGATAAAAATGACCAGTAGAAAGTACATTCGCTAGACTTGACTTGGTACTCGAGGAAAACTATAAGGCCCTAGTGATCCCATTGAAGATTTCGAATGAGAATCCTGTCTCAAGAAATTTAACCCAAGAAAATCAACTAATTAATGCATAATTAGTGCCTTCTCATATATGTGATAAGACCTATCACAAAACGACCAACTCACACATTTAAATGTATTGGCCTCTTAGCCTATATTTCAAACAAGTAATTTTTAACTTAGTTTCCTTCCAAAATTTTGAAAACTGAAAAAAAAAATCTAGTTTAAAAAATTAAGAAAATTATGTATGAGTTACTATGTCAAGGTTAATATATTTTGAAAGGTTTTTTAAATATCTGTTAACTTGCAAAAGACGCAAGATTAGATTAAAAAGTTACAGTTTAACGTAAAGATCGCTACAAACAAACAAATTATAGAAGCTACTCTGCTACAAATTGCTGGGTTACACACCTTTCCAAATAGGCGGGGTTGAAAATGATACGCATCCTCATCAGGGACATGAATGATAACGCTAAGCTGCAAAGGACATCAAAATCAAGTCAATCTCCATCCTATTTTTCAAGCAGAAAAATGAGCAATAAGTCCAACATCGATAAGCAAGAAAGAAAACCTATGTGATTAAAACCTTACAATTTGTTCACCAAAATCAACCGCAACATTTTGAGCTGGTATGCCCTTTGCAAATATAGTTATAACCACTTCCTCAGGCTTCTGGTAGAATTCATGCCTACACTTGCAAAAGACAGCAATCAGATTACTGGTAAGCCTGCTTAACAATGGAAAGGGCATGCATTCTAAGATTTATTCTAATGGATGCTATAAAGGCTTTTTAACCGGTACAAGCATAACAATTGCGAAAGCATCACTAATGATAAGCTGCAAACTTCCAGAGTCCAGAGTTGGCACCATGACGATTTTGAAACTAACAGAACAAAAGTGCAGCTCGTATACAATTGATCCGAAACAAATTCTTCAGCATTAAGCATAAAGCGTATGACCTGTATTTCTGTTTGACATTCAACTGCGAAGTCGCCTGATTGGGAACCCCATTCACAATCTGACCACTTTCCTGATCACTTTCCACAGATACCACCTCGGTTGAGGCCTTTTCAAGTGGTTGGTCAAGTAGATCACCAGATTCCTCTAAAACATAATTCCACATAGCAGTTGATCATTAAGATGTCATTCAATTTCCACCATGTGAAACAAATCATCCACAAAGATCAGTACAAACACGCACACTCATGCATGAAAGGTGCCTAGATCATGTGACAAGTTTGGCTCGTTCTAGGGGAATAACAACGAGCTCAGCTTACTCATGCAACTGAAATAGATTCTGATCAAGTTCAATTAGCTCCAAAACTAAATTAAATTAATTTCAATCCTCAAGCTAAAAAAAACTCGAGCAGCTTGAGCACCTAATCAAATGATGGGTTTAGGATCTCTTTTAAATAGATTTTCACAAACTTCTGTATGAAGCATGACTATCACACTGCTTCTCATTAGTATAACAAATTGAGAACCCAAGTTTGAGCTCAACTCAAGCTCATATTAATTGACTGGAGACAAGACGAGTATCTTACAAAATGAACCTCAAGATAACAAAATAAGCTTCATTTAACTCAAAATACTGAGCTTTTATTTCTCAAGAGTTAAGTTCCAAAAATATATTGTGCATCCACTTGTCTCAATCACACATTTATGCAGATTCATTCATCATCAAAGTGATTTAGCTGGTCTAGTACCTGCAATACGGTCGTCACACTTTTTGATTAAATTGGTGAATCTTGCATCCCCAGGAGCCAGAGAAGAACCTAATTCACATGCTGCTTTGGCGGTCTGATACTCTTCAAGCTCATAACAAGCATTGCTGAGAGAGCAAGCAAGTGAATATCAGCTCTCAACAGACAGCATAGCTTTACAAAAAAAAAACAAAGATGATCCAACTGCAAGTTCTAGAGCAACTTTACATGCATTACTTTATAGGGAAGCATGTGAGATAAGATATTCCAACTATCTTTTTATCCCACACACATGTACACGACCTTCTAAAGATTCAGTGAAGGCGAGAATGGAATTAAAGACAATGAATAGTCACAACGCATGAAGCATGAAGTCTTGACCTTTTTGATAATAATGAAAAACAAGTTTCAACACACAATGATCACAATTAACTGATAAATGGTCAATCCAGATGTAGAAAAGGTTAAAGAGGGCATTGAGTGATACTAACCCCTTGCGAAAGTATGCTTTAGACAATGAAGGATCTATCTGGATTGCTTTGTTTGCATCAGCAACAGCCTCTACAGAGGATCAGATCGACATAATTAGTAAGCAGGGAGGGCTACGTAGTATTCTAAACAAGACAAATTATGCCCTAGCTAACAGAAAACACATGAAGACCAATAAGAGTAAGGTTCTCTCTTTTTCTCCACCCTTTCTTTATTTCGCGCCTGTTTTCTCCGAAACAAGTAAACTGGAAAAAGGGAAAAAAAAAAAAGGGGTTATGCAGATAGTATCGAGAAAACAACACGAAGCAACCAATAAAGCGCAATCTCAGACGGACGGATGTGCTAGCTATATACGAATCCCGCAATCGCGAATTTCACATCCTGATACCAATTGCATGTAAAACCCCGAAACAGCGATCTACAAACACAACATCAACTGATTTCTCGATTACTTGAACATGAAATCAAATAAACCAAAGACTCGACAAAAGAATGGTAGAGAGGGAACAAGTGTACCGGTGAAGTTGCCGAGTTTAAGGTTGGCCTGAGCGCGGTCTGCGAAGAGCTCGGCGTTATTAGGGCTGAGGGAGATTGCTTGAGTGTAGAGGTTGACGGCGAGTTCGAAGTGGTCGTCGATGAATGCTTCCTTCGCTTTGGTTTCGAGATCGGACGCCATGGCCGAAGGATCTGAGGAGCAGAAGACTCTAGAATCGAACCAAAGAGAGAGGAGAGAGACTGGGCAATAGAGATGGCGAAACGGAACAACAGGACGATGATTGACTTCAATAGGTCGTGATATTAAATGTAAAAATCCTCTAAAATACGATTTTATTTCCAGACCCTCCTCCTCCAGCAAAAACTGGGGGGCTGAAATGGTAATTTCCCGTTGTAAAATCGCTAATCTGAAATAGGAAAATAATTGAAATTAGATATCTCTTCAAATAAAGTCTCGGTAAAATCTTCCGATTTCCTCTCCCTAAAAATTTAGCCAAAAGAAATATTCGCTGTCCTCTTTTGTTTTACGTTTCCCCCTTGAATTTGTGATTTATCTTCTCTCTTCCCATTTGATATTGTAATACAACAAAAGGGAAGATTTTGTGTGGCTTTTTTAATACCTCAAATTATTTATAAAAAGAAGTTTATTTCTCTTTTTAAAAGATTTTTCTCACATCGTCACATGCCGATACTAAATCCTAAAAACGGGTTGAAGGCACTTAAATCTAATTTATAACTCGGCATTTATATTATATGCGTTGAAATATCCCACGTCATTCGACTATAAAATATATATATGTATATATATGTGTCTGATTTTATTGATTTAACCTTTTTGGTTAGATTTATTCAAGCCTGTTTCTATCCCTTTTGCATTTGCTCCCACTCCTCTCATCAAATTTCACGCGATATTCCTAATCCAGCTTGTTTATGAGAGGGGCTCGTTAAAATATCCCATCATTTATATACTCACTATATATGTGTGTGTGTGTGTGTGTGTGATGAAGACCACGTGGGATAAGATTATTTTTTATTGGGCTTTCATTACACCACTCTCCCTTGGCTGTTTCATCGGGTAAGACAAGGGATTCCGGTTGATAGACCAAGAGCATGTAAACTACCATAGAATGCCTTATGGCATCGAACATATTTTGTAGGATGTGTTTGATTCGCGAAAAATGAATAGTTTGAAAAGTATTTTTTTTAAAATGATCAATTGTATCGCTTACAAAAATGACTGAATTAAAAGTATTTTCATCATTTATGCTATTATTTAGACATAATTTGGGGTCGATGATAAAAAAAATTATCGATTAAATTATTTTTCGTGCAACAAACGAAGCACTATTTAAATTGTAAAAATAGAAGAAACAATGATCCAATAGAAGCTTGCATTTCAATTCTCTCATGTATTGGGGGTGTTCAAGTAGATAGGACAAACGTGAGTCAAACTTCTGCCGCACTTTTAGCATATTTTCAAAATTACTTAGGCATATCGAATAGCTTTTCTCCTTTTTGAGCTTAGATTGCACAGAGATCATTTCAGCGAGAGAGTATTGTCTAAGCTCCATGTTACATTCAAGAAGTCATGGACATCATTTTCAATCTCTTTTGGGTTTGATTTTTTAACAACATGAGCGAAAATAAATACGAATTACATAGATTTGATCACTTCATTGAAGAAGTCATGGAGACCGTCTTCAATCTCTCCCTCAATCAATGGGTTTGGAGTAGACTTACTGATTGGGCGGGTTTAGGCGAGCTCAGGCCGAGCGTGCTCGGGTCCGAACCTTTGATGTATATACATTTTAAATGTCAAAGTGAAATTATTAATATAACAGAATTTTTTAATTAATATATGGGTGGGCCGGGCCTGCTTCAAGGCCCTTGTCCAACACCTCTCTCCCCCCAACCAAAAACAAAAAGAAAAGAAGCAAGCCTCAGAAATCTAGCCAAGCCCACGTGCCGCTTGCCAATTGATCAAGTCTACTTGGGAGGGGAGACCAATGTCCTTCTAAATATTAGGGGTAAATTGTTCAAAAGTTCCTAAAACTATTAAAAGATGGCCAATTAAGTCCTAAGTTTTTTAATTTGGACAATTTAGTCATAAATTTTTTGATGATTTGTTAAAGTAGTCATTCCAGCCAATTTTGACAAAAAATTTACTAATGTGAACATTTTTTTTAAAAAAAATTCTCTGAAGGTTTTTATCTTTATTTTCTTTTTATTTTTTTTCCCTTTATTAGATTTTTGGTCGGTGAGGTCACTAGGGCCTTGTTTACTGGCCACAGGTGAGGGCGTTTGCTGGAAATTAAAAAAATAATAATAAGTAAAAAATGAAGAGAATTTCAACATCGGCCATGCCACGTAGGACGGCCGACGCTGACTGAGTATCAATGTAAGATTTCCCAACCAAATTGGCCGAGATGATTATATTGGCAAATTGTCAAAATGTTTATGAAAAAATTGACAAAATTAAAAAGTTAAGGATTGAATTGATCGTCGTATAACAGATTTATGACTTTTTGGACAACTATCTCAAAATATTACTATAAGGCTCTTATACTTGCAATGTGACACGCGACTTTAGTCTAATTACTCTGTGCCAGTCAAGACCTGATAATCTTAAAATTGATAAGTTACTCGCAATAGTTTCACCAAATTGTTAGAGGTTCACAATTCACTTGTATAAACTAGCTCCACCAGAGTGCTAGATATCTTAATAAGTTTGTGTTCACGTGTTTATAAAACTTAATTTGTATCCGTAAATCGGGTCACTGACCGTCAAATCTCGTTGACTTATTGGGAAAATCACATGTTCCTCGAAAAGATAACAAAATGAGTGAAAATGCCGATTATAAAAAGGCTTTGACTTTTCCAAAAGGAAATACTCACTTTTTTTGGAAGTTTCAAAATGGCACTGAGTTTAAAGCGGAGCCGTTTTCTTAAATAAGCACCTAAAATGAATATTATCTCAAATAAAGTTCTGAAGTTACTAACTTAGTCTCAAATGAGGGGGCCCAACTCGTTGGCCAGTCAAATTTTCGCCGATGGACTTATTTCAATGATTAGAGCTTGGCAATTTTGTCCAAAAATGATACTCGGGTAAAAAATAGGTAAACCCTAAGAACGAAGGATCCCAAATTGAATTATAGGGCTCTTCAAGGAATTTCTTTCGTTTCCACGTTACTCTTCAATTCTCAGTGTTAGTGTTAGGAAAATATGACGACCGAATGATAGGAAAAAATGGAATCAGACTTTGAAGCGTGAATCCACTTTCTTTAAGGAATTATTTGCCCCATAATGTTGTTAATGGCTACCGACGTAAATGGCCGACAAGGGTGGGGCATGGCTAGCGGCGGTCGTCAAGGCTCGGCCATTGGCCGGTGACCCCCGCCGGCAATAGGCGAGGGCCACCACTAGCGGGGGCGGGCCTTGGCGACCCCCGCTGGCTATGCCCCACCCTCGCCCCTAGTCCTCCCCCTCTTTTAATTTTTTTTTGTTAATTTTTTAAGCGTATTTTTCAATTTATTTTAAATAAAATTTGTAATTTAATAAAATTAGTTAATTTTGATTTTTTAAAATATAATTTAAATAAAAGTTGTATTAAAAATCGAATTTGAACCAAAATAACGTCTTTGACCAAAAAAAAACCAAAATGACATCATCTTAGCCATGTCATCACCACATATGAGAGAGAAAATATTAAAAAGCGTCAGCATTTTTCATTAGTCCAAGTGGACGGAGTTAACATAAGGACTCAATTGCACCAATTTGACGAGTTTTACGATTTGATTATATTTTTTCTAAGTTTTAGGACTCAATTCCACTTTCGTAACAAGTTTTAGGACATCTATTGCACATGTCATTTTCTTTTGAATTTTCAGCTTTTTATTTTTTTAAACTAATTAAATTTGTATTTTAATTTTTAATTTTTTTTTTCAACTTTTAGTTTTTTTATTACCGACCGGACCTCTGGCGAGCCACGTCGGCTTTAGATATTAACAAAAAAATGCCACGTTGGAATTCCGGCAAAGCATATCAGAGTTGGCACTTAAGTGATTATTTTTTTAAAAATTTGTCACTGAAGTAATCATGACGAAACTTTTGGCACTAAAATGAGCATCGTACACAACTTTTGGAGCACTAAAGTTTTGGAGTACTAAAGTGAGCGCCGTACACGACTTTTGGCACTCCTAATGTTCTTCTCCCTTGTATAATTTTTAGCCAATGGATAAACCGGTGTTTTGCCAGATTTTTTCATCAATTTGATTTGGGTAATTTTCGCAGTTCGGATTGATTTCCACTTCTTGAAATTGTTCGTGTCAAAAATTTTAAAAGGTTCAACGCAGTTATGCAATTTCTTCTATGAAATCTTGGACTGCTTCGGAGTTGTTCGAAGGTTATGATCCCAAGTATTGGACTCTTGCATACAAGTTCATTGGCCAAAATTCATTCTACATGTTCGATGAACGCCTAAATGCCATCAGCATGCACAATCACAGGAAAAATGAGTTCAATTAGCCATATCATTCATTGTTTAACCTAGGGGTGTCAATGGTCCAGTTCGGTTCGATTTTCTTGAAAAATCGAATCGAACTGAACCATTAGGGTGTAAGTTTGAACCGAACCAAATCTCCTTCTGAACTGAATATGAACTGAACCACAAATCCCGTTCGGTTCAATCCGGTCCGGTTTTTTATTTTTCTTGCTTGATCAACCAAAAATATGAACTGAACCAAAAATCCAATTTGTTCACACGATTGGATTATCGTATTTTTAGGTCTCCAATTTTTTTTCATGCTTGATCCGAGAATTATGAAAGTCCAATTAGAATTTGGCCGGTTGAAGCCTCATTATAGTCTGTCATTACTCGAATCGATTTGATGTTTCATGCGGTTTGTGGACTGAATGTATAAAAATCATGTCTCATACCTTGCAGATTTTCCTGAACAGTATTGAGTGTCCAAATTGTTGTTTGGATATTCGGTTTTGCTATGATTTCTCTCTATTTTGATTCCCTTTCCACTTTTGAATTCTGAGCTCCCATAATGGCTTTGGTCGTGTATATGTGATGGTTGGCAATTGATGACGGAAATTTTGTAGTGGCCGGAGACTCGGAGTAAAACATGTGTACGCGGTTATGAGTATGAACGGCGCATATATGGTTCTGGCGTGCATGAGCTCCGTTGTTCAATTCGCGTAACTATGTGCAAGTATTTGGTTAGTATCAGAATACATGATGATATGCGTATTGCGTTCGTGAGCGCGGAGTTTTGGTCTGGAGTTTGGCTGTGTTTTGGTTGGAGTGTTTAAGTGTATGCGGAGTTGGGGACAACAATAGAATGAGTAAAGGAAATAAAAGAAAGTTTTCCTTACCAAATGATGAAGAAATGTTTTCCAGTTTATTTTCAGATTTCAGTCAAACACAAAAAAATACTGTCATTTTTCTGAAAAATGACTTTCTGGAAAATATTTTACAGAAATATCGCATGTTCCGCAAAACAAACATAACCTTATTCCAGTTTACTACGTCGAGCGTATGCAGTCATTTATCTTTGTGGGACGAACATTTTCCAAGGGTCTTCATGGGTGGCGCACCAAATCTCAATCATTGATTTATTTATTGATAATTTTTTCATGTATCAATGATTGAGATGATTAAGGAGTCGAATGAAAGCGCGTGCATAAGAAAAGATATTCATGCTAGACGTGTCAAAATGGATTTTGAATTCATTTTAAACCCATATTCAACTAGATGGGTCATATATGGGTTAGTCAAGTTTTAATAAATGTGTTTAAGCTGTAATTTTAATTATATAATGAGTTGTAAATTGGTTTGTCCTGAAATCCATTGACAACCCATTTATTTTATAAAGATTATTAGTTGAGTCAAAACATTCATGATATGTCATCCTCTTGAACAGTCTTAATATTTTATAGGGATATGTTCATTAGAAGTCCTAAAACTTGTCACGAAAGTGCAATTTGTTGAGAAAATCTTCCCTCTGAATATTTTGATTCTGACAAAACTATCCTTCTTGTGAGAGAATCTGGTTAATGCAAATAATTTTTTATTGCAAGGATGAGCATGTGAACAAAAACTTATAATGTTCCAAAACCGGAGTTCAGACTCAAGGAGTAGTCGTCGCGCACTTGCTTCTGAGATAGTTGAAGTCTAGACTTCAGAAGGAGGTTCGTGTTGCCTCTGAAGACTTCAGAAAGAGGTTCGTGTTGCCTCTGAAGATTTCAGAAGGAGGTTCGTGTTGCCTCTGAAGACTTCAGAAAGAGGTTCGTGTTGCCTCTGAAGACTTATCTCGAGAAGATTTATGTGACACGTCAGCAATGACTTTACAGAAGCTCAGAGTCACTATTCTAATCTGTTCACATTTAGAGAGTCTTTTTGGTTCAGAAGACTATTTCTGAACAGCGTTCAGATTCTGAAATATCTCACTACCAGAATCTGAAGACCCACATTTGGCAGGTTTCCGGTTTGGCCACATCTTTTTATGGAAGTCTGTAAGATTTGATTGACAGGATTATTTTCCAATCAAATCAGGAGAATATCCTTGATTGGATATTACCTTCCATAGACAAGATATCTTGGAGATTTGGATGAACTCTATTTGTGGAAACTGAAGATTTGGTTGTATGTGCGACTGAATCTGAAGGGTTCAGACTCTACTCCAATGGCTACTAGATCTTCCCATATACAGTCTCGGTCAATCAAGATTGATGGCGTCCAATCAGATATTGAGGAGCGATCCTTCGGAGGACCTTGGTAACGGCTAGTTTGAGGTTGAAGGAGTATAAAAGAAGATCAATGGTGACTATTACAGAGAGAGTTCGCGAACTTTAAATTCCAAAGTACTGAGTTGTTCAGATTCACATTCTCTTGTTCTTGTGAGCTTAAAATTCTTATTCTTGAGAGGTTCCTTTGTAAGAGTGATTAAAGTGACAATTCTTGTAACCTTTCAACGACTCATAGTGGAATCCAGCCGATCGACTGTCATCGTGGGAGAGTGGACGTAGGCTTGTTAAAGCCGAACCACTATAAACATTGCGTGCAAATTCTCTTTCCCTGTATTCCTCTTACTGCATTTAGTTTGTCTGCACGTCTTTTTACTGATCATATTCAGTTTACGTTCTAAACCTTTTAATTTCCGCATTAAACACCAAAAGTGTTCAGAATCACCTATTCACCCCCTCTCTAGGTGATATTGCTAGATTCAACACAATTGAGTCCAAAAACTTGTAAAAAGTGCAATCAAGTCCTAAAACTTATCAAATTGGTTCAATCGAGTCCTTCTATTAACACCGTCAATTTGTCTAACGAAAAATGCTGACGTGGCATTTTAAAATTAATTTTCTTATCCTACGTGGCATTTCTAATTATTCTATTTTTCGAAATCTTATTTAAATCAAATTAAAAACTGAAAAATGCTAAAAAAAATTATTTGAAACAAAAAACAAAACTGGAAAAAAAAAAGAAAAGGGCAGGGCCTCGCTGGTGAGGCCCTGCCGCCGCCATTGCCCATTGCCGGAGGGGCAGACGGAGGTTGCCAACCCTGAGCGAGGGTGGCCGGCCCTAGGCGAAGGCCGGCAAGGCTCGCTAGGAGCGAGTGAAGTCTCGCCCAGATAGGGGTCGAAGAAACCCAGATCTGGCCAGGCTTGCTAGGTACCCGTCCCCATCGACCTCCACCTTCACCTCCTCCTTCTTCAACCCCGGGAGGTCGTCCAAGAACACGTGGGCCTCCGGGGTCTCCTTCTAGTCGGTGGGCGTGTTGAGCATCAGGCGCTTGTTGACCATCGACAGGAACTGATCCAAGATCTCGTTCCCCATGAGATGAGAAATCACAAACATCGTTCGTCAATGGCAGGCACTCGAATGCTGAGCTGGGCAAGCACTGGCCTGTGTGAAGCAGCGTCCAATTAGCAAGATTTGCCATTCTTGTATAGCTCAACAAGTGAGAAGTTATAGGGAGGAATACGCCACTCGAATGCCGCAAAATCCCACCGCTTTCGCTAGAGTCTTGAACTCTTTCTCGGTCCTCTTTTCCCCTATCGAGTCCATGCCCCGCATGAAGACGTACATCTGAAACAGGCTTCGGGCAGCGAGATTGGCTTCAGGCACTTCCGGAATCTGGGTTTCTTCAACCTAGATCTGGGCGAGGCTTCGCCCTAGCCTAGCGAGCCTCGCCCGGGGCCGGCGAGGGCCGGCCACCCTCGCCCATGGCTGGCGACCTCTGCCGGCCCCTCCTGTGATGGGCAGTGGCGGCGGCAGGGCCTCACTAGCGAGGCCCTGCGCTTTTCTTTGTTTTTTCCAGTTTTGTTTTTTGTTTCAAATAATTTTTTTAGCATTTAAGGTTTTAAATTTGATTTAAATAAGATTTCGAAAAATAGAACAATTAAAAATGCCACGTAGGATAATAAAATTAATTTAAAAATGCCACGTCAGGATTTTTCGTTAGACAAATTGATAGTGTTAACAGAAGGACTTGATTGAATTAATTTGACAAGTTTTAGGACTTGATTGCACTTTTTTCAAGTTTTAGGACTCAATTGCACTTTCGTAACAAGTTTTAGGACTTCTGGTGAACATATCCCTATTATATATATTTTTGAATTTTTGAATTTTTTTATAGTTTTTTCTGTTATTTTATTTTTTCTTTGTCGTTCTTTATTTTACTTTTTTTTTTCCTAAAAAGTATGGCAAGGGTCGTCGGCCGACCCTCGCCGACCACAAGGCGAGGGCTACAAACCCTTGCCTAGAGGCTGTCTGGGCAAGGGCCTGCCAAGCCGCGAAGATCTAGGTGAGGGCTTCGCCAGCCTCGCAGCCCTCGCCCAGAGGTCGGCAGGCCCACGCTGGACTTGAAGAGAAAAAGAAAAATAAAAAGACTATAAATTCAAAAAAATTATTAATTTAATGTTTTTTATTTTTATTTTAAATTATTCAAATTATCCATAGTGTTTTAGCAATACAATTCTTTTAGAAATTTATAAGAAACAAATTTTCATAGATTAGAGTAAATATGAAACTGTTTTAGCATTATGGGTCGGGTCGGGTCGAGGAATTTGCAATGCAATAAATGGGTCATAAACGGGTTATATGGATCAATTTGAATCGGACCATTTATGACTAGATCCAACCCACCCGTTTGATTCTTCCTAATTATTTAGTGTTTCTAAATCAGGAGAACATTTTGTGCAAAAATAAAATAAAATAAAATCAGCAGAACATTAATAGGGTTGTCGTTGCTCCAGGCTCCTAAATTGGTGACTTTATATAACGTGGAATTAATTAAAAGAAAAAAAAAACTACTTCAAGATGGCAAAATGGAAGAAACACCGGTACCACTCTTTTTGGCCATGAGATATTTAAACAGGAACAAGAACGATGCAGTTATTGATCTTCGAACAGTGCATAGAGATAAACTATCGTCAGGACGATAAATCATTATCCCTTGTGTTCTTTGGAAAACGATGCAACAGTATAAAGAAAATTTTCTACAAATGATCTCATCTATCTTGATTTTCTACAACTGATCTCATACACAGCTCGCCGGCCAGTGGGAAGAAAAAAACAAAAAGAAAGAGAAAGAAAATAAATAAATAAATAAATAATTTGGAAAATATCAAAATAATATTAAAATTTGTCCAAGCCAACATAGACCGATCAAATGGACTGAATTGGCACAAATGTAAAAGGTTTAGGACTCAATTGAAAAAAAAAGTATAGAACTGAATTGACACAATTGCAATAGGTTTATGGTAATTTTCCCCTTTCATGTGAGCTTCGACTTTATTAGAGTCTACCATTTTCTTGATGGATACAAGAGCCTCTAAGATCCAGTGCCTGTGAGTTTCATTTGGCATGCTCATAGATAGTTGAATCTCCTAGATTATTTAACAATATAAGAGGAGTTAATATTTGTACCGGGCAACCATACTCAAACGTGGTGAATAAATCATGTACAACCAGTCAAAGCACCAATGATTAAAAAAAAAAAAAAACAGCCTGTTAGGGCAATAAATAAAAATGTTGCAAGACTCGAAAGTTTGCCATGTCCCATTGAAGCATAAGTTTCATGTTTAGATGAATGTGTTTGTTTGTAATATACTTTGAATTAATATATCCTGCACCAAGCAGTGATAAATATCACGTCACGAAAATGGCGAGATTAGCTTGACCGACTAGTGAAATGAAATCCAGATATGAGTGCGGAACGAATCGACGCATTGATCAGATCTTTGGCCGATCAAACTAACCTCAACTTTCATGAAATTTGGAACCAAAAAAAACTTTCATGAAATTGATGTCAAATGAAAGATATGAAAGTCTTTTTCAAGTTAGGCTAAATTAGGATAATCAAGGTTAATATTGGCCAAAAATTGCTAACGTGGACGCCGGTAGTATATATGGCATGACTGACGTTGACGTGCATGAGGAGAGGGGGTGACCGCACATTTGAAGGATAGGACTAATCCAGGATCCTGCCAGTAATCAAGAGTGTCACATAATACACCCTAATATTTTTATGGGCCTGAGCTTTGTCAATGAATTTGAGAAATCACGATAATGAATGATAATACATATATGTAATAATATATGCGTGTATGTATGTATCTTTCTTCATAAAATTTCAATATTATACATTGACAAATTTGTACATCTTCATTTTGCCCCTGGTATGAAATCCTTTAAATTTGAAAGGTTGCCCTGCATAAAAGAAAAGTTTGCAAAATTGCAATTGATGTGGCCTTTGACGATTTAGAAGTAAATTGAAACACGCACGGCATTAACAAGACAATGATGATTGTTGACATCTGATTTTTGGTCAGTTTTATTTTTAGAAAATTCATAAAATTACAAAATCAACTTTGGAAGCCTTGGCCAAGCCTAAGGAACCATTTTTGAACAAAAATAATATTTCATATTTTTTGCATTTTTTTAATATTTTCGGAAAATAGAAAAATACTTGGAAAATCATGAAAAATAGCATTTGAGGCCAAAAAAAATACATAAAAATATCCAATATTTTTATTTTTATTTCCTTTTCATATTTTCCCTTTGAAATTTGGAAAATTTGATTCGAGATTATATGTTTCTTCTTTGAACATAATCCCCAATTAATTCAAAAAATAGCATTTTTAAATTTTTATTTTCCCATTTTCACATTTTTGGAGTCGTGACATCCCACTCTATTACCGAAAATTACTATTAAGTCCAATTGTTCAAGGAATTGCTCAATTTAGGCTAATTGGACCAAGTTGAACTGAAATTTTTCAATTTAGTCCCTGGGAATTGATTAAAATAAAATTAAACTTTTTCCAGGGACTAAATCGAAATTCTAAGCCCGTCACCCCCTAGTTTTCAACCTTCTGAATCGATTGGTGGTGGTGGTTTGGTCCAATTTGGCCGTTTAGGGTTTGGATTTGCAAATTTCAATCTTGGGTCAAATAGGAAATTTGGGGATTTTATATAATTCAATGTGTATTTTTGGGGAAAAACACATTTTCTGATGGATTTCACACCCCTGAGTCCAATTTTGTTGTTTAAATTGAAAAATTCTGAAGTTTTTAGGGCCAATTTGAGGAAATTCGATCGACCGGGTCTGCCGGGTCAGACCGGATTCGACCCATAGACCCGGTCGACCATCATCTTCCCCGAATAGCTTTTACACGCAGGTTCAAACGCTCGAGGAGAACCGGATTTTCAAGCCAAAATCGACGGCCAATTCGTGTTTAATCAAAGACGCTTTGGGGTGGGCATTGAAGCCCTAAAGTTTTCACTCCGATTGAACCTAGTCCCGAGACCTGCGATGGCCGAAGATGGAGTGACGAGCTCGATCAAGGCCTCGGAGGTGCGAAAGTCAACTTTCGTGCATACCGTCCAAATTGGACGTTAATTCGCGCACACCGGAGGTGAACGGGGTTGGACGGAATTCACTACCGTCTCCGGCGTCGTTTAGACCACAACGCACGTGTTGTCACGTGCGAAATAAGTCGGTTCCCCCTTTCCCGAGTGCACGAAAATCAATTCAAAGTGGATAAGAGGGAATCAACGCGTTTTGGATGAGGGGGAGGTTCATTCTTGCTCGCGAAGATACACGAGAGAGAGAGAGAGAGAGAGAGAGAGAGAGAGAGAGAGAGAGAGAGAGAGAGAGAGAGAGAGAGAGAGAGAGGGCACGGAAATGACGCCATTGTCGCAGTTTTGAGCTCAGACTGCTCGAGCTCGACCAAGACGATCCAGAGCATATCGAGGCTCCAAATCACTTCAGGAAGGTCCGCCAAGCTCTGAGGAGTCGATCACCACCGATTTCACAGCTCGGCGTTCCCTAACTGGTGAGTTCGAACTCTCGAGCTTCGCTCTGTGCATCAATGGCGGAGTTTGTTTCCGGCCATCATTTCCTAAATTTCTTAAGGTGTTTTCATCCTTGAGCATCACTGAACACGATTGCATCATTGTTTTGCATTGATTCCGCACGAAACCTTCGAGTCGAACCTCTCGCTGTAACCACACTTGTCGCGACTTGGCCAACAAAACCTGGCAATCTAGAGCTCGATCAGAGCTTCCTGAACTCCTCTTGAAGCTTCTCTGTGATGGAATCGTATAGTTATGATCTGATTTGCTCGATTGATCTGCCATGGCCGGGTTCTATGAGAGCTCGAAAAGTGTAGTTTTAGCCAATGGATCGTTCTGATTTTTAGGTATGTGATACGGTTTGTTGCGATGAGTTGTTTGGTAGCTGTTTCATGTTGATCGAAGGTGATTTCGCCGTCAATTGGTGGCGGAATCACCTCGGCCATTCATTTAGTCTCGGTCGCGAGGTAGGGGACGAGTCCAGTTAGCATCCCCCGACTCGGTCAAAGTCCTACGTGGCGCTGACATGGCGCCACGTCAGACGCCGCGTCGGCTTGGCCGTTAGAACGGTTTTTCTGATAATAATAAAAATCCAGATCGGACGGTGGGGGTGGTGCCACTTGTCGTGATCTGGAATTTTCAAAAATCATAAAAATGATTTTCGAGTTATAAAATTAATTTTTCGAAAAATAAAAAAATGGTTTTGATCGGACGGTCGTGATTCAGTCTCGCCGTGCGATCTGAGCCGTTGATCCGTGTGATCTGAGCCATTGATCGTGGTATTCAGATCGGACGGTCACAAAGCGGTCGTGCCGTCCGATCTGAGCCGTCGATCGCAGTATTCAGATCGAACGACGCAGATTGGTCTTCCCAATCGATCTGGGCCGTTCATTTTAGTAGTCTGATCCGACGCTCGTGGACTAGCCACGTGGTCCACTCTGGACCGTCGGATCGAGCGGTAATAATAAAAATTCTCAGAAAATCATAAATTTTTTTGAAAAAAAAAATCTAAAAAAATCAAAACTGTGTCGTTTTGGGCTCGGGTCAGATCCGCGTGGTTCTGGGCCAGGTCCTTCGGGCCTGTGGACCGGGTCAACACGACCTGGTCTGGAAAATAAACAAAAAATTAATAAAAAATTCAGAAAATCTTTAAAAAAATCCCAAAAAATTGATAAAAATTCAGAAAAATTCAGAAAAATCAGGAAAAATTCAGAAAAATTCCCAAAAATCATGAAAAATGGAAAATTTCCACATTCAACTGGTTTGACCCATTTTCATTGATTTTGGGGTTCTCGAGCTTTCAAAAATGACCGTTTTGCCCCTTTGGTCATTCTGATCCAAACTTTCCCAAACGATTTCCGAACCTTAATTGTGCATTCTCTAAGCTCATAAAGCTTCACTAGGCTTGCCATGTGACCAATTGGGTGATGTTTTGATGCGATTTATCTACACGAATTGATTCTTTGATTTGCGCACCTTCGATTAATTGACTGTGATTGATAGGCTAAAAAATTCCCATCTGCATGATTCCTTAGACGTTAGAGCCTACCTTACCTCTAAAGACATCTGCATGAAATCTTAGGTTAAAAAATCGATCAACTCAGGTGCCGTAGTACCGAAAGGGCGTCGATGACAATCTCGACGTAACTAAGTCCTCAAACCATATTCTCTGGTTTTCGCAGAACTGAACGGTCTCTCCCAACCGTTCGGTAGGGTTTCCGATCATACCCTCCAAAAAATGATTGGTGGAAACTCCGATGGTATGCACCCTTATCACATGTCACCCGACCACACTAAGGTTGACACGTTTTAATAAAATTCCTCCCTGACGCGATTTGGTATGGGCCTGGGTGAACCCGCGTCTCGGTCCCCTCCGTCATATCGAGTGGACGAAATACGTGGCAATCCATTAGCTCCCTCGAGATTCGGAAAATCTCTCGAGGCGGGTCGCGACAATGATTTCATTAGAAGATGTGGGCATACTAGTAATAATAATAAAAATTTCGCAATTGCGAAGATCACTCAACATCCTGGTCAATAGAATAATCATGAACATTGGGAGAGCATAGACAAGGTACGAAGTTCTCGTAATTGATGAAATTGAGCACCTTGCTCCAATTATGGACATCAAATGAATGCATGAAGTCGCTACTCTTGGCTTAAACATGACCTGATTCATATTGGAAAAAAGTGTTGATTGTCCGTGAAGACGGTATTAGAATCCAAAGCTAATTAAAGAAATATGCAATTAGAGGAAATCAAGTGTCATTGCTTTATTTAATCACAAAGTTAGGCAGCTTGACCGCAGGAATTTCATGGTGGGAACAATGCGAACAATGTGCATCTATGAAATTAGAACCGTTCGAGATGTTTCTCTACTTTACATATTTCTAAATTATTCTTTCGATTACGAAAAGTCATGTCCAAAGGCTACAATTCTCGAGCTTCAAACTTTATATGATTTATTCATTTGCTTTTTATTACTGTCTAGGGATAGATATACATTGGGACCGAGATTTAGAAGATGCAGAAGATGGATTTTGCATAGAAAAGAAACATTAAAAGTGTGTTTGTTTCTCGAAAAACATCGAAGATGCAGAAGATGGATTTTTCAACTTCCATTGGGTCATCTGCTTCCAGTCTTGACTTGAATGGGGAGTAAGGAATCCACCTTGAACAATGATTTGACAGTTCTCTGTGTTGGTGAACCTCTTAACACTCATTGCCCTGTGAATTCCAGTAACCTGTTGAAATAAAGTAGTGTCAATTGACCAAAAAAGAGTGAGACCTCCATGTTCTTCAGGCGCAGTATGATATTTACATCAACTCTATCACCTGGCTTCCCTGCATCTACCAACTTATCATGCATTAGCAAGCTAACTGCATGTGGCGTTCCCCCTTGAGGGATTTCATCTGGCGCGAGCCTCGCGATCTGCTTATCCGGAAAACTGGTTTATTGCAAGAATAGACATCAGCCATAGTCACAACAAACTTCAGAATATATTTACTGAAAGCACCAGCTAAATATTTAAAAAAACAGCACTGCCTTTCTAATGTTATACATTTCGCTGTCTGCTGGCATTTCCAATTAATTGATAACCCATCTTGTAATTCTCTCCTCCTTTCAAGTATCCGACACTCAACAAGAATCATCAAGGGCTTTCCTCATCTATCCTGATATTGGGCTTTGGAATAGCAAACACGAATGCTTCGCCAATTATGAGTTGGGCGCCTTAACCATTCAGCCATGGATGCTTAGCGGGGATCCTCGTACACGGTAAATAACCAACTTCCTATTGAAATGAAATCTTTAGGAGAAATCAATGCGGTTTAGGAGAAATCAACGGAAGGACTTGTGAGCTAGTGTGCAACATATTAAAACTTTGGAAAAGCTTTTGGAGCTTGAAGTGTGGACACTTCTGCTAAGACAAGGTCCGAGATGACCATCTTGGAATCACTGAAGACTAACAAGTTTGTTTGTTTGTAACGAGGATTATCTTCCAGATTGCAAATAAATCATTGACATCCATAAAGAAGCCACTTCCAGTAACTTAGCAAGTGATGGTGCAAAAAGAGGATGCAGTTTACATTTCATAGCAGCAGAAGAAACGACTGAGCCTCACTCAATAAATAGCTTAACAAAGCTCCTGAACAGGTTTGGAAACCAAATCAGAGGGGTAAACTACCTGCACCGATTTTGAACTAAAGTCATGGAATTCTTGGTAGCACATTCCTCCTTCATACATCTCTCAGGTTCACTGATTCTTAACTTCCTGAGAAAAATGAACTGTTGAAAATTGAAAACTAAGTCACTCTTATTGACTAGCTTATTAGCACTTACCTCTTTCAACACGAACAGGATCAGAATATTATCCACAGATAAGGCATCTAAAGACAGCTTCCCTTATCTCAGGGATTACTGAACTGCACCGGATTATCATTCCTTTAAGGGACACCATCTTCTCAATATCTAGTCAACACAAAAAGACATCATCAGTTAAAGCTAAGCTGAAGGGAGTGGTGGATCCGCCCCGCCACCGCTTCCGCCCCCGGGCAGCGACGTTGCCGGGAGAGGAGAGCATGTTGCCGATGGGACTGGAGAAGGAATCATCAGGGGAGGAAGGACCTGAGAATGAAAATGATAGAAATCGCATAGCATGACCCATTCGTGCATTTCGAGATACGTATACCAGTACTCAGCAGACAGAGTGAGTACCTGTGTCGGAGGCCATTGAAGGAGAGAGAGGATGAGGTTTGGGTTAAGGCTGTACAGACTGAGTGGAGATGATGAAGCACAGAAAGAGGGAGACCGCGAGAGAGTCTTGGGGAGACTCTGATCGATCTTTTTTGGCGGGAAAGGTGATGAGAATTTGCGCCCCTACGAAGGGAGGGTGTGTTTTTGGGCCGACCGCTTTTAGGCTGATCATGGCCCAAGAACTGTTGTCGAGATTATCATGGGCCGATTTAGGCCCGGCCCGGGCCTTTTTCACAATGGCCCAAATGCACTTGTGATCGTTGCAATTCTCGAGTTTCAGACTTCATGCAATTTGTTCAATTGCTTTTTAATTACAGTCTAGGGGTACCCGGACGTTAGGATCGAGACTTAGAAGATGGATTTTGGATGAAAAAAGGAACATTAAGAGCAAACGAACAGTGCAAACTTTGGACAAACTTCCTGTAAAAGAACGATGGGCAGACAATAATTGACAAAAAGAAATTCCATACATGTGAAAAATCAAAGTCTTTTACCCCTAGAATATTTCACGAATTTAGTATCAATATTAAATTCGATCTAGATAAACAAATTTGCAAGATTCATGATTTTTTTAATAGCCTAGATTCAATTTGGTACTTACATTAGCCTTGTATAAAAAAATTTGGGACAAGTGCACTAGAAGTCCTAAAATTTATTGTGAAAGTACAATTGAGTCCTAAAAGTTTCAAAAAGTGCAATCAAGTCCTAAAACTTGTCAAATTGATAAAATCGAATCCTTACATTAACACCATCAATTTATTTTAACGGAAAATGCTGACGTTGACATTTATAAATTAATTTCTCTCTTCTATGCGGCACTTTTTAATATTTTATTTTCAAATTCTTATTTAAATAAGGTAAAAAACCAAGAAAGGGCTAATATTTAATTTTAAAAAGCTAAAACCTTAAAAAAACAGAGTAGGGCCTCGCCAGTGAGGCTCGGCTGCTATCGCCCATCGACGGAGGGGCCGGCGGAGGTTGTCGACCCTGGCTGAGGGTGGTTGGTCGTCGCCAGCCCTAGGCGAGGGCCGGCGAGCCTCGCTCGAATCTGGGTTGAGGAAACCCAGAGCTGTGACGCCGGCCCTCGTCAGCCCTCGGCGAGGGCCGACGTTGCCCAGATAGGGGCGAGCCTCGCCTGAGCCTAGCAAGGGTCGTCGGCCCTCGCCTGGGGCCAATGAGGTCTTGTCCGGGGCTAACGACGACTGGCCACCTCAGCTAGGCCCAGCGATGGGTGGTGGCGGCCGAGCCTCACCGGCGAAGCCTTGCCCTACAACTCTTCCTTTTTTTTTTGTTTTTAGTTTTAGCTTTTTAAAATTAAATATTAGCCTTTTATTGGTTTTTGAATTAATTTAAATAAATTTTGGAAAAAAAAAATGCCATGCAAGAGAAAGAAATTAATTTAAAAATACCACATCTAAATCGACGGTATTAACTTTACGAAAATTTCATCAATTTGATATATTTTAAAATTCGATTGCACTTTTTAAAAGTTTTAAAACTTAATTATATTTTCATGATCAGTTTTAAAAATTCCAGATATGGTGCACATGCCCCTAATTTTTTCGCGAAACAAGATGCCATCCCCTGCTTCGACAACTGCGCACCTTCCGTCTTGACTCGAGTTAAGGCTCGACTTACAGAGCCAGAGATATAAATGAATTATACACGAGTAGGCATACGAAAAGGTGTTCGAATTCTTCTCGTCATGCAGAAGATGGATAGCTCTCTCTCGAGTTGCTTCGTGGTATCTCTCGTCGGAAATGTTCCATGCAATGATCGAAGCGCCGTCCACATCGTATCTTGATCTCGAAGAACATGAATCTCGTGGCTATGTGCTGTTTCTAATATCATCGCTCTCAGCTTTCCAACATGCATAGTTCGTACAGCTAGGAGAAAGAAACATGTCACGCCCGACCCTAAAAGCGGTCTTCAGTGAAAACCCGTCATCACGTTTCAGAGATATTTGCTCCCGGATATTGGTTTTTTGCAACTCACGGTCTCTTAGAGATGGTATATGCGTTCACAGCCCAGTTATCAAGTTGGGTTTCGAGGATGATCTGTACTTGAACAACAACCTCTTGTGCCTTTATTTGAAATGCCGTGGTCTTGTGCAAGCACGCCAGTTTTTCGATGAAATGCCACACAGGGACGTGGTGTCTTGGACGGGGCTTTTGTCTGCTTATGTTAAAAGTGGGAATCATGAGAAAGCCCTGCAGTTTCTCTATTCAATGTTGATGTCGGGGCAGACTCCAAATGAGTATACTCTTTCGAGTGTCTTGCGGTCATGTTCCGCACTAGAAGAATTCGATCTTGGATCTCGTATCCATACTTATATTGTAAAGAAGGGGATGGAGTCAAATCCAATCCTCGGTAGTAATTTGATTGATCTGTACTCCAAATGTGGTTATAGAGAGGAAGCCTGTAATATACTTATGCATATGGAAAATAGTGATGCAATTGCTTGGACAACAATGATATCGTCATTTCTTGAAGAGCGGAAATGGAATTTGGCATTACATCTATACCTCCGGATGGTTGAGGCCAAGGTTCCTCCAAATGAGTTCACGTTTGTTAAGCTTCTTGCTGCGTCGAGATTTCTTGGTTTGAAATACGGAATGCTTATTCATGCCCATTTGACAATGTGGGGAACTCAGTTGAATTTGATATTGAAAACAGCTTTAGTGGACATGTACTCAAGATCTCACAAGATGGAAGATGCCAGCAAGGTCTTCTCTCTAACGCCAGATTGTGATGTATTCTTATGGACTACAATAATTTCTGGATTTGTGCTGAGTTCCAAAGTCAGGGAGGCCATCAAGGCATTTCTTCTGATGGAACTATCTGGGGTTACAGCAAATAATTTTACGTACTCGAGCCTTTTGACCGCTTGCTCATCAATTCTGTCACTGGAACTGGGACAACAGCTCCACTCAAGGGTAATCTTGGTTGGCCTGGATGAAGATGTATCTGCTGGAAACGCACTTATAGACATGTATATGAAATGCTCATGCACAGTGGAAAATGCCTTTCAAGTATTTAGATGCATATACTCACCAAATGTCATCTCTTGGACCACCTTGATTGCCGGTCTTGCTGCACATAACTATATAAGGGAATCTTTCCAGTTCATCCTAGAAATGCGAGAAGCTGGAGTTGAGCCAAATTCCTTCACTCTCTCTAGCATTCTAGGGGCTTGTGGTACGGAAGAATATCCTACTCATGCTATGCAGCTTCATGGGTTTATAATCAAAAGTAAGGCAGACCATGACATAAGTGTTGGCAATGCACTTGTTGATGCTTATGCTGGACTGGAATTGTTTGATGATGCATGGGGTGTTATAAGCACGATGGACCGCAGAGATACCATCACATACACAACTTTGGCTACAAGACTGAATCATGCGGGTCATCATGGTATGGCATTGAAAGTGATTAGACATATGGTAAAGGAAGATGTCATGATGGATGAATTTAGTCTGGCCTGTTTCTTGTCTGCATCAGCAGGGATGAATGAAATGATTTCTGGGAGGCAACTTCACTGTTATTCTGTAAAATCAGGCCTTGGCAGATGGATTTCTGTCTCAAATGCCCTAATTGATTTGTATGCAAAATGTCAGTGTATGAAAGATTCGCACAAAGCTTTTGAAGAAATGCCTGAACCAAATACTGTGTCCTGGAATGGGTTGATCGGTGGATTGGTATTGACGGGGAATATTTCTCCTGCTTTCTCCATGTTCGAAGATATGAGGTTGTCAGGAGTCAAGCCCGATTCTGTGACACTCTTGTTAGTGCTTTCGGCTTGCAGCCGCGGGGGTTTGGTTGATCTTGGTCTAGAGTATTTTCATTCTGTTAAAGAAGCATATGGAATAGCACCAGAATTGCATCACTATAATTGTCTGGTCAATCTTCTAGGCCAAGCAGGACGTCTAGACGAAGCCAGAGATATGATAGAGAACATGCCCTTAAAGCAAAATGCAATGATCTACAAAACGTTGCTCAGTGCCTGTAGATTACACAAGAATGTACCTTTGGGTGAAGAGATGGCAAGAAAAGGAATGGAGCTTGACCCATTTGATCCTACATTCTATCTTTTACTTGCAAAGCTGTATAATGCTTCCGGCAGATCTGATCTAGGTGATGGGACTCTCCAAATGATGAGAGATTTGGATTTGAGGAGTTTCCCTCGCCTGAATCAACGTCTCTTTTGCTGGAGATAGGTTCAATATGCAGATGTAATATCTATGAAAGTTTATCAGATTGGACTTTTGCTGGATGATATATGCAAGGATCATTGCGATTTTTTTGAGATTAACCACCTCCTGTCGCAGAGTTCAGAGATCTCACTTCTGCTAGCGACTCAATTGTTTGACTAGTCAGTCTAGTGAGAACACGGGCAATGTGACCTCAGGTCCTCAAGAGATGGAGTGCATCACAAAAACCTGGTCTGTGGCGATGAGAAGCGGTGAAGAAATTTCTAATCACTGAAGCTTCTGTCATGTCCGAAAATGTAACCATACAGAACTCATCACTTCGTCATTTCATGGTTAGTCAAATGTTGCGGGGCAGGGCAATTTTTCCCCAAGCCTCCCAACCATCTTGAATTCAACCATAAGCATAATTTTTTGCAAGGCCATTACATATGCAGAAAGTGTCCGGGCCGAGGGTGGAGCGCCGTAGCATCGGAGCTGAGATCTACAGACTCCAATAGTCAACGATGCAAGCGTGAGCAAGAAAGTGTCAAAACTCTAGGCTGTTTGATTTCCAATTGTTATGACTTGCGGTAATTACAGATGAGTGATGAACATTATGCTTACTGCATGCAGAGTTTTCTCGGAAGATGATGCAAAGAAAGTTCCCATTCCGCCTACCATACATTTTATCTGATCAATTAGACTTAGTTTCTTGCTCATGTAATGAGTGAAGATGCACCCTGATTCCATAATCCTTGAAGACTCAGATTGAGAGGAAGACATATCATATTTCTGTATTACCATTTTCTTTTACGACACTACTTCTTGTTCTTCTTCATAATATTTTGCATTGGCCTTGCATGATTGTCCCGGAGACGGGCTTCTTCCGAGCTTCATCAGCAGGAAAAGGAGAAATTGTAAACTTCCGGTATGAAGGAAGAACAAAATTTTCTTCCGCAGGTAGAAGATATTGTCAGAATTTTTTCCCCTTCTCATAAATCAAAGCCAAGTAAAATTTCACAACTACCTACATTTTGATCTTCTCTTACCACTATGATAGAAAGACTATGACAGGCTCATTGATAACTTTCACCGCAATCAAAGAACAAAATATATTCTTGCTAGTGGAGAGACAGTTCGTTTCTGCCACACATGTAGTTTTCTCCGAGAAAATGAGTTACACATTACGAAAATCTCATTTTTCACTGAGTATGAAACAAAGCTTAAATCCCTCCCATGGCACAGAAATCAATAAAAAAAAACCTCGAGATTACATGATGAATGCTTCGAAATGAGTCCCACAATGCGAACTAGAGCATCTAGAAGAAGGGCTTATTACAGAATCACACTTTAAAGAGAATACGGAAATCACATTGTCAGATGTCAAGAGCCGGCGGAGCATCATGCCTTCGACTGAGATTCGCCAGAGGTCACTTCAGGCTTACTTTCCTTCTGGCCTATGCTAATAGTCTCCAGCGTCTTGTAGAACTCCTCCGGCAGTGGCCCCGGTCGGTGTTGGGGGACATGCTTCGGAATAGGAGCATCATTCTCAATAACCTCACACTCATAGTCATCAGGGACACCCCATGGATCCCATTCTGCAAAATGACAATGTGCACGATAAGCACTATTTATGCACAAATGATCTGTTCCTAACATTCTTCATCCTAGACATCAGGAACGGCATCAGCAGAATGTGAAACAGAATTATGAGTCTGGTTATATACTAAACAGTAACTAACAACCCAAGATTTTTGAATTTTCAACTCTCCTGAAGAGATGCTAAGAACTTAATAGACTCAATGAAGATAATGGCAGTTTTATTCGGCAAAACTCCCATGCCAAGATTCATTGCAATACGCCATGTCTAGATTTGCTGCTTCATGCGAAACTAAATTCAAGACGCCTCGCAACTGATACAATAAAGTACTCACAACCAGGGGGTTAATCAAGTCAAAAGAGCAAAGTGAGAACTTCATTCAAGGCTCATCCAAGAAGCAGCCTATGTGAAATAATCATAATGCAATGACCCTCTTACATCGGAAGCAAAAGCCTACAAACTAAAGCGTTCGCTGGCATGGGGTTTGCCAAAATTATGACTTAAAACAACAGACACGGATGGATATAACAATCTCAACGAATGACACATACTTCCCTCCGAACAATAAGTAATGCAGATCTCGAGGGAGGTGGAACTATCAGAGTCTTCAGGTCCCTAAAGCCCAACACTTCATTGGAGGCTTTCCGTCAGCAATTTCCATGACAGTCATTTCTCATTTGCTCCAGATTCATCAAAAAGATTTCATCGTTGTCTCACGAAAGCTAAATAGATCGATAACATACCTCTCTAAAGATCATTTTGAAACCTAACCGCGCAATTCCAAGGATGCGCAAACGTAATCGTTCATCTTAGTAGATTCTGTACTAATCTAAATTAGCATATATAAGAACATGTAAATCACTACACAAAACCTCTTCGACAACGCAAACCAATTCACCCTCATCCATCCATCGAAATACCACTGCACCACCAGAACCTATCGAGAAAACACAATGCGACGAGCAACCAGAAGCAGTTTTCGAATTAACGGACCGATCATTTTGGAGATGAGAGTGAGCTCGTCGCGCGCCTCCTCGATGAGCTCCTCAACCTGGCCGCACCCCAGTCGCTTCTCGATCGTCTCCCAGTCCTCCTCCTCCTGGCACACCTTCAACCGGTGCCTCGTGAAGCTCTCCACCGCCTTCCGGTAGCCCTCGTCCTCGGGGACTGACTGGATCTCCTTTAGGGTTTTGCCGTAGAGCTCGATCAGCACCTCCCTCGCGTTCGGGACCACGTCCAGCCCCACGATTCCCGTCGTCTGCTTCACCTTGGCCATCAGTGGCCGTCCGATCGCTCGCAAAAACATCTCTGTCGCCGGTAGCTTCGCAAAGCACTGGTTCGACCACTCTCTCTCTCTATCTCTCTCTCTCAGCAGTTGGTTTGAACTTCAGGAGAAATGGAAGAGCGCACTGAAACTGCGTTCGTGAAGTGGATTCTTGGGTTCTGTTTGGTAGGGCCCAAGTTCGATGTAAATGGGCCAAAGATCAAATGCTCGGGCTTTTTATGGGCCTTGGCGTCTAGTTTCTTGCCAATCAAATTATGAATATGTTTTAGACCAAAAAATAAAATACAAATGAATCTGTTATCTTTTTAATATGGTAATTAGAGCGTTTGAACTACCTAGCTTGAGTAAAAAATCTTCTCCTTAAACAAAAATATATATATGCTTTTCATGCCGGATACTAATTTCGTGTACAACACGCGGCAAGGATGCGACAAAATATGTACGAAGACCGGTGTTTGACTCGAGTTTTTGGCGTAAATTGAGTGTCTGGCATGGTTTAATGTCACAGAACTAGAATTTGTGACAAAATATGTACGAAAACCGATGTTTGACTCGGGTTTTTGACGTAAATCGTGTGTCTGGCGTGGTTTAATATCTTCGAACGAGACTATACGATAAAATATGTACAAAAATCGACTCAGTTTTTTGGCGTAAATTGTGTGTCTGGCGTGGTTTCATGTCACCGAACGAGACTATGCGACAAAATATGTACAAAAACCGATGTTTGACTCGGGTTTTTTGGCGTAAACCGCGTGTTTGGCGTGCTTTAATGTTACCGAACCAGACTGTGCGACAAAATATGTACGAAAACCAACGTTTGACTCGGGTTTTTGGCTTAAATCGCGTGTCTGACGTGGTTTAATGTGACCGAACGAGACTCAATGGAACTCTGCTCTTTTTCCTCGAAACTTCCGCCCGGTCGAGTATAAGATCTGCTCGAGGACGAGTCTGGCTTCCTCGGGGCGGAGGAGGCATAAGGAGAGTGTTAGCTACCTGCTCGTAGTCACACGAAGAAACCCATGGGCAGAGAGCAGCAAGATTGCCTCCGACGGCGAGTAAAAATTGTCATGCGAAGGCGACAAAGAGGTGTCGAGGCAAGTAGTTTCGATTGCCAGAGCTATACTTTTAAGGTTCGCTGGTCAAATCACATCGTACGCTTTAAGCATGCAAAGAAGGTCGTTCATGGAAATTCTGAGCAAAAATTCATGAGAAAAGAAGAAGAAGAGGCGGTTGTTTTATCTTTCTTCTCCGTGTCATTTTGGCTAAATCCAATATCTGCTCATCAGAATTCAGACAAATTCGAGCAAGCATGATCGAGCTCATGGGCCGAGCCGAACCCATGTTTCGCCCCCAACATGCGAGATCACAAAATCGGTCCAAGGTTGACCCAGCTCGGCCCTCCGAGAAAGGTACGTTCGATGCTACAAAGCATAGCCGATTTAAATATTAATTAGCACGGTCCATTATGGATCGTTCCCCGTTCTTTTCTTCTCGTATATAGTCGTGTATTAAGCGTTTTACTTGAAAGCAACATCGATGCCGCCCATCTAATTTTTTTTTTTTTATCATTAAGATTAGATCCACATTATGCCGTACAGCCCATTAGATAAAGACATAGGTATATGGAGATCGCTTGTCATTATCTAGGAGGAAAAAAAAAAATTGGATTTGTTCGCTGAATAAATCAAAATTTGGACCGAGGCTTTTGAAGTCCGTTTAGATGGAAATTACCCAAAAATAGAAAAATAAAAATAAGGTCATACATAATTGTTCTTTTTTGTTTTGTGGATCGTTAAGGGTCCGTTTGTTTCTCGAAGAATGAATAATTTGCAAAATATTTTTCTAAAAATAATCGCTTATGCCTCTTATAAAAATGAATGAACGAAAAATACTTTTATTCATTCGCGAAAATATTTGAACACAAATTACTAGCTATAATGAAAATATTTCTCATGGACTAATGCAAGTGATTATTTTTTAGGATAATATTTTACAAATCATTCATTTTTTTGCGAAACAAACGGAGCTGAAGTCTCGGTTAGTAGTCACGATTCCATAAGATAAGATAAATCATCAACATGGGTTTGCCAATTTCCAGCATTAGAGTCCACACAACCTCATGGGGGCGATGCATATACTTCGAGGATGCTCTCTTTGATATGAACAGCCCCAGTAATTATAGGAGCCCATCATTATTGTCATAATTAATAATGATTATTTTTAAAAAGCAATTGCAGAGATACAATTTTTTTTTTTAAGAATATTATTTCTCCTCCGTTCAGACCTGATGTCGATGAGGAGATAAGCATAAAGAAATGGGATGAATAAAATAGGTTTGACCAGCTATCGCAACTATAAGAATAAGAAATAATATTTGACCGGAGAAAAATAAATAGATAAATAAATAGATAATTTGGGCCATTAGTGTGAACAGACAAAAGGGGATCTTGCGTTGGTCTCGTGACAAAGGCGACTGGAGCGGAGCCGGTCACGCTCTTCAGCCTCCCTCACAGGGAACCGACAACTGTCATGCACCCACTTGCCTTTCCCCTCTATATATCTTTTTAGAATTTTTTTTTTAAAGGCATCGAATATTTGCAGACGATCGCACAGTGTTAAACAGCACGGACAGATGTAAGTTGTCGATCTTGGTTTTACATGTAGTGGATAAATTGATTCTTTAGCATGCGTCGGGTCGGGTCGGTTACACGACGTTGGTATTATGCAGAGGAAGGAATCGAATCAACACAAAAGAAGAAGCTGGTGGCATCACGGAAAAAAAAGGGGTCAAGGCATGGCAATGCTGGTGACGAAAGAGAGCACAAGATGAACACGATAAGATAAGCCCACCAAAACATCAAGAAAAATGGACAGACGGTAGAAGAAAGATGAGAAAGAGAGAGACAGGTTTGAAGCTGCTAAACTCAAGTTCAACTTTGATATCCCACGCACCGCACCTATAATTTTTTTCACTACATACAAAACCGAAGGTAAGACTCGAAGATGAAAAGAAAAGCGAAAGAGAGAAAAAAACTGAAAAAGTAAGAGAAAGAGAGAGAAGCATGGTGATTGATGGTGGCGGAGGGAAGAGAGATTCTTCCTATCTAATCTCTTTCTATACCTAGTCGGTGGTGGACGAAGATCTATCCAGAAAAAAAAAAAAAAAAAAAAAAAAGAGAGAGAAAGTTTTCATATCTACGAAACGATCCGACTCTGTACATATATCCACGTCAAGCCTTCGACTTTTCGACCTTTTTTCCGGCGGTTCAAGGGCCCCCGCCAGCGGCGAAGCTGAACCCGGAAAAATCCGCCCGACCCGGACCCGACGAGAAGTTATCCCCGGAAGCCGGGCTCTGGCCGAGCTCTCGGAACCCCATGAAGATCTCTTCGCTCATGGCCGACACGTTGGGAATCAGCAGGTCGTCCTCATCTTCCTCCTCGCGGGCGTTGTCTTCCTTGTCCATGCCCAGGTCCTCGCTCATCGGGAGAGCGCAGTGATGGGCCACCTCCTCGTCGATTGGAGCTGTCAGGGGGGTCGTCGGGGAGAGGCTGGCAGTGGAGGAGGAGCACGGGGCGGCGGGAGCCGAATGGGCGGGGCCGATCGGGTCGGGTTTCTGGAGGGAGGAGGTGGTGTTGAACTTGTTGCGGGTGCTGCCGGCGAGGGAGTTGCGGTGGGTGGGATGGGGGTGGTTGTGGTCGCCGGTATAGGTGATGATGAAGATGTTCGGGTCGGTGTGGCTCCGCTCCACTTGCTTCCTCGCCAAACAACCTTTGGAGCTACTGCATCTGTAGTAGTTCCTGTTCATCATTTTCATCCAAAATTTAGAGGGAAAAAAGAGAGAAAAAGAATGAATCAGACTGTGACTGATGAATCGTGTGAACTCAATCATAAGAGTGAGAGTTCGTGGGATTGTTGGGGACCTCGGGAATGGAGAGCCTTTGATGGGTTTTTGACCGTATTTTCGCCAAGCCCACGGATCAGACGACAGATTCTCCGCCGTCACATGGCAAACCGACTTCTTCTGCTGGCTCTTCCTGCCACAGGAACAAAAAACAAAACAAAAAGGAAATAAAAAATCTCTTCTGACGATCCGGCGAAACTGTTTGGCGATATGTGAAAGCTGTTACCTTTTTCTGGATCTTGGTGTCTGAGCCTGCATGGCAGGTCGAGAGAACGCAGAAGAAACAGGCCGAGCGGGAAGCACTTTACGGTCAAAGTCCTGGTGGTGCACCGCCTGTTGCAGCTGCGGCGGCGGAGGAGCTTGGAGGGCTCCAATGGCGGGTGCCGAGGAAGCGCGGGTGAAGCGGGGGATGACGGTGGCGTTCGGCGGAATCGGCGCGGGGAAGCCATTTGCGGGTGCGAAATCGGAAGCGAGCGAGAAGGAACCGTCGATGTTAGGGTAAAAGGGTCTGGTCAATTCTTGGAGCTCATCGAGAGCTTCATTTCTGGGCTCGACAAGATTCGGAAACCCGAACGGGTCGTTGTCTACCTCCTCGAAAGTCAACGAGGCCAAGCAAGCCAGCGGGTTCTGGTTTTCCGGGGCGGCGGCGGCAGAGGAGCAGCTCCTGACCACGGCGCTCAGATCCCAGTCGTCGGCCATTGAGCGCAAAACAAATGACGGCCTTGAGACAGCCCAATGTCTGAACCTGGGTTCCTCTTTCTGGGTGCAATGGCTTCTTCTCTAGTTCATGCAATTGGGCGATTGGGATTGGAACAGTAGGGGAGGGACAGAGAGGACGGCGCTGACTTTTGGGTGGTGAGAGAAAATGAAATGGAGGACGAAAAACGGAGAGAGAACGATTGATGGTGGGAATAGGGTGGAGCACTGACTTGGTAAAATTGTTAATTTATTTATACACGAGTGAAAGGACACGGAAATTGAGAGACGAGGAGGAGGGGTGTTTTCGCCTTTTCCTTTTCTTCAAATTTTCCGCCCCTTTTTTTTTTTTCGTTTCATGGTGGGGGTCCACTGCCACTGGGAGGTGTGGTTTGGTGTTTGTGTTGTGTCCAAAAGTGGCTTTTCCATTGACTTTGCGAAAATGTCAAAATGGGGACCATGCAGAATTGCTAAGTGTGGGAATGGAAGGCTCCGATGCTTCCTCCTCTCCTCTGAAAGCCCATTATTAAAACAAAATAAAATAAAAAACACAGAAAAGATGCTCTCGTCTCGATCTTGGCAGAAGAACCCCTCGTAACTTTATGAATTTGATAAAACCCCCCTTAAAATCCTCAATTACGAGCCTCGATGTGAAATGTCAGCACTTTTATGACATTTAAGTGAGTGCTGTACGTAAATAAACGATATTTGTAATGTCATTTTTATTTTTATTTTTCGTTTCAGCATGCCCTGAGACCAAAACATAACTTATGATACTCAATTGATCGAAAAAAAAAATGAGTTATGACACTCGAAATGAGAGTCGTACAAAAATTATGACACTTGTAAACCTTTTTTTCATTATTTCAATGTGCCATGAGACCAAAACATCAGTACAGTAGTCAATATTGCTTCCCTTGCTATGTTCGCCTTCAATACACGCGCGTGTGGCACTGGCCTGTAAGGACGCTGGTTAGGATGGGCCCAAACTTCATTAAACCCTCTCTCTCTCCCTCTCGATCGACTCTGAAGACGGTGTTTGGCACGCTACAAAGAGAATTGGGGCGCGTTTTGTTCACTGCATCTCGGCAATTTGTAGTCTTAGTGCGTTTTATTGAATTTCTAGCGCATCTTTTCTAATGAGCCACTCCACGCATTTTCAAACGGATGTGTGCATGCTTTGACCCGAACTGAAAACACGGTTCAGTTCAGGCCGGATTTCTTTTTTTATTTTCCCTTCTTCTTCTTCCATTGGCACCCTCTAGGACAGCAACTATTTTTTCTTTTTTTCTTTTTTGCTTCTTCTTCTTCCCTTCGCACCCTCTATCACAACAATTGAATTTTTTCACTAAATTTTGCCATTCGGGTCCGGTCAGATCGGTTCCGGTCGGGTATTTTTGGCATGCCTGAGCGCAAAGCCCGCGACTATTTGAAAGTCTCATGGAACACCCTGAAAGTCTCATGAATCGACTTTACTGTAAAACTGAATTTGTCTTCTTCCTTTTTTCATTTCCCATGGAAAACAGACAATCTCAACTGCAAAGCGTTCTGTTCTGTTCTGTTCTGGCCCAATGACCTTCTCGCCGGAAGAGGAGGTAAGAGAGATTAGTGTCCTAACAGGACGACCATCTGTCACTAATCCCAGCTGCTCGAGCGCGGGCTCGAGCGTTTTCTGGGACACGGAAAACAAACACATCGGGGCTGTTCCTCACATGGACGTATGCATGTGGAAAGGGGGCAGATTACTTAATGGCGAAAATCTGCAGATTCCTCAAAGGCACCGCGAAACAGCAACTCGCATTTACGAACCCTTTGGATTTTGCCATTGATGGGATCCTCGATCTTCGGTCAGGGGAATCAATCCGTTTCGATTGGGAAATCACTTTGATCGATGTCAGTGCCAGCCAGTGGTGTTGAGATCGACTGAAAATAGGTTGGGAGACAATTTTTGGTTTGGCATCTTTAAGTTCGTGATGCTTTAGTTAGTTTGTTACGTCAATTTTATATCGATATTGCTCCGAGTCTAAGAAGTTATCTCGCAAATGTTACCCTTACGATTTATAAAGGTGTACCAAAACCATTGGCGTGGATGAGGATGAGAGACTAGCAGTGTTGTACTGATGGATGATGACAATTCAATCATAAATATTTCAATTTTGCCAATACAGTCATAAACCTTTACATAAAATTTTAATGTGGTCATTCCGGTCAATTTTCGCCGGAAAACGTTGACATGGCGGTGTGCCGTGTAGGAAGGCCGGCGGGTGACGACTGGACCGCCGCATCGACGACTTCTTGCGAAAATTGGCAGGAAGGACTACATATCAAATTCACGCAAAGGTTCAGGCCTAAAATACAAAATTAAAAAGTTTAGGACTAAATCGATGTCCGTTGAATATGTTTAGGCTTCATTGGGTAAATTTCCCCACTATTAGTCCCTGAATTTTTGTCCAAATAAGAAACATTGTTAAGAAACTTTCGAATGGTTTAATTATATCCTTGACATTTTGTGTATTGTCCTGTTTTAATAAGTTTGGTGCCATCGTTGAATTAATTAGAGTTAACAAAATTTGCTGAAACGTACACAAAAGATTATACACATGGATTTTCGGATGTAATATTCACACAAAACTGCAAAAATGATACGCCTTCCTTCGCCACGTATCGTATTCACTTTAATTGAACAAATTAGGCAAGTAGAATAAGAAATGAAGCAATGATATTTTTTGCGACTAAAATGTATATATAGAGAATTTTCTTGCTCTCCTTTGCGATATAGTGAGCAATAATCACCCATTCATTTCATTCTACATTCCATGAGACCTTGATAGAAAGGTTGACGAAGAAGGTAAGATTGACCGTATCGAGTTAGAGGTTATATTTTGGTTTAGGTCCCCTTTTTAACATTAGGATGACATTGAACAAGTTAATTAAAATAGTACAAGGACTTCATCGAATTAAATGCAAAATTCAGGGATAACATTTCATACTGGACAAACGATATAGGGATCTTATTCAACCACCCAAGAGTTCTTGGTTGATATTGCAAAAGGAGAGTTCAAGGACAAGTGTGCCATATAATTGGAAGTGGTTCTCGGAAGCAAGTGAATTTCACTGAGATCTTCTTTTGAATTTTATTCACAATCCTTTTATAAAGTAGTTTACTATTATCTTAGTTTTCATTTACAATTTTGTATTGCTCCTATGCAGTCTTTAGTTTTATTTGGGGATAATTGTCCAAAAAATCGTAAATATATTATACGACAGCCAATTCAGTAAGGCTGTGTTTGGTCGTTAGGATAAAAATCAGGATATGATTGGTAGATGTCTAGGATAGGATGAATGGGGATATAACCCGGATAAAAATATCCTAGGGGATGAGGTGGGATAAACTGGATAGAATTTCTCAAGAGAGATGAGGCCTCCCAAGCGAAGGTCTTCTGTACGGATGATAAGGGTCAAAAGTTGTTGGTAACATGAGGTAGTCTTGAACCTCTTTCACCCTCAAAAGACGAAACTTTTCCTCAAACTCATAAACTGACCACTAATCCTTTTCAAAATTGATGTGGGATAACCCTAACAGAAAGTTGTTCGCACATTAACACGTCCATAAGAATAGTGGGGAGTCCACGGCGTTGTGGTGAAGTCAATGAATAGAGAAGGTCAGAGGGAAAGCGAGGGAGAGGGTGATCGGTGACAGTGGTCACTGGGAAGTTCAAAAGCTTTGGTTGGCCCTCCTCTCCGCATCGGATAAGGGATCAGAGAGGAGGGGACGTCCATGGGGATGCACTGCACGTATGATGGCACGAAGCGCTTTAATGGGAGGGGGGTTTGAAAAGCTGAATGAGATGACATCGATGTCTGTCGTTCTCATATGAACTGTGCGTGTAGAGAGAGAGAGAGAGAGAGAGAGAGAGATGGGGCTTTTGGGTTTGGCAACAAATCGCATATGAAAGAGTGAGGGGGGGGGGGGGGGGGGGGGGTGTTTCCTGGTCCTGGTCCTGGTGTTATAGGAGTGGATGGTCATAAAGATGAGCAACTTTTTCAATGTTGTCAAAAAAAGGAAAGATTGCTATATTGAAGCTAAACCCCAACCCCTATTTCCCCTTTCTTTTGTTTTTGCCCTTCCCTTGCTCTTTGTTGTCGACGAGCCCGCTTCGCCTTTTCTTCTCAAATTTCATTTGATATACTCGGCGTAGTAATATGAGTTTTTGGAATGGTTGAGACATCGCATTAGTGCTTTTCACGGTCCTGGACTCTTATCATAATAGAAAAGGGCGACCTTCGAAAGAGGTGTCGTGTATTCTACTCGTTTTCGGACATACATAGGTTTCGTACAGCAGAATAGGCTCACTCTTTAGTTACTTCGTGTATGGAGGGACAGGGAGAGGGGTAGGGGGACTGGCCAGTGGGCACCATTAGACAACGTGGGGGGAAAAGTGCCCATATTGCTAGGAGATGCTAAACGATGCCCCCCACAGCACCTACAAAGGTGCTAAGAGAGAAGATAGTGCCAAAACACAGATGGAGATGGAGTTGTGGGGGAGCTACGTGTTTAATTTGACTGCTGCTGAGCAATTTTTGAGTTGAATATAGCCCCCCCACCCCCCCAACACAGAGCAATTTTGGCCTTTGTTGGTGCCTTTGTCCATCATTATCTTCGTATGCTATGCGCCTTCACGACCGGAAATGGTAATGGGAGTCCATCACTGATTGCGCTCCAGTGATGAGTGTGCGCTCTCTTGGTGTGGACACAACCGTGGGGCAAATACTTTATACCAACTTCCAAAGATTGCTATTCATCTTCCATGATACAGGCGTATTATCTTCGACCCGAATTTACCAACTTCCACCTCGAAAAAGAGGGAGAACGTACAAGCGAGACCTCCAACATGGAATCGGTCAGATATCTAACAACAAGCGACAACCCGAGTTTTATACCCGCAAAGAAAAAAGAGGAAGAAACTTATTTTTCGATCTTGGCATATCCCACAAAAGTAACCTGGGCATCTGCATGTTCATGCATACACAGGAGCATTCAGATTTGCATATGAGAGAGAGAGAGAGAGAGAGAGAGAGAGAGAGGACGTCAGGAGATATTTGGCACATTCAACTTACAAACATTCCAGCATATCATGGACTCAACCTAAAACATGAGCTACAGGGAACATCGCGTACATTATTGTCTCTGTTGAATGAAATATACAAGATCGGTTGGCGTCACCAAAACTATGCTAATGCTGCTTTTTGGCTTCACTTCTTCGAATCAATCGAGCTGATCCTGTCTTAGCCAATCCCGAATAATAATCACCAACATTTGCCACAAATAGCGGATCCCTGTCCTCACTAACATCGTCGATGCTACCAGCAGCATTTCCATGATCAGTCTGTCCTAATTCTCTCGTTAAATCTTCCATTGTTTTCTTCAAAGTAGCTTTGCTGGCCTGTCCTGCCTCCCCCATTGAAATGCCAACCATCGTAATTTTTGGAAGAAAAGGATTAGGTTGCAATTTTTGCTTCACAGGTTCACCAGACAAGCTTTCTAATCTGTGTATGACACATGAGAACAACATAGTAAGATGCCAGAAAGTTCATCACATCACATTGAATGTATGTGCTACTAGGAGACTACCTAGCACCAGCTTCTTTCTGCAGCTTCTGTTGTTCTTTCGACCAAGGATGTCTAAGCCAATCTCCAAAAGGGAAGCGGAAATCTGCTTTTTGTCCTAGGTCAACATGGTGGTTTTCTTCTAAGGCAAGCTTATCTGTCGACTCTTGAGAAGATTCATCTGTTATTATTCCACGATCACCGAGATAGTGGGTTAAATCAGAGGCTCTAACTAAAGATGCTGCACTCCTGGAGAAAAAGGAACTTTAGTGAAAAAAATATAATGGAAAGATCCAGAGCTAAGTTGACCTAAGAAGGCAAATAAGTACTTAAGTAATCTGAAAGCAGTGACACCAAACAAAGAGGTTGTAAAATTTCAGACTGTTGTACATATATAGAAAGAGGCCCATTATCAGGAAGAGAACAAATTGGTTCGATGAGGTGCACCTAATTATGTTGTGAAAACTTTCCCAATTAAAGACAGAACTACAAGATTCCCCAACTCACAATGTAAGTGTAATCCCAGATCAATGGCTCGTAAACTATCGTGTTAGATTACCTAATTTACCGTAAGTTTCTAGTGGTCAGAGCATATGGAAAACAAGGTATTTGTCCAGGCAATATCAGTGTTCTCCTTTTATTAGTAGTATGTACCTTCGCTCAAATGAGTCGATTATATAAGGAAATTTTGGTTGAATCCCAGTGGTTTTGCGCAACCATCGATTTCCCAGGATCACTTTGTCAACAGCATAGAGTAGCTGCATCTCAGCAGCCTTTGAAATGACACTTAAAGGTATACCAGGATGCCCCATCTCTTCCAAAACTTCTTGAACCTTTCCAACAAAATAAATTGACATCAACTAAATCTGCGCTTGTATTGTATCATGCAAACGAAAGATCGTAATCGATATTCAGGACACTATTGCCCCCTAGGAGGCTAAGATAAATGGAGAATCAGCACAACATAAAACACTGAATCTCCAGCAAATAGCTTTGCGGTCACTAGATAGCAAAAGTAAACTGCTTGCAGATTGGAATATGGTTAGTCCACACATCAAGTCTTCCTTATCGTGCCGCAAAAATGTTGGATCGTAGTTTTTCTTCCTTTCCATCCTTCTCTTTGGATAGGTTGTTGACTTGGGATTTGTTTTTTAATAACTAATATTTATTACAGAGTCAGGTTTTTTGGAATTGTTGAAGAGGTAAATCAGATGCTTTACCTCTGGAGGCTCCCATAGACTATCTCCCACATCATCAGCAACTTCGGTCAGGTTATCATCAATCACATCTCGACGCCGCTGCATGTGCCGAGTTTGAATCAAAGAATGAAAATGCTGCTCAACAGATTCTTCAAGAATGTTGTCAAGCATGTTTTTATCAAAAAAATAAGGAGTATACCTGATAAAGAGAAGATGAGGAAGTGGCTGTTAGATACCGCAAAAGACACTAATCAAACATAGTACCAGCAAATCGAAAAAAACTTATGCATGTATGGTCGCGGGTAAGAATATAATGTAGAAGTTCGGAATTAACAATGAAAAGAAGCATGACAAATCCATTAAATGAAGTCCAATATTCAAATATCAGACCAATTTGAAAATAATTAAAAGATGAGGACTAGACTCCTGCCAAGGAAACCTGAAGAGAACTAGGGGGAGAGAGAGAGAGAGAGAGCTGCTTGAACAGGGGACGAATATAAAGGAAGGAAGAAAGGAGCTAATGACATCTGGGATGAAGGACATAATCAAGTGCGAAGTGCCAACCCAGCAAAAGAACTGCTAACAGGAAATGCCAAGTTCTTGATCAATAAAATTGACCAACTAAAAGTGAGATGCCGCAACAGATTCGAGTCTCAAATCGATAAAAAGAGACATGCGTCGAAGACCTTACCATTTGATACCGTCTGAAGTTGCTATTGCAATGTCTAAATTTTGGGCACTAAATACAGGCACACCATCAATTTGTCTATTCCCATTACCCTGAGACAGTGTCCTCAGAAGTTTGTTGGCTGCCTTGACCTTCAAAGAAAAAGGGAAAAGCTTAGACATCCATAAACTTGCGCGCACATTGAGTAAGATGGTCTTGCCAGATACCTGTTTCTCATTAGGAACAAACTGGAACAAGTGAGGTTTCTCCTGCATAAGATTACATCAAAAGATGAGTCGCTATATATTAGTGGGAGGTATAAACTTATCACGAATATCTCAAACTGGAATCCATGGGTTTCCTGAAAAAGTTGTATAAGTATTGTCGACCATTTTCAACTGAAGCCCCAGACTTACAGATTCTCTGAAAAACTTCATATCTCTCTCAGCTTACATTCCTTTCTACAATCCCACAAAACAATTTCTTGGCTATGGGTTAAAAATTGCTTGAAGGTTAACCCTTACATTTTAATGAACTATCCATTCCTAAATTTTGTGCTGAACAACACAGAAGTTGTAAAGCTTAATCAGAGATTTTGAATGAAACATAGATCAAATCATATTGAACAACAGGAAAGAGGTAGTGACATATCCACAATACGTGCTACATATACTAGGATATATTATTTAAATAGGAATGATTCAGAACTCATTGGATTGCGACATAGAAACAGCAGAACTAAAAGAAGATGACAAATGAAGTAGAAAAGGCAATCGACGGCGATGGGCATCATGTGCACTATGCAAGAAAAGAAAACTTCCACGGCGATAGGGCTCAAGGATGTATCAAGGGCTGGGAAATGACAAGGCTTTTTAATTGAATCAAAACAGTACCTTGAAATGCTCATATGCTAGATCCAGTCGGCAAGCACCCACGACGCCACTTGGGATGTTCAACCGCTTAACATAAGTAACTACAGAAAATACATTCCGATCAGAGTTTCAGTCATCATCTGAGCATGCTATATAGAGTGAGAGTGTCAGTTCAGAAAGGAGCATGCACTCGGTTGAGTCTGAGCAGTAAAACATCCCCAGTGTAATTACTCATTTCGTTTATACCAATAAGAGCAGACATCTTCCATCAATTTCACTGAGAATAGGAGGCTTCGCAGAGAGAATTGAATGATTTCTAAAGACACAACTATGATCATACAACAGCAAAGGCTACAGAAAAAAGAACAGGTCATTAGCCACATACCAATGGTTGGCAATACCCTCGAATATAGTGAAGAGGTTCATCCTAAAGCAGCTAAGAGTGAAAGGTATACTTATATAGTAAAAGCAAAATCATACCAGCGTCGCCTAAATCCATGAAGAACCGGAAGACAGGGCCATTCCTCTCGCTCTTAGTAATCGAAGCGAACACCTTCTTCAACCACTCCGGCGTTCTGCACATCAGTTAAGTAGCAACAAAAAACCTAAGACCTTCAACCATCGCAACGAAGCAATCGATAGAACAAGGAAAGCACAATTGCACAGCAAACAAACCGCTTCGAAATGAAGGGAACATCAAAGTGCGTGGACACGGCCATGAGGCCAGTCCCCGAGAGGTCGCACATGCTGAACACCTGCCCGACGAAGGCGGGCCCGCCGCCCTTGCCGTTCGACTTGATCGCCGAAATCCGCACCGTCGACGGGAACGCGCCGGAGCTCGACTCGGCCGGAGCCGATTTGAGCGGCGTCGGATGAGGCGGAGGCGGCGACTCGGAGGGCGAGGTGATCGACAGGGTCGGCGGGAGTTGGACGGGGAGGAGCAGTTTGGAAGGCGGAGGTGGAGAGGCCAGGGAAGGGGCGGCTTTGTGATTGGGGATGAGAGAGAGGAGAGTGGAGTTGAGCAGGTGGGAGAGAGGGTTGGAGTGGTGACGGTGCTTGTGCGGTGGCTCGGGGGAGACAGCCATGGCTGAGCTCCGTTCGGGTGCGACGGTGTAAGCTGGAGAAAGGAGGAGGTAACGAGGGATAAGGGAGTGGAAGCTTCGTTCTCCGTCTCTCTCTCTCACCCGGCTTCTTCTGGATAGACTGTCCGTGTCATCAGACCGGTTCACGCGCGGTGGCGCGACTTTGCGTGGTTCTATCTATCGGTGCCTTATCGCTAATGATACGATCAATTTAAAGCCAATGGGCGCAAAGCAAGGTGCGATAATAAATTTTAACTAAAATATACGAGAATATAAAAACGTAAATATATATTTGTGAAAACGTAAATCTCTCTGACGACCATCCTTTACTTTACCATTTTTCGGCCTAACGACTGCTAATTGAGAAATTTTAGATATATTTGTGAAAATTTTGTTTTTGTTTTTGTTTTCGTAAATTTAAACAGAAAATTGGAAGTGATTCTTAACTTTTTATGGCTTTATTATTATGTGTGGCATTGGCACAAAAAAAAAACTGTATAATTCTGGGTATTTTTCTCAATTCAATCCTACTCATTAAGTCATATCTAAATAGGGATTTATTAAGATTTCTTATAACATTTCATATATCTCATGGTTTTAAAGTAAAAAAAAATCACCCGGCAAGTTCGAACCAATTCAAATGCGACCTCTTAGATCCGGTAATTTTCTGACCAAAAAAAAAAAGATCCGATAATTCGGAAAAGTTATCCAAAAAGTTATAATCTATTATACTTTCGACAATTGAATCCTAAACTTTTTTTTACATTTTATCAATTGATCCTACCTTGCTAATACTTGAACGCCAACCATCCTACGTGACACTATTGACGCTAACGTTAACAATTTTTGTAATATTTTTTTATTAAATTTTTATTTGCTATTTTTTTCCTTTTCTTTGTTTTTTCCTTACTGTGCCTAGCGGGGTCGCCGTGCCATCACTCTTGGTCGCAATGGCCTCACTAGCAACATTAAGAAAAAAAAAATAAAGAAAAGAAAAGGAAAAAGTAAAAAGTAAAGGAAAATAAAAATAAAATTAAACCATGCCATGTAGGAAGACCAACGTCCACCTCAGCAATTTTCGGCTAAAGGATGGACTCAATAGACAAAACATGACAATGTTTAAGACTGAATTGACAAAAATACAATAGGTTTAGGACTTTTTGGACAATTTTCTCCAGATAATTTGGACCAGCCTGTTTTAAAAAATCACTAAGGTGAGAAAACCGTCTCGACCTAACAGGGGCCCCAAAACCCAAGCTGATTTGATCTGAGCTAGTATGGAGTTTTGGGTCTCCAGGTTAGGAAAAATTTCAAATAAGGGCCTGAAGTGCTCTCATTTTCTCAAATAAGGACATGAAATGGAACATATTTCACGTAAGAGCTTGAAGTGCTCTCGTTTTTTCAAAGAAATGTCTGATCAAAAGCATTTTGGTCATTGGCTCTCTTTTTTTCCTTTTTCTTTTTTCCATTTTTTTTTGCTCTTCCTTCTTGACAATGACCGATCTTAGGTGATGGCCGACCATCGATGAGGGCCTCGCCTGGGCAGTCGAGGGCAGCCCTCGCCCAAGCGAGGCGACCCTCTCCTAGATCTAGAGAGGGTCGGCCTCGCTTGTGGCTGGCGAGGCCAACCCTCGCCATGCCCAGGGGCCTCACCCAGCCCTCGTCGGTGGCTGACCATTGCTCGAGACCGGTCACTGGCGAGAAGGAAGGAAAAAAAAAAAGAAGGAAAAAAAGTGAAAAAAAAAAATGACGAAAATGCCTTTGTCAGGCTCTTGTTTGAAATAAAATCCACTTTAAGCTTTTATTTACAAAAACGAAAGCACTTCGTACTTTTATTTGGAATTTTTCTCGGAACTAGTACTCCACCCTGGATAAGGGACCCTTAGTGGAGGAAGGAGTTGAAGAGGAAGGCTCGGGAACAGAATTAGGGGCGGAGTGACCCCAGCTGCATACTGTATAGGAAAAGAAAAGGATAATTTTCAGAATTTTATTTTATGGAGCTTTATTATGCCTTCTTTTTACGGCAAACTTTTTGATAGCTTCCATACCTGGACCACCTTGGTTCAAGCCAAGAGATAAATAGGGAAGAATTCATATTTGCTTGAGGTCCCTCTCTAAGTAAAATATCACTGCCAAACAATACCGGCTGTGGATATGACCACACGGAAATTTGAAAATAATAGGCCAGCAAAATCAAGAGTATGCCTGTAGTCATTCGACACTAGCTCCTGTAAACTGATACTGCTAAAAGTACATCGACATCAAACAATTTGTTCAGCAGGTGAACAAAATCAAAAAGATTTGCGCTGAGCACAGTTCAAAACTATAGTGTTCTTACTCGCGCGTGCCCTTATCGGAAATCTCTTAGCAGCAGTGCTCTGCCCCTTCCTGGAGAATCCAGAAAGCACCACCATGATCATAGTGCCAAATTGCCAATTCCTTCCTCACACAGTCATGTGAACCACGAGTCTCCCCTCTATACTCCGGATCCTTCGCTTCAGACGAGCACAGGCCACAAAACAAGCAAAGACTTCTAGCACATTATCTGATACGATGGAAGAGATGAACTGAACACATTCTCGCTTTAAGCTGCTATAGATGCCACTGTCAAGAACTTTACATACATTAGAGATCAATCAGATTCACAAACCCCATCTATGTCCGGAATCATTTCATCAGCATTAGTTGTGTCCCCTTCCGATAAGCTATCAGACTCATTTAATTGCTCAGTGTCCTCAACCATTTCATCACCGTTCACACTGCTGCTTTTGTTAGCGTCATTGAATTCATTCAGACGCTTTGCTGATATTTTAACACGCTTCCCTTTGATGTATCGGTACTCCCATTTTGGCGGTGGATATTTCTTTGTTAATTTCTCATACTTGTCCATCATACCTAGCTGTTGGAAGACTTTTCCCATCATTGAAACAATTGAGACATTGGGTTTAACTCCAAGTTCCTCCATATCAGCAAATACCTAGGCAGGAAGAACGAGGAAAAACGAAGAATCTTAAGATATAATTGATGATGGGCCATGAAAATAAATGGAGTCCAATCATGCGCCAAGATGGTCTAAATGGCAAAAAAAGGTGGCAATTGAAAACATAGGTGCCCCATATAAGCACAAGTACATCCTAATAGATGGTGAATAGTGAAAACCGTATGAGCATGTGCATAGTGCATTTCCCAATAATTTTCTAATGAATTGCGCGTGTTTTCAGATGCTTGAAATATAATGAAGAGCTAAGCCATAACCAGAGCAGTGCAGGCACGAGTAGCAGAAATTATTCGAAAATCAATATGCCATGCCTATCTCCAAGAAGATTAGAGTACCGACCGCATCTTTTGTTCTCACAGCTCAGTAAAGTGACGTGTACTTTAGTAAGACCAAAGAAGAGTACCTCAAACATCTTCTCATGCATGCCCCTCTTATAGTATATCGACACCATTTTGTTGAAGAAAATACGAGGTGTGCCTTCCAGATTTTGAGAAAATATCGTTGCCCATAGTTCCTCAGCTTCGTCAAGCCTGCCATCTTCGGCTAATGCATTAAGCAATATAAAGTAACTTCCCATCGTTCTTCCTTGACCTTTGCTTAACATCCACTTAGTGACCTACGGCAGCAACAAGGTTTATGTGATTTATAGTGACGAATTCCAGGCCACTATGCAAGAGATGAGAACACAAAGAGCGGAGGGGCACAGAAGCTAGAGAAGTGGCACCTGTATTATTCTCTTCCATTCTTTCTCCTTCTCAAGTGTCTTCAAGGCTTTCTTGACTGTGATCAGAGGAAACTCTAGTTCCCAAGCAATAAACGAATCAAGTGCCCCATAGACTTCCTCTTTTACATTTGACAATCCCTTCACCTGAAACCCAAAAACAGCTGTTTAAAGATGCAAAGACACCATATATCTTATGAAACAATTAATTTTTCAGAAAATTCAACGCCCTAATACTGGTTATAAACTTATATTAGGTTCCTATAACGTACAGATAAAGGAATGAGATGAGTTCATAAGCATACACAGTCAACAAGCTTTTCAGACTTGGAGATAGTCCCAATTTTCTTCCGTGATTTCCATACTCGAGGATATCTAGGCCGGGGACCTTTCGCCGCGCACACCTAATAATTGTCAAAAAGCCTCGTCGTAAGATGAGGAATTGCCATCTTATGTTTGCACTAAAAGAAACAACAAGACAGTTTCTTTTTGCGATAGAAAATGCACTAGTTCGATCACAAAAAAAGAGAGCTAATAGCTAATGCATCATCTGGGGCAAAAAATCCGTAATCATTCACTCTCTCATTTGCAGGTTAGTGCTAAGCAGTAAACCATGCCGAAAAAGCTTATTCAAATGTAATGCATCCACAAGCTGCTCCGCCATGGTCATTCTTATCGTACCACAATACTTCTAATGTTTCTGGAGATTTGACTTGATTCAAATCTTCTCGTCGTAACTGGCAGCGAATACCTGAAACTAAGCATCCTGAAGAAAAAAAGGGCACAAAGAATCGGTAAATTTAACAGAATGAAGCTCAACAAAAAGCAAGTTACGTAGCAAAGAACCATAAAACGATTCACAGTGTAACGACCCAATTCCCGGGATAACTCTACAATTTACCGGCGAACGCAAATTCATGAATTTCAAAATAACTCCCGTGTGTCCTCGAGGTACCGCTGACTGCGGACACAATCGAAACGTCATACTTCTTTCTAGTACGATGTAATCCTATCTTCCGACAGCTTCCAATCGAAACGACACCAAACGCAAACGCAAGATTCACTGAATTAGCTGAGTACGCATTGAAAAATGGGGCTGCGCCACGGAAAGTGGTAATCGGATGACTGTGCAAAGTTCCGACTCGGCATTATCTCCGCAACAAAGTAACAGCAGTGCTTATTCGCGGGAAGGAAAGACGGAAAACTTACCGTCCGGAACAGCGCGAGCCTCCAGTCGAGAGAGTCGGAATTTGATGATTTCCTTCTTATCTTCTCGGAGAATCCCTTTCACCGTCGAAAGCTCTCTCTCTCTCCGTCATCTGCAAATTTCTATCGCCATGAACAGTGGAAAAAGGGAGATCCGTCGCAGTCGAGTCCGAACTCCGAAAATTGCAACGGTGAGCTTCGGGTTTGGGCACGAAAGATGGGCTTCTGGTCGGCCCTAAAGTTCGCCACTCAGCAATGAATGGGGCCCATAAAAATTTAAAAGAATTAACAACCGGAAGGAAAAGCTTCCTCCAGATTTTGATTTTGATTTTTTTTTTTGCTGTCAATTATAAATATAAACATGAAATAGTGAGTTTTATTTTCCCTTTAAAACAAGATAATAAGGATTATTCATGACATTCATAGTAGAATCGTTTTTAATGCTTTAAAAAATTGCATTTTTTCAGGGAAGACCGCCTAAATAAATGTTTATGTATCATTACAAACGCCGATTTCGACGGTGCATTTTATCATGGGAAGCATTTTATTCAATTTTATAGTGACTATGGTTACATTTATCCCCTCCCAAGAAGGAATCCGTTTGCTAGCCTCTCGAGTCCTGAAATTGTTACGCTTCTTGATTGGAAAAAAAGAAAAGAATTGAAAGAGAGATTTCTCGTGATGTACGGAATTCAAATACTAATTAGTGTAATAAGCACGAAAAGATCAATTGTTTGAGTAAATGGGATTTTTTGTTGTTGTTGCAAAAATGGTATAATCTAACGTGATATTTAGGAAAAGTCCAACGTGAACGTGATATCCTGATCCAGATCTCCAATTGGCTCTTTTGGGCCGTGCCCGGATTATGCACGACGATACGAGGCACGCAAGGGATCGGCTTAAAACGTCGCGCGTTTTTGCAGTGAGCGGCGACACCTAACCGGGTTGCGTTTTGGCGAGCACGAAACGATATCATCTCATCCGCTTCGACCTTTTTGGCTTGGAACGAACACGGAGAGACAGAGGGAAGCGCTTGTGCAGCACATGATCTCACGCCACTTCGCATCTTGATTCTCCGTTCAGCTGAAGCAGCTCCGCCGACGATGATTGAGTCGGCCATGGCGGTCCGGTTCGCCTCCGGTTCGAGCTTTTGCTCCTCCTCCGCCATAACTTGTAACTCGGTTGCTTCCTCTTCTGTTTCCTTCTGTTTTGTTTGCTGAGATAATGGCGATTGCAACTGTTTTTCTTCGTTCATTTTCATACTAGAATTTTCCAGTTAAACATTGAACACTAGCTCAATTCTTCTCGAATGTTGATTTTCTTGTAATATTCGTACATTTTCTTATTTACTAGAGAAAGGCATAATGTTGTCCACTTGATGGAGCAAATTTAGATTCTCTTTTTTCTTTCAAAGGTCACCGTTCGTTCTGGAGCTCGGATGAGTGTCCCGGCGTCCTCGCGGGCTCTCGCCGGATTTCGCACTCCGGCAGCTTCGACATTCCGTGGTGAGTGCTTGATGCTTAGGCTTTTTTATGGATAAAAACTGTTTTGGAATAGATTGATTTCGATTTGAAAGCAATGAGATCGGTTAACTGCGACAGTTACCAGAGGTTCAATGGCGGTTCTCTCGTAAAAAAGAAAAATGTCGCGAGGAACAAAGTTAGAGCTACTGCAGAGCATTTAGGCTCTGCTTCTGATCCGGCGAGGTGCAATGGAAGGGCCGGATATCATCCGTTTGAGGATATCGCTGAATTAGCATCCGGTGGGGATGCGACACTTACTGCCGCAGAAACCACGAGGACGATTGCCGAGGTATTTTTGCTATATATCACAGGCCGGACGTTCATATTGAAGCTTTTGCTGTTATTTAGGGGCTTTACATACGATTGAAGTGTTGTTCTTGGTTATGTAGCTGATGCTTCTGTTAGTGTGTTGAGTTCAGGTTAACACCAAAGCGACCCTGTTGTTTTCTGGTATGATTGATGATGAAATCCACGAGAACATTCTTTGGTCAGAATTGCCTTATGTGACTGATGAACAGGGAAGTAAGTATGCGAAGTCCACTTTGTTCAAATTATAGTCCTGGTTTTACTTCCCTGAGCCACATGAAACAAAGTATGTGCTCAGCTCTGGCAATTTGCAGATATTTACTTTCAGGTAAACAATGATGAGGATATTATTCAAACACTAGCATCAGAGGGTAATGTTGTGGTATGCCCTTTTTCCCCTAGAAATATGTTTGTGCACCGTATTCAAGCTTGTATAATATGAAGTCTTGCTTCTCAAGCAGCGGCATAGTTTATTGACCGGCAATAGTTGAGTATCAAACACAACTTATTTTTAGAAAAAGTATCATGATGTTTTTGCAATTCATTCTGCAAGAATTACCCAAAAATGCTTCTGTTGTTAGCTTAGCTAATGTGTGTGATATAAAATGCAGCAAGTGATAATAGGATTGGATACCACGGAAATGCTCAATGGGATGGAGGTATCAGGTCCTGCCGATATTGAGTTTGGGATCGAGGAGATTGGGGAGGAAGATAGTGATATTGAAGATGATGAGGATGAGGATGAGGATGAGGATGGCGAAGATGATGATTATGGAGAGGTATACATACTTCCAGATACAAAGAAGCTTTGCAATAATGTCGTATCATGTGATATTTTCGACTTTAGTTTTCTCCTTAATTTTGTCCCCCACCATGTGCTTACTATGGTTTACAATTCCCTATTATCTTGTGTTATTTATAGTGTCTAGGGGTGAGCGGACCGGACCGGACCGGCCGGGTTGGTCCGGTCCTTGAGGGGGGCGGTCCGGTCCCCGGTTCCATGGTGGATGGGATAGGACCGGACTGCCCAGAATATTTATAATTGTGTATATATATTTGACTTCAAACAAAACAGTACAATGATAAAAAAATAAAAAATAAAAAGAACCATCTCTGATCATGTCCACTGCACATGTTCCATTATGTAAATCTGGTGAACTTCGTTCCACCCAGCTTTTCTCTCCTATACTCTTTTTATCTGTTTGTGATTGATTGAGGTTTTTGTTATCCATGTTCATAATGACTCGTGTAAAATGGCTTTCTTTTCGCATTTCCTCTATCTGGCTAGCTATGTTGTACCACCTAGATTTTCGTCTTCTATTCTTTTGCGAATTGATCCAGATTTTTGTTCTCGGCATTCATAATGACTTGATTCTCATAAACATAGCATGTTGGGTCATATTCATGAGGGAGCATATTCAATGGAGTAAAATTGTACGAGTTGGTAAATATCCATGTTATTTATTTGGTGATTGAATATAGTTGGATTCATAGAAGCAAAATGATCCCTCTCGACTTTTTTTTTTTTGGTCCAAATCCCTCTCGAGCTTGAATACCATTAAAACGACTGAGTTTTAATGGAGGTATCCCCTTGTGCTCCGATGTTACAGTTTGTTCAAAAGAAGAGTTTTTCATTAGCATAATTAGTCGTGGATCATCAGACTCATTAGCCATGCATGTATTCCAAGGGTTAGATTTCTATAAGCAGCTGGTGTTAGCGGCCCCTGGTCTCGAAAATTTGGGGACCGGGACTACCGGTCCGGTCCCCGGTTCCATATCGGGACCGGACCGGCCCAGACCATGCACACCCCTAAATTAGTGTCTTTATCCTCTAGTTTTCTGGAATGAAATCTGTCTATCTACTTCTTATCCTGTCTGAGATGATGAACTCCTTATATGCAGATATCTGTCAATCAAGGAGACACACTTCTATTTTACACATTCTAACATTGTTTGGACTTCTCTATTAAATTTCGTTTTTGTGTCATACTACATTCCTTTAGAAGACGACACCTTTACATTAGTTCGTATTTCGTGTATATTGTGTACTAGTGTCTCACCTTCTACCACTGTTTATCTTATGTAAATTCTTTAAGTCTTATAGCTGGAACTGAGGTAAACTTTTGAGTTTACTTAAACTCATAGAAGGAGAAGGTTCCATGACATAACTAAAATATACCTTCTTACACACCTTGCTACTGTGATTCTAACTCTTCTTCATTATTGGCGTTGTCTTCCATTTCTCATACAATAACCAAATTGCATTTTTTTTTTTGAGGCCAAAGAATTGCATTTTGTCTATTTTATATCTTTTCATGTGAAGTTACAATTACAATTGCTACACTTTCCCTCATAGAAAAAGAGAAATGTCGACACAACGCGAAAATTGCTAGGTCGCTGAATTAGTTTGTCACCTGTGATAGGACTGGGTTTCTGTCCTTGACGATGAGGATGATGAGGACCAATCTGATGGAGATCCAGGAGATTGGGCACAGTTGGAGACGATGAGATCTTCTCACCCCATGTACTTTGCCAAAAAGTTGGCTGAGGTAACCGAATGCCGCTAGAGTTTCAGTCCTGGATGATTAAATACAATTTGAAACAAAAATCAAGAACGACGGAAGCTTGGTGCACCAAAAACTTTTAATGCTTCTATAGTATTGTTGTTCATGAGATAATAACACATCTGGCAGTATCTCTATTTTTGTTCAGTTTCCACTTTCACTAGAATTCTTTTTTCAGGTTGCTTCAGATGGCCCTGTTAATTGGATGGAACGGCCTCCTGTTGGCATTGTCATACAGGGCCTTTTAAGCCCTACACTTCTCGAGGGACACTCCACCAATCAGAGGCACCTATCTAGTCACCATTCTGGTGCCGAAATAAATCACACTGGGAGTATCCTTGAAGACAAACAAGTAGATTCTAGTACCACTGATGCTGATGGACAAGAACGTTCACTTGAAGATGGCCCCAGTAGGGCAGAGGAACTCAGCGAGAATGGATGCCCCAGGAGTGGGAAGTCACTTTACAAGCTCGAGATGATTAATATTCAGCTGCTTTCAGTACATGGTCACCCGGTATGTTCTCGAGATTTTAGTATGCTGCTGAAGATCCCATTCTACTTGCTGACTGTGGGTCTGTAAGTCATCTCTTGGTGCGGCAGGATCATGTGCTTTCACCACACTTTTATAAACATTTTCACATTCTAAGCTATTCTGTTCCATATATTTCTTACTGTAGTTGAGCCATTATAATAAGGCAGCAAAAGGAGGAGATTTACATCGTGCCCAAATTGATCCAGACATTGTTGAACTTGCATGCATTCAGTTGTTCCCATTCCCTTCCTACTTCCCTCCTCCCACCTCCCAAGAAAGGGAACACAAAAGTTTTCTACATTTACATTAATGGCCATCATCTGGTTTGTCATTCTAAATACTACACTTTGGCTTGAGGAGACAGGTGATTAGCTTCAGAACGAAAAGGCCAAATACATTCTCGCGTCTCAGATCAAATGGAATGCTTTCAGTAGCTGCTATTGGATCTTGAAATATCATGCGTGGTTTCCTCTCTTAGAGTAGTAGCTTGTGATGATTTTATGTCCTAGTTATCTAATTTTTGCTCTTCAACCCTATGCAGCACACTGTTGAAGTAGAAGATTTCAGGAAAGCGCAACCAGATGCTATTGCTCACTCAGCTGCCAAGATTATCTCCCAATTGAAAGCTGGCGAAGAGAAGACTATTCAAGCCCTCAAGTCTCTCTGCTGGAGATGCAAGGGAATTCAAGTGGAGGTAAGATACAGAGACTGGTAACTAGAAGTTGTTGTGGTGCTTGAGTTGCATGCGTGTACCACTGCTGTTGCGGTACTTGAGCTGCATTCCAATAGCACTACTGTTGGGGAATGAATTCTCTCGGTTGATTAAAAACTTCTCATTGCTTGGTTTGCATCAACTGAAATTGTTTGTACTTCTATGCAATTTCCGCAATTTTGGGAATACAACGTGAATTGGTATTTTGACTGAAGTGACTCGGTCATTCTCAACCCTGAAAATAATTATTGCCATTTTGTGAAATCTGATTCCTGATGTGAATTACTACTGCAGTTAGTTACTATGATACTTTTGTTGAGTTCAGATATCCTCCCCCGGGACAGTAAGAGCGATATTTTTTTCCTTTCTGACAGGAGGCTATGATAATTGGTGTTGATGCTCTTGGCTTTGATGCAAGAGTCTGCTCGGGAACACAACTTCAAACATTGCGGTTTGCATTTGACACAAGGGTATGCTCTTTCTGTGCTAAAAAGCATTTCTCTGGAGTCGCTATAAATCTTGATTGTCCTTTTCTCAAGTTTATGGTTTGTCAGCTTCAGCCAAACTCCCTTTGGAAGCTGTGAGCTAACACAAGAATAAAACCCCAGAGGAGCTTCCTTGTTTTTGTTTCTTTTCCCTTTGCTTGAATTGGTTAGAGCTTAATCCTTTTGGTGGGTTCACTGAGCTCATAACTTGTAGGAATATTCATTTATGCACCGTTATCCATCACTTTTTCCCATTGCTTCTATGTTTAACTTGCCAAAATTCAAAACGTGTTTTCTTTAGTCGCTATTTCATTCTTCTGACTGTTTGTCCTTGCAGGCCACTTCGGAGCAAAGTGCAGAGAGACAGCTTAGTAATCTACTATTCCCAAGGGTCCAGCACAAGCCACATAAGAAGAAGAAAGCTCATTAAAAATGAAACGAAACGTTTTAGGTTTCAACACTGGTGCGGAATTGTTTGTTGTATTGCTCTCGATTGCTTAATTTAGCACCTCCAGTGCGCAAAAAAAAAAAAAAAAAAAAAAATTGGAGAAGGAAAGATGAAGAGAAAAACACAGGATGAGCTATGTGCATGTATTTGGTGCAAGCAGCGAATGTCATTATTCTTCAGAGCCATTTATCATCCGACCCTGTGATAAGTTCCGGTCGATTCCCAACCAGATCGTGCAAGAACCACAACACAGTCGGATATAAACACGGACCGTGCAGATTCGAGATTAACCTGAACATATACAATAGAAAATCCGAAAATGGAAAAAGCACATGGCTTAGGAAATTAAATTAACTATACATAGCAAAGGCAAAAATGTACCACTCATCAGAGAGCTTTGCTCTGTAGTACCATAAGTGCTGTGATAAAAACATCAAGACACCTCGTTAAATATGGCACAACATTGAACAGCTTAAATAGTTATAGCTTTCGCTCAGATGAACGATCATCGGGTGAGGTGAACCCGAAATTGTGAGCAAGAACAAGTTCCGACTTTGGTGTCCGAGAAAGTCCAACTCACCCGCCTCATAAATACCGCGACTTTTCCGTAAAAACCATCTGTTAGTGGTCGAAATGGATTCTCGGCCCGATGTTCAACTTGAATAATATAGCTCTTCTGAAATGCCATCTGCCAAGCAAATTATTGTCAAACCAAATAAAAGAGCTGAGAGTGCTTTCCTTGAAAACCCCATCTTTACGGCAATTACTTTTAGTCTTCCGCTCTTTTCCTCGTGCGATTGAATTGAAAGGAAACACAAAGTGCTACCCCTGTTCAAGTCTGCAAGCAGAAGAACAAAGCAGGACCGAATTTCCTCCCGCATAATTGCAACTATGAGCCACTGGAATGGTTAAGCTCAAGCTCAACCTGAGGTATATCCGTTTCTACATCCACCCACCAGTCCTCCTCTTCATCCACACAATTGTTCTCCTGCAAGATGTGTATCATACTATAAACAATTTGACCAACCTGCTCGTCCGGCAGAACTCTCTCTCTCTCTCTCTCATCGAGTCATTTAGGTAAAGATGATGGGTTTTAGGATTGCATCTCTTGAAGATCCTAAAAATTTACACGAATAAGTAGAGTGGATGACTAACCTTGTTGTCGTACTCCATGACCTGTTGGTTTTCTATAGCATTTGCGACTCTTATGGCTTCGAGCCACCAAGCATCCATAGGGGAGCAATTCGCTGTATTGTCATCATTGTCAAGCACATTATTCGTTACATCAGGAGGATTTGCCATCTGCACCGAATCAAAGAACGCTGATAGATCAGGCACAATATCCTCCGGGATCGGACGCAAGGGAGAGCGGTAACCTGGGCCATTACAAAGCTCGCTTTACCTTCATTTTCACACACAAAAAAAGTTTTCAAACGGACAAATGTAGGACAGAACTTATCTGTACCTTTGCAATCAGGATCATGACATTTCTGGTAATATGCAGCCAGATTCAGATCAACAACGTAGACAACTGGACCACTCCAAGTAGGGAAACGATAAGCTTGTTTTTCCCAAAGGTAAACTTAAAATGTACGAATCAAGATAAGAGATTTTCCATTAAAACGACACACATATACCGTGATTGCTTTTATGCTCTCTGCCTATCCGCTCACAGAACCTGTTCCTTGACATGCTGTAAACCATGAGTCCATGCACTGAGAACCAGTACCAGCTTCGAATTTTACCTATAGCGTGACAGAATCATCAGCATTATAGGAGAAAAGGAGAAGAAAAGGATAGGCCTTTCCATAGATCATTTTCTTGACGCAATTGCTAATGAAGGAGAAAGTGCCAATCAATAACTTGGTTTCAAATCAGACATATTAATCAAATTAAAATTCTTTCAGGTCTGCCACTTTAGAAAAGCTAGATATAACTTAATTGTCTTCCTCGGAAAAAAGTTAGCAACTTTAATATCATCCACAGTCTCAACTTATCTATGAACTATGTAATAAGCAATTGAAATAACTCACCCCTCCCTTTATTTGAAAATAAGACAATAGCAATCACCTGATACAGTTCCAATTGAGGCCACAGATTCTATGAATTTGTCCAACATTGGGAAAGGCGACTTGCCAAGGTAGTAATTCGCCGAACTATCTCTAGGGAAAGAGTTGAAATTAAGCTCTTGTGAAGCGAGACTGTATCTTCCAAGGTCACCATTCACCTGCGTAAGGGAGAAAAAATCCATCACATGAGAGACCACCACAGAGTTCTAGCACACTAGACAACCTATGCTAAGATGTTTCTGGATCATAGCTCCTCCAATTCAGGACCATTAGTTTTTTATTGATAATGAAAAGTCTGGCAAATCATGTGCAGTTGATGAAGGGGGCCTGTACAAGAACTAATTCAAATTTGTAACTACCTCGGTCTCGAACTGAAGTGTCTTTGCACAATCTAACTCCATTTTGCAGACTAAGAGCTTCTGACAATCAACACCCATATTGCAGATCAAAGAAGCCACGAACATGTCTTCCTCAGGCTGTCAGGAGAGAGCAAGTGCATTTTGAGTGTCAAGAACATGAACCTTTAAAGAGCAACTGCGAAAGAGTGATACTACTCTTTCAAGCACTGTCATATTTAATTCTCTTTTCTGTGTGCATATGCACATCTTCTTATGTCTTAATCTAACCTTCTAAAATACTTAAGAGGCACATAAAAACCCTTTGTTGGTGGATTTGAGGAACATTATGAGCAAACTAGGAACAGATCACCACAACCATGTTCCAAAGATGCCTCACAAGTAACTAGATCTCAATAACAAGAAGTAATGTACCATGTCCTTGCATTTGAAACGCCCAGTCGGCAGAAGGACAGAACTCTTGCCTGCCTTGGACGATAGAGCCAAACGAAAGCATCGATTCCTTGAATAGACAGCAGTGTCCACAAAAATTTGACATGTTGATGTGCTGGAATCTTTCTTGACAAACAACTTTTCATATATTTTGTCTGTCTCCCTTGCACTAGAAATCCGCGAGCATACCTGTCAAATGGTCATAAAAACATCATGGCCGCATGCAATTTTATATTTCTCCAAAAAGGTGTGCATGCACGAAAGTACAATCGCCCCCCCCCCCCCCCCCGCCACACACACAGTTCCTGTAGTTCAGCAAAGTTGTGAGAATGGTGGAAAGTGGCGTATGCAAGAGTAAAAGATGTCTGTTAATTCCGAGCGGATAAAATATCTCAGAACAGGTGGCTAACTTGAAAGGCATGATACCAATATCTTTATGGAATTATTGAATTTCCAATTGTCTCTTCCACGCAATAACTAAAGCTTCTCACCATAGCATACCTCTGAAACAAATGCACCCACATGAGAGTTGTCCTTAAAAGCTGTCATTGGTATCCTCAGAATCAAATGACGAGAAAATTTCTCTGCATACAAGCAGTGCTGTCACTGATATTGCAACGAACTTGCTATGTTCTATGAAAAGATTTAACATATACAAAGGGGGAAAAGGTTTCACATGAGATATTCCTAGTGTTTCAATAGGAACATGTTCGAAAATCAGAAGGCACGCACTGACTCATCAAGTTACAGATTCTTCCGTGCCTGAATCTTAATTCACTCCAAGTCTGACAAAGAGTTCTAGTGTACTATGCGTAAATCCTATTAGCTATGCTATTAACATCACTCAACCAGTACACTCCAGTGACCCAGCACTGTGAAATTATGACAAGGAAAAGATGCAAATGAACTTTGCTCCAATAAAATCCGGCTCCTCATGTGTCTAGATATCTGTAACTCCAGACCTAAATATATCTAGAAGAAACACCTCATTAGGCCTCAAGAAGAATCTGAAGCATTATACAGTTAACCAGCCTTTGTAGTGTCCCATGCAGCTCCAACACTAGATGCTCCGTGAAAATAAGTATCATAGCGAACACAACCCAATGTGAAAAATCGAATAATCTTACCTATATAGCTCAATCTAAGATAACCATGGTGTGCAATATATTCCCAGTCAATCCTATCCATGCAATCAGTGGTGTGTCAACTTCCAAAAGAGGTATGTCATTGAAAGGCATCATTTGATTTCCATTTTCATAACTGCTTTTAAGTGCAATTTACCTCAAAATGAAATGTTAAATTGCTCAAACAAAGATGGACCTCACAAGTGCCAGAGATCTCAGTCAAAGCTTCTTTTCAACATTAAACCTGACAGAGTTCTCTAACATCAAATGTGAAAGGTCTCAAGAAGAGTAATAGAAAAATGTAGCTGGAAGGCACTGTGAAAAAGAACAAGACAGCCTCTGGCTCAATAGGGTGTCTATACGGTTTTATGTCGATACAAATATCCAGCGGAAAGGTGATGTAGCGTATAATATGTGACTGAGTATTGCATACACCACCCATGACTACTAATGCAATAATAGCTAACAGAAGAAGGAAATTCAAAGTCAGCGTACCTTCAGTTGAAGAATCGAGCTCAACTACCCATTCCTCGTTTCCTTGGATTGAGTACTTGTCAAGCAACACCTCCAAAACAACTAATATCAGAAGATCAACCATCTCGTCTCCATTTTTATCAGCATTTTCCCTCTTATTGAACTCCAAATCAAAGTATAAGTGACAAGGCAGACCCTGGCAAAGATTATGTTGATGGTAGAGCCAAATTTAGATTTCAAAAACCCAAGTGACAAGCAACGTACTATTACATTAGTGTTAGATAAAAGTTCTAAAGTAATGTCCTCAAATGCTTCTTTCCATTACTAGAACTATTGTGCACTCAATGGAATCACATCCAACACTGATTTCGCCACCTTGTCCATAGTACTTCCTCCTTCTACTTACGGCTTTTAATTCAGTTTATCACTCCGCACTTAAAGCGGTCAAGAGCAAGAAGCAAAGGATGGAACCAAGGATTGGCTATAACAGATAAAAAAATAATAAAGGAGAATATCCTAAACCATCACAATGAGACTCTTAATTGACAAATCACGTGGAGAGATGCGTCCTCTCTAGAATCCATTATATGTTTTGCAAACAACTCATAGCATGCAAATGAACATGAAAGCAACAGGTTCTCACCTCCTGAATTACTTCATAATGGTGGCGCAACTTTGGATCCATAATGTTGTATCTAATTGAAAAGAATACCACAATACAGAGTTAAGTAGAACACCAATACCAAACATGGGCACCCTAACACAGCAAATAAAAGATGACCACCTCTTCCAGAATTCCTGGTAAGAAGATACAAGAAATCTTCTCTGGCCATTACAATGGTCTTGGTAACTGAACACATGAACCTGAGGATGAGCCTTAGCAAACTTCATTGCTTCCTCTTGCCTTGGGAATGTGGCCCATATTTCCTTGCTAAGGTTGAAAAGGAAAGGAAACTGGTTATTCGACTATCGAATGCAAAAGTAGTACACATGCGGGTTGTCCAGTAAAGTCGTAAAATTTCTCATGGAACAGCAAGGAAGATACAAAGCCAGATATCTTAAAGGAAAAGCCGCTGGAAATGGAAGCAAAGTGCATGCACAGGGAATACGTGAAAACATACAAGGACCTTAGCTTTGATGAATATTGTGCAGCAAGATCAACCCGTATCTCATTCAGCAATCGCAGCAAACTAGATGGTCTTTTCGGAGGCACGCCATTAGGAGACCCGTAGAACACCACTGGAGAAATATGCACCCCTCTCCTCTGGCTGAACTTGTGTGCTCTAATTGTTGTTGAACCAAGCTGAGAAGTTACAAATGGAAACTCAATCAGCATTTGCCATGGCAGACACAAAATACAGAGCTTAAGCGCTATAGCAAATATAGAGTAAAGTGATTCTTTGAATAATCCATTTGGAACTCGATAAATTGCCGGCCTCGACAGCAGCCTTGGTTGTTTCTTAGATGGCAATAAACCAGCTCGTTCATGAAGACACGGAAACAAATTCATCTGTTGACCCGAAAATTTGACAGAAAGGAGAAATATCACCTACATCCCATAGTTTCTCGGTGCAAAGCTGTATGTCCGTTGCCTCATCATGCCTCTGTCCTGATGATCCTGGACTGAGAGCGCTCAATGTAGAGCCTTCGTGTACGGAGCTTCCCTCCTGCCATTTCCTTTTAAATCTCTTCCTCTCTCTCACGGCTGATTCTGATGAAATCGAGAAACAAATGTCACAGAGAGAGCACGGAACAGGCAAAACAGAATCAACCGCAGCACATATGAATTCCACATAATATCCTTCACTCAATCAACCGCCAGCATTCCCAATTAAACCATACCACAGACCGGAACGAAGTAACAGACGTTTCAGACCTAATCCACCATGGGCAGTTCGAAAACGCACTCGAATTCTCCAATCGGGAACGGATCTAGCAAATCTAGTCGGGAAAAAGAAGAAAGCGAAGGCAGCGGATGCTGTGAGCATGTGAATGCCACTGGGAGTGGGATCGAGGAAGGAGAAAGTACCGGGAGGAGAGATGCCGCACTTGAAGCACTGGAACAATCTGTCGACGTCGTCCATGGAGAGAGACTTTGAGCTCTTCGAACGAGAGGAAACTGTGATCGCGCTTACATTTGAGACGCACCGGTGAGCGATCTTCTTCCCGAAGCTTCTCTTGGTGTTTTTTTTTCCCTCTATCCCCAAAGCGAAAGAGCAGAAGTTAGAGGAGAACGCGGGATTGGTTTTTTTTACGAAAGTGATTCAATTCGAGAGCGGCCAATTTGAAAATGGAGGGAAAGAGGATTTCTCGGTGCGGAGGGTCCCGAGTGAAGCGAATGACATTTTTGTTGAAGGGTAATTTCGAAAATTCAAAAGGGAAGCGAATGACATTTTTGAATTAATAAATAATATAGATCGCAAATCTCATGTTTCGGGCCAAAATTAACTTCTAATCGGGTCGACAAGGGTTGGACCCGCGAACATCTCATAAATACCATAGTTCAAAATACACCCAATTAATGGGCGAGTATAAGCATGGCCACGGTTCAGGAACCGCCGGTTCCGATTCCGAGCCGTTCAACGGCTTTTTTTTTTTTAATCTCATTTTTGGCGGTTCGGAACCGGGCCCGAAAGCCACGGGCCGGTTCCGGTTTGGATCCGCGGGCCCGGGTTTGACCCGGGCCCAAACTGGCCTCTGGCCATGCCTAGCCTAGGCAAGTAAAAGGCAAATATCCTGGACCACGCATGCAAACGCTAATCAAATCCATGAAGAGAATTGTTTGCTCTCAAGTAGCCCATTTTCCCTTCGGCCGACGGGGACGTTGACGGGCCGCTAGCCTGTTGATTGAGTTTATTTCGAAGGGATTATTGCACTCACTACGTATATTTAGACCATTCAATCCGGTGACATCTCCTGTTGCATACAATGATCCCTAAAGTTCAATTTGTTGCAATAAATTCGAGATTCATGCGCCCGGCTTACTGAAATCTCGGAGTTGGTCGTGAACAGGGGTGACGAACGTGCCCGGTCGATCCATTTCTTTCTGGGGCCCTTTTCTTCAACTTTTTTTGGCCGATGACAGCTACTGCTGCTCGTTGGCCACTTTTAAACATAATTTGCGCCGTGCATGGCCTGGAACGTGACGTGGGTCGTGCCGTCGGCCGTGACCAAGTTGGCACGACCCACTACATGGCCAGGCACGGCGGGCCAACAAAATTATATGCCATCCCAAGTCACGAACTAAGAGATTCCTCCACGAGGGCTTTGTACAATCCTCTAAACATATCGACACAAGAAAAAGATGCGACTTGCGGCTCGTGTTGGCGACGAGAAAATAAGGTCGTACGTGCAACACATGCATTGAGACAGATAACGAGTCATGTTTGATCAGGCCAACGAAAATCATGTTTAGTAGAAACCAAACAGATTCCCTTTCATGAAAAGCAAACTGACAGTTAAAATGCCTCGGGATAGCTTATATTTCTAGTTAGAGAAATGATTATGCGGCTATCATTAATCTACTGTGAGATTAACAACAGCCTGTTCTGAGCCATAAAAAATAAAAAAAATAATTAAAAATTATCATTGAGTCCACTCTTGAGAAAATTTGTGGCCCACGACATGTCTCACAATCACCAAAAGACCGTTACGCTAGTAAAACACAATACTTTTGCATCCTACTTGAGTTTCCTTTCTCAGCAATTATCTCGCACGCCATTTCCTTCATTTTATGGGCACGTATTCAACTTGGCTTTATTCGACCGATTTGGCGGAAGTGTTCGATCATTGGCTCCCGGCCACCAATTGTTCTCTCCGAAACTTCCTTTCCGACTCCAAGGTAGAACGATGACGTTCGACGAACCGATCAAGTTGACTTTTTTCCAAATCAAAGCTTTACGAGAAGAGATTGTCTTGATATCAAATTGAATAATAATGCGTGTTTGACCTCTCGAACCATGCAATTTACTACTTGTCCAGTATAACGACCAAGTCATTTCTTTATGACGAGTTCTCTTCGAATAACAGGCTCTTATGATGACCCGAGCAAATAGTCATCACACACGCACGCACACATATATATTATTCTTGGTAAGTTTTTCACATATCGACTACAATTTAGTAGGATTAAAGTTGCGGTGGACATCCACGTGGCGACTAAAAGTTATGAACTCGGTAAACTGATGTAAGGAAACTATGCTACAATACGAGGCTGATGTACCTTATAGGCAGCACAGTAGGAGTTACTATGCGAAGAATATCGTCAGGAAAACACAGAACCCTTTTTATGAAGTGATACGGAAGAACATCCCAGAGTCTGCCAATTCACTTTGTAAGTTGATTTACGAAATCGATCTCAGTAATCCTAGGAATGCTCGAAAAACCCCAATCTCTCGAGAAAAGCTGTTGAACCTGTATACGGTGGACGTGTCCAATATTATGTCCCGCCGATAGCTGTATCTAATATCAATAAATCCGGCGACAAAGACAAAAGTCCGGATTATTCTACGTCATAACGAGGCGAACCTAATTTGGTACCAAGTCATATTTTACTAAGTATCACAGATGCTTTTTGCTCTAAGCTTCTGTCAGCAGCACCCGGCATGCATGCGTGGACGCCGTCCCGTTTACTAAATCACCTAAATAAACAAAGAATTTGATGCGGAATGTATTAGTGCTGCGTTTTTTAATCAATTTGACAGGAAGAAGTCCAATCGGAAGGCGAAACGGTATGGCGACTAGAACCGGCGAACCGGGTCGACGACATCGGATCGAGCTCAAATTCGGCCGTCTAAAGCGAAACGGCTTCCTGATCAATTTTCACAGCCTTTGGCTGTGATTAAAGGCTGATTTCGGCTATTCGGGGTCGTCTAGATGGAGTTTTCGAATCGTCTTTTCTTTTTCGAATTTAATTTATTATCAGTGGCAGTTTAGTAATTTTGCGAATTTAATGATAGGGTTTGTTGTTAGGGTTAACGCCTCATATAAAATGCGTTTTTTTATGTTTTGAAAGATAGATATATTTTTTTAATACAGAACTTCGAGATTATTCTCTCTAGCATAATTTCCTTGCTGTTTATCACTGAACGCTGCGTCAGAATTGAACTTGTATTTTTTCGGCATTGCAGTTTCGGGGCATGCCAGATCGAGGGCAATATAATATATTCTTTGTGACAAGAGTATCTGCAGCTTGAGTCTTCACATTACCTGGCAATGGCATGCATATAATTGCAGAAACCAGCCACCATCTTCCTCCAAAGAAAATGTGTTCTGGTGAAGTTTCTTGGCTGCTTTTTTCTGGATTTTTCTTGACCTAACATGTTATGGACGTATGGAAGCAATTGGTTTTAGTAGTTAAGCACCGTTTCGAGTAAGTATATGTCCGAAAAACAAAGACCAGAAGCAGAAAAACAGTTGGAAACAATTTATATAATACTCACCATGCGTAGATCTTTCGCAAGATCAGAATATTCCTCGACTCTCGAGGTTACGTCTCTTGTGATAATCTCACGGAAATAATCATGTTGCCGGTCGACGAGCAGAGAATCGGTTGCGCGTGCATGGTCCATCCTCACCTACTCCAAAAGCAAGTCCATCTTGAGTTTTTAAGTGGACCGCGATTAATTTAACCTCCCTGAAATAGCAAGTGCCGTGCAAAAATGTGTCTAGGGATTCTGGAATCTGAAGGTAGACACAGATACTAGCCTCCCCAGTCGGTCACGAGGCGGGTCGATAACTTGATTATGCATAAGGACTTGCTTAGGTAATGTGTCGAGAAGGCGCTTTCAATTTCCCTTCTGGGGCCACATTTCTTGTTTCAGTAGCTACAAGACTAGTTTAGCGAAATCTATCTAGCATGTCGGGTTAACGTGCGTAGCCAAAACCCCAGTCGCATTCATTCAATAGATTTATATTTAAAGCAGCTTCCTTAGCCCAAAGGAGAGATTTTATGTAATGTTTAATGTTCAGTTATTGGTTACAGAAAGCTCCTTTTCTTTCTGCAGAATCAGCAGACAGCAGCTCCTTTGGCATTTCTGTGTCCCAGATTTTGGGGGGGCCTGTTGAATTTTTGGCCAAGCTTGCTTCCTGTCAAACTTTTAATCTTTTCTCGTTGTTTTACGCATAGCTCTCGTTCTTGAAAGTTCGTGACCAGGCTTCTTTATAATCACTTCATCATCATTGCAAGTAGCACTCCAATTCAGGTCCGGTTTCTATTTGGCCTTGTAAGATCACGTTCCGCGTATAGAGAATGAGAGCGGACGATGTACTGTGTTGCAAGCCAGAGTTCTGGGTGTTTCTAGTTATATGTTTGGCTCTAGTTATATTTGCCGGCATCACTTCCGGGCTCGCTTTGGGACTCCTCTCTTTTAGCCAAGTTGATCTCGAGGTCCTCATCAAGGCCGGACAGCCTCACGAGAGGAAAAATGCAGGTTCTTGTGAAGTATGACTTTCTCTTGGCAACTCTACGCCTGTTCTTGTTAACAATGTGCTTCTTTTGTTATACTTACTGTATTTGTTACTTCTGCCATGGGTTATTGATATTCAGCCAGGATCTTACCGCTCGTAAAGAATGAGCATTTGCTTTTGTGTACCCTTCTTGTGGGAAAATCACTGGCAATGGAGGTTTGTGCACTTCTTTTCTCTACTTTTGGGTTTAGCAAGAAAGCTTATGACCACTGATCCATTACTATTTGTTCTTGGTCATGACAGGCACTTCCCATTTTCCTGGATTCAATTCTCCCGTCATGGGCCGCGATTCTAGTGTCGGTCACCCTAGTGCTTGCCTTTGCAGAGGTAAACTATTACTAGTTCTTGCTATTTTATAGACAAAAAGAACTGCAGAAACACAAGTTCCTTTACCTGCTTTCATTTGTTTGAACTCCAGATCATCCCACAGGCCGTGTGTTCTCAGTATGGACTCAGTCTCGGCGCTAGATTATCGGGTTTTGTTCGGTTGCTTCTCTTGGTCTTCCTCCCTGTATCATACCCAATAAGCAAGGTAAGCTTTGTGCTTTATACTATGGATATTTGGTTGAGGAATTAGGCCATAAAGTCCCAGCATTCTGTACGGACTTAGACGGGAGATTAAGTGGACTAAGCAACGTAGAGCCAACAGTTTATATGAACTTTTAACCTCCCCAAAGGATTGTAGGTCAAAAAGAAAATGGAAGTATGTTGATTACTAATTCTGGTTAAGCAACTCGGTCGATATAATATGAAGCCAAAGCAATTTGCGCAGTTAAATCTCTGAGAAACTGTATGATAGCCTTTCTCTTCTCTGGTGAACCTGCCTCACAGTTGTTTGGGACATTAAAAGCCATAGTTTCTCATCCAATTTTAGAGAGCAGGATCTGTCGCAAAAAAAAGAGCGACTCTGATCTACCGTCGTTATTTTGTCGACCTCCCGACTATAGATGTTGGACTGGCTTCTCGGGAGGGCACATTCGGCAATATATAGGAGAGCAGAGCTGAGGACTTTGGTGGATCTGCATGCAAACAAGGTTGGCTTCCTTTGTTCCATCTGCCGCCATATCAATCATCACAGGCATCTCATTCTGTTTCAGTGCCTGTTAGCGATCTTGATCTTCTAATGAGTGATGATCATTCTTCAGGCAGGAAAAGGAGGAGACTTGTCGCATCATGAAACAAGCATAATCACGGGCGCTTTGGACTTGACACAGAAAACTGCAAGAGATGCAATGACTCCAATATCTGAAATATTCTCGCTTGATATAAATTCCAAACTCGACATGTATGTTACTTGATATTTTACTTAACCAGCTTAGCAAATTCGCATAATCCTCTCATGGTGATCACTTTGCTGTTTTCATTTAGACACACGATGGGACTCATTGCGAGTAAAGGCCACAGCAGGATACCTGTCTACTCGGGGACCCCGACGAATATAATCGGCTTGATACTGGTAAGCAAATGTGGATGAACTTTATATCTGGTTCAAGGATGCATCTCTATCTGCATTTGGTTTCATTGAAGCTATAAGGTTAGTATCCGTATAACGGAGAAGCTTAACTGAAATTGAACTATACCATCTAGAGCAGTGAGAGTAGCAGAGTTTAAAGTAGCATCTCAAAGGTAGCTTCAGAGACGCATTAACAGTATCATTGAACAGGTTAAGCAAGGCAAAGGAATACAGGTTTTCTTCACCTTTGTTCACAGTAAAATAGGACAAATATATGCTCGTGAAATTATTCTTCCTTGAACTACTCACTTTGGCAAATGTCTGTTATTCATCTAATCTATCTGGCATTCTTGTTTGATAGGTGAAAAATATGATCTTCTGTCGCCCTGAAGACAAGACACCGATCAAGTTTATGACTGTCAGGAGGATTCCTAGGTAGAATCTTCGTGCCCTTCTTGAATTCTTTTATTTCCCCAACATCTTTCTTTCAGATGAAAATTTTCTTTGCTGGTCTCTTTCTATAATCAACGCATAATTCTTTCCTTCTTCGGCAACAGAATGCGCGAGGATTGGCCATTGTACGACATACTGACTCTGTTCCGGAAGGGTCACAGCCACATGGCTATTGTCCTTAAGAGCAAAGAGGGTGCCCAAGACAGGGAAAACTTTTCTGACAAGCCGGGGACTACCATGGCAAATACCTATTTGAACTCGAAACAGAATCAAGAAGTGAAGAAAGGTAACAACACTTGCTCGCCTCACGGAAACTGGAATTCTGGCTAAAGTTCAACATTTACATGAACTTTTCCTCAGAATTGCTGAAGTTATTTCAGTGTATCTGCAGGAGGACTCTGTTCTCCCTTAAGCCGCAGTGAGGGAATCAACGTCTCTGCAGTCGCATCGCCGTTATATTCCACTGACTCTGAATCTCCGAGCCCTGCTTTGGCAGATGTTATGGAGATGTACAAAGATCTGCCTTCACGGTTCGGAAGGGCCGGAAACAAAGATGCGAATATCTCATTAGAAGATTCAGAATCTCTACCAGGTAACTTGGATGAGGAGGTCATTGGCGTAATAACCATGGAGGATGTAATGGAGGAACTCATACAGGTAAGCTCCGGGCAAAATGCAACGCTCACAATATACTGTTTTTTTTTTTCTCTCAACCATTGTGTATCGAGTGAGGTAATGACATAACTCGTGCTTTTTAAGGAAAAAATCTTGGACGAAACTGATGAATATGTCGACCTCCATAACAAGTGAGTACAATCACCTTTTGTTATGCAACATCATCCCAGCCTGAGCATCGTTTTCAACTTTTTGGCATCGATTACACTACTTTGGTGATCATTCCGCATTCTTCTTCTTTTGTTTTAATCAGGATCAGGATCAATCTGCCATCTTCAAGAGCCTCGTTAGGATCACCTGGAAGGGTACCTTATTCTCGCATCCATTGGAGAACTCCAGAGCCATCTCCACCTTCATATACTGCCATACTGAATTCACCCATTTCCCCATACATTCGCCCACCGCTCGCAAGACCAGTTTTATATGCCTCTCCTGGTGCTTCAGTCAATTCATCAGCCGGCTCTACATTGCCAATTCGCAACTCTCCTTTACCTCACAAGGTATGTCAAGTAACTTGGCTTTGGTCTTTTCAAAAAGTAGAAGCACTCCATATTTTGTGTTACTGAGTCTAGTTGAAGTTTTCGTTAATCTTGTGAGGGTATGCAGTGTCAACTTCAGTCACTTTAGCCCACTGTTAAATCTCAAGAGGGAAGAGAACTTTGGTTGAGTTGCACTTGTTGAATCTAGCAATATCAAGGGTGAATAGGTGATTCTGAACTGTTTTGAAACTTAATGCGGAATATGATAGATTCAAAACACAAACTAAGTAAGATCAGTAAAATAACATGCAGACAAACTAAACATAGCAAGAGAAATTTAGAGATAAGAGAATTTGCACGCAATGTTTATAGTGGTTCGGCTTTAGCAAGCCTACGTCTACTCTCCCACGATGACAGCCGATTGGCTAGATTCCACCATGAATCGATGAAAGGTTACAAGAGTTATCACTCTAATCACTCTTGCAAAGGAACCTCTCAAAAATATAAATTTTGAAGCTCACAAGAACAAGAGAATATGAATCTGAATAACTCGGGACTTTGAAATTTTTAGTTCATGTATTCTCCCTACAACAGTCACCATTGATCTTCTTTTATACTCTTTCGGCCTCGAACTAGCCGTTACCAAGGTCCTCCAAAGGATCGCTCTTCAATCTCTGATTGGACGTCATCAATCCTGATTGAACGAGACTGTATATGGGAAGATCTAGTAGCCGTTGAAGTAGAGTCTGAACCTTCAAATTCAGTCGCCCATACAACCAAATCTTCAGTTTCCATAAGTAGAGTTCATCCAAATCTCCAAGTTATCTTGTCCATGGAAGGTAATATCCAATCGGAGATATTCTCCTATTTGATTGGAAAATAATCCTATCAATCAAATCTTACAAACTTCCATAAAAAGTTGCGGCTAAACCGGAAACCTGCCAAACGTGGGTCTTCAGAATCTAGTAGAGAGATATTGCATAATCTGAACGTAGTTCAGAAGTAATCTTCTGAAGTATAAAGACTATCTAAATCTGAATAGATTAGAACAGTGACTCTGAGCTTTTGTAAAGTCCTTGCTGACGTGTCACATAAGTCTTCTCGAGATTGAGTCTTCAGAGGCAACACGATCCTCCATCTGAAGTCTTCAAAGGCAACACAATCCTCCATATGAATACTAGACTTCAACTATGTCAGAAGCAAATACGCGACGACTACTTCTAGAGTTTGAACGACAGTTTTGAAACATTAAAAGCTTTTGTTCACATGTTCATTCCTGCAATAAAAGCTTATTTGCATTAACTAGATTCTCTCACAAGAAAGATAGTTTTGTCAGAATCAAAATATTCAGAAAGAAGATTTTCTCAATAGCACTTAGATAAACGAACTTCTTGGTTGAATAGAAACTTATCAATTCATCAATCTGATGCAGACCTTCAGTGAAATGGAATAAGCTGTGTCTAATTAGCCAATACATGCGTGCACTATATCTATGTAGGGCCAAACTAACATAAACGAACATAACACTTGTCGCTGCCTGCTATACCTTCTGTCATTCTCTGTTGAAGGTTTTAGGAGTTATAGAAGACAAAATTATCTAAAGAATATGCTTTAGCATCCAACTACTAAAAAGAACTGCCACCTCATAGCGTGAGAATGACCTCTTTATCAACACGCTCTGCTCGGCTTCATTGAAATAGCCTTCACCTGAGGACAAGGAGGAGGAGATCGACCCATTTCCTTGAGTAGTTGAGCTGAGCATCCAAGCCAGCTTCACCACCTCTCTGTCTAGCATACCTAGTTCTAGAGTCACCATCGTTACAGGGATACTCATGATTTTTTACTGATGCGACGAGAATTCAGGTTCAAGAAATATTCATTATGTCCCTTCCTGTTGGCAGATCTCAAGGAACTCATATGAGAAGCTGGACTGTCCTGCCTGATAATGAAGGCCTTGCTGATGCAACGTTCGCATAACCACCAATAAGAAAAGAAAAATCTCGATCTTGGAGTGGCCCCAGAGAAGTATGATGGCATGTATTAGTCAGAGATATTCTTCACGTTGTAGTGCAACCAGTGCAAATTTGTTAGAGGCATCGTGCGAAAATGGCAACTGTGGAATGGTGCGATGCATCGCAGATGATTAAGCAAGCTTCCTCTGCTGCACAATTAGGACAATGTTACAAAGCTATGCAATCCAATCAGCTGTCAAGCTGAAGATATCAGTGTCAAACTTCTTCTGTAGATTAAAGAAAGAAAATTCTCAGATTCAACATTCTGAGAGCTCCATAGGGACGGCAAAGTAATTCGGTGGTATGAACTGCTAATCGAGAACTGATGACAAAAAAAAACATCGCTGTCAGACCTGCCAACAAACTGAACTCAAAAACGATAATTTCAAAAAAGGATGGACATTTATAAATAGCAGATTCAAGGTTATAACTTATAATTTCGACCAAAAGAAAAAAAAAAGGGTTATAACTTATAAGCCACAGTCCCGACACTCCAGAGATATCAGCTCACGGCCTACTTGCTTCAGGATAAATCAAGAAATGTCAACGAAAGCATACGAAGGCGGAAGGCCGAAGCAAAGATACTTATGCTATAATCACTAATCAGTACATTTTGAATGTTCACTTACTAGTTTCAACCATCCAGAACATTTAAATAGAACGTCTTCTCAAGAAACATCTTTAGCGAAAAGAATCTCAGCCGAAAGTGACAAATAAGACTAAGCTATGAAAAAGAGTAAAAGGGAAGGCTTTGTCTGTCCACTGATTTTTCCGGATAAGGCATCAATCTATGTGATATTGTCGTGTCACGAGAAAAAAAAAATGTGAACTTTGAAGCAGCAAGCCACCATGAAAGCTCTCCTATTTACCTCAAAACCACCATTGCTCTCCACGAAACACTCCACGTCGAATTCGCAACCACATCTCTCATTTACGCACTCCTCCTCAATCTCTCCGAACCGCCGCCACCCTCCGCCGCTCAAACCATGGAAGCTCCACGCCAAAGCCAAGGGCTTCGCCGGCCCACCGCCGCCCGGAAAACCCCGTCCCACCGCCGGAAGACCCGACACGAGCAAAAGCAACTACGACGATGGTGAAGACGACGACCAGATCCCGCAGGCGGTGTTCGGGAGGATGATCGGCCGGATTCTGGCGTTCGTGGGCGTCCCGATGGCGGCGGGCATCGCGCTGCTCAACGTATTCGGGGCGCTTAAGGAGCGAGAGCTGTTGGACGTCCCACGGTGGCTGCCGTTCCTGACGACGTTGCTGTGCTTCGGGGCGTCGGCGCTGGGGATCGCGTACGGGACGCTGTCGAGCAGTTGGGACCCGGATAAGCCGGGGTCGGTTCTCGGGTTGGATGAGGCCCAGAGGAATTGGGCCGAGATCTGGAAAGAGGAAGAGCAAACGTAGGAACTTGGGAGCCCACCATTCGCGGTTGCATGGTCAATGGTCATGCTCACAAAAGCTTACTTAAGTATGTGAATCGACACGATTTTTCGTATGAACTATAATAATGTGATTAGTTTTGTCCGCTACCTATGCATGTTATATACCAAGTTGCTTTGCATAATAAAAAGGTGACTAGTTTGGTATTATAATCTTACTAATCAATTAATATAGTAATAATGAATTTTACTTTCCGAACTTAATATTCATGAAAATATTAGAATAAGTCCCCTTATTGGGGCACTAAAATCGAAAAGAGAGAAGCGGCTCTTGCCTTGTGATTGGGATTCAGTAGTAGATTCATAAGTTGTTGGGCCAGTCGATGTACAAATTCTTTATAGGGAGTCGATTTGCAGGGTCGCAAAATCAGTCAATCCCGTTAATCCCAAACCGTCTAATTATACCTAAATCACTAGGGGCGGCGGGCGTTTGAGGCTGATAAAAGGGGCTGAAATTGTAGTAGAGAAGTTTTTTGGTCGAGTCTAGGAGTCTGCGAGATATTTTTTACAAGAGGAGGTGGGCCTTACGACTGCTCTCTCGATAACCTTCCGGATACCACTCAAAATACTATCCCAAAAGCTGAGGGAGATTTATTAATTTATTTACTTATTTTTGTTTCAACATTGTTAAGATATATATAGCCCTTTTTCATCACGGCATCGCTTTCTTATTACGTGTCGTGTTCTACCGCGAGGTCATTGACATCCTAATATGACTTGTTCTGCCGTTGGTTTATCTCGACCTCGACGGGTTTGGGACCCGCGCATGAATGGGACGAGGGAGAATCTCAAAACGTGAAAGACAAAAACGTGGTCCGTATCGAATGGGATTGGATCGGCAGCCAGCGCAAGTGCTTCGTCCGGTCACGTCAATTTGAAAACCTGCGTGCCCTTTTCAGGAGGACGGCAAGAGCCACTCGAATTCCAAATTGTTAAATCATTTCTGTATGGACAGAATTTGATGACCAGCGATCGTGACGTGATGTAATAGCGGACGCCAAGATCTTCGTATCTATCTGCACGAACCGGTTGGCCCAGAAGAGGAGATTTTCCAAAAACTAGAATATCAAACTTGAGATCGGGATCAGCCAGAAAAAGAAAAATTACCACGGGTTAAATACGTCGACAAGACTTCATATACGCTAAATTGAAAAATTACCATGGGATCAAATCGATCCAATCTGTAGAGCTATGAAAACATATTTAGCATTACTTAAAATTTGTATGACTTATTAGAGTTAAAGATTTAGGGTTTGATTACGTTGGCCTCCTTCCCGTGGTACCAAAAACAAGAATGATAATTTTGGATGTTTGGACCAAGCGCACAAATAAATACCGAAGGGAGAACTTGTTTAAATGCAAGTGCTTTTGCTTCGGGTGTGTTTACAAGCCTGAACTTCACGATATTTATAGAGGTTGGTCGCACAATGTCCGGCACAAAGCAATAAAACCACACAAACAAAAAGTCAAATAAAACAAACGTTGTAAATGCATTTGAAAGACAAATCGTGGCCTTCTTTTTCTTCATTCTTCTTCGGCAGCCCTCTTTCATTAATTGCAAATAGTTCTTCTTGTCTTCATTCCTATTCATGCAATAGTTCTTTCTTCTGACGCCCACCATAAATCAAGGTTGTCTCTTTAAATTGTACCAACAACCAAATCTAGAAATTGCAGCAAACATGTTTAAAACTTCAGCAATCAATTTTATGTTATTCAAACACCTTTCGCTTGATTTTGGGTTTTCCTGTTTACTTGAAGCTTTCGATTTACTGATTTTTTTTAAACATAGATAGGTTATTCGCTTCATGACTAGTGTGAAAGAGTGTGCGCAGGTGCACTGGTTTAGTTCATAGGTCTTGGCTATTCGGCTTCGGATGAGTCTATTTAGAGGGAAATTATCCTTAGTATTTTAACTCTCTCTTTTTTTAATCCTCATTGCTCTTCCGATTTACCTTTTCTTTAACCAAAACATCCATATTAGTGTTTGTACTTATATCTCAACATAGACTTTTCTTAATTTTGTGACATCTAAATTTCTTATTGGTTTCAAAAGCGGGGGGAAATTAACAAATCAGAAGGTGCAACTACCAAGCCCTGAGAATTACAACTTACAAGAATTACCCTGTAGGGTTGGTTACAACTTACAAGATTTTTCTTTTCAAAGGAAAGTGACGAGGTACAGATAGATAGTATACCAGCCACCATCAGATTAATCCTGCCTCTCAAAATTCTAAAACTTTTACGACAACTTTGTAAGTAAAACAAAGAAATGTGATCGACTGGATGATTATGTATACATCTTTTTTTTTATATTGCCCGATATCGCTGGCCGGCCACCCCAAGCCCCTAAAGGGAGGGATCGAACTCCCTACCTCCCCCGTCCAAATTGGATGGGTAACCAACTAAATCACTAGTGATTGCATAAACTATTATTCTCTGTTGCGGTTCTAATCAGAAACCTAAGCTCTAGGGTAATAACAAGTATATATATATATCGATTTATAAGACAATTTAATATTCGCAATTGGACATTTGAATAAATCTTGTGGTTGGAGCTATTGATCCAAGCAACCTAATCCTCTCATACATAGGGATTTTTCAAACCTCCAGCCCTGATTGCGTCCAATTATTCCACTAAAATATCAAATTTTCAAGCCGTCCATATCGTCATCTCGTGCTAGACTTTTATAGAAGCTTTGCGTAATCTCCAAAAAATCTTGCTCGGTGCTTGGCTTGGTTTGACAAAAAAACAGAAAATCTCAATATCCCTGTCTATTTGATATATAGGGACGGCGGACTCCACGAATACGTTCCTTATTATAACGTGCCGGTGCCCGAACGTCTGCACCCTCAATTGCCAATCATATCTCTCTCTTTTTTCCTGGTAGCGGGGAATACCTTTTAGTTGTTTAACGTCGGAGGAATCCCGAGGTCCGGTTTTAAGGACTTACTTAGGTCGGATATCCCCTTGTATTATGCGTTATTTTTCCTAGTCACATGCTCAAATTCACTTGATCATTGACTTGGGCAGAACCAAGACATTGGCAATGATGACCATGTTCGACTGGGCATCGATGGCAATTATCATCCGTCACATCAATTTCAAGCATTCGACCGCGAGATTGAGTATTGATTTGAGTGAGAAGGATCGTGTATTCAAATCACAATATCTCTAGCACGTAAGAGGAGTCTTATTCATTTAATGTGTGCGACCTTACATGCATCTATGGAGTTAGAACCAAAAGAATATGTGCAGCAACAGCTCCAATTCCAAAAGCCGTGAGTTCGAAGTGCAGCGAGACCTTCAAGTTGAGTAGTGCGGTTACTTTCGGCATGCTCATCCATGGGAATATGACATCCGCAAATTTGTTTGGAATTGATTTGGGCTCACATGGACGTCCTTCTAGAATGGTTGAATGTGTCGGGTGAGAAACTCAAAGGGATTGGCTGAGTGGTTAAAAGTTTGATTTAGACCTGGCAGAATCTATGTTCAAATAATAGCGCCATTCTCACTCTTATCAACATTAGATAGCCATGCCTGCCAATTGTTGGTTGAGCCGTGCCTGATGCAAGTGGGCGGACGGTTCGCATGTACTCGTGGGAATTAGTCGAACAGTAAAATTTGGATACCAAGAGTTACCAAAACAAAAATGAAGAACAAAAGTATCTCGTCGATTATAGCTTGCGTGATTTATCGCTGGCCCACCAGCCCCGCTCCCGAGCCCCAATCGAACTCCATAACTCCCTCATCCAAATTAGAGGAAAAATTGTCCAAAAAGTCTTAAACATATTGCACTTTTGTCAATTCAGTCACAAACCTTTTAATTTTGCCAATTGAGTCTTAAACCTTTTCATGATTTTTCAATTGAATCCATCCGGCTAAGTTTGACCTGAAATTGCTGATGGACACCGGACTTCCTACGTGGCACAACCAACCTTGACGTGGATAATTTTTAATAATATTTTACTATTTATTTCGAACTTTTATTTTATTTATATTTTTTTCTTTTTCTGTTCAGAGGGCCAGCGGCCACCCGCCCTCACTATGGCCAGCGAGGGCTTGCGATGCCCTCGCTGCGCGGCCGGCGGGAGGCTACAGCCAGGGCGACGGAGGTTGCCCACCCTTTAAACCAAAAAGGAAAAAAATAAATAAATAATAAAAAATTCGAAAGAAATATTTAAATATTATAAAAAATTATCGACACAGCGATTGTCGTGTCATATAGGACGGCCGGTGTCCACGTCGTCGATTTCTAGTCAAAATTAGCGAAAGGTGAGAATGTTTAAGATTCAATTGATAAAATTAAAAGGTTTATGACTCAATTAACAAAAGTGCAATAGATTTTAGATTTTTTTAGATTTTTTTAGATAATCTTCCCCAAATTGGATGGGCAGCCAACAAGCTTAGAATTTAGATGACGTTATCGCGCTAGTGATGGTATAAACTATTTTTCCTGGGTTATGGTTCTATCAACAAGCTAAGTTCTAGAACAAAGATAGGTACTACTGGTAAAATTCGTCCACAAAACAATGTAATATTCACAAGTGGACATTTGAATAATCATCATTTAATATTTGGAGCTATTGATCCAAACAACGAAATACTATTATATATAGCGTTGTCCCGATCCAACGCTTAATACGGGAGCTAAGATGGTGAAAGCATTACGGCGTTGCAGCTAAATACGAAGGAGATAATATCAGATTTGAACAAACGTGCGTCCAATTATTCCGTTATCTTATTGCTCGAATAGAGAAATGTCAAACCTTCGACCAAAAATAAAGAGAAATGTCAAACCGTCCATACGGGTTAATCATGCTAGATTTTCAAAGAAGCTTACGAAATCTTTGAAACGCCTTAAGTCGTGCTTTGCCAAGAAGAGAGTCGTGCTGTTGTTATAGGTGTTGGTTTAACCAAGAAAAGAAAAATCTCGACCTCAAGTTCTATGAGGCTCAATTTTTTGGTCTTCTTTTTTTTTTTTAAATTTCTTAGTCATATGCTCAAACTCAAGTGACCATTGTCTTGGGCAGAACCAAGAAATTGGCAATGACGAGTGACGACACTGTTCGACTGAGCATTGATGACTAGTTATAACTTAAGGTTACGTTTGCTCTGCAGGAAAATCAATCTGTTAACGTAGAATTTCCGTGCTGCTGTCGCGTGACGAGGACAACTAGCCAATTAGCAACGTGGCCCTTTGTCAGGAGTGAGAGATTTAAGTAAGTGAAAAGCCTTTGCTTTAATATTTGGGGTCGGGGGAGGAGGGCTCGCAGCAGGTTCTTGTTCTTTCTTCTGTTCTGTCCGATTCGCACGGTTAAGATCCCACTTCTGGATCCAATGCATGATTGATTCTTAAACAAATTTGGAGTCAGAGTCTTCGTTTAACATCACGAATACGAAAATAATTGAAAAAATTAGACTCAAATCGGGACAGCGTCTCTGTTGTTCACCGTACAGCGAGTCTTTGGAGCCCCCAGCAAAGAAGAAGAAAAGACAGATGGAATCGAGAAAAGCATAATATTCCTTGCGAGCAAAATCAGAGTACACTCGATATCCTCAAACAAACATAGAAGAAGGATCAACCCCAGAATTTCATATACTTATGTACAAGTAATTTTCAGCCGAAGCGGAAAAGATTAGTCATCAGACAATTGACCCAGATTTCAAGATCCTGTCTTTTGGCGAATCTACTTATTCTATGCAGAAGATCCGAGGAAAACATCGAATCAGCAGATGACGCAGCCATTTGGATCCTCTTCTGCGCTCACGTTTCTTCCATAGTAGTACGTGGGTAGTGGAGGAGGAGGAGGTTGATAATAGCCGTATGGAAACGGGTAGACTTTGGCCGGATCTACCTTGTTGCCCTTGTTATCGTCCTTCTTCTTGTCCTGATCGTCTTTCTTGTTCTCGTCCTTCTTCTGAGCCTCTTTGGCCGGTCCGACCGAGATTATGTCCGTGCTAAACGTCTTCTTCCTCAGCTTCCCCACGAGCTCCACCGGATCCATAGCTCCGGTCACCGTCAGCTTCTGGTCCTTCATGTTTATGTCAATCGAATCGACCCCTGCACATAAATTCACACTCTGTTTTGACTCGGATTTCTTAACTGCAGTAATTAGGATATGGGATTTGTTCTTCCTATAGAAGTGGAGAGACACAGGTGAGAAGAAAGCTTGATCAGATCGATACCTGCAATTCCAGAGACTATCTTCATGGCCTTCTTCTTGTCCTTGTTGTCGTGGATATCCAGCTTCAACACCGCTTTCTGTCACCAAAACAAGAACCAGGACAACGTCAGAACAAACCCCTTTTAGCCCAACAAGGGCCACTTCCTCTTCAACCAGTATAAGCAAAAGTGCGAGATCGCAAAAGAAAAGGGAATAAAAAATTTAGATAAACGATTGAGAATATGTTGTGGAGCAACTGAGGGCGAGAGCTTACGTGCATGTTTTTGTAAGCGTGTTGAATTTGACAGAGCTTCAATTCGTATATTTCAATCAAATGGAGATCTCAAAGAGAAAGGGCTAAGAATCCTGCTGGCCTTTCCTCTTCTCTTCTTGTATAATTAGAGAGAGAGAGAGAGAGAGAAGTGAAGAAGCCGAGAAGAGGAAGATGCAAATGAGTGCGTGTTTATGATGAGAATCTCGGGGGACGATAAGGGGGTGAGTTATAGAGGAGTCTAGTCAACCCGAGTCAATTTCGCCTCAGTCAAAGATATGCACTCGAAGTAGTCTCGTCCGGCGGACCCATAAAGGTCGCAAGTTTCGTCTGAACGGCGTCGTTTCAGGCTTTTCTGCGGCCCGGAAGGACAAAGTCTCCAGAAAGAAGTTCGCCTTTTCCGAAGTTTCAAAGAAGCTGCCCATCGACACGCGTCGCAGAGGGTACCGAGCCGGGTCAAGGTCAAGTGGGGTCGGGTGTGTGGAAAACGAAAACCCAAGGATGAACGACTGTTGATGTGGACCGTCGATTCGTCTGTTCAATCGTGTGGTGAGGAAGGGCGGCCAAGCCGGCCAGCGAAGAGCCGGTGGAAAAACGGTACAAGGAAGCTCTCGGGGTTGACCCGACGGGGGGCGGGGGGGGATTTGATTTGATTGCATCACTCACCCTCCGCCACTTGCACAGTCGTTCCTAGCTCCGAACGCCGTGGCTCAGCTTGCTCGATGAGGCGATTCGCGTCGGATGCTTCTTACAGCTCGAGGGTTGGAAAATATGACCTCGGAGCATTCTGGATGTGTCAAATCCGCCACCCCCGAATTGCATTCTGTTCTTCAAGAAACTCATGACGCTCCCTTTTTAGGTAGGCAATATTGTAAAAGTTAGAATACAATAATGCCCACTAGGTAAAGCGAAATGCTGAGGTGACGTACGAAGGAGTTGATGCTTGACTTCAATTTTCATGCATATATGTACTACTACGTAATCAGAATAAGTACAATCTTTGGATCGTCTTAGCTGAATTACAGGATGATAGGACTCCCCGATCTTGTTTCGTGATTACACAAGTTTTGCTGATATCAGACTATGATTGCCCATGTTTTGAACGCCACAAAACAAAGAGAATGGGCAATTTTTGCTCATTTGATTGTCGATTTAGATCCTTTCGATTTTGGTCAGGTTAATCGTGAAAGATTTTATGAGATCACCGTGTCTAACTATTCTAAAAACTTAAAATATTAGATAAATACATAATTTAATATATTAAAATCCTAATGATTAGGGTTTTACATTTTGGAAAAGCTAACTTTCTTGGCCCAAAAAAGTGTATTAATTAGAAGTAAACGGTTGCTTTCTTGGGCCAAAAAAGTGAATTTATTAGAAAGAAACGGTCGCTTTCTTGAGCAAATGGCCTCACCTCCACTAACAACGGCCCACATTTGTTCTTACCGCTTTATTCGTTAGATCGACCCGGATATGATCTTAACCATTGATTCAGCTGGTTGGGTCAATTATTTGTTAAAATACAATATAGTAACGAGTTAGTCCGTAGACCATGCGCGGTATAAAGATGTTCATCCTATGTCAGTTCTCACACAAAGACCTCGAGAATAGCAACCTCCCCATGTCACAAAACATAATTTGCATTGCGCAAGGGAAAAATGACATGAAGCATCGAATAGACCCAACTTGCTCCTAGGATTTAATTTCATCCCAAACGATATTGCTGATTTGTATACCGGTAGGGAAAACAGTATTTTCCATGATAAAATGACACGTGTGCACCTAAACCAAAGTAAATCACGTTTAGAATTGAATCTCACACGTGCATAACGAGAGCTTTACTCGTGAAAATCTTAATTTTCCTACCAAAAATCCTTTTCAGTAATTGGCCAGAGGTCTCAATCCCTTATCTGGAGACCACTTGCTAACGTGCCGTCTCTTTCTTTTTGAGGGGGTGGGGAGAGAAAATTATCAAAAAAAAAAAAAACCCTAAACTTATTATAATTATGTGAATTCAGTTAGCGTCGGCGTTTACGTCGGAGCCGACCTGTCAAAATTGGCCGAATGGACTGAATTGGCATAAATGTAAAAGGTTTAACACTGAATTGACGAAAAAAAAAATTATAATTACAATAGGTTTAAGACTTTAAAATAAAATAAAAAAAATTAGGGTGAGGAAGGTGCGTACCTTTCTGACCAGTTCCAATCCGAAATTCGGCCTCCACGACGTTCATTGACCAAATCTAGAATACCGGGTCACACACAATGTCCGAAATTTCAACAATTTAACAGAAAGGAAAGCGGTAGATGTCGTAACCCAAAAGCAAAAAACAAAGAGAAAGCCTTAACATTTTTCTTAGTGGATCAATCAAACACGTCTGGGGTCGTTTTCCCATCACAAGTCATCAATTTCTCGACCCCGCTCATCGATATCTTATATGAAAACCTAAGAATCGAACCCGCACTACCACCTTGATATTAATTTCTCTTAGCCTTTAGTTTTATCATCTTACGGTAGCATCCAGACACGAACGAGATAAGGTAGAATCTTAGGATCGTGCGAGGGACATGAAGACAAAAAAAGGAGCTCCGTGTCGATGACCATGGTAATTTTTACCTGTCTTTAACTATGATTTTCATTGCTTTGTGAAAAAAGAAGAAGACAAATTACTGTAAAAATCATATTGTAGGGTCGCAGGTTACCCTCTCCGGTCATTGTGCGAGAGCCAGCAAACCCTCACCAGTCGCTGGGAGGGTCGCGGTCGAGCCTTCGACACAGGTGAGGGGTCGCACTCCTCTCCCGAGGCCGAGGTGGCCCTCGCCGGCCAAAATGAAAGGAAAAAAAATTATCAAGATTGTTTATGTCAGCGTTAGTCGTGCCACGCAAGACAGCGGACGTCTACGTTAGCGATTTCAAGCCAAAATTGATCGAGAGGACTCAATTAATATAATCGGAAGGTTTAAGACTGAATTGCGCAATTGTACCGTGTTGAGGACTTTTTTTGGGTACTTTAAGTGCCAAGAGTACCGAAAGATTTTCCTTTGATTGTATTCTGTGACTTTTGAAGAAGCTTCCGTAATCTTTGAAACATCGTGCACTGTGCTTGGCAATTTAAGTCGTGCTACTCAATTAATATAATCGGAAGGTTTAAGATTGAATTGCGCAATTGTACCGTGTTGAGGACTTTTTTTTGGTACTTTAAGTGCCAAGAGTACCGAAAGATTTTCCTTTGATTGTATTCTGTGACTTTTGAAGAAGCTTCCGTAATCTTTGAAACATCGTGCACTGTGCTTGGCAATTTAAGTCGTGCTTTGCCTACCACAGCCAGCAAGAAGAGAGACATGTTTCTTTACGCGTTCGGTTTGACCAAACAAAGCAAATCTTATAGGTCTCCCCGAGTTTACACCAACGAAACCAACATAGCTATATATTTTTAGGCCAATTTCTCTTGGGGCTCATGATTCTTGTATGATTTATTGATTTAATTTCTTTTGTCACATGCTCAATCTCAGTAGACCCTCGACTTGGGCAGAACCGAGACATTGGCAACGATGACAATGTTCAACTGAGCAGTGATGACTAGTTATAACTTTAGTTTACGTCTGCTTTGCAGGGAAACCAATCTGTTAATGTGAAATTACATGTTTATAATATTTGGGGAGAGGAGGACTCGCAGCAGTTTCTTTTTCTTTCTTCTTCTTCTTCTTCTTCTTCTTTTGTCCAATTTGCACGGTTTTAAGATTCCAACTCTTGATCCAATGCACTGATTGATTCACTGAAAGATGGAAATTAGTTTATGCGGAAACTCTGCCCGTCCGAAGCATCTAATCTAATCACCCAAAAGATCAAACCATGGCCGCTTTTTGTCTGTTGTATCACTGTACAGCGAGTCTCTGGAGTCCAACAAAGGAGCACCGAGAAGAAGAAGAAGAAAGACAGATCGAATCGAGAAAAGCGCATTCCTTGGCAGCAAAATCAGAGTACACCCAAAATCCTCAGTTAAACACCGAAGAACAATCAACCCCAGAATTTGATACACTTATGTACACACGAGAACTCTAAACAGGGTAATAATCTTTAGCTGAAGCGGGTAAAGCATAGTTTTCAGAACACTTTGACCCAGATTTCAAGATCTTCTCTTTTGCCAAATCTGCTTATTCTGTGCGGAAGATCTGAGCAAAGCGTCGGATCAGCAGATGACGCAACCATTTGGATCCTCTTCTACACTTACGTTTCTTCCGTAGAAGTACGGGGGTGGTGGAGCACTTACGTTTCTTCCGTAGAAGTACGGGGGTGGTAGCGGCGGAGGAGCTTGAATATCCCCGTATGGAAACGGGTAGCCTCTGGCCGGATCGATCTTCGGGCCTTTCGACTGCTCGTTCTTGTTACTCTTGTTATCGTCCTTCTTGTCCGGACCGTCTTTCTTGCTGTCGTCCTTCTTCTGAGCCTCTTTGGCCGGTCCGACCGAGAGTATGTCCGCGGAAAACACCTTCCTCAGCTTCCCCACAAGCTCCACCGCATCTATAGCTCCGGTCACCGTCAACTTATTTTCCTTCATGTTTATGTCAATCGAATCGACCCCTGCACGTATGCAGCCAAATTTACACTCTGTTTTGACTCGGTTTTCTTAACTGCAAAAATTAAGATCTGGGATTTTCCCTTTCTATAGAAGTAGAGAGACAGAGATGAGACGAAGGGTTGATCTGGTCGATACCTGCAAATCCGGAGACTATCTTCATAGCCTTCTTCTTGTCCTTCTCATCGTGCAAATCCAGCTTCAACACCGCTTTCTGTCACCAAAACAAAAAGCACAGAAACGTCAAAATGAATCCCTTTTAGCCCAACAAGGACCACTTTCTCTTCAACCACTATAAGTAAAAGTCCCAGATCGCAACAGAAAGTTTAAAGGGAACAAGAATTAGATACTCGATTCCTAAAGTTCATATAACACCTGAGGTTGAGAGCTTGCCTGCATGTTTTTTGTAAGCGTGTTGAATTTGACAGAACCGATAACTGTGCAATTCAACAAAAAATGAGAAATCTCACAGAGAAAGGCCTAAGGATCCTGCTGGCTTTTCCTCTTCTCTTCTCGCTTAATTAGAGAGAGAAAGAGGAGTGAAGAAGTCGAGCAGAGGAAGAAAGCGAGTGAATGTGTGATGAGAACTTGGGGACGATAAGGGGGGAATGTTATATAGGAGATTAGTCAACCCGAGTCAATTTCGCCTCTAGTCAAAGATATGTAACTGGTGGTAAGTCTCGTGGGACTGAGCACTAAAGCTCGCAGTTTCATCTAAACGCGGTCGTTTCAAGCTGCTCGACGTTATCTTCGGCCCAGAAAGAGAGTTCCAAAAAGGAGGTTTTGCCTTCGTCGCACTTTCGAAGAAGCCGCCTGAAGCAAACACAGGTTGCGTGGCGCGTGTGGCGGAAGGCGGACACGTGACAAGAGGGTACGGAGCCTATCAAGGTCAAGTGGGGTCGGGTGCGTTGAAAAAAACAAGAGTGCTCCATTGCTGTGGACCGTTGGTTCGTCTCTTCAATCGTGCGGTGCGGAAGGGCGACCAGTAAAGAGTCGGTGGAAAAACGGTACATGGAAAGCTCTGGGGGTGGGTCTCATATTGCATCACCTACCCTCTACCACTTGCACGGTCGTTCCATGCTCCGAAGCCCATCTTCGACCAAAAAAAAAAAAAGGTCCGAACGCCGTGGCTCAGCTCGCTCGATGCTGGGATTGACGTTGGATGTTTCTTATAGATCCATACTCGAAAATTCGACCCCGGAGCATTGGAGATGCGTTCGATAGGCCAAGCCTGAATTGGATTGTAAGGAACTTAGGCTTCGTTTGTTTCGCGAAAAATGAGTCATTTGAAACTTTCGCTCCCTTGATTAATTATTGGTAATTCCGACCAATTTTTTTTTTATTGGTAATTGTTCCTTCTGGAGAAAAGGGTTTCGAAAGGCATAAAGCATTGAGAACGGGCAATTTCCGATTGTTTGACTGTCGGGTCAGATCCTTTTAGTTTTTGGTCGGGCGAAATCGAATCCAGCCTCTTTAGGCTTTTCGTCTTTTTTGTAAAAGTCCCTTTTCTTTGGCCCAAATAACTCAATCAATTATAAAATAATAGGTCACTTTCTTGAGTAAATGGCTTCATCTCCACTAACAACGGCCCACGGCTTGTTCCTCCCGCTCGATGTAGATTTCGTGGGTAGGCAACTTGGTTATCGCTCGATATTGCCAGATACGGATCTCTTGGTCCGTAGGCAAATTTGAACGGCTTACAAGAGATGGAGAAGCAAAACAGTTGACGTGAGTGTTGTAATGGTTGATAGTGGAAATGAATTTGTTATCAACGGTTGAGATCTGGTCGAAATACGAACGGAGACGGGACATTTTGATCCGACGTTGGTTCCAACTCAAAGACATATAAGAATACCAATCTCTTGTGTCACAGAACATAATTTTGCATCGTGTAAGGAAAAATGACACGAAGCATCAAATAGTCCTAACTTGCTCTCAGGATTCAATTTCATTCCGAACCGGATTGTTTGATTCGGACACCCGGAAGGGAAAACAACATTTTCATTTTCATGATAAAATGACACGTATGCACCATAACCAAAGTAAATCACGTCACCGTCCAAAAGTAAAACAGAATTCCTCGTAATAAAATCAGAACCTTCCCTGTAAAAATCCTTTGCAGTAATTGGTCAGATGTCTCAATTCCTCTTTGTAATCCACTTATTGATGTCCCCTCTGGTGTGTACTTCCCTTTTTGACAAGTTCCAATCGAAAATTCGTCATCCGTGACGTTAAGGGTGCACATGACATGATAGTCATTTGTTCTGGGGAATAATTTTGAAACAGAAATTCTTTTAGTAACATAATTTCATTTTTCTATTTCTGAAACAAATTTTTAGTCTAGGAATAGATTTAGAATAAAAATGAGAAGTAAAATTTTCTACTTCTCTATTTATGAAATAGAAATAAAAATAACAATTCCTCACATAATTCACTCCCTCTCTCTCGTGTGTAGTCTCCCTCTTTCTCGCGTCCGTGTCACCAGCCGCCATCTGCCTCCTGATGATGATCGGGCTTCAACCGGAGAAAATTTATATTGTTGTCAAACAAATTTCTATTCCAGGAAACAGAAATTTTGTGTCGTTGTCAAACAGGTTTTTCTGCTCAAAAACTTGTCCCGAGAATGGAAATAGAAAAATATATTTTTGGCCATAAATAGCTCCCGAAAACAGAATAGTTATATTCATGCCTTAATTAACTAAATCTAGAATACTTGGGTCACCGACAATGTCTGAAATTTCAAATTTAGATTTCGTAACCCAAAGGCCAAACACAAAAAGAAGATCTACCATTTTTCTCTTGGATCAATCAAATTCGCGTGGGTCGTTTTCCCATCACAAGTCATCAATTTCTTGAGTGGGCAAAAAGAGAAGGAAGAAAGTCATCACTTGCGCATCGATAGATTCGATACCACTCAACTCATCAAGTCATCAACCCTTAATGTAAATTTCTTTTTAGCCTTTGATCTTATCAACTTACGTAGGATTGAGACAAGAATGAGATGAGGAGGGATTTTAGGATTGTGGGAGGACATGAAGACAAAAAAAGGAGCTTTGTGTCGTTGACTAGTGCCAAGTGCTTTTGGTGCGTAGAAATCCCAAATACTTGGCGCCTTGAAGGACACGGCAATAACCCTAAATGTTTTATGACACCGCTCGCCACGCGCCATCCATGAAGGGATTCTGATGAGATACGTAATATGGTCGAGACATGTGATGTAGTGGCGGCCACGGGCCGGGGGTTCCGAACCGGAATCGGCCCGTGGCATACGGGCCCGGTTCCGGTTCTCCCAAATCATGAACCGGCTCGGAACTGCCGGTTCCGAACCGGCGAACCGTGAAAAAAAGGGTATAAAAGAATATATATATATATATATATACGAACCGGCCCGAACCGACGGTTCCAGTTCCCGATTTTCATGAACCGAAACCGGCGGTTCCAGAGCCGTGGCCACCACTGATGTGATGTAGCCATGGAAGCGACAGGCTTAGAAGTTTCAACTTCAAGATTTCAAGAGCAACTTGCCAACTTTCTGGCTGCTCACGCTCCTCTTGTTCCTGTGCAATAAACTAGCGCTAAATTACGCAAGCTTGATGATGCGAGAGATTACGATCTCAAAGCGACAAGCGAGACAAGTAATAAACTAGAAGAAGTCGTGTCCAATTCCACTAAGGAGTCCGCCGTGACCCAACTATTTGCCCCCACCAAGATGTCAAAAGACCATGAAAGAGGCTTGCGTCTTTTCTTTTTATTAATAGGTGGAAAGAAAATCACCATAGCTAGTCTGGCCGAATGATACCAAGCATTTCCCTTGGCATCCATACATACTAAAAGGCGCAACAAGAAGCCTTGAAGGCCCAAACTTCGCTTGTCACGCTCATAAAAGTCGACATCGAAGATAAAACAAAAAGACGCGTCGCGAAAACTTGAGCATAAAAAAACGTAAGGCTTTTACATGCTCATCTGGAACTGGAAGCACTTCGTTCCAGGACGAACGCTCTTGAACGAGATCCTAATAATAAGGATTTGAGGGATAATAAGAAGATGGGTATGGTGGATTATAGTAAGGAGGATATGGGTATGGGTGATAGGGGTAAGCTACGTCTTCCGAGTAAGGATTGTTTGGGATGTTGACGGTGGTGTCGGGGTTAGGCTGTTCGGTTCCGGGCTCTTGCCTGGTCGGAGTCTCTTTCGGTCCCACGTACTCGATGGCCGTGTCAAATCGCTTCCTCAAGTTTTCAACTAGCTGTACCGGGTCAATGTCTCCAATCACCGTCACCTTCTTGTTGTCCAGGTCCACGGCCACCGATTGTATCCCTGCAAATCAGTCACAGGAGCCACTTCAAGATTAGCTAACCGCGAACATGTCGAGCGTAAGACACGCTGTTAAAGAGCCATGCGTTCTATTTGGACCCACAGTCCTGGTTTCAACCGCGAAGCTCGAGATCTGAGACTATCGTTACGCAGTTTTGTTTGGATCACGTGGATATAGACGGGGAGTCTTGTGGGGGGTACCTTCATACCCGGAGATCATCTTCACAGCCCTCTTCCTTTCCCTTTCGTTGCCCCATCCCACCCTCAGAACCGCTTTCTGTTCCAAGACAGAGATCGCAACGACGTAATAAATCTCAATAATGTTCTTGTTTTTTCATTTTCGTTTCGGACCACATAAAGAAAAGTTACAAGGAACGCAAAGAGGAAGACTCGAGCTTGAGAGATGACGTGGGAATAAAGATCCTGACCTGCATTGTTTGGCCGAGCTAGTGAGGCGGATTAAAGAAGTAAGCTTGCCCCTACGCTCTTCGCAGGAGGAGAAATGGAGGAGAGAAAGAGAAGTGCGAATGGAATTGATAGGGATCTTGGGAAAGCGACGGGGCTTTTAATTAGGCTAATCTAGTTGACCCGAGTCAAGCGAAAAATATTAGTCAAATTTAGGGGTCTTTCACCACGAATTCAAATCAGCTCAGTCTAATTCGCATCCGTTCAAATGTTCAAGACAGACAGCTGTCAAAAGAAGAAATAGACGACAAAAATCCTCGAACGGCGGCTGAGTTCATGTGAATGCACCTTCGAGGAAGCTGCCTCCGGATGCATGCCGTTTGGAACATTTTTCCGTAACACTAGGCTTTTGAACTCCCTTATTCATTTTAATTCACATGCAGCTCTTTTTAAATTACAGTATTTCCCGAAGATACTTGTCAGAGCTCCAAATCTGACTTGGAGACCGCTTCTGTGTACTTATGATGCATTTGGTGGTCTGGATTTGAGTCGGGATAGGATAACAAATTATCAAGTAAAGACATTGTTACTCGCAGAGCATAAATCGATGCCGGGCTGAACATTTTTAAACCCTAGAGTAGAGCCAAGCAATACACTTTGCAATTATCTTTTGGTTAAGCAATGCGTGATGGGCTTGGTATCAAACAGAAATTAATCAAATGGTATATACGAGTCTCTCCTATCTGTTGCTGTCTGGGCAACGCGGGGCTGGAAGACAAAGATCTCTTTTGTTTTTCTGTGGTTGTTCAGTTCCGACAAAAGTGGTGGGCTGTCGGTTGTAATGCAACCTTATTTCTCGAAGAACTGTTGAATGGAATTTTGAGGCCGCAGCCGCATGGAGTGCGGATCTGGATCTGGATCTGGATCTGGTTTGGGTAACTAGGAACAAATGCCTTCATGATTCTCCTTACATTGTAATTGCTGATATGATTGCACATAGGATTAAAACAGCTGTTAAGGGGAGGTAACGTGATTGTCTTGAGGTTCGGAAGAAGGTAAATGGTGATACTCGCAGAAATCCTTACTGGACTTGGGATCTAGCTCGCCGGTGTTTAGCTCCTTGAGCATCCAGCTGGCTGCTCCCGTCGCTCTTGTTCTTTTGCAATAAACTAAAGCTTATTGAGAAGTATGACGCAAGCTTGATGACGTGAGAGATTACGACCTCAAAGCAATAATCGAGACGAGTATCAAACTAGGAAAAGTCGTGTCCAATTCCAATACTAAGTAAGTCCACCTAACTATTTGGGATGTCGACGTTGGTGTCGGGGTTAGGCTGTTTGGTTCTGGGCTCTTGCCTGGTCCGGGTCTCTTTCGGTCCCACGTACTCGATGGCCGTGTCAAATCGCGTCCTCAAGTTTTCAACTAGCTGTAAAGGGTCCATGTCCCCAATCACCGTCACCTTCTTGGTGTCCATGTCGACGGCCACCGATTGTGTCCCTGCGAGCCACTCAAGATTAGCCAAATGCGAACATGAGTAGGGTATAAAATATGCTGGTAAAGAGCTGCGCCTTCTAATTGAACCTTCAATTAAAAAAAAAAAAAAAACAACCTTCGAACCCTAGTTTCGACCGCGAAGCTCGAGATCTGAATTATCGTTTCCAAATTTTTGTGGGAGTGTACATTCATATGCAGAGACTATCTTCACGGCCTTCTTCCTTTCCCCTTTCCTTGCCCCATCCCACCCTCAGACCGACTTTCTGTTCCAAGACAAAGATCCCAACGACGTATAAATCTCAATAGGGTTCTTCTTCTTTTTTGTGCCGGACCACATGGAGAAAAGGTACAAGGAACACGAAATGGAATTAATGGACATAAAAGATCCTGACCTGCCAGCGTATAAATCTCAATAGGGTTCGGGATTTCTTTGTTTTTGGATTCCTGCTTTGGGAAACTAGTGCTACCAATATTTCTTTGGTATCTAAGGTCCCTAACGTTATTGCTATGAATGATTTTAGGCCTATTGTTTGCTGCAATACCATTTACAAGTGCATTACGTAGATTATGGCTAATAAGCTTCCTTGTATTCTTCCTGCTCTTATTAGCCCTTCTCAAAATGCCTTTGTTAAAGGCTATCGTATTAGTAACAACATCCTTCTTGCTCAGGAACTTTTCTGTGGATTTCATCATGAGCCCTTTTTACCTAAATGTGCCATCAAAGTTGACTTCCAAAAGGCTTATGATACCATGGATTGAGATTTTCTGGTGATGATTTTGCAAGTTTTTGGGTTTCCCGATATGTTTACTAAGCTCATTATGGCTTGTGTTCGTACCCCGAAGTTTTCTGTTTCTATTAATGGGGAACTTTATGAGTTTTTTTCTAGTGGAATAGGCATCCGACAAAGAGATCTCATGTCATCTTATCTCTTTACCCTTCGTATGGAGATCTTTTCGGGCATTCTTAATGTTCAAACTCGGCAACCGGGTTTTAAGTTTTTTTGGAGATGCAAAGTTACTCAGCTCTCTCACCTATTCTTTGCAGATGATGTTCTTATTTTTGCTAAGGCAAACCCGGATTTTAATTGGTTTAGACTTAAGCTTAATGTGACCAAAAGCAAGATTTTCTTTTCGGGGGGCTCGGAAGAGCTTCGGGGGCAGCTCCTCTCTTCTCTAGGGTTCCAAGAAGGCACCCTGCCGGTTCGGTATCTTGGATTTTTCATTATTGCCTCAAGGCTTAGCAAGGTGGATTGTAATTCTTTGGTTAACTCAATCACTGCTAGAGCCCAATCCTGGTCTCAACGGTTTTTCTCTTTTGTTGGCCGCTTGTAACTTATCAAATCGGTTCTTCATGCTATTCATATTTTTTGGGCAAGTGTTTTTATCCTTCCCAAATCAGTTGTATCTCGTATTGAGCAGATCCTCAAGCAATTTCTCTAGAACGGCTTGGACTTAGGCGTTGGTGGCGCTAAAGTTTCTTGGGACGATACTTGCCTCCCTAAGAAAGATGGTGGTCTTGGCATTCGCAGGCTTTTTGATTGCAACCGGTTGGCTATGCTCAAGCATATTTGGATCCTCTTTACCGATAAGGAATCCTTGTGGTGTAAATGGATTTATACAATTTTTCTGAAAAGTAAGAATTTCTGGGTCGCTACTAAACCGACCTTTTATTCCTAGGCTTGGAAGAAAATCCTGGATCTTCGCCCGAATTTTCAGCATCTTTTCCGTTGGCGGGTTGGCAATGGTTGTACCATTTCTTTCTGGTTTGATTCCTGGCACCTGAGAGGGTCTCTTTATAAGCTTTTTTCTAATATGGATATTTATCGCTCTGGCATTTCTCGGAAGGCCACTGTGTTTGAGTTTTTCTCCACAACTCCTCACCCTTTTCAGGCGACGGCCACCATTGGCTTTTGGTTAGAGCCTCTTCCATCTCTTGTCCCCGAGAGTAGTGATGGTATTTTACGGCTTGGTCATCCCTCAAGAGTTTTTTCCATTGTTGTGGCTTGGGCCTTTATTCACTGCAGAGGGCAGGCTGTGCCATGGCACTCTTTTATTTGGGATCGTTATATTGCTCCTCGGCACTCCTTTCATCTTTGGCTTATCACTCTTAACAGGCTGCCAACGCAGGTTCTCTTGCTCAACTACCATAGAATTCCAGATGGTGTATGTGTTAGGATTTGACGCACAATCAAGTCGAAGTAAAATGTAAAGTGAGAAAGAGAAATCGAAACACGAGATTTTATCCTGGTTCTCCATTAAACTAGGGCTATGTCCAGTAGAGGATTCCATTATAATTAGCACCTCACACATCTCGTTACATCACTCAATTACAAGCGAAAAGGAATATATATACCAGTAGCTATTCATGAGCCTCAACCCAAACTACTAATGAAAATTTACGGGCTAAAATCGTAAAAGCCCTTTGGTGTTCAGGGGGCGCTGCCCCCTTGAGACCCCTGCCGAGGCGGCTCCCCCGACCCTCACCAGCTCAGTGTGGAGCGGGACCCACGCACTTTCCTGTCATAGGGGAGTATGAACCACACCCCAACAATATGTGCCTTCTGTGGTTGCCGCCAGGATTCTATTGACCATCTTCTTTTTGTCTGCTGCATCACTAGTGCCCTTGCTCTTTTTTGGGCCGCCAAATGTAATATGGCTTGGCAAAACCTTCCTTAGCGTGACAATCTTCAGTGGGCGATGCAGCATCTCTGCGGCCAACATTACTATCAGATTATTGCTCGATTTTCTTTCAGTGCATTGTGTCATATGATTTGAACCGAAATGAATCATATTCTCTTTTGCAACAAGGGGTTTTTCCTGCCAGCTCTTAAGATGCATCTTGAGAAGGTTGTCGGGGACAAGGCTTTGACATTCAAACAGCGACTCCCCTAGAGATCGGAGGATGCAAGGCAGCTGGGGCATCACTTCATTGGTTTTTTACTGATTCTCGGCTGCTGTTTTCAGCCTAGCTTGTCTTTGTTCTTAAGTCGTTTGTTTTGGCCTCTTGATTTCTTTGTGTATTTCTCTTTTCTCACCCAGGCCACCCTTGCACTTGTAGCGACACTCTGTGGTGTGTGGTCGGATTTCGTTTTGTTATCTACGCTTTGTTTGGTTAATAATCTTCTTACCTTCCCAAAAAAAAAAAAATTCCTGACCTGCATCGTTTGCCCGGGTTCGTGAAGGGGATTAAAGAAGTAAGAAATGGAGTGGGATGGGTAGAACAAGACAAGTGTGAATAGAATAAGCTCTGAATCTTGGGAAAGCTCTGGGGTCCTAATTATAGGGAACCCAGTTGACCGGAGTCAAGCAAAAAATATTAGCCAAATTAAGGGACTCATGCCGCGAATTTCAATTCTGCTCGATCTAGTTCACGTCTGCTAGACGGGATTCGATAATGATCCTTTCGCAGGTTCACCTACGAAAACCTTGTTACGACTTATCCTTCCTCTAAATGATAAGGTTCAGTGGATTTCTCGCGACGTCATCAGTAGCGAACCGCCCACGTCGCCGTAATCCGAACACTACACGTGATCTACCTTCACTTATTAATTTAATTTTTTGCTAAAACGTGCCCGATTTATTTCCGGTGTGCGCTTTTTCGCTCATAAATAAATGACAAATCCTCAAACAGGGGCTCAGTTGGTGTATGAACCTCCGAGGAATCTGCCTCCGATGCATGCATCTTGGAGCGCTTCCCGCAACGCGAGGTCGCTCATTAGGATTTTTTCTTACTAAACACCCTTGTTTATATCAATTCACGTGCCAGCTCTTTTAAATTCCAATATCTCCCCAAGCTACTTGTACGAGCACCAGATCTGGCTTGGAGACCGCGTTCGCGGGACTTGACCATTAAATGCAATCTTTGCTAGTCAGGCAAATCTGGCTTGGAGATCTCTTTCTGCACATTAGAAAGTTCAATCCAAAAAGCTTAAGTTAATAGATGAAGGGAGATCATATTAGCATATAAGATCCGTTGTCAAGCGAGATGTGGGACAACTTTAACATCGAGTAATGCAATCTTTCCTAGTCAGACCGGTCACACAAAAAACCAAACAGCTCATCTTCTGTTGGTCGCAATGGAACCTTATTTCTCGAAGACCCGTTGACTGGAATTTTGAGGCGGCATGAGCCGTTTCTGCTTCAAAACGAAAATCGATCCCTCGTCTCTTTCTTAAGCTTTCATGGAGTGCGGATCTGGATCTGGTTTTGGGTAACTAGGAACAAATGCCTTCATGATTCTCCTTACGTTGTAATTGCTGACATGATTGCACAGAAGATGAAAACAGCTGTGAAGGGGAGGTAACGTGATTGTCTTGAGGTTAGGAAGAAGGTGAATAGTGATACTCGCAGAAACCCTTATTGGAATTGGGATCTTGCTCACCGGCGTTTAGCTTCTTGAGCATCCAGCTGGCTGCTCCCGTCGCTCTTGTTCCTTACTCTGGCCAAATGATACCGAGCATTTCCCTGAGCATCCATACATACTAGTAAAAAGGCGCAACAAGAAACCTTGAAGGTCCAAACTTCGCTTGTCACACTCATGAAGTCGACATCGAAGATAAACAATATGATGCGTCGCGACCCTTTTTTGCGCATCATAACTTATAAGGCTTCTACCTGTTTAATCAGGAAGCATTATGAACGAGATTCTAATAGTAATGATTTGAGGGATAATCAGAAGATGGGGTATGGTGGATAATTGCTTGGGCTGTTGACGTTGTTGTCGTTGTTAGGCTCTTCGCATCATCATCCCTTTCGTCGCTCCGTTCCAGCCTCAGCGCATCTTTCTGTTCCAAGACAAATATCACGACCACGTATAAATCTCAATAGTGTTCTTGTTTCTATTGCTTTCGGACCACATGGAGAAAAGGTGCAAGGAACACACAAAAAAAAAAAAACAAAGCCACTCAGGCTTGAGGAGTGACGTGGACATAAAAAAGCAATTTGTGCTGGACTCGTGCCGCGAATTTCAATTCCGCTCAGTCTCGTTCGCGTCCGTCAGTGGTCCAGACACGGAGTCAAACAAGTTGCTTAACGAATACACACGAAGTTTATCTATTTTTTTTTTGCACACGTGGTCTACCTCCATCTATTAGTTTAAGTTTTTGCTAAATCGTACCCGATTTATTTCGCGTGTGCGTTCAATGTTCACCTCCTCAGTCAAATTTCACTCGTATGTAGAAATCTCCCTTTGTATGCATGTGGTCTCCCCATCTATTTTGCTCAATAAGAAATTGATTTAAGTGGGTATTGTGCGCGCACAGTCCATTGGCTAACATATTTCGTAATACAGATAAGCAGAGGCTTCGTACGATTATCTCTCGTCGATTTTAACGGGTTTTTCGATCATAGATAAATCGTTTTAACAAGGAAATAGATGACAAAAAACCTCAAATAGCGGCTCAGTTGGTGTCTGAACCTCCGAGGAAGCTGTCTCCGATGCATGCATTTGGAGCATTTCCCGTAACGCAAGGTCGCTCATTAGGGGGTTTTTTTTTTTATAACTAAACACCTTGTTTATATCATTTTTTTTTGTCGAAACGAAAATATTCATTTCATATGTAATTTCAATATAAAGATGCAAATCCCACAAAGCAACTAAAATAAGTAAATCTGAAAAATAAATCAACTTGGTATACCTTGCAGAGACTCGCCAATTTCACAAAGACGGATCTATTGTAGAATCGAAGCACAAATGTCGGCCGATCACTGAATCTCGAATCAACATCGGTGACTAGCACAAGTTGAGAAATCCCTTTCCAGTAATTACGGTTTTGCTCGAAGGCGGTGCGCGCCTAAGTTCAGCGTCCCCAGCACCATTATTAGGGGTGTGCAACCGGACCGAGTAGACCCGAGAACCGGACCGGACCGCCCAAAAAACCAGTCCGGTTCTCGTTGGAGTCAGGCTAGTTCCCGGTTCCCAATTTTTGGAACCGGTTGAAACCATTTCGGACCCACCCAGAACCGAACCGATTTTAGCTAAGTAAAAAAAAAAAACCTAGTTTCTCGTAGTAGCCTCGTACTCGCCCCTTGTTTTACTTTCTTCTCCGTTCCCGTTGTCGCCTTTCTCTCTATAATACTCTATATGCACTAAGCAGCAAGCTAAGCAACCTTAGCTCCGCTGTAGGAACCCCCGTCACCATTTAAAGCAAAATGTGGGAGGATATTTCTTTTTCTGTTGAGGATACATTGGTTTAGTAATGACGAAACAATGACCTCAGTGTTGCCTTCACTGGATAGAGTCGGCCTCGGGGAATTTATTGAAGCAACAAGAGAATCATCAATTGCGGGTGACTCACAGTCAATTATCATGGACATACTCGATAGGAGTTGTGATTTTTGGCAAATAGTGATTTTTAGTATTCATATTTTATTTTAAATCGTTTTATTGGTACTTATATTATTTGTTGAAAAAAATGAAACCAGAAAAAGGAACAAAAAAAAAAAAAACGGGTTCTCGAGTAAACTTTGAAATCGAACCGAAAAAACAGAGTAGGTTCTAAAACAGGTTTCAGGTTTCAAAAAACAAGATCCGATTAAATATGGTAGATTTCAGATTCTAGGTTTAGAACTTACTCAGTTTGAAATCGATCACCTCTAACCATCACCGTATAGCGAACACAACACTTTATAAATCTCAGATCTATATCTACATCAGAATAGAAGAGCACTCAAATCTAGATCTAATTCTAGATCGGGAGAGAAAAACTACAAAGTAGATATCAGTTGAACATAAAATCACTTTCAGCTGAAGACATCAGCAAAGGAATCTTGAAAACTTGTGGAGCGCTCAATAATCTGGAGTAAGCACGGGAGCAAGCGAGTAAATCCGGAGAAAGTAAATTTTTACGAAGCTCTCGCGCTTCAAGCTCCAAGAATGTCGATCTCGTCGTCTGCGAACACAACAAAAAAATCTACAAGACATAGAAATAGAGAAACACTTATAGATGCGAAGGGAACCAGAGATGAGAAGGGAGAAACCCTCGGAAAATTTGCTGTTGGTGGCGGCGGCTAGGTTGGAGAAACCCTAAAGGGGGAGAGAGAGAAAAGGGCCTACAGAAATTTAAAAGTCAGAGAAATTTGCATATCAATTCACGTGCAGATCTTTTAGATCCCAATATCTCCCCAAGCTACTTGTACGAGCTCCAGATCTGGCTTGGAGACCGCCGGCGGTTGTTAAGCGCCACGTCACTAGCTGATGTGGCGTGCATAAGCCAATTAGAAATTGACACATGTATTATTACCATGTAATTAATTTTAAAAAAATAAAAATCTCTGTCCATTATCTTCGTCCACCATCTGCCATTGCAGCCACCGTGAAACCACACCGCCGTCGCTACCGCCGCCTCCCTCCGCCGTCGCTACCGGCACGCCATGGACTTCGTTGTCCGTCGTCCTTGCTCGTCCATGGCCGGTGCTTTCAGATCTGACTCGGACGCGGCCATGGCTCCGCGGTTCCAGATCTGGACGCGGCCATGGAGGAGCATGGAAGGACGACGGACGGATGGCCGAGGTCTGTCGCGGCCATGAAGAGGAAGGACGCAGGAGGGGTGGTCGGCGTGGATGGCTCTGAGGTCTGTCGCAGCCATGGATTTCCAGATCTGCGCGAGACCATGGCTCCAAGGCCTGTCGCGGCCATGGACGAGCAAGCAGTAGCGATGGACGAGGAAGGACGACGGAGGGGTGGTCGACTTCGATGGCTATGAGGTCTGTCGTAGCCTGGCTCCGCGGTTCCAGATCTGGACGCGAAGGCCTGTCACGGCCATGGACGAGCAAGCAGAGGCCATGGACGAGGAAGGACGATGGAGGGGTGGTCGGCGTGGAAGCGCAACAGTGTAGGCGGACCGATCGAGGAGTGGATTTGGCGACCATGGGCGAGGCAGCGGTGCTCGCAGTCGTCGGTCGCCTTCGTTGCAGTGTCTTCGCCGTCTGTGATGGAGGAGGACGCCGCAAGGAGAGGAGCCGGTGGCCGGAGGTTGGATGCTATGAGATGAGATGGAGGTAAAGGAAGAAAAAAAATTAATTTTTTTCCAATTATCACACGTGTCGTTATACTATTGGATATGAATAAAAATTGTGTGCCACGTCAACAATTGACGTGGCACTTGATAAGCACTGAATATTTTCTCGCCTTGTGTGGACTCGACTGATAATGCAATCTTTTCTAGTCAGACCGATCACACAAAAAAAACCAAACAGTTCATTATCATCCATACAAAGGGTAGGGCAGAGCGATAGAGATGAAAGCAGTACAAGCAGAGCCAAAGCTCATGCGAAGTCCACGTAGCCGTGAACGTTTTCCTTACTGAGGGCCATAGTAACCATTGTAATCCCAGTACAGCGGCGTGGACGGCACCCTGTTGTAATGATTGTGGTGATATGGGTGTCCGTAGGCTGGATAAGGGCCGTAGCCATGGTTCCGATAGTTACCATAGGGATCGGGGTGATAGCCGGGGTAACGATTAGTATAGTTATCTTGAGGTTTAGGCTCTGGTGGCGCCGGCGGGGCCTCGACCGCCCTCGAGGTGTCGCTCTCCAAGAAGACAATCTCCGTCGTTGGGAATTTCCTTCTCATCTTTTCCACGAGCGAAACGGCATCCATGTCCCCATCCACCGTCAGTTGCTTGTTCTCTTCGTCCACAGCAAACCCTTGTACGTCTACACGACCACATAATAAAAAAAGAAATATTACTGAAAAGGCCTACTTATTTTCTTCTCGAATGGACATATTCAAGTCGCAAGTCGCAAGACCTTTATTCTCGGAGACTATCTTGATGGCCTTCTTCTTGCTCTTCTCGCAGGACCAGTCCACCTTGAGAATAACTTTCTGCGCCAAAACCAAAACCAAAACCATATCGAGATTACCGTAATTTACATCCCCCCCCCTCTTTCCTCGCGTTTCAAAACCTACAATTTACCATCCTTGTCTTTCCCTGGTGGACTTCGAGATGCATCTCTCGCCCGCCCACACGTAATTTCACACAAACGGAATTCGTCACGAACGAGTTTGGAACAATAAACTAGACCCGACCCGACCCGACAAATCTCGAAGAAGGACACTGTACCTGCATTGTATTTGCCGGAGTTTCGAAGTAGACAGAAGAGAATTCTGCTGGCTCTTCCCCTCGCTCGAGTTATAGCTTGGACAGAGCACGTGAACTCTCAAGCTTGTTGGGAAGGTGTGGAAAGACGATCGAGATTCGAGAGGGTTTAATAGAGGATGAGAAATTATCGAATAGAGGACCTAAGTCAACACGAGTCAAGCGGAAAATACAAATCAAAAGAAGAAACTGGGCCTCCACCCACTCAGCGTCGCCCGAGGATCCACGTCATGGGTGGGATCGTCTTACCTAGGCAGCGTGACGCTCGATGAAGTCATCTTATGCGGAGCGGGACTCATTCATTGGTGGTGCGGTAAATCCCAAATCGATCAGCGGCTCTCTTGTTGGTATACGACGTTGGGCCCCACCACATGATATTGTTTGGTTTAGCCCACAGGCCGCCCTTAATAGAATATGTCTAATTAATGTATTTCCGCTTGTTGAGAAGACCTTTGATTCGGAAAATTGGCCAAAAAGTTTTAAATTGTACCGCGGCTAGTTTGGTTCTAAATTTTTTAATTTGACCAATTTAGTTATAAATATTTTGACTATTTATCAATGTATTCCTTATCAATTTTGGCAAAAAATTACTGACATTGAGGTTTAAGACAGGCGCCGCCGATATGTATGATTTTTGCAATTTTTTTTAGAATTTCTTATCTCTAATTCCCTCCGCCGGTCTCCGAGGCCCCACCAATGGCCCGAGGAGGTCGCTGACTACACGCGAGGGCCACGAAGAAAAGGGAAACAGGGAAATTAGACAAAAAAAGAGAGAGAAAAATATCAAGTTACAAAAATTGCCCACGCTAGCACTAGCCATGCCTCGCAAGATGACCGGCTTCCACGCTAGCAATTTTTTGCCAAAATTGGCCGAAATGACTACATCGACAAATCATCAAAAGGTTTAAGACTAAATTAGTCAATTTGAGAAGTTTATGACTGAATTGACCACCGTACAATAGGTTTAAGACTTTTTGAATAATTATTCCCGTTTGATATTGTCAATACTCAATGCACGTACGATGAAACCATTTAATTTAATTTCGATTAAACATCATAAATGGGATTTTTTTGTTTTAATTCACTCGAGCTGTAGTTTATATCGTGTTTCAATATTTAACGATCCTGATAGTTTAACTTATCGCAGTGTTGATTAAATGAAGTTACAATTAGATTAAAGAGTCGCAGGCACGGTCTAACCGACGATGGCAACATCAACATGAAGTTTACTAATATTTTTGAATGTATTAGGCTCCGTCTGCTTGGATTTATTATATTCTATATCAACAATTTCCCTATGAAAGGAATATATCGGTTTCAATTAGATAGGGACATTAATAAAAAATATCTACATTTATTCGTTCATTTTCTTAAAAATAAAATAAAAAGAGAGGTAGAAAAGGTGAGAGTAGAGTGACTTAGGAGCAGAAGTTAGTAGGTGATGGGAGAACCATGGTTATTAATCCTATTTTGATTATCATTTTATATATTTGATTGTTAAAAGATGGTCAAAAGATTCCCTCCATGACTTTCTAACGAATGATCCTACTGTCGGTCGGACCCAGCGGAGAAAATTTCTTCAAGCACGTGTTCGGCTACGTTTGGAAAGGCTTTTGGGGAAAGCCTTTGGAAAAATACAAATGCCTTTAGTCTGAAGGGATTTGATGAAATACAAAAGCTGTTTGGTAAACTGTAATTAAAAAGTGCCTTGGAAAGAAAGTTTGGGAAAATGCTGTTTGGTAAACATAAATTCCCAAATGCCTTTAGCCGAATATTTAAATATTTTTTTATGATTTTTTCTTTTTTTCTTTCTTTTTATTTTTCGTTCCCCAACCCCTCCCCTACCTCTAGCCGATCCGACGACCGGCCAGAGGTGCGGCCGACGAGGCCGACCCTCGCCCGGCCATGGTTGGGCGAGATCGACCCCTCGCAAGCCAAGATCTAGGGAGGCGGGGGCGCGTTGGGATCGCGTGGAGGAGGGGGTAGTTGTCGTGGTGGAGGGCATGGAGAGGGGGCTCGATGCGGCAGTGCTTGTGGCGGCGGTGTTCGACAGCAGCCTCCTCGGCGGCGGTTCGACGGAGCTGAACGACTTTTTGTTCCAAGACAAAGATCCCAACGACGTATAAATCTCAATACGGTTCTTGTTCTTTTTTGTGCCGGACCACATGGAGAAAAGGTACAAGGAACACAAAATGGAATTAATGGACATAAAAGATCCTGACCTGCCAGCGTATAAATCTCAATAGGGTTCAGGATTTCTTTGTTTCTAGATTCTTGCTTCGTGAAACTAATGCTACCATTATTTCTTTGGTGTCTAAGGTCCCTAACGCTACTACTATGAATGATTTTAGGCCTATTGCTTGTTGCAATACCATTTACAAGTGCATTACGAAGATTATGGCTAATAGGCTTGCTTGTGTTGTTCCTACTCTTATTAGCCCTCCTCAAAATGCCTTTGTTAAAGGCCATCGTATTAGTGACAATATCCTTCTTGCTTAGGAACTTTTCTGTGGGCTTCATCATGAGCCCTTTTTGCCTAAATGTGCCATCAAAATTGATTTCCAAAAAGCTAATGATACCGTGGATTGGGATTTTCTGGTAATGGTTTTGCAAGCTTTTGGGTTTCTCGATATGTTTACTAAGCTCATTATGACTTGTGTTCGTACTCCGAAGTTTTCTGTTTCTTTTAATGGGGAACTTCATGGGTTTTTTTTCTAGTGGAAGAGGCATCCGACAAGGAGATCCCATGTTATCTTATCGCTTTACCCTTCGTATGGAGATCTTTTTGGGCATTCTTAATGTTCAAACTCGGCAATCGGGCTTTAAGTTTTTTTGGAGATGCAAAGTTACTCAGCTCTCTCACCTATTCTTTGCAGATGATGTTCTTATTTTTGCTGAGGCAAACCCAGATTCTATCTCCTTGTTAAAGGTAGGGCTTGATAAATTTTTCAATTGATCCGGACTTAAGCCTAATGTGACCAAGAGCGAGATCTTCTTTTCGGGGGGCTCGGAAGAGCTTCAGGGGCAACTCCTCTCTTCTCTAGGGTTCCAAGAATGCACCATGCTGGATCGGTATCTTGGAGTTCTCATTATTGCCTCAAGGTTTAGCAAGGTGGATTGTAATTCTTTGGTTAACTCAATCACTGCTCGAGCCCAATCCTGGTCTCAACGGTTTCTCTCTTTTATTGGCCGCTTGCAACGTATCAAATCGGTTCTTCATGCTATTCATATATTTTTGGGCAAGTGTTTTTTTCCTTCCCAAATAAGTTTTATCTCGTATTGAGCAGATCCTCAGGCAATTTCTCTGGAAAGGCTCGGACTTAGGCGTTGGTGGCGCTAAAGTTTCTTGGGACGATACTTGCCTCCGTAAGAAAGATGGTGGTCTTGGCATTCGCAGGCTTTTTGATTGCAACCGGTCGGCTATGCTCAAGCATATTTGGATCCTCTTTACCGATAAGGAATCCTTGTGGTGTAAATGGATTCATACAATTTTTCTGAAAAATAGGAATTTCTGGGTTGCCACTAAACCGACCTTTTGTTCCTAGGCTTGGAAGAAAATCCTGGATCTTCGCCTGAATTTTCAGAATCTTTTCCGTTGGCTGGTTTGCAATGGTTGTACCGTTTCTTTCTAGCTGGATTCCTGGCACCCGAGAGGGCCTCTTTACAAGCTTTTTTTTTATATGGATATTTATCGCTCTTGCATTTCTCGGAAGGCCACGATGTTTGAGTTTTTCTCCACAACTCCTCACCCTCTTCAGGTGACGGCCACCATTGGCTCTTGGTTAAAGCCCCTTCCATCTCGTCCCCGAGAGTAGTGATGGTCTTTTATGGCTTGGTCATCCCTCATGAGTCTTTTCCATTGATGCGGCTTGGGACCTTATTCGCTGCAGAGGGCAGGTTGTGCCATGGCACTCTTTTATTTGGGATCGTTATATCGCTCTTCGGCACTCTTTTCATTTTTGGCTTATCACACTTAATAGGCTGCCAACGCAGGTTCTCTTGCTCAACTACCATAGAATTCCAGATGGTGTATGTGCCTTCTGTGGTTGCCGCCCGGATTCTATTGACCATCTTTTTTTTGTCTGCTGCATCACTGGTAGAGGTGTCAATGGTTCAGTTCAGTTCAATTTTTTGAAAGTCTGAACCGAACCGAACCATTTGGGAATATGCTTGAACTGAATCAAAACTCGTCCTGAACCGAACCGAACTTTAGTTCGGTTCGGTTCTCAGTTCGATTTTTTTTTTTTTTGGCTCTTGCTCCATATCTCACCCTTCACAGCCTATTTGCTATTGAAATCCAAGTGAATAATTCAGAGTTATTAATTGACTGCTGAGTCTTAACATTTTTTTTCCATCTCATATGGCTAGCCTTTCCGGAAAATCCAACATAATTTTGTGGCGTGTTCACGTCGTAATGCATTGTCCCAAACTTTTGCTGCGTGTTCATGTCGTTACAAAGACAAGTCCTGTTCTTGCGAGCAAGTGACTGAGGTCATTACTTGCAGTACATCTAGTGTAATGTCTTTGAATAACACAAATTACGCCCAGACAAATGTGTCAAGGTCTCAATCAATTAAAAAGTTACGCCGATCGGACACAAGTAGTGGATACCCCGACATGAAGATTTTTCTTACCGCTGGAGAAAAGTTACAACCCTTAAACTATGATATAATATGGACTGCTGAAGCCAAAGATCTTGAAAGAGCACAAGTATGCACATTCTTTCTGCTATATAATAGACACTGTCACCAATAAAATTACATTTTTCACTAATCTAAGTGTCACATGATAGCAAACTCGAGAAAAATACACCCTACAAGGCTTCGTAAACAAGCAATGTACACCAGGAGAACCAGCAGCCACAAATAATTTGAAGCCCCAAAAAGACATCAGGTAGGTCCAACAACAGGACAACAACAGACGATCAACTAGCTTAAACCATGTCGCTGCTGTTTATGTTGGCTATTCATTTCCAAGTACCAGAGTAGAGTTTCCACCGGCAAGCTGCAAATCTGCAACGTGTTAAGTCAAACAATGAAAATTCGAGGCACCTCTCCATCGAGAGAGAGAGAGAGAGAGAGAGAGAGAGAGAGAGAGAGAGAGAAGAAACAAGAAGATACTGGAGAAACATAGTAGTAAAGATGCAGAACTGATTTATGAAAACATAGAAAGAACGTACTTGAGTAAGAGCAACTCCACTAGATAGAGTTGTTGGCATACAAGAAAAAATGGCCAACCCTGTTCCAACAACTTTCAAACTAGAGAAGTAACTTTTGTAGAGAAAAGAAGATAAAATTGACCATGTGTAAAGTTGAGCCAATAGCCTGTGACAAATTCCTGAGGTGTGAGCTGAAATTGCAAGATTAGTTTGGACAAGAAGGGACTGATCAGAAGTATAGAAGAAGCCTGAATAAAGAATAACTACATTAGATACAAAAAGTCCTAGCAAATTTTGGCAGCACATTTATTTTAAAGCAGAGAACCCAAATAGACACTTCACAAACCTCTTTAAGAACAACTAGTGGGAACAAGGACAAGTTAATCCAACATGAACATGAACATCCAGCACGATATGAATAAGAACAAGAACAAGGACAAGGTAATCTAACACACAAGTTGGACAAAAAGATGTAGCAATCAGGCCATCCTTCACCAAGATTGAATCAATAAGACAATGGTTTAACAAGTACCAACCTCCAAGTTCATCAAAAGGTAGATAATTGCCTCCACAAACCCCGTACACAAACAGCAAACCAAACACACTTGGTTCACTCACAAATTAGAAGAAATGTTCAGCAGGGTCTTCCCAGTTACGGAAATGGCATTTAGCACTAAACTTACACTCTTGGCCTGAACAAGTTGACATTAGCAACCCCAACAATAGCGCACATCTTTCAGAAAAGGGAATGCGTACCTTTGCTGTGCAGTCTAGTATAATAAAAGTCTGAGCTCAGGCTTGTTAGTCTCTATCAGTAAAATGTCGTGACAAAGCATGCAGAAAACAAGAATCAAGAAGACAGGATTCGAGACATGAACAAGTTCGTTGAACGCCACCCAACACGAGCATGTGAAGAAACCCAAAACTTCTACAGATGAAAATCGAACACCCAAGAAAAAATCCGGGTCGGTGACATCTACAAGATTGAAATCAAACCACCACCTGGTTCCTCTTGCTTCAAGTGAAAACGCGAATCGATAAACGAAGCAAGTAGCTTAGGAAGCAAGATGAACGATTGAATGCGGTCGATATAACCGAAGACGAAGAAAGAATCATCATGAGAGGAGCTTATCCTTGGGGATAAACAACGGATTCATCGAATCGAGGATGCGCGGACTCACCAGATCACGGGATCCGAATCGCAATCAGCTGCGGAATCCGCGGAGCAGGAGCTCGGAAACTCCCGGCCATCGAAAATGGAATCAACCCGGGCCAGCAGACGGGAAGAAGAGGAGAGACTCGCGAGGAGCGGACGAGCGACGCCGGAGCGAGCGACGGGGGAATCGCTCGAGGTCGCGGATGCTGGAGAGTCAGAGTCTGGAGTGGAGAGCCGAAGCATGTTTTTTGGGTTTTGCGTGACTAAACCATGAATAACTTTGTATTTAAGCAATTCTGTTCAGTTAACTGAACTGATAAAAAAAAATTGTGGTTCTTTTAATTATCCAAACCGATAACCGAACTAAACTGAAAATATAAGAAATTTCAGTTCGGTTCGATTCAGTTTAGTTTTTGGTTCAGTTCTTGGTTCAGTTCTAACACCCATAATCACTTGTGCCCTCGCTCTTTTTTGGGCCGCCAAATGCAATCTGGCTTGGCAAAACCTTTCTTGGCGTGACAGTCTTTAGTGAGCGATGCCGCACATCCGTGGCCAATATTTCTATTAGATTATTGCTTGATTTTCTTTCGGTGCATTGTGTCATATGATTTGGATCGAAATGAATCACGTTCTTTTTCGCAACAAGAGGTTTTTCTTGCCAGCTCTTAAGATGCACCTCGAGAAGGTTGTCAGGGACAAGGCTTTGACATTCAAACAATGACTCCCCTAGAAACCAGAGGATGCAAGGCAGTTGGGGCATCACTCCATCGGTTTTTGACTGATTTTCGATTACTGTTTTCAGCCTAGCTTGTCTTTGTTCTTAGGCCGTTTGTTTTGGCCTCTTGATTTCCTTGTATATTTCTCTTTTCTCACCCGGGCCACCCTTGCACTTGTAGTGACACTCTGTAGTGTGTGGTCGGATTTCGTTTTGTCATCTACGCTTTGTTTGGTTAATAAATTTCTTACATTACTAAAAAAAAAAAAAAAAAGGAAGATCCTGACCTGCATCGTTTGGCCGGGTTCGTGAAGGGGATTAAAGAAGTAAGAAATGGAGTGGGATGAGTAGAACAAGACAAGTGTGAATAGAATAAGCTATGAATCTTGGGAAAGCTCTGGGGTCCTAATTATAGAGAACCCAGTTGACCGGAGTCAAGCAAAAAATATTAGTCAAATTAAGGGACTCATGCCGCGAATTTCAATTCCGCTCGGTCTAGTTCACGTCTGCTAGACAGGATTCGACAATGATCCTTCTGCAGGTTCACCTACGAAAACCTTATTACGACTTATCCTTCCTCTAAATGATAAGGTTCAGTGGACTTCTCACGATGTCATCGGCAGCAAACCGCCTATGTCGCCGCGATCTAAACACTACACGTGATCTACCTCCACTTATTAATTTAATTTTTTGCTAAAACGTGCCCGATTTATTTCTGGTGTGCGCTTTTTCGCTCATAAATAAATGACAAGTCCTCAAACAACGGCCCAATTGGTGTATGAACCTCCGAGGAAGCTGCCTCCGATGCATGCATCTTGGAGCGCTTCCCGCAACGCGAGGTCGCTCATTAGGATTTTTTTTTCTTACTAAACACCCTTGTTTATCTCAATTCACGTGCCAGCTCTTTTAGGGCCTGTATGGTAACCATTCTCATTCTCTGATTCTGTTCCCCGGAACAGTAAAGAATGAGAATCATGTTTGGTAACGCAAATAATTCTGATTCTGATTCTGTTCCCAGAATCAGTTTTAAAGAATCAAAATCAGTTTTAGAGCAAAATCCAGAACCAAGAAAAAGTTGGTTCTGGAAAAAAGAATCACTTTTGATAATCACAAAACAGAGTGAAGTCTCACATCTCTCACTTTTCCCTTTCAGTTCTCTCGTTACTTTTCTCTCAACCTAATAAAAATAAAATAAAAATAAAATAAAAAAATTCTAAAAAAATTGGAAATTTTAAAAAAAAAATCATAAAAAATTTGAAAAATCTATAAAAATAGAAGAAGCTTAGATTAGGCTAGCTTGACCGCATTTTCATAAATTTGGGCATAAATTTCCTAGATTTCATAGATTTTACTCTTCTGTAAAAAATGTCACGGAAGATGATGGCATCCAACATGCGGATGATAACATATATACTCGTAGCCGTGCGTCACAAAATGTGACCATCTACATGTGGAGCTAGAGCCAAACACCCACTTGGATTTAGGACAGAAGCTGCAAAATGATAGTGAAGGACTTGTAGAGGATAATTTGGCTTTTTTTTTTGTCGGTGGATAATTTGGTTATTCAGCTGCTATGTTTGTATGTATTTTGGACAAAGCAACATTTAAAGAAAAAAATAAGTTCTTAATATGGGAACTATCCCATGCTTCAATCGAACTTCAAACGTCATGTATTAAAATTTGTGTTTCATTTATGACATACTAAAAAAAAATAATGTATTTTAAATTATTTTAGTGTGCATTGAAAATTAGTCTCTAATTTAGGGTGAAATTTTACAAAGTAACTACATAATTATTTGACTTAAATGAAAAAAATTAGGAAGAGAAACAGTTTTTCGAAAAAGAAATTTTGTGCAGTTATCAAACGCGTTTCTATTCCAAGAACAGAAATTTTGGGCAGTTATCAAATAGGTTTTGATTCTCTAAAACTCATCTAGGAACATAATTAGAAAAAGTCATTTAATCAGAATCAGTTTTCCGGAACAGAATGGTTACCATACGCAACCTTAAATTCCAATAGCTACTTGTACGAGCACCAGATCTGGCTTGGAGACGGCGTTCTCGGGACTTGACCATTAAATACAATCTTTGCTAGTCATGCAAATCTGACTTGGAGATCTCTTTCTCTGTGTTAAAAAGTTCAATCCAAAAGGCTTAAACTAATAGATAAAAAAAAGATCACATGAGCATACAAGATCCGTTGTCAAGGGCGATATGAGACAACAACTTCAACACCGTGGACTCGACTGATAATGCAATCTTTTCTAGTCAGACCCATCACACAAAAAACCAAACAGTTCATCTACTGTTGGTTGCAATGCAACCTTATTTCTCGAAGACCTGTTGACTGGAATTTTGAGGCGGCATGAGCCGTTTCTGCTTCGAAACGAAAATCGATCCCTTGTCTCTTGCTTAAGCTTTCATGGAGTGCGGATCTGGATCTGGTTTTGGGTAACTAGGAACAAATGCCTTCATGATTCTCCTTACGTTGTAATTGCTGACATGATTGCACAGAAGATGAATACAGCTGTTAAGGGGAGGTAACGTGATTGTCTTGAGGTTAGGAAGAAGGTGAATAGTGATACTCGCAGAAACCCTTATTGGAATTGGGATCTAGCTCACCGGCGTTTAGCTTCTTGAGCATCCAGCTGGCTGCTCCCGTCGCTCTTGTTCCTTACTCTGGCCAAATGATACCGAGCATTTCCCTGAGCATCCATACATACTAGTAAAAAGGCGCAACAAGAAACCTTGAAGGTCCAAACTTCGCTTGTCACACTCATGAAGTCGACATCGAAGATAAACAATCGATGCGTCGCGACCGTTTTTTGCGAATCATAACTCATAAGGCTTCTACCTGTTAATCAGGAAGCACATTGAACGAGATTCTAATAGTAATGATTTGAGAGATAATCAGAAGATGGGGTATGGTGGATAATTGCTTGGGCTGTTGACGTTGTTGTCGTTGTTAGGCTCTTCGCATCATCATCCCTTTCGTCGCTCCGTTCCAGCCTCAGCGCGTCTTTCTGTTCCAAGACAAAGATCACGACGACGTATAAATCTCAATAGTGTTCTTGTTTCTATTGCTTTCGGACCACATGGAGAAAAGGTACAAGGAACACAAAAAGAAACACTCAAGCTTGAGGAGAGACGTGGACATAAAGAAGCAATTTGTGCTTGCTCTTTGCAAGAGGAGAAATGGAGTGGGATGAGTAGAAGACGACAAGTGTGAATAGAATAAAGCTAGGAATCTTGGGAAATCTCTGGGGTCCTAATTATAGAGAACCCAGTTGACCGGAGTCAAGCAAAAAACGTTAGTCAAATTAATGGACTCGTGCCACGAATTTCAATTCCGCTCGGTCTAGTTCGCGTCCGTCAGTGGTCCAGACACCCAGGGAGTCAAACAAGTTGCTTAACGCATACAAACGAAGTTTATTTTTTTTTTTTTATACACATGATCTACCTCTAGCTATTAATTTAAGTTTTTGCTAAATCGTGCCCGATTTATTTCGCGTGTGCGTTCAGTGTTCACCTCCTCAGTCAAATTTTGCGCGTGTAGAAATCTCCCTTTGTATACATGTTGTCTCCCCATCTATTCTGCTCAATATGAAATTGATTTAAGTGGGTATTGTGCGCGCACAGTCCATTGGCTAACATATTTCGCAATACAGATAAGCAGAGGCTTCGTACGATTCTCTCTCGTCGGTTTTAATGGGTTTTTCGATCATAGATAAATCGTTTAATAAGGAAATAGACGACAAAAATCCTCAAACAGCGGCTCAGTTGGTGTATGAACCTCCGAGGAAGCTGTCTCCGATGCATGCGTCTTGGAGCATTTCCCGTAACGCGAGGTCGCTCATTAGGGTTTTTTTATTTTATTTTATAACTAAACACCTTGTTTATATCTTTTTTTTTTTGTCGAAACGAAAATATAGGGGTACATAATTTCAACATAAAGATGAAAATCTCACAAAGCAACTAAAATAAGTAAATCTGAAAAGTAAATCAACTTGGTATACCTTACAGAGACACGCCAATTCCACAAAGACGGATATGTTGTAGTATCGAAACACAAATGGCGGCCAATCACTGAATCTCGGATCAACATCGGTGACGAGGACACGTCGAGAAATCTCTCTCAAGTAACTACGGTTTTGCCCGAAAGCGGTGCGTGCCTAAGTTCTGCGTCCCCAGCACCATTACTAGGGGTGTGCAACCGGACCGGACCGCCTGAAAAATCAGTCCGGTTCCCGGTTCCAAATTTTCGGAACCGGTTGAAACCGGTCCAGTTATCGATTCCCAGTGAAGACCCACTTAGAACCGAACCGATTTTGGAATCGGTTTTAGCTAAGTAAAAATAAAAAACCTAGTTTCTCATAGTAGCCTCAGACTCGCCTCTTGTTTTACTTTCTTCTCCGTTCCCGTTGTCGCCTCTCTCTGTATGCACTAAGCAGCAAGCTAGCAACCTTAGCTCTGCCGCAGGAACCCTCGTCACCATTTAAAGCAAAATGTGGGAGGATATTTCTTTTTCTGTTGAGGATACATTGGTTTAGTAATGATGAAACAATGACCTCAGTGTTGCCTTCACTGGATAGAGTCGGCCTCGGGGAATTTATTGAAGCAACAAGAGAATCATCAATTGCTGGTGACTCACAGTCAATTATCATGGACATACTCGATAGGAGTTGTGATTTTTGGCGAATAGCGATTTTTAGTATTCATTTTTTATTTTAAATCGTTTCATTGGTACTTATATTAATTTGTTGAAAAAACTGAAACCAGAAAAAGGAACAAAAGAAAAACAGGTTTTCGGGCAGACCTTGAAATCGGACCGAAAAAACAGGATAGATTTCAAAACAGGTTTCGAGACAAACATAGTAGATTTCAGGTTTCAAAAATTAGGAACCGATTAAATATGATAAATTTCAGGTTTTAGGTCTAGAACTTACTCACTTTGGAACCGATCACCCCTAACCATCACCGTGTAGAGAACACAACCCCAAAAGGTTGAAAGAACACAGAGAACACTTTGTAAATCTCAGATCTATATCTACATCAGGAAAAAAAAAGCACTTAAATCTAGATCTAATTCTAGATTGTGAGAGAAAAACTACAAAGTAGATACCAGTTGAACAAAAAATCACTTTCCGACTTTTAGAAATGTCGACTGCTGAAGACAGCAGCAAATGAATCTCGAAAACTTGTGGAAAGCTCAATAATCTTGAGTAAGCACAGGAGCAAGCGAGCAGATTCGGAGAAAGTAAATTTTTTCGAAGCTCTCGCGCTTCGAGCTCCATGAATGTCGATCTCTTCGCCTACGAACACAACAAAAAAATCTAAAAGACAGAGAAATAGAGAAACACTCAAAGATGCGAAGGGAACCAGAGAGAGGAGAAGGGAGAAACCACGGAAAATTTGCTGTTGGTGGCGGCTAGGTTGGAGAAACCCTAAAGGGGGAGAGAGAAAAGGGCCTACAGAAATTTTTCATATCAATTCACGTGCAGATCTTTTAGATCCCAATATCTCCCCAAGCTACTTGTACGAGCTCCAGATCTGGCTTGGAGACCGCCATCTGTGGACTCCACTGATAATGCAATCTTTTCTAGTCGGGCCGATCACACACCAAACCAAACAGATCATTATCGTACATATTCCGACCAATTTTTTTTTTTATCGTACATACAAACGGTAGGGAAGAGCGATACAGATGAAAGCAGTACAAGCAGAGCCAAAGCTCTTGCGAAGTCCACGTAGCCGTGAACGTTTTCCTTACAGACGGCCATAGTAACCATTGTAATCCCAGTACGGCGGCGCGGACGGCACCCAGTTGTAAGGATTGTAGTGATTTGGGTGTCCGTAGGCTGGATAACGGCCGTAGCCATAGTTCCGATTGTTATCATAGGGATCGGGGCGATCGCCGGTTTCAGGGTCTACCCGAGACTCTGGTGGCGCCGGCGGGGCCTCGAGCGCCCTCGAGGTGTCGCTCTCCATGAGGACAATCTCCGTCGGGAATTGCCTTCTCATCTTTTTCACGAGCGAAACGGGATCCATGTCCCCATCCACCGTCAGTTGCTTGTTCTCTTCGTCCACAGCAAACCCTTGTACGTCTACACGACCACATGAAAAAAAAAAAGAAATATTACTGAAAAGGCCTACTTATTTTCTTCTCGAATGGACATATTCAAGTCGCAAGTCGCAAGACCTTTATTCTCGGAGACTATCTTGATGGCCTTCTTCTTGCTCTTCTCGCAGGACCAGTCCACCTTGAGAATAACTTTCTGCGCCAAAACCAAAACCAAAACCATATCGACATTACCGTAATTTACATCCCCCCCTCTTTCCTCGCGTTTCAAAACCTACAATTTACCATCCTTGTCTTTCCCTGGTGGACTTCGAGATGCATCTCTCGCCCGCCCACACGTAATTTCACACAAACGGAATTCGTCACGAACGAGTTTGGAACAATAAACTAGACCCGACCCGACGCTCCATATCTCGAAGAAGGACACTGTACCTGCATTGTATTTGCCGGAGTTTCGAAGTAGACAGGAGAATTCTGCTGGCTCTTCCCCTCGCTCGAGTTATAGCTTGGACAGAGCACGTGAACTCTCAAGCTTGTTGGGAAGGTGTGGAAAGACGATTGAGAGGGTTTAATAGAAACTGGGTGGTGCGTGCCCACCCACTCAGCGTCGCCCTCGGATCCACGTCAAGGGTGGGGTCGTCTTACCTAGGCAGCGTGACGACGCTCGATGAAGTCATCTTATGCTGAGCGGGAATAATTCATTTGGTGCGGTAAATCCCAAAATCAATCACGGCTCTCTTCTCTTGTTGGTATCCGACGTTGGGCCCCACCAGACGGTATTGTCTGGTTTAGCCCACAGGCCGCCCTTAATAGAATATGTCTAATTAATGTATTTCCGCTTGTTTCTTTTTTTTTGGGTCGAAATATTTCCGCTTGTTGAGAAGACGTTTGATTGGAAAAAACTGTCCAAAAAAGCTTTAAATTGTAAATTTTTTAATTGATCAATTTAATTATAAATTTTTTTTGACTATTTATCAATATAGGCATTCCTATCAATTTTGATCGAAAATTGCTGATGCAACGGTCTAAGATTGCCGCTGCTAATATGTATGATTTGTGCAAATTTTTTTATTTTGTATTTCCCTCCGCCAATCTCTGGTGCCTCGGCGATGGCCCTCGAAGGTCACTGACTACAAGCGAGGGCCGCAAAGCAAAGGGAAACAAGGGAATTATATTAAAAAAAAAAGAGGTAAAAAAAGAGTGAAAAATATCAAATTGCAAAACTTGACCACGTTAGCGCTAGCCGTGCCGGGTAAGATGGCCAGCTTCCACGCTAGCAATTTCTTACCAAAATTGGCCAAAAGAACTACATCGGTAAATCGTCAAAAAGTTTAAGACTAAATTGGTCAAATTGAAAAGTTTAGGACCGAATTGAACGCCGTACAATAGGTTTAAGACTTTTTGAATAATAATCCCTGTTTGATATTGTTAATATTCAATGCGCGTACGATGAAACCATTTAATTTATCTTCGGTTACTCATCATAAATGGGATTTTTGCTTTTAATTCACTCGAGTTGGAGTTTACAACGTGTTTCAATATTTAACAATCATGATAGTTTAACTTATTGCAATGTTGATTAAATGACGTTACAATGAGATCAAAGAGTTGAAGGCACGGTCTAACCGACGATGGCAACATCAATGTTGTAATATAACACGAAAACTAATCATGATCTTTCAAATTAAGTCAATGCGAAAAGCCTAGAGAAATAATGAGGAATGATAAAGGGCACCAGAGATGACGTGATTCGGTCTGAATGTCGATACCTACATCCACGGGGAGAGCCAGCAAGAACAAGCTACTATAATCGGAGAATCGGAGTTATAATCGCTCAATACGCTCGTGTTTCCCACATCTAAATTATACCCAAACTGTGAGGACCCGAGCTTTCACCTACTTAAGATAATAGCAAGTTAGTAATTATCGGGCCTAGATTATTATCAGTTGGATAAGTTCAAAAAATTATTATTAGCTTGATAATATTTTTAAGGGACACTATATATTTAATTAGGGTCCCATATGGTCAATTATGTGCGAAATTGGGACAATGGGGGACAGGATGGTTGCACGTGAACACGTGGGAACCACGTGTCAACACGTGGCAGCATGCAAGGCCACGTGTCAACACGTGGCAAGAGATAGGGCCATGTGTCACTCGGTGGCACCACCGGTGCCACGTGCCATGAGCATGTGACACGTGTCCAACATGTGTCACACATGCATGCTTTGAGCGCTGACTAGCCCCAAGCTGCTGGTCTTCAGCTGCTTCCCCTATATAAAGTTCTGACGTCAGTTCATTTCGTCATTCCTTCGTCAGAATAGAATTTCCTCTTCCTTTTCTCTCTATATTCGGCTGGTCATAGCTCTGTCCTAGCCGAACCTCCATCTCACCATTGACGAGATTGATTTGAAGGTCGAGGTGCTGTCTAGGTAGAATCACATGCCTGAGCCAAGAAGAAAGGCGAATTTGAGCTCGTTCTAGCATCGTTCCTACGTTATCTTCTCGAGTAATCGAGGCAAGTGGATTTCAAGTCCTGATTACTAGATTATCTATGGTTTTGCTATTGTGAGCATTGTTTGCCATTCTGTTTTGGCTGTAATGATTTGGGATTGGATGATTATGAGGTTCTGAGATTCTATCCTTCATATACCTTGAATTCTGGTTGGATTCTGAGATCCTACCCTTCGTTGGATTTTGATTGAATTCTATCATTCATTGGATTCTGATGAGATTCTATCCTTGTATACGTTGGATTTTGTCTTGGTGACTCTATTTACAATCTTGTGATTCTATAGCTGGTTAAGTCGTTCGGACTAGGGATCTCCTTGCGGGGCTTTGACCCCTGTTGATTAACCCTTTTTTAGATAAGCAAGCTAGCAAGGAGAAAGCCAGTATGATACATTGGTTAAGGAGTTCGAGAGATCTAGCTATCGATGGAGGCCGTTGATGAAGATCCTAGTAATTGGAGTAGATTCCCGTCTGTTGTAAATCCTCCAAGAGTCTTTGAACTTTTGTAAAGAACTAGTTAAGGATATTATAAAACTGGATGTCTTGTGTTCTTGGTGTCTTGTTGTTAACGCGTGTTATCTAGTTAGTGAAACCCTATAAAGGCCATACCCTCTGTATAGGCGTGCCTGCCGTTGGTTGTTTGATGTTTTGACATGCACTTGTGCCGTATGGCCGCCCCTCAATGATTTTCTAGTTAAGCTTCCGCATGCGCCATGATAACTTTAAAAGATTGAATAAGCAGAGGGCGAGTTTTGAGTAAGCATTGAGGTAGCGTACTGGGGCGCTACATAAACCCAAAGTGTTTACAAATAAAACAACTCTCAATTGGATATAATAAAAAAACTCACGAAGCACAAAACCTTTCGTGTGTCCGTCGCTCCTGTTCGTGGCGAAGAATAAACTCCTTCGTGCGTCAGAAAAGAAGTCCTCTATTCGCTCACGAATCCCTTGGACTTGTGTCCTATGTGCGGCAGTCTCTCTCGATTGAAACACACAAGAAACCACAAAAAGTCCTCTATTTTCTTTTGTCCGGTTTCTGCAGGCTTTCTTGTGCGGCTACTGCAGGAAGATTAGAAAAAGAAGACGTAGACTTCTTTTTCTTTGTCCTGTATTACCCTTGGGCCCACTATAGCATAATATTATATAATATATGTGTGCCTCCCCTTTTCTTTTGTCTTGTAGTGCCCAATGCCATAAGAAGTCGTCCACTCCACTGCAGCATATCTTGATTGGTCAAACCGGTCAAGAGTAATAATGCATATCTTCTCCAACAGAATATAAATAAATCTTTTTAGTTAGTCGGGTTCTGGGCTTAAACTCGAGACATAATTTAACAAATCTCCACCTTGGCTCGACGTTTGTAGCCAAGTCAATAGTGCTCATCATCCATGCTGCTCTCCCAACGCCCCGACGGGCGCTCACTCTCTATAGACGTCAATTGTGCTCAAGCAGAGCTTGAGCTTTGTCAAAGAACATGCTTAGTCATCATGTCCGCAGGATTCTCCGCTGTCGCTATCTTTTTCACAACAATCTTACCCATTACTAAGACATCTCGGATGAAGTGGTACTTGTTGTCGATATGCTTTGTCTACTCGTGATAAATAGGATTATATGCCAGATAAATCGCACCTTGGTTGTTGCAGTGTATATCAATACTTTTCTGTTCTAACCCAAAGTCCAAGAGCAAACCCTGTAATCATATCGCCTCCTTTGCTATAAAGGTCAGTGCCATGTACTCTGCCTCAGTCGAAGACAAGGCCACGTGGTCCTGTAAGGACGCTTTCCAACTAACTACACCACCTGCAAGCGTAAACATGTACCCTGCTAAAGACCTGCACTCATCTAAGTCATCTGCATGATCAGAATCCACATAACCAGTGGTCTCACTGCCATTACTGTCCCTTCGGTACACAATACCAACGTCTGTTGTCGCCTTCAAATATCTGAGGATCCATTTCACAGCTTCCCAATGAGCTTTACCAGGACCCTTCATATAACGACTGACTACACTCACCGCCTGTGAAATATCAGGCCTAGTATATACCATAGCATACATAAAACTACCCACCGCACTAGAATAAGGAACACGAGACATATGCTCCTCCTTCTCCTCCTTAGTCTGCGGTGAAAACTTAGCAGAAAGTTTAAAGTGCTTCGCTAATGGTGTACTCACAGACTTCGCTGACTACTTATTAAAACGTACAACAATCTTCTCAAGATATTTCTTTTGAGACAGACTTAATACTCCTGTAGTCCTATCACGCAAAATCTCCAAACCCAAAATTTTCTTTGCAATACCTAAATCTTTCAACTCAAACTCAATACTCAACTGTCTCTTCAGCACATCAATATCAAACATATTCCTAGCTGCTATTAGCATATCATCAACATATAACAGCAGATATATCAAAGACCCATCATCCAGTCTCCTAAAATAAACATAACTATCCATCTGACTTTTCGAATAGTCATGACTAACCATGAAAGCATCAAAACGCTTATACCACTACCTAGGAGACTGTTTCAGCCCATATAACGATTTCTTTAACAAACAAACATGGTCTTCCTTACCCGGAATAGAAAATCCCTCTGGTTGCCTCATGTAAATCTGCTTCTCCAACTCATCGTGAATAAACGCCGTTTTCACTTCAAGCTACTCCAACTCGAGATCCTGTGCAGCAACTAAGGTAAGTAAAACATGAATAGAAGTATGTCTTACCACAGGAGAGAACACCTCATTGTAGTCAATGCCATCCCTCTATGTATACCCCTTCGCAACAAGTCTCGCATTATACCTCGCCGCCTCGACACCATGAATGCCCTCTTTCCGTTTGTAGACCCATTTACTTTCGACAATCTTCTAGCTCTTTAGTACTTTAACTAGCTCCCATGTCTGATTTCGATGGAGTGATTCCATCTCTTCAGTCATAGCTCCTAGCCACTGCGACGACTCAGAACTAGCCATCGCATCAGAGTAAGACGAAGGCTTATCTGTCTCCACCTTGTCACCTACAGTCAAAGCATAAGCAATATCTATATAATCATAACATACCGGTGGTTTAATCTGCCTTCGTTGTCTGCCTGCGGCTATACTATGCTGCGGCTGTGTTGGTTGTTCAGTATCATCGACTTCAGGAACTGCGGCCTCATCTGCAGTCTCAGCCTTTGTTACCTCCGAGGTCTCTAGAGTCTCCACCTAAAGCTCCACCTCACTAATGACACCATGATCTGTCTGCTCTGTTGGTAGTGTCTCGGGACTCCTCTGTCGAAGCACTGCAATCTCGTCGAAGATCACGTCTCTACTGATTAGAAAATCGGGTGATATGGGATCGGTGCACCACAGCCGATAACCTTTCACCCCATGTGCATAACCCAGAAATATGCACTTCTTCGACCTTGGCTCAAGCTTACCATCGCTCGCATGAGCATACGCAAGACATCCTAATAATCGTAATCCGGAGTAATCAACAGGTTTCCCCGACCATACTTCCTCTGGAGTCGTCCACTCTATAGCAAATGATGGAGATTGATTAATCAGGTAACATGCCATATTCGCTGCTTCGGCCCAAAATTTCTTACCTATTCCAGCATGCGATTTGAAAGCATCCTTCGAGCCCGCTCAAGTAAAGTTCCGTTCTTCCGTTCTACCACACCATTCTACTATGGTGTCCTAAGTACTGTGCGGTGTCTCACGATTCCTTCTCTCTCGCAGAACTCGGTAAAATCTTTACCACAGAACTCCATGCCGTTATCGGTTCTCAGGCACTTGATCTGTTTATCTGTCTTCTTCTCAATTAATGCCTTAAATTTCTTGAATTGATCGAACACATTAGATTTGTGCTTCAGAAAGTATACCCTTAACTTCCTGGAATAGTCGTCGATAAAAGTCAGTATATATCGGGCACATCCTTTAGAAGGAAAAGGAGATGGGCCCTAGACGTCTGAATGAATGTACTCAACTGGTTGCTTGGTCGAATGAATACCTGTAGTAAACTTAATCCGCCGTTGCTTCCCAAAGATATAGTGCTCACATAAGTCTAACTTGCCTGTCTTCTGACCCTTCAATAACCCCTGTCACTCAGCATCGTCATATTTGCCTCACTCATGTGCCCCAAACGCATATGCCATAACTGAGTTAAATCAGAATCTGACTCACCTGATGAAACTGCAGCAGCTCCTGTCATAGTCTCTCCTAGTAGATGATAGAGAGAACTCACTTTCTTCCATTTCATCACTGTCATGGCACCTCGAGAGATCTTCAGTACTCCACCTTCAGCGGTGTACTTACACCCGATATCATCGAGTGTCCCTAGAGAAATAAGGTTCTTCTTGAGCTTCGATACATGCCTCATGCCTGTCAATGTGTGCACCACACCATCGTGCATCTGAATCCGAACTGTCCCTATCCCCATAACCTTGCAGGCTGTGTTATTCTTCATCAGAACTCTACCACCATCTGTAGTCTGGTAAGTAGTAAACCAGTTCCTATGAGGCGTCATATGATAAGAACACCCCGAATCTAGCACCCATTCTTCTCTTGACGAACCTATAGTCACACACAAAACAGCCTCTGCATCACTGGTGCTCTCCTCAGTAACGTTTGCCACACTGCTTGTGGCTTTCTGCTTATCACATATATTTCTCAACTTAGGATAATCTCTCTTGATGTGCCCCTCCTCGTGACACTCAAAACACTTCACGCGTCCCTTGGACTTTCTATGGCGTGATTTAGACATGCTTTTACCTCTACTGCTACTGGACCCCCGATGTTGCTCTCTACCTCGAATCACTAGTCCCTACGCTACATCCTGCGCCAGACTGTAATCTCGCAACTTTCTCTGCCACTCTTTAGAGAACAAAGCAGACTTTACCTCTTTCGAGGTAATCGTAGTACACCCCTGTAATAGTGAATCAGTAAAGTGCTCCCATGACTATGGTAAAGAAGCCAACAACATCATGCCATGCTCTTCATCATCAAGTGTTTTACCGACGTTCTTCAAATCCATCACGAGTTTATTAAATTCATCTAGATGGGTTCTGATACACGTACCTTCAGTATATCTAAATTGAAACATCCTATTTAGCATATATAAATGATTGTTCAAACCCTTCGTTACGTAGAGAGCCTAAAGTTTTGCCCATAACGCTGCGGTATCCTTATCCCCACCTACCTCTATTAACACTTCATCCGATAAATTCAATAGGATTAAACTCCTAACTTTTCTCGTTAACAGATCGTTTTCAGCATCTTTCATCGTTTCGGGCAACTTAGCCTTGCCCTCCAATGCTTCTTCCAAACCTTGAGTTGTCAATAACGCATCCATCTTGAGGCTCCAAAACCCAAAGTTGTTTCTCCAGTTAAACTTCTCAATTTCTGCTTTCACTCCAAACATAATTACAATAACAGAATATCCAGATAATAATCAGACAAGCGATAACCCCAAATCATAATCCAGAAATCTGATCCCGAGCTGTAATACCAATTGTTGTAATATTAATGCGGAATAACAGGATTTTACAAATTAAGTCAATGCGAAAGCCCAGAAAAATAACGAGGACCGATAAAGGACACCATGGATTATGTGGTTTGGTCCGAATATCAGTACCTATATCCACGGGGACAGTCAGCAAGAATAATCCACTATAATCGAAGAATCAGAGTTACAATCGCTCAATACACTCGTGTTTCCTACACCTAGATTATACCTAAGCCCAAAGTGTTTACAAATAAAACAACTCTCAATTGGATATAATAAAAAACTCATGAAGCACAAAACCTTTCGTGTGTCCGTCGCTCCTGTTCATGGCGAAGAATAAACTCCTTCGTGCTTCAGAAAAGAAGTCCTCTGTTCGCCCACGAATCCCTTGGACTTGTATCCCCTGTGTAACGGTCTCTCTCGGCTGAAACACACAAGAAACCACAAAAAGGCCTCTCTTTTCTTTTGTTTGATTTCTGCAGGCTTTCTTGTGCGGCTACTATAGGAATATTAGAAAAAGAAGACCTAGTATATCCTTGGACCCACTATAGCATAATATTATATAATATAGGGTTAATACCGCGAAATACCCCAAACTGGTACACTTGTGACAAATTTATCTCAAACTATTTTTTTTACCGCGAAAAACCTCAAATTGGTACAAACATGACAAATTTACCCCAAACTATTTTTTGACCACCAAAAATCTCAAACTGGTATATCTGTGATAAATTTACCATAAAATACTTTTTTTACCACGAAAAACCCCAAATTATTACACCTATGATAAATTTACCCTTCGTTAAATTGGGTTAATATCGTAAAAAATCCTAAATTGATATACCTATGACAAACAGAGGGTAAAAACCCCAAACTAGTATACCCGTGAACTGCCACGTGCCATCCAACTCAGTAATTTGACGTTAAATTCAACAAAAACTAACGAAGGGTAAATTTGTCGCAAGTGTACCAGTTTGAAATTTTGTGTGATCAAAAAATAGTTTTGGGTAAATTTGTCACAGATGTATCAATTTAGGTTTTTCCGTGGTATTAACCCTATAATATATGTGTGCCTCCCCTTTTCTTTCGTCCTATAGTGCCCATTGCCAAAAGAAGTCATCCACTCCACTACAGCATATCTTGATCGGTCAAACCGGTCAAGAGTAACAATGCATATCTTCTCCAATAGAATATAAATTAATCTTTTTAGTTAGTCGGGTTCTGGGCTCAAACTCGAGACATAATTTAACAAATGGCTTTATCGTCGACTGAGGCAGAGTACATGGCAATTACCTTTATAGCGAATGAGGCGATATGGTTAAAAGGTTTACTTTTGGACTTTGGGTTAGAACAGAAAAGTGTTGATATACATATTGTGACCAGGTCGAAAAAGCTTCAGGCCCTCGGCCTTAGAGCGAGGTGGGGGCCATCGTTTTTCCCCGGATACGTCGAGGGTGCTTGCCTCTGTCGGAGGCCGAGCGCCCAAAGCTTTTCCGACCGGGTCGTGAAAGCTGGCTACTCCACTAGGGATTTGAGAGGATTTAAGCTGTAATAAACCGGTTAAGTGTTATCCAACTTGGTCTACATTTTGTAGCGCGTGTCAAAGTCGCGAGGAAAACGAGATTAGTCTCTAACTCATGTTAAATGGTCTTGCATATGGAAGTTCTAAGGGGAGGCGTGTTTGTTGATTATTTTCTCTGGCAGATTGGGATTTGGATGTATGTTGTGTGAATGATTATATTAAAGCGCTGATTGTTAGATTCAAACGCATATTTATCGCTTAAGCACGACACTGAATGCACACACAACCGTGCCTAAAACCTCGAGCGCATTCCTTAGGAAACCAATAGAAGGAATTGGAAATGGAATCTTTGTGGAAAAAACATGGGGTAATCCACTTTCCAATTCCGCTCACTTTGAACTATGGATTGGGTGCCAATGCAACGATAGTTGTGTAATGGAATCAACCCTTTCTAGAACTCAAAATGGGAGCCTTGAAACCTTAGGTACCTCACCCTTTAGATATCAAATCCTCACTTATCTCATGCACATGTTTTGTGGTTGGTTGGTACACCTAAAATCGAAAACCTAAAAAATATGCTCGGTAAGGTTTTTCACTCTTAAACTTGTCAAGATTCATTTTCACATATCATAAATGGTGCATATCATTCATATTCTCATTCTTGAGCATATCATGCATCATTCGTGTTCAATTCAAATGATTGAGTTAAATTCCATTTTTCGAAAAACGGCTAGATTAGAGATGGTTTCCCCAAGCCAGTCCAAGGTTCTCGAGACATTTTCCTATGAGCGATGGATCGTTCAACACCGAACCACTGAGAAGTTCAACGGGTTCCATTCATTCCACTTCGCAAGTGGAAGGGAACTCACCCGACACAACCCAATCCGAGGCGCAGATTGCTACTACACCAAATCAGCGCGAGAGTTGGAGCATAAGCATGGAAGAGAGAGAATCCAAGAGTGGTTCTTGAAAGTGAAGAATCGGTGTCTCGCGATAAGAACCAACCCGAGACACTCACCAGAAGTCATTGAGATATCGTCAGATGAAGAGAATAATCCTATTGTTCCATCACTTGGAAGTCACCTATCCTTTCTTGGCCCGGTGAAATTTCGTCCGATGAAGACGATGATGCAAAGAAGTTGACCTAACAACCCCAAGACACCCCTAGAATACCTGACTTGGGGCGTCTCTTTAGGTTCGGTAGTATCGCATTTTAATGGTCTATTTTTCATTTGTTTGAGTCCTAGAGTCTGTATGGGATCTCCGCCTGTGGAATCCTTTCTATCCTTTCTCTTTAGATTTGAGTGTACAAGGTCTCGTCTGAGTTGTATGCACTCTCCTTAGAGTTGTTAGTCGTCCTAACATTGGAATGTGACAATGGAATTTCTCTCAATCATTTGAATATTTCTAATCAATTGCATAGTTCTTTTAGTTGAAATCTGGCTTAGAACTCTGATTTGACCCTTTTGGGCCAAATAAGGGAGTCTAATCCTAATTTCACCATTAGGAAGTATGAAATTGAATTAGCTCATGCATGTATCATCCCATTGCACATAACCAACATTCATTTGTAATCCATAGTAATTAATCAAAGTCATTCATGTTTTCTAAATTCATGGGAAGATTAGATGTTCGAATTATTCCCGTTCCTAGTAAACGGCTCTGATTGGGATGTCTTATCTCCCGTTGAATTTAGGACACATTGAAATTATACTTTATTCCTTTTGGACATTCCAATGGTTTTCTTGGGAGTTGGCCAAAAGCAATTACCGCGGATTATATTCCTTCCGATTGTATGGATTCTTATGAAAAATTTTGATAAGAACTTCCCGCACGAAGTTAAGGCTTGTAAAAGTCCTCATCTCAATTAATCACAAAAAAGCATAAAATTGAAAGGATTTGTGCTTTCCTTCCTCTTCTAACATGGATCTATCATTCAAACAGGTAACCTCTAAAAGCGAAATCCAAGGACCTGTGTGAAGACTTGATCACAAGCTAGTATGGAATAGGAGAGTATGGAGAAACGCATGACCAATATGGAGAATCAAATGACCCAAGTGATTGCAATGATGGCAGAAATGAAGGTGCTCTTTCTTGCTATACAAGGGGTATCCCTGACGACCTCAAATCCTAATTCGACAGTCCAACCGGGTTCCTCAAATACCTTGGATACCGATCAAGCCCCGAGAGCAGAAATCCCTTCCGAAATCACGCCCGTGATGGTCAATCTCGAAAAAGAGGAGAAAGGGAAATCTGGTGCTACCGAAGAAGAGGAAATTAACCGATAAAAAGTGCGCCAAGGTGATAGGCGGTTCGTGAGAAAGGCCAGAGAGCATGATGAGGTCGTCGATACATTAAGGGAAAATGCTAGAGAAAACAACCTCAAGGTGATTATGGATCATCAACCCACAGCCATTCGTACATGGCCGAAAGCGAAAAAGACTGATCAAGGAGAAACACTGAATCGCGATGCCAATATCGAGAATGGCATGAAGCAAGTCCTCACCGTCCTCCAACAACTCTCGAAACAGGTGGAGCTCTCCCAGACTAAACTTGATCCCACCTCTGTCCCAACCCTGATTGAGGTGGTGATACTGCAACAGTCCATAGATGGCGATAAAAGCAAGGTTGCTAGAGGAATCTTTTCCAACTCAAGTGATCAGGTCCAACAGATCACTGTTGATAAGACCACCCTGACAACACCCGCGGATATGTCGAGAGACGAGCTGGATGAACACTTCACCAATATCATGAGAAAGGTTACCCAGCTGGTGGATGCACAAAACCAAGACCCTGCAGATTTACCGCGTTATGCCATCATAAGAGTTCTAGAGAAGTTTCGAGTCCCTGAGTGTGAAAAGTACGTCGATATTTCTTGCCCAAAGATCTATCTACATGCTTACTTGGTCCAGAAAATGATTCAGACATATCAAACAAGCCTGGCTGGACGTGTTTTGCGATGGTACATTGAGAGGAGGTTTGATTCCTTGAAGACTTGGGAAGAGTTGATCAATGAATTCCGCCAACATTATGAGGATGACAACTGCACTGTGCTTTTGTGCGATGATCTTGTTTCTACCAAGTTGGAGGAAGGTGAATCCTTCAAAACATACGCCATGAGGTGGAAAATATTGGCCACTAAAAAATGCTCAGAAGCGATAGAGGCGGAATTGATGGGTCTGTTCGTGAAAACCCTCTCTCTTAAATACCGAAGCCGAATGTTAGACTCAACTCCTGAATCTTTCGATCAACTTGTCACTATGGGCGAGTTTATCGAGGCTGCCTTGGGTAATGAACAAACTACCAAGAAGGTCTTTGCCATTAAGAAACTTTCCATTTTGAAAGACAAAGAGCTAGTGGATGCAGTCTAAGTAGCGCCGCCTACTTTGAATCAGAATTCCATGGCCTTACCTCTAGTGAAGAAGGTGACTCAAGAGGACCCGATTCTCATCAATTCAGAAAGTGAGGCTCGGTCACTTCCCAATCCTCCATGTACCACCAAATCGGCAAAACGAAAAGTTTCGTTTGAAAGACTGGGACCCCGCATAGAAGAAAGGAAGCATAGACATGTTAATCTGAAATTTGCCATTCAATGCTCGTGGGGGTTGGTATGGCCTGATGTTATCTATTTCCAACCTCTTGGGGCAGGGCACTGGTACTCTCCTAGACCACAAGATCAGAAGCCTCCCCATCAATTTACACCATTACCAGCACCACCGTCCCAGATCTTGCCTATTTTGCAGAACAATGTTTAGTTGGCACAGAGTCCCGACGACGAAACCTTGAACACCATTCATGGTATGACCCCTCAAAGAACTGCAAGTATCACAGGGGTGAAGTGGGTCACTCGACTGATGATTGCCTCCAACTCAAGCGCAAAGTCCAAGGCCTTTTAAACAGAAATGCAGTTACTCTTCAGAGCTTATCGCCCAATGATCAATCAAATCCCCCACTTAACTATGAAGGTGACGCAAAGGCGAACACGAAGAAAACTCAAAGCTCGACTCCAAACCCCTCAATATATAAAGTTTCTCAATCCTCCTCAATCCCCTGCGTGTAATTTTTCTTGTGTGCTAGATGTTTGGGTTGCATTTTCAATTCTCTGCAATTTCAATTCTATTGTCGCATTTTCCATTCGCGTTTGTAAGAGAGAAAAAAAAACACCTTGGATCTTGAGCCGTAGGTCCAAGGTAGTTTACCTTGTAATGCGGCCCTATCATTCGGATTTCAATAAAATGCATATGCACGTTTTATTAAGGACGTGTGGGAATATTCCAAACCAGCCCGATGATAATACTTGTCTTCGATTCTCGAAGCTTGAGGCATGAATTCCCGCACGCTCTCTAGTTTCCAAATGAGTTTTAGAGGAATGAGGATGTCCAATAATATATGTCACGCCCCGATCCTCGGGCACGCGACAACCCTTCCGAACGTCTCAGGTCAAAAGGACGACATCCCAGGCATGTCATCGACCCATTCATTTTATCTTTTTAATTAGCGCACGCGGAACGAATAATCACCCAGACAATCATAAAAACAACAGGGATAGAAAAGCAGGAAGTCACATCAATCAACATCAGTAAGCTTAGCAATAAAGGTTTCTTTCAATTATTAATAGATATTCATTAATCCACGAGGGAGCTACAGAATCTACTAGCCCATCTTCAGGGCTGCTCCCTAAGACCGACAAAAAGGTACCGGGTCAGGACAGGATTAACTTCTCAACTACTCCAAAAGAGGGGCTACACCACCCTCGTCCTCAACATCACCTTGGACCTGAAAAAGGGTTAACCACGACGGGGTGAGAAATAAATCTCAGTGAGCTAGCGCCTAAGCCCGGCTAGGGCGTTGACTCGCTCAGGCACCCTACACACACAGTACAACACAATAGTATATTGCCAATCACATGCAAGCTTACCACGCCTTGGACCACACATATGCAAGACTCGACTTGACATGACAGTCAATTAACCAAGGCAAACAATCAGAATACCATGACAGCTTGCAAGCACAATGCAACACGCGTGTTCCGATTATTAATGGCCACTCGGCCCCGCACACTAGACAGTTGGTGCGCAGCACACTAGACAGTTGGTGCTCAGCACACTAGACAGTTGGTGCTCTACCGGCATGACCGGGCTTCGTCCCTTACTTCCGGCGACGGCAACCGATAGACCGTGTGGTTCCGATCGACACGGCACGGAACTACCAGGAATCCCTGTAGGGGCTTCGGTCCATCCATACTGCGACCGGCATCCGACCAGCCCGGCGACACGGACTGACGTGCATCCGATAAGTCGTGTTATTCCGATCGACACGGCACGAACATATCAGGCATTCCATTATATGACCATACAATGCACATCAGGCAACCAGCTAGTTTATATCTTTGCATTTAGTTCGATGCTCACACGGTCGTGCTTAAAACTCGGCCCAAAGCCATTTTCATGCTCAAAGATGCAGTTTGATCCCACGCATGATCATGTGATGTACTAATTATCCACCAGACTTTGCATCTAAATACGGGTGATCAATCCTCATGCAGTCAACCACAAATCAATCAGAGCACTCAATAGTCAGGCATTGATCACCACATCAAACAATCGACAACAAATTAACATATCGCACTCAAATATTAACACTGACCACATGCGACTAATCTGCCTACCAACCAACCAGTCAATCAATTCATCGTTCACTCGGCTCTGGCTAATCGCTCGCTCGCGGTCAAACAATTGCAGTCAATCAATCAATCTTGGCTAATCATCAATTAGCCACAGACAACCTAGCTAATCAGTCTAATTTAATTGTGGTCATTTAACCTAAACCCAGTCTCTAACTAAACCGACCACAATTAATCTACTTGAACGCCTAATTATACTAATTAATCTAGACCCGAACGCAATTAGCGACCTAACCGAGAGTTAGGGGCTAACTCACAACTAAACGGTTCGGCGGCGACGACAGCGACGGGACAACGACGACAACGGCGGCGGCGGCGAACGGCGGCAGCGAGCTCCGGTGAGCGGCGGCCGGCTCCGGCGAGCAGCGGCGGGCTCCGGCGAGCGGCGGCGGGCTCCGGCGAACAGCGACGGGCGGCCGGCGGCGGCACACGAGCACAACGACGACGAAGCAGCGGGGTGATTGCTGCGGCACAAGGCGAACGGCGGCACGACGGTTCTCGGGTGGCACTGTTCACGGGCTGAGGTTGGCGGCGGCTCGGGTGGAGGGGCTGCTGGGCGCTGGTCAGCGGCGGCTCGCGGCTGACCTCGGGCGAGCGGGGGCGACGGGCGGAGGAGGCTGGGCAAAGGGGCGACGGCTCGGCGAGCTGGGGTGGTGGCTGGACGGAGCTCGGGTCGGTGAGGCGAGGCTGACGCGACGAGGGACGGAGGGGGCGACGGGACGACGGAACGACGGGCGGAAGAACAGAGGGGAAGAGGCTCGGGTGGGGTCGCGATAGAGAGAGGTGGGGGGGGGGGTGTCCACGAGCAGAAGAGAGAAGAGAGAAGAGAGAAGAGAGAGGAGAGAAGAGAGAAGGAATTGACTGATGGGAGGGGGCAGGTGGGGGCAGGTGGCGCGGCAGCCAAGGGAGAGAGAGAGAGAGAGAGAGAGGAAAAAAAGGAAGAGAGAGGGAGGGGCCCACGGTCAAATCAAAGGTTTGAATTTCTTTGACTTTGAGCATAAACGGTTTCAGGCGCGAAAGGAGGGTTTCGGGCGCGAAGGGTCTCTGACCGGCACTTCGGGATTTATTAAATCTATCTTCAGATTAAAATAAATCGCGTCCAATAATTGTCCCTTAAACCACAAAAATTCCAATTTTATTTATTTTATGGACCTTAGAATTTCAGGACGTCACAACTCTCCCCTCCTTAGGAAATTTCGTCCCCGAAATTACACCACTGTTACAACTCTTCGAACAGAAAAGGGTAACTACTCTTCATGACTTCCTCGCTTTCCCACGTGGCTCTTTCTATGCCATGATGCTGCCAAACAACTTTGACCAAAGGGATCGTTTTGTTTCGGAGCACTTGCTCACTTCTATCCACGATCTTCACCGGGCGTTCCACGTATGATGCTCGCTCGTCCAACTCGATCTCTTCGTAACTCAACACATGAGCGGGGTCTGGCTCATACTTCCTCAGCATCGACACGTGGAAGACGTTATGCACCTTTGCAAGCCTCGGCGGCAACGCAAGACGATACCCCAAAATCTCAATCCATTCCAGAATCTCAAACGGACCAACATACTTTTGACTTAACTTCCATTTCTTACCAAAACGGGACGTTCCCCTTATAGGCGACACCTTCCGGAACACATGATCACTCACTTAGAACTTCAAAGGTCTACGCCTCCTGTCGGCGTAACTTTTCTAGCGACTCTGCGCTGTTCTAAGTCTATTTCTGATAACCTTGACAACTTCCATCGATTGCTGTACCAACTCAAGACCAATGATCTTCCTTTCACCAACCTCGCCCCAACAAACAGAAGTCCTACAAGCTCTTGTTGTATGGTAGGGCATCTTGATACTCTGCCGATAGCTGCTGTTGTAGATGAAGTCAACCAAATGCAAATATTTCTCCCAACTTCCCTTGAAATCCAAAACACAAGCTCGTAACATGTCCTCGAGCGTCTGAATTGTCCTTTCAGACTGGCCATCCGTCCGCGGATGAAATATCGTACTAAACTGCAGCTTCGTTCCCAACGTAGCCTGCAAACTTTTCCAAAAGGTGGCAGTGAACTTGGGATCACGATCCGATGTGATCGTCACTGGCACTCCATGAAGACATACTATCTGTCGCACTTACAGCTCAGCGTACCTGTCCAAAGCGAAATCCTTTCGCACAGCAATGCAATGTCAGTCTATCCACTACAACCCAAATCGAATCATTACCTCTCTGACTCCTTGGCAATCCCATCACGAAATCCATTGTGATATGCTCCCACTTTCATTCTAGGATCTCTAATGGCTATAGCAATCCTCCAGGCTTACAATACTGTGCCTTGACTTGCTGGCACGCTAAACACTTCGCCACGAGCTTGGCTAGGTCGCTTTCATTCCATTCCATCAGTAATACTGCCTCAAGTTCTGATACCTCTTTGTGCTACCCAGATGGATACTGTCATTACTGCGACGGGCTCCCGATAAGATCTCCTCCTTATCCGAAGTAAGACCCTCACGGTCTTTGTCTTACTCAACTATGTGGCCTTACTACGCTTCCACTACGCACTCTGATTACTTGTTTTCCTTAATTGCCACAACTCACAGTCATAATTCAAGGTCATCACCGACGCTAACAACTCACAAATTCATCTGGCAAACCCCACTATGCCATCTACTCATAACTTGCCAATGCTAAGTCCACTTGCCATGCCTGTGATTCTGTTGGTTGCTGTCTTACCACGCTACACACCTCACCACGATGCTGTTGGGTCACTGGCCGGCAAGTTCGCGTGGGTCTCAACTCAAAATACGACTTCCCTGATCACTCAGTAAGGCCCTCTCCGACTCCCATTCGGAGGCACACACAAGCATTGACTTTCACAAACTCTCTACCAAGCACTTCCACATCCTTGTCCATAGTACTTCAATCTACTCATCCTTCTGATACTCACCACTCCGATCTTAAAGATGCAATACTATGCATTTTCAAAAATATTTTTCACCTTGAGAATCAACTTTAATGCAATAAACAAGTGCAATGCATGATCATCCTCGCCACTCTTTACACACCACTCGCTTTCACATCAATCTTATCAATCCAAACTTTCTAACTCCACAAGCGACCATCACATCTCAAAGATCAATCGTCTAAGATCAATCCATAACCTCATGTCTGATCGTCGTCCAGACAAAGCTCGTATGCATCCAATCACACTGGCCCTTAGTCCAAACGTTCGTCGTTCACTTTCTTGCGAACCTTTTCTCATTCATATCACCACTCAGGATCATCAATTAAAGTCGATAACCAACACCATTAGAACGCCACACAAGTTCAAACTTACACCCAAGTACACATCCATCATACAAACCTATCCTTTTCTCGCGACTGCTTAAAACCAAAATACAACCGAAACATCCTACCGCAGACACTACGCTATCCTTTAGCGGGATTGATTCAGGGTGTCCCGCGGAGCGTTCCCTCGCAGTTGTCCTCCTTGCGACACCGACATCTGTCTTTCCAACTGCCTCTGCGGGCAATCCCTAACTTGGTGGCCAAGCTGACCACACATAAAGCAAGCTCCCGTCCTAAAAGGGCACGGGGCTGATCCGTGCTTCCGCCTACAGAGCCGGCACGCTTCATTGGGGCGGTACACCGGCTTTCCTACCGAGTTCCTTCGGTTGGGAGGAATGGGGTGCTTTCTTCCTATCATCGGCCTCTTCCCAAACCGTTGGTTATCCCTTGCAGAAGGCGCAAACCGCGATCCAGATGCGGCTGCCCTTTCAGTCATGCTTCTCTCTACCAACTGTGCCTTCTCATACAACTCATTATAATCCTTGAAATTCAGCGGCACCAGCTGATCCTTGATCTCGGGCTTCAATCCATCAAGAAATCTCGCTACCCTATTCACAGGGTTTTCGGTCATCCTTGGTGCAAACGTCGACAGCTCGGCGAACTTCACCTCATACTGATCCACAGACATTTGATTCTGTCGAAGACGCAAGAACTCAACCATCTTCTGTTCTCGCGCACAGTCTAAAAAGTACTTTCCATAAAAAGCTTCGGTAAAGGCATCCCACACCGGGACCATACCTTCAGGGAAGATTCTTCCTCGCGTGGCTTCCCACCACGTGCTAGCGTTACCTTGCAGTTGGTAGACAGCTAGCATCACCTTGTCCTCCTCAGAGCACCTCAACAAAGCAAAGGCTTTCTCCAACTCCTCGATCCATAAGGTTGCAGCCTCTGGGACACTTGCTCCTGAAAACTTCGGCGGCTCAAGCTTTAGAAACTGCTCCACCAACTTAAGCAACAAACACATGCATAGGGTTTCCAATCCTACTAACTATCCCAAAACCCAACGCTCCTTATCACTCCAGGCCATGACCAGATGGATCAGGCTGACCTTGCTCTGATACCAAAACGGGGATGTCACGCCCCGATCCTCGGGCACGCGACAACCCTTCCGAACGTCTCAGGTCAAAAGGACGACATCCCAGGCATGTCATCGACCCATTCATTTTATCTTTTTAATTAGCGCACGCGGAACGAATAATCACCCAGACAATCATAAAAACAACAGGGATAGAAAAGCAGGAAGTCACATCAATCAACATCAGTAAGCTTAGCAATAAAGGTTTCTTTCAATTATTAATAGATATTCATTAATCCACGAGGGAGCTACAGAATCTACTAGCCCATCTTCAGGGCTGCTCCCTAAGACCGACAAAAAGGTACCGGGTCAGGACAGGATTAACTTCTCAACTACTCCAAAAGAGGGGCTACACCACCCTCGTCCTCAACATCACCTTGGACCTGAAAAAGGGTTAACCACGACGGGGTGAGAAATAAATCTCAGTGAGCTAGCGCCTAAGCCCGGCTAGGGCGTTGACTCGCTCAGGCACCCTACACACACAGTACAACACAATAGTATATTGCCAATCACATGCAAGCTTACCACGCCTTGGACCACACATATGCAAGACTCGACTTGACATGACAGTCAATTAACCAAGGCAAACAATCAGAATACCATGACAGCTTGCAAGCACAATGCAACACGCGTGTTCCGATTATTAATGGCCACTCGGCCCCGCACACTAGACAGTTGGTGCGCAGCACACTAGACAGTTGGTGCTCAGCACACTAGACAGTTGGTGCTCTACCGGCATGACCGGGCTTCGTCCCTTACTTCCGGCGACGGCAACCGATAGACCGTGTGGTTCCGATCGACACGGCACGGAACTACCAGGAATCCCTGTAGGGGCTTCGGTCCATCCATACTGCGACCGGCATCCGACCAGCCCGGCGACACGGACTGACGTGCATCCGATAAGTCGTGTTATTCCGATCGACACGGCACGAACATATCAGGCATTCCATTATATGACCATACAATGCACATCAGGCAACCAGCTAGTTTATATCTTTGCATTTAGTTCGATGCTCACACGGTCGTGCTTAAAACTCGGCCCAAAGCCATTTTCATGCTCAAAGATGCAGTTTGATCCCACGCATGATCATGTGATGTACTAATTATCCACCAGACTTTGCATCTAAATACGGGTGATCAATCCTCATGCAGTCAACCACAAATCAATCAGAGCACTCAATAGTCAGGCATTGATCACCACATCAAACAATCGACAACAAATTAACATATCGCACTCAAATATTAACACTGACCACATGCGACTAATCTGCCTACCAACCAACCAGTCAATCAATTCATCGTTCACTCGGCTCTGGCTAATCGCTCGCTCGCGGTCAAACAATTGCAGTCAATCAATCAATCTTGGCTAATCATCAATTAGCCACAGACAACCTAGCTAATCAGTCTAATTTAATTGTGGTCATTTAACCTAAACCCAGTCTCTAACTAAACCGACCACAATTAATCTACTTGAACGCCTAATTATACTAATTAATCTAGACCCGAACGCAATTAGCGACCTAACCGAGAGTTAGGGGCTAACTCACAACTAAACGGTTCGGCGGCGACGACAGCGACGGGACAACGACGACAACGGCGGCGGCGGCGAACGGCGGCAGCGAGCTCCGGTGAGCGGCGGCCGGCTCCGGCGAGCAGCGGCGGGCTCCGGCGAGCGGCGGCGGGCTCCGGCGAACAGCGACGGGCGGCCGGCGGCGGCACACGAGCACAACGACGACGAAGCAGCGGGGTGATTGCTGCGGCACAAGGCGAACGGCGGCACGACGGTTCTCGGGTGGCACTGTTCACGGGCTGAGGTTGGCGGCGGCTCGGGTGGAGGGGCTGCTGGGCGCTGGTCAGCGGCGGCTCGCGGCTGACCTCGGGCGAGCGGGGGCGACGGGCGGAGGAGGCTGGGCAAAGGGGCGACGGCTCGGCGAGCTGGGGTGGTGGCTGGACGGAGCTCGGGTCGGTGAGGCGAGGCTGACGCGACGAGGGACGGAGGGGGCGACGGGACGACGGAACGACGGGCGGAAGAACAGAGGGGAAGAGGCTCGGGTGGGGTCGCGATAGAGAGAGGTGGGGGGGGGGGTGTCCACGAGCAGAAGAGAGAAGAGAGAAGAGAGAAGAGAGAGGAGAGAAGAGAGAAGGAATTGACTGATGGGAGGGGGCAGGTGGGGGCAGGTGGCGCGGCAGCCAAGGGAGAGAGAGAGAGAGAGAGAGAGGAAAAAAAGGAAGAGAGAGGGAGGGGCCCACGGTCAAATCAAAGGTTTGAATTTCTTTGACTTTGAGCATAAACGGTTTCAGGCGCGAAAGGAGGGTTTCGGGCGCGAAGGGTCTCTGACCGGCACTTCGGGATTTATTAAATCTATCTTCAGATTAAAATAAATCGCGTCCAATAATTGTCCCTTAAACCACAAAAATTCCAATTTTATTTATTTTATGGACCTTAGAATTTCAGGACGTCACAATATAAGGATTAGTTCCCTTTTTCTTGAAAACATCTTTCAAAAGAATTTTTTCAAAATTTCATGCATGAACTTTGATGTTGCTCACACATTGATTTGTGCAGAATGTTCCTAGGAGTGGTACTTCAAGAGGGTAAATGTGATCGTTCTAACGAAAGCGTCTCTATATGGCCTAACTTGTTGACGTATGTCTCTTGGCTTAGGTCTGAGATGGTCAAATGACTCAGATTGCTGAGGTGGATGATTGGAGATCAACAATGAGAGTCCATCTGGGGCAAATCCTCCATTCCCATCAAGAGATTAATTCGGAGACAAAACTCTCCATTCCTCACCAGAAAAGCATATTGGGGAAAGTTCGTTGTGACAAGTAATAAGACACGTCCTATTGCGGCAAGACTCTCGAAGGAGACGATATCATCAAGTATCGAAAGGACAGCATCTCAAAAGGGGGTATCCTATTCCTAGAAAATTCAAGGCGATCTAAAAAATGTGAATTAATGTCACTTTCCTTTACATGTAGGTGAAGATAGAAAAAAACCCCAACCGAGGGGCAACAGAAGCCAAAAGGGGTTGCGAAAAGACCTGTCAATGCCTTTAAACAAAAGTGCATCAAACTGGGGGCAAATGGTTCTTGTGCAATCAGTTGAATCTCGACAATCGATGAAAGAAGAATGTGCTGATAAGATATCGTCATGGGCTCCTATGAAAGGATGGCATCAATCAATACAAGAGGAATCTCCATCATGATAGACAAATTGCAGATCCCCGTAGTCCACGCGATTATGTCCAAACTGGAACACATAATTGAGGGAGAAATCATGTTGTTCTAATTTGCTGCAAATTTGAGGGCATACACTGACACATTCCCTTTTATCTTTGTAGGGATTCTCCGTCGCGACGGGCAGGTAAGTATTCATTCCTTCTAAAACTCGAAAATGTTTATGAGTCTACGAACTTTCAAATCCCGAGTTTGTGGAAGAATGTATGAACTTTCAAAATCCCTTCATTTGCATTCGGATTTGAATTAGCTTTGAAGTTGTCCAAAACATTTTGAAACATACACCATGCATCGAAAATTTCCATGGAGGACGATTTTGATGAAAAGAAATGAATTTTCAAAAGGGAGTGTTTAAACTCTGTCAAAAGGAGTACCTCAAATGATGAGAGTCAAGCCATGCTCAAATACGTCCCTATACACACTTAAAGTGGTGAGTGGAGGCCTTTATTTAGGGATGTAGGGATCATTCGCAGTGATTACATAGATTGAGATGACGAAAAGCATTCATTTCTCTATCCCAAACATTACAAGTTGTCCATTGTTAACATCTTTGAGCAGCAGTTTCATTTCTATACCCTTGTTAACAACCACCCCACATCGGGGCCAAACGGAGGTAATTCCAGCAACAACAGGAGGTAAATGATTAGAAATTTTCTTGCTTGAACTAACATCAATTTTCGAGTGTTTCTTTTGCATTTAGCCTCATATTGTAACTCCAGTGCCTTGGGACGACGAAAGGCATTCGTTTCTCTATCCTACATACCTTCATCCTTTGAGTAGCCCAATTGAGCATTTATATTCATTTTTTAAACCCCGTTGGCGATCATTGCCCATTCCAAGATGAAGACGGCGCCACCTCAAAGCGGAGGAGCTCAAAAAAATAGGTCCAAGCTCAAAAAAATCGATCCACGGAGAATTAATGAATTAACTCTTCAAGCGTGCTAATTTTTCATTTGCAAGTGTGTCTGGTATAATCTTTGAAAATTATTTTGTCTAAAAAAGGCGGGACTAAAAAAAAGAGAGCAAAAAAACAAAACAAAACAAAACAAAAATAAAAAGAAAAAAAAAAGAACCTGAAAAGCTCAATCCCGAGCATAAAAAAAGCAAAGTGCCAATCAAAAGCAAGGCCAATGCCCATTCAAATCCTTGCTCATTAGTAAATACTTCTGAATTTCATACGTACAGTTTTGTAGATTTCGTGAAAAGTGTTTGCATGTTGTCTTTTTTGTAACCCCCAGCGGGGGTCTGGTTGTAAAGAAAATTCCCCGGAGGAGTCAAATTGCAAAATCTGCTCCTCAGTTGGAGTTCACACCATTCTCGGACAACGATGGTGTTCTTTGAAGACTATTCCAAAAGACCAAGACCAGTGACAAATCTGCAATGATCCCCATCGTTAAAACCTCCTCATATATTTTCTGGGCCAAAATAAGCCTTTTTCTCCCGTGGTCCCCAATCCTAACCTACGTTATATCCCTTGAAAGTCTTTTTAGATTAGGGCACTTGAATTAACGTAGAGTTGAATGATTTTAAGCATCGCTCGAAGAGGTACGAGCAACATTATTTCTTTCTTATTTTGCAGGTTTCTTGACTTGTAAACCCGGAGCAGATGATGAAGATTTTTGTTCATTGGCTTTGACTCGACTATGAGTCCCCGTTGAAACCCTTTGACCAAACCTGACATTATTCCTTAAAAGGCCTTTCAGATCATTCAAATTGTAGGCACTGCGAATAGTTTTGAAATCCTAGGCATAGGTTTGAGAGGAAATTTGAGCGCTTCTAAATGGAAAAACAAACCTTTTTGAGAAATTGTGAGAAGTCCTCTTTGATGAGCGTACTCCAATTGATGTTTTAACCAAACACTTTAGGCAATTTCATATCATTTGATTCAAAATTTTCCTCGCGAGGAATTTTGATCATCATTGTCATGTTGCAGAATGTCTTGGATAACCTCATACATCATTAGCATATCCAATGAAATTTTTGTCTAAATCCAAAGATAATATCAAAGCAAGATTTCCATTAAACTCTGGAGTCTTTTTTAGAAACCAAATCCCCTCTGACTTTGCAAAAACGTTGTCATGGGTCTCCTTTTCAGAAATATAATATAACACATAGGTGTCTAGGAGCACAGTTCAAGTTTGGAGCCGAACAGCTCATGACTTGTCGCTTCCTAAAACACGATGACTTTGATAAATCTTTCTGTAAGTGTTCACAGGTTAGTAGCCACGAGGCTGTCATCCTCCGGATTGGATCACTGACCTTCAGCTTCAGAAGATTTCTTCCCCCAGTACCTTCCAAAGGTGTCTCGAAGCACAGTTCAAGTTTGGAGCCCAAAACACTCACAACTTGCCGCCTAGAGATACGGTGACTGCTTCTTTCGTGAGTGAGCATCGGTTAGCCAGGTCTTGGAGCTTTCACCCTCCAGAACGAATTGCAGCCGGTAGCTTCAGAAGAGATTTAATTTCCCTCAAAACCATCCAAGATAGGGATACGCAACAAAGGTGTCTCAAAGCATAGTTCAAGTCTGGAGCCAAGAATGCTCGCGACTTGCTGCCTAGAGATATGGTGATCACCTTTTTGGCAAGTGAGCATCAGTTAGCCAGGCCTCGGAGCTTTCGCCCTTCGGAACGGATAGTAGCCGGTAGCCTCAGAAAAGATTACCTTTCTTAAATAAATCCTTCTACAAGTGTGCATATGTTAGCATGCCTCGGATCTTCTATATCCGCAAGCGTTCGCAGCCCAAAGCCTTAGAAGACTTTTTCCTAGAATCTGAGTGAATACCTTAAGTACTCCATAGCAGGAGTCTCAGGTGTAGAATCTTAGGTAAAGTCCAATGGTTAGCCTCTACCCAAAAGAGTAGGGGTGAGCAAAAAAATCACGATTCAACCAAACCCGATCGGACCGTACCCAACCGGCTGATTTTGGATGGTAACCGACGAGTACGGGTCCGGTTCCCGGTTCCAATTTTCTGGAACCGGCGGGTATCGGTTTGGTTTCCGATTTCGTGTGGGAACCATCCAACCGGCCCAACCGGACCGGTCCTTTTATATAATGTAAATGTATATTCTTTTAATTAAAGGCTTTGAAGCCATCTTCCTCAAAGGCTTAGAGTCCAGAGTCTAGACCCATCCATTCAAATAAAAAAAAGTCCACGAAAAAAAACCCACGCACGCAGCAATTTTGCCTTTTCTTCCCTTTTTAATGCTACGTGGGTCTGGGACTTGTTCAGGGCAGGAGGGGGGATTGCCACAGATACTGCAGTAGAATTCATTAATTATTGAAAATATTTGTAACATGTGATCAAGGGACAAGTCCAACATGAATATCAGGAATGGCACGTGATGTAATATCAGAAACCCATAACAAGAGGACTTCATGCGCCTGTTTAGATATTGTAAAGAAGGAATTCGAAGCTTGTAGTCTGCCACTGGTTGTTCACCTCATCGTGACACACACAACAAAGGAGACACTACCCAATAAACTCGTTGAGAAGAGAGTCCAACATCAAAATTTTGCCACTAGGACAAAACAATAAGTTGCCAGGAATTCACCTACATCTAATACTAGATATGTATTTTGGTGCAAATTCCCCTTTCTTTTTTAATTAATGTTAGTACTCGGTAGGACCGTAACCGGGATCCAACTAGGAACCGGACCGGACCGGTGGTTTGATTCTCGGATGGATCCATGGAACGAGCGAGTGGTTCACGGTTCGCATTTTGCGGAACCGGTCCCTAGCTGGTGGTTCTCGGTTCTAGGGTAGGAACCATCCATCCTGGAACCGATCACCCCTACAAAAGAGTGTTTCTATGGTCAGCCTCTACCCAAAAGAGTATTTCTATGATCAGTCTCAACTCTTAAGAGGCAATCTTAGGCCGTCTCTATCCTTAAGAGTCAACCTTGGGCGGGGCTCTGTCCTTAAGAGTCATTTCTCATGGTTCGCCTTTATCGTTGAGAGTCGCCCTCATAATCTTAACTCCCCCCTATGGATGCTCCCATAACGAATTCCCAAGCACGGCATTGGAACCACTCTCAAATAGCATCCGCACAGCCGATAGATAAGCATCAGGTAAACCTCTCTCTAGCTCTTGCTCGCACTATCAAAGCGAACCGGGCATTAACTTGGATCTGGACTTGCATCGAAATGTTATCAGAATAAGATGTCATAACTTTTTTTTCCTCAGTCGAGTTGATTAGGACTCAGGTGTCACATTGTCTTTGGGAGCAACCTCTATTGAGATCACTCCAAAAGAGGAGCATCTATTGATACATGATTTTTTATCATTTAATTTTTAAATATTAATTAAAAATAGAAAAAAAATCATAAAATTGTAAAATAAACTTTGGAAGCCTTGGCCTAGCCTTAGGAACAAATTTTGAACAAAAAATTTTTTTCGTATTTTTTGACATTTTAATATTTATTTTTTATTTGAAAAATAGCCAAAAATCAGGAAAAATACCATTCGTGGTCAAAAAAATAAGGAAAAAAGTCAATATTTTTATTTTAATTCCATTTTCACGTTGGACACTTCAAATATCGAAAATTCAGCTTGGGTCACTATCTTCCTTCACAAACATAAACCCAAATTAAGCCATGAATTGCTTTTTGAGTCTTTTTATTTTCAATTTTTACTTTTTCTAAGCTATGAAATTGGTATCTGAGGCCTTGAATACAATTGGGTCCATTTGCTTAAGAATTTGTCCAATTTTGGCCAAAAGGACCTATTTGCATTTTTTATTTTCAATTTAGTCATTGGTTTCACTAAAAATGAAATTAATCAAATTTTAGGGATACCCATGAAAATCAAAGTCCACTTCCCTATAGTTTTCATCATTCTGAATCAATTGATGGAGGTGGTTTAGCTCGATTTCGTCATTTAGGTTTTGAATTATTAAAAATTCATTTTCGGGTCAAACTTTAAATTTGGTGCAAAAAATCAAGTCAATTTAATCACAAAAACACCCCTATAACATGAAAATCTTGCTGGGAAACCCAATTTTGATGTCAATTTTGAGAAAAAAAGGTCATTTGGGGGCCCAATTTGAGCGAAAAAAGAGCTAAGCCTGCCGGGTTGGACCCGACCCGAACCGGGTCTTCTGCAGCACAGCCACAGACTGCATTTTTTCTCCCCTTCTCACTCACGAATGGCACCGCCTCAGCAAAACGCCAAAGTCCTTGGCATCACCCAATTCTAGAACCTTCATGTCCCTCACCAGCTGTCCATTTGTGGTACAATTCCGGTACAATGAGTTGGCCTTTTTTGTTGGGAGAGGAGCATAACCGTTTTCTTGGTTTTATTCCTCAACCAAGGAATCTCGACAAAGCGTACGGGTGAGAGGGCAAGAGAGAGAGAGCAGCACGTCGTTCTTTTATTCCTGGTTTTCATGCAAGACCAAAGCACATTGACATACAATTTCACTTCATCCAAGAGAAAGTAGAACATAAAGTGCTGAAAAAAATTGACACACAGGTGACTAGTGCAGATTTTTTTACCAAGGCAGTGAGTGCAGAAAAGTTTGAATGGTGTACAACTGTGTTGGGTCTAAAGAAGCATGGGAAGTATTCACCAAGTCGGAGAATGTTGGGGTGTGGTTCATACTCCACTGCGACAGGAAAGCACGTGGGTCCCGCTCCACGCTGAGCGGGCGGGGGTCCGGGGGTGCCGCCCTGGCAAGGGTTTCAAGGGAGCAACGCCCCCTGGGCACCAGAGGGCTTTTACGATTTAAGTCCATATTTTTTCATTAGTAGTTTGGGCTTTGGCTTATGAATAGCTACTACTATATATACTCTTTGTTCTCTTGTAATTAAGGGATGTAACGAGATGTACGAGGTGCTAATTATAATGGAATCATCTGCTGGACGTAGCCCTAGTTTAAGGGTGAACCATGATAAAATCTCGTGTCTCGATTTCTATTTTCTCGCTGCTTTTACGCTTTACTTCGTGTTATTGTGCGCCGATCCTAACAAATCAAACACCAGAAAACGTTTTCGGTAACATATTACCAAACAAAGAAAAACAAACCGTTTTTCGGGAAAATGATTTTCGGAAAATCACTTTCCGAAAAACGAATTCCCGGAAAACATTTTCCTTACGACAAACACGCCCTCTGTATCAACAATTTCCCAAAGAAGGAATATATCGCTTTCAATTAGATAGGGACATTAATCAAACATATCTACGTATATTCGTTTATTTTCTAAAAAATAAAATGAAAAAAAAAAGAGGTAAAAAAGGTGAGAGTAGAGTGACTTAAGGGCAGAAGTTAGTAGGTGATGGGAGGACCATGGTTATTTATCCTATTGTAATGATCATTTTATATATTAGATTGTTAAAAGACGGTCAAAAGATCCCCTCCGTCACTTTCTACTTGGTCAGTCGGACCCAGCGGAGAAAAAGCAGCTGATGCCCGGAGAAATTTTCTCCAAGCACGTGTTCCCCATATTTTTTGACATGTTCGATTGGAGATGATGAAGAAACCTCTTTTTTCTGAGTTATGATAAGTAGCACCCCTTTGTTGATGTTTCAGCTGAATGTACATCCTCAAAAGAGTCGTCTATGACCCTGCTATAGGAAATCGTAGCAAAGTCAAGGGGACGCGAGACACTTGTCATGACTTCAGAGGCGAGTCGATGGACGGCCCGCATGGGCCACTGTCTAGGCCTGAGAGGTTCGAGAGGCAAATCGCGGGTTCGGATGTCGTCCTTGAGTGAGGAAGGCCCGATCGGCCCAGGTTTGGTCTCGGGCAAGAAGTTTATAGGGGTAATGACACAGATGGTCCATAAACTTCGGTTCAATGTGCAATATGTTCCATGAACTTTGACATAGTGTTCAATATGGTCCTTGAACTTTTAATTTGTTCAATGTGACCCTTGGACTTTGGTACATGTTCAATGTAGTCCTTTCATTGCTTCAAGATCAATGGCAACATTGAACATTTTCATATAATTCACGGACTAAATTGAACATGTACCAAGATTTTAGGGACTACATTGAATAAATTGAAAGTTCGGGTACCGTTTGTGTTATTTTCCGAAATTCATAAGTAAAATTTGTGTTATGGGCAGATTGCAGTTGCGCAACACATTAGGCCCGACCTTTGTGGAAGTCTCGAAGGGTGACTGGCCAGCCTTCAGTGGGCCTTCCCCCAAGTGAGGAAACTAACTTCTAGTTGGGCCTGGAAGTTTGTCCAAGCCCACGTGACTCATGCGGCATATACTTTGCAAATATGCGAAGCACGGGGTTCATTATTTCCCTGAAAATAGAAAGTCGTATAGCCTCCACCTCCACATGCGGATGCCTCGAAAGAAAATCTGCTTTATCAGAACAACGATCTCGGATTCGATCTCTTGGAATATCTCTCGCGACTACCCCGGTTGGCCCAAATGTAGCAATGGCCATGCTTTTTGGGCTACGGAACGTGGATCAATATGAAAGTCATTCTGATTCGTCGATTGAAAATATTATATCATCATATTCTGTATAAAGATTGTGAGTAAACGAATCCCGATTGGTTATGATCGGGTAGGAGCGCGAACGATAACCATTCCATTCCTGAGAACAATTCCCCTTTGCCGGATTATTATCGATATAAATAGATTTTTCTATTTCTATTTCCTGGACGAGTTTCTGACCAGAAAGACGCGTTTGATAATGACACAAAGTTTCTATGGTAATCGACGGCCGAGGACTGACTATCGGTGACCGGGGGACGATGGCCGACGACTGGCGACTGGCGGACAGCGATCGGGAACCGACGAGGAGAAGAGAAGAGTTTTTATTTCTGTTTCTATTACCAAAAAAAAAAAAAAAAGTAGAAAAATTCTATTACTTATTTTTGTTTCAAATCTATTTTTGGGCTAAAGATTTGTTCCGAGCGTTGTCAAACGATTTTTTGTTCCAAACTTGTTATCGGGAACAGAAAAATAGAAAAACAGATAAATAGAGCAGTTACTGTTCGCGCCTAAAGGGTCGCGGACCGATCTCTCCTGTGCCGCCGGAGGAGTAGGGCCCACGGGAAAATATCTAAGAGGAGATTGTGGCGTTCGGGGATGGGGACCATCGTGTGGCGGTTGTTTGTTGGCCACCGAAACCGGAGACCAGTGGGCGTGATGAACATGAGGCCGAAGGGTTGGGAAGTCAGCCACGTATTCACTTCTGATTGGCCTTGAGTGCAGGACTTCACTTCACTCTGCTCCTTCCCCCGTTTCAGGTCCCCTTTTCCGTCACCCACCGAAGCTCGGCTTCGGAGATGCAATCGCCTGCTTCCGTACCCACACTACTCCCTCGTACTCCTTTTCATAGGTTCTAATTTCAATTTTGTACATCTCTACTCTATCTAATCCACAGAACATAATACCACCGAGATGTCCCTCTTCATTTGAAAATCATCGGAGCTTTGCCGCTTCGATGAGGTCAATCCAATAAACACGGAGGATTTATTTGTTTCGTGAAAAACAAGTAATTTGGATAATATTTTCATAAAAACGATCGATTATATTGCTTGAAATAATTAGTCAATAATAAATATTTTTTATTGTCGACGACAATTTACATCTGAACATTATGACAATATTTTTCATCCAATTTGTTTTTTTAAGCTACCGAACGACCATTTTTAGAAGAATCATTCACTTTTCACGAAACAAGCGCACCAATAATTGATTTAGTAGTTAAATTTATGTGGTTTTCTTGCATGCCGAAACAAGCCTCTGCCTTTGGATTCCATTTTGCCCGCGTCTAACATATATGCACCACGTAATTTTAGCACTTCATTTGTGTAACTATGAAAGCATTTCAGGCTCTTTTCAGCCATTTCTTAGTTTGCGTGACTTCGACCGTAAATATTTTACATTTGTTTCTTATACTGCAGCTAATGTGTAAAAAAGGTAGTGAAAAACTCCACATTTGAATGTCGAAGGGGCTCTGCTGTTTGAATTTGCTCATAAATTTCTTATTTCTATTGTTTAGTATGCATCTTGTGCATTCTAACTATATTTAATTCGAAAGTAGCATGCATTCCCATAGCACAGAGACCGAAAAAAATTGTAGCTCGATAACTACGATTTGTTGTATCAGATGGCCAATGGATTGCAATCCTCCATCAAGCTAAGTAGTCCATAGCAAGCGCATTAATTAGAACAGAAATGAATTTAAGGAAATCGTTATAAATTCCAAATAAATTATTGGACGAAACTTTTATCAAGTCCACGCTACCGAGAAATGTCGATGACATAAGATCGAGAATTGCTTGATGAGAATGGCCACATCGCATCACGAGGAGAGTGGATGGAATTTTTTTCAAGTCAAGTCAATCACAAATGAACGGATTAAGTAAATGTAATTGCAAAGTACCGTATGTATTATATATTCTATTTCAATTATAAATCCAAGTTATTTACGTCAAAATCTCGTAAATACCCAAATGGCGTACTTCTCGCGCGGTTACTCCGATTTTCACTGGAAGAATCAGTGAGTAAAAAAGGTCTTCCCTTGCGAAAATATCCTCGTTTTTCACTGCGCTTCCATCGGAAACGGGGAAAAAAGTTACTCGAGAAGACGCGATGAGATGGAACAGAGAAGTACGAGGATTTTATAACGGAATATGTTCCCGCTTAAATCATCTTCAGAATCGTGGCGACGTTTGGTTGGCCCACGTGTGATAGACCACCTAACAGCGGACCGCAGGAGATACCAGTCCGCACACCCTTATATAAGCTCCTCGCGTTACCTCTCTGCAACGAGCCGCATTTTCATTTCTCGCTCCCTACCAAGTCTCACTGAAAATCCATTAACCCACTCTCATGGTGTCCAAGAACCCGAACCCGACCGAAGGATTCTACTTGGATCCGAACGGAATGGCGCTCCCCGGCTTCCGGCCTTTCTCGGCGGCGAATGCGACGGCGTCTGCCACCTCGTCGTCGTCGGAGGATCTGGCGAAGAAGGTCCGGAAACCCTACACCATCACCAAATCCAGAGAGAGCTGGACGGAGCCGGAGCACGACAAGTTCCTCGAGGCACTTCAGCTGTAAGTTCGACTCTGAATTGTTCCCGCCCTTAGGGATAGGGTTTCGGCGCGTGAAGCGCTTGGGGTTGTGCGCGCGCGGGTAGTTTGAGCTATTTTGCGGGTTTGTTCCGCGGTACTTGTATAGTGGATGCTAATTGGTGGGTGGGTTCGGGTGTATTTGAACTTATTGATAAGGAAATTTACTTGTGGAGTGATTTGACGCGTTCTAATGAGTGTAATAGTTGTGTTGTGTTGATCTGGACTCGAGGAATGGTGGTGCCTGGCTTGATTTTCTCATGTACTGTTTTCTGTTGCCCAGGAAAAGACGGAACTGAGTGAAGAGAGAATTTCCATTTTCTGTATATTACTAATGATAAATTGTCGTTTCTGGTTCAGAGGAGAAAGATCTGCCCTTCCTCGGGATACGAACATTGCTGGTATATGGCAATTGGATTAAATTATAGAATGCAATATGGAAATTTCTATTTTGCGGATTTTCAGCTGATTTACCTAAATTAAAAATGAAATTTGTTTGCTTATCATTTTAAAATGAATCCATGTGCATGGAGAGTTGTGGAGGAATTGGGATGTGACTTATGAGTGGCTTGAGAAATTAGCTATCTTACGATGCGTGATCGTAGTCCTGCTTTACGATTCTCCGGGTTAATGACGATGTTCAACTGTCTATGGTACGTGCAAAGGTATACTTTTATTAAGACTTAAACATGCATTCCCCAAGAATGCACTGCTTTATCAGCTTGTTGATGCTATTTAGAGACTGCTTTGTTAAGGTTGAAATTCATTTGATTGTCTTGAAGACCCATCTACTTTTATGATTATCCTGCTGTATTGGCTAAGACCCATATTCTTGTCAATGCTTTTACAGCTTTGACCGTGACTGGAAAAAGATTGAAGCCTTTGTTGGGTCAAAGACAGTCATCCAGGTACCACTTAATGCATTTACTCATTCAGTGTATGGAAATATTCATGAAATTATTGGTTTAATTTCAGAGAAGTAAAGCGTTTGGTGGCATATCTATCATTATCACAACGATATTCTGAATTGTAGCCTTGCATCTCATCAGTATTCTGTTAATTGTTGATATGACCCATATGGATCTATTGATGAGTTGAATGGAGAGTGATGGCTTTGTGATTGCAGACCTTTTGGTTGTGTGAAGACTTCAAATAAGATTAGCAATATTAGAAGTTGCCCTGATCCGTGTTCACATGTTGGGTGCAGATACGCAGTCATGCTCAGAAGTACTTTCTGAAAGTGCAGAAGAGTGGCACAAATGAACACCTACCTCCCCCTCGACCAAAAAGGAAGGCTGCTCATCCATATCCTCAAAAAGCCTCAAAAAATGGTGAAATATTTAAAATAGATTAATGGATTGATGCTGAGTTGAATGCAGAAAGTCCTTTTACTTATTTTTGTTACGACTAACGAGTCATATGTGGCAGCTTTGGTTCCGACACAAGCCTCAGGGGCTTTTCATACTTCACCAGGACCGCTCGAATCTGGATATGTTCTTCGGCCTGACTCCTCTTCAGTTCTCGGAAATCCTGTTAATAATGCTCCAGTGTCTTCTTGGACGAATAATACAGTGCAGACAGCCAGTTTCTCCCTCCCAACAAAAGGTTTGTGCATCAAATTCGCTTGTCCAAAGCAGACTGTTGTCCAAAGAAGCGACCTTGGCAACTTTCTATATTATATGGAGAGCTCTTGCACTATATTTCAATCAATAATGATGTGTTTTTCAGGCACAAATGTGATCAATAACTCCTGTAGCAGCACTGACAGCACTCCGAGAACACGGCCAATTTGTGAAACAACTGACCAAGGTCATAATGCCACTGCACTGAGAGGTACAGAATCCATCTCTTCATCCCTTCCAACCCTTCTCGAGTACAAATTGTTTCAGGCTAATTTCAAAACTCTGGGTATTTCTGACTTACTCGTAGAGGTACTTCTGTTAAGTCGGCGACTCAGTTGATTTGTATAATGTAGCTCTCAGTTGTTGACAGTCGTCTTGATTTACTGTCATGCAAGTTGTAAATGAATCTAAATCAATTTTTTCTTTTAAATCAGCTGTATATGTGCATATTATGTGTATTTACAACAGTGTCGCTCTTCTCTTTTTAGCTCAGTTAGCTGCCCCTACCAAGTGCCCAGTCAATTGCTCATTGCTGTGAACTTGTTGGACATTCAGCTGTACGGTTGCATCATCGTTTACCAACTTTTGGTTCGATTTTCTTTTTATATTCTAAGAGTCATTTTAACTACCCCCAAATTCTCGTCTTCCTTACGTGTTGGAAGAGAGATGTTTGCACCAAATGTAGGTTCTGGATTGACTTAGTTCATTAAGAAAGTTGAAGGGTTGGTGCTAAAAGTTGAATTGTTAAAGCTTCTGCTAAGTGGGCTATAGTATTGTCATGTACTAAATTGCTGTCATATGTTAATTCAGTTTTGAAGGAGGCCTGGTGCACCATTCTGGACTCTGCATATTTTTGCTGCTTGTTTGGTGTTGAAAATTCACAAGTCGGTGTTTGTGCTGGTGTAATCGTGTTGCATGTTGCATGTACCATGGAATTATTCTCCCCTAATAGTTTAGGTGAATCCTCTTTTGTTGGGAGTTTCATTCATCAGCATTTATACTAACTAGTAACATATTTTTCTTTTTATGTGGTGCAGTTTTACCTGATTTCGCTCAGGTATACAGTTTCATTGGCAGTGTCTTTGACCCGAACACCTCTGATCATGGGCAGAAACTGAAAAAATTGGATCCTATAGATGTTGAAACAGTATGTGCCCTTCTGCTCTTGCAAATTTGTGAAACTCTTTTTTTGTCACTTCCTCAACCAAGAGTTTAGGCTCTGTTAGTAATACATCATGTCTGTTTTTTTTAGAATTAGTGTCCTAGTCATTGGATGGTTTCGGAGTTTTTTTTTCAAACTGTAAGATCTCTAAAATTTAGTGAGAAACAGCTAAATTGTCAAAGGTTAAAAAGCAAGTGTGTGCTCTGTTTGAATGTGTGAAGTGGATTACTTCAAGGCTTATGTAGTGTAGAATAAACTGGAGGGGTGTACATAAGTATGGGAATTTAAGTTTCTGGTATCAACAATTCTAGAATTGACAAACAGAAACAGCTTATTGGTTTTTGGTCAGGATCCTCGCCCTAACTGTTCTGTCTTTGAGCTTCTTATCCTGAAGTACTCATTACTTTCATTATTGTCTTTTTGGCTTCAAACATCTCGATCGGACTGAGCAGCTGTATACATAGCTATATCATTTATGCGGTTCTGTTTTTTTCCCAACCAATAAAAAACAATCGCATGATTTTTAGTTTTATGTGGGTTCTTTTGCCTTTAAGGTCACGGGAAAAAATTCTTTTCCAGAACTGCCCATGCCTCCCATGCTTTTCAAACTAATGTTGTCATTTCTTTGTTATAGGTGCTTCTGTTGATGAGAAATCTATCCATTAATCTGACAAGCCCAGATTTTGAGGATCATGTGAGTAGAACCTCTCTCCCTCTCTCCCACATGTGCACGCGGCACACACAACATGCACAGACAGTTGAATATTTTATTTGTTTCTGGTCGGGGTACTTACTGATAAACATTCATTCTGTTTCATTTTTTATTTATCTGGAATTCGGGAGGTGAAATTCTCTCTTTATGTGAAACACCCTCCTTTTTTTTTTATGAACTGCGAGCCTTCTGTTGGCATGCGATTTTGTTTTTACCTATGTTCATTGAATTGTTTCAGAGGAGGTTGCTTTCAACCTCCGAGATGGATGCTCATATTGGTGGTGGAGCAGACTCTCGTGATGATCGACCCCCCGACAATGTCATGTAATTTTTGTGGAGAGATGCAAAAAGAGATCAATTGGTGCTTGCCTGTGGTGGATCGCCAAATGCTTGATATCCATGGTCACCAAACCAGAGGCCTCGATTCTCGGGCTATAAGATTGTCGGTACAGTCTTTTGTTTTGTCATGGGGGTAAAGATCAAAGTAATTCCAAAGTAGCCTGTCGAGGTCATGGTCTATTCGTAGTTACATATGGGATCTGCTGGGTATATATATTACCGGAAGGAAATAATGTGGGGTTGTATAGTCGCCAAGATAGGCAGTGCTTGTGCTGGAGTCCCCAATTCTTTGGCCGAGTTTTAACTGATTTGAACAGGAGCTGAGCGTCAGTCGGTACAGTTGTAGGTTTCTTGGTATTTTAGTTTTGCTTCCCCTAGTAAATAACGTTTTTTTTTTATCGTTGTCATTGCCACTGCTCATACTCTTAACTGTGCTCGCTCGGCTCTTGATATTTCTACTTGTCCAATTTATTAATCCTGAAGAACTCAAGCAAAGTAAAGAGGTGAAGAAAACAGCTACCTTCATGTAGCGTTGACAAATTGTGTGTATTCTATCTCTACGGCAAGTGAAGCCACAATCTAAGGGCGTGCGTGGCAACATTTCTGCTTTAGAAATCAACTTTTGATCAGAAATTAATTTTTCTACTTCTACTAAGAAGTAGAAGTTGATTTTTTTATTTCTGTTTCAGAAGTTGATTTTTTATTAGAGAAATTCGTTTGGTAATGATTGAAAATTTCTATTTTCGAAACATTATTAACACAAAATCTTATCTGAAAAATTATTGTTGGCTGTCGAAGAATTTCTACTTCATTTTTAATTTTTTTAAATTTCTTTAAAAAACAATTTTTATTATTAAAAAATATTATTTACTTTTTTAAAAAAATTAATTAATTTGTACTCCGGTAGCTGGAGACGGCGACTGGAGGCGGTGGTCGTGGTGGGCGGCGGATGGCAGTGGTTGCGGGCAGTGGTAGAGGTCGACGGCGGGCGTGGTCGAAAAGAAGGTAATAACGTAATGAAAGGAGGATAAGGTGAAAAGTCCTTCATGAGTTGAGAAGCAATTTTTTTTTAACTTCTTGGGAAAAAACAACTTCAGAAGTGAAGTAGAAATTTTTTTTAGAAATAAATTTTTTTACTAGATGAATTTTTGTTTTAGAATTTATATTACCAAACGAATTTATGGTTAAAAGGAAATTCACTTTCAGCGCACCTTAAAAACTACCATTGGAGAATTGATGCCACTGATTGGATGACAAACTATTCGTGACGTCTTCAGGTAAATAGGCAGCGGGAGAAGTTTCAGTAGTTGTACCACTATTTTTTTTTTTTTTGGTCAGAGTTGTACCACTAATTCACAAGGTAAAAAAACAGGTGGAACGTGAAACATATGGAGCAGCTCATGTATTATGTCTTCACTCGTCCATATAAAAAAAGACACGACATGATGTAGGAGACTTTTACGGAATACTTACTTCACCATGGAACGTTGACAGACTTCACCTAAAGTATTAGGAGAAAGCAAAGGGACAAGAAAGTCAAGACCAAAACATTCACGAACTTTGTTAATTTTGTATGGCAACTCAGTCCACTTCCTCCATCTTGCTCTCCTCAGCACCATCCTCCTCCAAGGCGGGCATATCGGCATCAACGCCTTCCGCCTCGTCCTCGTCAATGCTAAGACCCAATTTCAACATCCTGTGAATCCTGGCCGCAAAAGTGTTGGGATCGTCGAGGCTAAAACCTGAGGTCAAGAGTGCAGTCTCGAAGAGCAACATCACGAGATCCTTCACCGACTTGTCGTTCTTGTCAGCCTCAGCTCTCTTCCTCAGCTCCTCCATGATTCCATTGTCAGGGTTAATCTCCATGGTCTTCTTGCTAGACATGTAGGAGCCCATGCTGTTGTCCCTGAGGGCCTGAGCCTTCATGATCCTTTCCATGTTTGCCGTCCAACCATACTCTCCTGTCACCAGGCAGCAAGGCGAGTTCACAATTCTGTCGGACACGACGACCTTTTCCACCTTGTCCCCGAGGATGTCCTTGATGGTCTTGCACAGGTTCTCGAAGGACTTCTTTTTCTCTTCCTTCTTTTTCTTCTCCTCTTCAGTCTCGTCGTCGAGTTTCAGGCCCTCCTTCGTGGCAGAGACCAGCTTCTTCCCATCATACTCCTTCAATTGCCCAACAGCATACTCATCAATGGCATCAATCATGAAGAGCACTTCGTAACCCTTCTTCTTGAGTCTCTCCAGGAACGGCGAGTTCTCAACAGCTTTCTTGCTTTCACCAGTAATGTAGTAGATATCCTTTTGGCCCTCCTTCATTCTGGTGACACAGTCCTTCAAGCTAGTCATCTCCTCGCCGCTCTTGGTTGAGTGGTAGCGGAGCAAGTCGGCCAATTTGGCTCTGTTCTGGCTGTCCTCATGGATACCCAACTTCAGGTTCTTGGAGAAAGCCTCGTAGAACTTGTTGTAATCCTCCTTGTTCTCTGCAATCTCATTGAACATTTCGATGCACTTCTTCACAAGGTTCTTCCTGATAACCTTCAGAATCTTGTTCTGCTGCAGCATCTCACGGGAAATGTTGAGTGGCAAGTCATCGGAATCGACAACTCCCTTCACAAAGCCAAGGTACTCAGGCATAAGCTCCTCGCAGTTGTCCATGATGAACACCCTCCTGACATAGAGTTTGATATTGTTCATCTTCTTACGGGTGTCGAAGAGATCGAATGGAGCCCTCTTTGGAACAAAGAGTACAGCTTTGAATTCGAGCTGGCCTTCGACAGAGAAGTGCTTGACTGCAAGGTGGTCTTCCCAGTCGTTGGTCAAGCTCTTGTAGAAGGAAGCATACTCCTCCTTGGTGATCTCCTCCGGCTTTCGCAGCCAGATGGGTTTCTGCTTGTTGATGAGTTGCCACTCGTGTGACACCTCCTTGATCTTTTTCTTCTTCCCTTTCTTATCTTCTTTCTCCTCATCAACATCCTCAACATCTCCCTCCTCTTCCTTCTTGGGTTCATCTTCATCCTCCTCGTCGCTTATCTCCTTCTCAGTTGTTTTCTCGGTCCAGAGGTAGATGGGATAACTGATGAATTCGGAATGCTTCTTCACAAGGTCCTTGATCCTCCTCTCCTCCAAGTACTCCAACTGTCAACAGAAAGCCAGGCATAAACAACCATAACCAGTGACCGGTTAAGTCCATTTCGGTTGCAAATTCAACAGATAAAGCATACTCTGCTAAAGGAATACAAATGCTGCACGATCCAGTTGGAAGTCGGGGAAAATATCCTACCTGGTCCTCCTTGAGGAACAGTGTGATTTTGGTTCCTCTGCCAAGCTGCTCTCCACTGACGTCCCTCGTGACAGTGAAGGAACCTCCAGCCTGCGATTCCCAGATGTATTGCTCATCGTCGTTGTGCTTCGTGGTCACGATGACTTTCTCAGCCACGAGGTAAGCCGAGTAAAACCCAACACCAAATTGGCCAATCATGCTAACATCAGCACCAGCTTGCAATGCTTCCATGAATTCCTTGGTCCCAGACCTTGCGATCGTACCCAGGTTATTCACAAGATCTGCTCAAAACAAAAAGCCAGGTTATACTCGGTCCGAAGCAAATCATTTCGCTAAAAAAGAACATGAAAGAGCTCATTAGGCGAGTATATCTCACCTGCTTTGGTCATGCCGACACCACTGTCGATGATTGACAGAGTCGTGTTAGCCTTGTCCGGAACAAGCCTGATGAAAAGCTCGGGCTGTCCATCAAGCTTGCTCTTGTCTGTGAGACTCTCGTAACGAATTTTATCCAGAGCCTGTATTTTTTCCGTGACAAAACCAATTTTAGTTCGGTTTTCAAGGCAATTAATCTAATTCCACCATAGACAGACATATCAAATCATCCAAATCCATCCCCTGAAAATTCTGCCGCTACATTTTATTAAGAGATCATCAAGGCCTAATATTATGATAATTGCCTTCAAACCACTGGCTAATAGCTGTACACCTACTCAGAGATTCGTTGAACGACTTGCAGTACAGGGGACAACCGACTAATTCTTCCTAAGTCAACGCAAAGTGATTCGAGACAAGTAAAATTGACCAATCTACAAGCAGTCAAATCTAAACTTGATCTTTTTTTTTCTTTTTTTGTTATCTTTCAGCGTTCCAACTCGTTCCGCACCAGGTGTCTCATTCACTAAGCGAGCTCAAAGCGATGCAGGGCACGCATACAATCACGGACACACGCTCGCAAAAAAAGAGGAGGCAGAGGGACGTTACGTCGGATGAATTGCTGATGATTTCGCGAAGGAAGATCTCCTTGTTGCTGTAGAAAGTGTTGATGATCAAGCTCAGGAGCTGGTTGATCTCCGCCTGGAACGCGAAGGTCTCACCGTCGGCCATCTGCACATCCGCCATCCCCGCACGCTAGAAGAGGAAGCACGATCGGCGAAACGAGAGCGCAAGAGAAAATAGAAGGCAATGTGGAAGATTGAATCGATGAACTTCAGATGAGCCTTACTCTGTTTCAGAGAGGAGAACCCGACGGTTTTTATACAGAGAGGCTTGGCGCGAAGTAGACGGAGAGCGTGGGTTCTGGAGAGTTCCATGCGATGACGTCGTTGACGAGGACGCAGATGCCTTAACCCCGTTGCGAAGTCTGCCATGTGCCTTCGTTGTTTGGAGAAATAGAAATCGAGAAGGTTCGTCCAGGTCACGAGTCTCGAATGTTCACGTCGGACATAATTTAAGTTACTTTTCCGGTTTGACTGAGATTGGTTTCTTCCCGATGCGCAATTTTGTTCCTGGCAATAATTTTTAAATCGGGATGAATTTTTGAGTAGAAAAACGACATAAATTTTTTATTTTCAGAACAGAAATTTGTTTGACAACAACATAAAATTTCTACGGTTGTCGATTGCCGGGCTACGGGGAGAGAGACAGAATGAGCGATGAGAAGAATTCTTATTTCTTTTTATATAAAAATGAAATTACGTCATCAAGTATATTTATGTTCCAAACCTATTCGAGAAATGAGTTTGGAAGAGAAGCATTATCATGCGCGCCCTAAGAGGCTGGCGACTGTGACTCCGCACGGGCCAAGCGGTTTGACAGACCTAGTCCAAGCCCAAAATCCAGACCAGGCCTACATGGGCCTGGATTGGCCTGTTCAAGCTTGGGCCTAAGCCTACTGAACCCCGCTCCCCCCCGCCACAAGTCAAAGGCCTTGTTTGGTTCAGTATTGGGCAAATGTTCTTGGAAAAATGCAAATACCTTTGAGCTAAAAGGGTTTTGTGAAATATAAAAACAGTTTGATTGTAATTGAAAAGTGCATTTGGATGTAACTTTGGGAAAAATGCTGTTTGGTAAACTTTTAAATCTGGAAAGTCCTTTGGTGTCCCAATTTAATATTTTTTTTAACTTTAATTTGTTTAAAATTAGGAAAAAAAAAAACAAATGACTACAACTTTTATATTTTCGCTTTGAGAGTAACGTAAAAGAAACATATTAACAAATTTATAAGTTAAAAAAGTCAAAATATGACGCGTGCAATTATATCAAAAGATCATTATAATAAATATGATCACATAAGTCATTGAGGATAGAAATATGTTTTCATCACGTAAACATGCCATGTTAGGGGATGCATTAGTATTTGAAGCACTAGCCCCCTCATCTACAGTATCACAGTCAACTGAATATCCATACTCGAGATCCAAATCCGCATCTTCAAAATCCATATCCTTTAAGACATTTCTTCGTATATAATTGTGCAAAGCCATTGTCGCTATGACGATTTGCACTTGCTTTTCATACGGATAACTTGGCATTTTTTTTAGAATATGCCACTTCATCTTCAATACGCCAAAGGCTCGCTCAATTTCTAACAGTAGCAAGGAATGGGCACGGTTGAACACTTCTCGATAACCTATAGGTGCAGGACATTGTCGAAACTCTGGCAAATGATATCTCACTTGTCTATATGGCCCCAAATAACCTGTGGAATTTGGATATCCAACATCCACTAAATAATATTTACCTACACAAATATAATGTACATTAAATTAACATGTCACATAAATAATAAGTAGATGCTGCATGAAGTTGCAAAACCATTAACTAATGAACCTGGAGGATGGAGAAATTGTGCATCACGTCTTGCAACGGCTTCATGGAAGATACGAGTATCTCGAGCTTGTCCCTCCCAACCGACAAAAACATAGATAAATTTCATGTTAAAATTACATACGGCCAACACGTTTTGAGTTGTCGTTCCTTTTCGCCCAATAAAACGAATTGGATCGTACGTTGGTATCATCGCTGGGATATGTGTACCATCCATAGCTCCAATGCAATCCTAAAACAAATAACACAAATATTACTTGATTTACATTAGAGTTTGGTTTTTATTGTACAATCTTAACTTACCTTAAAATATGGATAAAATTATCGATCTTTCTTGATCTTCTCTGGAACTTCTCGATATTTTCGATCGATTGGTTGGATCAAATCTTTTGCCATATCACATACTTTATCTAAAACTAAGCTAAAGTGCCTACTAATGGTTTCTCTCGAGCGTTGAAAGCGCTCTCATGCTAACCTGTTACCCACACCATGTCCCAACATATAAAGAAACATTCCAACTATTTCTGCAATATCAGTTTTCCTAGATCCTTTAAGGCCATAGCGTGTTACTAAGTCATGTGTCAAATTACTAAATACGGCCCTATGCATTCGAAACATATTATAGCACCTTATCGGATTAGGATCTTTGCCCATCAACTCTTTTAACCATGCATAACCTGTATATGATGAGGTCATGCAAGGTTGTTTGCAAAGGTGCATTGCCTGACAAGCAATAGAAGCTTGAGTGAATGCGAGAAGATCCAAGAATTTGTTTTCCTCCTCTTTACGATTTTCCCTTTCAGGAGAATCCATAACTGCTTAACATTGTAACAAAATATTGAGTTAGAATATGAGAAACAAGGAATAGTATTGATCATCCATCAAGATAAACAATATCGACCATCATAATTATGCAAACTCAACCACATGAAGAGAACACCAATTGGAAACAGTTCTTACATTAAAACAAATAATAGAAATTGGGTTCACACATAAAGCAAATAAAAATCTCACAAGAAAATAAAATAGCATAGTAAAGAGTACAAATAAGATGCTACAACATCCTAGCTATGACTAAGCTCGTCGATCTCAAACTTGAGATACTTGACTCTTAGTGCATCACTATTCAAGCTCATGAAGACTTGCCAATTGTCTTTCTTTTCCTTAAAATGTTCGATTGCAAAAAAGTATAACTTTTCATCTTGCACAATCTCAAGTATGGTATCCACCAATTGCATGAGGTCCTTGTAAGGACCAAATTCATAATCTGCTTGAGATGCGGCATTGCTCCTACTTTCAACAGTGAAAACCAGCCTGTTAATTTGGTTTCCAAGCTGTTGTTGTGGCGTCATTCTCTTTTCTTTCTTTCCTTGAGCTTGTCTCATTGAAGTTCAGGTCACTCTTTTACTGGTTTGAGTTGCATTTGGTTCAACAATATTTTCACCACCGTCAGACTCCAAAATATCATCAGCAGATACATCAAGATCAGCGATATTAGGTTGTGTAGCATCAACATCCTCCTCAATACGTAAACCTTGTCCAGGATTCCATGTGATTCCTCCGGTAGAAACTGTACTGCTGAACATTCTAGCTAACAGCATATCAAGATCAGGATGTATGCCTTTCGTCCTAAAAGGCTTAAACTTATAATTAGCTTGTTATAATAATAGAGTATTTCAGTAAGTTGTATCAATGAACTTGAACTTAACAAAAAAGTAAAAGAAGAAGTGATAAGAACCTTAATTTTATCCTCCCACCATTTATCAGTCGCAGCAATGATTTTCTTCTTGTCATCCCATCCTAGTACTGTTTCACTAAAAATCAGTGTCCTCCATCTTTTCTAGTCTTCCTTGAGATTATCCCACTTACTCTTCATTTGAGTTTTGTCATACTTTTTACCCGTTAATTCCTCGAACTTATTAATTATGATTGTCCATCCATCCCTCTTGTTGGTTGCAGGACGATTGCCTTTTTCAATTTCTTCAATGAACAACTTACAAAATATTTCCTCATCTTCGGCAATCCAATATGCCTTTTCCTTTGATGAACTCGCCATCTTGTAATAATATGAACATAAACACAATTGAGAGGCACAAAAAATAAGACATGAAACTAGCAAACCAATCAAGATAGAACAACAAGACGAACTAGCAATTGTGAGGAAACCATGTGAGGAAACTTGCAAACTAACTGGCAAACCAGCAATTGCTAACAAATATTTAACATGTACTTGGCGTGCGTGCATTATAAACTATTTTGAGGAGATATGGAGGCTTCACCTTTTAACTATTTCGAGTGCATGCATTATAAACTACATGTACCAGATGTGATTAATCTATAATTTCCCTCTTCCTGATGCACTCATTAATGGTTCTCTTGCTCACTTCTGGTTTTGTTCTATGATGCTTTTGGGAAACTGCAGGTCACTTAATGGAAAAAATTGAAAAGGAAAATCCATTGCATAGAGCTTTCAGTGTTTTCATGTTTAACACAAATTACTGTAATGCAGTGTATACCCATGTTGCGAAATCTACCAAAAAGAATTGATGCACATCGACTTATGCAGAAAGTTGATGCAGGTATCGTCAAGTGTGAACATCAACCAGCAAAGCATATCGACCAAAAAAATCGAACAAAAAAAAACCAACAAAGCACGAACCAGTATACCAGAATCATAAAAGCCACAAATCAAAGTAACATTGCGAAATCGGGAACGAAGATGGCCAATGTAGCTCAGAAACAAGCCATATCTACAATTACGAACACAAATTTCTACGAAAAACGTTCATGCTCAATAGGAACAGAGAAATCTAACCTGGCAAAAGAGGCGAGACCAGCATGAGGGAAGAGAGCTCGATGACAGGCGTGAGGGGAAGAGATGCGAGCAGTGTCGAGAACGAAGTGGCAAAGTGAGGGGTCGTCAAGAGCGAAATGTTTGCTTGCCTTTCGTTGACAGCGAGAGCAAACTGTACTTGTCCTTAGAGCAATGGTAAGAGAGAAGTGACAAAAGACAGAGAATAGGGTTTTTTATTTATAAAGGGCAACACTGGAATTATGTTTCATGAATAAGGGTAAAATGGAGAAGTTTTGATAATTTCATTAAATAGGGAAGTTGCATCTTGAAAATTTCGAGTTTTAAACCAAAACTAAGATTTGTCCACAAAAAAAAAAAAGAGCAAGATACCAGGAAGGCTGTTAACCAATTATGCGAATTATAAGAATGAAAAATCATGAGGCCAATGAGATAATTGCATCTAAAGCAAATCGTCACGGTTTAAATCTTCCCATCTATTTAGTATGGTATGACCTCTTAGAGGATATGAGATAGGCAGTGGCTAATGAAAGAAAAATTAAAATTGTGGATTAATAGAAGTTCACAGGAAGCGGTACGAAAATAACAAGCACAGAAGGTTAGATCAAACTCAGATTCAGCACAGACAAAATCGTGAAAGTGCAAGGCCAATTAGCTGACCATATGAGATCTACAAATTCTCAAATTAATTTATGTTATAATTTAGGATGTTATCATTGACTTTTATGTTTTGTGTTTTGTTAATAGAAGCTCACAGAAAGCGGTACAAAAATAAAAAGCACAAGAGATCAGACTGGACTTGAAATCAGAATAGCTTCACAACCCCACATACATAGCCATTTCTCACACTTTTACACTATGATCAACCACATGCAAGATCATAGGCTTAACATCACTTCTAGTTCTAATCTATACTAAGCCACAAACCTCAAATGAACCATAATCTAGCAACACCAAATCACATAAAAGTAATGAGAAGATAAAGAACTTGTCTTGTAACCACAAGAGCAACCCAATCTCAGCAGCTCATTAGAGAAAGTTTTGTGAGCAAAATGAGAGTGAAAAATGGTGCAAAATGAGGGAGGGAGTGGTCGACCAAATGACAAAAAGAAGAGGAAGAAGAGTGAGATTAGTGCAAGGTTCAAATTGTCATGAAATTCTATTGGGAAGGGGTTTATGAAATGATAGCTCAAAGGGGTGAATCATGAAGTTACTTGAGTAAAAATTTGGCCCAATTTCCAAGGGGTGGCCGGCCATAATAGGGTAAAAAATGTCCATTTTGTCCTTGGTAATTTAATTATGCACATTAAACTCCAAATTAAGCTATAATTTGTACTATGGTTTTGATAATCTCACTTTAGAGGTCAAATTAACACTATTGTCCCTCATTTGGCCTCTTGATTTATTCAATTAGTGATAACCAATATCTAATCTAATACCGTCGGTTAAGAGGACTCCCGAATGTCACATTTGTACTATGGTCACTTGATATTCTTCACTCTAGAAGTTAAATTAGTACTATCGACCCTCAATGAACCACATGACACATTCCAATTAATGTCAAGTAGTTCGATTCTAATATCGTAATCGCCTTTAATTAGCTAGGCGAAATTTAGGATGTCACACATTGCCTGCAAGTGCATGTTGAAAACATTATTTAATAATTCATTGCATGTATTTTTGGTTAGCCTTAGAGCAAGAAGTTTGCATGTTGATTTCCTCCTAAAAGATGGGCCTTAATGTAAACAAGGTAAAAGATGCGTGCACAAGGGAGGAAAGTAAAATATCTCAAGAACAAGGAGACCGCTGAAGGTAAAAATATCTTACTAGAAATATGGACATGGGGTGGGAACTTAGTTACAACAAATTTCTATTTCATGAGTTAAATTTTTTGCTATAAATGACAACTGAAATGCAGGGATGAATATTCGAGGAATGCTTCTTCACCTGGGATTTGGTAAGTTTGCACCTCATGAAAAATGCTAAATTACTTGAGGAAGGTAATGCCAATAGAAAGTATTTCTTGTCTATCACTGTGCAAAATGAAAAAGGGAAGAATGAGTTAGACTAAATTCTATAAGGCTGATGAGAATCTGTCTTGCTGCATCACTAGCCACGTCCATATGAGCACCTCTGTAGATTTCTTCAAGCTCGCTTCGCGTCTTCAAAAAGAGCTCCTCCATTTTATTGGCCTTTAGTGCATTCAACCTCTCTATTTCAAGCTCAGCCTAGAAATAACAGGTTTAAGCATGTTTACAGCAATTCGACATATCGCATTGCCTGCAAGTGCATGTTGAAAATAAAATTTAACAATCCATTGCGGGTATTTTTGGTTAGCCTTAGAGTAAGAAGTTTGCATGTCGATTTCCTCCCAAAAGCGGGGCCTTAATGTAAACAAGGTAAAAGATGCGTGCACAAGGGAGGAAAGTGGAATATCTAAAGAACGAGGAGACTGCTGAAGGTAAAAGCATCTTACTAGCAATATGGATATGGGATAAAGGTTGGAGGTGGGAACTTAGTTACAACAAATTTTTATTTCGCAAGTTGAAATTGGCTGCTACAAATGACAACTGAAATGCAGGGATGAATATTCGAGGGATGCTTCTTCACCCTGGGATTTGGTAAGTTTGCACCTCATGAAAAATGCTAAATTACTCGAGGAAGGTAATGCCGATAGAGAGTATTTCTAGTATATCTCTATGGAAAATGAAAAATGGAAGAATGAGTAAGACCATATTCTATAAGGTTGATTAGAATCTGCCTTGCTGCATCACTATCCACATCCATATGAGCACCTCTGTAGATTTCTTCAAGCTCGCTCCGCGTCTTCAAAAAGAGTTCCTCCATCTTACTGGCCTTTAGCGCATTCATCCCCTCTACTTCAAGCTCAGCCTAGAAATAACAGGTTTAAGATGGTAAGTGTGTATTTGTGAAATAAGCCCTAGGTCAAGATTTCACCTATTCCTGTACAGAAGTTGAAGACAACCTCGAGGAATTAGTTACTATGTATAGCCGTGTCCTCCCTAAGGGGTCTTCTTACGGAGAGTGGGTCTAACGGTACGTCGAGCGGGGAACGGGCGGTCCCTTTATTCGAGATGCTCCACCCCAGATTCTCTCCAACCCACACCGATCACGGCATTGCGGGAATTCAATTGATTAATTTAAGTTTTCTATCTAATTGGAGTCGCTACTAGCCAATTTAAGACATTGTCAGCACTTGGACATAGCTTGGATTGGTGAAACAGACGATGCTTTGATGATGAAGCAGAGGAGCTATTTCGCAACCTCAATTAATGAAGCTCAGAAGACGAGCTCTGATGCCAAAAAGAAAATCTCGAAAGCATCAGGATTCGACCACACAATCGGTGAAAGCCCTTAACTCAGCGACTATCAAGGCGCGAGATTCAAAATCGATCGCTTTAATCAGCCAGCGAGGATAAAGGCGAAGGACGACCTTCGGCGGATGATCGGACGACCAGAATCCGGTGAAATGGCAGGAGTCCCCTAAGAGCAAAGCGCTTGCAAAATGCGTGGTTGTTCATTTCCCCGACCAGAGAATGACATGCTGGGCCTTTTTATGGGCTATGGATAGTGGGCTTGATTTTCCTAAAAAGATTCTATAAACTGGAGTGATTGGCCATGCTTATGATCTGATGGGCCTTCAATGGATTTAAAATGGTAAATCCTAAAATAATATGGGGCTGCGTTTGGTGGTTAGGATAAAAATCAGGACATGATAAAATTTATCATATCCCGTGTTTGGCTCCCGCCCAGGACATGATAAAGTGGAATATAAATGGGATATAGCATGGAGAAAATTATCCCATGGAGGATGTGGGATAAAGGTGGATAGGATTTCTTATGTTCATGGTATAAAAGCTATTTTTTCTCGAATAACAAATTTATTAAATAAATTTAAATTAAAATAATAATTAAATATGAATTATATTTGAATTCTAATATAAAAAATAAAATAAAAAATAAAATAATGAAACGAAATAAAAATAATGAAAAAAGATATATAAAAGTAAAAAAAAATAAGTAAATAAAAATGAAGTAGAAGAACCTAGATTTTAAAAGAACAAATTCGAACTTGAAAATGATCTTTCTAATTCTCGAAGAATGTGGGGCAATGAAATTTCTAAAAAAAAAAATTGAAATCTTTATCTCCTTGTTCTATGTATTTTTGGTTCATGTTGAAGTTTCACCACTCCTTTAGTTCACGTCAAAATTCTACGAAAACGGCGAGGGAGTCGAAACTTCTTCTCGTTTGTAGGTTTCTGGTTCATGTCAAAAGTAAAAAAGCTGAAAGAGAGCCTAAACTCATTCTCCTCCATAGCTTTGTGGTTCATGTTGAAGGTTAACGAAAATAGCGAGAGTGGCAAAACTTTTTGTAATTGCAAATGTGAATGATCATATTTTCTCTCCTTACTAGAGTTGGCAGTGAATTATGAGATATTCTTATAGTTTCCGTTTGTGCATTTTCAGATTCATTTACATGACATGTGTAAATACCACACAATGAACATGATATGATATGAATATATCCGACTTTATTACTGTGATTCACCAAATAATGAATAGGATATGGCAAAATTTCGAGATTTCATATCCTATCCTATCATGGCTAGAAATGCAACCTGAGTATTAAACGGGTTCTCGACTTATTTAGATCCAACGCACCTCTATAACTCTCTCACCCTCACTTGATCTCTCGCTCGCTCACCCCTGTGCTCTCACCTCAATTTGGATATAATTTTTCCTAGAATTGTATTATATATGAAAATGTTTCGGCAATATGGATTGGTCAGGTATGGGTCGCAGGATTTGTATTGCATGTAAATAAATCAACATGGGTTAAATGGGTCAATTTGGATCGGACTACGGTGAATTTAGGATTAAATTGATAATAATAATAATAAATTAGAATTAAATTAATAAAATAAATAAATTTAAGATTTTTTGGATAATTTTTGGGTAAATAAAGAGCGTCAAACTCGGCTTTGCCCCTTTACCTGCCCCCGAAAAAAAAAAAAATAATCACGCTGAGCACGTACTTGAAGATATTTCTCCAGACCAAACCCCCCTGGCCCTCCCTTGTTCTGATTCTACGTTGTCTTGTCCCTCCTTTCTGACCACCTCTCCCAGTTCAAGATGCCAAAACGACAGTCGCCTAGATCACAGTGAAGCCTCCGTGGCCGACGAGCCTCGCAGCACCAGCCACTTGGAGCTCGCGAGGGATTCTTCCTTTGTTTCTAGATGAGATCCACAACTCATGGCGGCTAAGAAAAAGATCACCAGGCGACCCAAGCTCAAGCCTGACAACGGCATGGCCTCCCCCATGTCTCATTCGCGGCGTCCTGATTCCAGTTACTGGAGGCTCGCCTTCGTGCTTCCGGTGTTCCTGCTTTTGTTCGTCGTCGGTTTCGCGAGCATTTACTCGAACAGGTGGGGAATTTTCACGAACGGCGATGTGTCCCCGACCGTATATTCGATCGAAGTAGTGCGCGAGTTTCCTCACGATCCCCAAGCCTTCACTCAGGTGTTCATACTGATTTCTCGCTGGATGTAGGCTAAATTGACACTCTCCGGCATTTCTCATCAATTTCTCCATTCTCTGCCATTCGTTTATTCTTTTGATTTCTTTGACAGAAATAGACTGTATTAACCTTACTAGTTTTGTGAAGCAATTCCTTAATTCATCCAAATTCTGTTCACAACTGCGGGTATTGCTTAATTTCGTAGATTGTGTGTCGAGACCATTTCTGGGACACATTATCTGTGCACGTGTAAAAACTCCAATCGCCTTTGGTACTTTGCGCAATTGCAGAAGTCCTGGTTACTGATAACAAGTTTATGCACAGCTTCTAACCTTGCACATTGTGGAATTTGTTGTTTTTACCTCTTTTTCGATAGTATATTGCGGGCTATTCATTTATGTTCGAGCGGAAAGCGAGCAGTACAAAAGTTGTGATGCCAATTTAATGTTACAATTCGAATGACTTTGCTTCCTTTTGCTAATTGTCGTTATGCTTATGATTTGTGAATTTCAGGGGCTTCTTTATGCGGAAAATGATACTTTGTATGAGTCGACTGGTATTATTGGGCAGGTACGTCCACTGTCTGAGGACATGACTCAACCGGGTTCCCCTTCACTTTTGTTCTTACTTTCTTCCATGCCATAATGCAACTCTGTAATTTTGGCACATGATTCATCTCTCAACTGTTTGCTTTTCTGTTCCAGTCATCAGTTCGAAAGGTAGCTCTCCAAAGTGGGATGGTACGTTGCTATGCTATTTCCCTCTCGTGGCCTGAATGTTACTTTTTTGTGCAGCTCTTTGAGTTAGATCCAATTGGAATTATATGAAACATCAGTGACAATTTCATGGATATTAGAGTGAAATGGACAAGATAGTTGAAAATTGAACCATTCATCAGTTATATAATAGAATTTTCATGAGCACGTCGCTTGGAGTAGATTGCTAATTACTGATGTTCTTAATACCTTCCTCAGCTTTTCTTAGATTTTGAATCTGGCTTCACCAGTCCAACCATCCAAATTTTTATAGGTTGAGGCACTACAAATGATGGATGGATCTTACTTTGGGGAAGGTTTGACTCTTCTTGATGAAAGGTATGTCAAAATGTCAGTAGCATTGGTGTTATGCATGAGCAAATTAGCAAGGTAAAGTTGATGTTGGTTCATGAGTATTGGCATTAAGTCGAGTGTAGAAGGACCTTGAACTTATGTACGATTATCTTTTTGGCTGACGATTTTCATTGATATACTTGACGGAACAAAGACTACTATGCAAATCAACAAAGGGATCTGCATTGTCCTATAGAATAATGGGAATCATTTGGACTTTCCAAGACACGCAACTCAAAATATTGTGCCAGTGCCACTGTGAATTTATAATTGTTGTGAAATGACACAAAATGGCACCTAATGCAATTGACGAATCTTCTAGTTACAAGATTCAGGAATTCGACCTTTTCTCAAAGGGAATATAGAGATGGAAGTTGCATTTTAATGGGATATGAAAATTAACTATGGTAATTTTAATCTCTTTTTTAATCAAAGTTTTTTCCTCTCAATACCACATACAATAAAGAAAGCTAGAGTTGTAAAGGAATAAAGAATTAGTAATTTTTCAGTCACTTATTATGAATAAGACTTACGTGGATCGTGCATACAGAAACAAAGAAATAATGTCTGTTATCAGAAAAGAATAAAAAGCAATTGAATTGAGAACATCAACAATCTTGTATCAAAGTAATAAGATATAGAATTGAGGGATGTTAGGAGTTAAAAACCGTGATATTTGAAAGCAATATGACTATTTGGACCTACAGTATGACTGAGCATTACTCCTCGTAATGTTTCCTTATTCTGAGAAAGTAAACATTAGTTTGGTTGCACTGAATTAGATTATAACGGAGGAGCGGAACCCCTATCTCTCTCTGCAGGAGGATAAGTTTTGAAACTTTCCTTTCAGTCTCATAAGCACATATTTAGTTGTTGAACAACTTGAACAGTTGGTGGAGTGGTCTAGTAGGATCCCGTTAATGAAATAATTTGTTTTAAACTAGAAAATCAGTAGAAAATTGTTTGTGTCAGGAAGATGGGCTTTCCCCAATATGATACAGCCATGCTTTGCTTTTATCTGAACTACTTTTGCTATTTCTCATATGTCCTTGTTTCTTTGTGACTTGCACTGCTCTTACTTCAAAGATCCTACTCTGCATGCTAATCTTGTACCTTTCATCCTTTTGTGTAGGCTGTTTCAAGTAACTTGGTTGAAGAAAACCGGTTTCATATATGACAGAAATAATTTAAGCAAAGTGTGTGCTTCGCCTCTTACTTTTACATAGTTATGACAATTAAGTTTCTTGTTGCTGGCATAGTTAAATGAGTTTTCTCTTAAGAAGTGAGCGCTCTGAAATTCTTATGTGCATAATTCGTCTTCTGATCTTTAGGGAGTCATTAGGATCAGCCTGTCTGACAGGTTCTTTTCAGATTAAGAAATAGCTTATTCCTGTTTACGGGCTATTCTGTACCCCCAAAGGCTGTAATAGAAAGATAGCCATTTGATCGAAGTTTGTCATCGATTTTTTTATCTGACAATGTAACTATTCAAAAGTTGCATGACCACTACTTCCTTTGTGCAGCTGCCTGTATGCAGTTGTGAATTTTATGTAGAGACTGAAGCTATTGAGAAGATTATGAAATTTAAGGTGGCATCTATATGGAAGATAAGGCATAGTGCTAATATGAAGGAATTGTTGCATATGACTTAACCGAGTCTACACCCTTAAAATAAGGGATTTTGGGAAAAATACTTCCTCTTTGCAGTTAAAGTGAAAAAATAACTTCTCTTTTTTTCCCATTGAATCCACCCCTTTCAGATTTACTATCCCAGAAGATTTAGTTATAGTTGATTATCATTATTGCTGCAAAGACTTTTGTATTAGGTGATTTTAGCTTTCGACTTGTGATGTTTTGCTGTGCTCTCCCTCCCTCTGACGCCTATTGCCTTAGTGGCCAGCCGTTGACGTTGCCTTTGCCGTAGCCATTGTTAACTCTTTCTATCTTGCCTTGTTTCTTCGTGGTGTGCTGTCGGAGCTCATGAGTGGGGTTCTTCTTGGATACCAACTCATTCATAATTTTTCGCTCTGGTGCAGTTTGAAAAATTCACTCATGAGATGCAAGATGGTTGGGGACTAGCAACTGATGGAAAAATATTATTTGGAAGTGATGGAACTTCGACATTGTATCAGCTTGATCCTCATAATTTCAGAGGTGCTCTAACTCGTCCCTTCTTTCATCAAGCCTCTGCCATCGTTGTGACCTTTTCCTTTGACAGAGAGAGTTTTTATACTGATAGGCGGCAATCTTTGTTGCAGTCATGGGTAAACAGGTTGTCAGATACAGGACTCATGAAGTTCACAACCTAAATGAGCTGGAGTATATTGACGGGGAAGTTTGGGCAAACATATGGCAGGTAAAGACTTATTTCCCGCAGTACTGTAGGCAGGGAGAGAGCCTGACATGTGAATATGGCAATCTTATCTTGATTGAAAAATTTCCTCTCTGCTTCAAGTCCCAATTTCTGGGGAAGAACAGTCCCGCTTTGAGTTGCAAATACTTGAATACTGTTGTTCTCTGACTCATAGCAATGTTAATATGAGTGCAAAATGCTATCTGTTACATTGTTAAGTTGATATTCTACTATGATCACTGCGCCTAAATGATGAGATCGTCCTTAAAACCATTGCCTTAAATCTCTTGGATTATCCTTTGCGTATTGTGCAGAGTGACTGCATTGCAAGAATCTCTTATAAAGGTGGCAAAGTAATTGGCTGGATACTTCTTCAAAATTTGAGGTGTCAATTCATGGGCCCTTGATGCTTTTTCACAAGCTGGAAATGGTTGAGTTGCCTCATGATATTAATCACTTACTTCATTTCTCTCTACTTTGCAGGGAAGGATTGATAACAGCGGGATATAATGTAAGTAATTGAGATGAAATGATGCAATCTAAATTTTTCAATTTTGCCAGCTTCGATACCGAATACGCTCTTTTTGGGAAATTCAGATAAGGCTTGGCCAGAAAAGCATGAACGCTTGTGTCTGGATGAGATGGCCTTTTGTAAATCTAATAGAGTATTTGGTCCATGACCTGCATGGGTTAAGTCATTTTTTGTGACAAGTGATGCCTATCTGCAACATTTCATCAAAAAAATTTCTCCTTTCCGACTGTATGAAAATTAATGATTTCATCTGTTCACTTATTATATGAAAAGTTACTGTCTATGTAACTTGTCTCATACATGTCGGCATTTTGTGATCTGCCAGGGAATTGATGTTTTAAATGGCATAGCATGGGATAGCAAAGAGAAGCGCCTTTTTGGTAAGCTCTCATCTTCAACCTGCATTTTCCAGCATGTACTCTTCATAGCCTCAAGTCCGTGTCTCTACAAGCAAACCCATTTGGTGATCAATTTACTGAAACGGTCGCATGCTCTTCTGTCGGAGATGTGTATTCATGGGCAATGCTTTAAGATGAGACTTTCTCATAGTTTTCTGCCCTGGTTTACATTGTTGCAATACACTAATCTGCATTTTTGTAGCAAAAGTGCTGTGGTGAAAATGCTGGTCTCAAGCGTTCATACTCGTGGTCATGCTTCTTTACAGGCCACATTATTCATTTATCGATGTTTTGTGTGCAGTAACTGGAAAATTGTGGCCGAAGCTCTATGAGATCCGGTTGCATCCTGTAAAAAGGCAGTTTGATGATGGAGTCATCGAGCGAAAATGTCTGCGGATGCCTTTCAATTTCGGAAAGCCATAGTCTGACAGAGGAGTCATTCACTGCACAGTTATGGTTAGTTGTGCTACAAACAAGTTGGCAAATTCGGGGTTATAATGTTCGGATTTACGGTGTCCGTCGCTGAGAAACATAAAATCATGGAAAAGAAAATATTAAGTGGCATAAAGTTGAAAGAAAATGAAAACCTTTTCACATTGACAAAATTTGATCGCTCTCTCTCTCTCTCTCTCTCTCTCTATGGGTTTTGTTGAGTCTCGTCTCTTCTATATTTTCTACCTTATGCTGGTTACCAGGCATAAAAGGACTGAATATATCCATTAGCCGATTTCCCTTTTCTTTTTTTCTTTTTTTAAAGTCAATGAATTGAATGGATGGAAGCCACCTTCAGAAATTCATAACAAGTGGAGATTTTATGTGGACAAATTACGAATTGCTTTACTCGTTGCAGGGTAAAATTCATTATGGTATAGAAAACTTCTAGAATGTCTTGTTCTACGAGGTTTAGATCGGTAAGAGCGTTTCATCTGTTCCATAGACCCGGTCCACTTTCCCACTGAAGACGGGCTTTCTTTCTATCTCCGACTCCGAGCAAGGAAATTACATAATCGCCCATAAATAAGAGGAACACCGATTTGCTTTTTTCTTTTGTGAGATAAATGAACGACAATTTTCAATTTGACTGCGTCGACCCTACTTCCAGAATTTTATGTAAACCCACGTAGTTTCAGCGTATGAGGCCTAGCAAAAGTTTGGTGTTTTGTGCGATCTTTAATGAACGTGTATAGATAATTAATATTTCATATGGAACTTAGCATTTCACCGTCCTTAATCAAATTTTCTTGAATTATTAAAATTCCATTTGTTTGGCAAAAAATGAATGATTTGAAATATATTTTTCTAAATATAATTGAAGAAAATTACAAAAAAAAATGTCCTAGACTTATTGCAACTATGGCAATTCGATCCTAAACCCTTTTTTTAGCCAATTGAGTCCTAAATCTTTTGTATTTGTCTCAATTCAGTTGATTCGATCATTTTTGGTCAAAAATCGTTGATGTGGGATGTCAATCGTCCTACGTGGCGCGGTCGGCGCTGATGTAGATAAGTTCTAATAATTATTTAATATTTTTTCGAACTCATTTTTTTTTCTTTAAAGTGGCCGGCGAGGGTCATTGGGACGCCCTCGCCAGCCATACTAGGAAAAAAATAAAGAAAATAAAATAAAATAAAATAAAATATTAGTATATTACTTAAAATTGTCCACGTCAGCGCTCGATAGGATGGCCGGTGAAAGAAATGCAAAAGGTTTAGGACTCGATTAACAGAAAAAAAAAAAAAAAAAAGACATAATTGCAATAGATTTATGACTTTTTTTTGGTAATTTTCTCAAAATAATTGCTAGTATTAATCGTTGAGTATTTGTCGTTATTCATTTTTGCAAACGAGAGAAGCAATCGTTCTTAGGAAATTATTTTTTATATCATGTATTTTGCGCCAAATAAAGAAAGTGTAATTTGTCATATTGCTTCTAACTAACTATGATTCGTATCGGTGCGATGAACCAGGGAACACTGAACAACGACAGGTCTCGAGGTCCGCGACCCCTCAACGGCCGTTGGAAAAGAACCGGTCTTCTCCGAGAAGATTGGGAACGAACGAAGATTTGGTTGGTGCTAGAATCTCGCGCCACTGAAAGCAGCTTGACACATTGAAAAGTAAAACTCCGTGTGAAATTCAATCTGACTCTCCACTTCGACTTCAAAGCTCTGTTCATCTCCCTTCACTCCTCTCTCTCTCTCTCACTGACTCTCACTCTCTTGAAGCCACCGTCAAATCATGTCGTCGAACTCGTCTCATTCAGCTAAACAGCTCTCGAACCACGCCCCGCCGCTCTCCGGACTCCAGTTGCGGATCCGAATACTCGCGCTCTCGGTCGTCGTTATCATTTCGCTTCTGATTCCCATTCTCTTCGTTTGCTTCTACCGCAGAAAGCAGTCCAGGCCTCGCTCCTGGGTGTCGATCCCCTACGCCGCGGTAAAGAGTCCTTGTGTCGCTCTGAGAGCTTCATCATTCGATGGTAGACTCCTGTCTTCGTCCCGCCTCTCCGAGGTTGAAATGGAAGCCGTCCTGTTCGATCAGTGGACGGCGGCTCCAGCTCGTGAGAGCGGGATGTTCCGGACGAGCCTTTTGGCCGATTCGGAATCATTTGTGGGGAAGACGAGGTTCGAGCTCGATGAGATTAAATTCGCGACGAATGGATTCGCTGTTGAGAATGTGATTGGATGCGGAGACCTTGCGGTTGTTTACCAGGGGGCTTTGCTGAATAATGTAAGAGTGGCAGTGAAGAGATTGCTGTGCGGCAGGTACTAAACAACTTCTGTAGCTGGATACATTTAGGAACTCCTGATAAATTAATGAAAATTGAATCTGTGCGAGGATCAACGGTAGGCCTCGGAAATAGATATCGGAATTTAGTAGCTTCAGAGCATTGCCATGCTATGAAGATCATGGAATAAGTGACTACTGGAACTGCTTTTAAGTCCGGATAAACGCATTCATTTTGGTTGATCAATTGCTAAAAAAATGAAGTCTTGGCTTATATTTATTATTACTAAAGCTTCTGCGGTTCCTTAGTCTGGAAGATGAGGAATTCAAGCGAGAAGCGGAGGTGATATCGCATATTCGACACAAGAATCTCGTGAAGCTGCTCGGATACTGCGCCGAAGGAGATTACAGGTAACATCTAGGTACACACCGGTCTAATATTACTTTCGACAGAATGTTGAAATGTTGAGTTGAATCATCATCACATCAGGTTGCTTGTCTATGAGTATGTTGATAATGGCAATCTGCATCAGTGGCTTCATGACTGTAGTGGAAAGGTCAGTCCTCTAACATGGGGTCAAAGGATAGATATAATCCGAGGAACGGCGAAAGGGTGCGTTTCCTGAGCTTAAACTTAGATTTTACGATCGTTTATGATCGCTATCTTGAGGAGCAAGTTCTTGCAGATTGGCCTACATTCACGAGGACACGGAACCGAAGGTTGTCCATTGCAACATCAAATCTAGCAACATACTGCTTGATCATCCGTGGAATCCGAGGATCTCTGATATCGGGTTGGCCGAGCTCTATGAACCGGAGCAGAGTCATGTGTCAAGCGAAGAATCGTGGTAAAAACAGTTTACTGATCAAGCATCGGTTTTTGATCTAGCGAATTCATGAAACGTACTTGTTCATATGACTGACTCAAATTCCTCTTGAGTCCTCAGTTATGCAGCACCAGCCTACGACGTCTATTGCTTCGGAGTACTTGTGATGGAGATAGTAACAGGGAGGCTCCCTGTAGATGAAAGTCAACCCCAGGTAAGGCCTACGGAACTGCACATCAATTACGTCTCGACGGTGACAGATGGTAAGATTGAAGGGTGCGTCGACTTAAAATTTGATTTCTGCTGACAGGCACATTTGGTTGATTGGTTGAAGTTCATGATTGCAAACCAGAGAACTGAACATGTGGCTGATTCTAAAATACCCAAAAGGCCTTCTTCGAAGGAACTCAAGCGGGTTCTTCTGATTGCTCTAAGATGCGTCGATCCGGATTTGAATCACAGGCCTAAAATGGGGGATGTAGTTCGCATGCTAGAGACGAGGGATTTGCTAATCGGAGATGTTATATTATCCGCGCACTAACTCGAAACATTATGTTATTTGTGTTTGTAAATTATCGGTCATTTCAATCACCGAGCCCCAATTTGGTTTGGTTTGATCTAGAAGCAAGGGATTAGGTGAAGGCAACTTCTTGTACTTGTGCAGGAAACATCTATTTGGTTCCGTTTCCTTTTGGTAATTACTATGGGAGACAAATTGTCCTGCCATAATCTTCCTGTAGATAAAATCATTTAAGAGACTGCACAATCGTAAGGATCATACGAAGACGGAACCAAACAGACACTCAAGTGTGTAGCGACTCTAGCGCATCGGCGCACAGATTCTTGTGAAGCATCGCTCTTAAAACGCTGCAAACACTAGTGAGCATAGTTGTAAGGAACAGAACAGGTCTTCAACTCCACATCCTCAATTGGCAGCCTATCCGTAGGAAAAGGACAGTCTATCGCCGGTTCCTTCTCGGGCAACAGGTCACAAGCCACAGGAGTCACGTTGCTCGTCGCTCCCGCTATGTCCGTGCAGTTCCACTGTAGTTTCTTCCGTTCTTCGCTCAATTCGATATGGACATTCGAAATGCAGATCCCAGTAAAAGGATCTCCTTTGATTCCTTCAAGTCTTGCCGAATAAGTCACGTTCTTAGCCGTGATGTCTCTGTAATTTATGCCTTGGATCACAGGTAGCGCTTTAGGATCGTACCCAGGATCAGGGTGGGAATTATAGGCACCCGTCATCCAAAACACGTACTTCATGGTCTTCATCGTCATCCCCTTCACGAAAATGTCCTTGACATAGGCTCCTCTTCCGGGAGCGGTTTTGATTCTGACACCCGATTGGGTGTTGATGGCCATGATATCCTCGGCTCTAACGTCTCGGATTCCACCCGACATCTCGCTGCCAAGTGCTATCGTGGCACTGTCCGGAGAAATGCAAGTAAGCCGTCTTATAATCACGTGTTGTGTCGGCATTCCGAACTTAATCCCATACTCGTCCCAGCCACTCTTGATTGCGATGCAGTCATCTCCGGACACTATGTAGCAATCCTCAATTCGGACGTTCGTGCATGAATCTGAGGATTGGAATTAAACTAATAGCTAAGAACTTATGAGTTGCATTAGAAAACAAGATAGTTTCCAAGTTGTACTCGGTCTAAGAGCAGCTACTGTAAACCGGCACTTGATAAGCAGCAAGAAAGAACATGGAAATTAATCATGGAGCAATAAAACTAGAAGGCTAACCAGGGTCTACTCCATCAGTATTCGGAGAATCAACCGGTGCGAGGATGGTTAGTCCTTGAACCAAAATATTGCTGCAATCATCACTTTGATAGTCAGTAGCATTCACAAACCAACAAAAGATTCAAACACATTTTAAGATAAATTTTCGCAGCTCCGAGCGCGACATAGAAGCTGGCAAACCTGCTGTAAACTGGATGAACGAACCACGACGGAGAATCAACCAAGGTAAGATTAGCTATCTGGACCCGATCTGAGTACATGATTTCGATAAGGTAAGGTCGAGTAAGATTCAGTTCATCTTTCTTGAACTTGTCCCACCAGTAAGCACCCTGTCCGTTTATGGTGCCATTATCTCCTGCAAAAATCCACATTCAAAAGAGTTCTCGACCAGAAAATTTAATCAAAATTCAGATGATTAGATCTTATCAAAGTGTGAACTCAAGTACAAAGCCAAATCTTGACTAAGTATATATACCTGTGATCACTACGTCAGTGAGATTTGTACCGAAAATTAGACTGCTGAACCGTCCGCCGGGAGCGTCTCTTCCTCTCCCGTACGACGGCAAGATAGCCAGATGCGGCCATTCCAATTCGTCCTGTACAATAATATAATGCATATATCCCGTACTTGTTCAAGGTGCACATTACATATTCAAAGCACTTTGCGCGCGCGCGCACGAAGAGTTATGAACTAATGCTCAATAATTCTAGAGGATGTGCCCTGGAAATCGTAAAACTTGTCACAAAAGTGCAATTGAATCTTAAAACTTTCAAAAAGTGCAATCAAATCCTAAAATTCTTCACAAAAGTGCAATTTGAGACCTGAAACTTTCAAAATGTGCAATCAACTCCTAAAACTTATGAAAATGCAATCGAATCCTGACATTTTCAAAAAGTGCAACTAACGGAATGACTTGATTTCATCAATTTGATAAATTTTAGGATTTGATTGCACTTTTTGAAAATTTCAAGACTCGATTGCACTTTTGTGACAAATTTTAGGACTCGATTGCACTAATCTCTGATCTATAATAGCAAAACCGGCAGTTAAGAACATGAAACTTTTTTCGTGTTTGAATATAAGAAGAGACATCACAAGCCGATGGAACAGAGGCTGTTCGTTACTTATGATGTTCCAACCATAGACAATTACAGAAAAACATGTGAGAATTATGTTTTCTCGAGCTCGAATCTTCTTCTCTACGAAAGAGATGATCAATTTAGGATGCCTTTGTTTAGCAAAAAATGAGATATTTGAGAAATATTTTCCTAAAATTAATCACATGTATCGCTCGAAATAATTAATCAATAAAAAGTATATTCACTAATAACAATTTGTATATAATCATTTGAGTAAACGACGAAAATATTATTTGATATTTTTTTGAAACTATTTGCGAAATAATTTTCTGCGATGACTTTTTTATCCTTGTGGAACTTCACATGAAAAATCGGACGTGAGACCTTGCGGCCGGCGACGTGATTCTACGGACAAACCATGCAAAGCAAAAAAAACTTTGTTTTTTGGGCGCTTCGTAAGCGATACCACGCATAAGCATATACCTGGGATGCGAGAAGAGTGGCCTCTTTCTCGAGGTAGAGCGTGAAGTGGCTGGTGAGATTAAAGCTCCCTGTCAGCCACTTCCCCGCCGGCACCACCAGCTGCGCCCCGCCGTCCGCCGCGTGCCCGCTCAGGTTCGCGACCGCCCGCCTGAACGCCTCCGTGTTCGACGTCTTCCCGTCCCCGACGCCTCCGAAATCCGCCAGGGACGCGCTGTGCTTCCGGCAACCGATCGCCTCGTACGACTCTCCTCCTCTCGCGGAGAGCAGGGACGAAAGGAGGAGGGGCAGCAGCAACGGCATGATCATCTGTCTCGAAACAAAACAAAGAAAACGGAGAACGCAGAAGATGGATTGGGCCAAAAAAGCAAAGAAAAGAAAGAATCGCAAATGAGCAGTCAGGACGAAGGGCATAACGAGCGAAGCAATGAACCTTAAAAACCAAGAGCTGCATCGTCAGGACGAGGATGAAGACGACGACGTGAATGAATGAAGATGGTCCTTGAAGTTACAAACGGATATTCATTTATAGAATCAAATCTGGGCTGCCCTTAGATCGGGTTAATTTCAGAGTCTCTTCTATTGTTCTTTTGGTAAACGTGGTCGAGAATGGAAGTAAAGACCAACCTGGATGGCATGCAGCAACAGTCATGGCAGTTATTCAGCTCTGTATAAAGGAAGAATATCCGGCCAAAGGGGTTACTAAATGATACATGATTTGCTCCACCCTTCCATCCAAAGCACTACCTGCTATTTTACTCCTACTAAATATTACTAGCCTCCTAATTCCATGAGCGAATTTGGAAACTCCGGATGTCGACATATGTTTTCGCTGCTGGTTTTGGGAAATTTACAGTCTTGATCGAATCTTTTGTAATTGAGAAAAATAAAGTTGCGATGGTAATTGGTCCCTAGAACAGAACCGTCGCCCAAGACACAATGGAACGGAGCACTGTTCAATCCTTCATTCTTGTTCTAATGTCCAAAAGGGCAGGGAGGGCACGTATGTAACTTGAGAACTGACTAAGGCCACAGACTAGAAGTATGGTTAGAGATCGTTTTTCGAAGAGATGGCCAAGTGGTTGATGGCTCCGGTCTTGAAAACCGGTATAGTTTGTAACAGAAAACGATCGAGGGTTATCGTGTTTAATAAATAACTCCGAGTTGAGTATGTCATGGACTCTACTATCTTTTTTCGGACAAAAAACTAAGTAAATGCCATCGAGTTAGCTCATCTTTGAGCTCCATTTTTCATCATAAGATGCAAATAGAGTCGACGGTAGCGAGGGAGGCAAAGATTGAGATTGAGCAGGTCAAGATAAGTTGAGGGAGACAGGGCAGAAGTTATTCTTAAAAATTGTCTTTAGCGGTCGCAAATCGACGAGATGACCACCATCGTACCTCTTAGGTCCGGCAATCCATCGAGATGATCAAATCTAGGACTGGTTCCATCCATTGGCAGCATGCCATTGCGTATCTCGAACCATCGAGCAATCTTTCGGGCAGAATTACATAGACCTTGATGTTGCTGTGGCATTGTCTAACCTATCGATCCTCATTCGACAATGGTGCGGCACCACACACACACGTCTACCAGATCCCACCAATGTCCATCTCTCACGGCAATGGCATAAGCAAGCAGAAGACGCACAAAACAATTCGGGCGAAAAAGTTAATAATGCTCCGGTGGTCAGGCAGTTCAGTCCGGGTATAATTTGCAAGTGTTACGACGACGGGACCAGGACCTCCTAAACCACGAGAAACATCTTCATCACTTAGTGAGAGACAAGACGAGCACATACAAATCTGCTGTAAGATAAGCACACTAACGAACACCAACCTAAAAATATAAACATTCTTTGTGGATAATAAGCCAGTTTCAGGTCCACAAATAACCCTCCACATCTCCTGTTTGCTCGTTGGAAGCAAGTTAATCAATTTTAGGATGAGAAGATCAAATATATTTGCTGACGAGAAATGAATATTTCATTCTTTTGAGTTTCTTTTGTGCATTTGTGTCAGTTTGTGCAAGTTTCGAAGGGAGGGAGGAGATTGAACTGAAGCATGCCTTAGATGATCAATCTAGCATTCACAAGAAAGTACCTCAAGTTAATGCAATCAATTCAACTTGATCTACAAGGATGCTATCGTCCCAGCAACTCCTAATTCAGTCACAAAAAGTATTCCAACCAAACCAATAGGGCTAAAGAAGAAAAGCCATTCGAACACGAAGAAAAACAGGCCCTAGTCATCTAGCTAATAAGTAAAAAGAACCGATCTCCCAACACAAAAATCATTAACTGTGAAGGGATAGACACACTGACCCAAGTATGCACAGCTTGACAATTTTTTCTACTCTTGGACAAAGTAACTGGCAGCTTTCGATCCATAAGCAGATACTTGTACTGCGAAACATTCCAACGTCGATCCAACCAGAATTCATTCAACATGAATTTAAAGCATCATCAACTCTAGCAACACCTTAACTTCAGCCTCCAAAAAGGGAGAAAAACCCGCGCTTCTTCGGCTCCTCCTCCACCATCACAGCCTTCATACTGTCCTGCTCGACAAGTCTCCAAGCAGCCTGCTCGAAAGCCAAACCTGCCAATGTCGGCGGCTTGTTCAAAACAAGAGGGTACCCTCGATTGGTACTCCTGATCACTTCAGAATCCTCCGGTATCACCCCCAACAAAGCCAATCCCAGCATCTCCTGAACATCGAGAACCGACATCATATCCTCTCCCTTAATCATGTCAGTCCTGACCCTGTTCACAATCATTTTTATATCCCTGATCCCATCACACTCCAACAACCCAGTGACCCTATCCGCATCTCTCAAGCTCGTTATGTCGGGAGTTGTCACCAGCACGGCCTCGTTGGCCGGGGTTATCGCAGTGATAAATCCGGCATCAATGCCAGCAGGACAATCAATGAGTATAAAATCAGGAGACCCTTCTTGCCTAGATTTCAATGCATCAACGAGCCAGACTAATGCTTTCCCACCGAACCCAATCGGCAACTTCGACCTCGGCTTCGAAATACATAGCAATTCGAAATTAGACCAGCGCTTATCCCTAACCAGAGCCTGATCAAGCCTACAGTCACCATTAAGTACCTCGACCACAGTGTAATTGACGCGGTTCTCGAGCCCGAGGAGGAGGTCGAGGTTGCGGAGGCCGACATCAGCATCAATGGCGACTACAGAGAAGCCGAGGCGGGCGAGGGAGAGGCCGACGTTGGCGGTGGTGGTGGTCTTGCCGACGCCGCCCTTGCCGGAGGTGATGACGACGACACGAGGGGTTTCGCCGGCCAATTGGGGCTTCCGGTTCCACTGGAGGACGGATTGGATCGGCGGGGAGTGTTTGGGCCGGAGGGGTTTAAGGGTTTTGATGGGATTGAAGAAAGAGAAGAGCTTTGAGGTCGAGGAGAGATTGGGCGTGGTGGCGGAGGAGAGTTGGAGAGAAAGCATTGCTTGGTAGTGAGTGAGAGCGAGAGAGGTTCAAGGCGGAGCAGAGCTGAGCAGCGAGTGAACGAGCGAGAAATGGAAGTGGCGCGAGGCTGAGTGAGCGACCCAGTGTGGACGGAGCGAGTGTGTATGTTCAGCGGGCAGCGATATATTTTTTTGGAAAAATTTCAAATAAGGACTTTAAATGCCATTATTTTCTTAAACAAGGGCATGAAATAGATTTTATTTCAAATAAAGGTTTAAAGTATCATCATTGTCTCAAATAAGGAGCCTAAAATGGCTATGGTTATTTCAAATAAGGGTTTGACCTTGCCGGCCGGCTAAATATTCCTGCTGATTAAGGGTATTTTTGTCAAAATACAATTTTAATCTAATTTTTTGTTAAATTAAATGAATAAATAAAGAAAAAAAAGTTTTAAAAAAACAAACAAAGAAACACAGTCAGAGGTCGGAGCCGGGAGAGGGCCTGGGGATGGACGGTGATTTCTCAGGAGCTTCGACGTCCGGAGGAGGGGAAGCCGGTGGGGGGGCGTCGCCTCGAAGCTCGAGCGCAGGGGTCGGCCAAATCTGAGGCGGATCTGCTGAGAGTGCGAGATAGAGGAGGAGGAGGGCGAGCAGACGGAGCTTTGCCATGGGGGGGGGGGGTGCAGCGAAGCAGAAAGGTTCGCGAGCTAAACAATGAGCAAAGCGGTGGGATCTTCGCAGTGGGGAGATGAAATGCGATGACGCAGAGCTCGAAGAATTCAATTTGAGGAATAGAGAATGCAAATCTGACGAAGCGGAAGCGAAGCGATAGAGGGCCCGAGGCCCTCTCCCGGCTTTGGCGAGGGGTCACCGGCCCTCACCTCTGGTCGGCGGGAGGTCAGCCCTCCCACCTATGTTTCTTTCTTTCCTTTTTTTACTTTTTATTTTTTGAAAATTTCTTAAAAAATAGAAAAATAAAAAAAATAAAGAAAAAAATAAAATAGTAAATGTCCAAAATGCCTCAACTGAAGTGAGTCAACCCTTGTTTTAGATTAATATAGCTACTTCAGGTCTTTATTTGAAACAATGTCCACTTCAGGCGCTTCTTTGAGGCAATGAAGCATTTCAGGTCTTTATTTGAAATAAAATTCACTTTATGTCCTTATTTGGAATTTTCTCTATATTGTTTTTTCCTCTGTTGGATGAAGAATTTGTAATTTCCCTTTTTTTTTTAAGTGAAAAACGATACCGTGAAAAAGGGGAAATTTCAAAATAATGACTTGAAGAGCGTTTTTTTGAAAAGAAAGCCCAAAGCAACTCTTGTTCAAATAAAGGATTGGAGTAATCAAGTTAATCCTAAATAACAATTCGAATTTGTCAATCGGTCAAATCTTCGCTGACTGGCTTGTTGCGTGATTATCCCTCTTGTCAAAGCAGGGCACTTTTGTCAAAAAAATTATGGGTGGAAATGTTTTGTACCCAATTTTTTTTTTATCTGTCTTATCTAAAACTCTCTCTCATTAACTTTTGTTCTGCCTTTTTGCAGAGCGCATGAGTTGAATCCCACATCTATTATACTAGCATCCCCACTCACATCCCGCATGGCGTTGGTGACCTAGTTGACTCTGATAGAGCAGATACTGGGCGCACATGACAACACTTCTAGAGTAGAAATTCGTTTGGTTACGCAACTTTATTTTTCTACTTCTGAAGCATTTTTTATTTTGTTGCTCAAGAAGTAGTTTTGGAGCTACTTGAAAAAGTAAAAAAAAAAAAATTACTTCTCTCTAAAAAGTAGAAAAATTAACTTTTGCTCAGAAATATATATAAAAAAATTAACTTCTAATCATAAATTGATTCCTAAAGTAAGAGTGTTCCCATTCGCGCCCTAGCTTCCATAATTGACTTGAGGTAGTGACAGCCTCCTGTTTTTTATCCGGATGAACGAATGTTCTAGCAAAGGATGGGACTTGAGAGGGGCGAGGAGCGATCTGGTGTCAGGCAATGGACTTAAGGTAGCAGGAGAGGGAGGACACCTAAATCAATAAATTTAATTTGGGCCTTTTCGATTTTTAGGGTTTTGGCCATCTATAATTGGTAAGCACGAACCCTGAATTCAATTTGGATAAAATCAGAAACTTTTCGGCGAAATTGCCCATGTTCTAGTCGCCGGAAAAAGTCGACCAGCGAAAATCTGGCCAGCTAGCGATTATGTGCCTTTATTGGAGACTAAATTGGTTATTTGGAACCCTTATTCGTAATTTTTTTCAAAAGAAAATGACATTAGAACCGTTCCGTTTGGTTGAACGAAGAATAAGTTATTTTTCGCCATTTTACCGGATCAGTTTACCATGAAAATTCTTAGTTGCTTCTAAATTAAGTTGTTCATTGAGATTCTAATAATAATGCTGTACTACATTTCACGTGCAAAAGGTATATCTAAACACGATGGAAATGAGAATAATTATGTAAAGTTAAACAAGCCCCTGGAACAAAACAAAAAAAAATAGTAATATTTATATACTCCGTTTTGTTTAGCAAAAAATAAATAATTTGAAAATATTTTCTTAAAATTAATCTCTTGTATCTTTTGAATAACTAGCCAATGAAAAATGTTTTCATCATCGACAACAATTTGTATCTAAATATTTTCACGGATGATGAAAATATTTTTTGTTCATTCATTTTTGTATCTGATGTAAACGATCAATTTTAAGGAAATATTTTTCAAGTCATTCATTTTTTTCGAAATAAAAAAAGCCATTATAACTTGCATGAAATCGTTTTAACTTGAGTTGCGTGAGAACACGGTCTTTCGATTTGTTTGAAACACGTGATTGTGTTTCATTCACCTCCACCGAAAATATGTACGATGCGTTATTACGAATTTAAGTTAATTTTTGTCATTATCCTTTAAGGATAGCGCGATCGAAATGGCAATGTCGCGCATCAGTGATTTGATAGATCTCATGCTCATTTAGATTTTAAGAGCAATGAACATAATGAGCATGATTGGTATCCACAAGCAAAAAGATTTGGACCATCTACTCGCGAAAACAAACAGGGTTACAAAATGTCATTTAAGCATTACAACAGTAATTTTTTTTTGTAAAGGGATATGTTTACTGGAAGTCCTAAAATTTGTCGGTGCAATTAAATCTTAAAACTTGCAACAAGTGCAATCGAGTCCTAACATTTATCAAATTAGTGCAATCGAGTCGTTCCGTTAAATCTGTCTAATTTGATTAACGAAAAATGCTGACGTGGCTTTTTTAAATATTTTTTCTTTCCTACGAGGCGATGATGTGGACCAAAACGACGTAGTTTTGGTCCAAATCTGATTTTTAATGTATTTTTCATTTAAATTGATTAAAAAGTAAGGTATTTTTTTTATAAAAAAAAAAGAACCCAAAAGTTCAGAACCAGCGAGGAGGGCTGCCGTCGCCGCCCCACCATCGCCGGCCGTCGGGCGACCCCCGCAGATCGCAGGCGAGGGTCCTCAGCACCATCACGCCTATTCATTCTTTAAAAGCTCCAATGATGATGATCAAGCTTCCTTCGTCAAGGCCCGATGGAATCTTCTTCACACCCAACCCACCCCCCCACAACACGCTTCAACTTTGTGCGACGAGAGAAGAGTTTGAAAAACCCACAAAATCCGACCCTTTACTACCAGAATCAAGAATCCCGACCGACCCTGTTCGAATCGCACTATGTCTAGATTTTGTTCCTTCTTTTGCTCTGAAATCCTTGTGCACCACCCACTTCATATGGCGTCACGCATAGTCCGACGCCTCCCTTCAAACCCCCGCCGCTTCCGTTGCCGATCTCTGAACTCGACCCCTTCTTCCTCTGCCTATCCCGCCAGTGGTGGCCCTCGCCTGCTGGGGCCGGGCGACCCCCGCCGACCCTTTCCCACCGTCGTTGGCCCTTCCCCGTGGTGGTGGGGCGGCGTCTGCGAGGGCTTCAAAGCCCTCAGTTCTGAACTTCTGGATTTTTTTTTTTTTCACCTTTCTTTTTGATTAATTTAAATTAAAAATATATTAAACATTAGATTTAGAACAAAACCATCACGTCATCGCCATGTTGAACCACGTTGAAGAGTGAAAATATTTAAAAAAGTCACCTCAGTATTCTTTATTAGTAAAGCGGATGGAGTTAACGAAAAGATTCAATTGCATTAATTTAATAAATTTAAAGATTTAATTATACTTTTTATAAATTTTAAGTATCAATTACATTCGTGATGAATTTTAGGGTTCTACTGAACTTATCCCTTTTGTAAAAAGGATGATGGTGCCCTACGTAATTACGTATGCGTATTCTCTTATCTTGATAGAATGCTGAAGTAGGAGGAATGTGCCACGTGTCAGAGCACCAAGGCTGACACGCCATTAACCCCGTCTCCCAGGGAGGATTGTCCGGGGTGTCTATAAGCTCAGTGAATCTTATCCGTTGAATCACATGGGCTTCTTTTGGGGCCCACGTCATCTGACGGGTGAAATGCACAGGGCTCATGTGTACCCATGTCCACCAAAGTGTTGCTAATCTTAGAAGGAAAAGTCAGACTACCTAGACTCATTTACCCTTTCCCACATCACAATCACGCCCGGGGGCAAAAAGAAGACACGTGTCCCCTCGGGATTCGTGGTTGACACGACTATTCTTCCGTTCTCGTCACCGCCCTCCTGTGATCAGTTACTTTATCGCTTTTGCTTCCTCTTCCTCCTTCATATATTATTTTTCACCTCTCTCTCTCTCGATCTCAACTCCACTCGAACAAAGCCTGATTTGCTTTGCTTTACGCCACGGAGATTGCCTGAGATTACTATTCGCCTCCTACCACATCATCAGGTGCGGTCTCTTCTTCCTTTTCACCTTCCTTTCTCCTGCTCGGATTTCAGGAATTGTTCTTTGTTGATCTTGCTTTTTGGGATTTTGGGTCAATTCACCTGTCTATTGCGTTTCAGTCTCGTGGTTCGGGGAATTTTGGATCTGACTTTAATTTCGCTTCGAAATCGTTTCTTTTGCTCCTGTCTAAGTCCAGTGGAGTTTTGCTCTCGTAGGTGAATGTGCCTGCTCGGAAATGAAGTTCAATTTAGGGTTCTGATGTATTATCCGAGTTAGATCTGTATTTTACCGTTCAGATTCCTAGTGTATGTAATAGCTTCCGATGGAATTGAGCGCAGGCTTGAAACTGGATAATTGAGAATCGACCAATTGAATTTGATATGTTAATATACCGAGATTTCATGAGGACGACACTCTCAATTCAAGATCCTTCCGTGGAAAGGTGTCACTTTTGGTTAAATTCCTAAATTAATTCCGTGTGCAATTGCATTCCTCTTAAGCCTTGCTGCACGCTATAAAAATTGTGGATTGAAACCATTAGCTGTTTTCCCAAGTATTAAGATTCAAGTGAGACATTAAAACACACGTAAAGTTTTTGGCTGTGAAGGATCCGTGTCCTGAGGATCTTACAGTGCAGGATGCTCTGCTTTTAGTGTTGTAAGCTGGAATTCTCTCTCTCCCCATTAATTGTTTTGTCCCCCCTTCTTCCTCTCATCTAAATTCCACCTTGTATTCGCTGGCGGATAGAGATGCATCAAGTTTTTCAGAAGCATTCCGGTAAATCTATAGCCAATATCGTGCTTTTATTTTTCAAAATGCTTTTCTTTTATAGGATTGAACAGTTTGTACTTTCTCTTGTTGGGTCTCGACATAACTAAAAAATCTGTCTTGGAAGTTGCCATTAAAGCAGGCTCATTCTGGTACTGTGCATTATTACCATAATGTGCTTCCTTCATGTGTGCCGAGCCATATTGTTTGATGGTTGGCTAACTTTGTTTCTTTTCCTTATTGCCTTATTCAGGCCAATGTGAGCTTTCAAATCTGGACAGTAAGAGTCGCTTCAGCTGTTCAGTTCATTGGTCTTTACCTATAGTGCACAATGGAAAAATGCAAGGGTTGTGGAAAATTAGGAAGAATGATGCCAAGGGATGGGAACTCGAGTGCTTACCTTTTTGCTCTTCTGCTCTCTCCTGTTGTTTCCGTTTGGGAATGTGTCATCCGCAAGATGAGGTATTCCTACAGACCTGAGTGGGTGTAGTTTCTGTACATTTGGGCGTTACATTAGGCTTACTAAACAGTAATTTAGGGTTTACATACTTCAGCAAAAGGAAAACTTGTCTTAAAGAATAACAGTTAATTGGATATGTTTTAGAGGAATCTCCATTTGAATAGCAGTTATAAACACTAAACTTACTAGAGTCTGGTAGTTATCATGGATAACTCGGCACAAAACAAAGGGCAACCTGTTGTGAGGAAAGTAAAAAAGAAGCAGGGAAAGGATGAGCTGGATCGACTCAAACAGGCTGAGAAGAAGAAGAGACGCCTGGAGAAAGCCCTCGCTACATCTGCAGCTATTCGTGCTGAGCTAGAAAAGAAGAAACTGAAGAAACAAGAGGAACAGCAAAAGCTTGATGAAGAGGGTGCCGCAATTGCCGAGGCTGTTGCCTTGCAAGTTCTACTTGGTGAAGACTCAGATGATGCATGTAAGATCGTCTTAAATGAAGAAAATGAGGGTTTTAATCCTTGGGACTCCAATGGCCATTTTAACTTCTTTATGGATGGAAGGAGCGCTGATGTGCCTTATCACCATAGCCTGAACTACGCGCTCGACCCGGTTGGGTGGATCTCACATTCTCAAGATTCTAGAGTTGAGTGGGGTGGTTTTGGAGGTGGTGACTGGGGATGTTCCGATGGAACCTATGGACGTGATCTACATGGTGAATTCATCAAGAATGGAGGTTGGGCTTCTACAGATCTTTCGCCTGGCCTAATTGCAGCACAAGCTGTTTCGTCTCTGCGGATAAGAGAAGATGGGGATGTGAACACCATTCTTCTGAATGGGATGCTCAGAGGTTAGGCCATTGTCCGAGACATCATCGCAGTCTGAAAGGGGTGCTTTACTATGGTTTTTGATGATGTTTTTCTTGTGTATATATCCGTCAAAGTCGCTGCATTTGCTACCTATCAGAAAAAAAAAAAAGGTAGTGTTACCAGGGTTCTTAAGCTATTTTTAAGCCTTTATTTGAATTATGAGTTTGACAATCAGAGACATGTAGACTCCAGTGGTGTAATTTTCTTCGATGGAGAAAATTATCAGCTGTTCCTCCTGGTTTCGGAATGTTTGATTTTCTGTAACTTGATGTGCTGTGCGAGATTCCGGTGCCACCCTTTCTCTAGTGTAATAGGGTGACTCTCTGTCTCTGCTCAATGGACCATAAAAAAAGTTGTTTTTGAGGCGTGGTTTGTTTTGCAAAAAATGGATAATGTGATTTTTTTTTAAAAGACAATCTCTTATATATTATAGAGATAAATGAACAAATTTTTTTTTGTTTCGTTCACGATAATGTTTAGACATAAATTATTATTGACCACGAAAGGGTAGATGATACAAATGGTTTCTGAACTTTGGTCAAATATTTAATGTGGTCTCTAAACTTTAAATTTGTTTGATGTGGTTCTTGAATTTTATCCAAATGTATAATGTCCTTTTTAAACTTTTGATTTGTTCAATATGGTTCTTGGATTTTTGGTACATCGTTCAATTTAATCTCTAGACCGTATGAAAATGTTCAATTTTGTCTGTCTATAAATTCAAGTTCAACGATAACGTTGAAGATTTTCATAGACTAAATTAAGTTCATGGACCACATTGAATATAAAATTTCAGGGACGACATTGTATATTGGGTCAAAATTTAGGGACTATTTGTGTTATTATCTCATAATAAAAATATTTTTTATTGGCTAATTATTAAAGCGGCGCAAGTTATAATAATCGTTAGGAAAATATATTTTAAATAATTTATTTTTTGCAAAACAAATAGAGTATCTCGGGTTGTGGTAATTCAGACCATATTTGCATTTACAATGCATTAATAGTAGATAATATGAGAAAGACCGTTTTGAAGATGAGAAAGTTTTTGTTTTTTTGTTTAATAAGTGTCCTCTAGTCACTCAATAATTAATATCACAATAAAATTTCCTTTTGTTGTTTTCCACCACACGAAACATACAAGTTAAGTCGTCTCTCTTTCTCTATCGCGCACTCTCGCACGCACCACAAAAAAGTTATATTCCAGCTTTGCGAGAATGAAGTTTAGTTCCCGGAAAAAATGATGTAATGTATAGTTGATACATGAAGAAGTGAGCGAAGAGCCGACCCCGACTATCTACGTAATTTGAAATTCAAAAGGATAAAGTATCAAGTATCAAGCTACCCCATCGTCACTCAAAATTCAATTTTAGATATGATATGTATTAAGCTACCTACGTAAAATAATATTGACACGGCTTGAATTTTTTTTTTTTTTTTTGGGTCGGGAAATGCAAATAATATTCACTTAAAAGAGTTTAGTGAAATACAAGTCCCTAGCTTCAGAGCAAATTAAATCAAAAAGAGCTAGCGGGGGATACAAGAACCAATTGCTAGAGAACATCCCGGAGCCTCAGCAACCCAATTGGCCGCAGAGTTCGTTTCCCTATTGCAATGGGACTAGGGCCATGGCTTCCACATGCTCGGCCGAGGTCGCTGTCACCGATTTGGCCAATCCATCTACTAATCGGCCACCCGGAGTCGCGGCAGACGCACGCCAAAGCTCCCATCGACTAGCTCTCGCGGCAGAAGCACGTCACGGCTCCCATCGCGACCGACACGACTTGAATTTAAAGAAAATTAATTTAGAGACAAATCAAATTCAGTGAGGAAAAAAAAAAATGCATTTGATCCATCTCCTTTGGAAGCTTTTGCTCCTTGCGGGAGAAAACGATTAGATTCCACTCATGGAGTAAAAAAAATAAAAGAAGATAGCCAGTCTGGCCAATGACCTCACGTGTCCCGACAAAACATAAATAACAAAAGCCAGACATTAAAATATTACGGACAATGCCACAGCAGGCCAACGGATTTTGATCAAGAATCTGCAGTTCATTTGATGAGCTCCTCTGAGGCAGTCAAACATCGCGCCTCATCCACCATCGATGGCCTCCTCCGCCACGGCGGTGGCACTCGCGACGCCTTTCTCTCTGTCTCCGCCGCAGCCACGACGCTTCCCTCACTGCCCGGTGGTCCTATCGCCCTCCGGTGCGCGCTCCACTTTCGTTGCTCACGGCCAGGCGTGCGCATCCCCATTTAGCTCCGTCGTTTCACCTCCAACAATGCCGAACACATCGCTCCTAAGCTTGAATGGGGCGTGGAAGGTTAGGTCGCTGATTAAGCAGCCTCTTATCTCCGCCGATGATCAGTGGGGCATGTGGACCGCTCTCTTCGCCACCGGCGCTTTTGGTCTCTGGTAGTGGTATCTCTCCTTGCTCTTTCATGGATTGCACCGTTCGCAGTCAGATTTTAGCTACTCAGCACAGAGTATGTTGGCTAAATAAGTACTTCAAAGAAAAAAAAGGACGGGACGAACAAGCGATTTTGATAGTTTGTGGTAGTTTTTGGCAATGCAAGAGAGAGACGGAGTGATTTAGTTCGTTAACTTGATGCAAGGTCTGAGAAGACCAATATTGGGAGTATGGTGAGTGCTGCATTGGTCAGCACTTTGATTGGGCTCGCGGCGAGCAATGTCGGGATCATTCCTTGTGAAGCGCCTGCTTACTCGACAGTGTTGGAATTCCTGCTGCCATTAACTATTCCATTGTTATTGTTCCGAGCGGACTTGCGCCGTGTATTTCGATCCACCGGGAAGTTGCTCTTGGCTTTCTTGCTCGGCTCAGGTAATTGCAGTAGCTTTAGGAAGGAGGCATATGATGAAACTCACTCCAAGATGGATTGCCACATCATGGATAGAATAAGAAATCCTTGCAATCAATCGTTGCAAAGGCCTCCCTAATTCTTTTTTATTTATTTATATGTTCTCGTGGCTGTAATCTCTTACCAATCATTGATCCTTTCTTTCCCTGCAATGACATTTATTCAGCACTCGATACCATTCAATAGTTTGTTGGAGCTATCTCTTCTTCAAGTTCATATAGTAAAGCAATTTTATTTATGCCAGAATAACATTATCTGACCGTAGCCATCTCATTCTCAATTATCCACTGTAGATTTATGACTCTGCATTACTCTTTGCGATATTATAAAATGATCTTTTGCTTGGACTTTTTTGGAGTAATGCTTTCTTTTTTCCAATTATCACAGTTGCCACTGTAGTCGGTACTGTTGTGGCATTTCTGCTAGTGCCAATGAGATCGCTTGGTCAAGATAGTTGGAAGATTGCTGCTGCTCTTATGGGAAGCTATATTGGCGGATGTCAGTCCTAAGCAAATGCTGTTGCAGATCTTTATATATAACTAAACTCTCCGAAGAACGGATCTTTCTCTTTACTATACATTCAGTTTGGCAGCTTTTGACTGTGTTATCTTATATATTAGCTCGATGACATCCCATCTATGTGATTCCTTGTTCATTTTCTGGTCTTGTCGCATTTATGGCTCATGACCCTAAAAAAGTGTATAAAAAAATTATTTCTTGTTGTTATCTCGCTTGATCGTTTCCATAGTCGGGTCTCCTGTTATTTTAGATTTTCTAGTTATATTGCATTGTCTTCTTTATAAACAAATTTTCATAAGAGTCGCCTGATATGATGTGCAAATATATATATGTTTACCGGTTCACAACATGGTGTGATGGAGCTAATGCCTGACATGACATATTTTATCCAGTTTGATTATCCACTTTCATGTTTATGCTTTTGTGTATTTGAGTTCCCTTTTCAAGGCGAAGATATGCCTGAGCTATTATGTGGTTTCCTAATTCTAGAACTACATTCACTTCTTGATAATTTAATCAAACATGTCCATTTCTTTCATGAAGTTGATGTCATGACTGACAGATATTTTCTCTTCCCTTATATTGGGCCCTTGATGACTCCTGTAGCTGTTAATTATGTCGCAATCTCCGAGGCTCTTTCAATTTCTCCATCAGTAGTGGCTGCTGGGGTTGCTGCAGACAATGTCATATGTGCTGTATACTTCATGATATTGTTTGCCTTCGCCTCCAAAGTACCTCCTGAGACTTCAAAATCCCCCAGTGGTAATGCATTATGTAGCCTTCTCTACTGTCTAGTCTTTATTATCTCTTAGAAATTTTAGGCAGTAACATGTCTGTATCTAGTATACCCTTTTTTGAACGCATACAACTCCTTGAATCACATACTTCTCAGACAATAGTGCTCATGAGTATCACATTGGAGCACAAGCTGATTGATCTTCAATTTCTGGAAATTCTATTTGCAGATGTTTCAGTGTCTCTGGAGTTGGATTCTGGAGGCAAGATGCCTCTTCTACAAACTGCTACAGCCGTGGCTACAGCATTTGCCATCTGTAAAATTGGAACTTATATAGCAAAGTTAACTGGAATTCGAGGCGGAGGTCTGCCAATTATAACCGCTCTAGTTGTCATTTTAGCAACTACTTTTCCTGCCCAATTTGGTTCCCTTGCACATTCTGGTGATGCTATTTCGCTGGTTCTGATGCAGGTAACGGACTAAACAGGGTTATCTTTAGCTAAAACTAGTACTATGCATCATATTAGTGCAATTATAGATTTGTTGGTGTTCTGCATCCTTAAGTTCCATCATAAGCACAGGAAAACCTGCAAGGCTTGATATGACAGCATCTACCCTGTTGTTTGATGAAACAATCTAGTCAGCCCTATTTAAAACCAGTTTCGAACCCAGGTTTTTGTCGGTCTATATTCTTGAGAATAAAAACTAATGTCCGCAGGGATTCTTTTGATGAGGAAGTTCCCCCAGCATAAGCTTTTGCATCAAAATATCTAAGCTTGGTGTGGATTAGAGGATTTGACATCCTAAAATGCAGTATCTGGGTTGGGTACTCTCATTTATCATCACTTACCCTGGATAGCTTTGTGAAATTTTCTTTGGTCTCAAGCTTCTTTGTTGGATGCTGCTTTAAATGGAATTGGATAATTCTTTCTGCAGGTTTTTTTTGCTGTGGTGGGGGCTAGTGGTAGCATCTCGAATGTCATCAACACAGCTCCTAGCATCTTCATGTTCGCTCTAGTTCAAGTGAGCATCCATCTAGCTTTGATCCTAGGATTTGGAAAGCTGTTTCGCTTTGATCTGAAGCTTTTAACTTTGGCATCCAATGCCAATATTGGAGGCCCTACGACAGCCTGCGGGATGGCCACTGCCAAAGGATGGGATTCTTTGGTTGTTCCCGGAATTCTTGCCGGCATTTTTGGAGTCTCAATAGCAACTTTTCTAGGCATATCTTTTGGACTGACTGTTCTAAGATACATGTAGAAGAACCTGCAGCACCTTATTTGCCAATCTTGCTGTGATTTACTTATCTTTAACTCTACTTAAAGAAAAAAGAGTTTAGTGAACACAGTTAGTCTTGAGATATCTTTCTGCTTCTATCCTCCTGCCCCCCCTGCATCATTTGTCACTGTGCTTGCATGCGCACGCGGGCATGTTTTGTGGCAGTACATAAATGTGGGATATAAGTTTCAAGATCAGCATTACATATTGCTCCACACAACATGGCTGCACTGATTCAGATTTCAGAAGAAACAATCCCAGAGAATGTAAATTGACTTTTTCGATCTCATCTCATTAGAAAATGCCTAACAGTTGACTAAGAGGTTGGTATATTCCTAAGCTCGCTTCCAAGTTGCCATCTAGCGTGTGTGGTACCAGTACGATATCATCATGGTTCGAAATGCGAAGTCAACTGTACTTGAAGTGCCTCAATGAAGGTCCACTGTACTGTCAATGAATCAAATATGTGCACTGTGCATCAATGATTAGATAATCAAGCACGACTGTACTGTCAAGGAATCAAATATGTGCACTGTGCATCAATGATTAGATAATCAAGCACGACTGTACTGTCAATGAATCAAATATGTGCACTGTGCATCAATGATTAGATAATCAAGCACAACCAAAAGAAGAAGCGATAAAATAGTCTTAAGCCAACAGTAGCTCGACATTTTCAAAATATCTCTAGATATGTGTAATCACTTCATAGATAAATTTTCTCTGCATAAATATTGTCCTTCTCATATCGATCTGTTTAAACTATGATATGGATAGTGAAAGTTCTTCTTGCAAACCCCCGTACCTATTGTCGAGTTCCTTCACATTCCTTATTAGCAAAGAGTTCAGTAGTTGAGTCATAAATGAAGTATCATATCTTGTTGCTGTTACCAAGTTCAGAGGAGTTTAACCATTCAACGAATATCCTAATCAACTGACGAATGTTTAAGGGTTATTCCGTCGTGACGCCAGACTACATCCAAGAGCAGCAAGTTGGAACAAAGTAGAAAACTCATGATTGAGTCTGGGGAAAGAACTGCATGGATCATGCTGGCTGCCAACAAAAACTTACAAAGACAAATGGACTCCCAATCTGCAGATGAAGCTCGATTCTACTTACTTTGAAGGGCAGGGTAAGGTCTCTGGCTTTTCTTTCTTCTCATGTTTTCCGCTTCCGATTCACCCGCCCATGCTTTTAGCACAACCAGTATATACATATGTCAATACATATACATATGAAACATGACAAGATTTTCTTGTACTTATTATTTGGATAACTAACTTTTTTGTGCACTCTGTAGTGTTTTTTTTTCCTGATGTTCTGTCTCTTTTTCTCATTTGATTGCATTGCAACTTCTGTTCAGGCATAAATCTTCTGCTCCTAACGTTCCCTATAACGTTCATCGTTGCTTTTGGCTGTGTCTACCTCCATTTACAGAAGAAATCCGATGAACCTTACACTAAAAGGTTACAACAATTTCTATTATATTCACATGCCATCTTATATCATTATTCACATACGTCAGAGTTTAAGAACATTGGCTGTATGATAAAGTTACCTCGATATGGTTTTGCAGTGCCAGCAAAACTGGACGTTGGGCCTTCTTGCGACAACCAGTTCTGGTCATGCCTACCTACTCTGAGGATTGTCACGCTGACAGAGCTCGCTTTTGTAGCCATGTTCACCGCTCTCTTGATTTTGTCTCTTGCCAATTACATATATATGTCAGTTACAGTGGCCACCTTCTAATGGATAAAGGGGTGGAAGTGTAAGCAGCTAAGCACAATTCATTCGGCTTTGTTTCCGCTAAGGGCCTAATCCTAACATTACACCAAAAGCACACACTGTGTTGGTGTTTTGTCAAAGTTCAAAAGCAAATGCTAATGAGAACTCATCAATTAGCTTCCGTTGATCGGTCTCCCGGCGTCTTTGCAGGTGGCAGGCCAAGTTCAGGAGCGTGTCGCTGAGGCTTGGGTATGTCGGGAACATCTGCTGGGCATCTTTGTTCTTCCCAGTGACAAGAGGGTCATCGATTTTGCCATTGATGGGACTCACATCAGAGTCAAGCATCCAGTATCACATTTGGTTGGGCCACGTCTCCAACCTCCTCTTCCTTCTCCACGCCATTGGCTTCATCATTTACTGGGGCATCACCCATCAGATGTCTCTGGTATACATTTTCAGGCATCCACAACTCTTTTCTTTATTTACTTGGTCATTTTCTGTTTCCAAATATCAGTACTACTTCAATATCTTTCTCTCTTTCTTTCTTCTTTTTTGTTTTGGTTCCAACATATCTGAGAATATTATTGTCCTTGCCAACTTCCATTCAAAAGAAATGGAAGTCTTCATGTCCTCTGGACATGACATCAAGATTTTGCAGTGCCATTTTTCTTTTCTTTTTTTCGTTTTCTTTTTTCCCTCCGCCGGCGTCGGGTGTCGGGCGAGGCATCCTCACCCGTTCCGGCGAGAGCTGCCCTCGCCTGACACCGAGGGAGGTGGAAGCCGGAGGGAAGAAAGGAAAATATTATTAGAAATTGTCCACGTGGACGTCGGCGGTGCCACGTAGAACCGCCAGCGTCCACTCAATGATTTCCGATCAATATGACTAAATTGGCAAAAGGTGAAAATGTTTAGGACTGAATCAACAAACTTAAAAGATTTAGGGCTGAATTGGCAAAAGTGCAAATGGTTTAGAATTTTTTTTATCAATTTCCCCAAAAGATAGAAGGCTGCATGCACACAGGAATTATTGAAACTCAAATTTAATAGTTGACAAAGAGACACAAAAAGAAAGGATTGTCAATTTTGTGGTGGCCATTCTATTTGGTGGGCAAAACTTTTCTTTCTGATAGGGACACCACTTAGCGACGTCGTTAATGCATGGGATGACATTATGTGGTTGCCGTGTCGCCTGCAGAGAGGATGAAAGATCAAATTGGTTTCGTTTGTTCCGTATAAAATGTAATATTTAATGAAAATGTTTTCTCGAAATTTATTTTTCAAAAACTTATAATATTTTTTTACTTTTGGCTGAGATCTAAAAATGAATTGGATAATATTTTCTATCATTTGGTAAGGAAAATGATTTTCCTAAATAAACAGTAAACTATTTCGACGCTAGTGACTTGTGCATAGGTAGTCAAGGAACCCGGCACGGACACCATGGTCTCAAGCTGGACTCTGGCATGAGCATAGGCACTGATCTTGGGTCCACCGGAACTGAGCCCGAGGACTACATGTCCGTGCATGGCTCCTTAGCGCCCCAGCCTAGGTCTACAGAGACCCGAGCCCAGGTCCCCGACACCCAGGCTTGGGTCCCGGTCCCAGCCGGGCCCTGGACGCCGAAGCTTGGGACCGGGACCACGGTTGGTGCATGGGCCAAGGTCAATCGAGTTGTTTTCAAGTCGTTTCAACCATGCATATTGTCTATAGTAAGAATCTTAATATACGCACAAGGTTGCATATATATGACCATGAGGCGGTCGTTTGCAGATGCTAGGATGGAGCAGCACATGGGTATCGAACGCGGTCGGAGAGATCGCCATGGTTTTCGCGGCGGCCATGTGGATTACGAGCTTCCGCCCCCATGGTGGCCTCACCCGCGGCCACAACGACTCACCGACCGATGGGTCGAGAGGCCAGCCTCGCCCAGTGGCCGGCGAATTCCGGTAACTCTCGCTGGCCAGCTCGCCGGCCACAAGCAGAAAACGCAGAAAACAAAGAAGGAAGGGAAAAAAATAAAAGAAAACAAAAAATTAATTAAAAATTTAGAAAATAAAATATTAGTAAAAATTGTTGGAGGTTTTCTTCTACACCCACCAGCTCTACGCACTCTACATCATCTTCTACGTCTTGCACGTCGGCGAAGCCTACTTCTGCATGATTATCCCGGGGATTTTCCTCTTTGTCGTGGATCGGCACTTGAGATTCCTACAGTCACGGCAACGAGTTAGATTACTCGCCGCACGCCTCTTGTCCTCCGGCATGACCGAGCTGAACTTTGCCAAAAGTCCAGGTGTGTGTTGCGATTGATATAATTTGACAGAGCAAGCTTATATATACCTTAGCCGCCTCCCGTTAGTTTAAAATCATATGAGGCACATGACGAGGAGACGTTTCTTGCTAAAAGAATACAAATGATCATTAGGCGAAAGCCCATAAGTATCTCTACCTCCTACCCTTTGGATCGGTTGAGCCACAAAAAGTTATTATATCGGCTTATTCTAATCGACTATGCCACTTACATATCAAGAATCAATATAGTACACTCTTGGTCCCACTCGAAAATAAAAGTTTCGACGTGATATCTACTCTTTGAATTGTGATTGATTCTGTCCATCACGTCATTCACATAATAAATCTATTAAACAGTTTGACATCGAACTAGTAGGGGCTGGATACATAAATTGATTATTGAAAGAACCAGGCCATATGCAATTTGCCATCGAATTTTGGGTTATAAGTCATCTTTTGCATGGTCGTTTACATGCAAAACCACTTTGTTCTATTAATTGCAGAAGTGAAATATAACCCGACGAGCATCATGTTCATAAACATGCCAAGCATCTCCAAGCTGCAATGGCACCCCTTCACGGTCACATCCAGCAGCAACATGGAGCCTGACTGGCTCTCCGCGGCCGTCAAATGTCGGCGAAGCTGGTCTCACCGCCTCTTCCAATCTCTCTTTTCCTCTCCTTCTTCTTCTTCTCTGGACCATATTCAAGTCTCTGTGGAAGGACCCTATGGAGGACCTGCTTCTTCTCAATTCCTTAGGTCAATACCTCCTCTAATTTCTCGACATGTCTTTGATGTAACCGTATATTATATACAATACGTTGATATCGCATCTATCATCGGCCGTGAGAACTGCATTTATCGCCCCCCGAATCAGACATTTAAAGGATAACCAGGTAGGCGGTGTGTTGAGAACTTAAACGGATATGCGGCTTCAATTAGCTTTTTTGGTTCTAGAGACTAGTCTTTCAATTGAACGCAAAGCTCATCTCCAGTACTGACTAGACGAACTTATGCAGGCACGAGACGCTGGTGATGCCGAGCGGAGGAAGCGGCATCACTCCGTTCATCTCCATAATCCGCGAGATCATCCGTCAAGCCAACAAACAACAACCCGACACAGCTGCCTCATCAAAGCTCCCGCACATGCTCCTCATACGCGCCTTCGAGACGTCCGCCGACCTCGCCGTCCTTGACCTCTTGCCTCCCCTCTCTCTCTCTCCCTCCCTCCTCGACTCCACCTCCGGGTCGAGGCCTACGTCCCCCAAGACCACCAGCAGCAGCTCGACCCTGCCCAGAAGCTCATCCAAACCATCTGGTTCAAGCCCGACCCTCTCGACTGCCCCATCACCCCCGCCCTCGGCTCCAACTCCTGGCTCTGGCTCGGCACCACCACCATAGCCTCCTCATTCCCCATGTTCCTTCTCTTGTTGGGGATCGTGACCCGCTACTACATCTACCCGATCGAGCACGGACGCTTTGGGAGATGTTCTTGATGTGCGTTTGCGTGTTCTTGGCCTCGACTGGTGTTTTCTTGTAGCGCAAGAAAGGGGGCGCCGTGGAAGGGAGGCAAGTGAAGAGTGTGGAGGTCCTGACGCCCGCAGCATCACCCGGGTCGTGGTTCAGCAATGTTGAGGAGAGAGAGGTGGAGAGCCTTCCCCATCAGTCGCTGGCTCAAGCTACGAATGGCCTGACCTTAAAAGTAAGCTTATTATTATGTGACATTCCTGACGACTAAAATTTACGCATGCAAGAAAAGTTTTGGAAAATGCTTTTCTGACAGTACTATCAGAGACGGTACAATCTCAATCGTAGATTCACACATTATCACCGCGTGTTTCGTATAAAGCACTCATTGATTAGGATATCGTGTGGTAAAAAATAACTGATATTACTGTCAAACTTATCAGACTAGTAGCCCCCAAAAGTTTTTGCTTAGCTTACAAATTTCCCAATTTAACAACATATGGGTGAAAATGATAGAGAGTCAGAGCATGGCCTTTGAAGCCCGATATCAGGCCTGCATAGGCCTAATGACGAAGCCCAAGAGGCCGAAAAGGGGGTCATATTCAATCCCGATATCAGCCCAAAAGACCCAAATTGTGTCAAATATGCAGCCTTGTCGGGCCTGATCAAGGAACTGATTCTGTTTCTTGGTTTTCCTTGTTGCCCTTTTGAAATTTTGTCTTTGCAGATAGTTACTGTTGGAGTGCAAAGGGCCGGACACAGGGGTCTTTGTCTGCGGGCCGAGAAGAATGAGGCACAAGGTTGCCAAGATATGTGCGTCCGGTTTGGGAGAGAACCTGCGTTTCGAGTCCATCAGCTTCAACTGGTAATGATGGATTAGCTTTAATTAAGCACGGGGACAACGTGTTAATCAAGCATGACTAGGTTGTGTCTATTGGTGTGAGACTGTGGATCAGTTGATTTGTGTGATCCGTGCTTGCGAGTCGGGAATTGCTCGTCACGAATGATGATGTGATTAGCCTTGAAATCAAATCTATTTCCCCTTCTGTCCACTCCAGTCAATCCGTATGGTCATGGAATGAAATCAATGGCATTTGAGACACAAGCAAAGAGATGATTTTTGTTTCATATCTTTTCACACGATCTAGTTCCATGTTATTTTCCATCTTTTCTATCCTTATTGGTGAGATACACGTATCAGTTGTGTTAGAAAAGTCTCACATTGTATAATTGATGTAATATGAAGTAGTTAATATATCCGTAGGTCCGTTCCAAGGTCTACTTAGATTCCACATATATTCTTAATTAAACAATTGTAGTTAATCATCACTTTTAATGACCACCATATGCTGCTACAATTCACTAACCGCAACTTATGTTTAAACACACGATAAATATGAAACATTAATAAATAAAAATCTCAATCATAGATATCGCTAGAAATATAAGCTTAGACTAGTATTCCAGATTACACACTCATCATTGGACACCGTGGAATACCGCAGAATTGTGCAAAAATATAAAGTAAAAAAAAAAACACAAAGACAGGTTTCGGGATCCACTACCTGGGACTTGCTTGTCAAAATCAGTTCCCCAATTTTTGAAACATGGAACCTACGCTGCATACTTTGGAACATGAAACCGGACCGGTTCTACCCTGAAACGATGCCCATCCCAATTATCCATTCACTCATAGACCTTGTTGTACTTCAACAGTAGTTGAAGACGGTTATTGTACCCGCAAAATTAGATGTTAGATGCTTATATAAATTGACTAACTATACCGAATGAGCATACTCTATGCTTTAAAAGGAGACAAATGTTTCATCTATGTTAATATAAGAAGTCATATTCTTGTCTCTATCAAAACGGAGGATAGGAACTTTCCTGTTCAATGGAAATATGGCAAAGATAAGTAATAGTGGTATAATATTGTCATAAATCCAATATTCTGGATAGGAAGTGGTTTAAAAATAAAAAAAAATAAAATTCCCAAAAGAAGCTGTTTCCAAATTGCAAGTCATTTTAACCATGCACACCGTTGATATTGAGAATCTGAATTCAAGCACAAGGTTGCATATAATCATGGGGCAATTGTTGCAGATGCTAGAATGGAGCGGCACACGGGTATCGAACGTGGCCGGAGAGATCGCCATGGTTTTTCGCGGTGGCCGTGTGGATTACGAGCTTCCGCCCCTGTTCGCAGGAAAATGTTGGAAGTTTTCCTCTACACCCGCCAGCTCTACGCACGCTACATCATCTTGCACGTTGGCTGCGCCGACTTCTGCATGATTATTCCAGAAATTTTTTCCTTCATCATCGATCGACGCTTGAGGTACCTACAGTCACGGCAACGAGCTAGATTACTCGCCGCGCGCCTCTTGCCCTCTGGCATGATCAAGCTGAACCTTGCCAAAAGTCCAGGCGCGTGTCGCGATTGAAATAATTTGATGGAGCAAGCTTATAAATAGCTTAGCTTCCATTTACTTTAAAATCATATGAGGGTACATGACGAAGAGACGTTTTTACCTAAATGAATACAAATCACTATTATTAGGGGAAAAGCCCACAAGCATGACTACCTTTGACCCCTTAGGAACTGTTGAGCCACTAAAGTTGTTATATCGGCTTCTTCTAATCGACTATGCCATTTACATATCAAGAAATAGTGAAAGACCCACTCGGTCCCACTTAAAAATAAAAGTTTTCACGTAATACCTGCTTTTTGAACTGTGATTGATTCTGTCCATCGCGTCATTCATAAAATGAATCTATTCAATAATTTTTCATTGAACTAATAGGGTTAGATACATAAATCGATAACACAAACAGAACTTCTCAATTGATGAGCGGGTAGGCATTGTGTTGAGAAAGTAAATGGATTGCGGCTTCCATTAGCATTCTTGTTCTGAAGACTACTCTCTCAATTGTCCGCAAAGCTCATCTCGAGTACTGACTGGGCGAACTTACGTAGGCACGAGACGCTGGCGATCGTGAGCGGAGGAACCGGCATCGGTCCATTCATCTCCATAGCCCGCGAGATCATCCACGCAGCCAACCAACAACAACCCCAAATCTTTAAATTTTGGGAGGGAAAAAATTGTCCAAAGATAACTATTTATTGCATTTTGGCCAATTCAGTCTTAAATCTTTAAATTTTGTCAATTGAGTCCTAAATCTTTTGATAGTTTGCCAATTAAGTCTGTTCGGCCAATGTTAGCCGGAAATCGCAGACGTGGATGCCGGACGTCCTACGTGGCGCGACCGGAGCTAACGTTGACAATTTTTCTAAGTTCTTTAAAAATTCCCAAGTTTTTTTTTTCTTCAGTTTTCTTTCTTCCTTTCTTGTCCTTTTCTCTGCCAAGCTCGGCGAGAGTCATGGCCCTGGCCTATGGTCGACGAGGGGTGGCCGACTCTCACCGGCCTTGACTTGACAAATATATATATATATAATAATTTTGTAAAAAAATTGTAAAAAATTATCTGCGTTAGCGCCGGCCGTCCTACGTGGTACACCCATTCTAGTCAGCAATTATCGGTGAAAATGGCTGGATGGATTTAATTGGCAAAATTTAAAGATTTAGGGCTGAATTGGCCAAAGTGCAATAAGTTTAGGACTTTTTGGACAATTTCCCGGTTGGGGAGAGAATCTGCATTTTGAGTCCCTTAGCTTTAGCCGGTGATGATGGATTAGCTTTAATTAAGCACGGGGACAACGTGTATATCAAGCATAACTAGGTTGTGTTTCCGTGTTGTCATTGCATTGCATTCCTCTGTGTACGTGCATCAGCTGATTTGTGTGACCCGTGATTTACCCTTGAAATCCATGCATTTCCCCCTCAATCGACTCCAATCAATCGATACGATCGCGGAACGAAAGGGTACGAATTGGACAAGGAACTTAAATCGGAGTCATCTTTCGACGGCGGAGCCAATAAATTTACATTACTCACGAAACAACTTAACGGGTCACATCCTGAGACTGCAAGAGATCCGATGCCGGACATTGCAAACGGCCCTTTTTGCCGTGCGAGACCAGCTCGGGTGGAACAAAAGTGTGCGTAGGAGTGATCAATGGAGCAAAGCCTAGAGGAGGGGGACGTAGAATATGCACCTCATTGCAAATGACGAGCCGGGCTGGCCCGGATTCTTTGATGATGACATCTATAATAATAACAATAACGACAACAGTATGTTCTTATGTCTACAAGAGCATCAAGTACGTATTCTTTTGTCACAAATTAAGGTTGAAGTGTCTTAACCAGAAGCTGTTCTTGTCCGATACCATAATGGGCTGATCATTTCGTTTTGATAATATCTTCAATGACCGCCAGAGATTATCATTTAATAAGGAGGGTTCACAAGGAAGGCAATGCTGCGTGATGATTTTGTTACTTCCGTAGCGAAAAAGGTGCTCGCGATTAACGAATATTGCGTTGGAAGGAAGGATGAAGCCATGCCACTGTGTCTCCAAAAGATTACATACTGGTCTCTCTGTCTCACCTTGGAGTCAAACTATCTACCTCCCAAAAGTGCTCTCTAGAATTGACCCTTGTTACGTGATTCGGATTGCGAAGGGATTCGGCACGAGCGCCTCGGTGTGGATGGGACGTTAGTCGGGCGTCCTTTGCCGTTAATTCACCCGTCGCTTTGCGCTTAAGGTAATCACTCATTTGTTCCCAACGAACTTTGCTATATAATGATGCTCCTGGAGGGAATATTAATGGCAAATTGAGAGAGAGAGAGAGACAGAGACAGAGACAGAGACAGAGAGAAACAGAGAGAGACAGAGATGGAAGACGCTTGTTGTGAAGGCATGAAGAGGGTGGTGAGATTAGCCATGAAAGTCCTAATCATGGTCGTCTTTCTTGGGTACGTTTTGATACTGATAATGATGCCCACCAACACTTTTTACTTGCGCTGGATGCCAAACATTCTCAGCAGAACCCATGCCACGTACTTCGGACAACAAGGTACCTCTTCTCATACTTCATCTGTCTTGCAGTAGCAAACTCTAGCTCATTTTGCCCTCTTTACGACATGAATTCTTGCCGTTTCTTGCATTTCTTGTGCAATTTCATTGGTTCAAAGGAGAGAGAGAGAGATAATAGTAAGGATGAAAGAAAACAGAGAAACACAGAGGACTAGCTGAACTTCTCTCAATCCTTTTTTGTTTTTCCTTCAGGAGCAAGTCTTCTGATCTATGCCTTCCCCATTCTGTTCATTGCCACATTGGGTGCTTTTTATTCGCATCTGGGGACGAGAGGCGCAGATCGCAGCAACTCGAGGTGACCTACTCTGTTCCCTTGGAAACATGCCTGCCAGAAATTGTTCTCTTCACAATTCAAGCAAACGCCGATGACATGTTATGTTTTTTGCCCTGTCGACAGAGTGCAGGGGAGGAGTTCCCGCTACGACTCATGGAAGATGCCGGCGTTGGTCAAAGGCCCTCTAGGAACCGTTTCCTGGATAGAGCTCGCCTCCTTGACCATGTTCTTAGCACTACTAGTATGGTCTTTCTCCTCTTACGTGCATGCTATGTTTGCAAATGTCACCCAAGAGGCGATCCGAGTGCGGGAGCGAGTGTGAGTACCGTCAATCTTCAAAATTTTGCACGTTAAAGCGCACGTAAATGCTGTGCAAAGCGTGATCGGAATTTTCCTTTGGCAGGTGGGAAGTTAAGCTGGACAGTGCAGCTCTGTTGCTTGGCCTGGTTGGGAACATCTGCTTAGCCTTCTTGTTCTTCCCAGTCACGAGAGGATCCTCAGTTTTGCACTTCATTGGTGTGACCTCTGAGGCGAGTGTCAAGTACCACATCTGGCTCGGCCACATCACCATGGCTCTCTTCACCGCGCATGGCTTGTGCTATGTCATCTTCTGGGCCGACACTCACCAGATCTCAGAGGTAATTTGCTATACTGAACTACAAGTGACTTCTACTACGGCTTTGCACAAACTTGATAAAGCTTGAAGCATCTTGATCCGGGCTGCAGATGATAAAATGGCAAAAGATTGGAGTTTCCAACGTGGCGGGGGAAATATCGTTACTGGCCGGAGTGGTGATGTGGGGGACGGCGTTCCAGCGCATTAGGAGAAAGATGTTCGAACTCTTCTTCTACACTCACTACCTGTACATCATTTTCGTCCTGTTTTTCGTACTTCATGTCGGGTTTTCCACTGCCTGCGTCATGCTTCCCGGGTTCTACCTCTTCTTAATCGATCGATACCTGCGATTCTTGCAATCCCAACGGAAGATTCGGCTTGTTTGCGCTCGGGTCCTACCCTGTCAAGCAGTTGAATTGAACTTCTCAAAGAGTCCGGGTAGAGTCGAGATACCAACTTGATCTGCAAAATCTTTTTGCCTCCTCTTGCATTTATTTTCGCCGTATTAATTCCTCCTTTGTCTGGTTGCAGGATTGAGCTATACTCCAACCAGCACAGCGTTTCTCAACGTCCCTAGCATATCGAAGCTGCAATGGCATCCTTTCACTATTACATCAAGCAGTAATGTGGATCGCGACAAGCTAAGCATAGTGGTGAAAAGCGAAGGAAGATGGACTAAGATGTTGTATGAGATCCTATCCTCTTCCTCACCTGTAGAGAGGCTCGAGATTTCGCTTGAAGGACCGTACGGACCTCCTTCGACCGATCTGCTGAGGTGAGTCCTCCAGCAGCAGTTATTTGCGGGAAAAAATAGTAATGTTTTGACATTACAAGGAAATGCTGCAAAACACCATAACTAGACCTGTTAGATATCTAGACTAAATTCACTTTTGGACATAGGAAAAGTGCCAGTGATCGTTTCGCCAGTTATGTGTTCATTGAGTATCATTCCCGATTACTTCGGCTTAGATGCCTTGTGAGTTTAGCTTGATCAAGATGGCCGAAACCATTCTACAGGCACGACATGCTGGTGATGATTAGCGGAGGGAGTGGCATCACACCTTTCATCTCCATCATTCGGGAGCTCCTCTTCACAGCCAACACGACAACTCATAAGGCTCCACGAATTCTTCTCATATGTGCTTTCAAGAAAGAACTTGATCTGGCCATGCTGGAACTCCTCCTCCCTGTCTCGGGCACGAATCTCGACATTTCTCGCCTTCACCTTCAGATTGAAGCATATGTGACAAGAGAGAAAGAGACTGTAAAAGATGATCAGGAGCTCATCCGAACCGTGTGGCTTAAGCCTAGTACAAACGATGCACCAGTTTCTGCAGTTTTAGGTAGCAGAAGCTGGCTGTGGCTAGGACTAATAATTTCATCATCCGTCCTTATATTCCTCGTACTTGTCGGAATTATAACACGGTACTACATATACCCAACTGAACGTGACTCGAAGGGAATGTACTCGGATGCTTCGAGAGCTGCTCTGTACGTGGTGTTTGCTTGCGTCTCCATAGCTGCAAGTGCCACCGGTGCTTTTCTTTGGAACAAGAAGCAGAGTTCGAGAGAAGTGGTCCAGATACAAGACATGAATACTCCACCGGCAGCATCACCAGTCGCCAGCAGCTACGGCGGTGACTGGGAGTTGGAAAGCCTCCCTCGCCAAACTCTCATTCAATCGACCAATGTGCACTACGGCAAAAGGCCCGACCTCAAGAGTGAGCATTTCTTCTGAATTGTTTTTAAGTCATTGAATATATTTGAACTTGGGAAGAAAGAAATCAGATTAAAAAACTAGCTCATGATTAAATGGACAAGCTTCTAACGGGAAAGATCAGTGAAACATCAACTTATGGAAGTTAAATCAATTTTGGTTGCAGATATATTCCTGGGCATTGAAGGGTCGAGCATTGGAGTGCTGGTTAGTGGTCCCCGGAGATTGAGACAAGATGTAGCTGCCGTATGTTCATCTGGGTCGGTAGCCAACCTACACTTCCAGTCCATCAGTTTTAGCTGGTGACATCAAGAAACTACATGTGGTCATCTGGTGACATCAAGAATCTACATGTGATCTGTATCTTTCTACACAAACATAGATTAGTTTCATCGTGAAAATATGTTCGATTCTCGGTTTCAAAACACAGAATGAGCAGGATAAAATTAAGCATCTTGTTTTCTTTTGTTTTGCTTTTTGTGTTTCGGCCAGGTCAAAATCAGTGTCTTCGAACCGGAGTATATTTTCATGCCATTCTCCGGGCATTATCAAGGGTGAACGCTATTAAGCGAAAGTTGATAAAGATAAGGCAAAAGCATGCGATGAGAAAGGCGCTCATAGCTGAGTATATCCATTGTCCACACCACCCGGTTCACTATGTATTTGGTGTCACGTCGGCCAATACACTTTTAACTTCTCGCTACATCCTCCAAACAACTATTGGTAAGTTTTTCTCCTGAAATGTCCCACCCGGCAATGTCACTGGTGTTGATCAGGGGAATGTCTCGACAAAATCAATGGAGGGATTGATATCACCAAAATGTGAAGTTAGAACTACCATGACCAGATATTAAGTACGGCGGGTCACTCACCAAATTATCCATAGTACCGGTGGAGTACAGACAATTTTTCCTTTCCAAAGAACTTCAAGAACACGGAAATTGAAATGGTAAAGAACAAAGTGAAATACCAGTAGGTGTATGATCAGCAGCAGCCCTGATGCCATGCGTTACAACAGGGGCTGCACATTCTTTCAGCCAATCCAACCCGTATCCTTGATAAGAAGTCCTCCGAAAACCATACTTAGGTAATGGCTTTACCATACAACATAATTCTAATGCTCTGACGAGCTTTTTTGAATCTTCAGTATGACTTTGCAAATATAGCAACTTCACTGGCTGGGTTTCCTGTCATCAAGCATGTCTTGATGTCTTCTGGCTGGTCAAAAGGAAAACACCTGATTGTAGCCCCAGTTTCTTCTTTAACTCTCAACTCATCCTGGTCACTGTAGCCATATGCCAGCCATGGTATTAGGAAGCCAAGCAAATGCGCTTACAGAATTCTCTGCACATGTCTAACGAATGTACACAAAAGAGAACCATCATGAAAAAGATGATTGCACTAGATACCTTGCTGACCAAGGGCCTCTTGCCCATTTGCCCTGGGAAATTGCTTCTTTCAATTCATCGTAGGAGCTCACGTCCACAATGTTCCTGCACAAAGTACATGCTCCTCTAAATACAAACAGTTGAATAAACTTGAGCAGAAATAATATTGCAGTAGATGAAGATTACAGCTATACACAGGTTTTTTTCCTATTTAAGTGACTACAAGGATATTATTAAAACATTAATATGGTTGACTGAACTTCTCTAAAACCAATACGGAAATTAATCTAGAGATGCACATTCGGAGGTGTTTGCAAGCAGTGAGGACCTAGAGAGCTTAAAATTTGCAAAGAAAAAGCATCCTCTTTTTGTTTGATTCTAAACCTATAACCATCGGCATAATACTTTTTCCTCTAGTAATCTAATTCATAAAGTTAAGTGTTGTCATTTGTTTTAATCTCTAAACTGAGGTACCATGTATTTGGAACTTTTGCTCAGCACTAACTAGATGAGCAGAAGGCAATATGACAATTCTGATTGCGTGTTGGTGTTCCCTATTCGAACGAAAATCAGTCATCACAAGAATTATCATCAGAAACTCTGGTGCAACAACCACATTGACTGAACGAATGAAAATATTAGACTATGAACATGCAGTAACATAGTCAGAGTAATGCAATTTCTCCAGAATAAGCAATATAAGGAGATGCTTTTGGTTGATTCAATATTGAGATAAAAAGGGCATCAAGATCAAGGATATCATGCGATCAAAGTGAAAGTTCCCAATCTTCATTATCGATATAGATTGTGCATTCAGTTCAAAAGCTCAAACACCGGGTCCAGGCTAAAGCAAAAGAATGCACCTATCTCTGAATAATTTCGCCCTCTGGAGAAGAGACGACTGGATCTCATCCAACTTATCTTTAACATAAGCTTCTAAAACAGCCGGTTCCATGGAAATTCCAAACACTTTTCCTTCCTTTCCAGGAATATCTCTCCTGGAAACAACTACACTCCCACTTGAAACATCACGAGGACCGATTTCAATCCTTAAAGGGACTCCCTACGACATAAAAAGCAGTTATTAGGTTATCCAGTAACAGAATAGTAGATGACGGCTCTTCTTTGAAAATGAGAACTGAAAATGCATGCCCCTTCATATTGTGTAATAAATGGTGATTATTTAGCATAATGCACGCTTTCATCTACTTTTTCTCCAAGCAATGAATAAGGCCTGGTGCAAGGTGACATGCAAAACCAGGTTTCTAATGGGTTTAAGAAACACATTGATATCTTATAGAATAAAAGTCTTCCAAGGTCACAAGCAAGAGGAGGCTCATTCCACATTTCCATGAGTGAATGGCAGATGCAGATGCCTTGGCAAGAAAAATTACCATCCACAAAAACCACAACCAGGGACCAATAAGTTTACATTATGAACAACGATTTTAGAAGTTAAAACAAACCTTCATCTCCCAGAAGTTGAATTTCCATCCCGGTGTTCTCTGTTCTGAGTCATCGAGTTTAACTTTGACCCCAGCCAATTGTAAAGCTTCTTTTACAGATGAAGCAGCACTCATAACTCCGGATTTTTCATCAGCTTTCTTATATATTGGTATGACTATCACCTGGGAGTATTTAGACAGAGGAACTAAACCAGTGAGAAAAATGTACCATGCAGCCAATATTCTGTCAAAGAGAAACGGTAACTAGATAACGAACAACGAAATCCACAATGATGAAAGACAAATAAAGAAATCGATCTAGAATGACCCCCCATGTGATGTCACTGGACTAGTTATATCCAATACCCAGTTTGAATATAGTTTCAGGATTTGGTTCCAAACAATTGTACTTCTTTCATGTAAATGGAAAACTGCATGTGGAAGATACATCCTAAATCCACATCAGAGTGCTCAATGGGGAATCAATTAGGATGAGTTGCAGCCGAAATTGGCAAATCTGCAGTGAGTACATCTTGTTTATAATTTTGTTGCTCAATTATTATATACTTGTTTAAGTGTGCTTTTACACGAGAAACATTGAAAGGTATACTTTCGAGAGCACTAATCGAATTTTGCAGACCCTGGAAGTCTACCATTCAACAACCCTTTCCTTTTCTGCTTTCTTTCAATAGCTAGACATTCGGCAGGATAAAGTATTTAAAGCTGCAAAACTAAGAGGCCTTTGCACTTACCTGTATTGGTGCCAGTCTTGGAGGAAGCATTAGGCCAGCATCATCTCCATGAGTCATGATTATACCCCCAACAAAGCGAGTGCTGATAGCCCATGAAGTCTGCCACACGTGCTGCCTATTGCCAATTTCATCGGTGAACTGCACCAGGAAAAACTGACCCAATTAAATCCGAACAGTGTCACAAGTCCCCAAAGATAGTAAATAAGTGAAATCACCTCAACTACTATAGAGTAGTTACCCCCACGGCATCAAGGGTATGCATACTCAATGGTGTGTCCCAAGACAAGACAAGCAGCAAAACCGATATCACAAAGGTATCACAAAACATATTAGCATGCCTGAAAACAAGCGTGAGCCTACCTGTGTTCCGAATGCTCGAGAGAAGTTCTGTCCAAGATTGTGACTCGTGCCAGCCTGCAGAGCCTTGCGGTCCCCCATCATAGCCTCTATTGTATATGTCCTATCAGCACCAGCAAATCTTTCAACTTTTGATTTCCAACCTGCAATAACAGGTATTGCAGCTTGCTCATAAGCGAATTTTGTATAGACATCAATCATCTGTAAAGCCTGCGATTGAGCATCAGAAACCCCTTTAATAAAAGATGACGACTAAGCTCTTGCATCAAGAATAGTGTGAAAAGGTGCAGACCTCCTTTTCAGCCTCTTCAGGAGTTGCATGAGCAGTATGACCCTCCTGCCATAGAAATTCAAGAGTCCTAATAAATGGCTTAGTTCTCATCTCCCATCTTGTGACGTTTGCCCACTGACAATGTTAACGGCAAGACGTAAGAAATAAAGAAACATTTCTGCAGACCAATAATCAACTTCCATGAAGAATACGGGAAACATAAAAAGCTTGGGAAAAAAAAGCCCTCACCTGGTTTATCATAAGAGGAAGATCACGATGACTATGAATCCATTGAGTAAACATGTGATTCACGATGGTTTCACTAGTAGGACGAACCTGCCACAACCTCAGGAAGTGCAACAATCAAAGCCAAAACTTAGGCCACGATTCTTCATGAGTTTAAATTACTTTGCATATCGGCTTAGCTCGACTACTTTTGGGAAATGAGAGTCAAAAGGGGAATAGAAAAGCAATAATGGTGTTTCAATTCATGTACCACGAGTTTTTCTTCGAGTTCCTTTCCTCCGCCAATCGTTACGACTGCTAATTCTGGACTGAAACCCTCAACATGACTAGCTTCTTTCTCAATAAATGAGTATGGAATGAACTAGAACCACAACACAGGATCCATCAGTTGAAAAAGGCACTTACAAAGCAAGAGACAACTAGGGAAAAAATAAACAAACTTGATTCAATGCGTCGATTTCTACTAAACCTAGAGCAGTATTATAAACAAACTATACAGAAAATTCGTACGCGACACTTTGAGATGGCAAAGAAGAGACAAGTATGAAAACTAACAAGCAACCGCAGATTAATGTCAATCAAAATAAGCAAAGTAAGATTCGATAACCAGACCTGTGGAAAGTACATGTTACTGTGACCAGTCTCCTTGAACTTGACGTTCAAATAATCCTGCATTTCGATGAGAAACGCCATCAATACTTGCACCATTTTGTATAAAAATTCAGCAAATTCCCTAAATTAGACAAAGGAAGCAATCAAAACAGTCCATCAAGTAAGAAAAACACCTGAATAGCTTCCCAAATCGCGTAACCATACGGTCTTATCACCATCGTCCCTCGCACAGGACCGTAATCAGCGAGCTCCGCGTGCTCAATCACGTCGAGGTACCAAGCGTTGAAATCCAGCGACCTCGGCGTGACGGCTTGATCCTCGCCCCGCGACTTCTGTTTGCTGGCTCGCTCCTCGGTCGCCGGAGGGACAGCGGCCGCGCTCTGAGCGGAGAAGCCAGCGGCCAGCGGAGGGCGCGGGTGGTGGCACCGCCGGAACACCGCCTTGGAGCAGCGGCCGAGGGTGGCAGAGGGCGAGGTGAATAAGTAGGTGAGGGACGGAAGCCTGAGCGACGCCACCATTTTCGTGGTTTTGCTCTGCTGAACTCAGCTTCAGTCTTGCAGCGCGTCCTTAGAGAAGATGAGGTTTTCTGGATGCAGGCCGTGCGCGCTCGTGGCAGATGATGATGGGTCGGGTCGAGTCGGGTCGTGGATTGTGTGCCGTTAGATCCGAAAACTCAATTTTCATATTGGATTGTTGGGCTCGTGGGACTTACGTCAAGCCTCTCTACGATATTGGGCCCGCTAAAATTGTTTCGACATCGCAATCCATAGTCCATTACTTGAAAAATTAGAATGGCAAAAACAAAATTATAGGTCCTCTTCAAAGCCTTTTTATGATACTCCCGACCTACCCTAGGGAAGCTCACTTCTCATGATCGAGCGGCTCATGTGAAGCGGGGAGTTTCTAGCTAGAGCTTTCTTATAGCGCTGATTACGATTTGGGAAAACACCGACATACTGCCGATTCGACACTCTCAGCCAATTAACGACACCAATTGCGTCGGTCAGAGAGCCCTCGCCAGGCGCGACTTTCTTGCGACCACCCCACTGGCCTCCTCTCCCAATAATCATCCAATCACGGTCCTCTGGTTAGGGATAAATCTTATCTACAGCCGCTTCACCGTTCTCTTAACAAGGCAACTTGTGTCTACAGAAAGAATTCGAAAAAAAAAAAAAAAAAAAAAATTGCTCCAAACCTTAAAGATGAAGTGATCCTAGTGGCAAGCAATTACTTGTCCAATTTGATCATCTTCTCCAAAAAAAAAAATTCAAACTTGGGCACATGGGAAGTGTACCAAACAAACATGCAAGTCTATAATGCTCGATCTTTACAATCAATTGCATACAAAAAAGTGCTGAAATCGAGTTTTACAGTGCAACGAACATGGACCGGACCCGAGAGAGAGAGAGAGAGAGTCCAAGCTTCTGTGCGCGCTTTATTGACTTTTTTCGTTCTTTTCAGCCCAATCGACTCAAAGTCCTACGGCGATCTCGCAGATGCTTTAAGGGGGCACAGCCTCGTGTGGTTGCCCAGGAGTTCGGACAAAACGACGAGGGGGAAAACAAGACGGCTTTGACGCTACTGCTCTTTTAGCTGCTTTCCACTCTCTTTTTCCCCCATTCCTCCTTAACCAATCCAAGAATTACAAAAAAAAAATTAAAAAATTAAACAAAAAAAATCGGATTAGTGGGCCCCCGCTGTTTGACTTGTTTGTCCCGTTACTAATTCTAACGAATCCGGTGTCGTGTTCTGTCCTGTTGATCATCCCACTCGCGAAGGATCAATTGGCCTTTTAGATTTAGTGCCTACATGGAAATAGACACATGCCAAGTGGCTGGTCAGAACGACCCGTACTTGATTGAGTTCACCTAATCTCTGGCGCTCCCATTGTATAATCACCAAAGGGCTCATCATGAGAACCGGCGCGGCGCTACTTGCCTTGTCTCTGGGTTTGGACGTAATGACTGCTCCCAATGTTTATTTACACATCCCGTATGGGACTTGTACGAATGATTGTGCATTTATTCCTCTACGCCAAATACACGTAATGAGTACAATCCCTATGTCTATGGACCAAAATTGTGGGTAGTTTGTTTTCCGGAAAATTAATTTTTCACACCTTCGCTCGTTTGGTTTCCCGAAAATGATTAATTAACCCAAAAAAACTTTTAGCATTTTCCGGTCAACAGAATATTCATGCGTAAAATTAGAGAATCGGCCATCACCCTCGAGAATCTAGACATCGCTTCCGCCGGTATAATTGCAAATGTTCGTGCCGCTCGATGGTGAAATTTTCTTTCCTTTTTTTCTAATTTTAACTTTTTTTGTCCCCGAAGGGATGACATAACGTAAATTCACGCTCGGTCTTCTCCCACTTTCGATCGTGGACTTGGCACGAAACATGCTCTGCATATTCAAGTTCGATTCCATTCTCGTTGGAGTCAAATTTTCAAAGTGGACGCATGCTTTTCTCGACTCTCGTGTCTCATCGTTGACCCAAAATCGACGTCAACGCATGATTTTACCTCATTCTCGTCAACCCATTAAGCGAAGCATAACAATTTGGGCACACCTTATCAATTATAAAAATTAATATGTTTAGGAATGAATTGGCAAAAGTGCAATAGATTTAGGAATTTTTGGACAATTCTCTCGTGAAAATACTCCACTAGACGATCAGTGCCTATGATTTAGTATGATCCATATAGTTTTTTTTTTTTTTTTTGTATAATCTCTATAGGTTGATCGGGTCTATTTTACCTTAAATCAATATGCTCTTATTGTTGAGGAAATCGAGCATTCACTAGTATAATTTTCTACACTTGATGACTTTCACCATACAACATATCTTATCATAGCGTGAAAGCTTCAAACAACTCTAGTTTTAATAGGTATCCTTCAATTTTTTTTTCCTTTAATACCGAGCCTACCCGCCTTTTTATATCTACAAATAAATTAAACACGCCCCCTCGCTCATGCATTTGAGGATACTTGTTTATAGTTTCCATTTTTCTGCCCCTTTTTTTTTTGGTTGAAGAATCAGCCTCTTTGGAACACGGCCATGGAAGATTCCTTGAGAAAATGTCCACACTTGAATTTGTTCAAAGGCCCTTTTCTATTCTAAACATTTTCCCTGCTTAGAAATTGAATACACAGTTCTTGACTCTTTCTCTTGCTGGGAATCGCGAAAGCGTCATACAACCTCAATACACATTGAGACCCCTTCCACATTCTCCCTTCCCAGTCCTATGCGTTTTGTTTGTTTGTTTTTTTTCGTTTTTTTCACATATGCCGACAAGAACCGCTCTGGCCAAGAGAAAAACATCACGACCGCAACGGAGTAGGTTGGCTATGTCCTCGGTCCAGAATAAAGGTTGTTTGTCCACTCAAAACTCGGTCAATGATTAGGAATTTTCCATTACTAGAAGGTCACGCATTCAGATTATGTAAGAACATCGAATATCCTAAGACGGGAATTAAGACAATTATAAGAAAATTGCTCCATGTGAAACTTTTATTCCTAGAAGGGGTAAAGTTGCACATTGACCAGCTTTCAAAAAAAAAAAAAAAAGTTGCACATTGACCCCCTTCTAAATTTTCACCTTTTTCCCTTCCTAGTCTATATACTTCACAACCCCAATATGAGTTTGCCCTGAGTTACCAATATCACTGTACGTTTTTTCTATTCCCGAATCGAGTCATCGCGAACATGTGATTTCTGTATAAATGGGTATAATTGTTGAGAGAGGTGGTTTGACAAGTTCGTATCTTTTTGCAATCACGCTAGCATCGGCACTTTCATTATTTAATACCACATCAAAGACCAAACAATCTAGTGCTCGAGTAAACATTCATCCTTCCACGAGGTTAGACTTAAATTGTCTTTAGGCTATCATTAACGGCCTATAACGTTAAGCACGTCATGTTGTGCATTGCGATGCAAACCACAACACACGTGTACTTGGTGACAAGATTCGAGTACACTTTGTTAATTCCCGTTTAATCCAAGATTTAGCAATGCAATTGCCCTCCGTTTTATGAGAGACATGCCAAATAAATTCGCAGCGGATTCTATGACAAGAACGCTCCAATCGCACAACCCTCGAAACCTTTAAAAAGAGAGAGAGAGAGAGAGAGAAAACAAAAAACAACGCGCACGTGTGAAAAGCCTACAGCCTCCTTATCCCAGCTTAAATCACTTGGCGGGGGGAGGGGTTAAAACCGGAAGTGCTGGTACAAATAGAATAATGTGCGAGATCCATAGTCTCTCTCTCTTCTCTCCTTAAAAGACCGAGCCGAAATGGAGCTCGAGCTTAGCTGCAAACTATGAACCCCGGAAATGATGTAACAGGTGGAGCCCAACAGTTGTCGACGAAGAAGAAAGAGTGCGCACCAGAATTCAATACAACACCAAACTAAACAAATCGAATAACGCGAGAAATTGAATGCAACGCACGGGAATTTCTCTCCTCAAATCCAAACATCTCTTTCTTATTACTCAATTGCTTGGGTGGGGGAATGGAATGGGATTCTCCTCCTCTTCTTCTTCTTCTTCTTCCTCCTCCTCTTTTTTCTTTTCCCATTTTCTCAGGGAAAAAAGAAAAAAAGAAACTTGAAAACAATACATTATAAAGATATCACATCGCCATCGCCATCGCCATCCATAGCACATAACATACACATACGTATATCAATTTGGTTAATACTTTTCGGGAAAGTGGGTGCGCGGGAGCGAGTGGAGCTTAACGCCAGGCGGATGCGACGGTGAGAGTTCGGCCGAGCCAGCCGAAGCAAACCCCACCATTCTCTTCTTTCACCGTGAATCCCGGGTTGACCCGGTTCCCACTGCTCAGCCTCGCCTTCATCGATTCGGCCACGTGTTGACTCAGTGGCTTCGACTCGAACCCAGCCATCCCCATCCGGGCCCTCCACTTCCCGAACACCTCGCATCTTTCCACACGGTCCCTACCTTCGCAAGCAACCGAGTTCCGCAATTTCCGACTCAGCCCCTCCTCCACCCTCGCTCGCTCCGAGTTGTCGTTCGCCACTGTGGACTCGATCGACTCGAGCAGGGCCCCGTAGCACGCCAGCGCCTCCCCCACGCGCGTCGTGAATGGCGCCGTGTTCCCGTTCATCTCCTGCTCCACCACCGTCACCACCCGCGGCGCCAGGCCCTTCACGCGCCGGAGGAGCTCGTCGCGCGGGTTCTCCACGGACACGCTCTCGTCCGGCATTCTGTACAGCTTGAACGCCAAGTTCACCGCCAGCACCTCGTCGGGCTCGCAGCCCAGCGAGTCGCGGCTCAACTCGCTCAGCTTCTGGCTCACGATGTTGAATTCTAACCTAACTCCCATCTTGGTCGCGAGTTCACTCAGTCGGTCCCCGGCCATCCTGAGCCTCTCCTCACCGTTAAAGTTATCTGCGAGCGTCGTGATCTTGAGGGTGGATTGACTGCACGCCTGACGCGCGGACAGCGCGTGAAGGAGATTGAGGTACTGTCCTTCCTGACCAACATCGAAATCAATTACATGGAGCTTGTTAGCGGAGGGTTGCTCCGATGCAGCTTCCAAAATCGCGAGATTGGCAGCCATGAAACTGAGCTTGAAACAAGGAGACAGATCGTAAAGTGACTGAGTCGATAACATATGGTCCTTGGTGAACAACTCGGCCACGGGAGGTGGCTTATCAACGGGGCTCACGCGCGATTTAAGCGCAGACAACATGTAATCCATCAGTTTCTGCTCTGAATTACCCTTGGGGTTCGGCACGGCAGACAAGCGCGTCAGGATCTCCGAAGCCACGTCTGCTCTGCCCTCGTATATCGCCGTCGCAGCCTCCATTAGCGACTGCTTTGAGCAGATGGAAACCGGCGACGCCACGGACAACGAAGAAGAAGGCGAGGACGACGAAGAAGACGAGGTCGGCGACGGAGATATCTGCTTCTGACCCGGACTTATAAGGCTCTGAATTGCCTCGGACCACTCGCTGTTAGTGTTAGTAATCACGGAGACGGCGTCCCCGTCGCCGTCCTCGTCATCGTCCAAGAGCTGCTTTTCGAGCTCCTGCAGACGATTCATCATCTTGTTCTCCGTCTCGGCTTGGTTAGGATTCACTCTGTTCTGGAGCACGTTCGCGAACGAAACTCCGGCCAGAGCTTGATTGCTCACGTGGATCGCCCCGTTACCGAGAGCAATGGGCTGCGGCCTGAGCTGTTGAAGGAGAGGAACCCCGTACCTTTGCGCGGAGAAGCTCGCCGGCGAAGACAGCGCCGAAAAGCTGGACATTACGTCGGGAGGAGAAACAGCGGCGGAGAAGTCCAGGTGAGAAATCGGCGAGGACTGCTGAGAGATTTTCGACCTCACGGAGCGCAAGAGGAGGCTGCTCAAGGCCTGGTTCTCTTGAAACTGCATGAGAGTTCGCTTGCCGATGAGACTCGGCGTCGGCTGCGTCGGTTGCGGCGTCATCTGAGAGGAAGGCTGTAGGAAGATTCCGGCGAACTGCGGCTGCGATCGGAAGGGAGACTGCGAGGCGGCGTTGCCGTTGATGGAGCTCATGGCGTTCGCGATAGATCTGGCGCTCATCCCACCGGTGGCTGTTGTGTAGAACTCCGGGCCACCGCTGCCGCCGCCGCTTCCGCCGGAGAAGCCAGACGACATTCTGTTTCTCTCTCCCCGGGGGAAGAGAGGGAGCTTAAGAAGGAGAAGAAGAAAGGAGGGGGAGTTACGAGAGTTGGTACATAGAGAAACGCATGAGAGAGAGAGAGAGAGAGAGAGAGAGAGAAAGGAGCAGTTTTTATGGTGTTGAATTGATTCTTTGTTGAAATAACAATTATAATGGAGGCCAATTTCCAATTAGCTCTTTACCTTTCTCTGGTTTTGGTTTTCTTGGTCGATCAAGCAAACGTTAGGTCGGTCTTAGAAGCATATATCCACACTCGATCCCAGCCGTCCGTTGCAGCTCCCTTCCCCCATCTCGAGAATTCGTATGCCAAATCAACGGCGATCAGGTCCGCCAGATCTGCTCCACGAGAAGGGTTTTTCTTTTCTTTTCTATAGCTCGTCCCTTTTTTTAAAATTCCCCCCGCTCGAGCCATGCCCATGAGCCTCGGAATTCCCCGTGCAGTACACGCACCAATGGAGGTGGGGATATTCGGCGGAGTGTCAGAAGAAAGCCGCTGCGGTTGGTGAATCGACGGGTCGCGTGCGCCCACGAGGCGCGAGGGGGCATGGGGATTGACGATCTGAGATGATCTTTTTCGTTTCGGCAACTGATTATCTGGACTTCAACAGTTACGGACTAATTAATTAGAAGGCGACGGGGATGGAAACCTAGGAATTCAATGCTGACGTGGGAGGGCGCCGGCGGAGCTGTGACGGTGTTGTCCGTCACGGCCTGTCCCTTTGAAACTACTGTTCCTCCGAGCTGGCTCCAACAGCTGGTTTCGGTGAACAGGACGGGCGGATCCCGGTTGATTCCCGGATGGGGCAACGGACACGTGTCCGTCGCACTGGCCCTTTTGCGTCCTAACACGGAATTGCCGAAACCCCGAAAGATGTCTACGTTGGCCAAGCCCCAGCCATTAGAATATATTGCCCTGGAGTCCGGGCAGATCCAAAAAGCGTAAACGAGATTGGAAGGAAAAAAAAAAAAAAATTAGTTTCGGTCGATTTAATTTAAAAGCTTATTTGGTTATTAATAATTCCTAAACTAATGGAATAGAATCTTCTCTTCGTTTGCATCAAAATAACTATAGTCCTTTAAAAGAAAAAAAGATAATGTGGAAGGTAGATAGCTCTTTCCCCGTGTAGGCGTAAAGCTCTCGCGTAGAACAAGGTTTTACTCGTGTTGCTCTCTACTTTATCGATGATGTCTCTCGATTTGTCTCCCTTTATATTGTCTAGTTATAACTTGCAATTTAGATTTCGTGACAACCAAGTATATTCTTACAAATTCTACGAGCTAAGTTGCTCTTGTCTGTACATAGATGATATATATTACCATAAGGAGCTGTAAATTGATTCGAAGGTGTTTTCTCGAACGAAAGATTGGACTGAAATACGACGGCCTCCCAAATGAAAAAAGTCTAGAACCTAAAGCTGGCATGCCACGAGTCCCATGTTCTAAACAAGTAACCTCATTCGATTAATGATCGGGTCAAAGGCATAGCAAGAATCTTTTAAGGTTAAGCGTTTGATTTTGGATACAACAAGTCTCGTATTCAAATCAAAGCATCTCCAACTCATATTAATCTAAAAAAGCCAAGTCCGGTTCCATTGTGGCTGGGAAATTAGCTGTTACAAGTAGGCGGATCGGTGTGAAAAAAGGAACTTTTGACATGGCATGGATTCTCTTATTTTAATATGCGACGGCGGCAAAGGCGCGACAATGGCAATATAGGCCTTGTTTGGTTCAGCATTTCAAATGAGCTTTGGGGCTCTAAAGTCCCTTGAACAAATGCAAATGTTGTTTGACTACTTTTTTGACTCACTTTGGGGAGATGCAATTACATCTCAAATGCTCTCCAAAGTACTTTATCCCAAAGTTCTTTCGGAGGTACTTTGGGAAGTTGCATTTCGGAAATGCAACTACAATTTTTTTCTTTTTTCTTTTTTCTCCTCCTTCCTCCACCGACCGCAGCCGCCGCAGCCATCGATTTTTTTTTCCTAATTTTAAAAAAATTAAAGTTAAAAAAAATTTGAGACACAAAATATTAAAAGTTTACCAAACAGTATTTTCCTCAAAGTTGCATCCAAATGCACTTTTCAATTACAGTTTACCAAACAGTACTTGCATTTCACCAAATCCCTTTAGCTCAAAGGTATTTGCATTTTTTTCAAAATCCCTTGGCCAAATGCTGAACCAAACAGCTCCTAAAAGCTTTTGTTGGTGGGTTAATACTACGGAAAATCCCAAACTGGTACACTTATGACAAATTTGCCCAAAACTATTTTTTTAACCACCAAAAATCATAAACTGGTGCACATGTGACAAATTTACCCCAAACTGGTACATTTGTGATAAATTTACCCTTCGTTAGTTTTCGTTAAATTTTACCGCCAAATTGTTAAGTTAGATGACACGTGTCAGTTGACGAGTGTACCCATTTGGGGTTTTTACCCTTTAGTTCTCACATGTGTATCAATTTGGGGTTTTTTTGTGTTATTAAATTAATTTAACGAAAACTAACGGAGGATAAATTTGTCACAAATGTACCAGTTTGGGGCAAATTTATCACATGTGTACTAGTTTATGGTTTTTAGTAGTAAAAAAAAAATAGTTTGAGGTAAATTTGTCACAAATGTAGTAGTTTGAGGTTTTACGAGGTTGAAAAAATAGTTTGTGGTAAATTTGTCACAAATGTACCGGTTTGGGGTTTTTCATGGTCAAAAAATTAGTTTGGGGTAAATTTGTTACAAGTGTACCGGTTTGGGGTTTTTCATGGTCAAAAAAATAGTTTGGGGTAAATTTGTCACAAGTGTACCAGTTTGGGGTTTTCCATGGTCAAAAAAATAATTTGAAATAAATTTATCATAGGTGTACCAATTTGAAGTTTTTCGTGGTATTAACCCTTTGTTGGTCGTAGGTGATCCTCACGAAATAATATCCCTGCCAAACTCTAAATTACAAGTGCAATGATAAGATGACGTGAAACGTAAAAATCATTTGGTAACAAAAGTGTGTAGTATATGTATCATGCAATCAACAATAATCATTACCAAAAGATATATATGTTTTTTGTATCCTCGGTGAACTTAACAAAAGTCACTTAGGGTTCGTTTGTTTGAAGAAAATTGTTTCTAATAAATTTTTTTCCAATTTTTTGGTGTTTGGATGACAGAAAAATAATCAATTTACGGAAAACGTTTTCTATGAACTGAAATCAACAAGTTTATATTGGGGAAAAAGATTTTTTCTTCTGGCAAGAAGAAAATCACTTTCTCCAACTCACTAACCAAAATAAAATTAACCCTTTTTCCTTGAACATGATTTCCATAGAAAATATTTGTCTTTATTATAAAGATTTCAGTGAAACAAACACGTTGATAATATTTCATGGAATGACATCTGTGAGGACAAGGGAAAGTGTCACCACCGAAGTTGAAAAGCTAAAAGATGGGAGAGGTAAGCTCACATGTGCTTTAAGTTCAAGGTTTGAGCGGAAGAAATTTCAAAGTTTCAGTGCATCCTTTAAAAGGTGAAGGACGAATTGCCATAGCAATGTCTATAGCTTAGAGCGGTGCTAAATTAAAAACATACGATTGCCTAAGCTCGAGGTTACAAAGCTTGGCAAGATATTACTAGCGAATACTAGGACTAGCCCCTCAAGATTGGTATAATGGATTATGGTACTAGAGATTTAGGGCGCGCATGGCAACACTTCTGCTTCAGAAATCAACTTCTGGCTAGAAGTTGATTTTTCTACTTCTACTCAAAAGCAGAAGTTGATTTTTCTACTTCTGCTCCAGAAGTTGATTTCTGATCAGAAAAATTCGTTTGGTAACAGTTGACTTCTGAAACATTATTAACATAAAATCTTCTATGAAAAATTATTGTCGGCGGTCAAAAAATTTCTACTTCATTTTTAAAATTTTTAAATTTCTTTAAAAAATAATTTTTATTATTAAAAAATATTTGTTACTTTTTAAAAATAAAAAATTATTGTTTATTTTTTACTCCGACGGTAGACTACAGCGGCGGGCGGTGTGGTGGTCGACGGTTGGCGACGGTGGTCGGCGATTGGCGATGGCCGGCGATAGTTGTGGTCGGCGATTGGCGGCAGGGGGCGGCAGTCGCGGTCGGGGGAGGTTGGGGTTGGGTATTGGTTGGCATGGGGTGGCGATGGTCGTGGGCGACGATGGGCGGAGGTCGGCGGTGGTTGGCGGCAGGAGGTGGTCGGCGGTGGGCAGCAACGGACGATGGTCGGCGGTTGGCGGTGGTCGCGGGCGGCGGCCGGTGGAGGTCAGCGATGGGCAGCAGCCGATGGTGATCGGCGATTGTCGGCGGGGGGCGGTGGTTGCTGGCGGAGGCGGGCGTGATCGAAAAGAGGGTGAGGACGTAATGAAAAGAAAGTGGTGATGTGAGAAGTGCTTCTTGATTTATTTATTTTTTGGTCCAAGAATTACTTCTTGAGTTGAGAAGCAATTTTTTTAAAAATTTTCAAATTGGGGGAAAAAAAACCTCAGAAGTAAAAATTTACTTCAGAAGTAGAAATTTCTTTCAGAAGTAAAAAATTTTACCAAACGAATTTCTCCTTCAAAAGTTACATTACCAAACGGATTTCTGCTCCAGAAGCACTTTTAAAGCAGAAATCCACTTTCAAAAATGTTATCATGCGCACCCTTACAGTTTGGGAATTAGAGATCACATGTTCGACTCCAACCAATTACATACAAACCTCTTCGAGTCGGGACCATCTGCATAGATGGAAAGCCTGAACTTAACCATAAAAAATCCTCCATATAAATGGGCATCTGCACTCATGTTCCTATACTGTTCACTGCCAAACCACCCACCTTGGGGTAATGGTAGGTTGGAACACGGTGAATCAGGTATTGAATACAAACGACAATTTTTCTTTTTCCTGGAATTCACAGTTAAAGAAGATGGAAACGCCTTAAATTGTCGGGGAAGCCTGTTATGCGTGAGCATGGGTTGGAGTTAATTTGGCCAGGGGTTAGGGGTTAGGTGGAACGATTAGTTACATAAAATGTGTGGTGCAATTAGCAGTCACGTCGTCAATCACATATTTATTCCCAATTCCCCTTCTTTCGATTTCATCGGGCTTCCTCGCAAGGATTGATTCACAAACTCAAAAGATAAATTAACAATTATTACCCTATTAATTAAAGAGAAAACCAAATCTTTTTAAATGACGGAAGCGCCCATGTCATGATCGGTAAAGAGGGGGGTGGTTGGGCCCATAATGAGCTCGGGGGATATAAACTTATTGCACTTTGACTAATTTAATGATAAACCTTTCTATTATGCCAACTGAATCTATATTGCCAATTTGTCCAAAAAACGCTGACATGGCGATCCAGTTAACGTCGATCGTCCTATGAGACATACTGGCGCTGATATGAACAACTTTTTAAAAATTTTGCTGATTTTTTTTTTTCCTTTTTGTCGGTGGGCGATCTCAGGCTATGGCCGGCCGCCAGCAATGCCCGAAGAGGGCCGGGAGAGGGCCGCCCTCAACGGCCACGATCCCTCACCTGGATGAGGGTCGCCCTTGCCCAAGCGAGATTGCCCTCAACAGCCACCGGCATTGCTTGGGGAGGGAGGAGTGAGGTCGCCCTCGATGTTCATGATCAGACAAGGATTGGCCTCGCCTGGATGAGGGTCACCCTCGCTCTGGCGAGTGCCGCCCTTGATAGCCACAAGAGACCGCCGGTCTCGCCCTATCTAGTGAGGGCCACCCTCATCGGCACTCGGTAAAAAAAAAAAAGAGTAAAGAAAAGAAAAATAAGACAAAATCAAAAACATCATAAATAATGAAAAAAATATTAAAATATTATTTAAAAAATGTCCACTTCAGCGCTGGTCGTGTCACCTGTGGTGTCGGCACATCGCCTTCTCCCTTATGTAGTGCGGATGATCAGACGAGCTCCCCATTGATCTGACGCCGAGACGAAATGTAATATCAGCAGTTTTACCAGAATGGCGGAGGGACTAAGTCGAATATAAAGTGAAAGAGAATCGGAATAGATATTTAATAATTTGGAAATAAGAAGGTTCATAGACATTCAGTTCTTCGTGAGGTCGAAGTTCGTCGTCAAATATAATCACACACTTCGGCGCAAATGTTTCTTCTACGAAACCCAACGGCATTCTATCGTACGTACGCACGCCTTCGTTTATCGTATGTGCCAAGAGGACATTTCATCGTACACTTTGTCGGCTCACGACATCGAATGTGTAATTTTCACGCTCCGGTGGCCCCGAGTCAAACTGCAATTTTAGACAAATCGGTGTAGGGAGACGCATTTTTGGGCCGGTAAGGAGCCGGTTGCGTGCGGGCAAAAGATTATGGGAAAATTGGTTAGCAACTGAGGAAAAACCATCCGAACTACCTTACCTTCTTATCCCCCACTTTCCTCGAAATTGGAATCTGAACCCTTCCCTTCGACACGTGTCCACCTCAAAACAAAAATAAAAATAAAAATATCGAATGTTCCAGTTGTTCCTTGCCAAACACCCCCCACCTCCCGGGCATACAATAATCTCATTCTCCAAAGTCGGAACCATAGTAATTCCCCATCCTCTTGTCTTTGCTTTTCTATCTTCAACGGTAGGTTTTGGAAGCAGTGGCTTTGCTGAGGATGCCCTAAAAAGACAGGTCCGTGATTTTGTTCGTCGCTGTCCCACTTATGTCGTGTTTGTCATATATATGAACAAAAGGAAAATGCCGGTAGTATACGGATGCGTTTGGGAGGGATTTGGACAAAATGTAAAACCAGTTCCTCTCCCCAATAGTGTTTGGATAATTGAAATTTGGTCTACATTACTGTAAAGCAAAGTAAATAAAAAATAATAATGAAAAAAGAGACGACGAGCGATTGGGCGAGCATCGGCAGAGAGGGCAGGGATAGTGGGCGAGCTTTTGGCGGCGACTAGAGGCGACCGCCGACCAAGCGAGCGCGTCCACGGGCGACCCTCGTCACACTAGATTACCGCTGGTCAATGCTCGATTGGTCAACCCTCAGCGACCAGGTCTCCCGCCGGTCGCCCCTTGTCGCACCAGATCTCGACCTCGATGGCATCCCTCGACGAACGGTATTTCGTGTTGACGAGCCTCGTCATACCACATCTCTGCCGATTGACCTTTGGCCGGTCGACACTCGACAAACAGGTTTTGCGCGACCCTCGGCGACTTCTCAACTTCGACAACGAAGTCGCCAACAACGTCAAATATGAGACCATTGGTCTAAAGGTCGGTCGCGACTGCTTAAGTTTGCAATGCCAGGGGGTCATTTGGGGGTAAAAGCGGAATTTTATAAAGTTTGTAAGGGCAAGAAAAGCAATTGAAAATATTCATCAATCTTAGAGAGGGCTTTCCGAAAATGTTGCAAAACCTGCTTTGGATTTGCCAATGCTGGATTTCTTTCAAAGTGATCCAAAAGAATTTTACCAAAGCGCCTCAACTTGGACTTCAGAGGTCCGAAGTTGCTTCCCAAAGCTGCGCCAAACGTAGGTTACCATATACATGTAAACAAGTATGGTGAGTTTCAATTGGATATTGAGATAAGTGGGACCCACAAATTAAATCATTGATTATACTGTGTACCCACCACAAAATTGTCGCATCATTTTGTAGATTTTCAGTTCCCTAACATAATTTGATGGCAATATTGTGAACTTTAGTTGACATAACGTGTAGCTCTGAGATAATTTTTGCGGTTCCTAAAGCAGAGTGATTTTTAATTCATATTCTATATCGTCAGGGTTCACTTTGAACTTGCATTATGTATCAGTATTATACATTCTTAGCACGACCTCTTCGTTAACAAAGTGCGAAATTCATATCTTAAGCCAAAAAGATTGAAGTGGGAGAATGGGGCTAGATTAATAGTCATTAATGGTCACGTCAATAAGAATTAAGGCACATAAGATATTAAAGAGAGCGGGATGTTTCGTGAAAGAATCTATTGTATGCATCAGTTGCTCGGTTGAAGTGGTGAAACCGCTCATTCGTATCGATGCACGATACTTACGGTAATTAGTTTTGCATGTCGATTCTGAAATTTTGAAATTCTATTTGCCAACATTTTTTCGGATATCGTCTCGTTAGCACTTGATATCGCCGTTGCGCTAAGATATCCATCTCTCCCATATGGTGTCCAATAATCACAACCACACAAAAATAAGCAAGCAAATCATATCTCGGGGCATTTTCGTTATTCTGCCGCGGCCGCACTTTAATTAAGGGAAAAGCTGTCGGGTTATGGGTTGGTGGAGACTGCCTAACAGAAAAACGAATCGTCCCCCAACTCCAAGCTCGTGGCACGAGAGGCGGAGGGCATTCTCGTCACGTCGCTCCATCCCTGGTGGGACCCTTCAAATTCTTTATTACAATTAATGTTTTTTTTTTTTTTTTGGGTTAGAGCTCGCGTTGTGTGTATGAACACGCGCGCGTCAGGCCACACGAAATCCACACTCCTTCTAGACACGCATTCGGGCTGGGCGAGTTGGACCGGTAACTTAGGTATATGCGTTAAATCCATTTGTTGGCTATTTATTTATTTATTTATTGTGTTTTGAGAAAACTTGACTTTCAAGTTCATTATGGTTTCAATGGTATGATATCGTGATGTGGTACGTAGACTCAAAGCTGCGAAAGGAGCCTACTCTCGGTGCTTTATTTATCTACCACTAGTAAATGCGGTGCATTACGTGAACGTGATTGATTGAGCCATCGAATGATCTAATCCCCATGCGACAAGCCTCGTATGTCGTTCGGGAGTATTGTTGGGGTCATGCCTAATGTCCTACGGATGGACTTTTACTTAATTTGCATTAACAAAGGTAAATTGTGTTCATTTATAAGATCGTATAGTTGAGCCTAAGCATTGATAACTCAATATTTTCGAAGAGAGAGAGAGAGAGGGGTGTGCGCGTGTAGTGAAGAAAGTTAGCTCGTGTGAACTACCTTTTATGTCACACCCCAAATTGACAGGAACATGTGCAATGACACGGCAGTTCTTTCGCCCAAAGAACGCAATCTCAAACGTAATTATAACTCAACTTTCGCGGACGATGCCATTGACTACCATCACAAAAGTGGAGAGTTTTGTCCTGTGAGCTTAGAAGTTAGAAGCGCGCGAGAATATGCTCTTTTGGATTTGCTTGCTTCGGTTCTGGTGCTTGTTGCTTATAGTCGAGTGCCCCGCAAGTCTATGAAACTCATCTACCGATTCCTTCAGTAGTTGGCTTGTCTGAAAGTGATTTTGCGATTAATCGGTATATCTTTTGCAGGTCTTCTCTCCCAATCTAGAATTACGTCTTGGCTTGAGTGCTATTTTATTCCGATTGAAAGTAAATATGGGAATTACTAGGCGTTCTGTACTATTTTAACCTGTTGGTATTGTTATTGTCTCGATACGGATGGTGTTGGGACGTCGAACCTAGGCGCGCACCGCCTTTTGGCAAAGTTGTAGCTATTGGGGAGGAAAATCTCGGCATAATCTCATCACTGACGTTGAAGCGAAATTTAATGATCAGCCCGGGTTGCACTTTGATGCTATGACAAACCCGTCTTTGTAGAATGAGTGAGTCTCTGTAGGCTGTTCTAAGTTGATTTATCTTTAAACTTTACTTGTTTTGTTGGATTTGCATCTTAATCTTGAAAATTATGTACATCTCTTTTATGTGAAATGAAAATTTCCTTTTTGACAAAAAAAAAAAAAGGTGGACCACAATATAAATCAACTCACGTTGAAGATTGCTATTAGGAAATTATCCTAGGGAATCGACAAATGAAAATCCTAAACAACATCCTATTCCCACTTATTCGTCGCCAAGTTGACTTTTAATTACGTAATTTAGGACAACATGGCGTGTCCCTCCTAAACAGCATCCTAATTCCCACTTATTCGTCGTCAAGTGGACATTCAATTACGGGATCGAGGACCAACTCAGGGTGCCCAGGACACCTTTCCCGTACACCCCCGCATTTACGTCGGTGGGAAATGCTTGATGAACTTGCCCATTAAGATTCACAATCGAAATTCGACCAAAAAAAAAAAAAAAAGATTCACATTCGAAATTCGACCAAAAAAAAAAAGGGATTCACATTCGAAAGAGCAGCAGTCGGGAAGAGGAGAGGCCCTCGGCGATCAAAAAGGAATGAAAAAGAATAAAAAATAAAATAAAATAAAAAATTAAATTATTATGTCGCTGAAAGGCCGGCGTCGGCCGGTCAAAATTGACGGATTGATTGAATTGGCACAATTGTAAAAGGTTAAGGATGGAATCGGCAAATAATAAAGTTTGGGACTGAATAGGCACAATTGCAATAGGTATTTTAAGGTTTAAAACTAAATTGGCAAAATTACCAAAAAAATTTCTAAACTTATTGCAATTGTATCAATTTAGTCATAAACATTTTGTAATTGTATCAATTTAGTCATAAATATTTTGCAATTATGTCAATTCAGTCCATCTGGCCAATTTTGGCCGGTCAGCATTGACGTGGATGCCGTCCAGCGATATAATATTTTAATATTTTTTGAATTTTTTTCTTTTTCCTTTTTTATTTTCTTTTTCTTTCTTCTTTTTTTTCTTCCCTCTTCTTCCTCCAATCAGTCGCCGCCGGCGACCGGCCAGAAGCGACAGTCGGCCAGTGAGGCTCGGCCTCGCTAGTGGCCTACCGTCACCTTTGACCGATCGCCGAAGAAGAAGGAAGAAAAAAAAAAGAAAAAAGAAAAAAAAAGAACAATAAATAAAAAAATTAACAAAGTTAAAAAATTACTAAAGTATTATTTTGCCTGACAGCCGGCTTCGGCCGGCGTTGACGTCAACGCCGCCATACCAAAATTGGCCAAAAAAAGAAAAAGAAAATAAAAGAAATTAATATTATGTTGCAAGAAGGCCAGTGTCGATCGGCGTCCCCGTTAGCATAGTCCGGCCAAAATTGGCCAAAAAAAGGAAAGATAAAATAAAAAAATTATTATTATTTTAAAAAATATTAACATATTATATTGCCGGACGGTCGGCTCCAGCTGGAATCCACATCAGCGCCTCCCGGTCATAATTGGAACTGACTGAATTGGCACAATTGCAAAAATTTTAAGACTGAATCGGCAAAAAAAATAATTTATGACTGAATTGATACATTTGTAATAAATTTAGGACTTTTTTTGTAATTCTCCCCGTGAACATCGAAGAATAGGAAGCACATGTGTTTCTCTCTCTCCCCATTAGCCGCACATGCAGGTTCCCGAATTGACTTCCTCGACTGTGATCGACTATAGGCGGTATCCGGAACGAGGAAGTACATGGGGGTTGTGCCTAAGCTGTCGATCTCTTAAGTCTCACCGTGGGGCCCTACTAACGCCACCCGACAACATAACTGCATAACCTTCTTCGCTACTCTCCCTTCCTCCGTCACAGAACGCCGTAATGAGGACATTCAAGGTTCCCCTCCGGCGAGGGCTGATCGGGGCCGTTGGATTCGCGCCTCGGTTAGATATCGTCAGAGGAATGTGTCGTGTTCTAAGTTTGTTCGTTTGGTCATGAATAGGGTAGGGGGAACAGGGGAGGGCACGTGATCTCACACGTGCACCCAATAGGCGATGGTGAAAATCTCTCTCGGAATGGGGCTGAAGTTGCACTAGCAGGTTTTACCGTACGCTTTCTTTATCTGCGTTCTGCAGTACTTTCTCTTTCCACAGAGGGTAATCTTTTGGGTAATTTTTGTTTTGGTCAAATAACAATTCCTTTCATTCATTCACTAGACAAACCTACACCATACATAACAGTTTCTGAACAAAGGATACTCAAAAAAGGCGCTCGGGGTTTGTTAATCCAGTCCATAGGTAGGGACTTCTGTCGATGGGCTTTTGCAGTCCAATCAGTAAGAGAATTTGCCTCGCGGGAACAAAAGATGACTTTAGCAGACTTCAATTTGGCCAACAGAAACTTGCAGTCTTCCACTAGTGGAACCAGGGCCTATGGGCTTTCTTCTTTGCCTAAGAAAACCTCTGCCACAAATCTACAGTCTGTTTCAAACTCAACCTCTGTATCTAGCATCAACCGAGGATCTGGTTTCTCCAACAAGTACAATAAAGCATAGTGGATGGCAAGGGTTTTGGTGGTCATAACTGATCCGGCCTGAACTGACTCAGCGAAGCCAGCTACCAGAGCTCTAGTGGAGTCTCGACATACTCCAGCCACCGAACCCGTTGTCGCGCCTTCTATCCACGAACTGTCGGTGTTGAATTTGAGAATTCCTCTGGCCAACGGCTTTCATCGTTCAGGTGCGTTTGCTCTGGTTTTTTTTTTTTTTTCTGCTCACCAGAGATTGGATTCTGCCTCACATAGCTCTTGTGCTGGGCAAGGGTATTTTGTACAATTGTTGACGGGTTTGGTTTTCGACCTTGAAAGATGCAGGTGTTTCTCGTTTTCCATATCGCCCAAAGTAATTCGACAACTAGCTCTCCCAATGGCACGTCTCTGTTTGAGTTTAACATCTCCATAAACCACTTATCCATTCGGGTAACACCCAAAGAGTTAATTCTGAGATTGATGCTTGGGTTTGCCCAAGCTGCTTTTGTCCATCCCCAGATAAGGAAGAGGTGCTCGACTATTTCAGGGGCTTATGAGCAGAGGGGGCATATGGGGTCAGGTACCATCTTTCGTTTTTATAAATTTTCGCTCGTAGGCAGTGCATTTTGACAAACGCTCCAGAGAAAGACATGGGTTTTAGGTGGGGTTTGTAGATTCCAAAGGTTAGTCCATAATGTTCTGGGCGGCTGAAATGATGTGGATGGCTGATTTGTGTTTGGTAGCACGGTTGTGTTGGGCATGCTGTTATACCCACTTTTTACAGTATAGGTTCTTGATTTATTCCCGTCCCAGACTAGTCCGTCCTCTCTTGGTGTCAAACTAATTGGAATCGATAGAATCTCTTGCACTATGTGCTCCTCGAAAAGTTTTGCCAACAGTTGTTTTTTCCACCTTCCTGTTTCTCGGTTGATAAGTTCTGTGACAAGCCGGGGATCGTCTCTATTTATCGGCCCTCCAATCACACCCATTGATAACCAGCTATCCTCTCGAATTCTGATTTTAGCCCCATCAACCACCGCCCATCTCACTTTAGGCTGAATCACTTCTATTCCCATAATGAGGCTTTGCCAGCCCCACGAGGGACGAGACCCTTTCCCTGCAGTCCAGATGTCACGGCGGGGTCCCAGTTCCACCACCTTCTCGGGCTAATCGCGTTAGCTGCTTTAATATCATATTATAGATAATAGAAGGCGCATGCGGAAGCTAATCCATCTAAAAACAAGAGGTGAGCCACCAAAAAAAAAGTCAAGTGCATGCGAAAAGGAAAGGCAGGCATGCTGCCTAAAAGTATGGCTTTATTAGGATTCGCTAACTTGTATACCATGCAAGAAATAGCACACAAAGGCCACGTAGGGCAAAAAACAAATGATTTTATATTATAGATAGCCATTTAATTTCATCTTTTCTCATCGAAGAACATACGATGGGGTACACTGGAAAGATAAAAAGGACAACTCTATTCCCAAGTACTATCTACGGTCATCATCTTCGTCTTCCAACGCAAACACTATCATCCGTAGCCACAGGAACCTGGATATCTGAAAAATGGTTAAACAACAAGGGTGAGCCGAAGCTCAGCAGGAAGAACATCTAGCCGAACGACTAAGCTATCCATTCGATCATCCATTCAAGCAGACCTTACCGAGCAATCAACCAATTGAATACCCAAGAAAAGCCACAAGAAAACACACACACTGAAGAGGCATAAGACAATCAAACGTCTAACAGCTAAAGTGAACATAAATGAGCCACAAACTACATTAGTCCTCCCTTTTACACCCTAAGACCGAACACTCACATAGTCCCCATTTCGAAACGCGTCCATCCGATGAGCTATCAAGCGAACCAATGCTAGTCTTGGCTTACCCAAAGCCAGATAGCAATCAAATAACCAACGAACATACCAGGCAAATACCCAAAGCTCACGAATCTTTCCCCACACTTCATGGCTGAACCACCCTCTATAGGGTCCAACTTCGATTCTTCACAACCGAGCCCAATCAAGACAATCAACCTATATATTCCGCTTACCCATGACCCAAAGATGCCAACTCAAGTAACGGATTTCATCCGCATCATTACCTTCCATGATTCGCACCCAAACCAACGATTTTCGAGACCCATTTCGATTCATCACAAATCATCAACAATTCCGACGATCCATTCCCATATCCAGCTCGCCCACGACTCAAGGATACTAACTCAAACAACGGATTGGGCGTTTAATCTCCAATCTCAAGCTCAAGGCCAAACACCCTCCCAATGGGTGCCAAGTCCAATTCCTCATAAACCGACCCAAATCGAGACGATCAACTCACATGTCCAGCTTACCCAAGACCCGTAGACATCAACACAGGCAATCGATCGTACAATCTAACTCGATTGCTAGCTCATGCAAGACAAAACTCAATCTAAAATACCCATTTGCCAATTTCAACGAACCGCACTCGAACGAACGACAAATGAGCAGATTAGTGGTAGGGATAGATGGACACTTGCCTTAAGGTCACACACGAAGAAACAGAGCTCGATTCGCCTTTCGGATGAGTTCGAAACGCCATTTTCTCCTCTTGGCGCGCGCGGGGAAGGGGCCAACGGGAATTGAGATGGGCGACGTCGAGGGTTGGTGCACGAGGCTTAGAACAGCCCATGGATCGTCGTTGTGCCACGGGCTTTGCCGGTCCATCATGAGAGTGAGAGGAGTCGCGGATAAGGGGGCTTCGGCAGAAAGAACAAGAAGGAAAAAGAAGGGGGCTTCACGAAGAGAGAGAGAGAAATGAGGGAGGAGAGAGATTAAGGCGCTTTTATAGTGTGTGTGTGTTGGGGGGGACAAAAGGGCTAGGTCGGTTGGGAGTGTTTCGCGTTCAAATCCGCGAACCAATTTCGCACTGGATCAATTTCTCAAACTAAAACTATCAATTCAACAGAAAAGGTCTATTTAACCTTGTCGTATCCGATTACTTCGTTACTTCAAATAATCCACCGCACCACAATTTATTAACCCCCCAATTCATTTGCGCCACTAATCCAAGTCCGAAAAATACTTTTTCGCTTATAATCCCATTGGCGAAAATTTCGGTCGTCACACTAGATGTCCTCCCTAGGGAAATAGATACTCTTCAAGACTCTACTCCATAATGCTGAAGGAGATTGCGATAATCTCCAAGCCAGTTTTCCTAACATTGCTTTGTTGAAGTAATAAGGTCTTTAAAGCCCAATCCTCCGTAATCTTTTATGATTTTCAGCGCTTCCCATCTTTTCCAGTGCATACATGCTCGATTCTCAAACTACTTCCATCAAAACGATGCGATTCTCTGCTCTATTGCCTTGCAAACTGAAATGGGTATCTTAAAAACTAACATGGCATATGTGGGTAACGCTTGCACTACTGTTTTAATGAGGATTTCCTTGCCCGCTTTAGAAATCAGTTTCTCCTTCAAACCCTCTAACTTCGTTTTAACCTTTGCTAGCATTTTGGGTAAATTGCTTTACCCATTATTATTTTTTTCTTTTCAAGTAAATCAGGTTCTGACAAAAAGAGAGAGAGTAAATCAGGTGGGTTTTTCGTATATTTTGATTAAACGTGGGTGTCGCGACCCGAAAAATCGATCGGGCTAATGGATTGCCGAGGCCCCATTGGTGGATGACGCGGAGGCTTCGGCGCGGGCCCTCCCAGGTCCATACCAAATCGCGACGAGAGATTTTTTTCGATCATCGATCGAATTCGACCTTAGTGTGGTCGGGTGACATGTGCATCGTGTGCATGCCAAAGGAGTCACTACCGGCCATTTTTGGAAGGTTGGCCGGATACCTTACCGAGAGATTGGGAGATATCGTTCGATTTTGCGGAACAGAGACTTTGGGTTCGGGGACTTGGTTACGTCGATATTTCTATCGACACACTTTGGGTACCTAATGTTGAGTGATTATCTTAACTAAGATTTCACGGAGGCAAAATTTTTAGGTGAGGCAAATCTAAATCTAGGCTGTCATGCAGGTGAGGAAGACTAATCTTATCAATCACAATCAACAAAGTAAGTGCGCAACCAAGGATCCAAAAACATGAGGATCAGATGCATCAAGGCGAGTCATGGCGTTCCTAGTATAGCCCTAAAAGCTTGCAAAAAGTGTGATTAAGGTTTGGGGTTGATTTGGAGGGTTTGGAGACAATTCTCCCAGAGGGGCGAGATTGTCATTTTTGGAAGGATCGGGGGTCAAAACACCCAAAAAAGGGTTTGGACAGTCGATTGTGGCCATCTCCTATTTTTTGGGATTTTTTTTGATATTTTTAATATTTTTTTATTTTTAATGTTTTTTAATCAATTAATTATTATTTTTTGAATTTTGAATTTAACTAAATTTTTTTATGAATTTTCTGATTTTTTAATATAATTTTTCGAATTTTTTTATAATTTTTTAAAGAATTTTCTTGAATTTTTCATTTTTGATTTTTTTTTATGATTTGCTAATTATTATTATTATTATTATTTTATTTATTAGAAAATTATCCGGACCGAGTTGACCCAACCCGCGCCTCGTGGGCACCCGACCAGAACCATAGGGGTTCTAGGTCAGCCTAAACGACACCGTTTTAGGTAATTTTGATTTCTTTTGAATTTTTTTTCGAAATTTTGCTCAACCAACGTAGTGTTTTCTCAAGTAAATATCTCGGCCCTTGAACACAATTAACGAAAACCGATCACACCACACGAAACTAGGTAGAATGAGGCTTCCAAAACAGTTGACGACTCAGGAAAAACTTGGCCGAGCGCTTCGTAACGACATCATGAAAACGCCACTTGAAGGTCAACACTTGGGAAAAAAACTACCTCTAATTTTGCAGCTCACTGAGGCATTTTCAATGGTGATTATCTCGGTGCTAAAAAATAATCAAGGGAAACCGATCATACCACGTGAAACTACGTATGACCAGGTTTTCAAAACAACCAACGGCTCGGGAAATGATCAACCGAGTGCGTCTCAATGGTGTCGCGAAAGTGACAAGTCGGAACTCCAGACTTGGACAATTTTCAACCTCTAGCTTTGCAGCTCACTGAGGCATTTTTCGGGGTGATTATCTCAGTACACAGATACAATTAACAAAAATCATCAATACCATGTGAAACTAAATCAAACAAGATTTCCAACGCAATTGACAGATCGGAAAAATCTTAAGTGAGTACTCTACACCGAAGTCACGAAAGTCGCTTGTTGCAATTCCAAACATAGAAAAATTCATGGCCCCTCACTTTGCAGTTTACCGAGGCAACTTTCGAGGCTGATAACTCGATGGATAGAGACAACCAAACCCAAAGCCAAGCATCAATGTAAAGTGCTATACACAGAGAGTAAGATCAACCAAAGAACGACCTCAAGAGCTTGAGAAATCATCAAGAAAAACGGCCCCAAAATAGTGACCTCGCACTGCTCAGATGTTGACACCTGAATTTTAATAATCTTTTTCCTTAGAAAATTAATAGAAAATTCATAAAAATTTATAAAATTGAAAAATTAACTTTGGAAGCCTTGGCCAAGCCTAAGGAACCATTTTTGAACAAAAAATAATTTTTGGTATTTTTCGTGTTTTTAAATATTTTTCATATATTAGGAAAATACCCAAAAATCAGAAATATATATTTAGTTGCCGCAAAAATATGAAAAAATATACAATATTTTTATTTTAAGTCCCTTTTCATGTTGGCCCATTCAAATCGAAAAAATACAATTCGGGATTATGTGTTCCTTCACAAACAAAGTCCCGAATCGGGCTTAAAAAATACAATTTGAGTCATTTTATTTTCAATTTTCACTTTTTATGAGTTGTGACATTGCCTCTAGTAGCTCAATTAGTTTCTTGGCCCAATTGTACACAGAATTGCTCAATTTTGACAAGAGGGGCTTAATTGAAATTTTATTTTTTAATTTAGCCCCCAAATCATCAAAAGTGAAATTAAAATTTTTCTAGGGGTACTCATGAAAATATGAACCCACTACCCTATAGTTTTCATCATTGTAAATCCATTGGTGGGGGTAGTTTTGTCCGATTTTTCCATTTAGGCTTTGGATTGCTCAAAATTCAATTTCGGGTCAAACCCAAATTTTGGGGTTTTTGTGCAATTTCAAGTGCATTTTTTTACAAAAAAAAAATCATTTTTAGATGTAATCCATGATGGGAAACCCAATTTTGGCCTCAATTTCACAAAAAATAGTCAATTTTTGGCCCAATTTGATGATTTTTTGAGGGACCGGGTTTCCCAGGTCGGGCAGACCCGATCTGGTGGCCCAGCACTATTCATTTTCTTCTTCCTTCTGCTCAAATCTGAAGGAGCCAGCACACGTTTTTTTTGCTCCTGCTCACTCAAGCCTGAACGACGCCGGCCTTCCCCCCTACGTCACCGAATCTTGCTTTTGCCGCCTTGAGCACATGGCTGGACGTACGGAGCGGGCTCGCGCGTGTTCGTTATTTGGACGAAGGAGGGAGTAGAGGCCGGGCAGAGGAAGGACAGTGAGCTGTCACGACCGAGGAGAGAGGTGTGCACGCAAAAGGAATCATTCGAGAAGGTTCTTGAGAGGGGGGATATAAATAGAACACGATCATAGAGAGAGGGGGGAGGGCAGAACGGTTCTGTGAGGTGTGGCCATTGTTGAGTTAAAAAAAATCGAGAGCTTCTCGATCCTCGCCGGCGAGTTTCAAGCCACGCTAAGCCACGCCGTCAGTGCCAGTAGCTCCGCCTCGACCCAGGGAACAGGCCTGACCTACTCGCCTACGCTGACGACCTCGAATTAGGTAAACACCATGTTCGAGCTCACAGAGCTTCGTTGATGGCAGACTCTCGATTTCTTGGGTTTTCTTCGTGATTTTTGGTTCAAGATTACCCTAAGCATCCACTGACCACGTTCCTAATTTTATTTCGCGTTGTCATTGCATAAAAACCACTGAGTCAACCCCAAACCTGAAAACCCCTCCCAAGCTCGTGAGCTTGTCTCCGTTAAAACCGAAGCCTCTTGGACCTCAGGTAAGCTTCCTCAAACCCCTATGATGCTGCTTGATAGCTTAGGTTAGCTTAATCGTGTTAGAAACGGCTAGGTTGAAACTTCGCTAGAAAATGGTTTCGACCGATGTCGGTTAGGCTAGTTTTAGGTATGTTCTTGAGCCAAGACATGTACATGTTGATGTAAGGAGTGTGTAGATCAGGTCTAGATGGAAACCGGGGCTCGAAACGAGCGTTATAGTGTCGGTCGCATTTTTTCCGGCGAAGTCGCCGGCCGGAATAATGACAGCTGGTGTCACTGTTCATCTTATCCGGCAGAGGAGTTGACCGGTCAACGTTGACGTGGAGCCCATGTCAGCGGGGAGTGGACGGCAGTTTTATTTAAAAAAAATAAAATTCCAGATCCGACGGTGGTCCTTGCGCCATGTGTCGAGATCTGGAAATTTTTAGAAAATAAAATGATTTTAAAAAATATTCTAATTTTTCGAAAATTAAAAATATTTTGTGATCGTGTAGCCCAGGTTTGGCGACGCGTCACCATCCTGACCGTCCGTTCAATTTTTGAAAATTAAAAATCTCTTTATCAGAAATTAAAAATTCTTTTTTAATCCGCCCAATCAGACGGCCGTGGATTAGCCACGTCACCCAATCGTAGCTGTTGATCTGAGCGATAGATCGGAGGGCCGTGGGATAGCCATGTGGCCCAATCCTGACAGTAGGATTAATAATTAGATTAAAAAATATTCGAAAATTCATTAAAAAAACTGAAAGATTCGAAAATTCAAAAAATTTCCCAAAGTGACGTCGTTTTAGGCCTAGACCGGTTCGGACCCTTCCGGTCCGAGCCGAGTACTTGCGAAGCGTGGGCCGGGTCAATTCGACCCTGCCCGAAAAATATTAAAAAAATTGGGAAATTAAAAAAAAAATCAGAAAATGATTTGAAAAAATCCAAAAATATGGAAAATTCATAAAAAAATTCTTAAAAATTGGAAAAAGAATTCTAAAAAAACTCCAAAAATTCCCAAAAGCCTAAAAAATTAGGAAAAGGGTCATTTTAACCGATCAATCCTATTTTTGACGATTTTTCCCTTCCAACCTTTCCAAAATGACGATTTTGCCCCTTATGGGAAAATCGTCTCGAAAAGTTTCGAAAAATTTCTAGAAAATGAGAAACGTGCCATTTTAACTGGCCAATCCCATATTTTGTGATTTTTTCTCCCAATTCTTGCCGAAATAACGATTTTGCCCCTTAGGGGCAAATTGTCTAAAAAAAAATCTCAAAAATCTCGAAAATTGGGAAACGGACACATTCAACTGGCCAACCCTATTTTTGATGATTTCGGTTCCTAATCCTTTCGAAATTGACAATTTTGTCCCCTTGGGTAAATTGTCTCCCAAAATGACGATTTTACCTCTAATGGGCAAGTCGCCTCCAAATCATCCCAAACTCCTTCCAAACCTTAATACAACGCTTCTCTAAGCCAATAGGGCTTTACTAGGGATGCCGTGTATTGATTTGATGCGTTTTATCCGCATATGTTGGATCTTTAATTGCGCCATATCTTTACTGATTGTGATCAATAGGTTATATATTTCTATCTGCATGAACTCCTAGGTTCTAGAGCCTACCTCCCTTTGAGCCATCTACATGAAATCATAGTTAGAAAATCAATCAACTTAGGTACCGAAAGGGCGTTAATGGCAACATTGGAGTAACTAAGTCCCCGATCCCAAATCTCTGGTTTTGTTACAGTCGTACGACTGCTCCCACCGCTCGACGAGGTTTCCGATCTACCTTCCCTAAAGATCGGTGGTTACTCCGAATGCATGTACACCTACGCACAGTCACACGACCGCACATAAGGTCGAACTCGATTCTTAAATCCTGCCATCACGCGAGGTGAGGACTTGGGAGAGTCCAGGCCGATTCCGCGGATCGCGTCAGATCCGCAGAATTTCGGCAATCACCCCTAAACTCTGCTCGCGTCCGCATCCCGGATCGCGAAGGGTCGCGACATCAGAACACTTAGAAAATTTTCACTGCCTAGAAACAGTTCACAAAGGCAACTTCGTGGATGATTTTCTTGTATTATAATCGCAGCCAAGGGGAGATCTATGCATGGATGCAAAGAATTATACACCAAGAACAAACTAGACCAAAAAACGGCAAAAAAAAAAAACGCACTAGATTACGTCAAAAAACGACCCCGAAAACACCCGCTCGCACTATTCTTCACCAGAAACGACTCACAAAACAGCCAACGAGAAGTATTTCCGACCCCATATCTCGCTCCATGAGTACAATCAAAAGCAAAAACTCACATATACGTCTTCTACTTCACACACATAACTTAAAAAGTCCAAGAAAAATAAAAAACGAGCACGAGAACGCAATGAAAAATGAGCTCAAAGCAGGGGGTTTGGACTATTTTTTTCGTTCCCAACACTTAGACAAAATTTTAGGTCTGAAATTCACTGTTCACAGAGGCAACTTCCAAGGGACATATCTTACACCTTGATCACAACCAAAGGCCACACAACATACCAATACGAAGAACTACACAGGTAGAACACGATTGAACAAGGAATGACCAGAAAATTACGTAAAATGGCCACGAGAAACGAGTTCAAAGTCAGGGGTTCAGAACATCCGGAGCATTTTATCAAACACGTAGCATGCTTTATTGAAAATGCAAAATCGAGGCATTAAACTCGAATCCAAAGCATGGAAATGTAAGAATAGAGTAATATGAGCATGAAAGAGTGATCCGAGGGTGGTGGGTTTGGCCCCGTTCGACCCGAAAGTCGAACGGGGCCAAACCGACCAAATAGCAAAAAAATGCAAAGGGGAGTCCTGGAAGGGGTCTTTGGCTACCTTTTCGGGCATCATCGGCTACGGAATGGAGGTCGGCCGCGGTGGGGAGGATTGTGGGGATGTAGGTGAAGGTGTGTCAATGCTCGGTGTCGCTCAAGAACTTCACACTAGCTCTGTTTTTGCTCTTGAAAGGTCATTGTTCACCAGCCCGAGCATCGGCCATGGCAGCTCCTTTTTCTCTCGAATTCTTCTAAATTCGTGGAATCCCCTCTGAAATCCCGACGCCGTAGCCTTGTCCGTCGTTTTATAGAGCTTGTGCCTTACCTTGCGCGCTCACTCTCTCTCTGTACCAACCTCGCCAGCTCACGAATCCCCATGAACGGCATTTTTTGTCCCTTTCTTTCGTATCCGAGGCGAGCTCGCCACAATCTCGTGCAAAATCCACGTCCACAAGCGACAAAAACAACAGGGAAGGTTCTGAAACGAGGGAGAGGGAGGTACGTGTCATGGGTGGTCCGAATCATGGTCGAATTTGAGCTGCAATTTGCCGGTTTCACGCTCGGGCGCGTTCCTATGCCGGAAAAGAGCTTGGGCACGGCTGCTTCGGCGACGCCACGCTGTGAGGATGGGTTCGTCGGGACCGAAAATTTGTGGCCTTCAAAGCCCATGCCTTGGCGTCGTCAATCGTGTCCGTTTTGGAGCTCAATTTGGTAGATTTGTGCACGAGGGTCGGCTAGGCGGGTGAAGGAGATGATGAACAGTACCGGGTTGGATCCGCTCGACCCGATTTTGCGAAAAAACGTCGAATTAGCCCTAAATACAACCCGTTTTCACAAAATTGACCCCAAAATTGGATTCCTCAGTATGCGTTTTAGGGTTAATTGGTTTGATTTATGATAAAAGCCCCAAATTCAAAGTTTGACCCGAAATTGACTTTTCAAAAATCCAAAGCCTAAACAGTTAAATCGGACCAAATCACCTTCACTAATGGATCCAGAATGATGAAAAATATAGGGTAGTGGACTTGAATTTTCATGGGTATCTCTAAAATTTGATTAATTGCACTTTGGGTGAAATTAGGGACTGAATTGAAAAATAAAAGTGCAATTAAGTCCTTTTTGCCAAAATTGATCAATTTATTTGACAATTGGACTAAAACTCTATATGAGGGACTATAGGCAAATGTCATGGCTTAGGAAAAGTGAAGAAAAATTAAAAGGACTCAAAATGTAATTTTTTGGCTTAATTCGGGGTTATGTTTATGAAGACTCACATGATCCCGAATTAAATTTTCTAAATTCTAAACAACCAAAATGAAAGGAGAATTAAAATAAAAATATTTATGATTTTTTCATATTTTTGTGACCACGAATACTATTTTTCTTGATTTTTGGCTATTTTTATAATAAAAAGAAATTAAAAAAAGGTCGAAAATTACAAAAAAAAAATAGTTTTTGTTCAAAATTTGTTCCTAAGGCTTGGCCAAGGCTTCCAAAGTTGGTTTTACAATTTTATGAATTTTTTTGGTATTTTTAATTAATTTTCTAAAAATCAAAAGACTAAAAATCAGGTGTCAACAGTGGAATAATTTGGCTATGAAGTAATTTATTATTTCTAGTAAATTAAATGGGTGAAGAATCCTACATCTAATTCGACACCACTAAGTATTTGGAGCACAATATCTCGCAAAATGATTCGGGTTTTGATCGTATCTTACCTAATTCATGAAATTAGTAAATTTTTTGAATGCCTGAATGTACACATTCTATTAAAGCTTCTTATGAGAGTTTAGATCCGCAACGGTTGTGAATATTTGATAGAACAACTGATTTTCAAACATAGGGAGTCACTTATCCAATTGTCTTTGTCAAAATACCTTTGTGTCATTAGTAATATTACTAAAATCACAACAATAGTAACTATAATTTGCCTCTCTTTTTTTTTTTTTTTAACATTGAAAGTAGAACAAAGGTCGAAAGTTTTGACTTTTATGGCGATAGAAATGAAAGCAAAAATTACACATGCGAAGAATATGGCAATATTGATTAATGTAATTTCCAATTCTTTTTTCTCACGGTGATGTTAAAAATAATGAGATGACTAAGCAGAAACAAAAAATTCAATAACTAAAATTTCCTCTTCAGGGCAGTCTTTAGACTCTTAGATACAGTGACGTAGCTTTATGGGTACCGTATGGTCAACATTTGTTCAGTGACACGAGCAAAAGGTATGTCTCACACATCGACAGGCAAAAGGACATAGACGAATTATAATGTCGAGAAGCAGAAACCATTGTTGACGGAAGACGCCCGGCAGAGATTGAAAATATTTCGCGAAAAAAATAGCTTAAATCGCTTACATAAATGAATACAAACATCTAGATATAAATTGTTATTGACGATGAAAACATATTTCATTGACTAATTATTTTAAACGATATAAGCGATCATTTTTCAGGAAAATATGTTACAAATCATTTATTTTCTGAGACACAAACGGAGACGAACACGAAATCTAGTACCAAAGAGGTTAGACCACTTCACTGGTCCACACTTGTCCCGTCAAACGGCTGGATTGGATCGCCGACCTTCGCCTTTGGCCGGTCGGCGACTGATTGGAGGAAAAAGAAGGGAGGAAACAAAAAAAAAAAGAGAAAGAAAGGAAAAAAAGAAAAGAAAAGAAAAATAAATAAAAATAATTCGAAAAATATTTTAAAAAATTATTAGAAATTATCCACGTCATCGCCAGCCCACCAAAGTTTGTCGAATGGACTGAATTGAGACAAATGCAAAATGTTTAGGACTCAATTGATAAAAAAAGAAGAGTTTATAATTGAATTGACACAATTACAATAATTTTATGACTTTTTTTAGTAATTCTCTGTGCAATTAATTAACAATAAGGCAACTCAGAGCCAAAATAGACCTGTACTCAACAATTCCAGCACAAAAGCTGCGCTCCTGTTGTTTTCGATATTTCCCGAGACTTTCACCGTTTTCGAAAGTGAAGCAAATAGACACGCTGAAACCAGAAGACAGATTACTCATACCCTTAATTGAGCACAGATCCTCCACTAGAATTGTAAACATGACCATCGCACACATGAAACACCATAGACATAATATACAAGAATTTAAAGCATAGGTGAAAGAGAAAATGATCACCTGCGATCAAAGATGCCGACGGCTAGATCCCAGAGGTGGTGCTCGCCGTCCCAGGGGTCGGAGAGGGCGAACAGGCCATCAAAGGAGAGGACGATGTCTTGAACGAAGTGGGACTAGCTGGTGAGGCGACGGCACCGGAGGCCGTAGATCTTGTCCTACTAGGTGAGGTGCCAGAGGATGACGAATTTGGCGCCAAAAAGAGATTGGTGGGTCGGGTATGGGTACAACCTAGGCCCATTTAAAACTTATATTTGATTGGGCTTTAGAACTCTAAATCCATATGATCCACTTTCTAAGTTAAAGCTAATTTAACCCCGTGTTAACCCAACTCATCATATGTGGGTTAAAAAGTGGGGTCAAGACCCACTTTGACATCTCTAGTCCACACCCATCCAACACTAGACTCAGGCAATAACAAAAGAGCATGGCACCTAATACACACCGTTCTTACACTTTCAACTTCGCGATGCGTGGTATCTTACATTACCATCTATGTTCGTCCGTTGATGCGCAGTCATTTAAGGATGCAAAATCGGTCAATACTAGAATAAATCATAAGATTGGTTGGGATATGATAAACATCAGTCTTGCACAAATTAAAATAGCAGTGAAAGATAAACACATCGACGTGGGCCCTGGCCCCCTTGAAAGCCATGAAGTAAGAAAACCCGGTTCTTGAACCGAAGGCCCACTCCGATCCGGAAGAAGCAAAGGGCCAGGAATCTGGAATAGGGGCGAAAAAGGGAAGACCGCCCGGGCCCATTAGTCCGGATCGTTTCGGCCACGTCTCCGGGTTTTCAGCGAGAAGGGACGAAACATGGGCAGCAAACCAATAGATACACCTACGATACTGGGAAAATGACCCCGTGATACCAAACATTCAAAAATTGGGAAACTCTAAACTAACAAATCCAATATAAATAGTCCTTAATCAACCATTTATGCCCGTCGCAATCTCGGCCCCGCCCGGTCGTGGCTAGATATGAAAGCGGATTCGGACTTGGAACTGAATTCTTGTGTCAAAGTTGGACAGCTCCATTCATGATGTGGCGCATAAGGAAGAAGAAGAAGAACAAGAAGAAAAAAAAGGAGTAACGAGAGAGACGAGGTAATGAATGGAGCTGTAGGACGGTAGGACGGGCCTACCCAATATTTTTTTTATGTATCATTCAAATGCATCTATGTATGTTTCGCGAAAAATAAATTATTCGAAATTTTTTTTTCTAAAAAAATTAATTGTCTGTATCGTATGAAATAATTAGTCGATGGAAAGGATCTTTATTATCAATAATAATTTATGTTTAAATATTTTTGTGGGGGAATAAAATATTTTTCGTTCATTCATTATTATAAATAATACAAATAATCATTTATTGGGAAATATTTTCTAAAATATTTATTTTTGGGGTAACAAATGGAAGTTTGGATTTTTGTCTGCTCTAACTCCAGAAAAAGCGCAGCGCAACGGCATATTCTATTATTCATTTTGCCAACTGATTCGCCAAAAAGGGACTCTCTAAAACAGCGACCACAGCACAGCAAAACACAACTCCTCCCCAGTCCCGACTGCACACACTCCACGCCCTTTACTTTGTCATCACCTCGTGACAATGGAGACGCCGCTTCTCTGCGGCGGCGACGGAGACTACGCCCCCGTGAGCAGCTTCCGGGAGGCGAAGACGGTGTTCTGGGTAGAGACAGTGAGGATGTGGAAGATTGCCGCCCCAATCGCGTTCAACACTCTCTGCCAGTACGGGACCAACTCGTTCACCAACATCTATCTGGGTAGCACCATGATGATTGCTTCTATATCCATTCTCCCATACGTACTGTTTTCTACAGTGCTGGATTGGCTCATATATCCTTCGCGAATGGCTGACTTGCTATTGAGGAAGAGGATTTGCGTCTTCGATATAAAGTTTATAAAACGATGATCGTTCGTTTGAATTTAGATATTGTCCGAGCTCAGCTACCCATGTCCATATCAGTCAAAATCACTCTCTTGAGTCTTGAACAGTCAAAATTTTAGACCGCGGAATTGATAGAGTGCCTTTCATCGTTCAGCTCTTTTCTCTTCAAAACTTCGACGATATTACATGGCAATTACTCGTCTAATCCAAGCTGAGGAAGTTCTATCCTATGGCAATAACATTGGACGGTCTCAATGTATCTATTCACTGTTTTATATCTATTGAACATCCAAAAGACTTTTTTTTTTTTAAACATAGTGTACTGCACTTAGACCATCATTGTCTTCCCCGTTTATTATGTCTTATGACTCAATCATTGCAGCTTGGGATGGGAAGTGCAGTGGAGACGCTTTGCGGTCAAGCCTATGGTGCAGGGCAGGTTTCCTTGCTAGGAGTTTATATGCAGAGATCATGGATAATCCTTTCGGTCACGTGTATCGCCTTCTTACCTGTTTATATATACGCCACTCCCATCCTAAAGATCCTGGGTCAACAGGATGAAATAGCCGATCTAGCTGGAGAATTCACGCTCCAAATAATCCCTCAACTGTTCTCGCTCGCCATCAATTTCCCCACGCAGAAGTTCCTTCAAGCCCAGAGCAAGGTCAGCGCGCTTGCCTGGATTGGGTTCATAGCTCTAATCATGCACATTGGACTACTTTGGCTCTTCATCAGTGTATTCAGATGGGGCACTACTGGTGCAGCTGTTGCATATGACATTACGAGCTGGGGAATCACGGTGGCTCAGGTTCTTTATGTCCTGTGGTTTTGCAAAGAGGGCTGGAATGGCCCGTCTTGGTCCGCATTTAGGGACATGTGGGCCTTTGTGAGGCTGTCCCTTGCCTCTGAAGGGATTTATCGCACACCGATTCAGAATGATCACACAGAAATCAAAGAGAAAATTGGACGACACACGAGATTACCCAGGTTCACCCCAGAATAGGGCTACGTCCTGCAAAGAGATTTCACTAGTTTCGGTTTTCAGCCGCTCAACACATTACAATGATGAAAAACGGGAAAATATATATATGCCCCAAACGGGCCCAAAACCTAAACCTATATGAAACCCCTTAATTCCATACCATACGGGCCAGCTTAAATGAAAGCCCAAACCCGTAGCGGAACCCCCGTCGGGAGGCGCTGCCCCCGAACCCCCGCCCGCTGACCGGGCAGCGGGGCACCCGTGTCGGGGGCGCTGCCCCCGAACCCCCGCATTCCGCGCGCAGGGGTCACATATCGTTGGATAACACTTCAGTTTCCCTAAGCTCACGTGGGCGTACCCCCGATGTGAGAAACAAGGGTCCCCGAAGTATTCGCCAACTCCAATAGCCTCCGCGGTGATGCTCTGTGTGGAGATATGGTATATGATGAGCATGATCATCCTGACCGGCCATCTCGATAATGCTGTGATCGCGGTTGGTTCCCTTTCTATATGGTGAGTGATCAGTGTGATTTTACATATGATCGGCTGGAAAGTTCATGCCAATCAGGACCCCAAACTGGCATAAGCTTCATTCTCTTTCGGTCTGTTTATTCACTGTACTCATCCTTGGATTTAAAACTGCAGCATGAACTTTAACGGGTGGGAAGCAATGTTGTTCATTGGTATAAATGCTGCTATCAGGTGGCTGAACTCTTCTCCCTCTTGTGAATTGTCTGTTGCATCTTCAAGGCCGGCACCAATTTATGACTTTGCTCCTCGCTATCAACTGTTTTTATTTTCTCAGTGTTCGTGTTTCAAATGAGCTGGGGCTGGGACATGCGAGAGCGGCCAAATACTGTGTCTATGTGACAGTTTTTCAGTCTCTTCTAATCGGACTTCTCTGCATGGTTGCTATTTTGCTAACTGGAGACCATTTCTCCACCATTTTCACAAGCAGCAAGAAGTTACAAGAGGCGGTGTCTCGCCTAGCATATCTGCTTGCGGTGACTATGGTCTTAAACAGTGTCCAGCCAGTCATATCAGGTTCAACGCCTCTGCTTTCATTCTTTACTGCATACTTCGACCTGCATCGCCGTGCTGCCTACTTCAGTGTACTCAAACTATCCCTACCTCCACTTCTTTTGCAGGTGTCGCCGTCGGGGGTGGATGGCAAGCACTAGTTGCCTATATAAACTTGGGCTGTTATTATCTTTTCGGGCTTCCTCTTGGATTTTTTCTCGGTTACTCCGCAAAATTAGGCGTGATGGTAGAATATTTACTTCCCCTAGATTCTGCTTAGTAGAACTGCATTTGTAGCAGCTGGTTATGACAATGATTAATCGAATGTTTTAAGCTTTATGTTGTAATTTCCTTCCCCCCACACATGTTGGTGCCAGGTAAACTTGTTGGCATTTACGGTACTATTCCCCATCTGATTCTTCTTAATAGCTGATACATCTGTAGATCCATCACATTTGTTCATTCTAGCTTTATTCTGACTAAAGTTCAACATTTTTAGGGTCTCTGGGGTGGCATGATTTGCGGAACTGCCTTGCAAAACTTGTTGCTTTTGCTGGTGCTATACAAAACGAACTGGAAGAAGGAAGTAAGTAATGCTACTCCTGCAAATCTGAAAGTAGGTAAAATATTGGTTACATGAACATCTGGACACAACCAATATCCAAGAGGATTTCCATTAGTTCCAATGAATTTCAATTTCCTCTGTCCATGTCGTGAGGTAAATAGAAATGTGCGGAAGAAAGCTACTTAATATGCTGAGATGAAGGTGAAGCAGAAACGGGAGCATGGTCGCGCAAGTTCTAACTTGTTCGATCTGATGTCATTCGCAGGTGGAGCAAACGATGGAGCGCATGAGAAAGTGGGGCGGGCAAGACACGATGCCGAAGCTAGCTGGGGATGCCATATGAAAGCAGAAGCCATCAGGATAGTGAAACAGCTGCATCTTTAGAACGAAAAGCACACCAGGAAGGAAAAAAAAATTGAAGTAAAGCGACGGAATTGAGAAGCAAGGAGAAAGATCCCAATCGAGCTACTAAACTCCAAATCCTGAAATTTTAAAAATTAGTTCGCTTCAGGCGTTCGAGTCGCCCTTTCGGATTTCCAATAAACTAGGCGCGAGCATCGGTCGGGTTGATGGGTCCTGTAGGATTTAAAGGCGACTGTTGACTATGCTTAATCAAAGTGTCCATCTTTTACCTTTCTTAGGAATCCGTATTGCGCTAGGGGTGTGCATGGTCCGGGCCGATCCAGTCTCGGTATGGAAGTAAAACATATGACTATCGTATAACCATCATATGAATACTTATAATCCTAAAATAATGAGAAAAGACTAAATTAGGAAGAAAAAAAACGCTTAAAATAACTGAAACATGATTATGCTCTTACATCATTTTCCTCGAGTTGGAAAGAATCAAGCTCAAAGTGGAATTACATTTGTACTTCACTGAATCCAAATACGAACAAAACAATGGGTTTGCATAATATAGTCAACACAAAACACAAATTGAGTCAAGACAAAACACGATCGGAGACTGCATATCAACAAAAACCCACTTAACTACAGAAAGAATTAAGAAGTCAAAAGTTTTAGCGAGAGTCGAGCAGAACTGCGTTGTGAAGGCGAGACGCGAGCGTCGAGCGAGAGGAGAGATTGTCGAGCAGAAGATAGAGGAATTAAGTTAACTAGTTCTTCAAAAAAATTTAATCTTTTTCTAATTATGCATATATATATATTCTGGACAGTCTTGTCCCATTCAGCATGAAACCGGACCGCCCCCTCAAGGACCGGATCAACTCGGCCGGTCCGGTCGTTTGGGCACCCTTATATTGCGCTGGAAAGGGATCTTTCTTCTAGGAAAATTTGCTAATTCCTAGATGGATAGAAAAAGAAATCTAGACGACTAGATGTAGCCTCGTCCTTCCCCCGGAGGTTCTTGAAAAAGTAAAGTTGTCAGAAGTGGGATTTGAACCCACGCCCTCTCTCGAAGACCAGAACTTGAGTCTGGCGCCTTAGACCACTCGGCCATCCTGACTTTGAATGGTGAGATCCCATGTATTTACATTTTGACGTATGAAGTCCAGAGATAGGCCGTCTTTTTCGGGAACTTTCAAGATGGGAGATTGGCCCAACCCGAGAAGTAGTGCGAGCCGTGCCCCACTCCGCGTGACAGTCACAGGCCAACCATTTCCATTTCCAAGGCAAAAGGCAGATTCGCCAAACGTCACTCCCTCCTTGGGTTTTATCCTTCACGCTTTTCTAGTTTTCTTCCCCTTTTGGCCTTTCCTACTCTGCTAATTAATCTGTGGGAAAAGCGAGTAATCTCCACGGGAATATTCCGTGCAAGGCATTATCGTAGTATTTCACTAATCGCGAGGGCAAATCGGTCGATTCACCCGTCTCGAGGCCACCAATAAATTCCCCTCTAAAAACGTGAAAGAGAAACACTTTGACCCCTTCGCATTCTCTTTTCTCCCTTCTCTGCTTCTGGAAAATATTGGGCAGGCCGACACTCCACGTCAGTTGACAGCCGCTCTACTCGTTGGGCTGCCAAGGACTGCGTGGCAACTATTCTGATTTTTTGATTCTGTTTCATAGAACGAAAAGGATGAGAATAATATTTGGTAACGTAAATGATTCTGATTCTGATTCTGTTCCCGGGAACAGTTTTGGAGCAAAAACAAGAACAAAAAAAAGTTGGTTCTGAAAAAAAAAAAATCACTTTTGAGAATCACAAAACACGATGAAACTTTTCCCTTTCAGTTCTCTCATTACTTTTCCCTCGACCTAAAACAGAATGAAGTCTCATTTTTAAAGAAAAATACTTAAGATAATAAGATAATAAAAAATAAAAAATAAAAAATAAAAAATAAATCGAAAAAATTGGAAAAAATTCTAAAAGACAGAAAGATTTCAAAAAATCCAAAGAAATAGAAGAAGCTTAGATTGGGCTAGTTTGACCTCATTTTCATAAATTTGGGCTTAGATTATCTAGATTTCATAGATTTTGTTCTTTTTTAGGAAAATCATAAACACCTTGAAAATTAAACCCGAACCACATTTCTCTAAGTCCTTAGGGCTTCATTAGGGTTTTATGATGTGATTTATTAATGACATGATTCCTTGATTGCGCACTTGATTTCATTGGTTGTGATTTGCCTAGGTTTAGGTACTTTAGACTTAGTCTAATTTTAAAAAAATTGGAAAAAGACAAAAATAACCTGTGTGAACACTTAGCATTGGCTTATCTTATAGGTTTAAAAATGAATTGAAAATTTTCATGAAACACGTTTAGAAAACACTCAACTTCGATGCCGAAAAGGCGCCGGTGGAAACACTGACGTAACCAAGTTTCCGGACCCTAGATTTCTCTGATTGCGTAGAATCGAACAGTTTCTCCCGACCGTTCGATAAGGTTTTCGATCTACCTTCCTCAAAGACCGATGGCGACTCCATTTGCATGTATACATACAAATGCCACCGATCACACTACGATCGAATTTGATATTTTATCGTTACGATTTGATATAGACCTGGGAGGGCCCGAGCTAATCTGAAATCACACACTAACCCATGGTCTCTCCTTTTTTAAGCTTAAAATGACTCGTTATGACACTGCAATTAGATGGAATAGCACAAAAAAATGTTATATGCAATATACAATATGTTATATAATATAATCAATATGAATTAATTTTCAATTAATTCAAAATATAGGATGAAATTTCACAAAGTAACTACATAATTATTTGACTTAAATGACACAAATTGAAAAGAGAAATTATTTTCGGGAACAAAAATTTTGTGAGTTACCAAACGCGTTTCCATTTCAGCAACATAAATTTTGTGCAGTTATCAAACACGTTCTAATTATCTAAAACTCATCCAGGGAACAGAATTAGAAAAAATCATTCTAATCAGAATCAGTTTTTAGGATCAGAATGGTTGTCATGTAGGTCCCAAGTATCCGATAGGAGGAGATTTCAAAGTCCGCTCTTTTTCTCATCGGCAGAGGAGCTTTCCAAATGGCGGAATTGAAACAGAGTAAGGTAGTTGGTTTCTCTGGGACGATGTGGGCGAAAATAAAAAGGAATGCGGCCATGAAAAAACAGAGAGAAATGGAGAAGCTTCTTCTTCTTTGCATTTGACTTCTCATTTCCCAAAACCCTAATGAGACAGAGGAGACCAAACGAGGTAGAGTAATGGAGACGGTAACGGAGGGGAAGAGGGGTAGAGGAGAGAAAGGAGGGGACTTTGAAATCTCCCGGCAAAAAGGAGAACTAAAAAATCGGAAGCAAATGTTGTGGATGGAGAAGATAAATTTGAGGGCTTCTCGATCTTGGAGCAATAGTGTTTATTTGTGTTACTGCATTTCGGTTTAGGTACTCGAACTGTCACAAAGCGGTGAGTTGTTTTGCGCTGGACTGAGCACTCCTCGTTTGTACCGATCTTTTTCACCCATGTTTAAAAACTAACTATACTTCTATCCTTGTTTCTTTTGTTTCGCGGAAAATGAAGCATTTCTGGAAAATATTTTTCAGGAACGTCGTTTTCTAGGAAAATAGAGATAGTTTCCGGTGTTTTTACGCCGCTGCTCCTTCCTCCGCTGCTGCTCTTTCCTCCGCCACTCCTTCCTTAACTCGTCCATCGGCCATGACGCAGGCCGGTGAGCTCGAGGCTCGGCCGGTCCTGGCGAGTCCCGAGCTCGGCCTCGATCAAAGCCAGCGAGCAAGGAAGTTGAAGGCAGAGGCGGCCTTGGCGATGGACTCGGCGGCGTCGAGGAACGGCTCCACCGGCACACTCTCGTGGTAGCGGGTGAGGGCGTGAGGGTCGGCCGAGCTCAAGAACGGTGAGGCGAGCCTCAGCCTCGCCAAATCTGGCGAGATTGTGGCTCGCCTCACCATGGAGGCGAAGATCCCAGGATCGCAGCTCCGTCAGGGATGGAGGAGAGAGAAATGAAAATTTTTCCTATTTCAGAAAGTTACACGCGAAAGAGAAGCTTGAGATAGAGGGGAAAATGATTTCCATTTCTCAAAAAAGGAAATCATTTTCCTCAGTTTTAGAAGGTTTTTTCTGTTGATCGGAAAATATTTTCCGTTGACCACTCATTTTTCGCCCCCAAACATCGAAAATTAAGGAAAATGTTTTCCCGTGAAACAAACGGAGCATAAGGCTCTAAAATCCCTTGACCAAATGCAAATGGCGATTGGTTCATTTTTTGCTTAACTTTGAGGAAATGCAATTGCATCTCTAAAGGCCTCTAAAGGATCGTAGCCTAAAGTAGGTCCAGAGGTACTTTAGAATGTTGCATTTCCGAAATGAAAATTCAAATTTTTCTTCCAACTTTGCCCTTGCTCAACTATCATAATTTCGAAAATGTCCCTACCTAACATGACGTTTCCAACGAAGTTTTAGGCCGTTGACGAGAGGCTGGCGAGCATCCGGCAAGGCTGATTGTGGCTGCCGGCGAGCTAGATCTAGCCTCGGTAGCCTCGCCTGGGGTCATTCGACCTTGGCGGCTCGCATGAACCCAGGCCGGGTTGCTAGATCTGGCTCGTTGGCAGCCAGATTTAACCTCGCCAACCTCCTGCTGGCGTCTAAGTCTTGCAAATTATTTTTTAAAGAAAAAAAAAATAAAAAATTGCTTTCTGAAGTATAATTTTGCCAAACCCCATTTAAGCCAAAGTTGTTTTTCAATGCATTTTAAAATTACAATTTACTAAACACTATTTGTATTTTGAAAAACCCTTTTGGCTCAAAGAGATTTGCATTTCTCCAAAGCCAAATCAAACGGGCTATGTACCGTGGAGTGTCATTTCTAGGAAACTTGTGAACATGAGTTTTTACGACAAATAAAAGGAGTATAGTTATGACCATAGTTCAAGGTATTTTTTGTTCTCTATTGTCTCTCTGCAATCTGAGTCGAGATAGAAAACCGAATCAATAGATAGTAAGGGTCCTTGCTTGAAGGCAAGATCGGTGATGTAGACAATAGAGGGAGTACGCTCTTGGAAGAAGCACATTATGGCGAGTCGGACCCGGAGCTCCCGGTGGAAGCAATGAAATAGTCAGAGGCTGAGTCTGACAACGGCGATGAAAAGAGGGAGATCCAGGTGCGGATGAAATGGACAGAGTCTAAAGTGCGAAGGTGCTCTTGGTCGCGAGGATTTTGGATACGGTTTTGCGGAAGGAGACGATGGGCAGATCTCAAGGCAAAAGTTGCGGGCGAAGATGATAAATTTGAGGGCTTCTCGAACTGGGAGCAATAGTGTTTACCTGCGTTACTGCGTTTCGGTTCAGGTACTTGAACTGGCATAATGCATGATTTTATTTTTAATCAAGTATCCAAATCGGAATGCGATCCGACCCGAAATACTCAATTCCAATAGGACCGGGCTGAGCGAGTCCGGTTTCGAGTATTTTTTACAATCTTAATTGATTAATGGATTTTAGCGTATGGCCTGCTACTTTGCACCAGTCAAGCACCCAATATTTTTCTCCTCGAAGACCAAAAATCGAGTCTGGCGCCTCAGACCGCTCGGCTAACGTGACTTTTATTTAACTCATTCGAATTTCAAAGAAAGAAGTGGGGAGACTTTCGGAGACGTCCGAGGAAAGTTCAAAAATGGAGGTGGGCCCCAGCCCACACGGTTGTGCGTGCCGCGTTCACACCGCGTGACAGTCGCGGGCCAACCATTTACCAAAAGCAAAAGCAGATTCGCCAATCGCCAATGGCTAATTCTATTTACCCATCTTGTCCTTTTCCTACTGCTAAATTATCTATCAACCCATCCAGCCAAAACAACCTGCGAAGATTATATAGCGTATTTTCCAAGAGAATATTCCGTGCGGGGCATTTTCGTAGTATTTCGCTAATCACGAGGGCAACTTGTTAATCCACCCATCTCGAGGCCACCTATAAATTCCCTCCTCGCCAGTCCCTCAGCATTCTGCGCTCTATCTGGTAGACTTCACTCATCCACAACCACCAAACCAAATATGGCGTCGCGCTACGAACTGGAGGTGACCGTATCGTCGGCCAGGGACCTCAAGAACGTGAACTGGCGCCACGGCCCGACCCGCCCCTACGCCGTCGTCTGGGTTGACCCCAGCAACAAGTGCTCCACCAAGGTCGACGACGATGGCGACACGTCTCCCATCTGGGACGAGACCCTCGTCATCCCCTTGCCCCCCGGCCCCATCGAGGACAAAACCCTCTACATCGACGTCGTCCACGCCGGCTCCGAGGAGGACACCAAGCCCTTGATCGGATCCGCTCGGATCAAGCTCCGCGACGTCCTCGACGAAGCCGGCTTCGGCGACCCTCTCAAGCGCAGCCTCCAGCTGAAGCGCCCCTCGGGCCGCCCGCACGGCAAGGTCGAGGTCAAGGTCTGCGTGAGGGAGCCGCGTTATCGCGCGCCCGACCCTTACCGTGCACCCCCCTACGGGGTCCCGCCGGCGACGAGGGAGTACGCGCCGCCGGCCACGAGGGAGTACGCGCCGCCGGCGTACGGCAACCCTTACGCGGCTCCGCAGCCCAACCCGTACTACGCGGCGGCGCCTCCGGCTGGTGGCTACGGCTACGGCGGGTACAATGCTCCGCCGCAGCAGTACGGGCAGCCGAGCTACGGGCAGGCGCCGCAGTACGGATACGGCGGGGAGCCGGCGGCGGCGTACGGGCAGGAGGAGAAGAAGAAGAGCAAGTTCGGGGGGATGGGGACGGGACTGGCTGTGGGCGCGGTGGCGGGGGCCCTCGGTGGACTGGCCCTCGCGGAGGGGTTCGATCACCTGGAGGACAAGATCGCCGATGACGCGGCGGAGAAGGTGGAGGATGATCTCGGCTACGACGAGGGAGAGGATGATTTCTAGGGAGCCGGCCCTTGTCCTTTCGTTTTTCCTAAAAGTTTTATCGTTTTCTGGGGGAGCTTCTTTGCGGATGATGTTGGCGTGCCCTGTGCATCAAATTTTATCCAATGTAACGCATAAGCAAACTCTATAATTTTATTTTATTTTTCAACTATGTCAACTTGACGTTTCTTCTTCTCCAAGATTTGCAATAAATAAATGACAAAATTGCGTCCAAGGCGAAAAATAAAATAAAGAGAGAGAGAGAGAAACCTTTGCGTAGGGTTTCTACTGACTTGAGTCGTCGATAAGGGAGATCATTTGGATGCCAAAAGCTTATAGACAGACGTAAAGTAGACGGTCGCGAATAATTCCTTTTTCCTTTTAGCATAGTGGTGATGCCGGAGAATCAACTCCCATGCCCACCTAATCAATCCACCGAATCCATTTGATTTTTATGCAAGCAAAGGAAGATTTCGGCTGTGATGCGATCCGACGGGTGCCAAAGGAATGTTTCTTAATTTGAGTAGGATTTTTAGGTTGTTTCCTAGCTTAAGTAGATTTCGTGATTTAAGGGAATTTTCAAATTCGAGTAGCTTTCCTAGTTAAAGAGTATTTCCTAATTTGAGTAGATTTTTGGATTGCTTTTAAGTTTAGGGATAAGTGTAAAATCCTAAAACTTGTCTCGAAAGTGCCTTTCAAAACTTACAAAAAAATTGCAATCAAGTCATTCTGGTAACTTTATTTGATTTAGCTAACAAAAAATGCTAACGTGAATTTTTAAATTATTTTCTCTCATACGTGGCGCTGACGTGGCTAAAACATGATGGATAAGACTAAAATGACGTCGTTTTGGTCCAAATATAATGGCGGCCCTCGCTGGCCACTGGCCGGCCATTCCCCGGAGGTGAAGGCCCTTGCCGTTTTGCCTTTCTTTTTTAATTTAGTTTTTTTGTCTAATTTTAATAATAATTTGATTAAAAATTATAGTTGGACCAAAACAACGTCGTTTTAGCCTTATCGTTCATGTTTTAGCCATGTTAGTGCTGCATAGGAGAGAGTAAATAATAATGAAAAAGCCACGTCGACATTTCCGTTAGCTAAATTAGATAGAGTTAATGAAATGACTTGATTGGATCGATTTGACAAGTTTTAGGATTTGATTGTATTTTTTTGTAAGTTTTAGTACTCAATTACATTTTCATGACAAGTTTCAGGACTTTAAGCGCTTAAGTTGGTTTCCTAGTTTAGATAGGTTTTCAAGTTTAAGCAGGTTTCCTAATCAGGGTGTGTTTCTTAGTTTAGTTGGTTTCTCAATTTGAGTATTTTTTTTAAAATATGGATAGGTTTCTTAGTTCGGTTTGTTTCCAAATTTGAGTAAGTTTCCCGATTTGAATAAGTCTCTTAGTTTGAGAGGTCTCTTAAAGTAAGTAGGCTTTCAAATTTGAGCAATGTTCCTAATTCAAGCTGTTTCCCAACTTAAGTAGGTTCTTAGTTTAGTTGGTTCCCTAATTTGAGTAGGTTTTCTAATTTGGATAGGTTTTTTAGTCCAATTTGTCTACTAATTTGGGTGAGTTTCGGATTTGAATAAATTTCTTAGTTTTAGTAGGTATCTTAATGTAAGTAGATTTTCAAATTTGAGTAATTTTCCTTGTCTAATTTTTTTTCTTAATTTAAGCAGGTTTCCTTCTTCATTTGGTTTCCCAATCTGAGTAAAAGTTCTAATTTAAGCTGGTTTCCTAGTTGAGTAGATTTTCTAATTTGAATAAATTTCTTAGTTTGATCTTAATGTAAGTAGGTTTTCAATTTTGAGTAATTTCTCTTATCCAAATTATTTTCTTAATTTAAGTAGGTTTCCTTCTTCAAATGGTTTTCTAATTTAAGCCGGTCTCCTAGTTAAGTTGATTTTATAATTTGAATATATTTATTAGATTGAGTAGATATCTTAATGTATATCCTTTCAAATTTGAGTAATTTCCCTTATCCAAATTGTTTTCTTAATTTAAGTAGGTTTCCTTCTTCAATTGGTTTCCCAATCTGAGTAAGAGTACTAATTTAAGCTGGTTTCCTAGTTACGTTGATTTCCTAATTTGAATAAATTTCTTAGTTTGAGTACATATCTTAGGGTAAATATGTTTTCAAATATGAGTAATTTCCCTTATCTAAATTGTTTTCTTAATTTAAGTAGGTTTCCTTCTTCAGTTGGTTTCCCAATCCGAGAAAGAGTACTAATTTAAGCTGGTTTCCTAGTTAAGTTGATTTCCTAATTTGAATAAATTTCTTAGTTTGAGTTGGTGTCTTAATATAAGTAGGTTTTCAAATTCAAGTAATTTTCCTTATCCATTTTTTTTTATAAATTTAAATAGGTTTCCTTCTCAGTTGGTTTCCCAATCTAAGTATGAGTACTAACTTAATTGATTTCCTAGTTAAGTTGATGTCCTAATTTGAATAAATTTTTTAGTTTGAGTAGGAATTTAATGTAAGTAGGTTTTCAAATTTGAGTAATTTTCCTTATCCAAATTGTTTTCTTAATTTAAGTAGGTTTTCTTCTCGGTTGGTTTTCCAACCTGAGCAAGAGTACTAATTTAAACTGGTTTCCTAGTTAAGTTGATTTCTTAATTTGAATAAATTTCTTAGTTTGACTAGGTATCTTTAGGTTTTCAAATTTGGCCTCTCACAGTCTGCATACATAGACAAGATGTTAACGCGATTTAACATGCAATGTTCCAAAAGAGAATTATTGCCTTTTAGGCATGGAATTCATCTTTCGAAGGAAATGTGTCCCAACACTCCTGAAGAAAGAGAATGGATGGCGAATATACCTTACGCATCCGCTGTTGGAAGCATAATGTATGCAATGCTATGTACGAGACCTGATATTACGCATGCTGTAAGTGTTACTAGCTAATATCAGTTTGATCCAGGGGAAGAGCATTGGATGGCTGTTAAGAATATCCTTAAGTACTTGCGAAGGACTAAGGATTTATTCTTTATGGAGAAGGAGAGTTCAAAGTTGAAGCTTATACTAATTCTGATTTTCAATTGGATCCTAATGACAACAAGTCTACTTTGGGGTTTGTCTTCACACTCAATGGTGGTGCAGTTAGTTGGAAGAGTTCCAAACAGAGCATAACTGCTGATTCCACCACTGAGGCAGAGTATGTGGCAGCTTTTGAAGCTGCAAAGGAAGCCGCTTGGATGAAGGAGTTCATTTCTGAGCTTGGAGTTGTTCCTTCCATTGAGCAGCCGATTACATTGTTTTGTGACAACAATGGGGCAATAGCTCAAGCTAAGGAACTGAGGTCTCACCAGAAGTCCAAGCACATTGAGAGACGCTTCCATCTCATTAGAGAGATTGCTGGGAGTGGCGATATCGCCTTGCAGAAAATAGCCTCAGCGGAAAACGTGGCAGATCCCCTTAATTAAGGCCTTAACTCAGTCTTTATTTGAAAGACACATTGACAAAATGGGTTTGAGGTACCAGTCTAGTTGGCTTTAGTGCAAGTGAGAGATTGTTAGCTATATGCCCTAAAGCAAGCATGTAATGGTTACATGTTAGGGATTTTAGTTGTACTTTCAATTTTATATTAATGGCAAAGACATGTTTATTCATCTGTCCCATTATTTAGATGAATGATTCCATAAGATCAGTTGTGACTAAACCTATTCTTAAAACGTTAAGAATATGTGTGATAGGTTTACAGTTAGACTGAATATTTAAACTGTTCCCGGTCAATGGATCATTGAGTGGATATTAATAATCCTGTTGAGATCGGTGTGTTCCTAACTTCGCCACTAAGTATTGAATACTTAAGAGAATGGCAAGTCACAAGTCATTGGGGTATTGTGATACCCGAGTTAGAACACAGGTGCTTGTATCGGATAAGTGCACTGAACGTGACACGGATTGAACGATTAGCAAACATGGAAGCTTCGAGCGTGGTCAATGTCTAAATCGTTCATGCTTTGGTCATGTGTAAACAGTCCTTAGACCTGAGGCACAGTGTTGACTTGTGTGTTGGATGGCTATGTTTCACAAGTGCGCATATTGGCGGTTTGTTGATCCGCCTCTGTACTTGATGGTTAGAGCTCGTTCACATATGAAGTCACAAGTGTGGGCAACAGGTGGAATCTGTCTCCTTGTTACATACGAGGTTGATGTCCTATGCGATCTAATCGTGACATTGCATTGAAATCCTCGGCCGGGGTTGTAATCGAGAATGAACTGTTCATGTCTCGTATAAATGAATGTCAGTTAGGTTTGTGCATATGATCGAATTGGTGACTTGACAAATATTCCATGGCCTTTGTTCGATCGGGATATGGTAAGACAGAAGGATTGAATTACACTGTAGCAAAAGCTGATAGGTTCATTATGTTCTTGAAACATTCACACTGTCTGGGTAGCCGTGACATATTGCTAGATGTCACTCATGGCTTGTGAGACCTGGAAGCTGATAGGGACAATCGGTTCTCTTGGAAGCAATAATGTGTTAGTGCATGTCTTACTGCTAGTTCAGTGATAAACCTAGGGATGTCACACACCATAACCAATACATGACGATGTTGAACGAGGAAGTTGGTATTGCAAATATGCTTGCAATCCATTTGAACAAGGTCTTGATTGAACCATGTGCTTGCGAAAATTGGGATCGGACGAGGATATTGGAGACACGTGGACACTTGGTGGGCCACGTGTCAGTACATAGCGGATGGCGACACGTGTCAGACACGTGTCACCGCGCCGTGACATGTGTTGGATACGTGTCACCGCGAGGAAAGGCGCGCGCTAACTCGTCGTTTTCTTCTTCCTTTATAAATAGAACAGCTGACGTCAGTTCATTTGAACGAATGATGATTGCCAGATCAAAAAAATCCTCTTGAATCCTTACCCTCGTCCTGTTGCCGTTACGCCCTCATTCTGACTGCTATCACCGGGAGATTGCTAGCACAATCAAGGTGGTGGTTTCGAAAGCTTCGTCTTTCGTCCGTCGATTGGTGGTGTGTCTGAACTAGAGGTCCAACGCTTGTGGGACTGGAATAGAAGAACATCTTAACCAAGTTGCATAAAGCACGCTACGAGAGGTGAGCCGTTAACCCTCTCTGTTGAATTCGATTTTCAATTGAAAACGCGCGAATGATGCCTCTGGAGATATGTGTGCGGGTTCTCTTTCCGCTGTGCTTGATTTCGTTTCTGTTTCTATTTTGTTTTGCCCGTGCACGTGTTCCAAGATTCCATAGGAAACCCAACATTCAAATGTTTTCTTAATTTAACTAGGTTTTCTTCTTCAGTTGGTTTGTCAATGTGAGTAAGGGTACTAATTTAAACTGGTTTCCTAGTTAAGTTGATTTTCTAATTTGAGTAAATTTCTTAGTTTGAGTAGGTATCTTAATGTAAGTAGGTTTTTAAATTTAGCTAATTTTGCTTATCCGATTTTTTTTCTTAATTTAAGTAGGTTTTCTACTTCAGTGAAATTTCCAATTTGAGTAAGAGTACTAATTTAAGCCGGTTTCCTAGTTAAGTTGATTTCCTAATTTGAATAGGTTATTAATTTGAGTAGGTATCTTAATGTAAGTAGGTTTTCAAATTTGAGTAATTTTTCTTATCCAAATTGTTTTCTTAATTTAAGTAGGTTTCCTTCTTCAGTTGGTTTCCCAGTCTGAGTAAGAGTACTAATTCATGTTGGTTTCCTAGTTAAGTTGATTGCCTAATTTGAATAATTTTTTTTGGGTTTGAGTAGGTATCTTAATGTAGGGAGAGTTACCAAAAAAGTCATAAACCTATTGTAATTGTGTCAATTTAGCTCTAAACCTTTTTTTTTTGGTCAATTTAGTCCTAAACCTTTTGCAATTGTGCCAATTCAGTCCATTTGGCCCTTCGTTGCTGACGTGGCACCGCTGACTTTGACGTGGCAAATTGTTAATAATACTTCAGTCCATTTGGCCTGCTGTTGCTGACGTGGCACCGCTGGCTCTGACGTGGCAAGTTGTTAATAATACTTTAGTATTTTTATTTTTATTTATTTTTGATAATTTTTTTGTCTATTTTTTTTTATAAAAAAATTGGGTTTGGGTTGGCAGCCTCCGGCCCTTGGACAAGGGTCATGGCCCTCGCCAGCCGTGAGACCTTGCCCTCGGTCGGTGGCCGGCATCCTCTTATCGGCTCACAAAAAACAAGACTGAAAAAAATATTTAAAAATTAAAGAATTATTGTAAAACTTAAAAATATTAAAAATATTGTTAAAAAATTGCCATGTTAGCGTCGGCGGCGTCACGTCTGTACCGGCTAGTCAAATGGATTGAATCGGCAACATTGCAAAAGGTGTAGAACTGAATTGACACAATTGCAATAGGTTTATGACTTTTTTTTGATAATTTTTCCTTCTTAATGTGAGTAAGCTTTCAAATTCGAGTACTTTTCCTTATCCAAATTGTATTCTTAATTTAAGTAGGTTTCCTTCTTCAGTTAGTTTCCCAATCTGAGTAAGAGTACTAGTTTAAGCTAGTTTCTAGTTAAGTTGATTCCCTAATTTGAATAAATTTCTTAGTTTTCTTTTTTGTCGAATAAATTTCTTGGTTTGAGTAGGTATGTTAGTGTACGTGGGTTTTCAAATTTGAGCAACTTTCCTTATCCAAATTGGTTTCCGAATGTAAGTATGTTTCCTTCTTCAGTGGGTTTCCCAATCTGAGTAAGAGTACTAATTTAAGCTGGGTTCTTAGTTTAGTTGATTTCCTAATTCGAATAGTTTTCCTAATTTGAGTGGATTTACTCATGCAAATTGGTTTCCCAATTATGTTGTTTTCTAATTTAGTGTTTCCTATTCTTAGTCTGTTTAATATTTCCTAGTCTTAGTCGGAATGTGCATTGTCAATTCTATGCATCTAGAAATGAGGTGATGATATATAAGAATTCTTATCAAGTAAGTGATTTCTTCGGTTTGTTATCCAATTTGTGGTAATGAATTTTAAAATTCTCTGTTTCTTCATCCAATCGGGGGTGACGGACTTTAAACTTTTTTTTTTTTTTTTTTTTTTTTTTTGGTGACCCGGGAAACTCCCTTTCGCCCGATAGGCTAATCGGTACTAAACCCGGGGGAAGACTAGCCCAGCAACCCACCGCCAGGGCCCCCCACTTAAATCGCTGACGACGCAGGGTTTTGAACTCTCGACCTCCAGCGATGGAAGGAGTTGTTCTCAACCAACTGCGCCACCTACGGGTGGGTGACTTTAAACTTCTTTGTCCGCAGAACATTCCATTATATGTCGGTAGTGAACTTTCCATCTCAAAGTTATTTTTCTTTATACACACCAAACACATTAATTCATTCCCTTACAAACTCACCGTACATCAATCAAGATCGAGGCTGGCTGGCCAGCCTGCTGAAACAAAACGTGAAGACTCATATGACACTGTAATGGCCTTTTGGATCTATACAGGTGGTTGTGTTTTTGTAGCTTTTGGGAAACAAGAATCGCGGGTTTAGATAAGTTAGAAGTTCAATTTAACCTGATTTCATATTTTGGGTCGAATAAAATGGTTGGTCTACAAGTAATGTTCCCCATCGTCTCATTAAAAAAATTAAAATAATGTAAGGTATAATAAGCCAATTAGAAAGTTCAAAAAACGGCGATTCGAACGATATGAATAGAGTGATGACTGGGCCTCAATAACTCTTCTGGCCTTAACTTTGTTCCAGCTGCCAAGACTAGAAATATTCTGGGCAGACTCACTATATTCAACGGTCTAGATCGTTCCTGTTCAGACATGATTGTTTTTGTTCTTGTTTTTTTTTTGTTATCACAATCAGCTCTCCATAGCAGACCCGATAACCCACGCAGTTTGCCTCCACTCTCTCACAATATCGAGAAAATATGCAGAGGTTAGCAACCACCGCGTCATCAGCCCACGTGGCGTGCGTGAGCTCACGTGGCTTCGCTAAAATGGCGAAACGTGTCTAGTGACGTGGACTGAGTGACATGGAAGCTTTTTCTCTATCTGTGTGTTTTCTTTGAAAAACCCACTTAAGAGAATCAAAACTAGAGTCGACTTCCACCTTCGTCCGTCGAGAGCGGGTGGGACGAGGCAATTGATTTTTCGAGAATATTCGAATGGTTGAATATTATCTTATGATAGAAACTTTGCCTCATCAAACTTTACTCTTTGTCCCCGTTCAACTCATGATGCTTTCCTAGTCCCTAAGAAGTAGACCTAATCTTAATCAGCTAGCCTGGTCCAGGACTTTTGGACCCAATATCAAGCTCGGTGCGCCCGTGACGTAAAATCATATTCCACGTTCTTCGTAAAATTACCGAATTTAGGTGGATCGGATCGGACTAAATAGGCGGACCGGGAGCCTCGGACCAAGAATATGAATATGCTTGCCCATGCTCGCCCAAATTGTGCTTCCAGCCCACCCGGTTGTTAGACCCATGATTAGGCATAATAAGGAAATCTCCGACATCGAACACGGAGGGCAATTTTTAGTATTTAGGAGGAAAAAAGTACAAAAAATATTATAAATCTATTGTACTTATACCAATTTAGTCACAAACCTTTTAATTGTACGAATTTAGTCTTAAACATTTTCATGTTTTGTCAACGGAGTCCATTCGACCAATTTTGGCTGAAAATCGTTGAAGTGACGCCCGTCTAATCATGCGGCTGGTGCTGACACAGACATTTTTAAATAATTAAATTTCATAATTTTTTGTTCCTTTTCTTTTCTTCTCTATATTTTTTTTTGTGGGGGCTGAGGGCCGGCAAGGGTCGTCGGCTGACCTTCGCCGGCTTTGGGCGAGGGCCGACTGGCGACCCTCAGGAAAAAAAAGTAAAGAGAAGAAAATAAAATAAAATAAAAAAGGTAAATAAATCCATAAAATTATTAAAATTATTCAATTTAGCGCCAGCTGGGTTATGTAGGACGGCCGGCATCCACGTTAGGAATTTCTGATCAAAATTGGCCAGATGAACTCAATTGACAAATCGTCAAAAGGTTTAAGACCCAATTTGTATAATTGAAAAGTTGATAATTGAATCGGCACAAGTACAATAGGTGTGATACTTTCTTGGTACTTTTCCCCGTGTTTAGGAGATGAAGTCGCTCAATTCTTGTGCAGAAACATCTCCTGCAACCGTAACGTACTACTTCTTGTTAGTCCATTATTTCCCTTTCACGGATCAAAACAAGAGCATAGTTCGCCGTCTTCTTCACTTGTACTACAAGTACGAGGTCACCGCCCGCAACTGTTTCTCCAAATCTTAGAAGGCAAAGAAAACAGAGGTTCATTCTTCAACTATAAATATTATTCCTCACTTGTAATTATACTTCCTTCCCCACCCACAAAAACGAGATTCCAAACCACTAGCTTGTGTTCTTGAGGAGCTCTAATTCTTTCAGGTACTTCCCTTTGTTAGCACAAATAATTCTTAGGATCCCTCTTCCTTTAGTGATTTATTCTGCTTTTCTTGCTGTGATGTGCTCTTCATTACATGTCGCCGAAGTTACGAGATTATTGCCGGTTCGCACTGTAAGCATGGCGGTCAAAATCGTCGCACGCATCAAAAGATTGCTTCCGGGCTATGGTGATGTGCTTTCTCTTTTGCTCTGTCTTTGATTACTTCTCATATCATCTAATGTGCTCACTTAACGGGGATCTTTCGGCTTTTCTTTTTCTTGATTAAAAATGATAAGTTAATAACTTATAATTTTCAAGAGTGCACATATATATCGCCGAATCAAGATGAAGTAGGTGATTATTTCTTCTTCTTCTTAAAGCGAATGTCGTGACTTCAACAGGTAAATCGAGTTAATTTGCACGGGATCCATGTCGAGTAATTGATTGATTCTCCGATGAATCGATACTAGATCTATTAGATTGGTCGGGACCATTGTGTCGTGATGAATAATCTAGTTTTCATAACCTGTCTGTTCAGCCATTTTTATCATTACTAGAGATTGTATACAAGTTGGACAGCCTCCTCATTATGGTATCGGCCTTGTCATTGGCGGCGCACAGGCTCAGGGCCCAAAGACCCAAGCCGAGAAGCCGGCTTGGACTTGCCTGAAGAATACGCCAACGCCTTCCGCACGGAATCATACAACGACTTCTGGGCACGTGTCCTTGCACTCACCGACGACGACCCTCCCCCATGCGACCCAGCCGGATCGACCACTGCGGCTCGGCTCCCCTCCTACCGGCTCTTTGCCGAGCATCTATTGGAGCCAGACCAGCCCGCTGTCATACGGATCCTCGACTTGGCCCGCATCCGACCCGCGCAGAAATCCCTCCTGGCGGAGTACTTCTCCGGAACCGCCAAAGCCTCCCTCCTCTGCGGCGCCTTGCTAAAGGACCTCGACCGAATGCGGGTCCAATACCGCTCCCTCAAATTGGCCCTTCAATGTCTCGGCAACTCCCAATTCGGATCCTTGAAACAATTCCCGAGCATCTTAACCCGCTTGACTGAATTCTCGAATTTCGAAAACCCGTTAACCTCGTCTTCTTCTTCTACAACCCAAATTCTATCCACCCAAGTCGGTTGCTCAACGCTGTTGAGCCGGCTCGAGTCGAGCCGTAACAAAGCGAAAGTGAAGCTCAAGACCATCAATAAATTCCTGCAAGGCTCGGCTACATTCCTGATAGCCGTAACCGCTTCACTGACTATAATCGTCATGGCTCACGGTCTTGCAATGGTGGTGGCTGCGCCAGCTATAGTGGCGGCTGCTTCGTTCGAAATGGCCTCGGCCAAGAGCTTGAGAAAAGTCTTGGCTCAATTGGACGCGGCTGCCAAAGGGACTTACATATTGAAGAGGGATATGGACACAATTAGCCGGCTCGTGGCTCGGATCAACGACGAGCTCGAGCACATGCATGCGATGGTCCGGTTTTGGCTCGACCGTGGGGACGACAAGATCCAAGCCGGAGGAAAAGCGACCCTCGGCGAAAACGAGTGCAACTTTGGGGAGCAGCTTGACGAACTAGAAGAGCACTTGTACCTGTGTTTCATGACCATTAATAGGGCGCGAAATCTTGTTGTGAAAGAGCTTCTCGATCCAAGTTAAATTAAACGGGCCAATTTCATCCTCTTTATTAATGAAATAGTCAATTCGAAACTATTGGCCAGATTCTATCTTGATATTATTCTCGCTCTTAGGGTGTTTGTTTGGGTGAAAGTAATTTACAGGAATTCGCTTTCTAAACTTTTACCCATTTGGTTTGCCAAAAATAACAAGTCAACCGAAAACACTTTTCAGTCAATGGAAATATTCACTTTCGCAATCTAAAGAGGTGAAAACACCTTCCGAAATTGCTCCTTTCAAACTTTTTAATATTTTAATGTTTTATTTTATTTTATTTTATTTTATTTATCTTTATTTTATTTTTCTCTTTATTTTTTATTTTTTATTTTTTATTTTATTTTTCTTTCCTTGGCCGGGCGACCGGTCATAGGCGCGGGTCGGCGAGGTGGTGGGCTCGAGCCTCGCCATCCAGCGCCCGTGGCAAGGTGAGGTCGAGTCTTGCCAGATCCCGATGAGGCTCTAGCACGCTCGACGAGTCATGGCCTTGCCGGATCTGGCAAGCTCGAGCTCGCCCGATGAAGGTAGAAGAATAAAAGAAAAATAATAATACAACAATTTTAATTTTAATTTTTTTTGTCTCAGATAAAGTCATGAGATTGAAATCATTTTTCAAATGAGAATCAAACACTAAAAAAATTTCGGTCACATATCATCAAACAAAAAAAGCCAAACCGTTTCCCAGAAAAAAGGAAATCATTCATAGAATTTTCCGTAAAACAAACGCACATTCTCTCTGCCTAAATTTTAACGTAAAACACATTAATCAAATAACGATGAATTTAATTGGTATTATTTTAATGCAAAGAATTTGTAAGCATCGGCAAACCCAGGGGCTGGTGGCCTTCGCCCTCTAAGATTCATTTTTCAACATTAATAATTTAAAGGAAAATCATACCCTTCATGTTCTAGCCAACCTAACATACTCGATCCATCATCTCCTATTACTCAATCTTATCCGGCCGTTACTTTGCCTCCCCTTTAACACTTGTACGTTATCAAGGCTCTCATGTTATCTTTAAAAAGACTGGAGACTCTGTCAATGGCTGAATAAGTTTTTCATTTCTCATGCGTGACTAATAGATAATTTAAAGACGCCTCCTTACCAATATTTTTCTCTTCTTTTGATACTTACTCCTTAAAATATAGCGAAATACATTTGAAATAACACAATTTCATTGCTCAGTAGACTAAGATATAGTTGTGCGTGCTTATCTCTTTTGTCACTCCCAAAAGTTGGCACAAATGCAAAAAGTTTAGGACTAAATTGAAAAAAATATTTAGAACTGAATTGGCATAATTGTAATAGGTTTATAATTTTTTTGGTAATTCTCCCGTTGTTTGTGTATTGTGCTTATTAGCTATGCCTTAATGTTAGATCATAAATTTTTGACTAAATAATGATTTATTGGGACTATTCTAGGAGAGTACTTGTACTTGTGTTTCATGACCATCAATAATAATCTTGTTATGAAGGTGCTTTTGATTCTAGTTAAATTAAATTAGTGAGTTCTCTGTATCAATGAAAAAATAAATATGATATTTTCAACATTAAACACTCCTTTTGAAATAGAAGTTATTGTTGGGAAAATATCGGAGGAAATGGAGTAACAATGTAATCGGACTTTTGAGGCGTGTAATCACTCTCTTTTAGGATCAATTTGCCCCATGAAGTTGCTATAGGTTTCTGGTAAATTCCCTTCAAGATACAACAAAGTCACGGTAAGAATACTGGATAGCAATTCCAGTAAAACTCCTAAAATTCTCTGCGAAACAATGAAAATATGGCTGTCTCTCTTTTGAAGGAAAAACGAAAAATGAAAGTAACTACTAAAAATGAACAGAACTGTCCATTATATAATATGAATAGAACACACCTCTTGGTGTCTGAACTGCCCATACAAACGCATCTATTCATGTCCGAAAAATCGCAATTGGGACATGACCGTTCATGTGTGATAACTGCCATTCGGACATAACCGTTCGTGTGTGATAACTGCCATTCGGACACGAAAAATCGCAATTGGGACATGACTGTTCGTGTGTGATAACCGTCATTCGGACATAACCGTTCGTGTGTGATAACTGCCATTCGGACACAACCGTTCGTGTTCGAACAGTCACAATTAAAAAATAATGAAATAAAAATATAGAATAATTAATTTCGAAATAAAAAATTATTGGTTAAGGCTTATTTCCGTCCGCGGCGCGCAAAGTGCGCTTAATAATTGCGCACCTGCAAGCTGGTATGGTAAGATCTAGCTCATCCATCCATTTCTCCATTTTAAAGATTACAATAGTATTCTCATATTTAAAGTGTCTTGCGCTTTTTCATCCCTCCTATGTGGGACAAGGAAAATGCTTTATTTATTTGTTTTACAAACAAACACCAACAGTTATCAATCGAGAATAAGAGTTTCACTAGTTAAAATTATTTTAATGGAAAATGTGAGTAATTATTTGGCAGAGCTTAGGGGCCAGCGGAGGCCCTCGCTTTCAATTTTTTTGTTTCTCAATGGTATTAATTTTGGAGAATCATACACTTTACGTTCTGGCTTAAAGTTTTCTCTTTCTTCCAAAGTGATATGATTTTTTTTTGTCAGACCAATCTAACATGGTTGATCGATATCTTTAGTGATTCGACTGCTAAATCTCATTCCGCCGTTACTTTTGCCTCCCCATAGCACTTTTCATAGTTCAGTGTTTAGACTTTTCGAACACGATAGTCATTCAACGAGCTTTATACTGTTCACGCTCGTGCATATGTTGGCGGCACGATGACTTCTGGGGCAATATCGCATTAGGTGTTGAAATTACGAAGAGAGGTTGTGTTGAGGAGAAAAGAAATGTGACCAGGTCAATTTTTTCCCGAATAATTGTTGGGGTTTTATTCATATTCCCTATCGATAGAAAAGCTCGGGGGTCCCACTTCCCGGTGGGCGGGCGGGGGTCACGAGGGCAGCATCCCCGAGCCACCAGAGGGCTTCTATAGTTTGAGGCCATATTTTTTCATTGATAGTTTTGGCTTAGATTCATGAATAACTACTACTATATAATTTCTTTTTCTCTTGTAATTGACGGATATAATAGAGAAGTACGATATGTTAATTACATTGGAATCTTAGCATTAATATAAGGATGAACCAGGAGAAATCTTGTGTCTCGATTTTTTTTTCTCGTTTTTGTGCTTTACTTCTTTTGTGGTTTGTTGCGCCGAATTCTAACAATCATGTCATAAGACAATCAGTCATCTTAAGGGCAACAAAAAAAAAGAAAAGAAGACATATTTTGTTAGCCCCAAAAGTCTCATAAAAAGACACGTTGCCGTTATTGTTTGGGACGGTGAAACAAAAGGTTATGGTGGCAACTCGATCTTCCTCGCAAAAGTTCCTTGGTAACCCGACCCTTTGCCCAGCGCACGCTGCACAACAACAGTACTCGGGGGACATATTTTTGGGGTCCTCCAACGTTCGAATTAGGTTGATCTTAAAAGAAATGAATTTGACAGAGTAAAAACTTTATATATCTTAATATCCGATGCCTCAAATGATGTTTATGACTATTTATACTTACTTTGGTAACCTTGAGTTTCCCAGCGTTTAGAGGGTTGGTATCACGGGGTTGTTCTTCACGGACGTGGGTGTATCTGTTGGTTTGCTTGCCAGTTTCGTCAATTCTCGCTGAATGCCCGGTGGCGTGGGAAAAAACTACCAAAAATCCCAAACCACGTTCATCGTGACACATTTTGTCCGAACTATTTCTTTGTGACATGAAAAATCTCAAACTATACCCATTGTGACACGTTTACTCTAAACTTTTTCCTGTGAAATAAAAAACCTCAAATTGATATCTATGTGACATATTTACCCTCCGTTAAGATTCCGTCAGATGATTTTTCAGCCAAAACAACGTCGATTTTATTTCACTTAAGCCACGTGAGCGCCATGTCAATATTGTTTGCTTTCTGGCGTCTTTATATGCGGATTTTTAGGAGTGCTCATTGACGGAACCTTTACTGAGAGTAAATGTGTCACACATGTACATGTTTGGAATTTTTTTTGTGTCACAGAAAAAAAAAACTTAGAGTAAATATATCACAATAAGTATAGTTTGAAAAATTTTGTGGCTTTTGCCATAATCCGAACGAATGAATCTGGTCTTCCCTTTTTGCTCCTCTCCCGGATTCCTCGTCCTATGCTTCTTCCAGAAGGGAGTGGGCCTTCGATTTAAGAACCAGACTTTCTTACTTCATGGCTTAAGGGGGGGAAACATCAGTGGACTTCTTTATTTTTGTTTAACCGTCGTTGCTTTTTGTGCATAACTGATGTAATCAATTTATTTCCGTTTCCAACGATGAAATGTAGGATCCGGATCACTAGCCTACGTCAAGGCTAGTTACGCCACGTAGGACGGCCGACGTCCACTCTAACGATTCTTGTCAAAATGAGCTGGAAGAATTACATTGGTAAATCGTCAAAAATATTCAGGACAAAATTAGCCAAATTGAATGGTTTATGATTGAATTGACATTCGTAAAGTATTTGTGACTTTTTTTGTTTTATGATTTTCCCAATTCAAGTGGTGAATTAGCATGTTGAATTTGTATTGTTGAATATATCATCAAATCACTTTTTTTTCCATTGATTGGTCCTCGTGCATTTACTTATTAGCTAATGCTAAACTATCACTTAAAATCAAATTTCAAATTTATGACAAGTTTATAACCATGTCATTGATGAGAAATGAGCAACTTTTTAACATGAGAGAATTACCAAAAACGTCCTAAACATATTATAATTGTGCCAATTCAGTCATATACCAATTTTTTTTTTCCAATTCATTCCTAAACCTTTTGTATTTGTGCCCATTCAGTTCATTTGGCTGGCCGGCGCTAACATGACCATATATTTTAATATTTTTTCAATTTTTTTATTTTTATTTTATTTTTCCTCTTATTTTATTTTCTTTCTCTTTCTTTTTTTCTTCTTCCTTCTTTCTCTAGTCGACTGCTGAGCTGGGTGACTAGCTAGAGGCTGGGGCCAGCAAGGTCGGCCTTGTCATGACTGGGCGAGGATCGACCTCACCATAGGGGTGAGCAAAAAAACCACAATCCAACCAAACCGGACCGGACCGTACCCAACGGGCTAATTTTGGATGGTAACCGACGGGTACGGTTCGGTTTCCGGTTCCAATTTTCTAGAACCGGCGGGTACCGATTCGGTTCCCGATTTCGGGTGGGAACCATCCAATCGGCCCAACCGAACCGGTTTTTACATAATATGAATGAGCCAATTTTTTTTAAATGAAACCATCTCTCAACTTCATTGAGCTAAGAATTCTGATTTACAAGGTAAAAAGGGAAATGAAAGTCCTGAGTCTACTGTTATATAGCTTTATTGAGTCATATTTGTGAGATTAGTATTCAACTTCATTTTTCCTTTGTTGAGAAGTTGATTTATGTCACTTGCTTGCTTGCTGAAGAGAGGCGAAGGAAGTTTCTTTATGGCTTCCAAGTTCTGAGTCTACTGTTATATAGCTTTATCCCTTATGCATGGTCTTTGTGAAGTTTCTTTATGGCTTCCAAGGCCTTTGTGTACATGTTGTACAATACATCAAAAGTTACGTCCTCCAAAGAATGATCATAGCTTTGAGAAAGGCTTTTGACAAATAAAGGTAAAATATAACTTCTTTACAGAAAATTTGGTAGACATTAGGACCGTAACCGAGATCCAACCAGGAACCGGACCGAACCGGTGGTTCGGTTCTCGAGTGGATCCATGGAATGAGCGAGTGGTTCACGGTTTGCATTTTGCTGAATTGGTCCCTAGTGGACGGTTCTCGGTTCTAGAGTGGAACCATCCATCCTGTGAACCGATCACCCCTACCTCACCATCCCCAGTGCCGGCGAGGTTGACCTTGCCGGCCCACGCCTCTAGCCGGTAACCGGGTTCGGCGGTCAGCTAGAGGAAGAAAGGAGAAAAAAAAGAAAGAGAAAGAAAAGAATTATTAAAAGTTTGCCGCGTCAGTGCCGGTCGGCCAATTGGACTGAATTGGCACAAATGCAAAAGGTTTAGGATCGAATTGGCACAATTACAATAGAATTATAATTTTTTTGGTAATTTTCTCGTTTAATCTCACACGCAGATGTTTTCTTATGCGATGTGAGGCCCAATAAGTGACTAAATCCAATACGTTGACTTCAGTTTTTGAGAGGATCCAAGTTCTTATGTGGTAAATCGAGAGCGTCCATACATGTCCGAAAATAACGAAATGCGTCACATAAGAAGAAGTACCTTTTTTAAGGTGGAAATCACTAAGGAGAATGTTCCTTAAATTCTTCACGATAATCCTAATCCTAATCCTAATCCTAATCCCAAGCTACTCTCTCTCTCTCTCTCTCTCTCTCTCAAGATACTCAATCGCATGTCCAACTTCATGTCTGCCACCAACTTCCCCCAGTCGAACATGTGGTGTGCCGGTTTAGCGTTTGTCATGTAGGACCTAAGCCCCGCTAAGCCACACCCCACCATCTAATTCGAGATTATAGTCGGGTAGATGTGCATTGTGCACGTCCTTGGTGGACCCCCCATCAATGTCCTTAGCCTCTTCCAAAAACTGCTTAATCATATTTCCGTAACAAAATTGTCGTATCTGACGACACCTCGAAATCAGAATGACACGTTGAGTCGCCCGAATTTTCTCCGTACAAAAGTTGCAAAATTCAAACCTCGGTTAGCGATCGATATTATACTCTCTCTTCTTTTGATTCTCAGTGTCGATCTCCATTGTCCCCCGGTTACAATTAGCCAAACAAAGGAAAAGAAACCCGATTTCCCATTTCACTGACTTCACTTTCCAGAACCATGCAAGCTCTCAATGATATGATCTTTTCTTCCGGAAAAGGATCCGGTAAAAGGCGAGATAAACTCAAGAGAGGCGGACAAGGACAGAGTACCCATAAAGGGGGGTTTTGATGGAAGATCATTATCGGAATTCAAAGAGATAAGTCGTGCAAAGTCACAAGCTAAAAAGTCACTTTATTACTAATGAAGACCCATCATCACACAAGTTGCAATCCACACGTGCACACCTTTCTTATGGAGTCCCCTTTTTGGGGTAAAGCAAAGAACGTCCCAAAAAAGGGTAAACATCTTTCTTTTTAACTAAGTTTTACCACAAAGTTAATTTCACAAATTGCATGCTGCTCGCGACTTTTTGTTTTTGGGGAGAAAACCATGGTTAATTTCCCTAAATCCAACTTCAATTTTAGGTTCCATTTATTTCGCGAGAAATGAAACGTTTTTGGCAGATAAAATGTGGCAAGTTTAACATGTTTGTTGTGTACACTGGTACTGCATAATATCAAAGAAGAAGCATTCTCTTTATCTGAGTTAGAGAAAATAATTGTTGCTTCACGGAATCGTGAATAAACGTATATCGAGGGTGGGTGAAACTATGACTCTCTCGGGCACCTGGTCCAAATATTACGAGACCCATATGCCCTCTACTATTCGAGATCAATATGACATAAATTGAACACGCTTGTTGGAAAAATTTGTGGGATCACTATTTGTTGTTATAAAAACTTGAGCGGATAAATTAAGGCATCATGGTTCACTATTCAAGTATTCTCACACCCTCTCACGGCAGACCGCACTTTGCTCTAACACTAAAGTGTGTAAATATATAATAAAGAAGGTAAACAAGACCCAAATGGTATATAATAAAGAAAGTTTTACTAATTTTCTTACTCGATGATACGACATTAGATTTGCTAAAGCTTGATTGGTTCTACAAAACATGAATCAGAAGATAGAGCTCTTAGCTTGGGAAAATTTTCAAAAAGTCTTAAACCTATTGCATTTATATCAATTTAGTAATAAACATTTCAATTGAACCAACTTAGTGCTAAATCTTATGACGATTTGCCAACGTAGTCCATCCAGATAATTTTGACCCGAAATCACTGACGTAAACATCGGCCTCATACTTGTCATGACCAATGCCGGCATTGACAAATTTTTATTTTTATTATTTTTGGGTATATTATTATTATTATTATTATTATTATTATTATTATTATTATGTTTTTTTTTCCCTTTCATCTTTTCTTTTCTTCCCTTCCTTTTTTTTTTTCCCAATTGTGGGTCGGTGAAGGTTGCGGCGCCCTTGCTTGGTCTGGGCGAGGGACACGGTGACCTCGCCAGCCAAGGCGACCAGAGTTGTGAAAAAAACAAAGAGAATAAAATTTAAAATTAAAAACTTGAAAATTAAAAAATTTTGAAAAATATTAAAAATTGTAACATTTGTCCACCTTAGCGTCGGCCGTGCTACCTAGAACGGAAGGCGTCAATGTTAGCGATTTCTGGCCAAAATTAATCGAATGGATTATATTAGCAAATCGTCAAAAAATTTATGACTAAATTGGTCCGATTAAAATATTTAGGACTAATGGTAATAATGCAATAAGTTTGTAACTTTTTTTTTTTATACTTTTCCCCTCTTCGTTTTATCTGGATAAGACCAAAAGTAAACATAACTCGTCGTTTGTTTGTAACATCCATATAAGATTTTAGTACACATAGAATTCTGCGTGAAAGTCCGGCAATCTAATACAAAAATGTCACCAAAGATTGTTGATGTGGCAAATACAAGCCATAGCTAATTCTAATCTATTCTCGAATCACCTCATTGTAGGCACACGGGACGGGGACCGTCAGATTTAAAATCAATCTGCCTCCTTAGTCCTTATTAGCCAAAAGAGAGAGAGAGAGGAAACAACATATACTGTGATCGTATCTGGTCCGTCCATTCACTTGTTAGAAGTTCAACGGCTGTGACCTCACGTCCACCTGGGGAGATGGTGGAGCGACTCGCAGTCGCTAATATGACGTCCTTCGCCTTGAGAAAATATATTGTTTTTTTTTTTTCACTGCGATGGAAGATTTTGAGGAGGTAGATTCGCGGTCAATGTCAGGGAGCGAGGCGAGCTCCACATCGAGCCGAAAAAGAAGGGAAGGATTTAACAATGATAATAATGCGGCAATGGCGTGGGAGGCCGTCGTAATCATCTTCCTGTGTCGAAGTTGCAATTATTAATTGAGGGAAGAAGGATAACGACACACGAGCCTAGAGAGAGAGTGAACCGAACCTAGAGAGAGAGAGAGAGAGCTTGCCTCTGTGGCTTCCTTCCTGTACATACCTCCGATTTTGCCATTTCCAGATCGAATTCCAGCGAACCTCCATGCTTCAGCGCCTTTGGCTTTGTCGACAAGTATGAGGACCGCCAACAGCAGCGTTGACACCGTGAACGCCGCCGCCGCCGCGATCGTCACCGCCGAGGCTCGCGCGCAACCTGCCGCTGTGCAGGTAGACTGTAGAATCGGTATCTGCTCGACTTGAGAGCTGTGTGGACGGACTGAAGTGAAGGCGCGTCCACACGATCCTCGGGTCATCATATTGTTTCTTCTCTAGAGTTTTTAGTACTCCCATGCTTTCTATGTTTTGGGAATTCGCGATGTTATCTCGCTTTGGTTCGATGGTTGCGCCTGTGGAGTCGTCTATCTTTGGATTCCTCATTTTTCTCATTCAAGTATAGGGCTCAAATTCGTGTCGAAGTGCACCGAGTTCGAATACATCAGATTGCTTTAGGATTCCTTGGCTGCCTACTTTTTCTTTTTTTCTTGAGTTTTTCCTTCATCTCTCCCCGTTGTTTACCGGGAGGAAAGAGACGATGAGAGAAAAGCTATGACGGTTGTTCAGAATTCAATAGCGAGTCAATTGACTGGTGAACCTCTCGTGGACGTGGTCCTCGTCAAAAAGGAAAATGGAAATCCAGTGGCCTCCCTCTGTGTACTAAAAATTGGAAAAAGGAAGCAGCTTCCTAATGATTTTACTTTTTAGCTTTAGCTTTATGGTTATATATATATACAGAAAACAACCCGTTTCATCTGTTTCTCCTTTCCCGATGATTAAACTAGTCCACTGTCCAAATCGCCTATTTTTTTATTATCTCGTCCTTCATTTTGTGGCACCCATTAGCTAGTAGCAAAGCCTGGAAATGCTTGTGAAGCTTGTATTACTTATAGTTGCAACTTGCAAGTACTAGTCTCTCTGGTCTTCAGCTAGTAGCATAGTAACCTTCATGTGAACGTTCACAGAGTGAATTCATTTTTTTGGACGAATTGGCTAGTCGTATTTAGGGTATAACGAAAATCCTACCTTACGAATGCGACTCCCACCCTTACTGTGTCGGTCATATTGGTCTTCTAGAAATAACTTCATTTTCTGTTAACCGAATGAGGAAGTAGTGCTGTCAATGCAACACCAACTGGTAGTGTTGGTCTAGATGAGACACTGTTGACCAGGGTCCTAACTGGCTATATCTGACCAACTGTCTAATTTGATTTTCTTTTCTAATGTCGCTGGAGGAGATGGCCAATTTGAAAATAGTGATTCGAGACATCCAAATAAATTTGAGGATGAGCTTTCCTGATTGCTGGCAGAGCTCTTTTTAGAAAACATCATGCCCTTCCGAGAATATGTTCCAGAGGTTGTTGAGTGTAATATTGCTGATTAAAGGATATTTGAATGACTAGCCAATATTTTCTTAGCTCAGTTAGAAATGTTTCTTCATTAAAATTCCTTTTGAGCTTGCCATATTTTGCTCCGGGGAACAACTTTGAGTGATTCATTTGCAATTGGATTTTTCTCTCTAGAATGAAGGGCATGAAGCCAGGAGATATTGAGAAGTGTGGTAGCCCATTTTTGGGTCTCTTCTTTTCCAATATCCCTCCTTTCTTCCCTCATTATTCAACTATATCGAGGTCTCTGTGTACAATTGGTCAGGCCTTGTAATTTTGTATCACAGAAGTGTGCGCTCACATTAATCAGATCATGAGCTTGATATCATCTCAAGCTGTGTGTCTCTAACAGATGATTATTTAGTGGAAAAACAATGGTGAATCTTTGTAATTTTATATGCTTTTTTCCTGAATTCCCTCTTTATGCTATTGATTCCAGAAAAGAAAATGGGGAAGCTGCTTGAGCCTATACTGGTGTTTTGGGTATCAGAAAAATAGCAAAAGGATAGGCCATGCCGTTCTTGTCCCTGAACCAGTAGTCCACAGTGCTGAAGTACCTGCTGCCGAGAATCTACCACTTTCAACTGCCATCGTTCTGCCGTTCATCGCTCCTCCCTCTTCACCTATATCTATTGTACAATCAGATCCTCCTTCAGTCTCCCAGTCACCTGTTGGATTAGTATCACTAGCTGCCCTAGCCGTCAGCCACTCTCCTTGTGGCCCTCCTTCTATTTTCTCGGTCGGCCCTTATGCTTATGAAACACAGTTGGTGTCACCACCTGTATTTTCTACCTTCACCACAGAACCATCAACGGCTTCTTTCACTCCTCCTCCTGAATCACTGCAAGTGACTACACCCTCTTCCCCTGAAGTGCCGTTTGCTCAGTTACTGACTTCTTCGCTGGAACGTGCGCGAAGAAATAGTGGGCCTAAACAGAAGTTTTCATTATCTCAGTGTGAGTTTCAGCCTTACCAAATTTATCCAGGAAGCCCGGGTGGCAAATTTCTGTCGCCAGGTTCTACGGTTTCTAATTCTGGAACCTCTTCTCCTTTCCCTGGTAAATACCCAGTTTTTGGGTTTCGAATTGGAGAAGCTCCTAAACTGTTGGGCTTTGAACACTTCAACACTCGTAAGTGGGGTTCAAGGCTAGGCTCGGGATCCTTAACACCAGATGGTCTGGCGCTAGGCTCAAGGCTTGGTTCTGGTGCTATGACTCCAGATGGTGCCGGACGAGGTTCCAGACTAGGTTCTGGATGTTTGACGCCTAATGGAGTGGGGCCTCCATCTCGAGATGGTGATATTCTGGTTGATAAACAGATGAGCATTGAGGATGGATCTGTACATGAGGAGCCTGTAGTTCATCACAGAATTTCATTTGAGTTGACTAGTGAGGATGTGGCACGTTGTCTTGAAAGTAAATCAGCTACTTCTACTGATCGGGAATATTCACAGGAAATAGTGGCAGGAAGCACCACTGGAAGAGGTAGAATTCAAATGGATGCTGAGAATAGCTGCGAGAAGTGCATTAGGGAAGGTGCAGATGGAAAAGCTGAAAAAGCTCCAGGAGAGGCGGGCAGAGGTTTCTGTCAAAAGCATTGTCTGAACAAACTTGGTTCAGTGAAAGAGTTCAACTTTGATAATTCGGATAGAAATCTCCATAAGCATTCTGCTATCAGGTCAGAATGGTGGGCCAATGACAACATTGCTGTGAAGGAAGCTAAGCCCGAAAGCAAATGGTCTTTCTTGCCTTTCCTGCAACCAGAAGTTAGCTGACACCCATGAAGAGTTTTGTCTTCCTATCAACTCATGAACTTAAAAAGGAAGAACGCTTCTCATGAGCGGTTCAACATTCTTCGAAGTAGACATTCTTTGGCACATGTGCATAGCTTGGGATTGGATGGATGATTAGTGGGGTCAAATGTTCGTCGCTCAAAAACAGTGTAGAATTACTAGGATCGTTAGTGCAAGAACTAATACTGTATTGTCTATCAGTTTTTTGGGCAGAAAAGTAGGGATAATATATATGAGATACAGACAAGGCATTCAGGGTCATTTGTTCTAGACATGTGCATTACTAAGGGGAACATTTCAAGAACGGATCAATAATTCCTTATCTTTTACTTGGTAAGAAAGATGTATTCTTTATTTCTGATTGAAGGTGGGTAGGCTCAACAATGGAAGGACCAACCAGTGTCAATCATATTCCCGGGAAGTGTTCATGATGGTTTTGACTCGTTATCCATCTGCAACGGTTGCTTCTGTCCTTGGGTCTTTTACGTTTGATAGAGATGCACAGGAACACAGTAATAGTTGTGCACTCACTATATTCCAGGCTTATCTATAAGATTGTGGTTTACTTTTCTTCCCATCACACCTCTAGTCAGATGTTAAGAACATGCGGCTTCTCAAGATATTTACAGTCAGTACTTCCCTTTTGATCAGCAATGACATTCCTGAGTGTTGTTTCATAAGCATGAGTCTCGTCTGGATGAGAATCCTATTAGATCAGTATAAACCGGTAAATGTAGATACTTATTTTTGTTTGCCAAGAGCTAGTCCTTCTAACTACCAAGGCTATAGAAACTAGAAAGGATCATTGATGATCGATGTGACCAGGTTTTATTGTCTGGGTGAGCGAGGCCTTTGTTCTGTGAAGTTGCTCAGTGCTGTGATATGATATTCTGTGGTTTCCAGATAATCTCTGGCTGTTTGCTGTCATGTTTGCCTTCTCTTGCCTGCTTGTCTTATAAAGCCTGTGGCCCCGTGTTAATAGATGATATTTGACCCCCTCTAGCCATCTATGCTGTTGTTTATATTCTTTGCTGTCATGGACCATCATGGCCTAGCTTCGACAGAATTGTTTCACTATAAATCAAAGACGGACCGACTTGGACGCTTGTACTTGTATCTGATTAATAATTTCATCATTCCCTAATAGCAATCAGACTATACAAGACATTAGTGGTGTTCCGTGGGGATTCGGAGCTATTTTGCCGATAGCGGATGAATCCTAATTTTGCTTCCAAAATGAATGATGAGAACAACATGAGTGAACTGAATCAGCAATGAAGCGAAGCTCATTCAGAAACTTTTAAGGGCGTGGGGATAAGTCCCGCAAGTAGAAATGCAGTCCCTTTTGAGTAAAGAGATTGTATTGTAGTCCACTTCTTCATCGTAGCCGCGACTCATGAGTTTTTTTTTTCAAGAGAAACAATGTCTTGCCAAGGCGGGGGTGTGTTTGGTTCATTTGATCTGCCTCATGCAATTGTCTGTATGCTCAAGTAAGATTTGTTCGTTTCACGGAAAATGAGTGATTTGAAAATATTTTCTGAAGAATGATCACTTATATCGCTTACAAAAATGAACGAACCAAAAATATTTTTATCGTCTATGTAAATATTTAGACATAAATTATTATTGGTAATGGAGATATTTTTCATTCACTAATTATATTGTTGACATCTAAATTTTGACTAACCTTTTAGTCATTATTTTTGCATAGAAAAATTAAGAACTAATCTTAGTTCTTACCAAAAATAAATCAAAGTCATTTTTTATGTTTGTTTTTATTGTTCACGCATTGCGTTGGCGTTCATCTGAATTAGTGGTGCAGAGCTCAATTTGACAAGCGACTGGATCAAGCTCAGTCTGAAATTTTCGGCCAGAGTAGGTACGTGGGGTGCCGAATTTTATAATGGGTTTGGACTGATTTTTAAACTTAATTTAGTCCATTTTTGCTCATTTAATTATTTAAGGCCTTTAGTTAATTACCCATGGATCAATTAAGGCCCGATTGGAATTCAAGTTTAAGCGAATGAGCCCACTAGAGCAATGGATTTTTTCGGCTGGCCCATTGAATCCCCCATGGCCGAAATTCTTGAGGTGTCCTAATCCAATAGGACTCCTCGAGATCAGAATTTTTTTATCTAACGGCCTATATCTAATCCTACCTTAACCCGAACTTTTAATCTAACGGTCAAAAATAAATCCTACACCAACTAGGATTAGTGGACCTTTTGTTCTATAAATACTAAGCTAATCCTAAGGGTTTGGGGGTCATTCATCATAATATATGGCCACAAGGGAGATACGGCCACAAGAGAGAGAGAGAGAGAGAGTGAAATCGTGGAGAGTTCCCTTCATTGAAGATACACGTCAATATTGGAGGATTCGTGGAGAAGGAAGCTCCAGTACAAAAAGAAGAAAGAGTCCACTATTGGGAGTGGAAAATTCTGTTGCGTATTCAAAATGGCATTAGTATAAACTTTATGAACAGATAAAATAATCGTACTAAAATTATAATAGTACAATAACAGAGCTGGAAAGGAATGGAATCGATATAAACAAATACCTAGGCCTGTGTTTGACACAGTTTCCTTAAAACAGAAGGCAAAATTGGGCTCGTTGGGAGGTCCATTTTTCGGTCCTGCATTCGTGTGCTCGCGCCCAAGTTTCAGCTCATCGGGCGTCGGATTTGTACTCACCTGCGCCTGTGCGCGAGGCATAGTGTTTGTGCTATGATAGTTACCACTCCAAAGGAGTGTAACTGTATATAAAGCACTCTAAAGTTTTCTTTCCTTTCAATGTGGGATTAGTGTTTTTCCACTTCACACTTCCAACTCAAGAGTGTTCTTTGAGCATCAATTTCTCATTCATTCACCCATTAATTTATCCCATATTTTCAACAAATTCAACCAAAAAAGGTGGACTCCATCGATGACCCACCAAGACGAGAAATTATTCAGTGGTTAGTGATGACCACGTCATCAGCCTATATGGCATACTTGCTCCACTCAAATGACAGCACGTGTCCCGTGACGTGGACTAGTTGGAAAATAAAAAAATTAAAATCAAGCCTTTCTTTTCTCTCTCCTCTGGCAGCCGCAGACTGAAAAAAGACTCTGGACAAGCCACATTTAATGCTCCCGTTTAAACTCTCTGTCCTCTTTTCACTTTTGAAGGATTTTTTGCTTTCTTTCTAGTGAAGAACAAGGAAGACCAAAACCACATCCTCTTTTTCTTTCTCCGGCACGTCCCACCGCCGGTCGCAGCTGTTGGGTCCCGAGTCCACTCCGCCTCCGCCGTAGCCTCCAGAGCCCAATCGGCGGCTGCGATTCATCAACTGACTCCTCCCTCTCTCTCTCTCTCTCTCACACACACACACACACACACACTCACGCACGCACGATCACGCCGACGCAACATGGACTGCGCCAAATCCACGGCTGTTTTCGACGTGAAAGGAGTAGGCACAGATAAGGACTATTGGAATGTTTCTGACGCGGAGATCGATCAGAGGGTCTACGCTCGCGTCGGTCTCTTGGGGCTAGCGACGTCTACTATGGCCGCACGCACCATCTCTTTCAACCTCGGCAACTTCTGGGCTTCCGTCCGATTGCGGCCCTCCGTGAGCACGTCATCACTACTCACCCCGTCCATGATCTCGTCCACTTTAATTCTCATGGGGTTGTTGAGTGGCTGAGGCCTTGTTTGACTGTATGGGTAAAGTTGCTTACATGGGGCAAAGCGGGCGGCGTTGGATATGAGGCAGTTTGTGGACGCAATGAGAGGCGGGTCCGCGGGCTCGATGGTGACGGAGTTGTTTGGAAAGAGGGCGATTGGGAAGGATTTCAGACCGGGCTGATTAACACGTTGCTTGTGCTTTTGAGTTTAAGAAACTTTTGCCAATGTTTCATTTTACTAAGAATTTACAAAGCAAGTGTTTTGGTACATATGGAACTAGAGAAAATTTTATTTCTCACTCGCTTATTTTCAGTCTTTCAATGAGTTAAAACTATGTCAAGTTACACGAATAATTCTTTTTCTTTTTTATTGTCCGGACAAAATCCAGAATTCCCGCTTGAAATTCAAGTTCGCATACAGAGAAGAATATGCCTCTGATAAAGAAACCCTTCCTTTTCAAATTCTTTCGGAAAAAGAATTGAATCGTCACGTTCCGATGTGGCAAAAGAATACAGAACAAATTTGAACCATCGAATTGAAAGTGCAGGGGTAAACTTTCAAACCATCTATGTAATATTGATCCTCCAGCAGATGAAATAGGTACAGAAAAAGATCACGTAGACTCGAATTACACGGCCCGCAGGCATACTCACAATTGACACCATGACTCATCTAAAGCAACGTCTTGGTAATGCGAACATACTGCATGCACACATACACATGAATGATGAGTCATCTATGGATGCAGTTAGGGGTACATCCATGACTTGAAGCGAGACACAAGCGACAGCTTCATCTTCTTCCTCCATTCCCATAATCTTCCTCCGCTTAACACCATTCTCTCGGGAGATCTGTTCATAAAAGCGTGCCCGTTTCCCAGATAAATGTGTACCTCGTGAGGGACTCCAGAAGCTTTCAGCTTCTCCTCTAAAGCCTTGGCAGCCTGAAAAGTAGAATATTAGAATACCTGGCAAATCCATCTGCTGTAAGAGAATGGTATACTACTACAGGAACAGTCGTCTTATCAGAAGAACTCAGAAAACCAAACACTAACTTCTCATGCTACTTGAATAAAATTTGTACTGAACATTATAGATTAAAAAGCTTCATGACATAACCGTCTCTATAGGAAAAATGGTGCTTGGATGTTACACTTCCTTCGATAAGGAATCTGCTAATCTTTTTCTTTTTTGTCAAAAATCTGCTAATCTAATGCTCTACTAAACAGAGGGTTTTGATACTCGGTTATTCTTCCACCTACAATAAAGCCAAAAGCAGCCCCACATCAACAGAGAAAACATTCCAATAATCCTTATCTGTGCCTACTCCTTTGACGTCGGAAACAGCCGTGGATTTGGCGCAGTCCATGGCGCGTCGGCGCGTGCGTGAGAGAGAGAGAGGAGTCAATTGATGAATCGCAGCCGCCGATTGGGCTCCGGAGGCGACGGCGGAGGCGGAGTGGGCTCGGGACCCAACAGCTGTGACCGGCGGAGGCTTTGGGGGAGGCGGAGGCGGTGGGACGTGCCGGAGAAAGAAAGAGAGGATGTGGTTTTGGTCTTCCTTGTTCTTCACTAGAAAGAAAGCAAAAAATCCTTCAAAAGTGAAAAGAGGACAGAGAGTTTAAACGGGAGCATTAAATGTGGCTTGTCCAGAGTCTTTTTTCAGTCTGCGGCTGCCAGAGGAGAGAGAAAAGAAAGGCTTGATTTTAATTTTTTTATTTTCCAACTAGTCCACGTCACTGGACACGTGCTGTCATTTGAGTGGAGCAAGTATGCCATATAGGCTGATGACATGGTCATCACTAACCACTGAATAATTTCTCAACCGAGACACGTGCAGGAAGAATTAATTTTCTTTCTCGTGAAGATCTGTGGACCATTCCTCCATTCTTTGACGGTGGTCGAAAGCTTTGTTGTTTCTACCATCCTTGTTAGAGAGGGCCCCTCTAAAGATGTTGTTTCACCTCTGTCCAGCTCGTTTTTCATTCCTTGTTAAAAGCTTAACGTGGCTGTTGCTTTGTGTTAGTAATTTGGTCACTCGAAGGCGACTTTTTGCCACGAATTCGGATAAAAAAGGCGGATATCCAAGGCAATTAACCTCGTTCGCACTAGTGCAGATTTTGCTTGGAAAAAGGTAATTCTTTTTTGGACTTTTGATCTTTTGATTGAGAATTTGCATATGTTCATATATTGCTCTATGTTCATATGATGTGCAATCAAAGTTCAGGTCTTTTTATCATGAAAAAAGGAAAGCCTTTGTCGTTGTTATCAAAAGCTCAAATTTTTTACGTTGCTTCATTGTATTACTTGCGTTCGTACAGCAAACTGGAGTGGCTTGAAATGTTTTACAACTTAGCATACCAAAAATTGTTTTTATTTGATTAATAACTTGGTCCGAATTTTGTACTAAAACCAAAAATCAGAAAGCTTGCATCAAAATTCAGATCCTCGCCATTTTTTGCAATTTTCGGATATTGGATTTGCTTGGATTGGATTGAGTTTAGTTACCATGGATGAATGCATATCCGAATTTCTTGCGGATGAGTTTTTCTTTAAGGAAGCATATCTTTAAACGTTTGATCATTATCTAAGATTGCTTTGAATTGGAAATATTCTTTCTTAAGTTGGAAATTATCTGGAAATATTTTCGAAAACATACTTAAGGATAATTTTCTAAATTCGAACGAATGTGAACCGTGGCGGATGAGATATGATCATCTATAATTTTTAGTTATTCATGTGATCTTGATTAGATATTGCCATGAGATAATTGCTGAATTTGAAAAGATGTTATCCAAGGACGGATAGGGAAAGTGGACCCTACAATTTTCGGCCACCCCTTTGTTATTTTCGAAAATTCAATAAGGCTGGTTGATTTTTACTTTCTTGTCTGGTTTGCATTATATTATCATGTTTGTTTATTTCATGTGGTTGTTTATTTTATTATAAAGATTGCACATTAGTAAACAAATATACCCATAACATATGCTCCCTTGTGCCTTGACCCTTTGGAATAAAATTACATACCCTAGCCTCGATCTCGATGGAATGAGTCGGTAATTTGTATAGAATTTCGTAATCTGCCCTTCTTTGGAAATGGACGATGCTATTCTATACTTATATTTGCGTACTGACTCAAATCTTAGAGTACGTTGCGGATAAAAATCAGAATTTTTCGGAAAAATATAAGGTATATTATGGGCATACTTGTTTAGTTTTGTTCATTCTTTTGTTTGTTTTCCTTTTGTTTTAATAAGTTTCGAAAAAAAAAATATCATTTGCATATAGTTTAGAGCATGCTTTTTCATGTCATTAATTCATGCATTTTTCCATGTCATTAGCTCAGTTGCATTGCATTTTTTCTAATGAAAAATAAAATAAAAATCATTTGATTCACAATCATCAAGCTCAAGGAATTTTTCATGAAAATCTGGTACCGAAAGGGCGTTAAATGAAAATTTAATGTAATTAAGTCTCCGGATCCATTATCTTTGGTTCGTGGAAATAGATTAGTATTCCCGCTAATTTGTTTAGGTATCTAATCGGCCTACCAAGAAAGCGATTAGTGGAGGCTCCAAATTGAATGATTTTTGCATAAAATGAACCTAAGTTGCAATTCGGTAGGACTTGGAAGAGTCCGAATTACGTTAGTTAATTTAATTAAACTGATAATCCGTTAGCCTAATTTTAGGCCGCGACAATTATTTCAAGTGATACACGCGATCATTCTTAAGAAAATGTTTACTAAATCACTCATTTTTTGTGAAGCTGTTGACGTCTAAATTTTTATTTTTTTTAAATAATTTATTTTACGTAAAAAATGAGAATTATTTTTAGTTCTCACCAAAAATAAATTAGTTTTCATGCATAGCATAATTAATTTGGTTTAGCATGCATTTGATTTTGCACATTTGCATATTATCCGGACTGGTGGTAGATGGACTTAATTCAAGATTTCGAACTTAATTGAATTATCTGAATTGAGCTTGTGCCGAAATTTTTAAGAAATATGGGCTGATTTGATTTATTGATATTGTTCCGATTTTGAATCAACGATATCTCTTGCATATTTTTTCTAAATTAAAAAACCTACATCTAAATTAGGAAACTTGTTTTCCTAATAGGCAACGGATTTTCTAAAATTGGACGATTCGTCTCGTTGCCATTCGGGAACGATCCTCCGATTTAGAGAAGACGGGAAAATTAGCCAATCCGATTTATTGCCATTTAGATTCGATTCGCTATCTTTCAAAAGCCGATTTTAGATTTAGTCATATCTCATTTTTTTTTTCGAAATTTGCAAAAAAATGAAAGATTTGATTTGCCTTGATTTCTATCTTGAAATATCTTGTCTGATTGGATATTCTGTCCGATTTGAATTTTCTGATAGACTTAAAAATCCAAAAAAATTTAGTAAGATACAGTTTTCAGGAAACTATATCTAATTAAATCTTTAGGAAGATAAAGTTTCTTAAAAAATTTATCTCATTAAGTTTATCTTGAAAATTTTAAGTCAAGAGAATCAAATCAAAGATATTCTCATTTAGCCGAAAATTGCATCTAAACAATCTCAAATAAAATTAGGCACATCTATGCATATTTTCAAATTTTATTTCGGCATATCATGCATATTCATTCATATTTTCAAGTATCTCTAATCTTGCATTCCATATTTAAAAAATCACTTGCATATCTTTTATCTCATGCATGTTTTCTATTGCCGAAAATTCCAAAAAATAAAATAAAATAAAAATCTGCTCATTCATGATCTTGCATTATCTCATGCCATTCATATTTTCGAGTATCACCCATTCATTATCCATTTTTTTCGAAAAAAATCATGCATATTATATCATAGCATAGTCATTTTTGCATATCATATATTTGCATATCTATGTCGCATTGTTTTTTTGCCATGTCATTCGCATATCATGTAGCATCATTTTTTTTTTCCTATTATGTTGTCTTGTCTGTTTTAATTAAATTAGCCAACTTTGCATATAGGGAAATTTGATCCTAATTTTCGCATGTTATTCATCTTAGGTCAATTTTGCATAGTTGATTTGCTTGAGTTAAAAAATTGCATGTTGCTTAGGATAGCTATAATTTTCGCATTTTATAGAGTCTGCATGTCTATTTCATTTGTTTGCATGTTGTCTTGAATGTTATTCTATTTAGTCATTTGAATTTAGCATAGTCCTTGCATGTCATGCATTGCATTCATTCTAAGAAAATGAAAGCATAAAAAACACCTCACTTGAACTTAAAGAAAAATCAATCAAGCTTGAGTTGCCGACTTAGGATATCTCATGGAATTAAGGTATTGAAAGGGCATTAGCTTTAATTAGTTAATGTAACCAAGTCCTCGAATCCTTAATCTCTGGTTCGTATGAATAAAATAGTTCTCCCGCTATTTTATTTAGGTTTCTAACCAACCTACCAAAAATAGTTAGTGGCGGCTCCAAAGTTAAAATCATTTGAATAAACCTAAGTTGTGATTTGGTAGGCTTGGGAGAGTCCATATTAGGTTAGTCTTGAATTAGCCTGATAATCTATTAACCTAAGGTCTTAACCGAGACTTTTAGGTTGCGACAGAAACAAATAGAAATGAAGAACTATTATATTGTCCATCACGAGCTGGTACCTATACATGTATAAGTGATGTTTGGTCTATTTTTTTGGTCATTTCATTTCCGCGAATGCATCATCGCGGTAATCCTCCCTTCGTGTAAATTAATTTTTCACGGTAGAACGTTCAAAAGCCAGGAAGTCTCTACTGACCTCGAGAGAGAATTTCTCATCATCTCGCTTGAGTTCTCCATTGTCAGAGCAAAATCAGGTAGAAGCATTTCATTTTCGACCTCCTTCTGATTTGCTGCCTATTAAAATTGGCCACATCCTAATCGATGGTTATCAACAATGTGTTGATAACCCGAATGAAAACAATCATCAACCAGCAATCAGCTAACACCTACCGATGCAATTTAGATGTTGTGTACAGATGTACACAATATTGTCAATATCTTCCTAGAAAATTTTAAAGGACTAGTCTAATCTTTTCTCATTTCTTGATAAGGAAAAATAGAAGAAGAACATCTATGCGTCGAAGGGGTTTATCCATCTTTTCGTGTGAATAAATGTCATTGAAAATAAATTACGCGTTCGAATGTAGTGACCGCTGCCGAAAATGTGGTTGATATTAGAGATCTAGTATTTCCATTATTAAGGCGGACTTTAGAGATCGAGAGGATTAAACAGATACAAGGGATAATGACATAAATGATCTCTGATTAAATTTGTTCAATGTGATTCCTGAACTTTAGTCCAATATTCAATGTGATCTCTGAAATTTTAATTCATTCAATGTGGTCTTTGGACCGTAAGAAAATGTTTAAGGCTATCCTTTCATTAATTCAAGTTTAAGGATAATATTGAATATTTTCATATAATCTAGGGACTAAATTAAACATGTACCAAAAGTTCAGGAATCACATTGAACAAGTTCAAAGTTCATGAACTACATTGCACATTGGATCAAAGTTCATGAACCTTGTGTCATTTACCATAAATACAAAGACTCCTCTCACATATCTCCCGTGAAAAGCAAGATAAATAAATTAAATCGAAACCATTACCTCGTGTCGACAGTGACGTTTAGCCTGTTCATGCTCGAACCTGTGATTCTTTAATTTCCCGTAATTTGACATCGCTTGAAGATAAACGGGCCGCGCCAGCCAATCCAACAGTAGTGTCTGTGTCTGAGGAAGGGCATTGAAACACTAAAAATGAAAAATTCTCAGTGCGGGTTTGAGAATGCGGTTCACTTTACACGTGTCTGGTGTCTGCTCGGGGAAAGCCTCTTCCAAGGGTCAAATTTGCTGTGCAGAGACGTGGACCGGCGGCGCAAGAAGTTCCGAGCTGTGGCTCTCATGTCTGTGTCGCTTTATTTTCTATTGAATTATTGTACGTGGTCAGTGCAAGCTGATGGGGAGCAACATTCTGCGCAAAAAGTGGTGCAATGATGAGTCAGAATTCCTCTCCTCCGGCTGTGAGCTCATCAAACGTTGCTTGGACATGTCGGGTCCAATGTCTCCATGGAACTTTCTTCTTGAGTTTTCAATCACTGGGAACCAAATTTTTGCTGAACGCTTTACTGTGATTTGGGACTTGATAACGATCAAAAGGGTGAGGTAAATTTTGCAGCTTTACAAGTTACGTTCTCTTTCTGCACATGCAGTTTTTTCTTGGATTAACACGCCCATTTTCGAGCTGTGGCACTGTCTTATCATCCCTCTCATGTCGCTACTTTGATGCTGTCTTCGTTGGGATGTGTCCCAAAGTCAGCTGTGTTATAGCTGACACTTTACAGGAGTAGACTGATTTTTGGTTGGCGAGTAAAGGGATTACCAGAAAAGTGGGATTTGCCAGTTTTCCTTGATTTCTTATGCTTATGTTTTCTTACTTATTATGTCAGTGAAAAGATTCCTGAAGTTGGTCGAAAGTTTTTTAGTTCTGTCCCTTGCGCTCGAGATTGCTCTTGAGATTCGTTTTCTAGTGAAAAAGAGCAGCAGACAACAGCTCAACTTTAAATTTGGCTTCAGTTCTTTTCCCCAGACACAAATACATAGTTCATTGATGGGGGCTCTCTTTCCGGGAAACAGATGGCAATCTAACCTTGTAACTAATTATTACTTTCTTTCAGTCCTTGAAAGGTTTTGGAGGCTGCGGAAGTTAACAGCTTCCCCGGTGGTGGCGATGTTCATATAGCTTTCTATGTGTTGGATTCTGGTATCCTGTCAGGATGACTCTGGTGAAGTTCATAGCAATTAACATCCTCGCCGATTGAAGTTTCAATTTCGGGAAACTTGTAGATCTTCCAAAAATGGCACTTGCCTCTACTGAAAAAGTGATTCTCGGGTCTATTGCCTTTGCGATATTCTGGGTGTTGGCCGTTTTCCCATCCGTATCATTCCTACCTATAGGAAGAACTGCAGGGTCACTCCTTGGAGCGATGCTTATGGTGATTTTCCGGGTCATAACCCCAGATGAAGCTTATGCTGCGATTGACCTCCCAATCCTCGGCCTTCTCTTTGGGACGATGGTGGTTAGCGTCTATCTGGAAAAGGCCGATATGTTCAAGCATCTCGGTAAGTTGCTCTCCTGGAAAAGCAAAGGAGCACAGGACTTGCTTTGTCGGATTTGCTTGATCTCTGCCATTTCAAGTGCGCTCTTCACAAATGATACGTCTTGTGTTGTTCTGACTGAGTTCGTGCTCAAAATAGCTAGGCAACACAATCTCCCGCCGCATCCATTTTTACTTGCCCTCGCCTCGAGTGCCAATATTGGGTCTTCGGCGACTCCCATTGGGAATCCTCAAAATTTAGTTATAGCTGTTCAGAGTAAGATCTCATTTGGGAGTTTTCTTGTCGGACTTCTTCCTGCAATGCTGGTTGGGATTCTTGTCAATGCGCTGATTCTTCTATGCATGTACTGGCAGCTACTGTCCATTCAAACGGGCGAAGAAGTTGCAGCTGGTGAAGTAGTGGCCGAGGAAGATGTGAGTTCTCATCAGTTTTCGTCCGCCACAATGTTGCACGTCACATCCCTAAACTCGCAAGAACCGAACTCTAGGTTCGAGCCAATGGACATACAGAGCCCTCCTGCAACCGTGAATGCAAATCATGTCGAGTTGCTTAGAAACCGCTTGACTTCAAATGAGAATGAAATTCACCGGGTCTCGAGCAGTGCGCCTGCCTCAGCGAGGAACTCGACTGCATCGAAAGAGACGCTTCCTGACGATGCTTCTCAGAAAAAGGTTGAAACGGTTCCCTCCAAGGTAGTCCTATCTGTCAACGGGTTGAATGATGTGTTTCCAGTGAAGTGTTCGGAGGGGAAGGAAACACTTGCCTCTAGATATAAGAGGATTTTGTGGAAACCATGTGTTTATCTTGTCACCATCGGTATGCTGATCTCTTTCTTGATGGGTCTGAATATGTCTTGGACAGCTATTACCGCCGCCCTGGCCCTCGTAGTTCTTGATTTTAAAGATGCTCGGCCTTGCCTGGAGAAGGTAAATAGTCTCTGTCCGGATTCAATGTGCCTGATTTCTTGATAAGGGAACTTCGATGTTATTTCTTTTGTGATTTTGGTAGGTCTCCTACTCTCTGTTGATATTCTTCTGCGGAATGTTCATCACGGTCGACGGGTTCAACAGAACTGGAATTCCGAGCACTCTCTGGGACTGGATGGAGCCACATGCCAAAGTCAATCGCGCTAGCGGGATAGCCGTTCTTGCTGTTGTCATTTTGGTTTTGTCGAATGTCGCTTCGAATGTGCCGACTGGTATGCTGATGCTAAACTCCTGAATGAACCTGGCATTTGATTAGCCTAACAGAAGGACATTGATTTGATGTCTATTGTTCCGATAAGAAACTTCAAACCAAACAGTTAACAGATGACAGAAATATCTTTGGAGGCTTTGAAGTTTTACCACCAGGACAACATGGATGCATTACCTGAAACCTTACGTATTTTTAGCTATTATTGATTTGATGTCTATTGCTCGAACCTATTCGTCATCACCATCCTGTTTAAGTAAGACCTAAGAATTTTTCATACTTGATGCGACATTTCGCTGATCGATCCTTTGCCCTGCAAACAATACCATAAGGTTATCCTTAGTTTCTGTATCTTATCTTGACATGTCACGCAAATTCCACATTCCTATTCTAATGTTTCTACCTTCCCTTTCTTCTTTAGTTTAATGTTTCCAACACTTTGTTCTTCAGTTCTCTTGCTCGGAGGCCCAGTGGCTGTGTCGGCGGCTGCTATTTCAGCAGCGGAAGACAAGAAGTCGTGGCTCATATTAGCTTGGGTGAGCACCGTCGCAGGGAATCTCTCGCTGCTCGGATCGGCAGCCAACTTGATCGTGTGCGAGCAGGCTCGCCGCTCCCCGCATCTCGGCTACACTCTGTCCTTCTGGAACCACTTGAAGTTCGGAGTCCCTTCCACCATTATTGTAACTGCTATAGGTTTGACACTCATAAGATGACAAGAAGTAACTAATAGCAGCTCTAGGGAATGCCCAATTGTTATTTTAATCAAGACAATCTCCTGCTGATTTTGCTATAAGATTCCTATCCGATCTTTTGTTCTGGGGATGAGGGAACAAATCAAAGAACAATATTGATTTTGCTCATTTCCCACCAAGAACTGAGTGCACTTTATGTGCACCATCAAGTTTTATTGATCAATTCTTAAGTTCGACAATCCCAATTATTATTCTTGCAAGTAATGGCCAATTTCGGCAACCTGCCGCTGTTCAGGTAGACTGTAGAATTGGTATCTGCTCGACTTGAGAGCTGTGTGGACGGACTGAAGTGAAGGCGCGTCCACACGATCCTCGGGTCATCATATTGTTTCTTCTCTAGAGTTTTTAGTACTCCCGTGCTTTCTATGTTTTGGGAATTCACGATGTTATCTCGCTTTGGTTCGATGGTTGCGCCTGTGGAGTCGTCTGTTTTTGGATTCCTCAGTTTTCTCATTCAAGTATAGGGCTCATATTCGTGTCGCAGTGCACCGAGTTCGAATACATCAGATTGCTTTAGGATTCCTTGGCTGCCTACTTTTTCTTTTTTTCTTGAGTTTTTCCTTCATCTCTCCCCGTTGTTTACCGGGAGGAAAGAGACGATGAGAGAAAAACTATGACGGTTGTTCAGAATTCATTAGCGAGTCAATTGACTGGTGAACCTCTCGTGGACGTGGTCCTCGTCAAAAAGGAAAATGGAAATCTAGTGGCCTCCCTCTGTGTACTAAAAATTGGAAAAAGGAAGCAGCTTCCTAATGATTTTACTTTTTAGCTTTAGCTTTATGGTTATATATATATACAGAAAACAACCCGTTTCATCTGTTTCTCCTTTCCCGATGATTAAACTAGTCCACTGTCCAAATCGCCTATTTTTTTTATTATCTCGCCCTTCATTTTGTGGCACCCATTAGCTAGTAGCAAAGCCTGGAAATGCTTGTGAAGCTTGTATTACTTATAGTTGCAACTTGCAAGTACTAGTCTCTCTGGTCTTCAGCTAGTAGCATAGTAACCTTCATGTGAACGTTCACAGAGTGAATTCATTTTTTTGGACGAATTGGCTAGTCATATTTAGGGTATAACGAAAATCCTACCTTACGAATGCGACTGCCACCCTTACTGTGTCGGTCATATTGGTCTTCTAGAAATAACTTCATTTTCTGTTAACCGAATGAGGAAGTAGTGCTGTCAATGCAACACCAACTGGTAGTGTTGGTCTAGATGAGACACTGTTGACCAGGGGCCTAACTGGCTATATCTGACCAACTGTCTAATTTGATTTTCTTTTCTAATGTCGCTGGAGGAGATGGCCAATTTGAAAATAGTGATTCGAGACATCCAAATAAATTTGAGGATGAGCTTTCCTGATTGCTGGCAGAGCTCTTTTTAGAAAACATAGTGCCCTTCCGAGAATATGTTCCAGAGGTTGTTGAGTGTAATATTGCTGATTAAAGGATATTTGAATGACTAGCCAATATTTCCTTAGCTCAGTTAGAAATGTTTCTTCATTAAAATTCCTTTTGAGCTTGCCATATTTTGCTCCGGGGAACAACTTTGAGTGATTCATTTGCAATTGGATTTTTCTCTCTAGAATGAAGGGCATGAGGCCAGGAGATATTGAGAAGTGCGGTAGCCCATTTTTGGGTCTCTTCTTTTCCAATATCCCTCCTTTCTTCCCTCATTATTCAACTATATCGAGGTCTCCGTGCACAATTGGTCAGGCCTTGTAATTTTGTATCACAGAATTGTGCGCTCACATTAATCAGATCATGAGCTTGATATCATCTCAAGCTGTGTGTCTCTAACAGATGATTATTTAGTGGAAAAACAATGGTGAATCTTTGTAATTTTATATGCTTTTTTCCTGAATTCCCTCTTTATGCTATTGATTCCAGAAAAGAAGATGGGGAAGCTGCTTGAGCCTATACTGGTGTTTTGGGTATCAGAAAAATAGCAAAAGGATAGGCCATGCCTTTCTTGTCCCTGAACCAGTAGTCCCCAGTGCTGAAGTACCTGCTGCCGAGAATCTACCACCTTCAACTGCCATCGTTCTGCCGTTCATCGCTCCTCCCTCTTCACCTATATCTATTGTACAATCGGATCCTCCTTCAGTCTCCCAGTCACCTGTTGGATTAGTATCACTAGCTGCCCTAGCCTTCAGCCACTCTCCTTGTGGCCCTCCTTCTATTTTCTCAGTCGGCCCTTATGCTTATGAAACACAGTTGGTGTCACCACCTGTATTTTCTACCTTCACCACAGAACCATCAACGGCTTCTTTCACTCCTCCTCCTGAATCACTGCAAGTGACTACACCCTCTTCCCCTGAAGTGCCGTTTGCTCAGTTACTGACTTCTTCGCTGGAACGTGCGCGAAGAAATAGTGGGCCTAAACAGAAGTTTTCATTATCTCAGTGTGAGTTTCAGCCTTACCAAATTTATCCAGGAAGCCCGGGTGGCAAATTTCTGTCGCCAGGTTCTACGGTTTCTAATTCTGGAACCTCTTCTCCTTTCCCTGGTAAATACCCAGTTTTTGGGTTTCGAATTGGAGAAGCTCCTAAACTGTTGGGCTTTGAACACTTCAACACTCGTAAGTGGGGTTCAAGGCTAGGCTCGGGATCCTTAACACCAGATGGTCTGGCGCTAGGCTCAAGGCTTGGTTCTGGTGCTATGACTCCAGATGGTGCCGGACGAGGTTCCAGACTAGGTTCTGGATGTTTGACGCCTAATGGAGTGGGGCCTCCATCTCGAGATGGTGATATTCTGGTTGATAAACAGATGAGCGTTGAGGATGGATCTGTACATGAGGAGCCTGTAGTTCATCACAGAATTTCATTTGAGTTGACTAGTGAGGATGTGGCACGTTGTCTTGAAAGTAAATCAGCTACTTCTACTGATCGGGAATATTCACAGGAAATAGTGGCAGGAAGCACCACTGGAAGAGGTAGAATTCAAATGGATGCTGAGAATAGCTGCGAGAAGTGCATTAGGGAAGGTGCAGATGGAAAAGCTGAAAAAGCTCCAGGAGAGACGGGCAGAGGTTTCTGTCAAAAGCATTGTCTGAACAAACTTGGTTCAGTTAAAGAGTTCAACTTTGATAATTCTGATAGAAATCTCCATAAGCATTCTGCTATCAGGTCAGAATGGTGGGCCAATGACAACATTGCTGTGAAGGAAGCTGATCCCGAAAGCAAATGGTCTTTCTTGCCTTTCCTGCAACCAGAAGTTAGCTGACACCCATTAAGAGTTTTGTCTTCCTATCAACTCATGAACTTAAAAGGAAGAACGCTTCTCATGAGCGGTTCAACATTCTTCGAAGTAGACATTCTTTGGCACATGTGCATAGCTTGGGATTGGATGGATGATTAGTGGGGTCAAATGTTCGTCGCTCAAAAACAGTGTAGAATTACTAGGATCGTTAGTGCAAGAACTAATACTGTATTGTCTATCAGTTTTTTAGGCAGAAACGTAGGGATAATATATATGAGATACAGACAAGGCATTCAGGGTCATTTGTTCTAGACATGTGCATTACTAAGGGGAACATTTCAAGAACGGATCAATAATTCCTTATCTTTTACTTGGTAAGAAAGATGTATTCTTTATTTCTGATTGAAGGTGGGTAGGCTCAACAATGGAAGGACCAACCAGTGTCAATCATATTCCCGGGAAGTGTTCATGATGGTTTTGCCTCTTTATCCATCTGCAACGGTTGCTTCTGTCCTTGAGTCCTTTACGTTTGATAGAGATGCACAGGAACACAGTAATAGTTGTGCACTCACTATATTCCAGGCTTATCTGTAAGATTGTGGTTTACTTTTCTTCCCATCACACCTCTAGTCAGATGTTAAGAACATGCGGCTTCTCAAGATATTTACAGTCAGTACTTCCCTTTTGATCAGCAATGACATTCCCGAGTGTTGTTTCATAAGCAGTGGTCTCGTCTGGATGAGAATCCTATTAGATCAGTATAAACTGCTAAATGTAGGTACTTATTTTTGTTTGCCAAGAGCGAGTCCTTCTAACTACCAAGGCTATAGAAACTAGAAAGGATCATTGATGATCGATTTGACCAGGTTTTATTGTCTGGGTGAGCGAGGCCTTTGTTCTGTGAAGTTGCTCAATGCTGTGATATAATGATATTCTGTGGTTTCCAGATAATCTCTAGCTGTTTGCTGTCATGTTTGCCTGTCTTGCCTGCATGTCTTATAAAGCCTGTGGCCCCGTGTTAATAGATGATATTTGACCCCTTCTAGCTATCTGAGCTGTTGTTTATATTCTTTGCAGTCATAGATCATCATGGTCTAGCTTCGACAGAATTGTTTCACTCTAAATCAAAGACGGACCGACTTGGACGCTTGTACTTGTATCTGATTAATAATTTCATCATTCCCTAATAGCAATCAGACTATACAAGACATGAGTGGTGTCCCGTGGGGATTCGGAGCTATTTTGCCGATAGCGGATGAATCCTAATTTTGCTTTCAAAACGAATGATGAGAACAACATGAGTGAACTGAATCAGCAATGAAGCGAAGATCATTCAGAAACTTTTAAGGGCGTGGGGATAAGTCCCGCAAGTAGAAATGCAGTCCTTTTTGAGTAAAGAGATTGTATTGTAGTCCACTTCTTCATCGTAGCCGCGACTCATGAGTTTTTTTTTCAAGAGAAACAATGTCTTGCCAAGGCGGGGGTGTGTTTGGTTCATTTGATCTGCCTCATGCAATTGTCTGTATGCTCAAGTAAGATTTGTTCGTTTCACGGAAAACGAGTGATTTGAAAATATTTTCTGAAGAATGATCACTTATATCGCTTACAAAAATGAACGAACCAAAAATATTTTTATCGTCTATGTAAATATTTAGACACAAATTATTATTGGTAATTGAGATATTTTTCATTCACTAATTATTGTTGACATCTAAATTTTGACTAACCTTTTAGTCATTATTTTTGCATAGAAAAATTAAGAACTAATCTTAGTTCTTACCAAAAATAAATCAAAGTCATTTTTCATGTTTGCTTTTATTATTCTTGCATTGCGTTGACGTTCATCTGAATCAGCGGTGCAGAATTGAGCTTAATTTGACGAGCGACTGGATTAAGCTCAGTCTGAGATTTTCGGCCATAGTAGGTACGTGGGGTGCCGAATTTTATAATGGGTTTGGACTGATTTTTAAACTTAATTTAGTCCATTTTTGCTCATTTAATTATTTAAGGCCTTTAGTTAATTACCCATAGATCAATTAAGGCTCGATTGGAATTCAAGTTGAAGCGAATGAGCCCACTAGAGCAATGGATTTTTTCGGCTGGCCCATTGAATCCCCCATGGCCAAAATTCTTGAGGTGTCCTAATCCAATAGGACTCCTCGAGATCAGAATTTTTTTATCTAACGGCCTATATCTAATCCTACCTTAACCCGAACTTTTAATCTAACGGTCAAAAATAAATCCTACACCAACTAGGATTAGTGGACCTTTTGTTCTATAAATACTAAGCTAATCCTAAGGGTTTGGGGGTCATTCATCATAATATATGGCCACAAGGGAGATACGGCCACGAGAGAGAGAGAGAAATCGTGGAGAGTTCCCTTCATTGAAGATACACGTCAATATTGGAGGATTCGTGGAGAAGGAAGCTCCAGTACAAAAAGAAGAAAGAGTCCACGATTGGGAGTGGAAAATTTGTTGCGTATTCAAAATGGCATTAGGATAAACTTTATGAATAGATAAAATAATCGTACTAAAATTATAATAATACAATAACAGAGCAAAAGGAATGGAATCGATATAAACAAATACCTAGGCCTGTGTTTGACACAGTTTCCTTAAAAGGAAGGCAAAATTGGGCTTGTCGCGAGACCCATTTTTCGGTTCTGCATTCGTGTGCTCGCACCCAAGTTTCAGCTTGTCGGGCGTCAGATTTGTACCCACCTGCGCCTGTGCGTGAGGCATAGTGTTTGTGCCATGATAGTTACCACTCCAAAGAAGTGTAACTGTATATAAAGCACTCTAAAGTTTTCTTTCCTTTTAATGTGGGATTAGTGTTTTTCCACTTCATACTTCCAACTCAAGGGTATTCTTTGAGCATCAATTTCTCATTCATTCATCCATTAATTTATCCCATATTTCCAACAAATTCAACCAAAAAAGGTGGACTCCATCGATGACCCACGAAGACACGTGCAGGAAGAATTAATTTTCTTTCTCGTGAAGATCTGTGGACCATTCCTCCATTCTTTGACGGTGGTCGAAAGCTTTGTTGTTTCTACCATCCTTGTTAGAGAGGGCCCCCCTAAAGATGTTGTTTCACCTCTGTCCAGCCGCGGATCGGCCTTGATTTCAAGGTTAATCAGCTCGTTTTTCATCCCTTGTTAAAAGCTTAACGTGGCTGTTGCTTTGTGTTAGTAATTTGGTCACTCGAAGGCGACTTTTTGCCATGAATTCGGATAAAAAAAGGCGGATATCCAAGGCAATTAACCTCGTTCGCACTAGTGCAGATTTTGCTTGGAAAAAGGTAATTCTTTTTTGGACTTTTGATCTTTTGATTGAGAATTTGCATATGTTCATATATTGCTCTATGTTCATATGATGTGCAATCAAAGTTCAGTTCTTTTTATCATGAAAAAAGGAAAGCCTTTGTCGTTGTTATCAAAAGCTCAAATTTTTTACGTTGCTTCATTGTATTACCTGCGTTCGTACCGCAACCTGGAGTCGCTTGAAATGTTTTACAACTTAGCTTACCAAAAATTGTTTTTATTTGATTAATAACTTGGTCCGAATTTTGTACTAAAACCGAAAATCAGAAAGCTTGCATCAAAATTCAGATCCTCGCCATTATTTTCGGATATTGGATTTGCTTGGATTGGATTGAGTTTAGTTACCATGGATGAATGCATATCCGAATTTCTTGCGGATGAGTTTTTCTTTAACTAAGCATATCTTTAAACGTTTGATCATTATCTAAGATTGCTTTGAATTGGAAATATTCTTTCTTAAGTTGGAAATTATCTGGAAATATTTTCGAAAACATACTTAAGGATAATTTTCTAAATTCGAAAGGATGTGAACCGTGGCGGATGAGATATGATCATCTATAATTTTTAGTTATTCATGTGATCTTGATTAGATATTGCCATGAGATAATTGCTGAATTTGAAAAGATGTTATCCAAGGACGAATAGGGAAAGTGGACCCTACAATTTTCGGCCACCCCTTTGTTATTTTCGAAAATTCAATAAGGCTGGTTGATTTTTACTTTCTTGTCTGGTTTGCATTATATTATCATGTTTGTTTATTTCATGTGGTTGTTTATTTTATTATAAAGATTGCACATTAGTAAACAAATATACCCATAACATATGCTCCCTTATGCCTTGACCCTTCGGAATAAAATTACATACCCTAGCCTCGATCTCGATGGAATGAGTCGGTAATTTGTATAGAATTTCGTAATCTTCCCTTCTTTGGAAATGGACGATGCTATTCTATACTTATATTTGCGTACTGACTCAAATCTTAGAGTACGTTGCGGATAAAAATCAGATTTTTTCGGAAAAATATAAGGTACATTATGGGCATACTTGTTTAGTTTTGTTCATTCTTTTGTTTGTTTTCCTTTTGTTTTAATAAGTTTCGAAAAAAAAATATCATTTGCATATAGTTTAGAGCATGCTTTTTCATGTCATTAATTCATGCATTTTGCCATGTCATTAGCTTAGTTGCATTGCATTTTTTCTGATGAAAAATAAAATAAAAATCATTTGATTCACAATCATCAAGCTCAAGGAATTTTTCATGAAAATCTGGTACCGAAAGGGAGTTAAATGAAAATTTAGTGCAATTAAGTCTCCGGATCCATTATCTTTGGTTCGTCGAAATAGATTAGTATTCGCGCTAATTTATTTAGGTATCTAATCGGCCTACCAAGAAAGCGATTAGTGGAGGCTCCAAACTGAATGATTTTTGCATAAAATGAACCTAAGTTGCGATTCGGTAGGACTTGGAAGAGTTTGAATTAGGTTAGTTAATTTAATTAAACTGATAATCCGTTAGCCTAATTTTAGGCCGCGACAATTATTTCAAGTGATACATGCGATCATTCTTAGGAAAATGTTTACTAAATTACTCATTTTTTGTGAAGCTGTTGATGTCTAAATTTTATTTTTTTTAAATCATTTATTTTACGTAAAAAATGAGAATTATTTTTAGTTTTCACCAAAAATAAATTAGTTTTCATGCATAGCATAATTAATTTGGTTTAGCATGCATTTGATTTTGCACATTTGCATATTATCCGGACCGGTGGTAGATGGACTTAATTCAAGATTTCGAACTTAATTGAATTATCTAAATTGAGCTTATGCCGAAATTTTTAAGAAATATGGGCTGATTTGAACTTAAATAAGTGTGATTAAATCCTTCGGGGCTTAACTAAATTGCGATTCGGGGTCTATTTAATAAAGAGTCATAAGTTAGAGCCCCTAACTTGACCTAATGTTCCTTATGCTTCACAAACAGGAGGAGGCCATTCACAATTGACATTTACGGCATAATTGAGAGAAGCAGAGTGAGAGAAAGTTTCGGTTCTTCATGGAGGTTCAGAGAAGCGGCGCCATGAAGGGAGTGGATTGACGTCGTCCAAGAAGAAGGTAAAAAAAAAACAAAGGGCTGTCCTAAAAAAATAACCAAACAGAGAAGGTTTTTCTTCCCTGGGAATTCACGATCACTCCACAACTGGGCGTACCGAAGTCAAAGAAGATGTCCTAGTGGTGGAAAAGAAGGCTTTGCAGACTATACAGGGACACGTGCAGGGGAAGACAGCCACAAAAAAGAAGTTTTTATTTTAATCCTTTCTTTCTTCTCTGCAGATCAACAAAAGACCGACGCGAAGATTACTTCCTTGCGGTTTTCACTCCTCATCAGCGACTCCTTGTTGGTTTGACGAGTATCCCATCGTTGGCCACCGAGAAGCACCACCATCGTGGGCTAGCACCTGTCCAGGAGCCTCAAACCATGATCCGCCGAAGCGACTGATCCATTGTCCAAGCTGCGTAGCTTCGTCACCCCCTGCGAATCCGTGATAAAATCAGCTGCGATGCCCGACGTCCCTATCTGACGTTATTCTCGACGAGTCCCGACTGAATTTCAATCCAATTGTGCCGTGTCAAGCTTATTCATCTGCCGCTCGAGTGTACCCACAAAAGCCTCCATGATCTAATTTTCACGAACCCTTGAGGTTCTTTCTGTACTTTTGTGCAGATTTTTATTAAGCCAGCAAGTCCATTAAGTTCCACTCACTCTGCCAAGCACAAAGGACACGCCACATCCATTATTCAGAAGGAGGAGACACGTTCTGCACATGAAGGATGACTGGTTGGAGGTTCCACCAAGAGTCCATCGCCACGAGAAGTCCAGCCGCACGAGAGTTCTCCGCCGGTCTCGAGCTCTCCCGATCCGTTGATTGAAACCGGGAATGGATATCCGCAATATTTCAAATTAGGTAAGTTATCTCGTCTAAATTTGATTTATTGATATTGTTCCGATTTTGAATCAACGATATCTCTTGCATATTTTTTTCTAAATTAAAAAACCTAAATCTAAATTAGGAAACTTGTTTTCCTAATAGGCAACGGATTTTCTAAAATTGGACGATTCCTCTCGTTGTCATTCGGGAACGATCCTCCGATTTAGAGAAGACGGGAAAATTAGCCAATCCGATTTATTGCCATTTAGATTCGATTCGCTATCTTTCAAAAGCCGATTTTAGATTTAGTCATATCTCATTTTTTTTTCGAAATTTGCAAAAAAATGAAAGATTTGATTTGCCTTGATTGCTATCTTGAAATATCTTGTCTGATTGGATATTCTGTCCGATTTGAATTTTCTGATAGACTTAAAAATCCCAAAAAATTTAGTAAGATACAGTTTCTAGGAAACTATATCTAATTAAATCTTTAGGAAGATAAAGTTTCTTAAAAACTTTATCTCATTAAATTTATCAAAGATATTCTCATTTAGCCGAAAATTGCATCTAAAAAATCTCAAATAAAATTAGGCACATCTATGCATATTTTCGAATTTTATTTCGGCATATCATGCATATTCATTCATATTTTCGAGTATCTCTAATCTTGCATTCCATATTTAAAAAATCACTTGCATATCTTTTATCTCATGCATGTTTTCTATTGCCGAAAATTCCAAAAAATAAAATAAAATAAAAATCTGCTCATTCATGATCTTGCATTATCTCATGCCATTCATATTTTCGAGTATCACCCATTCATTATCCATTTTTTTCAAAAAAAATCATGCATATTATATCATAGCATAGTCATTTTTGCATATCATATATTTGCATATCTATGTCGCATTGTTTTTTTGCCATGTCATGTAGCATCATTTATTTTTTTTGCTATTATGTTGTCTTGTATGTTTTAATTAAATTAGCTAAATTTGCATATAGGGAAATTTGATCCTAATTTTCGCATGTTATTCATCTTAGGTCAATTTTGCATAGTTGATTTGCTTGAGTTAAAAAATTGCATGTTGCTTAGGATAGCTATAATTTTCGCATTTTATAGAGTCTGCATGTCTATTTCATTTGTTTGCATGTTGTCTTGAATGTTATTCTATTTAGTCATTTGAATTTAGCATAGTCCTTGCATGTCATGCATTGCATTCATTCTAAGAAAATGAAAGCATAAAAAACACCTCACTTGAACTTAAAGAAAAATCAATCAAGCTTGAGTTGCCGACTTAGGATATCTCATGGAATTAAGGTACTGAAAGGGCATTAGCTTTAATTAGTTAATGTAACCAAGTCCTCGAATCATTAATCTCTGGTTCGTAGGAATAAAATAGTTCTCCCGCTATTTTATTTAGGTTTCTAACCAACCTACCAAAAATGGATGGTTAGTGGCGGCTCCAAAGTTAAAATCATTTGAATAAACCTAAGTTGTGATTTGGTAGGGCTTGGAGAGTCCGTATTAGGTTAGTCTTGAATTAGCCTGATAATCTATTAACCTAAGGTCTTAACCGAGACTTTTAGGTCGGGACAGAAACAAATAGAAATGAAGAACTATTATATTGTCCATCGCGAGCTGGTACCTATACATGTATAAGTGATGTTTGGTCTATTTTTTTGGTCATTTCATTTCCGCGAATGCATCATCGCCGTAATCCTCCCTTCGTGTAAATTAATTTTTCACGGTAGAACGTTCAAAAGCCAGGAAGTCTCTACTGACCTCGAGAGAGAATTTCTCATCATCTCGCTTGAGTTCTCCATTGTCAGAGCAAAATTAGGTAGAAGCATTTCATTTTCGACCTCCTTCTGATTCGCTGCCTATTAAAATTGGCCACATCCTAATCGATCGTTATCAACAATGTGTTGATAACCCGAATGAAAACAATCATCACCCAGCAATCAGCTAACACCTACCGATGCAATTTAGATGTTGTGTACAGATGTACACAATATTGTCAATATCTTCCTAGAAAATTTTAAAGGACTAGTCTAATCTTTTCTCATTTCTTGATAAGGAAAAATAGAAGAAGAACATCTATGCGTCGAAGGGGTTTATCCATCTTTTCGTGTGAATAAATGTCATTGAAAATAAATTACGCGGTTGATATTAGAGATCTAGTATTTCCATTATTAAGGCGGACTTTAGAGATCGAGAGGATTAAACAGATACAAGGGATAATGACATAAATGATCTCTGATTAAAATTTGTTCAATGTGATTCCTGAACTTTAGTCCAATATCCAATGTGATCTCTGAAATTTTAATTCATTCAATGTGGTCCTTGGACTGTAAGAAAATGTTTAAGGCTATCCTTTCATTAATTCAAGTTTAAGGATAATATTGAACATTTTCATATAATCTAGGGACTAAATTAAACATGTACCAAAAGTTCAGGAATCACATTGAACAAGTTTAAAGTTCATGAACTACATTGCACATTGGATTAAAGTTCATGAACCTTGTGTCATTTACCATAAATACAAAGACTCCTCTCACATATCTCCCGTGAAAAGCAAGATAAATAAATTAAATCGAAACCATTACCTCGTGTCGACAGTGACGTTTAGCCTATTCATGCTCGAACCTGTGATTCTTTAATTTCCCGTAATTTGACATCGCTTGAAGATAAACGGGCCGCGCCAGCCAATCCAACAGTAGTGTCTGTGTCTGAGGAAGGGCATTGAAACACTAAAAATGAACAATTCTCAGTGCGGGTTTGAGAATGCGGTTCACTTTACACGTGTCTGGTGTCTGCTCGGGGAAAGCCTCTTCCAAGGGTCAAATTTGCTGTGCAGAGACGTGGAACGGCGGCGCAAGAAGTTCCGAGCTAAGGCTCTCATGTCTGTGTCGCTTTATTTTCTATTGAATTATTGTACGTGGTCAGTGCAAGCTGATGGGGAGCAACATTCTGCGCAAAAAGTGGTGCAATGATGAGTCAGAATTCCTCTCCTCCGGTTGTGATCTCATCAAACGTTGCTTGGACATGTCGGGTCCAATGTCTCCATGGAACTTTCTTCTTGAGTTTTCAATCACTGGGAGCCAAATTTTTGCTGAACGCTTTACTGTGATTTGGGACTTGATAACGATCAAAAGGGTGAGGTAAATTTTGCAGCTTTACAAGTTACGTTCTCTTTCTGCACATGCAGTTTTTTCTTGGATTAACACGCCCATTTTCGAGCTCTGGCACTGTCTTATCATCCCTCTCATGTCGCTACTTTGATGCTGTCTTCGTTGGGATTTGTCCCAAAGTCAGCTGTGTTATAGCTGACACTTTACAGGAGTAGACTGATTTTTGGTTGGCGAGTAAAGGGATTACCAGAAAAGTGGGATTTGCCAGTTTTCCTTGATTTCTTATGCTTATGTTTTCTTACTTATTATGTCAGTGAAAAGATTCCTGAAGTTGGTCGAAAGTTTTTTAGTTCTGTCCCTTGCGCTCGAGATTGCTCTTGAGATTCGTTTTCTAGTGAAAAAGAGCAGCAGACAACAGCTCAACTTTAAATTTGGCTTCAGTTCTTTCCCCCAGACACAAATACATAGTTCATTGATGGGGGCTCTCTTTCCGGGAAAGAGATGGCAATCTAACCTTGTAACTAATTATTACTTTCTTTCAGTCCTTGAAAGGTTTTGGAGGCTGCGGAAGTTAACAGCTTCCCCGGTGGTGGCGATGTTCATATAGCTTTCTATGTGTTGGATTCTGGTATCCTGTCAGGATGACTCTGGTGAAGTTCATAGCAATTAACATCCTCGCCGATTGAAGTTTCGATTTCGGGAAACTTGTAGATCTTCCAAAAATGGCACTTGCCTCTACTGAAAAAGTGATTCTCGGGTCTATTGCCTTTGCGATATTCTGGGTGTTGGCCGTTTTCCCATCCGTGCCATTCCTGCCTATAGGAAGAACTGCAGGGTCACTCCTTGGAGCGATGCTTATGGTGATTTTCCGGGTCATAACCCCAGATGAAGCTTATGCTGCGATTGACCTCCCAATCCTCGGCCTTCTCTTTGGGACGATGGTGGTTAGCGCCTATCTGGAAAAGGCCAATATGTTCAAGCATCTCGGTAAGTTGCTCTCCTGGAAAAGCAAAGGAGCACAGGACTTGCTTTGTCGGATTTGCTTGATCTCTGCCATTTCAAGTGCACTCTTCACAAATGATACGTCTTGTGTTGTTCTGACTGAGTTCGTGCTCAATATAGCTAGGCAACACAAACTTCCGCCGCATCCATTTTTACTTGCCCTCGCCTCGAGTGCCAATATTGGGTCTTCCGCGACTCCCATTGGGAATCCTCAAAATTTAGTTATAGCTGTTCAGAGTAAGATCTCATTTGGGAGTTTTCTTGTCGGACTTCTTCCTGCAATGCTGGTCGGGATTCTTGTCAATGCGCTGATTCTTCTATGCATGTACTGGAAGCTACTGTCCATTCAAAAGGACGAAGAAGTTGCAGCTGGTGAAGTAGTGGCCGAGGAAGATGTGAGTTCTCATCAGTTTTCGTCCGCCACAATGTTGCACGTCATATCCCTAAACTCGCAAGAACCGAACTCTAGGTTCGAGCCAATGGACATACAGAGCCCTCCTGCAACCGTGAATGCAAATCATGTCGAGTTGCTTAGAAACCGCTTGACTTCAAATGAGAATGAAATTCACCAGGTCTCGAGCAGTGCGCCTGCCTCAGCGAGGAACTCAACTGCATCGAAAGAGAAGCTTCCTGACGATGCTTCGCAGAAAAAGGTTGAAACGGTTCCCTCCAAGGTAGTCCTATCTGTCAACGGGTTGAATGATGTGTTTCCAGTGAAGTGTTCGGAGGGGAAGGAAACACTTGCCTCTAGATATAAGAGGATTTTGTGGAAACCATGTGTTTATCTTGTCACCATCGGTATGCTGATCTCTTTCTTGATGGGTCTGAATATGTCTTGGACAGCTATTACCGCCGCCCTGGCCCTCGTAGTTCTTGATTTTAAAGATGCTCGGCCTTGCCTGGAGAAGGTAAATAGTCTCTGTCCGGATTCAATGTGCCTGATTTCTTGATAAGGGAACTTCGATGTTATTTCTTTTGTGATTTTGGCAGGTCTCCTACTCTCTGTTGATATTCTTCTGCGGAATGTTCATCACGGTCGACGGGTTCAACAGAACTGGAATTCCGAGCACTCTCTGGGACTGGATGGAGCCACATGCCAAAGTCAATCGCGCTAGCGGGATAGCTGTTCTTGCTGTTGTCATTTTGGTTTTGTCGAATGTCGCTTCGAATGTGCCAACTGGTATGCTGATGCTAAACTCCTGAATGAACCTGGCATTTGATTAGCCTAACAGAAGGACATTGATTTGATGTCTATTGTGCCGATAAGAAACTTCAAACCAAACAGTTAACAGATGACAGAAATATCTTTGGAGGCTTTGAAGTTTTACCACCAGGACAACATGGATGCATTACCTGAACTCTTACGTATTTTTAGCTATTATTGATTTGATGTCTATTGCTCGAACCTATTCGTCATCACCATCCTGTTTAAGTAAGACCTAAGAATTTTTCATACTTGATGCGACATTTCGCTGATCGATCCTTTGCCCTGCAAACAATACCATAAGGTTATCCTTAGTTTCTGTATCTTATCTTGACATGTCACGCAAATTCCACATTCCTATTCTAATGTTTCTACCTTCCCTTTCTTCTTTAGTTTAATGTTTCCAACACTTTGTTCTTCAGTTCTCTTGCTCGGAGGCCCAGTGGCTGTGTCGGCGGCTGCTATTTCAGCAGCGGAAGACAAGAAGTCGTGGCTCATATTAGCTTGGGTGAGCACCGTCGCAGGGAATCTCTCGCTGCTCGGATCGGCGGCCAACTTGATTGTGTGCGAGCAGGCTCGCCGCTCCCCGCATCTCGGCTACACTCTGTCCTTCTGGAACCACTTGAAGTTCGGAGTCCCTTCCACCATTATTGTAACTGCTATAGGTTTGACACTCATAAGATGACAAGAAGTAACTAATAGCAGCTCTAGGGAATGCCCAATTGTTATTTTAATCAAGACAATCTCCTGCTGATTTTGCTATAAGATTCCTATCCGATCGTTTGTTCTGGGGATGAGGGAACAAATCAAGGAACAATATTGATTTTGCTCATTTCCCACCAAGAACTGAGTGCACTTTATGTGCACCATCAAGTTTTATTGATCAATTCTTAAGTTCGACAATCCCAATTATTATTCTTGCAAGTAATGGCCAATTTCGGCAACCTGCCGCTGTTCAGGTAGACTGTAGAATTGGTATCTGCTCGACTTGAGAGCTGTGTGGACGGACTGAAGTGAAGGCGCGTCCACACGATCCTCGGGTCATCATATTGTTTCTTCTCTAGAGTTTTTAGTACTCCCATGCTTTCTATGTTTTGGGAATTCGCGATGTTATCTCGCTTTGGTTCGATGGTTGCGCCTGTGGAGTCGTCTGTTTTTGGATTCCTCAGTTTTCTCATTCAAGTATAGGGCTCAAATTCGTGTCGAAGTGCACCGAGTTCGAATACATCAGATTGCTTTAGGATTCCTTGGCTGCCTACTTTTTCTTTTTTTCTTGAGTTTTTCCTTCATCTCTCCCCGTTGTTTACCGGGAGGAAAGAGACGATGAGAGAAAAACTATGACGGTTGTTCAGAATTCATTAGCTAGTCAATTGACTGGTGAACCTCTCGTGGACGTGGTCCTCGTCAAAAAGGAAAATGGAAATCTAGTGGCCTCCCTCTGTGTACTAAAAATTGGAAAAACGAAGCAGCTTCCTAATGATTTTACTTTTTAGCTTTAGCTTTATGGTTATATATATATACAGAAAACAACCCGTTTCATCTGTTTCTCCTTTCCCGATGATTAAACTAGTCCACTGTCCAAATCGCCTATTTTTTTATTATCTCGTCCTTCATTTTGTGGCACCCATTAGCTAGTAGCAAAGCCTGGAAATGCTTGTGAAGCTTGTATTACTTATAGTTGCAACTTGCAAGTACTAGTCTCTCTGGTCTTCAGCTAGTAGCATAGTAACCTTCATGTGAACGTTCACAGAGTGAATTCATTTTTTTGGACGAATTGGCTAGTCATATTTAGGGTATAACGAAAATCCTACCTTACGAATGCGACTGCTACCCTTACTGTGCCGGTCATATTGGTCTTCTAGAAATAACTTCATTTTCTGTTAACCGAATGAGGAAGTAGTGCTGTCAATGCAACACCAACTGGTAGTGTTGGTCTAGATGAGACACTGTTGACCAGGGGCCTAACTGGCTATATCTGACCAACTGCCTAATTTGATTTTCTTTTCTCATGTCGCTGGAGGAGATGGCCAATTTGAAAATAGTGATTCGAGACATCCAAATAAATTTGAGGATGAGCTTTCCTGATTGCTGGCAGAACTCTTTTTAGAAAACCTATTGCCCTTCCGAGAATATGTTCCAGAGGTTGTTGAGTGTAATATTGCTGATTAAAGGATATTTGAATGACTAGCCAATATTTTCTTAGCTCAGTTAGAAATGTTTCTTCATTAAAATCCCTTTCGAGCTTGCCATATTTTGCTCCGGGGAACAACTTTGAGTGATTCATTCGCAAATGGATTTTTCTCTCTAGAATGAAGTGCATGAGGCCAGGAGATACTGAGAAGTGTGGTAGCCCATTTTTGGGTCTCTTCTTTTCCAATATCCCTCCTTTCTTCCCACATTATTCAACTATATCGAGGTCTCTGTGTACAATTGGTCAGGCCTTGTAATTTTGTATCACAGAAGTGTGCGCTCACATTAATCAGATCATGAGCTTGATATCATCTCAAGCTGTGTGTCTCTTAACAGATGAATATTTAGTGGAAAAACAATGGTGAATCTTTGTAATTTTATATGCTTTTTTCCTGAATTCCCTCTTTATGCTATTGATTCCAGAAAAGAAGATGGGGAAGCTGCTTGAGCCTATACTGGTGTTTTGGATATCAGAAAAATAGCAAAAGGATAGGCCATGCCGTTCTTGTCCCTGAACCAGTAGTCCCCAGTGCTGAAGTACCTGCTGCCGAGAATCTACCTCCTTCAACTGCCATCGTTCTGCCGTTCATCGCTCCTCCCTCTTCACCTATATCTATTGTACAATCGGATCCTCCTTCAGTCTCCCAGTCACCTGTTGGATTAGTATCACTAGCTGCCCTAGCCGTCAGCCACTCTCCTTGTGGCCCTCCTTCTATTTTCTCGGTCGGCCCTTATGCTTATGAAACACAGTTGGTGTCACCACCTGTATTTTCTACCTTCACCACAGAACCATCAACGGCTTCTTTCACTCCTCCTCCTGAATCACTGCAAGTGACTACACCCTCTTCCCCTGAAGTGCCGTTTGCTCAGTTACTGACTTCTTCGCTGGAACGTGCGCGAAGAAATAGTGGGCCTAAACAGAAGTTTTCATTATCTCAGTGTGAGTTTCAGCCTTACCAAATTTATCCAGGAAGCCCGGGTGGCAAATTTCTGTCGCCAGGTTCTACGGTTTCTAATTCTGGAACCTCTTCTCCTTTCCCTGGTAAATACCCAGTTTTTGGGTTTCGAATTGGAGAAGCTCCTAAACTGTTGGGCTTTGAACACTTCAACACTCGTACGTGGGGTTCAAGGCTAGGCTCGGGATCCTTAACACCAGATGGTCTGGCGCTGGGCTCAAGGCTTGGTTCTGGTGCTATGACTCCAGATGGTGCCGGACGAGGTTCCAGACTAGGTTCTGGATGTTTGACGCCTAATGGAGTGGGGCCTCCATCTCGAGATGGTGATATTCTGGTTGATAAACAGATGAGCATTGAGGATGGATCTGTACATGAGGAGCCTGTAGTTCATCACAGAATTTCATTTGAGTTGACTAGTGAGGATGTGGCCCGTTGTCTTGAAAGTAAATCAGCTACTTCTACTGATCGGGAATATTCACAGGAAATAGTGGCAGGAAGCACCACTGGAAGAGGTAGAATTCAAATGGATGCTGAGAATAGCTGCGAGAAGTGCATTAGGGAAGGTGCAGATGGAAAAGCTGAAAAAGCTCCAGGAGAGACGAGCAGAGGTTTCTGTCAAAAGCATTGTCTGAACAAACTTGGTTCAGTTAAAGAGTTCAACTTTGATAATTCTGATAGAAATCTCCATAAGCATTCTGCTATCAGGTCGGAATGGTGGGCCAATGACAACATTGCTGTGAAGGAAGCTAAGCCTGCAAGCAAATGGTCTTTCTTGCCTTTCCTGCAATGACACCCATTAAGACATGAACTTAAAAGGAAGTACGCTTTTCATGAGCAGTTCAATATTCGTCGAAGTAGACATTCTTTGGCACATGTGCATAGCTTGGGATTGGATGGATGATTAGTGGGGTCAAATGTTTGTCGCTAAAAACAGTGTAGAATTACTAGGATCGTTAGTGCAAGAACTAATACTGTATTGTCTATCAGTTTTTTGGGCAGAAAAGTAGGGATAATATATATGAGATACAGACAAGGCATTCAGGGTCATTCGTTCTAGACATGTGCATTACTAAGGGGAACATTTCAAGAATGGATCAATAATTCCTTATCTTTTACTTGGTAAGAAAGATGTATTCTTTATTTCTGATTGATGGTGGGTAGGCTCAACATTGGAAGGACCAACCAGTGTCAATCAGATTCCCGGTAAGTGTTCATGATGGTTTTGACTCGTTATCCATCTGCAACGGTTGCTTCTTTCCTCGAGTCTCTTACGTTTGATGGAGATGCACAGGAACACAATAATAGTTGTTCACTCACAATATTCCAGGCTTATTTGTAAGATTGTGGTTTACTTTTCTTCCCATCACACCTCTAGTCAGATGTTAAGAACATGCGGCTTCTCAAGATATTTACAGTCAGTACTTCCCTTTTGATCAGCAATGACATTCCTGAGTGTTGTTTCATAAGCACGAGTCTCGTCTGGATGAGAATCCTATTAGATCAGTATAAACAGGTAAATGTAGATACTTATTTTTGTTTGCCAAGAGCTAGTCCTTCTAACTACCAAGGCTATAGAAACTAGAAAGGATCATTGATGATCGATGTGACCAGGTTTTATTGTCTGGGTGAGCGAGGCCTTTGTTCTGTGAAGTTGCTCAATGCTGTGATATAATGATATTCTGTGGTTTCCAGATAATCTCTAGCTGTTTGCTGTCATGTTTGCCTTTCTTGCCTGCATGTCTTATAAAGCCTGTGGCCCCGTGTTAATAGATGATATTTGACCCCCTCTAGCTATCTGAGCTGTTGTTTATATTCTTTGCGGTCATAGATCATCATGGTCTAGCTTCGACAGAATTGTTTCACTCTAAATCAAAGACGGACCGACTTGGACGCTTGTACTTGTATCTGATTAATAATTTCATCATTCCCTAATAGCAATCAGACTATACTAGACATTAGTGGTGTCCCGTGGGGATTCGGAGCTATTTTGCCGATAGCGGATGAATCCTAATTTTGCTTTCAAAACGAATGATGAGAACAACATGAGTGAACTGAATCAGCAATGAAGCGAAGATCATTCAGAAACTTTTAAGGGCGTGGGGATAAGTCCCGCAAGTAGAAATGCAGTCCTTTTTGAGTAAAGAGATTGTATTGTAGTCCACTTCTTCATCGTAGCCGCGACTCATGAGTTTTTTTTTCAAGAGAAACAATGTCTTGCCAAGGCGGGGGTGTGTTTGGTTCATTTGATCTGCCTCATGCAATTGTCTGTATGCTCAAGTAAGATTTGTTCGTTTCATGGAAAACGAGTGATTTGAAAATATTTTCTGAAAAATGATCACTTATATTGCTTACAAAAATGAACGAACCAAAAATATTTTTATCGTCTATGTAAATATTTAGACACAAATTATTATTGGTAATGGAGATATTTTTCATTTACTAATTATTGTTGACATCTAAATTTTGACTAACCTTTTAGTCATTATTTTTGCATAGAAAAATTAAGAACTAATCTTAGTTCTTACCAATAATAAATCAAAGTCATTTTTCATGTTTGCTTTTATTATTCACGCATTGCGTTGACGTTCATCTGAATCAGCGGTGCAGTTTGACGAGCGACTGGATCAAGCTTAGTTTGAGATTTTCGGCCAGAGTAGGTACGTGGGGTGCCGAATTTTATAATGGGTTGGACTGATTTTTGGGAAAATTTCAAAAAAGGGCCCCAAGTCCCCTCATTTTTAAAAAAAATAGCTCAGAGTTGATCTTGTTTCAAATAAGAGCCTGAAGTGTCCAACGTGTTTCATTTAAGAGCCTGAACTCGCCGGCCAGTCAAATGTTCACCGGCCGGCGAGCATGTGATATTTTCGACGACCGGAACAAGGGCATTTTTGTCCAATTTTTTTAATAAAGTAAAACGCTAACTTTAAATTAAAAATCCCAAAACCTTCACACCTTCTTCTCCCCATGTTTATCGACAAAAGAGACTGCTGCTTGAACGAGTAAGGGGAAAAAGACACATTTAGTGTCAAAAGTTGTGTACTGAGATCACTTTGGTGCCAAAAGTTTCAGCCGAATCACTTTAGTGCCAAGTCGGATATATAAGGATCACTTTGGTGCCTATTCCGGCCAAAAGTGCCACGTGTAATTAATAAATAATTTTTTTAATGTAAAATGACATTTAAAAAAAAAATTCCACGTGGACTTCTGCACTTTAAAATAAATTAAAATAAATCAAATTCAAATTTAAAAATTAGCTAAAATTTAATTCGTTTAAAATAAAAAATTTATTAAAATTAAATTTAAAATAAGCTTAAAAATTTAACAAAAAAACCTTAAATTTTTTTTAAAAAAATAAGAACCAAGCGGAGGACGCCGGCCCCGGCCAGGGGCCAGCGACCCCCGTCAGTTGCAGGCAAGGGCCGCCATTGGCAGCCGACCCCCAACTCTGGCGGCCCTCGCTTGTGGCCGGGGCTCGGCGACCCCCGCTGGCCATGCCCCACCCTCGCCGGCCATTGCCGGCGACGGTGGGGCGGCGGCGGCGAGGGCTGAAGCCCTCACCTCCTGTTTTGTAAATTTTCACATTTTCCTTTTTTTTTAGTTTTTACTTTTTTGTTATTTTTTTAACCTAATTTTCCAATTTGTAGTATTTTTTTTTCCAATTTTTACCTTTTTTTAATTGATGACTGGACCTCGCCGAAGCCATGTCAGCTTCAAATATTAATTAAATAATGCCACGTCAGAATTCCGGCGGAGCAAATCGGACTTGGCACCAAAGTGATTGTTTTAAAAAAAACTTGGCACTTAAGTGATCCGATTAAAACTTTTGGCACCAAAGTTCTCCGTACACAACTTTTGGCACTAAAAGTGTCCTTTTCCCAACGAGAAAGTGTTACCACAGCAAGCACCGGTGGGCGTCCGCGGCCTGCAACCAGGCGGCAGCGTGAATCGGACGACAGCGGTGGCACCGGCGCCGGCGACGGTCGAAGGGTAAAGGATTTTGAAAGAAACTCCAAAACCCATGTTCTCTTAACCAATGGCTGCTACATCTCGCCTCATTTACAAGCTTCCGATCCTCGTTGGTGACTTCCAGAACGTACGCGCTTCATTTTCTCATGGTCTGGAGTTAGAAGTCCAGTTGTGCGAAGGTGAGTTCCATAGTGGCTATCGTGGTTGCTCTTAGATTGAAAACATACACTGAATCTTCAGGTAGTGTTGGTTTAAAATCTCATATGATGAAGGTTGAGTTGATGATTTAGATACATATTTGCTCTTATTGTGATGGATTGAAGCGAGTCGCCAGTTTAAACTTGTGTATAAACTACATGAGCAAACCGCACACCACATGCTCGACGGAATGCTTGAACCGAGTCCATATAGATTATACATATTTGCTCTTTTGGGTATTTTCGTTTGCTTGTCGTTTTGGTTTTGGCTTCTTTGCTGACCGAGACCCGACTGTAGCCTTCACAGTGCAAAAAAAAGGGCTTGAACATCTTATCTGAAGACATAATAGACATTACACATGATCTCAAATAAGTTTTATATATTCGTTTTAAAACCTTATGGATCTGTAAGTAGAAAACAGAAAATCACTACTGCATTTGGCCAGACTTCACACCGGTTTTCCATTATAGATTTCTATATATCAGGTTTTAAAATGATGTGTGTAGATAATTTAGTATTGTAGAGTCTATGCATTGCTTGTAGACTTTCCTTATTAGTGGTCATAACTTTCTTGTTAGAACTCTGTAGAAACTTTTCTGTTTTGCTCTATTAGCTACAATCTATTGATGACAATGTATGATTTTGCTGCAGACTCCAAAAGATAAGCCCTCTTTTGCTTTAGAAGAAAAGTGCAGTGAAGTGCAAAAGGGACTTCAAGATTTAGCATCAGAAGCATCATTGAATATGTCTTTAGATGCTAGTATATCTGCTTCTGGAAAATTGATAATATCATCTAACATCGAGAAGACAACGTCAGACTTACTTGTTTGATCATTGAGATGGATGCGATTCATCATGTTTCTCAAGCTATTAAATCACTAAGATGGATGCGCCAATTGCAAAGTAATGTGGTGATGCTGACTGTATTGAAGTTTGTGATATTCATTGGCTGCCTACATTAAGATTGGATAGAAACGGTCCATGAAGGAGCTGAGAATGTCATCTGAGGTTGTATTAGAATGGGCCGTGATCAATGGACCTTTCTATTGAGTGTTGTGCTGTGCACACATATTGAAGTTGTAAACTTATATGTGATTGTCTCTTTTTGTAATGCAAATATTAAAGTTCAATAAATGTAAGTGTTTAAAGATGAGTTGTTGATGATCAATAACTTCCTATCGTTTGATACTTTACATATTTCACATCTAAAGTCCTTTTTCGGTTTGGATTCAATAGAACCTGTGTTTTAGCGATGCTTGTGAAATAAAATGCACAATACTGCCCGATTGAGAAATTCATTTTCAAGTACTAGGTTGGTTTTTTAAACACCTGAGATATTATTCGCAAGAGAATTCAGTATTGAATATGTTTAACTCCACAATGCAGTTCTCGGGCCACTAGTGAGTCTCATGATATAGCGTTGGAAAGAAAGTTCAGGAAAAGATATGCAAAAAATATAGCACTTGCTTGCACATAATCACATCATCCATCTTCACTTGCCAAACAATCGCTCTAAATAACAAAACAATTCTATATTCTGATACATAGTTCACATACGGAATAGATACGTCTTATACAATACCAAAAGTACGTGTATACACTTATATCTAGCAAGCATTCCCCTTTACACAGAATCTGAAAATGGAAAATCAAAATCCTCTCTTTAGGAGTTGAGTGACTCAGAGGTAAATCTTCAAGTCTCTTTCCTTGCTCCGTAAAGACGAAAGTGAGAAAAACGATCGTGGTGCTGTAAAATTTTAAATGGCATGTAAGTAAGTTACTCGGAAAAGAACATTACTACGCAATAGGAAAACTGACCTTCCTAGATAAAATCACTTGCACTAAAGTTACCCCTGCAAGAATGATCCGGCAAAAAACCTGTAAATAAAGCATCAAAATCTTTAGTGTCTTGTGTGCTGTGTAAATGTTTATTTCGCTGGGGTTACAAAGAGCAGAAAAATTGTCATATCTATATAGTCACAGGTGTATGTTCCAACTTTCCAACCCATTAGGGGATGCTTTTTCTTCGATATGCAAGCCATATGCAATATAATTCAAGTGCATAACAATGAAAATGTGCATAGGAAGGTTCCTGTAGCTACTTTAAGAGATTCTTCGCATTAAAAAGCGATCTTTTAAAGAATAGTCTAGAACAAAGCTACTCACCTCCCCAACAAAAGCCAGCAGCTCCAATTGCATATGCACATTTACATTTCACAGCTTCAACTATTTGCTTTGCATCTTCATATATCCCTTATCATGCCAAAAAAGAGAAATAGGACCCCATGCAGACTTACTTGTTTGATGGTAAAGAGAAACATCACAAACATCCCAAAAAGCTATTGGTCTTGTTGGTCTTGCATATCTCAAAAAGTTACTCGTCTTCGACCACTTTCATGTTTAGGTCTTCACGTCCTCCTCTTTACCTACAGTTGAATTAAAAATTAAATTAGGTAGTCAAAACAAAGTCAAGCACAAGAACACTTTTATGACAATGAAAATGTGCATAGGCTACTTTAAGAGATTCTTGGCATTGAAAAGAGATCTTTTAAAGAATCGTCTAAAACAAAGCTACTCACCTCCCCAACAAAAGCCAGCAGCCCCAATTGCATATGCACATTTACATTTCACAGCTTCAACTATGTGCTTTGCATCTTCGTGTATCCCTTATCATGCCAAAAAAGAGAAATAGGACCCCATGCATACTTACTTTTTTTTATGGTAAAGAGAAACATCACAAACATCCCAAAAAGTTATTGGTCTTGTTGGTCTTGCATATCTCAAAAAGTTGCTCGTCTTTGACCACTTTCATGTTTAGGTCTTCACATGCTCCTCTTTACCTACAGTTGAATTAAAAATTAAATTAGGTAGTCAAAACAAAGTCAAGCACAAGAACACTTTTATGACAAAGTCAAGCATAGATGGATACTTGCATCTTCTCTCTTCCCATAGATGATATTGAGCTTTCCATGTTGCTAAAAAATGACGCAAGCAGTTCAACGGTCTCAATTTGTGATGTTGGGGCTAATGGAGTGCTTTCTACCACATCTTGTGAGCATGAGGCGGATGTAGAAGTTGCTAGGGCTGTTTATGTTGCCGCCATTGTTGTTGTTGATGCAACTGATGGATTCTTGCAATAATACCTGTTATGGCCTAACCCACCGCATTTCCCACAAGTGATTGTGGTATTCTATCTCTTCAACTTGGTTCCCACGGGTTCTTACACAACTTTCTTCTTCCTCTTCTTTAAATTGTTATTAGCTATTTCGTTTACCGACTTTGTTCTTTGATTCTTCTTTCTACCAACTTTCTTAGGCACATTTGATGGGAGTAGATGCTCTCTAGCAGGCCATGTGTCCTTGGAATCTACGGCATGCACAACATGGCTATAAGTTCGCATGAATGTTTTCAAACTGAAACATGTGTGAACCCATTTTTTAGGTAGTTCCTTCAGGTATACAAGAGCCGCTACGGCATGACAACAAGGGATTCCACTAATGTCTCATCTTCTACAGCTACAAGTTTTGTGTCTTATATTAACTACCCTCTTGTCTCCATATGGTCCACTCAATTCAAACTCATCCTCCCCATTCCATGTAGGAATCCATGACGCTGAAAACTTTTTTTGAAGATCCAATGTCTCCTGGATCTTAGGACAAATCACACCATTGTAGTTGGCCACTCCATCTCTTTGCTTATGAATCCTTTCCATGAGTTGCACTCTTATAGCTTCAAGCAATGTGATGATAGGCTTGTCTCTAGCGTCAATAATGCTCTTGTTGAAGCTTTCGCACCAGTTATTCAAGGAAGCGTCGTATTTTGAGCTTGTTCTGAAGTGGGACTTGCTCCATTGCACTGGAGGCCTCTGGGACAACCAATCATAAGCTTTTTCATTAACTGCCTTAAGCTCTTCCATTGCCAAGTCGAAATCACATACCCTAGTTGCCATGGCTGCCTTCCAAACCAAAAGTTTGAGTTCTAGTCCTTTGTGATGCAACCTGAAGTTCTCATAAAGATGCCTCAAGCAAAATCTATGTTCTGCTTCATGCATCAAATTAGCTAGTGCTTGCACCAATCCCTTCTGCTTATCACACATGAAAGTCCAATACTTTGAATTTGCCGGGTCTGTTATCCCCAAATCTTCTGCGATCATACTAATGAACCAATGCCATGTCTTGTATGTTTCTTGTGCCACGACTGCCCATGCAAATGGATACATCTGATCATTTCCATTTAGACCCACAGTTGCTAGAAGTATACCCTTGTAGCCTGATGACAAATGACAACCATCAAACCCCACAAAGCGCCTACATCGTTCTAGAAAACCCCTCTTCAATGCATCTAGACATATATAAACTCCTTCAAACTTGAATTGGTCTTGACATTGCTCACTCTTGATTACACAAGTGGATCCAGCGTTGGAATCAAGAAGTGCTTTGCAATAGCTTCTAAGCATCCCAAATTGCTCCTCCTTATTCCCTGTGACCATACTCATAGCTGTAACCCTGGCTCTGTAGACCATCGTCCTGGATAACTTCAAAACATTCTCAGACTCCATTGTTTTCTTCATTGAAGCACTTGGCTATGTTGGATTATTCATCAACCGATCACAATACTTGTTTGCTAGCCATTTAGAGCTCACTTGAGGAACATGTAGAGCTCTATTACATGTATGTTTAGGGTTGAAGGTTTTAACTTGTAAAGTCTGCCCCCTCTACACTTTGGAAGCATATATAAGCCAACCACAACTGTCAAAACACACTGCCCTCAACCTATTTGGCGCATTCTTAGCGAACCTCACCTGTTTCCCATTTTTAATGGTATAATTCCTAACTGCTTCTCTAAACTCCTTAGCATTGCTAAAACACATCCCCAACTTGAAGGCAGGATTCTCCATATCCACCTCAGCATTAAACTCAGGATGTGTATACTCAACTTGACTACCCATGTGACATCCCCGTCCCACATCGCTTAGGAGGGGAGTCCTGAGCTGGTTTGTAAAGAATTGGGTTCCCCTTAACTTGCATGAGGCCTTTTTCCGGGGGTGTCCCGGAGAAAAATAAAATCGTGAGGACTGTGTGTCCAAAGCGGACAATATCGTGCAAGTGGGACCCAGGGTCCTTACAGTTGGTATCAGAGCCAACTCCCGACAGCGTGTGAGGCCGCAGTGGGCACTCGTTGGTGTACGCGGTGCACAACGGGGACGCTGTGCCGTTGAGGAGGGATTATGTGACGTCCCCGTCCCACATCGCTTAGGGGGAGTCTTGGGCTGGTTTATAAAGGATTGGGTTCCCTTTAACCCTTTTTCCAGGGGTGTCCTGGAAAAAAATAAAACCGTGAGGACTGTGTGTCCAAAGCGGACAATATCGTGCAAGTGGGACCCAAGGTCCATACAACCCATATTCAGGAAATCTACATTATCAGATAATGTATCTACATATAAGCTGATGTCTCCAACCTCCGTATCCCTCCGCATTGAACTACCTTCTATACTTCGTACATTTCTTCTGTATAACTCATCAAGATCAATAATAGCAAACCCATCTTCTTCAACACCCTCAGCACACCTATCGGACGTGGCATAATTCACTTCTTCACATCCATCACCCGATGCAAATGGAAGAAAAAAAAAACATCAAGCTGCAATTACAATCCTCATCACAAGCATGCGCAGGTCATACGACGAATCAGCCCTACAAAGTGCAATTTTCGTCCTTGAAACACTTCACCTTATCCTTATCATTCGTGAACAACATCCCACGTGAAATCTGTCAAAACAATCTCATAGCATGGCATTTTGACATATACAGAAGAATAACATATTAAAATATTTGGACCATGAACAAATATTTGAGAAACAGAGACCACGAACACAAAAGACAAAATGAAAACAGTAAATAGTGGACCACGAACAAATATTTGGGTATGTTAACAGCAAAACATATGTAAAAAAAAAAAAAAAAACATGTTCAAAGTAGTAACTACTTGATAAACATGGATCACGAATGACATGTAGGGACCACGACCACAACAAATACAATTAGAAAATGCACAATAAATACAACTTGTCACTAGAAAATGAAACTCACTTCCATCGATGCTGCTGCTATCAGTGTCGCATTCCACCACATGCCCACTCCTTATGGACATGTTACTCAACAGGTGTAATGGCCTTGTTTTGGACGAACGAAGTGGTTGAACCAACTTAGGAAACTAACCTTTATAAAAACGAAAGAAATTAGAGGATTCAAGAAAATTAGGGTTTTTGATTCGTAGATCCACTTCTGGAAAACTGACCTCGGTTGAATTATGAAAGAAAAATGAAGGATACAATCAAAACGATTGCTGAATTGGGAGGGCGAAGACTTTGTATGAACGCTAGGAGCAGAGTTTTTTCCTTTTAGTTTCTTTCGGAAACCGTCACCCTTCGACTGTCTTCGCCGCCGCCGCCCGATTCACACCGCCTCATGGTTGAACGCCGCCAACGCTCGCCGGTGCTTGCTCTGGTAACACTTTCTCGTTCTGGCAACAATTTCTTTCGATGATGAACGTGCGTTGGAGAAGAACGTGGGCGGGTTGAAGAAGAGAAAAAGATCGTGGGTCGGTTAAAGAAAAGAAATAGAACGTGGGTTTTGAGATTTTTAATTTAAAGTTTTGGCTTTTTCTTATTTAAATTTGTTTGGACAAAAATGCCCTTGTTCTGGTCGCCTGAAATATCACATGCTCGCCGGCCGGCGAGCTCAGGCCCTTATTTGAAACATGGTTGGACACTTCAGGCCTTTAATTGAAACAAGATTGGACACTTCATGTTTTTATTTGAAACAAGGTCCACTCTGGGCCCTTTTTGGAAAAATGAGGGCATTTGGAGCTCTTTTTTGAAATTTTCTCATGATTTTCAAACTTAATTTAACCCATTTTTGCTCATTTAAATATTTAAGGCCTTTAGTTAATTACTCATAGATCAATTAAGGCCCGATTGGAATTCAAGTTTAAGCGAATGAGCCCGCAAGAGCAATGGATTTTTTCGGCTGGCCCATTGAATCTCCCATGGCCGAAATTTTTGAGGTGTCCTAATCCAATAGGACTCTTCGAGATCAGAATTTTTTATCTAACGGCCTATATCTAATCCTACCTTAACCTGAACTTTTAATCTAACGGTAAAAAATAAATGACAACTAGGATTAGGGGACCTTTTGTTCCATAAATACTAAGCTAATCCTAAGGGTTTGGGGGTCATTCATCATTATATATGGCCACAAGGGAGATACGGCCACAAGAGAGAGAGAAATGGTGGAGAGTTCCCTTCATTGAAGATACACGTCAATTTGGAGGATTCGTGGAGAAGGCAGCTCCAGTACAAAAAGAATAATTGTGAGGAAGAAAAAGGGGAGTTCATGTTCAGCAAGAGTCCACGATTGGGAGTGGAAAATTCAACCAAAAAAGGTGGACTCCATCTATGACCCACGAAGGCACGTGCAGGAAGAATTAATTTTCTTTCTCGTGAAGATCTGTGGACCGTTCCTCCATTCTTTGACGGTGGCCGAAAGCTTTGCTGTTTCTACTATCCTTGTTACGTGACGAAGCCCCTCTAAAGATGTTGTTTCACCTCTGTCCATCCACGGATCGGCCTTGGTTTCAAGGTTAATCAGCTCGTTTTTCATCCCTTGTTAAAAGCTTAACGTGGCTGTTGCTTTGTGTTAGTAATTTGGTCACTCGAAGGCGACTTTTTGCCACGAATTTGGATAAAAAAGGCGGATATCCAAGGCAATTAACCTCGTTCGCACAAGTGCAGATTTGCTTGGAAAAAGGTAATTTTTTTTGGACTTTTGATCTTTTGATTGAGAATTTGCATATGTTCATATATTGCTCTATGTTCATATGATGTGCAATCAAAGTTCAGGTCTTTTTATCACGGAAAAAGGAAAGCCTTTGTCGTTGTTATCAAAAGCTCAAATTTTGTACGTTGCTTCGCTGTATTACCTTCAATCGTATGCCGCGTTCATGCCGCAACGTTGCTTGAAACGTTTTACAACTTAGCATACCAAAAAAAAATTTCTTTGATTAATAGCTTGGTCCAAATTTTGTACTAAAACCGAAAATCAGAAAGCCTGCATCAAATTCAGATCCTCACCATTTTTTGCAATTTTCGGATATTGGATGTGCTTGGGTTGGATTGAGTTTAGTTACCATGGATGAATGCATATCTAAATTTCTTGCGGATGAGTTTTTCTTTAATGAAGCATATCTTTAAACATTTGATCATTATCTATTAAAGGATCCAAGAGATAATTTTTTTTTAAAGATAATGGTCTCTGGTAGATAAGATTGCTTTGAATTGGAAATATTCTTTATTAAGTTGGAAATTATCTGGAAATATTTTCTAAAAAATACTTAAGGATAGTTTTCTAAATTCGAAAGGATGTGAACCGTGGCGGATGAGATATGATCATCTATAATTTTTAGTTATTCATGTCATGAGATAATTGCTGAATTTGAAAAGATGTTATCCAAGGACGGATAGGGAAAGTGGACCCTACAATTTTCGGCCACCCCTTTGTTATTTTCGAAAATTCAATAAGGCTGGTTGATTTTTACTTTCTTGTCGGGTTTGCATTATATTATCATGTTTGTTTATTTCATGTGGTTGTTTATTTTATTATAAAGATTGCACATTAGTAAACAAATATACCCATAACATATGCTCCCTTGTGCCTTGACCCTTCGGAATAAAATTACATACCCTAGCCTCGATCTCGATGGAATGAGTCGGTAATTTGTATAGAATTTCGTAATCTGCCCTTCTTTGGAAAGGGACATGTTATTCTATACTTATATCCGCTTATTGACTCGAATCTAAGAGTACGTTGCGGATAAAAATAAAAAAAATCGAAAAAATATAAGGTATATTATGGGCATACTTGTTTACTTTTGTTCATTCTTTTGTTTGTTTTCCTTTTGATTTAATAAGTTTCGAAAAAAAAATATCATTTGCATATAGTTTAGAGCATGCTTTTTCATGTCATTAATTCATGCATTTTTCCATGTCGTTAGCTTAGTTGCATTGCATTGTTTTTAAGGGAAAAAAAATCATTTGATTCACAATCATCAAGCTCAAGGAATTTTTCAAGAAAATCTAGTACCGAAAGGGCGTTAAATGAAAATTTAACGTAATTAAGTCTTCGGATCCATTATCTCTAGTTCGTGGAAATAGATTAGTATTCCCGCTAATTTATTTGGGTATCTAATCGGCCTACTAAGAAAGCGATTAGTGGCAGCTCCAAATTGAATGATTTTTGCATAAAATGAACCTAAATTGCGATTCTGTAGGACTTGGAAGAGTCCGAATTAGGTTATTTAATTTAATTAACCTGATAATCCGTTAGCCTTATTTTATGTCGCGACAATTATTACAAGTGATACATGTAATCATTCTTAGGAAAATGTTTACTAAATCACTCATTTTTTGTGAAACAAATAGAAATGAAGTATTATTATACTGTCCATCGGCAGCTGGTACCTATACATGTATAAGTGATGTTTGGTCTATTTTTTTGGTCATTTCATTTCTGCGAATGCATCATCGCCGTAATCCTCCCTTCGTGTTAACTAATTTTTCACGGTAGAACGGTCAAAAGCCAGGAAGTCTCTACTACCTCGAGAGAGAATTTCTCTTCATCTCGCTTGAGTTCTCCATTGCCAAAGCAAAATCAGGTAGAAGCATTTCATTTTCGACCTCCTTCTGATTCGCTGCCTATTAAAATTGGCCACATCCTAATCGATCGTTATCAACAACGAGTTGATAACCCGAATGAAAACAATCATCAACCAGCAATCAGCTAACACCTACCGATTCAATTTAGGTGCTGTGTAGTGTGTACAGATGTAAACAATATTGTCAATATCTTCCTAAAATTTTCAAGGACTAGTCTAATCTTTTCTCATTTATTGATAAGGAAAAATAGAAGAAGAACATCTATGCGTCGAAGGGGTTTATCCATCTTTTCATGTGAATAAATGTCATTGAAAATAAATTACACGTTCGAATGTAGCGACCGCTGCCGAAAATCTGGTTGATATTAGAGATCGAGTATTTCCATTATTAAGGCGGACTTTAGAGATCGAGAGGATTAAACAAATACAAGGGATAATGACATAAATGATCTCTGATTAAATTTGTTCAATGTGATTCATGAACTTTAGTCCAATATCCAATGTGATCTCTGAAATTTTAATTTGTTCAATGTGATCCTTGGATTGTAAGAAAATGTTTAAGGCTATCCTTTCATTAATTCAAGTTTAAGGATAATATTGAACATTTTCATACAATCTAGGGACTAAATTAAACATGTACTAACAATTCAGGAATCACATTGAACAAGTTCAAAGTTCATGAACCACATTGCACATAAGACCAAAGTTCATGAATCATTTGTGTCATTTACCATAAATACAAAGACTCCTCTCACATATCTCCCGTGAAAAGCAAGATAAATAAATTAAATCGAAACCATTACCTCGTGTCGACACTGACATTTAGCCTGTTCATGCTCGAACATGTGATTCTTTAATTTCTCGTAATTTGACATCGCTTGAAGATAAACGGGCCGCGCCAGCCAATCCAACAGTAGTGTCTGTGTCCGAGGAAGGGCATTGAAACACTAAAAATGAAAAATTCTCAATGCAGGTTTGAGGATGCGGTTCACTTTACACGTGTCTGGTGTCTGCTCGAGCTAAGGCTCTCATGTCAGGACGTGTCGCTTTCTCTTGTATTTCTGTAGATATATCGTGCGTGAACAGTGCAGGTTTGAGAAATAGAATGGTTGTCATGCACACCCTAAAAATGAAAAATTCTTAGTGCAGGTTTGAGAATGCGGTTCCAAGTTACACGTGTCCGGTGTCTGATCAGGGAAAGCCTCTTCCAAAGGTCAAATTTGCCGTGCAGAGACGTGGACCGGAGGCGCAAGAAGTTTCGAGCTAAGGCTCTCATGTCAGGACGTGTCGCTTTCACTTGTATTTCGGTTGAATTATCGTACGTGAACAGTGCAAGCTGATGAGCAACATTCTGTGCAAGAAGTAGTGCGATGAAGAGTTAGAATTCTATTCCTTCGGTTGTGAGCAGCTTTCAATCACTGGGAACCAAATTTTTGCTGAACGCTTTACTGTGATTTGGGACTTGATAACGATCAAAAGGGTGAGGTAAATTTTGCAGCGTTACAAGTTACGGTCTCTTTCTTTTTTCTCATGCTGTTCGGCACCTGCAATTTTTCTTGGATTAACACGCCCATTTTCGAGCTCTGGCACTGTCTTATCAACCCTCTCATGTCGCTACTTTGATGCTGTCTTCGTTGGGATGTGTCCCAAAGTCAGCTGTGTTATAGCTGACACTTTACAGGAGTTGACTGATTTGAGGTTGGTAAGTAAACGGATTACCAGAAAAGTGGGATTTGCCAGTTTTCCTTGATTTCTTATGGTTATGTTTTCTTACTAATTATGTCAGTGAAAAGATTCCCGAAGTTCGTCGAAGTTTTTTAGTTCTGTCCCTTGCGCTCGAGATTGCTCTTGAGATTCGTTTTCTAGTGAAAAAGAACAGCAGACAACAGCTCAAATTTAAATTTGGCTTCAGTTCTTTCCCCCAAACACAAATACATAGTTCATTGATGGGGGCTCTCTTTCCGGGAAAGAGATGGCAATCTAACCTTGTAACTAATTATTACTTTCTTTCAGTCCTTGAAAGGTTTTGGAGGCTGCGGAAGTTAACAGCTTCCCCGGTGGTGGCGATGTTCATATAGCTTTCTCTGTGTTGGATTCTGGTATCCTGTCAAGATGACTCTGGTGAAGTTCATAGCAATTAACATCCTCGCCGATTGAAGTTTCGATTTCGGGAAACTTGTAGATCTTCCAAAAATGGCACTTGCCTCTACCGAAAAAGTGATTCTCGGGTCTATTGCCTTTGCGATATTCTGGGTGCTGGCCGTTTTCCCATCCGTGCCATTCCTACCTGTAGGAAGAACTGCAGGGTCACTCCTTGGAGCGATGCTTATGGTGATTTTCCGGGTCATAACCCCAGATGAAGCTTATGCTGCGATTGACCTCCCAATCCTCGGCCTTCTCTTTGGGACGATGGTGGTTAGCGTCTATCTGGAAAAGGCCAATATGTTCAAGCATCTCGGTAAGTTGCTCTCCTGGAAAAGCAAAGGAGCACAGGACTTGCTTTGTCGGATTTGCTTGATCTCTGCCATTTCAAGTGCTCTCTTCACAAATGATACGTCTTGTGTTGTTCTGACTGAGTTCGTGCTCAAAATAGCTAGGCAACACAATCTCCCGCCGCATCCATTTTTACTTGCCCTCACCTCGAGTGCCAATGTTGGGTCTTCGGCGACTCCCATTGGGAATCCTCAAAATTTAGTTATAGCTGTTCAGAGTAAGATCTCATTTGGGAGTTTTCTTGTCGGACTTCTTCCTGCAATGCTGATCGGGATTCTTGTCAATGCGCTGATTCTTCTATGCATGTACTGGAAGCTACTGTCCATTCAAAAGGACGAAGAAGTTGCAGCTGGTGAAGTAGTGGCCGAGGAAGATGTGAGTTATCATCGGTTTTCGCCCGCCACAATGTTGCACGTCACATCCCTAAACTCGCAAGAACCGAACTCCAGGTTCGAGCCAATGGACATACAGAGCCCTCCTGCGACCGTGAATGCAAATCATGTCGAGTTGCTTAGAAACCGCTTGACTTCAAATGAGAATGAAATTCACCAGGTCTCGAGCAGTGCGCCTGCCTCAGCGAGGAACTCAACTGCATCGAAAGAGATGCTTCCTGATGGTGCTTCTCAGAAAAAGGATGAAACGGTTCCCTCCAAGGTAGTCCTATCCGTCAACGGGTTGAATGATGTGTTTCCAGTGAAGTGTTTGGAGGGGAAGGAAACACTTGCCTCTAGATATAAGAGGATTTTGTGGATACCATGTGTTTATCTTGTCACCATCGGTATGCTGATCTCTTTCTTGATGGGTCTGAATATGTCTTGGACAGCTATTACCGCCGCCCTGGCCCTTGTAGTTCTTGATTTTAAAGATGCTCGGCCTTGCCTGGAGAAGGTAAATAGTCTCTGTCTGTATTCGATGTGCCTGATTTCTCGATAAGGGAACTTTGAAGTTATTTCTTTTGTGATTTTGGCAGGTCTCCTACTCTCTGTTGATATTCTTCTGCGGAATGTTCATCACGGTCGACGGGTTCAACAGAACTGGAATTCCGAGCACTCTCTGGGACTGGATGGAGCCACATGCCAAAGTCAATCGCGCTAGCGGGATAGCTGTTCTTGCTGTTGTCATTTTGGTTTTGTCGAATGTCGCTTCGAATGTGCCAACTGGTATGCTGATGCTAAACTCCTGAATGAACCTGGCATTTGATCAGCCTAACAGAAGGACATTGATTTGATGTCTATTGTGCCGATAAGAAACTTCAAACCAAACAGTTAACAGATGACAGAAATATCTTTGGAGGCTTTGAAGTTTTACCACCAGGACAACATGGATGCAGTACCTGAACTCTTACGTGTTTTTAGCTATTATTGATTTGATGTCTATTGCTCGAACCTATTCGTCATCACCATCCCGTTTAAGTAAGACCTAAGAATTCTTCATACTTGATGCGACATTTCGCTGATCGATCCTTTGCCCTGCAAACAATACCATAAGGTTATCCTTAGTTTCTGTATCTTATCTTGACATGTCCACGCAAATTCCACATTCCTATTCTAATGTTTCTACCTTCCCTTTCTTCTTTAGTTTAATGTTTCCAACACTTTGTTCTTCAGTTCTCTTGCTCGGAGGCCCGGTGGCTGTGTCGGCGGCTGCTATTTCAGCAGCGGAAGAGAAGAAGTCGTGGCTCATATTAGCTTGGGTGAGCACTGTCGCGGGGAATCTCTCGCTGCTCGGATCGGCGGCCAACTTGATCGTGTGCGAGCAGGCTCGCCACTCCCCGGATCTCGGCTACACTCTGTCCTTCTGGAACCACTTGAAGTTCGGGGTCCCTTCCACCATTATTGTAACTGCTCTAGGTTTGACACTCATAACTCATCAGATGACAAGAAGTAACTAATAGCAGCTCTAGGGAATGCCCAGTAGTTATTTTAATCAAGACAATCTCCTGCTGATTTTGCTATAAGATTCCTATCCGATCTTTTGTTCTGGGGATGAGGGAACAAATCAAAGAACACTATTGATTTTGCTCATTTCCCACCTAGAGCTGAGTGCACTTTATGTGCACCATCAACTTTTATCGATCAATTCTTAAGTTCAACAAGCCCAATTATTATTCTTGCAAGTAAAGGCCAAGTTCGGCAACAATTTGATTCGATGGATTCAAGGTTAAAGATGCCGATTCTATAAGAAAGTTGTCGATCCAATGGACTGTTTGTCAATCGACTACCAAGATGTCCACATACCAGTTTGTTGTTGATTTCGAGACTGCCAATTGACTACCTAGCAACTAGAGGCTGTTCTGGTCTATTTCCATGGCTGTTTATTGATCTTCTAATGTGGCTATTCGGCTTCCAAGGCTAGCGAGTCTAGTATTAGATACATGCATTTGGTCTTAGTTAAATGCATCTAGTCTTAATTTTTATGAGTTTTTATCAAGAGTCATTTCCGTTTCTAGGGTTTCAAAAGTCGCTTTCTTTTGTTTAGAATCACTCTATGAATAAAGCTGTAATCTCTTTTATATAATGGACACAGACTTGCATTTGAATGTAAGTGACATTTTCTCAAATGAGCGAATTTCTATCCCAGTTCTTTCTCCAAGCTCAAGAAGTCTTTAATCCTTGGCTGGTGGGTTTCCTTCAGGACTTGGCGGTGAACTTCTCATGTCCCAAAATCCTTTATCCGTGGCCAGTGTCGTTCCTTTTGGCTTTAGTAGCAAACTTCATTTATCTCAATCGTATCCTTGACTGGTGGAGTGATCTTAATACCTTGGGGGATCATAATCTATAGGAAATCTTATTGTCACTCAAAACGGATCCCCATCGCGCATCACTTTTTCATTTCATGATACGATCACATTCATAAGTCCAACTGGCTTCTCTTGGACATGGACAAATGCTCGAACGTATCTGAAATTTTCAACAGTGAACTTCACAACTCTGGGCATGGGTGCAGAATGCGATAATCAAAGTTTCAGACAGGAGATTAAAGCCCCATCAGCACGTCTCTGGCATCGAGTAATACTTAGCGTCCATGTCAGCGATTTTCACTTGGAACTTGGAACCTACCCATCGGAACATATTTCTCATTTTTTGAAACCTGAAACCTACCATGCATACCCTGAAACGTGGAACTTGGAACCTAAAACCTACCCCGTCACAGATTTCAGGGTCGGTTCCAGAGTTTCCCCAAGTTCCATCTGTATTCTTAATTGAACGATTGCAATGAATCATCACCTTTGATTACTACCATTTGTTGTTATTATCCACTAACCACAACTCATATTGAGACACACGAATAAATATGAATCATTTACAAAGTAAAAGTTAAGCTCGGACTAGTAGTTTCAGATTACATACTCATTATTGAACGCCATAGAATACCGCAGGATCGCATGAAGACATAAATTAAGAAAAACACCAGAACTTGTTACACGTCACAGGTTCCAGGTTCTACCTACCTGGAAACTGGACCTACCCATCAGAATAGGTTCTCTAATTTTTGAAATTTAAAACCTACCTTACATACCTTGAAACCTGAAACCGGATAAGTTCTCGTCTGGTTCCAAGTTTCAGGTCCTACCTTAGAACCATGCACACCCCTACAAGCCCTCACTGAATAGTTGTCTTACTTCAGGATTTCCATATAGTCCATCTAAACGACAGCTGAACATAAAATACAACGTAATCTTTCATATACCACGGCTGGCGGTGGGTGGTGGCGGCTGTCGTGACCCTCGTCCGATTAGGATCTGAGGAGTTTAGGGGTGCTTACCGAAGTTTAGGGATCCGATGTGATCCGTAGGTCAGCTTGGACTCTCCCAAGTCCTCACCTTGCGCGACAGCGGGATTTAAGAATCGAGTTTGACCTTAAGTGTGGTCGTGTGATGCTTTCGGAGTTGCCATCGATTTTTGGGGAAGGTAGAACGAAAACCTCGTCAGGCGATGAGAGCAGCCGTACGACTCTAACGGAACTAGAGATTTGGGATCGGGGACTTAGTTACGCCAATGTTGCCATTGACGCCATTTCGGTACCTAAGTTTAATGATTTTCCTAACTAAGATTTTCATATAGATGAATCGGAGTGAGGAAATCCTAAAATCTAGGAGTTCATGCAAATGGGAATATCTTACCTATTAATCATAATCAATAAAGATAGGTGCGCAAATCAAGGAACCAGAACATGCGGATAAAACGCATCAAATCAATACATGGCATCTCTAGTAAAGCCCTAAAGGCTTAAAGAAGGGGTGTATTAAGGTTTGGAAGGAAATTGATGATGTTTGGAGACAATTAGCCTAAAGGGGCAAAAACGTCATTTTTGAAGACGATTTGCCCAAAGGGACAAAATTGTCATTTTGGAAAGATTTGAAACCAAAATCATCAGAAGTAAGGTTGGCCAGTTGATTGTACCAATTTCCCAATTTCTGAGATTTTCTAGAATTTGTGGATATTTAGGAACGATTTGCCCACAAGGGGTGAAATGATCATTTCAGGAAGAATCGGGAGTCGAAATCACGAAATACAGGTTTGGCCAGTCAAGTTTGACCATTTCCCATTTTCTATGATTTTTTAGGAATTTTTGGAACTTTTTTTAGACGACTTTCCTATAGGGGCAAAATCGTCATTTTGGAAGAAAGAGAGGACAAAATCATCAAAAATAAAATTGGCTAGTTAAAATGACCCATTTCCTAATTTTTGAGATTTTTTGGAAGTTTTTAGAATTTTTTCCAATTTTTTTTTATGAATTTTCTAATTTTTTTGGATTTTTAAAATCATTTTCTGAATTTTTTACTATTTTATTTATTTTTCTGAATTTTTATTAATTTCCAGGACCGGGTCGGGTTGACCCGGCCCACGCCTCGCGGGTGCCCGTCCTAGACCGAAAGGGTCCCAGGTCGGTCTAAAAACGACACCGTTTTTGGTATTTTTATTTGAAATTTTGAAATTCTTTTTATTGAATTTTCGAATTTTCCCGCAATTATTGATCGGACACCTCAGAGAGTGGCACGTGGCAAGATCTCAGCCGTATAATCTGAAAAGAATTTTTAATTTTCAGAAAATAGTTTGGACGGTTGAGATCGTGACGCGTGGCCAAACTTGGGCCACACGATCACAAAATGTTTTTATTTTTGAAAATTGATATTTATTTCTGAAAAATGATTTTTTATTTCGAAAAATTTCGGATTTCAACATGTGGCAAAATTTCCACCGTTGGAAATGGATTTTTATTTTTAATTTCGAAAATCAATTTTAATTCGGAAAATGATTTTAAATTTTCAAAAACACACGATCATGACACGTGGCACCCATATCCACCGCCAGATCGAGTTTTTTTAGACCCGAACGTCTCCGCAAACATGGCATGCCACGTGGCGCCACGTCAGTTGACGGAGTCAACCCTCATAGGGAAGACTGTGAACAGTGCCACCGGCGGCACTGTTTCTGCCCGAAAATCCGGCGACCTCGTCGGAAAAATCGAAACCGACGTCCAAAACTTGCCAAAACATCCTGATTTCGAGCCTAATCTACTCTTCACCATCCCTACATCAGCATACATGTATTTCAAGGAAAGAATCAACTCTAAAATACCTAATCCCGCGCCGACCGAAGCTAGTTCCCGCGACGGGATCGGCCTAGCCATTTCTAGCGCATATTAACTAAGCTAATCTATCAAACTAACACCATAGGAGTTTGAGCAAACTTACCTGAGGTTTGGATTGCTTCGTTCAACGTCGGACACGAGCATATGAGCTCGCGACCGATTCGAGTTTGGGGAGGTCGACCGGAGGGTTTTATGCAACGAAAACGAGAAATGAACAGAGATTCGTGATCAGTGATGGCTCTAGGCAATTTTAATCCAACTTTCGCGAAGAAAGACTACCGGAAACAAGATCTGCCATTAACGCAGCTTCAAATGTTTGAAAATGGTATTTACCTCTTTTGGCCACGAAACGAGACGCCGCAAGCTTGAGGACGTTCCTTGGCATCCTACGATGCTCCAGGAATGATCGGCGCGGCCTGACGTAGCCTTGAACATCCTGAAAGCAAGCTCGAAGCTCTCCCCTTCAACGGCGGTCTGTGAGCTTGTAGAGAGCGTTCTTCCTCTCTCTCTGTGTTTTTTTTGTGAGTCTGTTGTTGCCTGTAACTGAAAATGAGCCTCCGTTTTTGTTAAAAACCGAATGCAATCAGTTATCGTTCGTCAAAAAAAATTGCCGCGGGAGGGAGTTCAGTTGGGCTCATCCGCACGTGCCCAACGCCCGAATCACGTGCCATTGGGCATGTGGGCGTCAGGCGAACTCCGGTTACCTGATCGGAGCTCCGGCGGGTTCCCAAATAGGTGTGAAATCGCTTGGCCAAATTTTAGCCTCTCCTGCGCACAAAATGCAGTGTTGGGGAAGAAGAGCAGTAGCCGGGTCGGATCCACACGACCCGGCAGGGCCGGCCGACTGAAAAAAGCCCGAATTGACCTGCAAGATGGCCAAATTTCGTGAAATTGAAGTTAGAATTAGGTTCTGGGACACGTATTTCATCTAGGAATGGCAAACTTTGAGTCAAATTGGTTCAGATTTAAGCAAAACCCTCAAATTTTAGTTTCGACCAAAAAGTGAAATTTGAGCAATTGATGACGCTAATAACCAAATCAGGCCAAACTAACCCTACCAATGGATTTAGAAAGGTGAAAAACCTATGGGTAGAGGTTCAATTGTGCATGGGTTCATGCTTGGAAAGTCCAATTTCACTTTAATCGAAATCCGGGGACTAAATTGAAAAGATTTTTGTTGTTTTTCCGAATTGCTCAATCTGCGAAATTATTGGACCAAAATTCAATTTAAGGTATGGGGATCAAACGTCGTTACAATCCCAAAGTGAGAAAAGCACTAGAAAAGACTCAATTTGTGATTTTTAGGAAACTAGGGACCTAAATGTAAAAATCTGAAAAAGTAGGTTCCCGATTGAATTTTTGAATTTTAAGGTGACCAAAATGCAATTGGAATTAAAAAAAGACTAATGACTATTTTTTCGTATTTTTCTGCTCACAAATGCTATTTTTTCTTATTTTTGGGCTATTTTCTAATTAAAAGAAATTCGAAAAAAATTCTGAATTTTTTTTTTTGGTTCAAAATTGATTCCTTAGGCTTAGCCAAGGCTTCCAAAGTTGATTTTCAAATTTTATGAATTTTTATTGTATTTTTCTAAGGAAAAATCATGTGTCAACAGTGGCAGGCGATGGTTGGCGGCTGCCGGAGGTGAGGCGGGGGGCTACGGCGGCCGGCGGGGTTGACGACGGTCGGCAGTGGGCAGCGAAGGGCAATGGTTGGCGACGGGGGGCGGTAGGCGGCGGGGGGCAGCGGTGGCCGACAGCAGGCGGTAGTGGTCACGACGGTGGGCGGCGAAGGCCAACGGAGCTGGGGACAGCGATGGTTGCGGCAGCGGTCGGCGGCTGGCGGCTGGCGGCGATGGTCAACCTCGACCAGCGATGGGTGGGGGCGACCGGAGGAGTTCGGCTGGGGGCAGCGAGGGTCGGCGACGGCTTGCGGTGGGCGGGGCCGGCCTGAGGAGGTCAGCAGGGGGCGGCGATCGACAAAGGAAGGGCGATAGAGAGAGTGCAACGAGGACTTGAGAAAAAACGAAGGGCTTGAGTAGGTTAATTCTCATTTTTGTTTCTGGAACAGAAAAGTTACAATTTTTAGCTTCTCATTTCTCTTTCAAATCTATTTCTGAAACCAAAATTTGTTCCAGAAACGGAAAAATAGAATTGCATTACCAAACGAATTTATATTCGTTTGTATTTCCGAGCTAAGGCTCTCATGTCAGGACGTGTCGCTTTCTCTTGTATTTTTGTTGAATTATCGTACGGGAACAGTGCAGGTTTGAGAAATAGAAAGGTTATCATGCGCACCTTAAAAATGAAAAATTCTCGGTGCAAGTTTGAGAATGTGATTCCAAGTTACACGTGTCTGGTGTCTGCTCGGGAAAAGCCTCTTCCAAGGGTCAAATTTGCCGTGCAGAGATGTGGACCGGAGGCGCAAGAAGTTTCGAGGTAAGGCTCTCATGTCAGGACGTGTCGCTTTCTCTTGTATTTTTGTTGAATTATCGTGCGTGAACAGTACATGTTTGAGAAATAGAATGGTTATCATGCACATCCTAAAAATGAAAAATTCTCGGTGCAGGTTTGAGAATGCGGTTCCAAGTTACACGTGTCTGGTGTCTGCTCAAGGAAAGCCTCTTCCAAGGGTCAAATTTGCCGTGCAGGGACCGGACGCGCAAGAAGTTTCGAGCTAAGGCTCTCATGTCAGGACGTGTCGCTTTCACTTGTATTTCGGTTGAATTATCGTACGTGAACAGTGCAAGCTGATGAGCAACATTCTGTGCAAGAAGTAGTGCGATGAAGAGTTAGAATTCTATTCCTTCGGTTGTGAGCAGCTTTCAATCACTGGGAACCAAATTTTTGCTGAACGCTTTACTGTGATTTGGGACTTGATAACGATCAAAAGGGTGAGGTAAATTTTGCAGCGTTACAAGTTACGGTCTCTTTCTTTTTTCACATGCTGTTCGGCACCTGCAATTTTTCTTGGATTAACACGCCCATTTTCGAGCTCTGGCACTGTCTTATCATCCCTCTCATGTCGCTACTTTGATGCTGTCTTCGTTGGGATGTGTCCCAAAGTCAGCTGTGTTATAGCTGACACTTTACAGGAGTTGACTGATTTGAGGCTGATGAGTAAACGGATTACCAGAAAAGTGGGATTTGCCAGTTTTCCTTGATTTCTTATGGTTATGTTTTCTTACTAATTATGTCAGTGAAAAGATTCCCGAAGTTCGTCGAAGATTTTTAGTTCTGTCCCTTGCGCTCGAGATTGCTCTTGAGATTCGTTTCTAGTGAAAAAGAACAGCAGACAACAGCTCAAATTTAAATTTGGCTTCAGTTCTTTCCCCCAAACACAAATACATAGTTCATTGATGGGAGCTCTCTTTCCGGGAAAGAGATGGCAATCTAACCTTGTAACTAATTATTACTTTCTTTCAGTCCTTGAACGGTTTTGGAGGCTGCGGAAGTTAACAGCTTCCCCGGTGGTGGCGATGTTCATATAGCTTTCTCTGTGTTGGATTCTCGTATCCTGTCAGGATGACTCTGGTGAAGTTCATAGCAATTAATATCCTCGCCGATTGAAGTTTCGATTTCAGGAAACTTGTAGATCTTCCAAAAATGGCACTTGCCTCTACCGATAAAGTGATTCTCGGGTCTATTGCCCTTGCGATATTCTGGGTGTTGGCCGTTTTCCCATCCGTGCCATTCCTACCTGTAGGAAGAACTGCAGGGTCACTCCTTGGAGCGATGCTTATGGTGATTTTCCGGGTCATAACCCCAGATGAAGCTTATGCTGCGATTGACCTCCCAATCCTCGGCCTTCTCTTTGGGACGATGGTGGTTAGCGTCTATCTGGAAAAGGCCGATATGTTCAAGCATCTCGGTAAGTTGCTCTCCTGGAAAAGCAAAGGAGCACGGGATTTGCTTTGTCGGATTTGCTTGATCTCTGCCATTTCAAGTGCTCTCTTCACAAATGATACGGCTTGTGTTGTTCTGACTGAGTTCGTGCTCAAAATAGCAAAGCAACACAATCTCCCGCCGCATCCATTTTTACTTGCCCTCGTCTCGAGTGCCAATATTGGGTCTTCGGCGACTCCCATTGGGAATCCTCAAAATTTAGTTATAGCTGTTCAGAGTAAGATCTCATTTGGGAGTTTTCTTGTCGGACTTCTTCCTGCAATGCTGATCGGGATACTTGTCAATGCGCTGATTCTTCTATGCATGTACTGGAAGCTACTGTCCATTCAAAAGGACGAAGAAGTTGCAGTTGGTGAAGTAGTGGCCGAGGAAGATGTGAGTTCTCATCGGTTTTCGCCCGCCACAATGTTGCACGTCCCATCCCTAAACTCACAAGAACCGAACTCCAGGTTCGAGCCAATGGACATACAGAGCCCTCCTGCAACCGTGAATGCAAATCATGTCGAATCGCTTAGAAAACGCTTGACTTCAAATGAGAATGAAATTCCAAGCAGTGCGCCTGCCTCAGCGAGGAACTCAACTGCATCGAAAGAGACACTTCCTCACGGTGCTTCTCAGAAAGAGGATGAAACGGTTCCCCTCCTATCCGTCAACGGGTTGAATGATGTGTTTCCAGTGAAGTGTTTGGAGGGGAAGGAAACACTTGCCTCTAGATATAAGAGGATTTTGTGGAAACCATGTGTTTATCTTGTCACCATCGGTATGCTGATCTCTTTCTTGATGGGTCTGAATATGTCTTGGACAGCTATTACCGCCGCCCTGGCCCTCGTAGTTCTTGATTTTAAAGATGCTCTGCCTTGCCTGGAGAAGGTAAATAGTCTCTGTCCGGATTCGATGTGCCTGATTTCTCGATAAGGGAACTTTGAAGTTATTTCTTTTGTGATTTTGGCAGGTCTCCTACTCTCTGTTGATATTCTTCTGCGGAATGTTCATCACGGTCGACGGGTTCAACAAAACTGGAATTCCGAGCACTCTCTGGGACTGGATGGAGCCACATGCCAAAGTCAATCGCGCTAGCGGGATAGCAGTTCTTGCTGTTGTCATTTTGGTTTTGTCGAATGTCGCTTCGAATGTGCCAACTGGTATGCTGATGCTAAACTCCTGAATGAACCTGGCATTTAATTAGCCTAACAGAAGGACATTGATTTGATGTCTATTGTGCCGATAAGAAACTTCAAACCAAACAGTTAACAGATGACAGAAATATCTTTGGAGGCTTTGAAGTTTTACCACTAGGACAACATGGATGCATTGCCTGAACTCTTACGTGTTTTTAGCTATTATTGATTTGATGTCTATTGCTCGAACCTAATCGTCATCACCATCCTGTTTAAGTAAGACCTAAGAATTCTTCGTACTTGATGCGACATTTCGCTGATCGATCCTCTGCCCTGCAAACAATACCATAAGGTTATCCTTAGTTTCTGTATCTTATCTTGACATGTCCACGCAAATTCCACATTCCTATTCTAATGTTTCTACCTTCCCTTTCTTCTTTAGTTTAATGTTTCCAACACTTTGTTCTTCAGTTCTCTTGCTCGGAGGCCAGGTGGCTGCGTCAGCGGCTGCTATTTCAGCAGCAGAGGAGAAGAAGTCGTGGCTCATATTAGCTTGGGTGAGCACGGTCGCGGGGAATCTCTCGCTGCTCGGATCGGCGGCCAACTTGATCGTGTGCGAGCAGGCTCGCCGCTCCCCGGACCTCGGCTACACTCTGTCCTTCTGGAAGCACTTGAAGTTCGGAGTCCCTTCCACCATTATTGTAACTGCTATAGGTTTGACACTCGTAAGATGACAAGAAGTAACTAATAGCAGCTCTAGGGAATGCCCAATTGTTATTTTAATCAAGACAATCTCCTGCTGATTTTGCTATAAGATTCCTATCCGATCTTTTGTTCTGGGGATGAGGGAACAAATCAAAGAACCATATTGATTTTGCTCATTTCCCACCTAGAGCTGAGTGCACTTATGTGCACCATCAAGTTTTATCGGTCAATTCTTAAGTTCAACAAGCCCAATTATTATTCTTGCAAGTAATGGCCAATTTCGGCAACAATTTGATTCAATGGGTTCAAGGTTAAAGATGCCGATTCTATAAGAAAGTTGTCGATCCAATGGACTGTTTGTCCATCGACTACCAAGATGTCCACGTGATTTCGAAACTGCCAATTGATTACCTAGCAACTAGAGGCTGTTCTGGTCTATTTCCATGGCTGTTTGTTGATCTTCTAATGTGGTTATTCGGCTTCCAAGGCTAGCGAGTCTAGTATTAGACACATGCATTTGGTCTTAGTTAAATGCATCTAATCTTAATTTTTATGAGTTTTTATCAAGAGTCATTTCCGTTTCTAGGGTTTCAAAAGTCGCTTTCTTTTGTTTAGAATCACTCTATGAATAAAGCTGTAATCTTTTTTATATAATGGACCAGACTTGCATTTGAATGTAAGTGACATTTTCTCAAATGAGCGAATTTCTATCCCAGTTCTTTATCCAAGTTCAAGAAGTCTTTTATCCTTGGCTGGTGGTTTCCTTTAGGACTTGGTGGTGAACTTTTCATATCCCAAAATCCTTTATCCGTGGCTAGTGTTGTTCCTTTAGGCTTTAGTAGCAAACTTCGTTTATCTCGATTTTTATCCTTGACTGGTGAAGTGATCTTAATACCTTGGGCGATCATAATCTATTGGAAATCTTATTGTCACTCAAAACGGATCCCCATCTCGTATCACTTTTACATTTCATGATACGATCACATTCATAAGTCCAACTGGCTTCTCTTGGACATGGACAAATGCTATGAACATATCTGAAATTTTCGACAGTGAACTTCACAACTCTGGGCATGGGTGCAGAATGTGATAATCAAAGTTTCAGACAGGAGATTAAAGCCTCATCAGCATCTCTCTGGCATCGAGTAATACCCAGCGTCCACATCAGCGATTTTCACTTGGAACTTAGAACCTACCCGCCGGAACAGATTTCTCATTTTTTGAAACTTGAAACCTACCATGCATGCCCTGAAACCTGGAACTTGAAACCTGAAACCTACCCCCATCACAGGTTTCAAGGTCGGTTCCAGAATCTCCCCAAGTTCCACCTATATTCTTAATTGATCGATTGCAATGAATCATCTTTTGATGACCACCATTTGTTGCTATAATCCACTGACCACAACTCATATTGAGACACGCGAATAAATATGAAACATTAACAAAGTAAAAGTTAAACTCGGACCAGTAGTTTCAGATTACATACTCATTATTGAACGCCATGAAATATTGCAGGATCGCACGAAAACATAAATTAAGAAAAATACAAGAACTTATTACACGTCACAGGTTCCAGGTTCTACCTACTTGAAACCTGGACCTACCCATCAGAATAGGTTCTCTAATTTTTGGAACCTGAAACCGGACAGGTTCTCGTCTGGTTCCAAGTTCTAGGTCCTACCTTAGAACCATGCTCACCCCTACAAGCCATCACCGAATAGCTGTCTTGCTTCAAGATATCCATATAGTTCATCTAAACGACAGCAGAGAATAAAATACAACGTAATCTTTCACATACGAGGGCGATTCTCCTGCGATTTTGACGTAGGATGAGATGACAAAAGCATGTGGTTGCTCCTACTACCTATTTGCTTCTCGCAAAAAGAAAAAGTAGACAAATCACTCTTCTCCCTTTCTTTTCTTTTCTTTTCTTTTTTTCTCTTTTTTCCTTTCATCTTGGCAACTTATGCTACGTTGTGTTTGTTGCGATGTTAGACACGACAGCAATACTGGACATGCTCAAAATTTTTACTAAAACTTGTGTATCAGGTATAGATCGATTCGATGTGATCTTACCCGTTCATTTAATAAAGAATCATCAAAGAGACGGTATTTCTATTTTAGACATTGATGTTACGACTCAGGTTATTAGGGAAAATTCATTATCATGTTTTGAAGATGACAAAATATAATATGTCTATTGATTAAGTAGAACCAGGTGAAAGATGCCCAAGCTGTTATGCAGATGCTGTCTTAACAAAACGTCTGAACGATATGAGTTCTCTATCAACGGTGAATAAAGCATTGAGCGTAGAGGTATCTACAAGTTGAAGGTACCTGAGTAGAACATGAACAAGGCAATAAGTGACTTTTTATAAGCCTCTTTCGATGGACACGATTAACCGTTTACTAAACCCAGGGTCAACTCTATTTCGGGAAATGACTTTTTGTAAGCCCCCTGAAGTAATCGGCGGCGTGGTTAATACATTTCCTTTCTTCTTCTTTTCATAATTTAAGGTCACTCGACTATCTAGAACATCCTACAAGTCCTACGAGACGATTGAGCTTGGAATTTTGACTAAAGATGACAATTTGTCCCTCCCATTCGATATCCGCACTGTCCAGCTTCAAAAGGCGCGAATAAAGTCTGCAACCAATTATTTTTGCTGGTGAAGATGGTGCGAATTATCCGAAGAATCTGAGGATCACTGTTTGAATGTTCATTTTCTTAGCATTTTAGGGTGCATTGATTTCGCGAAAAATGAATGATTTGAAAAATATTTTCCTAAATACGATCATTTGCATCGCTTATAAAAATGAATGAACAAAAAATATCTTCATCGTCCACGAAAATACTTAGACATAAAGTATTGTCGACAATAAAAACACTTTTGATTGCTTAATCATTTCAAGTGATACGAGTATTTTATTTTTTTGAAAGAATGTGTTCCAAATCAATCATTTTCAGCGAAACAATCGAAGCTCAAGTCTCCAATTTCGAAATACGTAATTAGTAAACATGATCATAAATTTGGTAGCTCACGGCCTGCTAGGACTCGACCCAAGCCACAAGTACCCGAAAAGCATATTTCTACAAGACTTGAGTAAGGCCTTATAGTTGTAGACCTGGCCAATTCAGCCGGGCTCACCTAATTTACAGATTTATTTAATACCTTTTCATGTTGATGGGCGTAAAAAAATTTTAGCAAAACAAATGAAACAAATACAATGGTTATTGCACTACATTGACAGCTATGCAAGTTGTGATGGAGTCTTAATATTTAGTTTAATCTATATATAAATGTAATTACTATCTAGGTAAATACGCTGCGATTGTGACATTGAATAAGTCGTATTTAATAGATTTTATATACTATACTTCTACGTCCCGCTATCACGAGCAAAAGCATTAATGTGTTGTGGCCACGTTAGTCGGACTTCCACTTCGCCCTACGGAGTCGGAGACTGTATCATTACTCAATTTAAAAAAAAAAAAACAAATGATGAGGATGATAATATTTTCCCCTGAGAGTCAAATTTGTTTTGAAAAATGAGAAGCTGGCTACGGATTCAAGTCCCATAATTCTTAGTTCAATAATTATTTTAAGCTTCTCAAATTGACATGAAGTCAAAAAATGTAATACCCGAGAAAAATGATTTCGCGTCCAAGAATGATACGGGCAAAAAAAAAAAAGAGAAAGGGGAAAATTGAAAATATATTTGCTTTTAAAATATATTTTACGGAAGAAAACATGAAATAGAAAATCCATTCACAATCAACTTAGAGACAAGACAACTTATGTCTTAACTAAAACTCTCTCTCTCTCTCTCTCTCTCTCTCTCTCTCTCTGCATTCGTTTCAGTCCCTTTGTGGACGCAATCTCTACACAAACTCGCAATTCGCAAAATCCTCTTCAAAATATACCCCACTTATTCCTCCTAACACATTCCTTCACATATCTAGGGTTTTGATTTCACTTTCGTGTAGAGCCCTGTCACTTAAACTTGATTAGTATATATAATCATAAACTTGGCAGCTCACGGCCTGCTAGGACTTGACCCAAGCCACAAGTGCCCGAAAAGCATATTTCGACAAGGCTTGAGTAAAGCCACATAGTTGAAAAGCCTGGCCCAGTTCAGCCGAGCTCACCTAATTCACAGATTTATTTACTACTTTTGTATGTTGATGGGCATGCTTGGCCCGTGCCAATCCCGGTTCTCCCATTCGAGTGATCAGGCAAAGAAGTAATATTATTCTCTCATGACATATAAAATGGAGAATAACTTTTTTAGCAAAACAAAAATCTAATGGTTATTGCACTACATTGACAATAGTCACCAAAGCTATACAAGTTGTGATGGAGTCTTATTAATTGGTTTTATCTATGCATAAATGTAATTATTATCTACATAAATACGTGACATTGAATATGTCATATTTGATAGATTTTCTATTTTATACTTCTCCGTCCCGCTATCAAGGGCAAAAGCGTTAATGTGTTGTGGTCAGGTCAGTCGGACTCCCACTTCGGCCTACCGAGTCAGAGACTGTATCATTACTCGGTTTAAAAAAAAAAAAAACAACTGATGAGGATCATAATTTTTCCCTTGAGAGTCAAATTTGTTTTGAATAAGAATTCAAGGGCGTTATTAGTTGCGAGCGCTTCTAGCTACTTCTCACTTTTTTTTTTTTGGTCAACAGCTGCTTCGCACTTGACTTTATCGGTTAATGCCTGAACTGATTAATCAGTAATTATTTTAAGCTTCTCAAATTGACATGAAGTCAAAAATGTAATACCCGAGAAAAATGATTTCGCGTCCAAGAATGATACGGCGAAAAAAAAAGAAGGGAAAATTGAAAATGATATTTGGTTTTAAAATATATTTTACGGAAACAAGAAATAGAGAATCCACTCACAATCAACTAAGACAGAGTCTCTCTCTCTCTCTCTCTCTCCATTTGTCTCGCTCCTTTTGTGTAAGCGATCTCTACACAGACTCGCAATTCGCAAAATCCTCTTCAAAATCTCCCCCACTTTATTCCTCCTAACACATTCCTTCACATACCTAGGGTTTTGATTTCACTTTCTTGTAGCTAATTGCTTCAAATTCGAAGCTGTCACTTAACTTGATTGTAGACGTGATCATAAACTTTGCAGCTCACGACCCGATAGGACTCTACTCGAGCCACAAGTGCTCGAAAAGCATATTTCGGCAAGGCTCGAGTAAGGCCCTATAGTTGTAGAGCCTAGCCCAGTTCAGCCAGGCTTACCTAATCTGCATATAAATATTTAATACTTTTGTATGTTGATGCGTACTTGACCCGGGCCAATCCGGGTTCGCCCATTCGAGTGATCAGACGGAGAAGTAATATTATTTTCTCATGAGATATAAAATGGAGAATAACTTTTTTTTTAGCAAAACAAATGACAGAATACAATGGTTATTGCACTACATTGACAATAGTCATCAAAGTTATGCAAGTTGTGATGGAGTCTTAATATTTGGTTTAATCTATATATAAATATAATTACTACCTACGTAAATTTGAATAAGTCATATTTGATAGATTTTCTATCTTATACTTCACCGTCCCGCTATCAAGGGCAAAAGCGTTAATGTGCTGTGGCCAAGTCAATCGGACTCCCACTTCGGCCTACTGAGTCAGAGACTATATCAATTACTCAATTTAAAAAAATAACAAATAATGAGGATGATAATTTTTTCTCCTGAGAGTCAAATTTGTTTCAAAAAATGAGAAGCTGGCTAGGGAATTTTTTTCCAGTCCCATAATTCTTAGTCAATAATTATTTTAAGCTTCTCAAATTGACATGAAGTCAAAACATGTAATACCCGAGAAAAATGATATCGCGTCCGAGAATGACACGACCCAAAAAAACAAAAAACAAAAAACAAAAAGAGAAAAGGGAAAATTGAAAACCATATTTGGTTTTAAAATATATTTTATGGAAGAAAACATGAAATAGAAAATCCACTCACAATCAACGTAGAGACAACTTATGTCTTAACTAAGACAGAGTCTCTCTCTCTACTCCATTTGTTTCAGTCCCTTTCAGTACGCGATCTCTACACAGACTCGCAATTCGCAAAATCGTCTTCAAAATCTCCCCCACTTTATTCCTCCTAACACATTCCTTCACATATCTAGGGTTTTGGTTTCACTTCCGTGTAGCTATTTGCTTCAGATTCGGAGCGTTGCAACTTGATCTTTCGGCAATCGATCAGTGTCTCTCAGCTCGGGTTGCTTAGCTTGAGGCTTTGCTGTAAGCAGTGAAACCATCTTCTTCTTTTCCGTGTTTTCTATTTCTAATTCTGGTGAATTCCTGGGGAATCAACTAAATCAGCTGCTTGTGTATGTATTTTGTGGTTTTTGTTCCTGCATAGATCTGTATTGGGTGTAGATCGTTGTCCGCTGTGTGGTAGCGGGAGAAATGATGATGACAAAAGACAGTGGGTGTTTTAGGAATCACGCGTTTGTGCTCTGGTTGTCTGAACAATTTCGTCAGTTGCATTGTATTTGCTGGTCTTTCAGTAACAGTTCGTTTACTTATGGTGCGAATGATCAAGAAGGTTTAGCAATTTCGGAGTTTATCGTCCACTTTGGGATTCTTGATGCGTTAAAGAAAGATTTTTTGTTTTTCTCTAAATAGGGGAATGACGAATTTCAGTGAATCCATGCTACTAATGAATCAGAGTGAAGAACATTGTGCATCTTTTTCGTTAGTCGCTTCTTTCGTGATAATCAACATAGAATTTTATAGGGGAATGGACATTAGGCATATAGGTGTACTTCACTCTTGCATCTTTTATTGAAATGGTCAAGTTATTCCACAATATGATCGTCGTCATCTGAAACTGCTCCGTGTCGGGGCCATCCAGCAAGTTAGGCATCACTGTGTTGCTTAGTTATGAGATACTGTTTACTTTTCTTATATATCTCAAGGATAACAAATAATCTCTGTACGGAAACACTGAACCTAGGCTATCTGATTGTTTGCAACTACTGGATCTTGGAGAGAGGCGCTATTTCAGGACTACCCTCTAGATAATCTAGCGCAAGTGGATTTTCCAGTTTAAGTGATTAGTTAGTTTTTATGTTACTTTTGAAAATCATGGTATTTATATGTATAAATGCTCTTATTTCACGTTTTCAGGATATACATACTGTGAGCAAGAAGTTCTGAAAACCCAGTAAATCAAAGCAAGCATTCAATTCTTTCTGCTGGTTTTGCTCATCCATGCTCCAGTTTAAAGCTTGCTCGGTCCTCCTAGGCATTGTGTATTTGCTTTTGTATTTGCTCCGAACTTAGCTGTGGCTAAAAGATAATTGCGGATGTCTTTTCAGTGACATCACGTGGAGGCTCTAAATTCTATTTTAAGTGTACATGGATGGGTTTGATTTCGTTAAACTAGCTTCCCACTGTGACTAGCATCGTAGTGCAAGGATGCCTCCGTGGTGGGGGAAGTCATCCTCCAAGGACGCTAAGAAGAAAACTAACAAGGAGAGTTTCATTGATACATTGCATCGCAAATTCAAAAATCCTTCTGATGGAAAAGTGAACATCAGATCAGGAGGATCACGTAGACATTGTGACACAGCCTCAGAGAAGGGATCATTATCTCGAGCAGAATCGCGATCACCTTCTCCTACCAAGGCAGTTTCCAGATGTCAAAGTTTTGCTGAAAGGCCACTTGCTCAGCCACTTCCACTTCCTGGTCCTCACCCTGCAACTGTTGGTCGTACAGATTCTGGGATCAGTGTGCCAAAACCTCGGTCAGATAAAGGCCCCAAACTGTTTCTACCTCTCCCGAGACCTGCATGTATACGTAGCAAGGCAAATCATGCTGAATTAGATGGAGACTTGGTTACCGCTTCAGTTTCCAGTGAGGGCTCCATTGATAGTGAGGATCCGGTGGACTCCCGGCAGCGTAGTCCCTGTGCAACTGACTATGATAATGGGGCCAGAACTACTGCGTGCAGTCCTTCCAGGTAAGCCTGTGTCTAGCAATTACATTTTTATTTTTATTTTTATTTTGCTGGCAACAATCACCATAGTTTGGTTGGAACATTTGTTTTTTCCGCTTAATTGTTTATCTGTGTACCTCCCTGCTTGTAGAATGAGTGTGTTTTGAAAAAACAATTATCTTTTCTGTTCTCTTAGATTGATATTCAAGGATCAGAAACCTACTGTTGCCCATATAAGTCCAAGAGAAGCCAGAAGACCAGCTAACCTTTTGCTCAGCAATCATGTTTCCCCTGCATCACCCAAGCAGAGACTTTTAAACAGTCATTTGCCAAATCTGCAACTTCCATACTCCGGGACTTTATATAGTGCTCCAGACAGCTCCATGTCCAGTCCTTCCAGAAGCCCATTGAGAGCGTTTGGCACTGATCAAGTTGTGAATTCGGCTTTCTGGTCGGGAAAGCATTATACAGATATTACGCTACTTGGCCCTGGCTCTGGCCAGTGTTCCAGTCCAGGTTCTGGTCACAACTCTGGCCACAATTCTATGGGAGGTGATATGTCAGGACAGTTGTTTTGGCAGCAAAGCAGGGGCAGCCCCGAGTATTCTCCCATACCGAGTCCACGGTTGGCTAGTCCTGGGCCTAGCTCTCGTATTCATAGTGGTGCTGTAACACCTACACATCCTAGGGCAGGAGGGTCATCCATTGAGCCGCAGACAACCTGGCCTGATGATGGGAAACAACAAAGTCATCGGCTGCCTCTTCCTCCGGTAGCAGTTTCGAATTCCTCACCTTTCTCTCATCCAAATTCTGCTGCTACATCTCCTTCAGTGCCACGGAGTCCAGGAAGGTCAGAAACTCCAGCAAGCCCTGGTTCACGCTGGAAAAAGGGAAAGTTGCTTGGTAGAGGCACATTTGGGCACGTGTATGTTGGCTTTAATAGGTAATATTGTTACATCCATTTGCTGTCATAGGTTTAACCCCTTACACACAATATGAGCTGATGATAATCGATTAGACTAGGGCTGATTTGAACATTGAGAACGTAGACTCAGAATAGTTAAGATGTATATTTAGAGTCATACAAATGTGACCATTTGATGTTTGACTCTGGCAGTGAAAGTGGGGAAATGTGTGCAATGAAGGAGGTTACGCTATTTTCAGATGATGCTAAATCAAGGGAAAGTGCAAAACAGTTGATGCAGGTAATTTAATCATATTCCGTCCCTCTGTGTGGTCTGTTGGTTCTTATAAATTCTCTTGCATCTTCTGGACCATCATAAGCCTTTGAAACATGCTATTGGGCTCTGCAGGAAATTACTCTATTGAGTCGGCTACAGCACCCAAATATTGTGCAGTATTATGGTTCCGAAACAGTATGTTCATAATTCAGTTCTTTCCTTTCTTTTTGGTACGCTTGATGCCAATACTCCTCTGTTTTCGAGGTGCTGATGTAAAAAAGTACAGTTTTTTTCCTGACTAATGAAATTGCATTGGTGTGGTCTTTTTGTACCGGATGTATTTAGAAACTTCTGATATAATGGTTGAGCAGGTGGACGACAAACTCTATATCTACCTGGAGTATGTATCTGGTGGTTCAATTTATAAGATTCTCCAAGAATATGGACAACTTGGTGAACTCGCAATTCGTAGTTATACTCAACAAATATTGTCAGGTCTTGCTTATTTGCATGCTAAGAATACTGTTCACAGGCAAGAACTAGCTCTTTGTAATTTGACTACCCCAAAGCAGAAGCTTCTTTTCAGATTTGCTTGACCATCTTTCTTCTGCAGGGATATAAAGGGAGCTAACATACTAGCAGATCCGAATGGCCGTGTTAAGTTGGCAGATTTTGGGATGGCAAAGCATGTGAGTGAAGACATTTACTGTACTTGATTAAGCTAATTGCATCGATGGAGTCATGTGTTTGTAGAATATGTTAGGTGAAAAGAGAAAAGAATGGCGGCAAGTATGTACTCGGATGAGTTATTATCACAATCTTGAATCACAGTACTTGTATGGTTCTTCGTAAATTGTTATGGTTGTTCGTGTGATTTGAATCATTCATGCCTAGTATTTATTTGTGCTTTTGCTAAAGGGCCGCCATGGCTTGGAAGTCACCTTTGCTAATCCGATCTCCATTATATTTAATTTTGCAGATAACTGGACAGTCATGTCCACTTTCTTTTAAGGGAAGCCCGTATTGGATGGCCCCTGAGGTAACTTACTCTCTATATTTGCATCTGAATCACAAAATCTTTGTTCATCAATTTTTCTAAATTAATTGTTTAAATTGGATATCTGGCCCAGGTTATAAAGAACTCCAACGGTTGCAATCTTGCTGTTGATGTATGGAGCCTTGGATGCACTGTCTTGGAAATGGCCACAACAAAACCACCTTGGAGCCAATATGAAGGGGTTGATCACTCAGAAAGATGCTTATAAAATTGAACCCCACATTTTTTAAGTTCCACATTGAAGGTGAATGATGTTTGTTTGCTTTTTGTGTGATGCATAGGTTGCTGCTATGTTTAAGATAGGGAATAGCAAGGAACTCCCAGCAATTCCAGACCACCTTTCTGACGATGGAAAGAATTTTGTAAGGCAGTGTCTGCAACGAAATCCACTACATCGTCCTACAGCTGCTCAGCTTCTAGAGCATCCGTTTGTGAAGTTTGCTGCACCACTTGATAGATCGACTTTGGGGCCTGATCCTTCAGATCCACACGTTGGGGCTACAGTTCCAACGAAACCTATGGTAGTTTCTCTGACTAGCTTATTTACAAATAATAGGCTGAAACTAGGAATTTTTATGGTAACTTGTTTTCCTTACACTTTGCACCATAGTGGGTGCCACTTCATTGGGCGATGCTACCTCATTCTTCTGATGCTGTCATTTGAACCGTGAATCTCCCGTAAAAGAATCATAGTTTCCCCCTTTCAGTGCAAGATTGTGCGTCCATCTAGTCGAAAGAATGAACAGCATTAGTCTCTAGGATGCATTATGTGGTTCATTCTGATATCTGCTGTGAGGAGATAAAAGTGTCAGTATGGCCATACCGAATCAGAGTTTTCTGTTAGGGACTCGATATTTATGATTCGTATTAGGAATTTCAGAATTGTAGTTTTCAGTAGATCATACTATACGATTTTCATGGTGCTTGAAAGAGCTGCAACAGACCACTGTACATGTTATGATGCTTTGAGATAAAGTAAATGGACTAGACGCAAAGGCAAATATGGGTTGTTCAATAGCGTGGATTCTTATGAGAATAGAGAATGGAAGGAACCAAAAGCTCATCCAACTGTTTAAAGATCATTAGCGAGCAGTTTGTAGAAATATCAGGACTTCTCGATGTTCATGTGATAAACTCTGTGACATCTTATCAAGTCCTTTAGGACCCTTGCAATTCTTTTTATGCCTTTATTGGGTACAAAAATGGTGCTTCCTCAGAGATGGTTGAATTATGAGATGACTTAACCAATCAATTATATTTTGCAGGGCATTGGGCAGCAAAGAAACACTTCCTCTTTTGAATCTGATAGACTTGCGGTCCATTCATCTAGAATAATAAAACCTAGTCCTCATGTGAGGTTTGTCTCTCTCTCTCTCTCTCTCTCTCTCTGAACACGCTTGCAGAAGCACATTAGAGGATGTACGTGTATCCATTACAAGTATTTGTTGAGTATAATTCCCTATACCATTTTGCTTCTAATGTGTCTGGAAGCAACAACATAGTTTGTGACAAACTTTTTTCTAATCTCTTCATCCCGATTACAGTGATGTGCACATTCCAAGAAACATATCATGTCCTGTCTCGCCCGTTGGAAGCCCTCTTCTACATGCAAGGGCACCACAACATTTCAATGGAAGAATGTCGCCTTCACCAATTTCTAGCCCACGAACTGCTTCAGGCTCATGCACTCCTTTAACAGGTGGTAGTGGTGCTATCCCATTTCATCAGATGAAGCAATCATTTTACCTGAATGAGGGAGGTGGAAGCTTTCCAAAGCCCTCAAACAGTCACTACATTGGTGGGTCCCCTTACCATGACACGAACCCAGAAATCTTTCGAGGGTTGCAGCTGGGATCTCAGATCTTTCCAGAACTATCATCCTCTGATAATGGTGTTGTGGGAAAGCCATTTGGGAGGTCGCCTCCTAGGGAAGTACGTGATGGACAGTCGATATTGGCAGATCGCGTGTCTCAGCAGCTCCTGAGGGATCATGTGAAGGCGAACCTGACCCTGGATCTTGGTCCCAGCTCTCCATTGCCTAGCCGGATCAATGGTGCTTGACTCAATGTGTTTTTGCTGAATCATCCATTAGGTCATCTCACTTGTCTGGCTAAACAGGATTTTCTGCGTTCAATTGGTGAGATACTGAGGGGGCTATTTTTCGGAATAAGGATGCTAGGAGGTTTTAGAATTCCTGGAATAAGAGCTCAAGAGATGTGTTACTATTGATCGTCCAAATGCAAGCTGGGGTGAGCTATTTGACAGAGTTGGCGCACGGAAGCGGGAAGGGTCATTCCTCTCGGTGTAAAAAGTGGTACCGTACACTCTTTACTCTTTCGAAGGTAAGAGTATGAATAGACGACGCTCGATCAACTGGAGGCGCTTTTGGTTCATGGGACAGGATTTTGAAAACGGTCCATCATATGAGAATCTCTTGGGGAAACGGGTTTGGTAGGTCGCCATGCTAAACTAAAGAGAAGTTTCAGCTGGTAAATCATACAGCTTTCGGACTAATTTTTTTGGGGTCCACACTTATGTACAGATAATGGTAAGCTCAGTCGAGGTTTTAGAAGTTGCTCGGGAAGCAGCTGCGGATTTGCCGAGCCTGCAAAGTCTTGTTTATTATCATTGGCAAAGCCATTTCACTTGTATGTAACACCATATATCACTCTGTACCATTTCTTGTATGTACAATATGACCCCAGATGAATTAAGAGATCAAATTTCATTCTGTTTGTTAAGATAAATCACCCATGCATCTGACCGGTTTCTACGTTTTGGGAAAGATTCAAGGCGACCTAGATGGGTTCCACAAATGAGTTGCATTTACCGACTGTTTTGGAAGGAAATTAGTATTCCATTAGTGAAAGTTTCGGACATTAAATTACTGAGACAATTACGACCAAAAAAAGAAGTTGCTAAGGCAATTGAAAAGTTACTATCTTATAAATAATTCTAAGTCCTGGAACCTAATCCCCAACTTGGGTCAGACCCATAGGATTCTGCAATTTGATGCCTTTTCTGACTCAAATAATTAATGTTAGAAGTATCAGCATATAAAATACTCTTCTTGACTTTAATCTTCATTTCATATTGATTATTTCAAAGATATCACTTTAAGAATTGAATTTTATTTAAAAACTTTCACTTTAGCACCGAATACTAGTGAATAGGACGTACTGTCCCTGGAATACTTATAAGTACTCAAAATAAAACAAAAGATTGTAGTTCTTGATAGATCTGCATTACGTATAATCACTTTGAAAATTAAAATACTTAAAGGGGAAATCTGAGCAAGAGTTGACATGACCCCACTGATGGTATTCACATAATCTTTGAGCCAGTTTGTAGAATCGTTTAGAGATCAATGTCGATACACGCAAAGCGGTAGCCATCAATGCAAACCCACCACTGACAAAGTTTCAGCTTATCATCAGCACAGCTTGATGTTAGTAAGTTACATCTCTCAATCCATGGTCACGGATTGAAGCTGAAGTTGAAGTTGAAGTAGCTAGATAATACGAAAAACTTGGGGAATTCTTGTGTTTCGTTTTCCGGCATAGCAGTGCGCGGCGGATCCCAAATGCGTCACTTGACCAAATTCATGCTAAAATCCCAAAGTTTCCTGGCCAACTCAACGTCTTTGCCCTTTGAGCTCGTCTCGGCCAAGTTACTGTCCGAAAAGTATTCACCACTGACACCCTTGACTTGAGGATGCAGCGCCCCGTAGCATGTCGTTGCAGCTCCCTACACAATCAGCCCGCAGAAAATGGAGAAGGAAATTACCCTTAGGTGTGCTTGGTAAAGCTTCCTTGATCACAGCAACATTAAGCCAACAAAAATCGCTCCATACTAGGAGAAAAGTACTCTCATACTCATCACTACATCCGTGCAACTTACCGGCAGAATCTAAAAGCATGCCGCTCACAGGCATTCAGGAAGAAAAAAAAAAAGAACTGCTGGGAGAAACAGTTCCTGTCTGTTCTACAGCTAAACACCTAATCAGTGATATGGATTACTAGCTCCAAACGATGCATAGTCTTGGAGAAGGGTACATAACACACATTAGCTATGACAGATGCAACTTATCTCAATACAGATTTACCTGCTGAACACTCTTGAACAAAAGTTTTCCAAGTCCCGCCATAAGACCTGCATGAAACCAAAACAGAGGGCCAAAGCAAGATTGGCACTAGCTGAAGGATGTACTAGATTTTTTACCAATTCAGCAATACTCGAAGTAAAACATGCGCAAAATACATTTTAAGTAAGTCTTCAATTGAATGAGCTTAGAATAGAAAGGGAGTCAGGATATGCCTCCAAAACCAAAAAGAAACAAAAGAAGTCGAAACAACTTAAGAAGCATCACCCAGATGCTCAGAAACTTCACACACATAGAAGCAAGCATTATGAAAAGCATGAAACACAGTAGATCAGCACTAAAAATACACAACACTTCCTGGTGCAAAATGCATAACTCTCTTTTTTTTCCCCTTCTCTCCTGAGTATTTTTTCACAGAAGATGCATGATTTTTCTATCCCAGGGTTTCAAACTTCAAATAGCAAAGCACTCTCTCAATCCTTTACTATTACCATGGGTAGCAAGCATAGAACTCAAACTGAGTCAGACATCAAGTCAGAGATGCAATGGAAATACCGTTGGATATGATGTTATGTCGGAAAAGATTTGTAGCAATTACTCCAGGGTGGAGAGAATTGGCAGTCATATTCACCCCATCTTCCTGCATAATATTCAAAACATGTCAATATCCAGCAGTATGGCAAATCCAGAAAAGAAAAAGTCCTCAGCGATCGATCTTTGCCGTGACTCCCGCTGGCCCTTCATTTACTTCAACGGAAAACTGCGGTTCATTTGTTTGAAGAATATTGTCATCCCAAGTACTATTAGTTTGATTTCTCTACATATTAAAGACTAGCTTCATGATGCTATTTCTGATTCCAATGTTTACCGAAGGGAAAGGACAACTCCAGCAGGACTAAGAAATTATTATTCAACCAAAATTTTCCCGAGTAAAGCAGAAAGGAAGTTGATGCAGCAAGTCTGAGAACTTCCCTAATCAATATGCAAGGTAAAGAGTACATTTAATAAGTAGAGATGTTCCCCAAATTTATCACAAAAACTTAAGCTCATATAGGGCCTCTGAATCAACTTTGTAATTGAATAGCATCTTTGATCTGATGGACGTCCAAAGTTTTCCAGGAAATATCCTTGATGGGAACCAAATACAGGAATATAATGGTTTATAAGCCGTTTGGGAGTTATGCTCCATTCAAATTTGTGCTTAAGTTATAAAAAAATGGTCAACACTAAACAAACAGAATCATAAGGCAAAATCAACATCGAGAAGGCAAAAGGTCAATGTGTGGCCACGCTCATGACAGGACAAAGAAAGGCCAAGTGTCGATTAGATCACTTGCTGCCCCAAAAAATATTGACTACTTGGTACTCTCATGGTTATTTGACTAAACTAAGAGCTACTCTTCTACTCTTTCATTTTTCCAACTACATTATGGAAAGTCCCATCTGAATGCAACTTAAAAGAACTTCTTACCTTCAACTGCCTTGCTAGCTCGTTAGCATGGAGAATGTTGGCTAGCTTTGACTGTCCATAGGCCCTGTATCCGTTGTACCTATACGAGAGAAGTGAAAGCACAGTCAGGAAGATGTAAAACTACCGAAATGAGGCTTCTCAAGAAGTCATCCTGGAAATTGTTTTTGCTTCATCAGTCTTTTTCTGGAGATTTCCCAGCTCATGGCATGGAGAGAATCGCTAGATGTACCACACAGCCTTAAATGAACCTGGATAACTCCAAATGGATTGAAAAGCCCTTTGATAATAGTAAGTTCATGTACCAAATAAATTTCATGTTACTTCATTCAGGTTCAGTGGCCAGCAATGACTAAAAAAGATGAGATGTCTTTAGTAGACAAATACTCCAGCCTCCAGAATTCATGGAAACCCGAAGTGAACAGTGCATCGCTGAGCCACTTGTTCCACGAGACTGTTTATATGGAGGAATCACGCATCATTAATCATCTTTGATGGAGTACTAAAAGAAACTTCATTTCTTACCCTGACTTGTCATTGATTTTATTGAAGCGGATGCCTTCATTGTATGTCCATCGGTGAGCCTGTGAAGACACATTCACAATTCTTCCTTCCCTGCTACTTTTACGAGCTGTTTTCTTCATGTTATCCAGTAAAAGACTAGTCAAAAGGAAATGACCTGCAGAGAGAATTCCAGCAGAGCCAGAGGAGATGCAGAAAGCTTAAATGACCATTTTAAGTATGGGTAAATCCTTGAAGCTCGATAAAATGCAGCGGTCGATCGCACAAGGCATGCCGTCATTGAGGAAATTTCACACTAAGAAACTAGGCACGTTTCTCATAAACAATAAAACACATGCCATTTTACCTATGTGATTTGTTGCAAACTGCAACTCTATGTTGTCTTTTGATAAGATGACTGGTGTTGCCATAATTCCTGCATTGTTACTTTCAGATAGAGAATTAAGTAAGAATGAGGAGAGAATACTAGTTCATTCCTGAATGCATGTGAACCTACCAAAGTATCTGATTTGTCTGCATTCCCCCTCCAATGTTACCGTTTGAGTTGAAATTTTCGAGGGTGTTGGGAGGGAGAAAAGATATTTTACCATGGAAAAGAACAGAGGAAGTTTTAAATTTGAATATTTCTTACATGAGGATGTTTAGTGGACGACCAGATGTATTGAAGTTGGATGCAAATTTCCTAACAGACGCCATTGAGCTGAGATCCAATTCCATCGGGTCTAACTTTGCACTTGGTATTTCCTGCACTATTTCTTCTCTGACATCACGACCAGCAGCCATATTCCTGACTCCCATGACCACATTCACACCGCGCAGTGCAAGAACGCGAGCAGTTTCTCTACCTATGCCACTAGATGCTCCTGCAGTTGGGATAGCAATTACATGAAGGAGCAAGAATCAACTCATCATGCCCAAAAAAGACAAGATGCTCCTCATTCCACGACATTGCAAGATGCTGCCGGTGCCATCAAGACAAGCATAGTACTAAAGCGCCAAAACAAGCATGCACACGATCGTTGAAATTTGTCCTTCTCTAGACATGTCACCTGCTCGCCGCAAAGTGTAATCAGACAACAAAAGCTCTGATTGATCGACCAGACAAGACAAGACTGCGAACAAAATTTAAGCATAAGGCGAACAAAATTTAAGCATAAGGCGTGAAAGCTATGGAGCAAAAGAACAAATTCCACATCGAACGGACGAAACCCCATGAAATGTCTTGGCGATAGGCACTAGGATAACAAAAGGTTTGAGTGTTTATCTGAGAAGAGTGTGAAAGAAGCGACCAGTGACGATGGCGGTGAGACCAGAGCCGTCGATTCCATGAGTAACCTCCTCGGCCGTGGAAGAAGATGAGAAACCCGACGCTCCCCTTCGCCAGAACCACCACATTATTCGCAATCCAGCACCCTTTGTCAAAACCACACCGACTTGATGAAGAAACTCAGAGAAAGCAGAAGCAAAGGGAAAGTGAGAATTTCTGGGTCTTGTTTGGTGGGGCTTTGGGATTGTGATTAGTGGAGCAAAAGGCGCCAAGTTATCAGCTTTAGAGTTTAGGAGTCTCACCATGGAAATGCTGGCAACGCACGCGGCCAACGCTTTCCACGCCACGGTCATTTTCAAACGGATATCACTGTCGATATACTTCTGCACTTTTCCTTTTTTGTCTACTGCCTAATCACGTACATAATCTTGGCACTTATAGGCAAATGGGGGACTAGACCAAGCTATAGCTATTGCTGGCAGGTAATCAGCATACACCGCCCAAAACCATACCCACCCATGGGACGGTAGGAGTGACTTTCATACAGGAACTGCTTAAACTCTGCCGTGAGATGTTTGGTCGGGTCTTTCGACGAACGAAATCCTCATTTTTGTTGTTGTTGAGATATGCGCCTAAAGAGAAAATTTTCGTAACTAGAGTGAGCCGTGGTGCCGATTTCCTTTTTAGTGACAGTACTGTTACGTGCTGACACTCAATTAGTAAGACCGGCAAGTCATTCGAACATGCTACTTATCATAAAGTATTGTTCAAATCTATGATACTTGATTGTGGATTTCTTTGGTCCAAATAAAATGACTTGTCGTCATTTATACTAAAATAAAATTTTTGATCGGAGTTCATTGTAGAATTTGAAGGGCTTTCTTTACAAATGAAATATAAGTAGACATCACCTTAATGAATTTCTACCGCCTGCATGAGTTTTGTATGGTTAAGAATAAAGTTGCAAGTATCATGTTCTGACAAAAATTAATGACTTTTAAGTGACATAAGTTCATCAAAATACAACATATAAAGAAAAACATGGTATTCTACCACCGTAGCAAAAGTTCGAACCAAGAACGAAATCTCAACCGCAAGTCTTGATCGCGATTTCTTATGGCACAGGCAGCTCAAGTAATTCAGTCCCATGATTCTTCGTTATTTACACAAACCCACTTTCCATGATCTGAGAAAAACCGCGAAGATCTCACGCAATATAAATCCATTTTATACATCCTTGACATTGTAATACGCAGCATAGTACTTTTTGAAGGCCCTGGGCATATACACCGGCAACAAGAAGGCGAACAGATTGAAGCACCACAACGCCATGTTCGCCGCCGCAAGGATCCTCCCCACGTATACCCTCCTCGCCGACCCGCCGCCGTCGCCACCCTCCTTCCCGAACTCGCTCTCCAACCACTCCATCAGCGTGAAGATCCTCCTCGCGTTGTACGACACGGGCACGAAGACCCGGATCGGTGTGGAGAACCGCGCCGAGAACGCCACGCCCTCCATGAACACCTGTCTCGGTGGCGGACGCAGAAAATTAAATTAAGTACAAGAGATTAAAATTAAAAAAAAAAAAGGTTACTAGGAAATCTTGGTTCATTTCTGGGTCCGATGCTGACCTGGCTTGCGAGGAGGAACAAGTGTGGAGCGGCGGCTGCGATGCCCTCCTTGTCGCCCTCGTAGATGCCCTCGAAGATGTAGGCGATGGGGAGGAAGAGGCCGACGACGGCGGCGAAGGAGACGTAGAGGCGGAGGACCCGGTTCCTAGGGTCGAACACGGTGGGCTCCCGGGCGGGGCCGAGGGAGGGGAAGGCGACGACGGAGAGGACGTAGATGTAGACGAGGGAGAGGACGAGGAAGGCCAGGTCCTGGAAGCCCACCAAGCCGCTGGCGGCGAGGATGACGATGACGGCGAGGGAGTTGAGCTGGCGGAAGCTGAGGAAGCCGCTCTTGGTGGTGGTGGAGGAGGGTGGTGTGGTGGGGTGTTGCCGGTCGTCTTTGGGGAGGCTAATGTCGTTGATGGGACCAACGCCGCCTGACATTGTTGTGGCCTTGTGATGTCGGTATGATAAGAAAATCAGGGTGGTCCAGTTGTGGAGAAATCAGTATAGATTAAAGCATTACGAGCAAAGTATCAGCATCTATATGGGACGATTGTGCAGAGAAGCGAGAGCAAGTGTTCTCTGCTCTGGTCAAAGAGGATAGGAGAGGGGAGAGGAGAGATAAGGGGACGGGGCATGAGGTGCAGAGGTTGCACACGTGGCACCTTCTCGGACGAAGGGCTTCAGCGACGTGGCGTTTAACTGCATTCGAGCGAGCAGTCATTGGACTTTTGGACGTAATCGTTCGACTTCACAACTGTATTTTCACGTAAGCAGGTGTTATCTTCCCGTTGAAGGGAAGGGCTTTGTCCAAGTAGAGAATCAGTAGGGAACAATAGGGGTTATCAACCGGTTGAAGGCAACCAACACCTTCAGTTACTTCCGTTACAGATTCACAATGTAAACAATCCAGATAAAAGGAAAAGAAAACCATCTTTCCAATCCAAGGCGAGAAGAAATAGAACACCCCGCCAGTCACAACCAGGAATCGGTTGTGATCGAATTGCACGATCGAAGATGAATCTTACTAGTTTCATGCAATGGGACCAATCGAGGAAGATTCTCGGCAGATTACACGAATCACACATCCAAATGGTTTTATTCTTTTCTGGAAGCAATTCACAACATTCAAGTTTTATCGACGATTCAAAGAACTCTAAAAGAATTCTATTTCGAAACATATCAAAGTTGTAATGCTTTTCATTCTCTGTCGCTCTGTCCTTGGCCTTGAACCAGATAGCACACAGAGAGAGAATGATCGAGGGGGGAGGAGAGAGGAACAGCAAAAATTGGTGCCAAGTAGATCTTCTCAATGGCACTGGACCGGCCTAAGTTTATTCCAGAACGATAGAAGAAACAATGTAAAACTTTCTGTGTCATTTTGCTGCTATGTGACGAAAAGAAAGGACGGAAGTATAAAACGAATTTCCGGCCAAACCAACCTTGAATTACGACACAGAAGACCATCGGTAAAACTGGAACCTCTGCTGAGAATACTAGTCTGGGATAATCACTGCACACCTGTATCATAAAATATGCTACCTCCAAACTATGTACCACCTCTTTGTTTTGGAATGTACTTTTTCTTAAAGCTCTTGTCGAGTTTCTCTCTATTGCCAACTTTAGCAATTCCAGATGCCAAAGACCCAAAATTACCACCATTTACTATCCGGTTCTCTGCATTACCAAGAATGCTGCGTTCACTAAATTCTGGAGATCCTTGGCAGTCAATTTGGGTCTCGGGGGATCCTGGAGGTTCAGATTCAGGAAGCAAGAGCAACTTTACATGGTCTGCTGCAATAGCTTCCTTCCATCCTGCAAGTTCAGACAAGGAAAAATCCATCTTAGAAACCCCGGAAAATTGATTATCAATGACAGACATATAAGCACATAAAAAGAGCCATCTGTTCTGACAAATTGATATCTAATAGTATGTTAAACTCACTTTCCGCAAGAAAAGCCCGTGCAGAATGGCTCGAAAACTCCAAGTTTCCTGGATTTCCCGCGCCAGCCTGTGCTGAACTGTCCTCATTCCCGTGATCACTACCATCAACTCTAGCTGATATAAGCAGGCTTTCATCAGCGAGTGTTTGACAATCACCCTTCACGGCAGCATTCTCATCGACTTCAGAAGCTCTATTGCCATTCTCAATAACAGAATCCTTGACTCCATTCCTGCTCACTTGCCTCCAGAGCTTGCCCCTCGGCAGGTTAGCACCGCATTGGAGAGCGTCAGGCCTGCCAGAGAGTGAATGAATGTCCTGCTTCTGAACTTGACGTTCTACTCTATAGGCATTTTCTATCTCAACCAGATTATCTGAATCTTCTGGGCTACAAGGGCTTCGAAGAGCAACAGCTATAGAGCCAATCAAAAGTTCGCATTTCTTATCAAGTCCAGCTGGTCTGAATGCCTCATGGACTCTAAGTTTCAAATTCTTGTCTTCTTTCTCAGGTTTTAATTTTCTACTCCATACTTTCTTGTTGTTGAGTGTATAGGCAGCTCTCGAATCCTGGTTTACATGCTTATGCTTGAACTCAGGCTTAGATGAACAGGATCCATGGAATTCATGCAAAGCACCAGATACTGGACGCTGTTTTCGAGGCACATGCCAACTGGTAATTCGTAGGTGTTGATGACCGCCTCCAAGTACTCTTTGCGGTTCAACATTCTGAGAGTTATTGACGTCTGAATAATCACTGCCAAGCCCTGCTTCATTCTCAAAGTCGGGCCCTTCTTCAGAATCAGGAAGCTGGGGTACTTCGAGCAATGATGGTGCAGGATCTGAAGGCGCTTCTGTAATGCGAATGTCTAATTCTAATGAACTCAAATTTCCGGGGACATCTGACGAAGCTTCATTCTCTGTGATATCAAAACTATCCTCCAGATTAACCTTCTCCCCATTCTTGTGATCCTTTGCTTTCTGTTCTTTCTGCCTAAGCCTTTTTTGTCTCTTTCTTTCCAGAATTTCAGCTTGCCTACAGTCATCAAAGCAAATCGTGCCATATTAGATGAGGATCTACCTTCGACAACTTGACCACTAAGATGAGAAACTTCCTCCAACAACCATCCCACCCCCAACAAAAAAGGAAAAAAAGAGGAAGAAAAAGAACCTCAACAAAATGCACAAAGTTTGTCTAGTGTATAATTAATGGTGAAAAAGCAACCAAGCAAGGATTAAAACACCTATTAATTTTTCAAGTCACTCCTATGACTCAAAACCATATCATACTTTGAAGCCGCATAGAAAGGTCAGGAGAAAACAGACCTGAGTTAGAAACGTGATTTCCACATTAACTAAGGTCGAAGAAAGAAGAATGGCATGATGAACAACCCAAAAATATTCAAGTGATAATGATAAGCTGAAGCGGAAAATGACTCCAAATGTTAGCAAAGCCAAAACAGTACAGCAAACTAAACAACCAGAGACATAAATATCAAGCACAGCACACCTTCTCTGAGCAGCTTCTTCTTCTTCCACCAGCAACTTCTGGAACCTCAAGGCTTCAGCATCTTTATCTGCGAGCCACGCTTCGACCTGAGCACAATCAGAAATCACAGCAATTAGACGATTGCCCCTGTATTCCACATCAATGACAACTCTCAGAGTGTTCCGGAATTTCCGGAATGACTAACATGTCCAATATAGTGATGAAGATTGCAAAAGAGCACAACCAGTAAATTGAAAAGATAAAAGAAAAATCATTCTACCAGTTTTTGTTCCAACATGAAACACGTGAACGCAACCAAGTTCTTTGTTTCCAGACCAATCTTTCCAACTTCCTTATCGAAAATGTATCTTTGCATCAATAAGGTCGGTCCACTTAAAAAGGTTTTTTCACTTGCATCGTCAAGGATGGAAAACAGCTCTTGGGAAGATAGAGGAAATCTCAAAGGCCTAGCCTGGACAATGTCCTGCAAGAGTATTACATCTTAGATAGAAGACTATTACATGACAAGATCGATATCACACGGAATACAGGTCGGGGGCCAAAATAAATAAAGATCCCCTCACCAAAAGAGATGAACCAGCTTTTATGCAAAATTGCGGCATTACAGGAAATCCAGGCTTCCGTATCAATGATGCCAAAGATTTTATAACCGTAGCCCCAGGAACATCCTAAAATATTCACCAGAACTTGCGTTAAAAGGAAGATTACAGGCAAAAGAGAAATGAAAGCAGAAAGGAAGGCTTAGTAGATGTAGCACATCGTGCCACAAACGGTAACTCTTCAGCAAGAACAAAATAAAGAAAGAGGAGGAAAAACAATGAAGAAAAAGAGGACCTTTAATGTAAACTATATGCATGCATGACAAAATCAATGAGTTTTAGCACAGATAAAGGAGATTAAGTGGTATTGGCGTATATAAAACTGCGCTGAGTGAACAGCGCTCCATTAGTGGTTTCAGTTCGGCATATGGATATGTGGATTTGACACACGCTACAAGTTCAATTCCAACAGCATCAAGTGCAAACAATCCCTATTTGGAAACTCACCTGAGTTTGGCTCACATCTTACTCGTTTCATGAGGTAATGAGGTATTTCGTGGGCTCAGAGTTTATCTACCTGAAGATGGCTTCACTGATTTTGTGAAAAATATGCTCTATGCAGCTCTATGATCACAGTACTAACAAATCCAACTTATCATCCTCCTAAATTTAATTGACAGAAAAGATGCTGTTATCCTATAGCTTTACCTCCATGGTAGAATTTTTCAGGGATACTATTTCCTTTGCTTCATCCGCAGATAGCTGCAGTAAGAATACCAAATGAGCTGGAGAAAACAAGAAAAAAGCTACTCCATCACGCAACTTAAGCACCACAAGAAAAAAAAACAGAAAAAAAATTAGTTGTTACCTTATCCCAGAAAGCTCCTAGTAAATCTCTATTTTTGGAGCTATCCTACAAGATGGAAAACAAACACCGTTGTAAAGCCAGAGGTTAAGCAAGGAAAGCAGTGATTAAGCACAAAAGCAAATGCAGCATGTAGCATTTACAAAATGACAATTTTCTGAAGCTGTTAACGCTATAGTGATAGAATATACATTTGTAACCCAACCTTATCAGATTTTAAAAAGAAAAAAAAAAAAAAACTCAACCTTATCAAGCTTTCTTAGCCGATGATGCACACGTATGTGCCTTCTGTAGTTAATGGATGAAAAGAAATCTCGATTGCACTTATCGCACTTCTGCATAGGAATCTTCAAAGGAGAGAGCAGTGGCCAACCAGGCAAATCTGAAACCAATGGACAGCAAAATATTTAATTTATACGATGAACTTCAACCTGGAGAGGGCAAAGAATATAGCGTCTCTGTTTAATATCCACTCTAGGTTTACTGATGCAGTTTTTCCTTTGGCCGCTACCCTTGGACGTGTCCTCACAAGCAGCGTGTAACTACTAAGGATTCCATATCTATCCCTCCCTCCCTCCCTCCCTCCCTCTCTCTCTCTTTGTATTATACACATGGTCATTTTGCGAGGGAGAAAAGCTAAGTGACACGGAGGAGAAAAAAACCTCGAGTTGTACTTAGAGCAACAACTAAACCCATTTGACATAATCTCTTGATGCGCGGAACAAGGCCCTGAACAAATTAACAGAAAGCATATACCCGAAGTATAGCTCACTCGAGATGACAATTAATCTTTAACGACAACCAACACAGATGATACCTTGATGATCTAAAGCATGAAGTAGCTGGATCCACTGAACTGGGCTATCCCCGGACCTTGGCAGGGACAGAGGAGGTTCTTTTCCTATAGCTTGCCGGATGAATGTGTTTAAAGAATCATTTCCGTCCTCCACTTTCATCCCATCAAGAGCATTAGACGTTTTGACTTTTGCAACTGACATTAATCTAAACTGAGCCTGATGATGATCACTGTGAATAAGACAAAAAGAAAATCAGAAGAACCCAATATACTCAATCGCACAAAATATAATCGCCTGTTTTATATCTCCAGTTAAATGAGGAGCCCAAAGACAAATGTAGCCACAAATGCTTCTGTTTGACGTAAGAGCATTAAGCAGTGAATCACACTAGCTAGGCAACAGACTTTCTTTCATACACTCACACCATATCAAACTCTGTCCTTCAAATTGCCTGATGCATGTCAATACCACAGCACTATTGAATATAGACAGGCTTCCATTCTTTACAAGGTCAAATCTTCATGAATGCACGATATACTAGATGGTGCATTATTCACTTATGAATTTCCAAATAATTAAATGGAAATGAACCCAATTACCACCAAACTTCTCAACCTACGTCACGAATATTTCTATCATGCTACCACTGACCTAAAAAAAGCTGCTAGTAAAAAACCCACGCTGGAGAGAACTAATACCTCATTTAATAATTAAACGAGCAGCTTGAAGGACAAGCAACGGAAGAAAATTGAAGCAGGAAAAGGCCCAAAAACTTAAGAGCCATCACCTTCGCAACCAATGTGAAGTTATATGAAAATAACAGGGTACACCGGCACACAAAATTATGTCCCTCCCACATCATGAGAAACTAAGATATGGCCATCAAATCTCCACGAACAATTGGCACAATACCATATCTGCGTGAAATGACAACTTATATACTTCCAAAGACATTTAAAATCACTCAGTCTTAACCAAAATTAACTTGAGCAAGATCTCAACCAACCAGTTTTATAGAAGATAATAAGCGCATAAAACCTTAGAGAACATCAAATCAGCTTGCTATTACACAGACTCTAAGATTGAAATTAGACAAGAAACGCAAATCATATCTACATTAGGTATCATACCAATGAACCAGCCACGATTCAATAACCTCTATGCACGGAACAGCTTATCAAATCGTAAAAATCTGGAGATTCTCTAATTCCTCCCTCTACTTATCCTCCTCCTTATTTTGTTCTTCTGACCGGCCGCAGAGAGCACAAAATTGATCGCAAATCGTCAAACTAGATTGCCGGAGAGCGAGCTAAGTTAGACTATTTAAGCGCGCGATCTATGAGAGATAACTAACGCAAAAACGGAAGTAGACAGATCGAGTACGTAGAAAAAGCGATTTACGTAGAGCAGAGGGATCAGTTCACTCACCAGTCCGTACGAAGGAGGGAGAGCGCTAAGCCGAGAGAGGCGATCAAGATCGGCACGGGCCGGTGTTCGCCGGAGGAATGAGATTGGAAGTGTTCGAAGCGCGAGAAAACCGCCGGAAAGCGAGAGAAAGCGATCGGCCGAGCGCGAGCGAGTGAGGAGTTTCGAGGGAGAGGAAAACATTTGTACGAGGGAATATAAAGGTGACTGACTGGAACCCTCTTCGGCGAGAAAAATGAGAAAAAACTTTGGGAGAGCAAAAAGAAAAAATGGAAAATCCATATTTCCCTAATTCTGACGTGGCAAGTTCAGCTTCACGCGCCCTTCGACGGAGGTCGAGGCACGCGCGTTGTGAATTTGGTGAGGGTGACGGATGGTCACGTTTCGTTCGAGCTCCTCCGTGCTGACGTGGAGTCCTGCCTTAATGCACGCTGCCATCACGTGGTCAACGCTGACTCCGCTTGATAAATTGTCTGAGAATTTGTTTTGAAAAACAGAAAAAGAAAAAAGAGTGATTTTTTTCCTCTCTTTCGAAATGAGTACATAATTCTGAGGTGATTTTCGCATTTTGACTAATTCTTTTTGACCCCACACGAACGTAGTACCTCTCTCCAATCGCCTTGCAATCCAACACCCTATCTTTGCATAAGTAGATGATAACGTCGGGGTCATTATACCTTCGGCAAAAGAAATCAGTTAATGAAATCGTAATCTGAAAAAAAAAAAAAAAGCGACTATGGTTACACAATTTTACCCAATAATATGAACCGAAATTGACTGAATTGGGATCCCTTACCTTCTAGTGATACTTCACTGTGACCAAAAATGAAGTTCAGTTCGCCCGCACTGCATAGAGATGAGAATTTTACTTTGGTCATGAATACGGTACATGGCTCATAAGCACAGAATATGTTGCCTTTTTTTTTCTATACGGTGTTTTTTTTTTTTTGGGGGGGGGGGGGGGGGGGGGCTCAAATTCTATACGGTTTTTAGAAGGAAATGAAATGAAAAAAAAAACCGTATAGAAAAAAAAGATGGCATCCGTTCTGGGAAATGGTATACCATAAGGATGAGGTTAGGCTAGAAAAGGTGGTTGTATCTTGTATGTTGTATTCCCCTCTCCATCCCAGCGCATTCCAAATCAAGGAGAAGTATTTGAAAGAACATTGTCGCCGAGAGGGAATTTATTTTGCTATCCTTTACTAGAAAACATGAGCTTCTATTGCAGACATTAGGTTAAAAAGAAAAATAACAGGGTTTAGAAAGGGCTGCAGTTCCCACTCCTCGTCCATATCTTTGCTCATTTCTTCTTCGCCTAATGCAAATATGATGCTGTAGCCTGTAATAACAGAATTATCCTGCAACCCTGCGTTTGTGTTAAATGCCTCTACTGGCTTTTCGATTCCAGTACGAAGTGGATATGGAGTTCAAAATTAGCTGTCTTCAAAGTTGTAGCCACAGTCCACGAGTACAACGTGTAGACAGCAATTCCCAGTGAGGAGAACGTAACAGCTGATGGATGGCAACTATCCCATTGGTGGAAATGAGAGAATTCTTTGTTCTGTACAACAAGATTTTTACGGAAATCGGTATAACTAATTCGCATCGAGGCCCAAGAGGGATCGTATGAGAAGACTGTGGGTAGACAAGTAGATGTACATGGAGGAGTAAAGATTTTACAGTAGCTCTTGCCATTCTTGAATTGCATAGAGAAGGGCGTTGTTCGGGACTAAGTTGTTGTGCTCCAACTTCAGATTGGTCATCGGGGACGTGTTATGACCGCTGTGCAACCATCCCTGGATTGCTTCTGCTTCGTACGTAAATCCATCAGCCGCTGTGAGTGGATCTTTCATGACTTCCTGAAAACTCATGGAGAACCGTTTACTCAGAAATTCACAAAGATGTGTACTGATGCATTTTTCCCGTTTAAATGCGGATGCCATTTTATCCGAATGATTAAACTCATGAAAGCCCCAATTACTACACCCTCCAACATGGCAAATCATGTCTCATGACCAGATAGAGAGTAGTTGGACTTCTGTGCTTCTCTCACCCTTTGCAATTCAAAATTCTAGCTTCTCTGCCTAAATGAGTCACCGTAAACTGTACACCTAATGCAAATGGAACAAGAGATGAGCCGCTCCATGACTAAATGAATGTAAAGAGTGTACCGAATCATTTACCTGTAAAATGGGACAGACAAAATGAGAGGGCGCTTTGCCAGGCTCCTTCAAACGAGAACTTGATGCTGATTCAATAGACAAAGCCCTTATTGACTCAATCACGCTGGAAATTTCCGATACAAGGTCTGGGCGGTCCAGCTTGTTCTGTTCGCAGCACCTCAAGCCCAATTGAGCCAACCATTTAGCTTGATCGAGTGGCCAGCCCCCAGCTGAAAAATCGACTACTTTATCAAAATTACCCTTATCTAGTGCACATTTCACATCTTTCACAATACTCAAAGCTGATCTTCCAGTTACAAGCTGTAACAAGATGATTCCAAAAGAATACACATCTGATTCAGGAGTAAGCTGTCCGCTCACTAAGAATTCTGGATCGTCGTAAAGTGAAGTGACCTCAGAATCACTCTCAGCATCTGATTTAGCAATCTTAGAATTTTCATACTTGGGAACTAAGCAATAGATGCCAAGTTCACCAACTTTAGCTGCAAAATTGGCATTGAGGAGGACTTTGGACGGTTTTAAATTCCCATGAATAATTGGAGGCTTATGGGAGTGAAGGTAGACAAGGGCAGAGCAAATATCTGTAGCAATTTGGGTTCGAATATTCCATGGAAGTGGAGCAGTTTTGCCTTTGCATGAAAGGCGTTCTTCAAGGCTGCCTGCTTTTAGGTACTCGTACACAAGTGACTGAGATTCTGGACAAGTTCCGATAAGTGTCACCAAATTTGGATGCCTCACCCTACTTAATACCTCTACCTGCAGTTGAATCAAGAAGCATATGTAAAATCAGTCCTAGTGCAAAATTTCAGGTGACTAAAATCATAGTCTCATTAGATGGTTTAAATGCTCGTTTTAAAAAAAAAAAAAAAGGAAGACGATAGTAGTTGTTGATGCAATCAATTTACCCCGTGTTGAAAATCCACTGTTCCTGGAGAACCAAAAGAAGGCAGCATCCGTACGGCGACATGTAAATGTCGAAGTAAGCCTTTATAAACAGTTCCATATTTTCCTTCTCCAATCCTTTGAGATGGGTCAAAATTGTGAGTTGCCTCAATGATCTCAGCAAAAGAAAAGGAGAGGATCTGTGGGCCACACAAGCTTGGAGTTCCAAATTGTGCTGATCTCCTCAGATCTCTTACATCTTTCAGGGCATCTTGATGCTCTACACGTAGTTTGTCTCGTCTCTCCTTGAAAGTTATCAAGAGTTCTACAGCTGATAGGATCTTCTCCTCCAGCTCCTTCACCACTAACTTGGATTCTTGAACTTGTTTCTCAAGTATTGAGTTCTGTTCCCGAACTGTTAGGACTTCTCTTGTTGTCTCATGGTACTCATTTTTCACCATATCCAATTCTTGTCTTTTGTTCCCCAGCATTTTCTCCAACTTCGTTCTTTCATTCACCTCTTTATCATAGAAAATTGCCACTGATCGGGCCTGCATTGGGATGCGATGTGATGCAGAATTAATCAACAAAGTCCTAGATCTTTAAGTAGTCTCATACCTTCAAGGAATCCAGAAGGTTAACTTTGCCCAACTGTTTAGTAAGCCGGTAGCTGACGGTAAAATTTCTCAAGCGAAACAAAGCTGCTAGCTAAGTAAGCTGAATTCTTCATTTATCTTCTTTAACAGACATATAGGTGCAAGAGATTAAAACCATCAGCAAAGCTTGAGCAAATTAAAATGGAAAAGTACCGGATGCAGAGAGAGAGAGAGATTGCCTTCATTTTAGCATCCAGTGCATTGTCTTCCTCCTTCCATCGCCTCACTGCCTCCTCAAACTCTTTTCGGCTGGAACTATTCGCATCCACGATTGCCTGTTCCAATCTACAAGAGAGGTCTACAGCAGGTTGCCCTTGAATTTTCTTGTTCTGACAAATTGACAAGTATGTTATGATTTACAAACATGATATAATTGTCCCAAGAAATTCTAATTGCATAGTTTATGGAAAGAAACCCATAGAAGCAGGAGACGAACATTAATTGCTTATAAATCACCATTTGTCGGACGTCACAAGATTCAAATTCTTCACATGTAAAAACATCATGTTAAGACAATCAACAAAATGTATCATCACATTCTGCAATCTCTGCTGATTCGGTTCTTAATATGAGTTTGTGAAGGAATATAGTGGTCAATCTAGACAGCATGGACATGCTAGTGGAAAAGATGAGATATGACAAAGATCCTCCTGAATAATTCTCTTGCAAGGTATAAATGTAAGGCAACTGTTCCAAATGATCTCACCTCACATCCAAGCAAAGAAAATTTTGATGTGCTAGCTGGATGTTCTAAACAGTGTGACCTGAGCCTTCTCAGCGTTGGTCCTCTGTCATCTTCGCTCTTATCAATGTACCCGTCGAACAATTCCAATCTGCTAGAACTCCTAAGCGATTGTTTAATGCTGATCTCCCCAGATCTTGATCGCTGAATGATCCTGCATTCTGGATTCATGAGCCGATCAAGAGATTTTTGCTTAAACGTTGGACGTTCTGATTTCAAGCATTCCGGCTGCCTGGTGCCGATATTTGAAGTCAGATGCAGTGAAAAAGTACAATGGATGGAGTTCTAATGGTGAAAATACATAAGAGCATTTGAGAACAACCAATTTCAGGAAAAACAGTGAACCAATGATTACTTTCGAAAGAATTACGCAACGCACCACACTATAGAGAACTTATATAAGCTTTCACACATGAAACATTCTTCAATGACTGGAAGCCATGATGACCAACTTACTTTGTGTATATGAGGCAACCCTCGCAAATGAACCAAATCTGAGAGAAATCTGGTGCATTCTGGCAAACAAATATTGCTTTTCTGGACTCCAACCTGGTCAGGTTTCTGCAGTTTCAGTAAATTTGACAACTTAAATTAGTAAAATTGAACCCAACAATACTCATGTAACATTTGTTTCCTAAGTAGCATGTATGACCAGGAGGATGTCGATAAATAGACAACTATATAGTCCAATAAATAATGTTTCCCTTTTACATTTTTGGAGTAATACATGCCAATAACTTTAAGTAATTTTCCTTTATTAGGCATCTGTATGTAGCTCTTGAGCTTTCATCCGCTTAAAGGAAAGTAACTCTCTGCACTTGGCCAGCCATCAACCAAAATATATCTGACGAAATGATATTGAGAAATAAAAGAAAATGTAATTGCTGAAGAAAGTTAGCTGTACCACTCTCCAAATTTATAAAAGTTGAAGTTCCAGAAAAACTGACAAGCATAGAAGTCATTGTTTAAGGATCATTTAGAGGATAGTAGCATCAGAACTCAACCACCCAAACTACAGTATACTGCAATGATGAACCATTATTTAGATACAGAAAGACTGCTGTAAGTTACAAAATTTGTCAGTTGATGTGGACTAAAATATATAACAACAACTATGGGACTAAAACATATCTACGTAACACCACCAAGAACACGAATTAATGTCATAAAAAGGCTTACTTAGAATTGTCTTTCTCAGCTGCTGCTCCCATCACAAGCCATCTAATATTGTATTGAGATATACCTTCCAGGATTCCCCTCTCAATGCTGTCCATCTCAATCCAAACTTTATCCGAGTCTACCTGCGTGAACGAGCCACTCTCTTGATTATAGACAATCGGAGTGCCTTGATATTATGAGCTCTCCATAAGACACGCACAGTATCATTTAATTTTAAGTGTCTTGAATATAAGATTCTGCGACTATGAAATTTCTTTGGTTTATTTGAGACGTCCTCTTGTTTGGATCTACTTGAGGAATGTGAGTGATATAACTATGAAGCAGATACAGCTCTTAATTTCTCATATCAATGTCAGACATTTAGATCAAGCAGATTAGCAAGAATGAGAAGACATACCATTCCTGCCTGCGCAAGAAACACGAGGTATTCATTAAGAACTTCAGGCATTTTTCGCATCTCAACTTCATGCAAGTCATGAACTGCACACTGTTTTGCTTTATTGGCAGCAAACTCGGCGTTTTCTGCACATTAAGCAACACGGACACAATTTTGAAAATATTGCACATGGGGAAGACTATATTCCTATGAAAATGAGATTAACAAATGCGTTGTCGATTGAAGTGGTTAATGGGCCCGAAATGATGGCAGATTTTAAATGTCATGAATGAGTCAGCCAAACAAAATATGCTGATGGATCCGAGCCATAACTCTAATTTACAAGTTTTACTACTCAAGTTCTCAGACAAAGATTGAAGGAGAATCTTCTGTCTACTTGTTGCCTCACACTGAAAGAATTACGACGAATTCTGTGAATTGAACACCTCATTGCCAACAGAAAAGAGATTAATCGCAAAGCTACTAGTATCAAGCAAATTCAATCAGCTACAGTCTATGCCATAATCATACGCGATATGAACGAATTGCAACATGTATTCCAGATAATCCAAGTCGTTGCTCGACAAAGAGATGAAATTCAGGAAGAACATGCGATCAATCGATTCAGTTTCCAGTGTACATAGAACTGGAAAAGCTAATCACAACCAAAGTAGCTAGCCAATCAATCCACAAATTACGCAGACTCACTCGTCGGCTGGTGCACATGAAGCAAGCACATCCGCTTCCCCGAGAAGTTCCGCGCCGCCCAATGCAACGTCGTCTTGCACTTCTCGACGTCCCGGCCCACCGCGACGAAGACGGTGTCCGCCTCATCGCATCGGCCCTCCGCCTCGATCTCTCCGACGATTCCCATTCGAATGCGTCAAGCTCCAGATTGATAGGAGCAATACTATGGATCGATGCTTTCCCCGACGATGCAACGACGAAGGTCCGGCTACTTGACCCACTGAGTCATCGCCTTGACTGAGGCGTCACCGCTTCTTCCAGTTAAAAAAAAAAACAAAACAAAAACGAAGCAGCTTTTCAACGGTGCGTTGAACTAAAGCAAGCGTTGAAGCTGAGCTAACTCGGGACGAAAAAGCGGGTGCATCTGCTGCTTACCATGTAGAGCCTCCATGCCGTTGGATTAAAGTAATCTCCACCATTGATTAAGCAGAGAGCTATTTCTTTTCGCCGAATGGAAATTACTCTTATCTTCTTATTCTTTCGAAAATGACTCGTAATAATCACTTAATATAACTTGAAGTACATAACAATCCAAGACTTTTTTATTTCATGATTTCCGATTTACTCTATAACGGGTAAAGGATTCAACTTGGCCAACATCAGTCCGTGCATAAATTTCCTAAAGAATGAAAATTATAGCATCTCGAAGTTCCAGAGATACTGTTAATACCGCTCTTCAACAAAAAGAAAGCAAAATAGGTCCGGTACAGCCATCCAGTTGTCAAAGGCACGATTTTTATAGACATTGTCAGCAGGTGAATTTTTCAATTTTAAAATCCTCGCAAGACTTTATATGTCATGCCAAAAGGATAAATTTACGTCACAAGATGACGAGAAGGTACAATTTATTCATTATGATTGATTCGAATTCGTTTTAAATTTTAATGGATTCCGGGACATTATTGTTAAGAGATCAACGACAATCCTAACAATATCGAATTAGCGCAACGGAATAAAGCAATCTCCCCTTTTGTGCAAACCTAAAAAGAAGCGATATAACAAAGCAATATATCTGCTAAAATAATAAGCACCCACGAACACAATGAATTTTACTTGGAAAATCTCCCCTATATGAGGAGATAAAAAATCACGGGATCGGAGTCCACCCAAAAACTTCACTATCAACGAATTGGGTAGACAATGTTATTCTCTAGTTAATATTAGAGGTACATAGCAGAAAATACATCAAGAACACCATTCTTGGCAATACACGTGAGTTCACAAGAGATCAAGGATAAATCTCACCAACACGCAGGTTTTATTCTACCCACGATAAACCCGATGAAAGAAGATCCAGATGAAAATCAAACCGATCAGATTCGAGAACAATGCATCGCGAGCAATCGGGCCACGGATCGACATCTGATGTCAGCTTGATGAAATTGGACAACACCTCTTTCCATATTTTCTTCGCTCTTTCTCTCTTGCTATTGTGTCTAAAAAAGAACGTTTTTTGTGGCTCGAACATAAAGATAGTGAGAAATCCTATTTCTCTATATATATATTATTATATGGGTTCAAGCCTAGAGACTTGCAATTCATTGGGCTTTCTTCACATGGGAGTTAACCCAGCCAACAATTATTTCTGTAAACTAAACAAGGAATGGAAGCTTAAGATGTGAATTCCGAGTCTTGCGAGTTTCTAGCGTGTTGTACACTCGTACATCCGTGGCCCATGGGAATCAAATCATAGACTTTGTTTTAAAAAAAAAAAAGATAACTGATAATTAATAAGTTATGTGGTAAATCGTCCAGGAACAGGAAGTGGTATTTTAATGGACCAAGGTCTAAAAAAACTTTAAAATGATTATTTTAACCCTTCCGTGCGGTGGTGTCTTTGTAATGTGAATGCCCATCAAGAAAGCACGAAAGGACACCAACGTTAAAACCAAATCTGCTTAAAATGGAATACCCTTTTCTAGAACCTGATGGACTCCGATTACTATGTTTTCCCCCAAACGTAAGAACCTTCTTTTAAATTTTAATTTCATTGAGAGAATAAAACTGCCTTTAAATTGCCCTAATCCCCTTAAAAAAAATCTCCAACTTTAATCCTCTATCCAAATATCTCCGTTCGTTGTCTTTAATTTTATCCAAATATCGCTCTCTAATTTTCCTAATCTTCATACCAAGTAACAGTTTGGTTTTGGAGATAATTTTCACCGTCACCTTACTGATGTAAATTTGTTACTAACGAAGAAATGCCATTGTCAAACAACTAATAGTGATTTTCGGGCAAAGGGTTAATGAAGACAGATTTGAGACTAGATCAAAAATTATTGATTTTTTCAACAAAAATATATCCATGACAGATTTGAGACTGGACCTAAAGTTTAGATTTTTCTTTAAACAACAAATTTTGGGTAATTAATATAGAACCTAAATTTTAGGGTTTTTTTAAGTGAATTAACATTTAAATATGTGGATTTGAAAGTGAAAAAATATATGTTTATTATTAGCTCCTATACTTTCCCACGTTGAACTATTTTAGAGTTATAGCAATGATAACAATCATATGTACTTGAAGAAAATCCCATGGAGAAATAATATTGCATGGTATTATTAAACACTGAATTTCTCATGAGCCGTTTTTTCAATTTGATATGATTATTTTTTTGGTTTTTATGATTCTTTAATATTAACTCCATATTGCATTTTTCTATTGGGGTTGAACCAAAGTACTGGAATAAAAACTTTTGACGCGACACTTTGATATCGTTAAGTATATTTAATATAATAATTGGCAGAAAAAGTCATCCGCTTCACCCTCAATCTGTTGCCACGACTGTCTGCTGCAATCCACCAATCACCGCCATGGCTCCAAGAGTAGCACCACCAATCACCGCCACTGCTCCAGGAGCAGCCCCAATATTGGCCGCGACCACAATTAGACTCCACTTCAACGACCGCCAACCATAATCATGCACGAAACTCAAGGGCGCGTCGGATTTGAGTAGGGCCATGTCAGTCGGTCGGGTTTGAGTCTGAGTCCAAAAATATCCGACCCAAATGGATCTATTCAACGTATTTTAACTCATGTGTATATGCAATAGAACTCCAGTGACTCGTATCGATTTGTATCGACTCGTACGTTACCCGATTCACATTATTAAAACACCTAGATAGTTAAAAACAAGAACTTTTATGCTATGCATTTATTGTGGAAAAGATAAAACTTACAATAATGTTATAAGGTTCCAAATAAGAATGCGACTTAAATTTTTCAAGTTTCACAATGAAGTATCCAACTTCTCTTAAAATCAATAAGTCCATAAGAGTTGACGCGCAAAATCATATATTAATTTTCACGATTTTCTAAAGCATGAAAAATCAACTATTTTTCAAGTTTGGAAAAAGAAGAAGAAGAAGATCGTAAGTAGAAGGTCAAACTATAATATAAGTTGCCCCACACAAATACCTTAAACCTAAATCCGAAAACGAGTGAAGGGGGACTGTAGGTGAGTTGGGCTTTAAACCCATAACAGCCGGTATTATATTGGACTTTATTACTCAATTCCATATTAACCCATTTAGCAGAATTTAGCTAACCATATAAGACCCGACTCATCGTATATATGAGTTAATAAATGATTTTCAACTCATTTTGATACAAGTAATTTGAGGAGCCCAACCTCAAATTTCAGGCAACACGCCTCGAGTTTAAGGTGGCGCACCTAGTGGAAATAGCTAATTATTTTTTTCTTGCTTAAAAAGTCGTGCAATTATTAATTACATATTTGCATTTCTTACTATCATGAAAACATGCTTATGAAAATGTGATGTTACTTCTCTTAATTAGAAAAGTAAAATTTGTTTCCATCGCTAATTAGTGATATCATAAAATTTTAATATTTTTCCACTATTAAAAGTTTCTTAAAGTACCACAAATAAATACCAAATTTGATGTTGAATAAGTGTATAGGGGCCATTTTTGAAGACGAGATCATGCACCTACAAGTTATAAAAAATTGTTCAACCATGTCAATTCCTCGCTACAATAAAAAATTGAGCAAGCCTTTAGCGTATTGAAAAAAAAAAGTGGAAGATTCTAAAGAGTATGCCAGGTTATCTATAAAAAAAAAGCAAGTGAAAATTGTGATAGTTGCAATAAATTTGCACGATTATATACAAGAACATGTCGTGGATGATATAGATTTTACAAGAGCATATTTGGATCCTAACTTATACATAGTTGGTTCCTGATATTGTAAAAGATGAGGGTAGTGCTTCAAATGATGATGTAGCTTCTGACATGCATGTTTACGTGATCAAATAACCATACCTTTAGGAAATATTTAAGGATGATTGAAATTTGTAAGGTTAATGAATTTTTTTTTTTCCTTGGGGCATATGTTACCACGTCTATTATGATGAAACTTCTCTCTTTTAATTGCGAAAGAGTCAACTTTGATGTGATTTGTTTCCATTTAATTTCTTTTAGCAAAAAAGAAATTTTACTTTTTTTTATATAAGTTTGTTAATACATTTCTTTTACATTTTTATCAACATTTAGGGTGTATTTGTTTCGTAGATAACGAATGATTTGAAAAATATTATCCACGCTTGAATAACTTACAAAAATAAACGAACAAAAATATTTTCATCGTCCACGAAAAGGTTTAAACATAAATTATTGTCGATAATGAAAATACTTATTATTGACTAATTATTTCGAGTGATACAAGCGATTATTTTTAGAAAAATATTTTTCGATTTTTTTTTCACGAAACAAAATGAACCTTAGGGTCTATTTGGTAATATTTATGTTTCTCTGTTTTCCATTCTTTTGTTCCCCGGAACAGAAAAGGAAGAGAAATTTGTTTGTGTACATCAGTTCATTTTTCTATTCCCCGAAACAGATCACTGGTTAGGAAATAGATTTGAAACATAAGCAAGAACTATATATATATATATATATATACTTTTTTGTTCCCGAGAACAAAAAAAGAAACAATGTCATTTTAGAGAAACAAGCTTAGCGTAACCGGACTTGACCCAGTACCCAAAACGCATATACCTAAGTCGCCTGGTCGGTTGCAGGTCGGGGTGCTTTTTTTTTCTTTTTCTTTCAGAAGACCGTTAATACTTTTGGCTTCCTCGGTATACTTGTCATCAAATAATGTCAAGATCAAATCAAATAATCGATTTGATTTCTTTTTAATTTTTACGTTGCGATTTTTCTTTCGGCACCCTCGGAAACATTTTACAGAAGACGCACCAAAAAATTCGTATGCAACGTGAAGGGATTGACAGTAACAGAAGAACATTTAAATTCATATTCGAATGCTTTGTATCTACATATATGAATTATGTTACACTTGAGTTATATTAAGTCCTATTTTTTGTTTATTGGAGGTGGGTGTGGTGGGAGTCGACGAGGAGGGCGGAGTTATATATTTTTGAGTTAAATCTTTAAATATTATCTTTTGGTTAATTGTAGTGCTTTTTTAGGATTCTTGCGAATGCATGTGAGAAGGGAAGAAAAAGAAAATGTGAAAAAAAAAAAACCCAAAACTCAACTCGAACCGGCCCTAATCGACCCGAAATGTCAAAGCTACCCGAAATCATTTACTCATTACCCGGCCCTATCCGATCCGGCACAGTGTTTTTGACACCATTACTAACTATGACATTGGATTTTCTGAGGCTATATTAGAATATCTTGGTCAGTTAAGTCCTTAGGAAAAGTCCACTTTTATCCAAACATGGTTGTTAAGTCTCCGCTGACATTCTTATAATTAAATGAAAAAAAAAAAGGAATAGAAATTTTTAGGGTTGTACCAAACGTAATTATGTTCCTTTTCTATTCCAGGAATAGAAATTTGGTGGTGTTACCAAACGCGTTCTTATGTTCAAAAACTCATCCAATGAATAGAAATAGAAAAAATTATTTTTGAACAGAAATTACTCTCGAAAACAGAAATGTTACCAAACGCACTTAAATTGTAAAAGTTGTGGACATTAATTTTCCAATTTTAAATAAATTAAAAGTTAAAAATCTTAAATTGATCATTCGAAAGACTTTTCAAATGTGTTTTCACCAAAAGACATCTCAAAGATGTTTCTCAATGCACTTTTCAATTACAGTTTAATAAACGGTCTTTGCTTTTCATAAAATTCCTTTTCCAACCGTGTTTTCACCAAACGACATCTCAAAGATGCTTCTCAATGCACTTTTCAATTACAGTTTAGCAAACGGTCTTTGCTTTTCATAAAAATCCTTTTAAGTTAAAGTCTTTTGCATTTTCCTAAAAGATTTTCTCAAAAGCGAACCAAACGCAGCTTCTCTCTTTTTGTGTCTTTGACTTTGATTTGTTTGAATAAACTATATTTTCCTGCCCAAACATTGACCCGATGTAGGGGTGAGCATGGTCCGGGTTGGTCCAATTTCCTCAAGAACCGTGGACCAGACCGATGGTACCGATTCCCAATTTCAAGAACCGTGGACTGGATCGAATGTCCCTAGAATCGTGGACCGACAGGACCACCGGTCTGGTCCGATTTCCTGGCGGTCCAATGAAACCATTAAAATCAAAATAAAAAGTAAAATGAAAAAAAAATTAAGAAACCCATAATTCCAACCACGATGGAGCCCATAAGAATTGAAGAAAGGAATCGTGATACAAAGTCATCATCTTCATTTTTTGCAACGTATGCAGCAGCTGAAATCGTGATACAAGTCAATCATAAAATTTGGTTTGGGGGATAAAATGAAGTTATGCAATTTTATTTTTTTAAAAATTTTAGTTAAGTAACAAGTTATGAATTCAAAAAAACAAAAATAAAATTTTTTCGATCCAGGTTGGTCCGGTTCCCCCTAGAAACGGAAATCGGACTACCCGAACAACAGTTCCACCTTGAAGAACCGGGGACCGGACCGGTGACCTCAAGAACCGGATCAAACCTGTCGGTCCGATCCGATTTGGGCAGTCCATCTTGCTCACCCCTAACCCGATGCACCCCTAATCCATTGTAAGTGTGTCTCCGTTCCGAACATTTTCTGCGACTGTCTCTGCAACCAAACAGACCAAAATCGATGACACCCGCCAAATCCCGACCTACCGACCTTCCCGACTCTCCTTTTCCCTCCATTGCTTTGACTGTTAGTTTCGCGGAATCTCTTTGCACATTTTCTCACTCCGTTCTAGTTTCTCGAAACGTTTCCCGGTGCTTTTCCCTTGTTCATGAAACTCCCTCATCACTCGACACTCTATGGACCATGGAAACCGCCACGGCACCACCGTCCGATCTCCAAACCGACGGCCTGGATCCTCCAACCCCCAGTCTCGCCGCCGCCTCCGATCATGACCTCCTCTCCGAGCTCGAATCCGCCCGCGAATCGCTCCAGCAACTCCGATCGAAGTCGGCGGCCATGGAGGAGGACTTGATTCTCGTCCAGCGGCAACGAGATGAAGCGATCAGCCGAGTCGCGAGCTTGAACGAAACCGTCGATGGCTTGTCGAGCGAGAGGGACTCGCTCCGCGGGAGGATTAAGGAGCTGGAAGATTTGGCCGCGGAGAGAGAAGAGGAGTCTGTGGCGAAGTTTGAAGAGGAGTTGAGGGAGAGAGAGGGGCTTAGGATCGAGATTGAAGTGTACAGAGAGAAGTTTCACGGTTTGGAGACGGAGAGGGAGAAGCAAAAGGAGTTTCTGCTCAGAATCGCAGATTCGATAAAGGCGGTGAAGGAGAGCTTGGCAAGGATAATAGAGAGTCTGGATGATGAGAAGGTCGCCGAGAAAGAAGAAAATGAAAGCCTAGATACAGGAGAAGAACTAGACCGAGAATGGAGATCGGTGTGGGAAGAAATATCGGAGGTTACAAGGTTTGTTGATATGGCGGAATCAAAAGTCAATGATTTTAAGGAATCAAAGAAAAAGGAGAGAAAGCAATTGGAGAACAGCGTGGTGAGTTTGACGGAGGAAAACCGCGATATCAGTAGCCTGTTGAGGATTGCTCTCGTCGAGAAGGAGGTTGTGGAGAAGACTTTGAATAAGTTGAGAGGGGGTAATGAGCAGAAGAGGGTGCCACTGTTGCAATTTGCTGAACGGGGGTTACAGAGAGTCGGGTTCGGGTTTATGATGGGAAGTGGGAATACCGAGCAACCAATGGAGAGCTCAGGCGCATCTAGTACTGGGAGTAAGTCAGATGGTAGCGACTGCGAGGAGGAAGTTGTTAGTCTGGTATGTTTAGTTCTTGTCTAGTTCAATCAATTTCTGCACATGTACTAGTTAAATGTTCTTTGAACTGCATATAGAGTCCCGTTCTCTGTTGTGGCAATTAATGCTACACTATTGTCAACTGTGTGGTATTATTTCAGGTAAAATCTTGTCAATCCTAATTCAGTGGTGCACAAGTACAAATCATTTAGTATTATTACTCTCAATACAAATTCAATTATTGAGAGGGCAAGCACGAGGTCGGCAAAGATGATAATACACAATGCCACATTGAAACTTCCCAATTCTGTTATGTGATTGTTTCTAGGGAAAATCCATTTTGATAGTGCATATGAGGACCTGTCTCCAGAAACACATAAATGATAACATGCTTTGCTGAAGAGAAACTTGAGAAACATTCTTCTAGGAGGTGTAGCGCCAATCTTTTCTGTTGTCACGAGTCCCGCATACTGCAACCTTCTGCCGTAACAAAGTTATAAGGTAGAAAGGTAGAAAAGGATGATCTCCATTTAAGTTTCACATGGTAGAGGCATCGCTTCGTGTGCGCAAGGTGCACTTATATGTGTCTCTATCTGCCTATTCATCTCTTTTTTTGGCATGTGTGGCTGCTTTTGGCCGACATTATGATCTTTCTAAACATTGGCATATAACATGCATTATCCATTGTTGTCCTTTCATTTTTTATTTTTTTGGTTTCTGTCATTAATTACTTTGCTAATTTCAATTTGGTGAATTACTGGCATCTGTTTTGACATTTAAGAAAAACTAAACTGGCGAGAGAATATTGTGAATGATTGGTCTGTAAAGAATCCAATAGAGAGTCTTTATGGGAATACCCTTGTCTGATGTGTTTCTTTTGACCAGGCTTCGACTGTAGAGAGAATAATGAAGAATTTGAGGCAAGAAATCACTCAGTTGAGGAAATCTTTAGAGGAATCAAGGTACAAGAGGATGGATGGCACATTCCACATTTGCTTTTTCCATTCCTTTCCTTGTTATTTTCTCTCTCTTCCAGGTGGAATAGGAACTCGCGAGGACTAATTTTGATTTGTTAACTTGTTAAGAGATTCCAGCCATGCTAAGGGTGTTTGCCTTTGTCGAGTAAAGTCGTTCTGTAAAGTATAGGAAAGATATAACACAAAAGATCAATGTGAGCATTGTCTAAGAAACGTAGAAATTCGCTAACCTTTTTCTTATCTCAAACCTTTTTCTGGGCTACACGAATCCATTCATCCTTTGGAGAACTATGATGTGTCTCCAAGCTTTAAGTTTTGAGCACATTTGAAATCTGTAACAAGTGAGTACCTAGGCTTTACTTGTAATAATAGCTTGAATAAGTTATCTTTTGCAAACCTTCTTGCACTCTTGCATGCAAAGTGTTCACGTGGAAGTCTCTTATCCAGTGGATGATTGTTGATCAAATGTCCTGTATTGAGTTCCCTTTTTCATCCGGTTTCATAGGTGTTTTCACACAGCATTGCAAGGAGACCAGCTTTTGAAAGGAAGCGCTAAATTAATATGATGCTCAGAACAGCTAGCTCATATGTTGAAATAGCCCCTTTCTATGATTAAATGCGTGACTTTTGAGTGATTACTGTTGTTCCGCTATCAGGTCAGATACCGAGCGTCTACAGAGCCTTACAAACAAACAAGCTCAGGAAATCGCCGAAAACACACTGTACATAAAAGAATTGGAAGAAAGAGAGAGGCTATTAGCTCAAAATGTAATGGTGTGGCTCATTCAAGTGATTATACGGGTGCTCTGTAAGCATCTGCAACATGATAATTTTTTGCTGACTCAATTTGCTTATTTATTGTGGAAAGGTTGAGGAGTTATTGAACGAAATCAAGGAAACTGAAGAAGAGGTTGTCAGATGGAGAGAAGCTTGTGAGTTGGAAGTGGTAGCAGGGAAGAGTGAAATTGAAGAACTTGATAAAGTGGTAACCGCTCTCTCTCAGAAGTGAATTTTTCTTGATTAAACGGGTAGTTTCTGCTTATGTTTCCTCTTAAGCTGTTCTACTTTTCTTTCGTTTTATTTTCCAAAGGGTTTTATTCGAAAATTTTGCATTGATCGAGATAATTTTCGCAGCTCCACTAGGAAGAATATCGCTGTCTTCTTATTCATCACCCCATGGAAGAAATTAACTTAATGCTATATTTATATTTGCCGGATTTTGTTTTGATTGATCTCAAAAGATTTTAGCTTGTGTGTAAGGCTCTGAACTTTTACACAATAAATGCAGTGGCTGATTATTATGCATTACGTCTTTTCTTTTCTTTTTGGATCGAAACATTACGTCTGTTTATTCAGAAGAAAAGGTATCAAGTTTGTCCACGAGGGAAAAAAACAATGGCATAATGACTGCTAAACAAGAAAACGTAGTTTAAGTGATTGTGAATTGTGATCAGTAATGTTATCCATCTCCCTTGTGTACTAAGTTTTTTCAGTTATAAGTTAAGTATTAGCATTATTCTTGCAGCATGCCAACTCATAGACCATCATAACCAGATTGCATTCTAGACTTCCAGCCTCCCTGATGCAAAGCCATGTTCTTTCACTGTTTCAGTGCGTTTGTTCAGAAATTGTCTTCCATCATTTTTCAATTGTATAGAGAGTTAGATCCACAGTGATCAAGATAACACTGGTTTTTCATATGGAGTCGATGTTGGTAATTGGTTGTAGTAACCAGTCCATGATGGTCAAAATAACACTGGTTAGGTCATCATTCTGAAGCAAGAACTGGAGAAGACCAAGGCAGCTTTGGACATATCGAATGGGAAGCTAAAACTGAAAGAAGACCTTGCAGCCGCTGCAATGGCCGCGCAGGAGGCAGCAGAAAGGTCGCTTCAGCTGGCTGATAGCAGGGCGGCGGGGCTCCGGGAGCGGATAGAAGAGCAAACGAGACAGCTAGAAGAGGTGGATGTCAGGGAAAAGAAGAGCCGCCGAAGGGTTAGACATATATGTTGGCCGTGGCGAATCTTTAAGAACACTGCCGATACTGCGAATGCTAGATTCCCTAACGTAAGGAGGATGCTCCCGGAAATGCAAGCCTTGCTTCATTCTAGCGCTTAACCAATAGCTGTTTCCCGTTGAGCCGGATCACAATCTCTACCAGGGAACTGCACCTACCATGAAGAGTTCCACGGCGCGATTGTTACACTTGTTTGCTATTCATTGGTTTATTTTTCTTTGCATTTCTCCTCCCCTGTACCTAGAATTTTTTTATAGCGCTACCACTAACCAACAGTATGGATAGCACACGACACTGTTTTTATGTGATTCATTTAGAAAGCTTTCGCGGTACATTTTCTCCATAGAATTCCTGCCCCAACTTTCCACTTGAAACGGTTCTTCTCTTTACGTTAAAAGCACAAAATTTGTGGATAACAGTTTATTTCCCGAGAATAACATACTTCTTCTGTTGATATATCTTACAAAACAGTGTTGGAAATCGAGCTCTTACTACGGAGTCCTAGAGCATTTAGATGGGTCAAAATGTTGGTCGAACTGTACTGGGTCAAAATGTTGGTCGAACTGTACCCGTCAACTCGTAATCCCAATACCAGTTTGTTAGGGCCTTTATAACAACCGTTCTGATTCTAAAAAGTGATTATGATTAAAATGACTTTTTCTGATTCTGCTTCATGGATGATTTTTAGAGAATCAGAACGCGTTTGGTAACTGCATAAAATTTCTGTTCCTGGAATAAAAACCCATTTGGTAACTGCACATAATTTTTATTCCCGAGAACAATTTCTCTTCTCAATTTTTATTATTTAAGTCAAATAATTACGTAGTTACTTTATGAAATTTCATCCTACATTTCAAATTAATCGAAGATTAATTCATATTGATTCTCTTATATAACATATTGCATATTGAAATGTAAAAATAAATATCAAGAATCATCACGAGTCATTTTCGTCATTTATTGTGGGGTTTCATCCAACTCTTTTGAGCAGCGGACAACCGACACGAGCGACATCCTCATTTTTCTGCAAGGAAAATGCACTGCACTGCCCTGCATTGGTGTGCGTTTTTGGTTCTAGGAAATCAAATCTCAATCTTAATTCATCCAAAAATTAAGAACGAGAGCTTGCTGAGTGTTCATGTTGGTTATTTTTGTCTTTTTCCAAAATTTTCTAAAACTAGACTAAGTCTAAAATACATAAATCTAGGCAAATCACAATCAATAAAATCAAGTGCAGAATTAAGGATCATGGCATTGATAAATCGCATCATAAAATCCGAACGAAGTCCTAAGGGCTTAAAGAATGTGGTTTGAGTTTAATTTTAAAGGTATTTATGAGTTTCCTAAAAAAAATAAAATCTATGAAATCTAGGGAATCTAGATCCAAATTTGTGAAAATGAGATCAAACTAGCCTAATCTAAGCTTTTTCTATTTTTAGGGATTTTTTGAAAATTTTCTGATTCTTTAGATTTTTTCCAATTTTTTCAATTTTATTTTATTTTTTATTTTTATTATCTTATATATTTTTCTTTGAAAATGAGACATTATTTTGTTTTAGGTAGAGGGAAAAGTGACAAGAGATCTGAAAGAGAAAATTGAGAGATGTGGTACTTCATTCTGTTTTGTGATTCTCAAAAGTGGTTCTTTTTTCAGAACCAACTGTTTTTTTTGTTCTTGTTTTTGTTCCAAAACTGTTTCCGGGAACAGAATCAGAATTGTTTACGTTACCAAACAAGATTCTCATCTTTTTTTGTTCCGGAAAACAGAAACAGAGAACCAGAATAGTTACCATATAGGCCATTAATGTCCGAAGCAAAGAAAATATGTAGTGATCTATTTGATTGACAATGTCCTTTTAACATGGACAAACTGAAAATAAAAAAAAAAAAATCTACTATGAAAGCAATTTGAACCCCATGTCGTTGTTGAAATTATGCGGGGAAAGTAAAATCATTAAACATATAGAGCGATTTCGTTTAGACAATTTACTTGGGCCTGTTTGGTAACGTTTCTGTTCCTCTAAAGTGATTCTGATTAAAATTATATTTTTTGATTCCGCTCCCTGGATAATTTTTAGAGAATTAGAACGCAATTGGTAACTGCACAAAATTTCCGTTTCCGAACAGAAACGCGTTTGGTAACTTCACAAAATTTTTATTCCTGGAAACAACCAAGTGGCGAGAATTCTTTTTTTAAAATATTTAATATTTTTTTTAAAATCTTTTTAATTTTTTTTAAATTTTTTAAATGTTTTTAAATTTTTAAATTTTTTTAAAAATTAAATATTTTTAATTTCCCCCCTTTTATTTTTATTTTATTTTATTTTTTATTTTTTTGTTAAATTTTAAAGCTTATTTTTAAATTTAATTTTAAAAAATTTGTTTAAAAAAAATTAGTAGTTAGTAAATTTTCAAATCTAATTTTTTTTTAAGTTCAGAGGTTCACGTAATCTTTTTAAAAGAATTAAGACTTTATTTTTTTTGTGATTCTCAAAAGTGTTCTTTTTTTGGAGAAATAACTTTTTTTTGTTTCTTATTTTTGGTTCAAAACTATTCCCGGAAGCAGAATCAGAATCAGAATCATTTGCGTTACCAAACATGTTTCTGATCCTTTTTTATTCGGGAGAACAAAAATAGAGGGACAGAAACGTTACCAAACATGCCCTTAGTTTTCTTTCTTGTTGCCCAAAAGATGTCCTTCCTGGGGTCCCACGTTCGGATTGAAAGAAAGTCACAATTTTGCCGATGTGATTTTGATTTAAACCCACCAAGGGAATGGGACTCTGGCGAGAATGAAGGGACTGCTTAAAACGCTAGCGTTTCGAGTCTTCGGGTATTTGCCTAACTGTGAGGTGATGATCTCTAGGCTCGGCTCTTCGCTCACGCTCTGCAGCAGCCGAAACAAGGATTTTTGTGTTTTCGAGCTGGAGAAAGAATGACAGGGGACGAGAAGGCGGAGAACAATGACGTGAAGAAGGTGATGTCGCCATGCGACGTGGAGGCTCTGAAGAAGTGCTTGGAAGAGAACAAAGGCGACTACCTGAAGTGCCAATCGCAGATCGAAGCTTTCAAATCCTCTTGTTCCCTGAAGAAGCCGACCTCAGTCTCCCCCGTCGAATCTACTCCATGACTCGACCTCGCGAGCGTCGGCGATCAAGTGCACAAAGATTCTCGGTTTTGAATCGCTCCATGCGTTTCGATTCTCTCAAAATCGCGACTAACTTGTAGATCGAAAGAAGGATGCTGCCGGGCTTAAAAACCGTCCACGATCCCAGCTCGACGATATTTCTTCGATGAAATCGATTAGGCGATGGTGTTGTTTCTCATTAGTTATGAAATAAAAGCTGTTCAAGTTTTGCTCACTATGGTTGTGGATGATGGCTGATAGGTAACGCTTTGTTTCGACCTTTTGGGTCGTTCTGTTGTTTATGATCTGATGCTGAATCTGGGAAAGGGGATAGAATTTGCTCTGGTTGTCAGCTATAAACCGGCCAAGGTGGTGATCATACAAGGAGGTACACCCAGAAACGTTCTTTCACCGATGGACGATCCGTTCCGGTCAATACGATGAGAAACTTCTACTTACCTAGTCAACGACGTGTTCTTGATGCACCTAAGAACCCTCTGTTCTCAAACCCATCGCCTGCCATATGATCCAGCATTAGTTGGTCATGAATCTAATGCGCAGGGATTTTGGGATGAGCAGATTATTTAGCTGTTTTCCTACATCAAGTGGATCACAAATACCAAAGAAGAATTACAACGATGGGATCAAATTCCATTAAGACCAAATCCTTGTATGGTTTCCGTAACATAATTAGCTTTGTCTCGTATTAGCAACTGATTGCTGTTCTGAAAAATCCTGACTTGAAGCACCCCACCAATGTCAGACACGGGAACCTGAAACTCTCCTTAGCATCAGATGGAGTAGATGAGAAACCCAAACTCTTCCCGACCATTTACATTTTGCATGATAAACAAGTGAAGCACTCAAAAGTGAAAACCTAAGCTTTCAGGGCAAAGCCGTGTAAGGGCACCATCAGCATGCATTGCAGCTCTTCCTACATGTCCCGTAGTAATCTGGTGAACCGATCATGAATACAGGATTCTTTTGGCATTCTCCAGTGGCGGCCCATCTCGGACAATTCTCATCCTCGTCAGTGCAGCCATCGCTGTCGGAGTCCAAATATGTCTTTTCACTGTCTAGGGGTCGCATGTGAAAGAGCTTCGTGGCACACCACATTTCACCTTCAAGGACGGGGCACCTGGCGTGGGAGCTTCTCGTGTCAGGAGATGAATCGAGATGGAGAGAGAAAAACAAGATAGCATCCCCTTTCATTGGTCTCAAGATGTCATCACTCTTTCTACAATCGGACCAGCTCTTGCCATTCAGCTGAGATACTCAAATTGAGGGAAAAAAGTGAGTTCGCACTACAATTGCAGAAGTACTAGCGATAGATTGAGGCTAAGCTCTTCTCACCTCTGACTCAGGGAAAAGTATCTCCCCACCCTGAGTGACATTTGAAAGATACAAAATAACTGTTGCCATCAAATTCTTGGCCTGTGTTGGCACGGAAGCATTACCATAATAATCATACTTTAGTTTACCTTCTTCAAACCCGAAATGCATTATCTGTATGCGCCTGCCCATCTCTGTAACATCGTGATAGATAAATTATCTTAGTACAGATTGCGTACACAAGGCAGCCCTTCAAGGGCTTAAATTGGCACTACATGAAGTACCTTTGGGGAGAAAACTCCAAGCTGAAATCCTTTCCTCGATCCTTGTCACTATGTCATCCTAAGAGAAGCAAAGGTACACTGTTGGTAAATTTAACTCAGATCTGGAACAGCTTTCCAAAAGTTTTCACTACCCTTATACTGCTAAGAGATACACTCTCCCTTTGGAGTTTAGAGGAGACAATCAACCAGAAATTACATTATGATACTGAGGATCTAGGACTTTTCTTAACTACCCAATAATAAATTACTTTTATAAACTGCAAAGCAAGAAGATAATGAAACTTTTATGTACTACAGTTATTTTCAAACCCAATCAATTCAATGAACCATTCAAGCAAGAAAATAACTTCAAGTATGTCGAACTGACATTGCTATGAAGCTTTATATATGGATAAATAATAAGGAATGCGTTAGGGCATCTATCTGATACTTCTGAAGGAAAGAGAAGATACCGTTAAAAGAATGATACAGCTCACATAAAAGTTAAGGGCTTTAGGGTCCTAGTGTCATAAAATCTCAGGTGCAACAACTGGTAAATTATAAAATAAATTAGCAAGGTTTTTAAGCTATCGTGCACAATAGGTGATCTTGACAAGAGGAGTCTCAATACAGCAAGTTGCAGCCAAATATGTAAAGCAAGACTGCAATTGGAGCATATCCAGTGTGACATGACATGACGAGTGTCCATAAACCTTAATTATCCAGACCTCTGGTATAAGCTGCAGCAGCGAATTGAAAACTTTAACTGCGGAATTTACTAGAAATGAAGATGCATAAAAGTCAAAAACTCACTGTTAGATCTAATGGAATTTCAGATCTCAACGAACGCCTTTGCCTATCAACTTTCTCCAAATCATCATCCCTCCTCATGTTCTTATTCATGCCATGGACCTACCAACAGAAGTTTTTACATATGTGTGCATATTGATCAATAGTAACAACAGGGAAGGAAGAGATATACCAACGACTTAAGGTGATCACACTCTTCATCTGTCATAAAACCCCTATACAAAAAGACCCTGTCAAGGGAAGGAAACTTTAGCCCCTTACAGTAAGTCTATATACTGCTTAAATCAAGAAAAGTTTGCACTGTGAATCATTTACGCTCTCATGAGAATTGATCTGTACATGCTACACATGTTCATCCTTCTTACGCAAGGGAAAAGATACGGAATGAACAACGATTCCAAAAACTGTATATTCATGAAATAAGGCGCTATCCATCTAACAAGAGCGAGACTAGTGGAAGTACCTGACCTTGGTCGCCACGAGAGCTGTACAACTCGTGAGGGGTTAATTCTGTTGGAAATAAATGAGTTCCCCATTGCAATGGCCATACCCCTGTCAACTTCCTTATCCCTGAGCTCCTTGCGGCTGCTGAAAGATGAAGGCAAGCCAAGAAAAGTCGTATAAAACACCAATTTCTTTGAATTTAATGGCACTAAATAATCATGAATACAAAAGTCCAGGGTCCACAATTGGACAAAGAGAAAGGAAGAAAAGCTTGATCCACTACTGGAGGCATCATGTACAGCTAAAACCTGAAACTTGATCAGTCAACGGCCACATCCAAAGTTCATCCTCAAGACGAATGAATCAAGACAAAGAAGTGTCACATTCTTTCCTGGAGCAATAAGCACATTCTAAGCAATACCAGGATATTGGAAAATATCCCCTACTCCCAACTCATTGCTTATGTCCTAGACTTAATTAGTAACAGCAACAGAGATTTGAAACAATTTCACGAGGGGGAATCACCTCCGCAGAAAATAAATCGAACTAATCCAAGAAAAAGATTGTCTGGAGGCTTTTGAAGTGACTTTAGATTGATATTTTTCCAGTTGAAAGAGAATCTGGAGCAACCAAATGAATGAGACAAGATCCATCATTGATATTGTGCTCACTGCTCAGCAAAATTCGTAACACGGCGAAATTTTAAGCAATATCATCTCGAAGCTCATATCAGAATCCCATCGTCAACAAATACTCCTAAACAACTCGAGTAACGTCCACAATACAAGACTGCGCGCAAAAACCAGAACACTCTGAACGCGAAAGGCAATCCGATTCAACCTCTAGAAATCAAACTATAAGTGCATGAGGTGCCAAAGCCGACGGCGATACGGATCATCGAAAAATGTCCGAATTAAGGAGGATAGCACACGCATTTCTGCACCGGATCAAACTCACTCCGGAAGGTATGAATTGCGAGCGGCCATTGAGGTTGCTCTTACCTCTCCGCGAAACAGCTGGATAGCGGTAGTACGAAAGCTACGAGAAAAATCGACGGAAGAGATGCCATTGGCGATCGAGCGCGAAAGAGAATTGGAGATGGAAATGTTGACGCCTTTCCCTCTGCTCGCGGTCGCCGTAGGAGATGGCAAATGTCCCTGTTCTTGATGCTTTTGTCATTAGTTTGATGAAGATCTTTTGTGGGCTTTTATGTTCTAGTAAAGGCAACTTTCTTTGAATTATTTTAGTTAAAGCACTCGATTCCTCAAATAAAAATATAAAGTGGATATTGTTACAAAAAAAAAAAAGCCTAATCAAGAATAATTTCGTCATTTTACATTTTTTTTTAATTTTTTTCTTTTTTCTCTCTTTTTTCTTTTTCTTTTCCTTCCTTTTCACTGGTGACTAGCCTTAGGCGATGGCCGACCACCGGTGAGGGCTGACCTCGCCTCTGGCGGGCGAGGCAACCTGAGGCCGTCGCGAGTCTCGCGACTGTCGTGAACCTTGACCAAGCGAGGCGAGCCCTCGTTGGCCACAGGCGAGGTCGGCCCTCGCCTACGGCCGACGAAGGCTTGGGCGAGGTCCTACCGGCGAGCCCTTGTCGACCCCAACAAAGAAAAAAAAAATAGCAAAAATGAAAAAAATTAAATAAAAAAAAATTAAATGACGAAAATACCCTTGGTCAGCCCTTCTTTGAAACAATAATAGCATTTTAAGCCCTTACTTGAAACAAGAGCCACTCTAGGCCCTTATTTGAGAAAATGAAGACACTTGAAGGAAGATTATTTTTCAACTTTTCATTGTTTGGATGACGTAACTGATCGATTTATGGAATCTGTTTTCTATAAACTGAAAATAACATGATTAAATTGAGAGAAAATGACTTTCTCTTGTAACAAGAAAGAAATCATTTTCCCTAAACCACCCACCAAACAGATGAAAAACAGTCATTTTTTCTTGAAAATGATTTCATAGAAAATGCTATCTTTTATTATGAAGTTGTTGTTGAAACAAACGCACTCATGAAAATGAATGATAATTAATAGTGCTTTCCGTGGAAATCATTTTCAAGAAAAATTTCCTAATTTTAAGTATACATCTTTTCTCTAACCGTAAATGGGTTTCCGTTAATTAATTATTTTCAGCAAACCAAACACATGAAAGTCCGGAAAACTAATTGGCGAACAATTTTTTTCATCAATCAAAAACATATTCCAAAAGAACGTCAACTAAGAGGCTCGGTTATTGGTCCAGTCGTGTGCTGTTCCTATAGAGTCGAATATTAAAGCTTACTATAAACGAAACCATCTCACTAACCATCAATATTAAGCATCCTAATCCCATTTACGAAATTTTTATCCAGCATTTTTACCCTTCCAACTGGTCTCTATAATTACTGAATTCTATAGCTTAGGCACTTTCCTGCGAAAGTGTGAAATTGCAGCTGAATTTCTAGTGCTTCACTGTTCGTAAACCTCAAAGATCAGCTGGAGATCGGAAGAAGATGGACAGTGAATCAAGATTTCTTAGCTTACCCAAAAAACAAGGAAAAAAAAAAGACGGACGATGGATCAAAATGACCCGATGCTCTTTGACTCCAAGGTCGAGATCAAGCACCATTACTTTTAATTTATTGTTCTGCATTCTCTTCATCCCGTTTCATACATGATCGCTAAAACTTTACCGAGTAATCTTTCTGTTTTTCGGTCCTCACCGTCCTCTAATTATGCACCGAAGCTCAGCAACTCGATGAGTGCTACTGCTCAGCCAAACCAATTTCTTACAAATATTAGTGCAAATGAAGTACAAATAAATCAATGGAAGTATTGAACAGAGTCATCTACTTGAAAGTTGCGTTTTCCCTCTAATCGCACAATCAATCTTCTTGACGATGAGATTTCTTAGAAATCATGTGACCTGATTCATCCTTGTCGAAGAGACGCTCAATCAGTACATCCCAGCTTTCATTCTTTTTCTCCCTTTTGGACGAGCCGGCAGATGAGCCACCATCAGATTTGTACGAATCGTGCCCTTCTTCCAGATCATCGAAAGTGCCGTACTGAGAAGGTGAATAAGCATGTGGAACAGCCAAAGTAACTGCCCTCTTCAAAGCAGCCTTGTACTCCTCTGAGTGTTCTCTGACTATTGTTTCCTGCCGCTCCATCCGTTGCTTGACTGGAATTTCCATGATATGATCTTTCTCAAGCATCAGCTGGAGGGGAAAATTGGCAAGGTGCTTTCATAAAAAATCGAGATAGCAGATGGGGATATCTTGTGCGGACAAAGCAGTTAAATAGGGAACCAAACCCAGAGTCATCCATGGGACTATGCATTTTATTATTATTGATTGGCCTAATAGGAAGAAACCATTGATGCTTCACCAGCTTGTCTTTCTAAGGACTCGAGTCATAATTTGACATCATGGTGCACGCACAAACATCATTAAGTGACGGATACATGTAATATTTGCTTTCTACGCCTGCCAGTTCCACTCCTTGAAATATCTCGTGACTGTTACCTTCTAGACATAATCGAGAAGCAGTACTCAATAATGCAATATGCTCTGGTTTAATCTTATACATGTCGATACATATAACTGAGTTTGTTGCTAGTCAGTGCAACTTCACTGAGAAAGGACCGGACACAAGGGAGGAAAGCAAAAAACAGCCAAGGTTTTCCAGTATACAAAGGTGAGACTGCCATCTATGCAAAACTTTGGATCTCTATCTTGACCTCAGAATCTCTTCCACATTTCATAAGCCTAGAAACTCATCCTTCACCATTTACTTTCTTGAAAGTTGTATCACACTCGGTCCACAATCCTAACAATTTTGGTTAACCATTCACAACTTCACATAAAAAGAACTCCTAAAAAGTTCTGATTGTCCAGAAAGTATTACCTATTAGGCAGCATCTCAAACATATGCATTCGTGCTATAGGTAGGTGACTAAGATGAGTAAAGAAGAAAAAGTGCAAACTTGGCTTCACAATCACAGTAAAGATAGGGATGGAAACTTACATCAAGAGCCCTCTGGGCTTCTCTCTCTATCCATACGATGGAATGGTCAGAAGTCGCATTGCAAGATAGAACTATGTGTTCAAACCTCCCATCCACGGGCACTGCTGTCCTTACAACTGGGGGAAATCGTCCCATCCTGGCATAGTAGAAATTAATAATTTTCTACCTCCTCGAAACTGTATAGTAGATGCACTAATGGACCAAATATCTATTAGAGATGCTACATATCATGAGGACCATGAATTACCATAAATTCGTCTATATTGCCTTAAGTCAGAGAGTATTATTACTTAATAATCATGCAAGGCAATGCTATAGTTTAACAGATAAGTTGTTTGACTTATGTGCACGTGCTCAACAAAATAAATAGAAAAAATCTCTCTTTGCACTTAAAATGTATGACAATGCTTTCCAGGAGCTATATCTTCTCTAAATGACTTAACATACTTGAAAGGCTTTCTCTCAACTATATGATAGAGGCGACCGGGTGCATAAAGTCTTCTGGGATCTTTCAGCATCTTTTCCACTGGAATGCAGGTATCCCTCATGCACCTCAAGCACAGGAGGCATGGCAAACTGTCCAACAAGAGAAAGAAGATCCATCAATATTTTCAAGTGCGAGACCAAAGATGAATTTAATGTCCATAATCATTGGTCTTGATCACTTCAACATTCTTTGCTAACCACATCTGTATTGAGATTGATACTCTCATGATAAGAAGGAAGGGAAGTTCTGATTTGCCTCATGGAACTAAAGTTCTTATTTTGGTATAGTGCGACTCAGAAAATGTTGCTGCAGCCCCTACCAGAAAAGTGACTTGAAGATGTCTTCCAAGGGTGTAGCTGTTCGTGGTAAAAAATCATCCTGATTCAATGGAAAAATCTCCATCAGACGAAAAAAAAAATTACTTGTGGCAGAATAGCAGACTCTAGCAGAGTGCAGCTCCATGATGCTATAGCTGCTGACAAAATGCTTAACCAAACAAGTCGATCTCAAAATTAGTACACCTAGACAGTGCCGCTACGATGATTCTTAATGAATAGATTGGTAAGGGCTTTAGAAAGTAGCAATTCACCATCTCAACACCTTCTTTATTGTTTACATCTGTGGCAGAAGCAATTGGATATTGTTGAGGCAAATTTCCATGAGGAAGATGGCATATCTCACCAGACATCAACGGACAAGAAGTAGAGAGCCAGCTATCAACCTCACCAGAAGAGATGCTCCCACAAGAGCTGTCTATTTAAGACTGCGACAGGACAAAAAAGAACGAAAGAAACCTGGAATCCGACACTGCATCCGCACAGCCGTATACAGCGCCAAGAACTTTGAAGAATAGCAGTTGTGGCTTAAGATTTTAGATCAACCAATGTGTAGAGAGAAACGAGCAATGCATACCGAAGTTCCCATAGCAATTAAACTTTAATAGGCATGTCTCCATGCGAAGAGATACTTGAGTACTCACTTTCATTCAATGACAAGAGTGAACAACAAAGGGACTACGAACTTGCCTGGAGCACAACAGAGTTGATGACATCCGCATATCTGACTGCCAAGTTCAGGGACATGCACCGGGCAGGTGCGATGGCATAGCATCTGACTCGCTTCCTTTCGATATTACCCAGCTTGTCAAGATTTCTCACAACAACCATTGTCAACAATGCTGCAACACCAGAACCTAACGAATGTCCAGCAAAAGTTAATGTGTAATTAGGGTACTTCTCCAACAATTCCTTCAAGACCTCACATTCTGCATCCAATACCCATGCAGCAGCCTTTAGTAACCCATTATGAACATAGCCACCATCAAACTTCCTTTTCCCCAATTTATTATCCAAGAGCACTGCATAGTCACTCTCTTTTGCCATGTTTAAACCCCTAAAGGCAAGAACTATGTCTGCATGATCGTGATCAACATGCAGTATATAAGGAGGCGCCCGTCCTCGTGTATCTGCATAATCTTTTCGCAGAAACAACCAATCCGGGTTTATTCCATAACCTCCTTGAGGTTCCCAAAGTGGGTGCTGCAAATCATCTTCATAAACAGCTAGAATGTAGCGGCAAAGGCGAGGAACGGGCTCAAATTCTTCAGCACTGGCATGGCCCCAAGTTTCGCTGTCATGACCTGCAGTATGGAGACATCGCTTCCATGCCCAACGAGCGCATGCCAGACAGTAGACGCACTCGAGGAGAGGGAGGCCACATATCAATGACATGAATGCCTATGCCTAGAACCCAAGCATGCCAGCCAGGACAATAGGGAGTGCGCAAATCTCCACTCCAAATGAATTAAAGGACATAGCCTGCTGGTGAAGTGGTCATGCTTGGATCCGAGAATAGAGACTCTGGAAGCTTGTGTAAGAACCGGAATTGGATTACCCAAGGGACAAATCAATTACTATGTGACCGTTTATCCGGTAACAAGAGGATGCTTACTTTGACAGGGCACAGACGATTCAATGTGTCCACAGGAGACCAATCGTCAGAGGATGCACAATGAATGGCAACGTTAAATCGCGAGAGGGAAACCTTAGATAGAGAATTCACAAGTAGCTTCCCTCCCAATAAAACTAAGTAGGCTAGCAAAACCACTATCAGAATCGAGCAAGAATCTCCAGATAGACTGTACAAACTGCAAACTCTAGAGTTCGATATAGGAATCTCTAGGAAGCCAAAATCACCACTCGCCGGAGCAAAGCCCGAAGAAGATTAAGACTACGACTCAGCCACGCGTCAAAGCACAGATCCGATCCCTGTTCCGCGCTGCGCCAACGACCGCAGTTCCCGATCCCAAAATCAAACAACAAAACTAAAACCAGAGATCGCCAGTTAGAGAAAACTTCACTGAACGGGAGCGAGAGCGAGCGCTGAGTGATCTAGAGGAACAAGGAGGACTGCAGGCGCAAGAACGGAAGCTCGAGACACGAAAGAAACATGGACTCTCGACCTCATTGTCGTGTTTCCGGTTCTATGGTATGCAAATGAATGGGACATGGTGCGCCCGAGTCGACAATGCGATTTAGGCAGCAATGGCCTAATGGGCGGTCCAATCAAGAGTCGAAATGGGAGTAATCGACTGAGGAGGATGACGAAGGTGAGAGAAAAGTGAGCGAAATGGCTCTACCTGCAAGTCAAACCTCAGGGTCAGCGTCGATGATTGATGACGAGGAAGAAGATGAAGAAGAAGAAGACGACCAAGGCATGCTGGAAGGTGTTGAGATATGATTGGCGACAGTTGTGTTCTTGGTGACGACACGGCAGTGCCAGTAGGCCGTACTAGCGATTCCATTTCTTCTCGTCGTTACGCACATGCAAGGGCGGTAATTGATCTAGCGATGCGCGGGTTGATATAAGTAAGAAATATATTCGCTAAAATGTTTAAACCTTCTCGGGACAATGTAATTGAATCCTGAAATTTGGTAAAAATATAATTAAATTTTAAAACATATTAAATTAGTGCAATCAAGTCCTTCCTTTAATTCCGTTCAATTCAGCTAACGAAAACTATTCGCGTAGCTTTTTCTAATATTTTCTCTCCTCTACATGCGATGACGCGGCTAAAACATGAAACATAATGTCAAAACGACGTCGTTTTGGTCTAAATCTGATTTTTTTATGTATATTCTATTAAGATTAAATAAGAATAATTAAGACAAAAAAAAACTACATAATAAAGCCAAAAATTAAAACAAAAAAAAGAATAATTATATAAACAAAAAAACTAAATTAAAAAACACTAAAAAAGAAGAAGTTGGAGACCAGGCGACATGGCTGCAAAGCCCCGCCGGCCCTGCCGCCTGGTTTCCAACCTTTTTTTTTTTTTGCTTAATTTTTTTTTGGTTTATATTATTAAATTTACTAAATTTAAATAAATTTTGTACATAAAATGAAATCTTGATCAAAACAAAGAGAAAATATTTAAACAAGTCGTGTTAGTATTTTCCGCAGTCAAGTTGGACAAATTTAACGGAATGACTTGATTGCACTTTTTGTAAGCTTTAGAACTTAATTGCACTTTCGTAACAAGTTTTAGGACTTCTGGTACACATATCCTTATATTAAAAAAACATATAAATTGTGTGAGCCCCCTCTTATGTGCAAACCGAATTAGGAAGGACGGGCGAAATTTGACAAACCAGGGTTGTCCACGCGAAATAAACTTGGACTAGGTTGGCTCTAATTCCATGCTATAGTATTTAACCCAAAAGATTAAACTGATAGGTAGAGAGAAAGACGTCTCTATAGCATGTAAACCCGGTAGACAAGTAATGAAAAAGCACGTGCCTTTTACCATAGTAGAAAAGCCTAATATAATCTTCAAACTTGCCAAAAAAAAGGAAAATGCACATCGTTTGGCCCATGTGACAAAAATGGCATCCGTTAGTATTGCGCTTTATAACCCGAAGGTCCAAAACTTTATCTGAAAATGAAAACTCTAGGTAGAGATATTTTTTACGCTTACTTAGAGAAAATAACATGATTTCGATATTGAGAAAACACTTTGAAATAGATATTAAAATGAAAGCTAGTTGTAATTGAGGCTCGAGAATCTGCTAGTACTAGCCGTTAATAATTGTCGACGTCGACGCAATGGAATTCGTGTGGGCTGACACGGGGACAATAACAAAGTGAATTGACGAAATACTACATAATCCTATGTTTGTCACGATAGAAAAAGGCTACGTACTTATTTGGCATGTTCAGTTGTACTTGGCCATAATTGCTTGTTTTTCACATAAATTGATCAAAAAAGTTAGGTGCGCAGAATTAATACTGAGATTTATAGTAAATGAGAGTGTTTCTACGAGTTCACGAGCTAAAAAGTAAAAGCTCTGCCATAAATTACAACGATAGCCGATAGCTATTAATTTACTGTTGGAATGGTAAAGAGAAGACACTTGTTAAGTCTCATCGATTGTGCTTTGGAAACTCGAACTTTTTTACTTGAAGTAGGTGACCTTTTCCTTCTGCATAATCGCTCATATTTCAGAGTGTATATGTATAATATATATTGTTAGAATGCACATGTGAGTTGTGCTAGAGAAATCTCACGTCAGAGAATTGGTGTGGTGTTAGAGCAGTTAATATATTCTAATTAATCCATAACTCATTGGCTTAAGCTTTTGAGTGAATGTAAGTCCAACTAGATATATTAACAGGCTTAGACTTTGGTTCCCTCTTGGTGCTCCTCAAGCAAAATGTATCGGGCTTCTGTTGCGTGTTCCCTAACAAATTAGCATCAACGTCGATGGTTTAATTAAGTTTCGGAATTTGGTGGGTGAAGTTAGGCGTAATTTTCAAGCAATGAGCGTTGTGGTATAACAATGCAAGCCCAGTGGCAAACTTCATAGTTCGGTCCGGGAAATACTTGGATTAAGTGGGAGATTGTTAACACTGAACTCACACGTGAGGGTGAGATTGTTAGAATGCACATGTTAGCTGTGCTAGAGAAATTCCACATCAGAGAATTGGTGTGGTGTTAGAGCAGTTAATATATCCTAGTTGACCCATAACTCATTGACTTAAGCTTTTGAGTGAAGATGGGTCCAACTAGATATATTAATAGGCAAAGACTTTGGCTCTGCTCCCCAAGCAAGAGGTATCGGGCTTCTGTTGCGCGTTCCCTAACATATATTTTGAATGGTCTTAGGGATCCCGAATTGAGAAATTATATTTTCATTTAATTTAAGTTGGCCTACGTATATACCAAGATAGCACCATATACACTATAGTTTTTTGTTCGAAAAATATAACGAACCAAGTCATTTCTTAGAGGCCCAACTTAGAAAAATATATGTACGGTAAAATAAAATGAGATAGCCATCGATCACTTCCATTCGCACAACTATGCTTGTAAATAAGAATCACACATAGAAAGTGACAAATTAAACTAGCAAAGTCAAATAATTGGTTGGGTTAGTATGTTAATTCTCTAACAGGTGAACATATAGCAAGGATTCACTATTCAATGTAAATCTGGCACAATCGAAAATGGCCTTGTTCAACTCGCCTAAACGATAAGCATTACAACTACTCGTGGTATTTATTATACTTCCGTATACGAATTTGAAGGGAATTTAATTCTAAGAGATAATATAAAGATCTAAACTAAATTCTAGATACCAAATACAAAATTGATTGGATTCACATGTAATCAACGTTTCAAATTATTTTCATAGATATATAGAACTTGAACCTAATTATGCTTCTGACCATATAAAAAAATAAAAATAAAGAAGAAGAAGAAGAGGAGGAGGAGGAAGGGAAAACCCAATTATGCTGACATATAAGAATGGGCCGAGGGCCCGAGAGTTGGAAACTGCAGAACGGTGTCGTAGCAATGGAGTCAGCGTGTTTTACCAAATTACCCCCCATTTCGTTTATTTCCGCCGCACAAGCTTCTGGTTATAAATAGGCACAGAACCCACCCACGAGCAAAACCCTAGTTCTTCTCCAACCCGCCTCGGATCGTCGTCGCGTCCGAAAGGTACGCGTGCTCCGACAAACTGAATCTGAAATGCTTATATGTATTGGCTCGAATCGTGCACGTTTTGGGATTCGTTGTATAGACTGATTTTATCTCGACAGCTCGAGACTGAGTCTGTGATCACCTAGTCCTTGTACTCATGCGTCTTTGGCTTGAATTCTTGTGTTGTAACTCTAGTCTCAAAGCTGGTATTTGATTTTTTCGTGGTTCGGTGATTCCCTTGCTACTGTTATCTGCATGTTTGTTTGAATTTCAGTAGTCCAAATGGTTTTTAGTACATATTTTCCGACATTTATAAGGGCGTAATTTGTTGTTTATTGCGCTGTTCAGCTCAGAATGAATGAATGATGCGGTAGTTTATGGGTTACAAGTTCCTGTCTTTGTCCTGGTTATTTCAATCTTCCTCTGATAGATTGCATTGCGATGCACTGAAGTCAAATTTGTTGGATTGACTGACGCAGGAAATGGCTCCGAAGCAGCCAAACACCGGCCTTTTTGTTGGATTGAATAAGGGCCACATTGTGACCAAGAAGGAATTGGCACCACGTCCTTCTGATCGCAAAGGGGTAAGTCCGCGTAGCATTGCAATTGATGTTTTAAGTGTGGATCGGGGAATTTTTTCCAACCTGTTGAACTTATGGAATAAATGTTCCTGAGCTATTGTCATGATTAAAATGGATATTCCCCATCTTTTTGTGGGTGGATGTTGGGTGATAAAGGTCTTTTTCTAGATTTCCTTGGTGGAGTTATTGTTTTCAAAAGTTGATTTTGAGTGTGCATACTTTAAATGTGTTGGAGGAAAGAGATGTGCTCATGAAGGTTACAGTTAGAAAGGAAGAAAATTGTCCGTACCATTGAAGTTTGATCTTCTTTATGTGTGACGCATGTGCAGAAAACAAGCAAGAGAGTCCACTTTGTGAGGAGTTTGATCAGGGAAGTTGCTGGTTTTGCACCATATGAGAAGAGGATCACTGAGCTTTTGAAAGTTGGAAAGGACAAGCGTGCTTTGAAGGTAGCTAAAAGAAAGCTGGGCACTCACAAGAGGGCAAAGAAGAAGCGTGAGGAGATGTCAAATGTTCTCAGAAAGATGAGGTAAACACTTAAGGACTTGAGTAATTCCTTTTGGACAATGAACGTTGTGTTCTTTTATTTAGCTCAACTGGCCAGGTGGAGATTCATTCTGTTTGCTCCTGAACATTCTTGGTGTTGCCTTTGCAGGTCTGCTGGAGGCGGTGAGAAAAAGAAGTGAGAATTCATTGCCAAAACAACTGCTGCGGAGATTTTGTTTCACATGTAGAAGCTGATTACTTTTATCTTTGCTTTGTGTTCTTATGCTAGTTCAAGACAGAAGCTCAAGAAAATTTCTTCCTTGTTGTAAGACGGTTAAATGACAGCAGTGTTCTTTTGGCTCGATGCTTGATATTCTGATTCTGGTGTGTGATGTCCTTGTGGTTAAGTTTGACTATTAGAAGGTTTTTATGAATGTCATTTTTCAAATCTCTGTTTACCAAGAGGTTGGCTCGATAGATGTTTAAGTGGGTCTAAAAGGACTAGTTCATTGCTTATTTCAGCAGCTAAACACCTTTTGGCATTTCTATTCAATTGTAAACTCTGGTCTTAGCTCAGGGTACTTATGTGTGCTCGACTCTCATATGGATTTCTAAATTTTGGAAAGATTCCTAATGAGTCTCTGAGAAAAGCAAGTTGTGGTATCAATGCCATTTTTAATCGATTTGATGAGCTATATCCATAAATTAAAATCGATTGTTCCCCTAGTGTAGCAGAGTTGGCGGCAATGTATGATGGAGATTGTAGGCATATGGGTGTTGCTCGATGGATTGAGAATCAATCGATATTTTGTTAAATCGATTGTTTAGTGGTGGGCTTCTTGGAGGAAGTAAGAGTTTGTTCTTGTTTTGACAAAAGATCTGGTGATTTCCGTTATGCCCTAGGCTATTCTTTACGGTGGATTTTAATGACGACATGGAATACCACCATCTAACACACTTGTATACGCCATATCCTCTTGCTTTGTGACAGGAGGGGTTTACACGGAGGGGCAGTGAAAAACGTCATGAGGACGTAACATTATTCGTGAAGTAAAAGAATCTAAGCCGCTCCCTGCTTCTTCAGACAGTGTCATCAGAGTTCTTTTCGGTCACAGAAATCCGATTAGGAATCATATTCACCGTTGTATGGGAACACAAAAAGGGCAAGATGAGGGATTCTACTTAACATTACCAAAAATACCAACACTGACAAATTAATTATGGTAGCAGTACACTCACCATCACTGGGTCAATGGCAGATCCGCAGTCTTGACTCGAGACATTTGAACAAGTACATACTGCCATTCGACCACCAGACACACACAAAGCACAGTAGAAGCCCAAACAGATCATGAATAGGATGCGGAGTCACTCTTATTGAACATGAATTATTCTACACGATATACTCCCACAAAACAGGTTAAACAAGTGGGAGTTTAAAAACATGGATCCTGGATTATTGAGGTCATCTGCAACCAGTTCCCTAATTCCATAACGGTAACTTTTGCTTTCTCGAGGCCGCCATAGTTAATTACCTCACGGGAAAAATGGAGAGACTTTCAGAAAAAGGCTATGCGCTCATGTCTTGAATTTTTGGGTGAGTTTCTCAACCCCTTCCTTACAGTCTCCAGCAAGTCTCTTTGCCCCCTCATTGAGGTTGAGGCTCATGTTTGCAATGCTTTGCTGCAACTCTTCAGCTGATATCCTCGCTTTTGTAACAGCAACACATCTTAGTTCTCCAGCTCTCTCCATGGCATTAGAGGACCATCTCTTCATATTTGATATGAATACAAGTATTATCTGGACAATCTTATTGATCAGGTCTCTGGATTTATCCCCAACTTTTGCAGCCATGTCCTTGAGCTTATCCACCAGAGTTTCAGCTCTATTTACAGTTTCATCAACTGACAACTCCTTTCCAGCATTGATCCAAGTGAGACCAGCAGAAGTCTCTTCTTGCAGGTCACTGTCAACTACGACTTTGATACCTTGTCTCTCCCAACGATCCCTAGCCTCCTCCAGAACTCTCGCATGTTCTCTTGCTCTCTTTGCTTCATCTTCAGCCCATGCCCTGAGTAACAAAATTTCGAAGTTCCATAAGTACCATGATTGCTAAACAACACATGAGATGCAAAGTAGAGTTCAGTAGTATTTGGATGAAGAGAATGAACTGAGTCCTAATACAATTTCAAAGAAGGCAATTGAGTGATCATCACTTTCAGCACGAAACGGCAGTGGCTGCAGTGCGCAGTTCATCATCACATGGAAGTACCTTGTCTCCTCAAGCATAATAAATGAACCAGGAATTGGATCTTTTCCAGACAAATTAACCGGAAAGGTGATACATGCAAGTCCAGAAGAGTCGATGGACTGGTAAAGACAGTTTAAGAAACCACACACAGATATGCAACACCAGGGAAACCATCTAAATTGAAAAAGGTAATTTACCACAATTGATCCCTTAGTTACATCATGCTGTACTTACCTAGCCATTGCCAATGCTTTCCGCTCAACCTCCAGCTCGTATTGTAGGTGAGCAATTTTCTGGTTTTCCTTTTCTGCTTCCAACCTAAGCTTCTCAATCTTCTCCTTCTCATAGGAGACTTCTATCTTGTTACTCATTAGACTTTCCAGCTGTTCTTCCACTTCTCTCCTCAATCTAGAGAAAACTACCATCTCTGATTCCACAGCAGCACGTTCTTTCATCAGGACAATACTATCTTCCTCTCTCTTAGCCTGTAATTTTTCCAATTCAAGCCTTGCTTCTTCAGCCTTCTTTTCCACTGCATCAATTTTCTCTCTTTCTACTGAGAGCACCTTTTCGAAACTTGCATTTATGTCCTTTTCAACTTGAGCCACTAAAGCACTATGAGCAGCAACAACATTTTCTGCCATTGCCTCTGCTTCAATGCGTGCAAGCTCCTCACTTACTATGTCTGCAGCTTCACCAGTTGTAAGAGCAATAGCTGCTTGGGCCTTTGTAACCGGCTTATCTGGCTGAAACAGTTTTGTGTAACCTATCTCGAAACAAAAAGCATATACATTACCAAGCTGAAATGAAGGTTCCACGCCAGCAGTCAAGGTCATATGGCTCACCAAATGCGAGGGCTATTATCCCCTGTTCTCCAGCAGACAAATCAGCTACTAATGCAGGATATGCATCAGGGTTAATCTTGTCAATGTCTATAAATCCAGAAACGCAGCGCAGGCCCTGTTTATATAAAGAGAATGAATTTTTCTAAAAGTTGCTAGTGAAGTCACATAAGTGGCCAGAAACCCAAGTATAAACCAAAAACTTAATATGAGCAAACCTCTCTGTTGGCTTCTGGGAGCTGTTTCTTCTCCAGGGCCATCTTCCAACTGACTAAATCTTGACGTGATAATGGGCTGTCAAATGTACAAGAAAGAACATCAGCAGTGAAAACGTATGAGGCATAGAAAAGAAAAGAAAAGCGTCACAAAATATTCTGGGAAGTCATTAGACAGATTATAAACATCACAATACGCTTCTTGTATCTATTCCTCTTAATCTCCTAAAGCAGCTTTATCAAGTTTGTGTATTGAGGTTGAACGACTTTACTGCAACCACTATGGTCTAATAAAGTAGAGACTAATATCTCAAGGAGCATGCTGAGACTCTCTAGGGTAACAGTAGTGGAAGATTTTTCACTATGTCGCATTGGCCATAAAGAATCCTCCACAGAGCAGACAAAAGAAACAATTGAGAAGGAATCGTAGTTTTTACTCACATTTCAGGAAAGAAATAGAGAGGGTCCTCAGTTTCATTTGGAGAAGACATCATATCTCGTCTTGAAAGCTTACTGGAGATAAGCCCAGATTCTGCCAAACCTGATATTTCAGAGCAATCAAAGAAAGGAGTGAACATAGAAGCAACTTCATGCTGAAGCTGCACAGGAGAGACCATTTCTCACCTTGAATTGAAACAAAATCAGGGTCTTCAGGTGTTATATCATCAAATGCAAGCTCAGTGACATTTTCAATGTACATGGCAGGATAAACTTTGGAAATTGTGTCTCTACAAAGAGGCAGAGGTCATTTAAGCAGAAGTTTAGTCATCTAAATTAGCAATGAAAATCGACAGTTAAAGTTTTCTATTTAATGAATCACGAGAATGTGATCTTTACACCTTGAAAGAGCACTACTTGCCGACACCAACCATCTAGCATATTCACGACGTGTACAAATATCCCCTGCTTGGACATCAACTTCAATAACCTGAATGGAGTGGTGGAGCACTTAGATTAGATTGCTTGCAAGGCCCAATATTGTATCGTTATAAAAGGGAAGGTAGACTATTACATCAATCTTAGACGCCAGAGGAAAAAGGCTTCTGAAGAAGACTTGGTGGAAGAACAATGAATTTTTGTACAAAATAAATTATAGAAATCACATGAAAGAAAGAGAGAACTTTTCCACTACTAAAGTTCTGTGGTAGAATAATCTCTTTAAATAGTTTATTTGCATGCAGCTATAAAAGTAATACCAGATTATCATTATACTCACAATTTCAAATGTAAGGTTAAAACACAAAAGAACTCAGAGCAAAGTTACTCTATCAATTTTCTACTGCCCCAACGGGGAAAGTTGATCCGACCAAAAAAAAAAAAACGGGGAAAGTTGCCCTTCCTAATTGACCATATCTAAGTGAACTGAGCATGGAGAACTTGCTGTCCTTGCTTTATACTGCTTCCAAGCCCCCCCTACCCAACAAAAGAAGAGGAAAAACAGTGCGCACACTTACTTAAATGGAAAAGTACACCAGAGAGGAAATAAATTAGCTCACAATGCAATGACTCGCCATCATCATCAATTAAAAACCCAATTGCTGGGGCTAAAAAAGAGTGAACGAAGTACCTTCAATGCTTGTAGTGCAGCCAGAGCCTGTCCTTGAACTTGATCAACTGTCGGAGGAACCAAAATCTTCCCGGGACTCACTTGTAGAGCTTCAGAAACAAAGGATGGAGCAGGTATACCAGCATAGAATAAGGTGTTTCGTGAATTTGATGTTGCAAAATCTGTTGTGCTTTCATCTGTTGCCCCTTGCCCATCATTTTCTTGTCCAATTGCAAATGCATAAACAGAAGATGCCCCAGTTTCAGTCGCAGATGAAACACGTTCATTCGAGTCATGTTCCTCCAGTGCTGAATTTATCCCCTCAACCGACACCTGAGGTGCTTTGTCTGCATCATGATTTTCTTCAGCAGATATTGGAACTAACTTCTGCAGCTCATTGTTAGGCACAGTCTTTGGTTCTAAAATGGTGTCTACGTGTGAACCAATCGAATCATTCAGCTCCATGGACTCACTTTGGGTATGATAAAGCTCAGTAGATTCGTATAGAACACTTGAACTACTAGTTTTCGATGACTCATCCCCCTTGTAATCAGCAGTGAAATTTGTTGGACTTTCCCCAGTTGAATTATTATTAATCAGGTCCCCTTTCTGTCCAGATGCGGATTCTGGTGCAGCGTCATTGAGGCTACCTCGTGCCTCTATATTGGCCGGAGCAGCCACAGTATCATCTTCTAGGAGTACACCAGCACCTAAACTTGTTTCAGGAGCAATTGAGTTGTCACTAACGGGTGACTCATCTTGCGGATCATCTTCCTTGGAAGAACTATTAGCATTTTCAGTACCAGTGTAAGTACCAGTTTGGATCCCGTCATCAGTATCATCTTCCGTTTTATTTCCGCTCACAGAGTCATTATGTTCTTGGAGTGAAAGAGAATCGTCACTCATACCTGACTCACCGCTCAGATTGACATTGTCGTGCCTAGCATGAGTACCCTCCTTTTTGTTGGATTCAAGCTCCACGTGCTGATCATCCGGGGCCAACAGTGCTTCCTGCTGTGTGGTTAAGGGCTCCATCTCTGGTTTAAGTCCTGTTTTCACCAAGATTGAATACATCATGATGGAGGCCAGTCATTAACTTGCATTCCAATAGCATTGGCAGCTGCAATCGGATGAGATGAACTAACAGAGCAACCCCGTGGGAGACAGATTTGAAGAGGGACAGGTAAAGAGAACATATCCTTAGGCCTAAAAAATGATTAAATCAAGAACTTCCAGGAATTCCAACACTATTCAACTCAGTCCTGTGTATTTTCACAAGAAAAATCAAAACTCACCCAAAGTGCTTCTCTTCCCCGCAGATATCGCTGCAAATGTGATTCCGGCAGCAAGAATAACTCCTGCTCCAACAATCCCTGAAAGCAAACTACTTCAAAAGTGTTATTAGCACAGAATAAACTGGAATTAGTGACTGAGGAAAGGAGAGAAAAATAGGAAAAAGCTGAGAACGGTTCACAATGAGCCAAAATCGTCCCGAAGACTAATGGACGGTTCAATATTTCCAGGACGCAAACCACAGCACATACCCCAGCAATCATCATCGCGAAAGATACTTGAACTAGGTCCCAACTACTCGATCAAATCATTCTCTTACAAGAACAGCAATACCATCGTCAGAAGTACGGACCTTAATTTCCCCTTCCCGTTGTTTACTGACGATTTCCAATTCCATGAGACATTGTTACTCAGAGCAAGCATAACACAACAAATTTCTCCGTCGTACCTCCAAACCATTTCTTCCGTTGGGAATCCAGAGATCCTCGGGCGTCATCGGAACCGGACCAGCCGGACAAAGCGTCCGCGCCGTTGTCCGAACCGGTCCACGAGCCCAAATCACGGGGGCTTTCACTCTGACCGATGGAGAGACGCGGGAACAGGCGGCCGAGCTTTCTCACTCGCGCCTTCACGAGGATCGAACGGGACGGTTCCCGGGAACCGCCGCAGCAGAGAGCTAATCGGAGCTGCAGAGAGCTCGGGGACCACGTCGCAGTCGCTGAAGACATGTTCGAGAGGGAGGTGAAATCCGCAAGGCCAAGGGTTAAGCTCGGTGTTTGTATGGACAATACGACAGAGAGAGAGAGAGAGAGACTGATGTGTTTTTATCTCTGCCTCTCCGTAAGCATAAGCATTTCTACTCGACTCTTTCTAAGTTTCTCTCTCTAGCTCTAAGCTGTTGATGGATTTCTTCTGCCTATCCTACGCTTTCGCTCCTCGGATTTTTTCTCTCCCCGTGAGAACGGCGGCTTTTCCGATTCCGACCACCGGAATTTCGAACGGACACCTAACCTTTTTTCCGGGGGTGTCCTTTTTCTTCCCCAATTTTCCACGTTGGAATCTGCGGGCTTTTGGGCCTTTGTGCTTGGAAGCCCGCTTTGAAAGCTCTTTTGAGGGCCAAAATGGTAATTAACCTTTTTAACTTTAGTCAACTGTAATGCCGCAAACAATACTTGGATCATGCATTTGACAGCCCGCAAACCAATTTGGTGGATAACGACATTTAAGGGCTTACCCCCATCTTAATTAGACTCGAGAAATTACCAAAAAAATCATATATTTATTATACGGGTGTCAATTTAACCCTAAATCTTTCGATTTGATCGATTTAATTCTAAACGATTTGACAATGCAATTATTTCGTTCAATTTTGATTGAAAATCGCTGACTGAAACGCCAGCCGTCCTACATGGCACCACCAATATTAACATGGACAACTTTTGCAATTTTTTGAAAAATATTCTGAACTTATGTAATTTTTTTCCTTTTACTATATTTGCAAATTGTAAAGGTTTAAAACTAGATTGACCAAATTGAAAAATTTAGGACTGAATAAATATTAGGACTTTCTTGGTAATTATTCCCAATTAGACTCAAACCAGAACCCCCGTCGGCTTGAACAACACATTAAATCCGATTCACAAAATCAATCATTGGCCTAAGCTTGGCATGGAAAACTAGAATCGATCAAAGACAATAACTAGCATGCTACACGACTTCAAATTCATTCTCTCCAAGGGCAATCAATCATTGGCCTAAGCTTGGCCAAAATAATGAAGTCACATTAAAATCTTGATCATCCTACACGACTTCAAATTCATTTTTTCAGGATTAATTTGTCTAATCTTCTAATACTGTAGTAATAAAACTCTCCTAAAAAATCCTCTTGTAAGTTGTTAGAGCGATGCGTAAAGGGTTTTTCGCAATGTCACTAGCATATTGCTACCGAAACATAGTCCTCATCATTGAGACTAATAGTATTTCCCCCGAAGAGATTTGCAATATGTGGAATTTAAATGGATTGCCTAACTTGAAAAAAGCGCATTCCAAATGCTGAATAGATCAAAGGGAATTACAACTTTCCATAGGTGCACTGGTCTGCTATCAGCTTCCCAAATATTTATACATGAAAATTGGTGTTACATTCAAAAAGAGATAAGATGTTAGGTATTAGAAAATGTGTTGCATGAAATAATTTGGTCATAGAATAATGCAACATAGTGTTTCATGCAATTTTGTAATCTCTTCTCCGAGAAAATTTTTGGTGGTGAGGATAGTGGTTATTATGGTTCAATGAACAATATGGCCATAAGATGAAAGTACTATTTTCGTGGGCATCGTAGAAAGATAAATTATCCGTCGGTCAGAGTATTCCGCAATTTTGCTGTCTTCTGAATATCATTTGTCAATTGTGCATTGTTGGAAATCCACAGTCAACTAATGGATGTTATCTCGTCTCATTTTCTATAAAGGATTGATAAGTAAAGCTTCGACGCAAAGTCATCAGCTCAGATTGGTGCTTCAACTTGCGATAACCGATAAGCATAGTAGTCAACCTTTCAATTAACTTTACAACTTCGGCCACTCAAACCTCTTCTGAGCGCCCTTTATCACTCATGCTCGGTGTAGTCCCTTCCCACAATTCTGCTAGATCTTTCCTCAACCAAGAAATGAGAATGACCGGCCCAAGTGTGGAAGGCACCTGAGTTTAACCAAAGATCGTTTCAATGAGTTTGGTAGCACTCGGATTCACATTTTGCCATAGCTATCTCAGCTCTTACAAGACATCCGGTATGCCTATTTGTCAACCCTCATTCAAATCAAAATTATTTAAGCAGTCATAATGCCAAAGTAACTATTATGGCTCAGGCCAACTATAAGAACAAGATGCATAGAAACAATAGGACAAAAGGAGGCATTGTCCACAAATATTTACAGCAAATTATTTATGAGATAAGATCAAAAGGCGTACCAAATAGAGGAGGGCAGGTTGAGGCGAATGGGTCAAAACTCCAGCTGTTAAGGCAGCTAGGAGTCCAATGGCATATCCAGGAAGGGCATACCATATGTACTTGTTTGCCTTAGAAGAGTGCAGTTCCAATAAATTGACTATATCCCTGCTTTTCCGATAGTCAAAACAGAGAACTAGTGCCAAAAGCATAGCAGGAATAGCCTGCAAAGCAAACATTAAAACAATATCTTCCTCGATAAGGTACTCTAGAACATTGAAAAAAAATGACATTAAAAAGGCTGCACTACAGAAGCGCCCCCTAACAGGCTGAAGAAATGTTAGCCAGGAAAAAAAAAAAAAAAAAAAAAAAAAAGGGACCATAATTACAGCCTGAGGAAGTGATTTGGCTTTGCCAGAACATACTCACAGAACAAGTATAAAGTAAAGGAGCCTAACATAAACTTGATATGAATTCGCCGAAAGATGAAAAGCTAAAAATGAATGAAGGGCCAGGACAACATGGAGATACTAAACCAAAATGCATGAGAGAAAACACTGGTAGTGCTTCAAATCAATCCTAAGACACTGCAAAAATAAGTAAAGAAAAATCAAATGACAAACCAGAAATCTCAATCCCTCATAACGGAGAACTCTCTCATGGTGGACATCTGAAGAAAAATGCTAATATCAAAACTGTGAATCTGGCCTCACACCTTTTATTTATCTGATGGATAAACAAATTGCAACAGATACTAATATAACACGTCCATGTTGGCAAGTAGTGCCAAACAAGCACTTTCAATCCTATAAGAACTCTAAGAAGACAATCAGAAACAGGCAAACAGCAAGCCACTGAAATATGGGAATATCTGAAACCTCACATCTGAAAGACATGGAGTAATCGCAAAAAACAAATGAGATAGGAGAATGCCGCACCATGTCACCAAGACCTAGCATCATATAGTCTGCAGCACTTCCTCCAGGAACTACTCCACCCAGCAAGTTCCTGGGGAACATAATCTTCACGGGCAACTCCAATTTCTTTGTAATCAACTGTAGCCCGGGAAGGCTTAAACTGTTAGCGACGGTATGGACAGGATTTGAAGCTTGTTGTGTGGCCACTGATACCATGACATTTGCTCCAAAGAATCTCTCAGAGTAAAAGACCCAGAAAATGTCGTACACAAATAGACAAACAAGGAGGATGGCACATATCTTGATATTTGGTAGGCGCACATGGCTCACAAATGCGACACAAATAGAAATGCCCAGCAAATTGTTCAAAATCCAGTGCCCCGAAACAAGCCAAGCAGCAACAGTACCAGTGCATACTAATAACACCAGCCCCTGGATTCTTGTAAACGACTTTGAACAGCACCGTGACACAAACGGGTCAGCCAAACCAAACTGGGACTTCACATAGGTCGCATAGGGAGAAAGACAGAAGAAAAGGGATGAGACGGATGCTACAGCAGTAAAGGCAGTGAGCAGTTGGGAAACAGAAGAAAACAGGTAGAACATCAAAAGCAAGCTGCAAGAGCTCATGATTGGAATCATCAGTGCCTGGGACCTGTCCAAGGTAATAGATGCCTCGGATAGATCTCGGTTGCGCTCCATTTCTTTCCCATAATTTAAGGCTCGAAAAGCAGATCCAAAGGTTACAGCTATTGCTGTCAAAATGAGGGTAACTGGGGCTGGTTCCAACAGATACAATAGCTTCCACAATGACTCCATCAGCAAAGGAAATTAGTAGACTTGTACCTCAGATCTATTAATCATGCTCCCAAACAGCGTCCAAAAAGAAGTGATTATGCTAGGCTTGCTACCAAAGCTGCAACATTTCCCCCACTAACAGTTGCAAGGAGAAATCATGCAACCTGTAGGAAAAGAGACAAAGCAAAGTGGTAAGACACAAAGATACCAACCTGCAAAGATCTAAACATACATGCCAGCATATGAACTATTTCTTAATTCGGTATGGGTAAAGGAAGATGTAAGGAATAGAATTCTGTCTTCTCCCATTGAATTAAGCAAGACAAGAATAGTAACTTTGATACGGTTCCGAAAGGGAAAAAGAATGCATCTTTCAAGGAGCACGGTAAAGTGATGTGCTTGGACCAGAAAGATCCTGCATAGCACAACCAAAAGCGGAAAATACCGTCTGTTTATTTCCCCTTGTAATCAAAGACAAAACAGAAAATGCTGAAACTATCCAAAAGAACAAGGACGATTTCAGTCAACCGTATCGTTTGTAAATTTGATTTCATCTGAACACATTCTCCATCTATTCAGTCGTGGAGGCAGAATCAGGAACCATCCACGGTCTAATTAAGGAAAGGAGTATCATTTCCTCCATTCACTAGCTCAGTCTTTCATTTTCCAGCAAGCTACAATCAAGATTTCAGTTTGATTCCTCCTCTGCGACAAATCTACCCGTAAAAAAAAAATTGAAGCACCGCACTCAAAATGACAAGTCAAGTCAAGCTTCTAGGGCTTCGACACTGGGTATATACAAGCCTCCACTCATGTACAGAAGTCAGGAATCGATGTTTCTGCGATTACAGCTAAAAGAACACGAACTTGAGAAGATTTTGGAGAGAGTGGTACTAGGGTTACGGTTCATTGACTAACCTTGGACTTCGAAAAGTTTCAGAAAAAAACCTCTCGGCTCCTAGTCTTCTCTCTGATCAAGGGGGGATCCATCATCGGAGAAGCGTTTCAGGGAAAAGAAGATGCGTAACGCGTCATTTTCACTGCGGCCCTCGCTTTTTTTAGAGTTTCCAAATTTCTGCCCCAAACTTTTATGTTTTGGTGCGAGCACGCCCTTATCCAAACCATTGAGGGACTGGACGAGGAAGTATTGGGCCCATTTAACGATTGTGGGCCTGGCCCAATTATGCTTTGGAGAATAATTTCCTCTTATGGCAGAAGATATATTTTTCCTCCTTTTGTTATTAATAATATGAAACCCCATAGTAGGTGCATAAAGCTCCTGTTAAGCGAATAGTAGTTATCATGCACGCGCCACGCACGTGAGATTCCTTTTAAGATTATGTTGTAAATTGTATTTGCTACATTACTTTAGTGAAATCATTCTAGGAATAAACGAGGCCCTCGCATATAAAAAAATTATAGATTAAAAACTTATGTAACATTCCTAAATCATGTTGGCACATCTGAAAAATGAGAAGAAGACGTGGTTATATTTTCCGCGTGGATTGCAATATTAACATGAATATTTTCAATATTTATACAGATTTCTCGCCATTTTTTCATTGAATTTTTCCAAACTAAACTTTGAATTTTTAGATCTAAAAATTCGAAATTCGTGTTTTTTCCCATAAATGATTTGTTCAACTTGCAATTTTTTTTCCAACCAAAGAAAAATGCTTGCAATTTTTTTTTTCCAAATCTCTTTAAGCAAGAAGTTGGTATGGGTGGGGGCGAATGGGGCTAAGAAATTTGCATACCCGCTAGGATTGGAGTGAGCAACGTAAATATGACCTGTACAGGGTAGGAGGCGAGGATGAGGATGCAACCCCGTACTTGCTTTACCCTATTGTCATTCCTATCAAGAACGATAGATATGCCTCTTTGATACAACTTACATATATATTAATTAAATGAGAGAATGCGAACTGAGGTTGTTTGGTTTTGCTTTAAAAAGTCAAAAAGTTAACTTCAAGTACTCTGAATTTGAAAATTTGAAAGATATTAGTTATTTAAGGTGCGCATGGTAACACTTCTGAAAGTAGATTTATGCTCCAGAAGTGCTTATGGAGCAGAAATCCGTTTGGTACAAATTTTTACTTCTAAAGAAATTTCTACTTCTGAAGTGAATTTTTACTTCTGAAGTTGTTTTTCCCCCAATTTGAGAAGTTAAAAAAAATTGCTTCTCAACTCAAGAAATACTTCTCGCCTTACCGTCTTTTCATTACGCCCTCACCCTCTTTTCGACCACGCTCGCCTCCTCCGCCGCCGCCCACCGCCCCCCACCGCCAACAGCCGACCGCCGCTACTGCTGACCACTGTCGGCTGCTGCCCATCGTCGATCTCCACCGGCCGCCGCCCATCGCTGCCTGCGACCATTGCCCATCACCGCTCGCGACCGCCGCCACCAGTCTATTGCCCCCCGCCGCCAACCACCATCGACCTCCGTCCATCGCCGCCCACGACCACCGCAATTGCCCACTGCCGATCTCCGCCGCCAGCCGCCGCCCGCCGCCACCACTAGCCTATCACCCCCCGTCGCCAACCACCACCAACCTCCGTCCATCGCTGCCCGCGACCACCGCAACCGCCACTACGACCGCCGATCACCACCGCCCCCCGTAGCCAACTGTGACGTCCCGAAATTTTAAGGTCCATAAAATAAATAAAGTTGGAATTTTTGTGGTCTAAGGGACAATTATTGGACGCGATTTATTTAAATCTGAAGATGGATTTAATAAGTCCCGAAGCGCCGGTCGGAGACCCTTCGCGCCTGAAACCCTTTATATGCTAGAAGACAAGAAATTCAAATTCCCCGTGGGCCCCCTTGTCCTATCAGCAGCCACCTACCCATCACTTCCCCACCCACCAATCACATCCCTTCTCTCTCTTACTCTCTCTCTCTCTCTCTCTCTCTCTCTCTCTCTCTCTCTCTCAGCCGTGCCCCTCCCCCACCCTCTGCGCACGCTGCCCCCCTTCTATCTGCTTCATCTTCTTCTTGTTGCCTCTTCCGCCAAGCTGCAGCCGTCGCAGGTCGCCCCTCAGCCGCGAGCCCGCCGACCTGCGCCTCCCTCCTCCTCGCTGCAGCCCGTCGTCTCGCTCGAGCCCCGTCGCCCGAGCTGCTCCGCGAGCCTGCCGACCCGAGACCCAGTCGGACTGAGCTCGTCGCCGCAGTCGCCACCAGTCGCCTCGCCGCCTTCCGTTGTTGCTCGGCCAAGCCCCGTGCGCCGTGGACCCGCGACCCCCAAGCCCCGTCGAGCTCGCCGGGCCGTCGAACCGAGCTCCAGCTGATCTGAGACCCACTCCCCGAGCTCAGCCTCGTCGCGTCGGCCGAGCAACCCCCGGAGGACCTCCACCCCGTCGGCCCGAGCCTCCACCCGAGATCCGCGACCCACCTCCAGCCTCCGCCCGTCGCAGCTCAGCCGACTCCAGCCGACCGCGTCGCCCCGCCCGACCCAGTCGCACGTCGTCGCCCCGCCGAGCTCCACCCTCAGCCCTGCGAGCCACTGCCCGAGCAGCCGTTGCCGCCGCTGCTCGCCGCCCTTCAACCGTGCCGCTGCTCCGTCGTGCCACCATTCACCCCGTACCGCCGACTTCAGCCTGTGAACAGTACCGCCGGCCGCCGCCGCTCGCCGGAGCCCGCCGCCGGAGCCGGACCGCTTAGAGTAGTGAGTTAGCCCCTAACTCTCGGTTAGGTCGCTAACTACGTTCGGAATTAGCTTAATTAGTTTAATTAGGCGTTCAAGTAGATTAATTGTGGTCGGTTTAGCTAGAGACTGGGTTTAAGTTAAATGACCGCAATTAGACAAATTAGACTGGTTAGCTAGGTTGTCTGAGGCTAATTGGTGATTAGATTGATTGATTGGCTGCAATTATTTAATTGCGAGCGAGCGATTAGCCAGAGCCGAGTGAACGATAAATTGTTTGACTGGTTGGTTGGTAAGCGGAGTAGCCGTCGGTGGTTAGTTCAATTAATCGAGCGTGTTGTTATAATTGTTGTCGACTGTTTGACGTGGTGATCAATGCCTGACTGCTGAATGATCTGATTGGTTTGTGATTGACTGCTTGAGGGTTGATCACCCGTTTTTAGATGCAAAGTCTGGTGGATAATGTGCATATTCATGTGACCACGTGTGAGGTTAAATTGCATATTTGAGCATAAAAATGGCCAGTGGCCGAGTCTTTGAGCATGATCGTGTGAGCATTTGACTAAATGCCAAGATAAGAATCGATTGGTTGGATGATCTGCTTGTGTGGTCATATGATGAGATAAATCCGTGCCAGTCGTACGGTTCGTGCCAGTCGTACGGTTTTTCCTGGTAAATTCGTGCCGTGCCAGTCGTACGGAGCCACACGATTTATCGGACGCCGGTCGCAGTATGGATGGACCAAAGCCCCTACAGGGATTCCCGGTAGTTCCGTGTCGTGCCAGTCGTACGAATCTTACGGACTATTGGACGCCGTCGCCGGAAGTAAGGGACGATGCCTGGTCATGCCAGTAGACACTGCCAGTCGTAGTGTTGAGCCACACCAGTCGTGTGCGCCGGGCCTTGTGGCCGTTAATAACCGGAATACGTGTGGGGATTGGTGCTTGCAAGTTGTTGTGGTGTTCTGGTTGTTGCCTTGATTGGTTGACTGTCATGTCAAGTCGAGTCTTACATATGTGTGATCCAAGGCGTGGTAAGCTTGCATGTGATTAGCGTTATACTATTGTATTGTACTGTGTGTAGGTCGCCTGAGCGAGTCAACGCCCTAGCCGGGCTTAGTCGCTAGCTCACTGAGATTTATTTCTCACCCCGTCGTGGTTAACCCCTTTTTCAGGTCCAAGGTGAAGTTGAGGACGAGGGTGGTGTAGCCCCTCTTTTGGAGTAGATGAGAAGTTAACCCTTCCTGACTCATATACCCTTTTGTTTGGTCTTAGAGAGCCGCCCCGAAGAATGGGGTTGTATTTATCTCTGTATAGCTCTGTAGGGTTAGCGATCATCTACTTTTGGTGTTTTAATGGAAATGTTCTTTGGCTGATTGATCGCTGGTATTTTTTTCCTGCTTTGCTATCCCTGTTTATGTTTTTTTGTCCGGGAGTTTAGCACGTTTCCGCATGCGCATTATATTTCGATAGGTCGTTAGCGTGCCTGGGACGTTAACCTTTATGACCTGAGGCGATTTGGTAGGGTTGTCGCGTGCTCGAGAGTCGGGGCGTGACACCAACCGTCGACCACCGCGCTGCCCGCCACCGGCCGCAGCCGTCGAGTCCGCCGTCTTCGGCTGCCGGAGTACAAAATAAATAATATTTTTTTATTTTTAAAAAGTAAATAATTTTTTAAAGAAATTTAAAAAGTTTAAAATGAAGTATAAATTTTTCGGTTGCCGACAATAATTTTTCATAGAATATTTTGTGTTAATAATGTTTCAGAAGTATAAATTTTCAATCGTTACCAAACGAATTTCTCTTATCAAGAAATTGATTTCTGAAGCAGAAGTATTGGCATGCGCGTCCTTAGTGTCAAATAAAAGTCAAATTGGGAAATCTATAGGCAATAAAGTTAAAAGTCCAGCACCTATATGACCTTAAATATCTACATGTAGGAGCTTCTGAAGATTTGAGGGGTTTCAGAATGAAAGAAATGTTACATCTCAGTTATCAAGTGCCCAGTAAAATTAACCTCGAAAGTAACCTAAAAAGGCGCAAGATCAAATGGCTCTTTACACCTAGAGCAATTTACACGTGATTGGTAAAATTTGAACACGTAATGTCCAATTTCCATGCTAGAAATCCCTAGAGACATAACTAGTGGCTCTTTTATTCAATTTATTAATCAAACCCCCTTGCATAATTAATGTTAGGTTTTTTTTTTTATTGTCAATAAAATAACAGGCCAGACGTTTGAACCTCTCGAATATCAAGGATGGATAAATTTTCCAGACCTGCCCAAGCCGCAGACTCAGAGAGGTCAGCTCCACATACCAAATCCCGGGCCCGGTAAAGCGACTCGCGGAGGAATGGAGAGCGATATTCTCCTGTAAAATTGGAAAGAGTCAAAGACCAACAACGGGCGGTTGTTTGGAGAATCACGGGTGCTTTCTCACCAAATCCAATCTCCTTTGCCCTTTCTATCGAGCTCATTGCTTCATCAAGTAAAGGTCATTCGACAACCATCATCCTTTTGGACGTGTGGTCCCTTCTTATTAATCACCTAATTGAAGCTAATTTGGGACCATGCGTGGGAAAATCCACGGTACTAAGTCCGATTTGTGTGAATCCAACTCATTTAAAACCCCATGGACGGGCCTAACGGTAGGGATAAGAGTGTAACATACACTTACAACATATGTTGGAGTTTCGATGGAGCCATCCAGACCTATTTTGATTTGCATTGTACTTAGTTCACAAGATTGGATAGGTAAATCACGAGCTTGGAATTTACCCATCTAAATGGATTTTTGGATCTTAAAAAAAAACAAAACAAAACAAAACAAATTGCCTCGTCTGAAAGTTCGAATCAGGCCAGCTCTCCCACAAAGGTCGATACGAAGACTACTCCAAGAAATACAGCCCCAAATAAGGGGAAAATCCATCTTCTATGATAGCCTTGCTCTAGTAGATATTTCCAAATCTTACTTTTTTAAGGAAGTGAATAATCGATAGAGTCTTTATATAGCTTACATTAGTTTTGATCACTCGCCCCTATTTCAGACTTTGACTAGAGCACTTATGTAAAAGCTTGCAAATAAGCTTCCTTTATGTACTCCTTCTGTCCTTCCAAATGGGCCGGGAGAAAGACTCATACCTCTATGCGATACTAGAATTCAGACACAAAAGAAATTCAGCATACAAGAGGATAGGGCCTCCACTCACAATCTCTAGAACAGAAAGGTAGCCCTTGGGCATAATCATGACACATGCTGAAACTGAGTGTAAATATGTCGAGAGACATAAATCGAGAGAATATATTCTATTTTTGCTACATCCAACGGCAAAGCATTTTACTCGATATTCACATCTCATGACATGATACGGTGATGATAATCGACCATGTTATCAAAATCCTGAGTTCACAATTAATCAAATTGATCTGGTCGCCATTAGCATTAGTAGGTCGAGATGATACGAACGGAAAAATCTTAGATGTTACATCAGCCGTTGGACCACGTGGCGTCCGCCCCCCCCCCCCCCCCCCCTAACGAGGGGTATACCCGGGCTCATATGAGCTTCAACGCACCGGATATTTGCTCGACGGGAACGGGGTCCATGGGGGCGCGGGCGCGAGCGCGAGCGATGCTCTCCGTAAGCAAGGAAGGGACATAACTTTCACTTTCAGAATCCGGCCACAGAACTCGTGTCTCTTGATTGGCGCCTTCTCATTTTGGCTCCAACTCACCGCCAAATCTCTATCCGCTCTTCCTTCTCTATCTACTCTCTCTCTCTCTGATCTCTGCCTCCCTCCTTCCATTCCCCCCTCTCCATTCCCCTCTCTCTTCCTCCTCCGTATTTTCTCCGTTCCATCATCTCCTTCGACTTCAGATCGAAGCTGACGCACTTTGTCGAGGAGCTCGCGGGAGCCATTGCCGAAGTCTCTCGCCCTCTGGTTCTTCAGCTTTCTTTCGCCGGGAAGGAAACGAGCTCCAATCCGCGTCGGAGACGGCTTTCATTCTTCGCTGCTGTAATCGTCGCCAGACGCCATTACTGCTTCGTCTCCGAGTCATGCTCTGATCTCGCTTTCTTTGGAGACGGGATCAGTCAAAAAGGTCCGTCTCATTAAAAGCAAGCAATAGCTTTCCATTCTCTGTTTGTTTTCCTTTCCAATGATCGAGGCGTCAATTTGCGTAATCCGGAGAGAGAAAGGCGCCAAAACTTGCTCGAAAGCATCGAATGTAGCCGCGACCACGGCATGAGGATAGGATTCTCATAATTGTCTTCCCTCGAACTCGCTTTCTCAGTTTTGTTTCCTTCTCATGGTCATCCTTAGCCTAGTAGAAGATAACGACGCATTGCTTACCCGTTCGCTGTTCAATAAATCTTCTCTCTCTCCCGCATCAGCGCGCATTTGGAGATGAGGACGAGAACGGTGACAGCGATAGCTCTCGTGGCGGTCCTACTGGGCGTCGCGCCATGGTGCGTTTACTCGGCCTCGGAGAATCGGCTTCTGGTGGGCATGACTCTCGTCCGCAACGCCTCCGCCATCGGAGCCTGTAAGTTCGATTCCTTGAAAGCAAATTGAATCGAACGTTCATGACGCATATATCGATTCCAGTGCCTCTGACAGGAAGTTTGCAAGTTTTCTGTTGTGTTAATTTGGTTGGTGATCACTCCGAATTGCAGTTTGTTTGGATGGGAGCTTGCCTGCTTATCATCTCCACAGAGGATTCGGCGCCGGATCGCACAACTGGCTATTACAGTTCGAGGTAAATCAGTTACACTAGGCACTACTTGCTGAATCTAGATATTAATACTTTCCGAGACATGAACGAACAAATTTGGCTAAAGATCGATCTGAGCAGTGAAGTGAAGTGACCTCTCACATGGCTGCATCATCACATCTCTGTGCTTTTGTCGGCTCTTGTGCTGAGTCGTGAGAGCTCGGGTCCAAAAGCAAGATCGAGTCGGCGACTGCTTTAGCTTGCTTTATGCATCATTGGATGGTTGGGGAAATCAAAACGGTGTAGTTTGTGGTGGCTTTTCGTTTCGTCTTGTGTCTTGTGCGCGTTGTCAGCGGAGCGGCAGCTTTCCGCGTGCACTTTTTGCAGAGAGTCTCCTGTTGGGGCGTCCATAATAATTGAGTGGTGATTATTAGTGTGAGCCAAACAAGAAATTTTTTTTTTCAAGAAAAAAGTTTTATGAGATCTTCACATGACGCTAAAAACTATTATTGATTTTGGGCGCACATGACAACAGTTCTCTTCCCTGATCTTATTTTTGCTCAGAAATAAATTTTTCTATTTTTATTCCCCGAACGAATTTCTGAACCGAGATACGTGTTTGATAACGACAAAAAATTTATGCTCATGGAACAGAAATTCGATTGATAACGGTTGAAAATTTCTACTTCTGAAATATTATTAACACAAAATCTTTTACGAAAATTTTCTACTTCATTTTTAATTTTTTAAAATTTATTTTAAAAAACAATTTTTATTATTAGAAAATATTATTTATTATTTAAAAATAAAAAATTATTATTTATTTTTTACTCCAGTGGCGGCAGTGATTGCAGCGGCCTGCGGAGGTCGAAAGTGGTTGGTGGTGGCCGGCGGAGGGTGGCGGCAGGTTGCGGCTAGCGGTGCGGCGGGGAAGGGGTGATGGCCGGGGGCGGCGGCAGGCAGTGGGGGGCGGCGGTGCGGCTGCGGGCGATGGTCGACGGTGGGTGGCGGCAGCAAGCGGAGGGGTGCGGCGGCCGGCGGTGCGACGGGGGGCAAGGGCGGCGACCGACGGGGGAGGGCAGTGGTTGGCGATGGGGGGCGGCGAATTTCTACTTATTTCTTTTTTTTGTTCTAGAAACAAAAAAGTAACTTTTTTCTACTTCTGATTTCTTTTCCAAATTTATTTCTGAGTCAAAAATTTATCCCCAGAATAGAAAAATGAAATTGCGTTACCAAACGGATTTCTATTTCAAACCTGTTCTTTGGAACAAAAAAACAGAAAAATAGAGGAACCGAAATGTTATCATGCGAGCCCTTAGTTTTTGGAATTAGGTTTAATCTAGTTTAGACATTAGAACGGGTAGGATCGAGAGGGGAGCTCGGTTCATTCTATATTACCATTTTCATTTGTCAATAAATTGGTGAAACATTTTGTTAATGATATTGTTTGAGTATCTTAATTTTGTGCAAGAACTTAATGAAAATGAAATTGCACATGCTTTATCTTAAACACCAAATTAAATTGGTGATTTTTAAAAGTATATTATGAGTGAAGTTCCTTTTTGAACTATCTAATGAATTGAGTGATCTAGTGATCAAGTCATTGTATATGTGAGCCTTACATTGAACTATCTAATGGCTGACGGCTCAAAGCCTCAAATTACTCCGTCCAGCTTCAATTGAGTCTAAGAAGGTTTCCCCTATCATAATGGGCTCCTATCAATCGTAATTTTAGTATACTTGGTTGGGTAAAATCTGCCTAAGTCTAGTAGGATGGTGAGGTGGGACTGGAACCGTGGTCCCATGGTAAAACTCGATGCTGTAGTCTCTACCTAATCTCCGTTAGTCACGTCTGCGTGCTTTTGAATGGAAGAAAGTTTCCCTCAATGTCTACATAAATCTTGTTCAATATATTGGTTGGCGAATTCAACTTCATGCAATAATTTGTAGTTAAATTGCTTTAAATTTCTTGATAGGGAGGTGGGTGGTGCAATGATATTCCATCATGCTTGGAGAGAGCCGCAACTCGTCGTGGATCTACCCGTTACATGAGTAAATTGGAGGTTTTTTCTGGAATACTCAGCAACAATGCCTCTCTTAATCCGGGTTGGTAGCTTTTATTGCACTTGTTAAGCACCTAGATGAGAAAAAAAATTATTTACAAAATTGAATTTTTTGTAATGAAAATACACATATAAAGCATCGCTCAGCCTCATGTTAACATAATCTTTATTATTCTTTACTATCCTAAGCCGAGAGTTCAAGTCGAATACATTTTATCCGCCTATTGTGAGGATTGCTTATTACTTTAAACCTAAATTTTAACATAAGTTATGGATCCAAATACTAAAGCCAATAGTTGACCCTACAGGGTGATCGTAAAAGTTAAAGGAACCAACACCATGGATTAGGTTTAGCCTTATAGATCTCCGACTTCTTTTAAGCTATAACTACAGATCTCTGGATACCAGATCACTCCATTTTAGACTTAAAATCGAAAATGTCCTCCACAAGCACATGAATGCCAATTTAGTAATGTCCATGCGGTTTTCTTCTTTCTTTATCCTCCTCTATCTTCCTTTCACGTGATAATCCCATCTGGCGGCCCACATGCCTTGTCTTCTGTTTCATGAGACTGAAAGTTTGAAATCGTTCATCACTGTCTTGCCCAAGAACTTACATATACCTAATCCCTTGGTATTTGTCAACGAAGAGAGAGACTTGGATAGGTTGGGAAAAAATAATGCTAAGTATATTAAGACTACATGACAAAGTGGATGTACCCACTGATGTCGCTGGCTCTTAATAAGAATTGAATATGACTAGTTTATGTAGCAGTATTTGGCAATCTAAGTCCAAAGTTTCAGGACATGTCCATGTTCCTTACAGCCTTTATTGTTCCTTTCACGTGATCAATAATAGAACTGAACAGACGAGCTCATCTCCATTAGGACCTTCCTAGTTCCAGCCTCTGGCCAATGGTCACAAGGCGTCCTGTATGATTTCTTTTGTCCTTTTGTTTTACGGGGGTTCTTATTCACAATGCTGTCGGGAAAATTACCAAAAAAGTCTTAAACCTATTGCAATTGTGCCAATTTAGTCCTAAACTTTTTTTGCCGATTTAGTTCTAAACCTTTTGCGATTGTGCAAATTTAGTCCTTTCGACCAATTTTGGCCGGCCGGCACCGGTCGTCCGACGACATAATATTTTAATTTTTTTTTTGAATTTTTCTTCCCTCTTCTTCTTCCTCTGGCCGGCGAGGTCCACCTCGCCGGCCTCAAGTGAAGCTCGCGGAGAGCCTCGTTGTGGTTGCGCTGGCGTGGCTCGCCCTCTCTAGTGGTCGGCAGGGGCGAGCTTCGCCTGAGGCTGGCGAGGTGGACCTTGCCAACTGTCGCCTCTAGCCAGTCTCTGGCCAGAGGATGAAGAAGAAGAGGGAAGAGAAAAGTAAAAGAAAAAAGTTCAATAAAAAAAATTTAAAATATTATGTCGCCGGACGGCCGGATAGATTGAATTGACACAATTATAAAAGGTAAAGAAAAAGTTTAGGATTGAATTGGCACAATTGCAATAGGTTTAAGACTTTTTTGGTAATTTTCCCCAATACTGCCCATAGGGTGGTGCATTTCTTTAACCAAATTGCATCATTGCAAACTTGGTGTAGACACCGGACAAATACACAATTTAAGCATTTTTATGGCATGCTAGGATTCTTTTTGCATCAAAATCCAATTTGCTAGATATGAGTGACGCGCGATGACTTTGAGTACATTTTCTCAAGTCTATAATAGGGAGGCTTCCAAGTCTAAAAATATCGTAATTTAAGCGATTCTTGCATTGCTACAATGCACTATCTGTTCTGACGTGAGTGGCTCTGATCCCGTTCTGGGGGGACAATGTATCGAGGATAAGATCTTACGTAGCAATAGCATGAGTCAATAAATGCAACAGGATAGAGTATGGATATACATGGGACCTGCAATGGAAATAGCCCGCGAAACCATGAGTTGTTTGTACACTGTTCACCACAGCAATGGTTCAATAAATTGACAAGTAGTTTTCACATTTTTTTTTGGTCTAATGAGTGATTAATGGCATAAATTTTCTGCTGCAAGGATGGAGAAAAATTGTGGGGATTCATTTTAGAACGATGCGATGGATAAAGACAAATACAGTAAAACACTGTATAAAACTTGTTTCTGGATGAGATCCACTTTAGTTCCTCGTGAAATGTGACAGTTTCCATTCCATATGATTAAGAAGAGACTCGTCCATAGTTGCTCGATGATGGGACATCATGGAGATTTGATTCCATTTTCAAAGTAACATGTGGCTTAATCTGTTATTGTCAAATATATTCAATGAGTGTCATTATTAAGTTTCCTCAAGGCACCACTCAAGTAAAGGTAAGTATTTGAGAATTCTCGTTAGGACAGTTTGGAATTAAAATGTACATGTTGCTATGATAGTAGCTATATTATTAGAACATTAATATTTCCGAAGCATTGACTGAAGGGTAGTTTTTATCCTATTAATGAGCTTAATGTGACAAATTGTAAATAGACATTAGTAAGAGTTTTAGAGTTTTTGTTTTTTGGGTCAAAGACATTAGTAAGAGTTTGCTACTTTACTTAACGCGCAACTTTGGTTGATTAGTACTGATTTCCCTAGCATTAGTCCAGTGTGATATTGCATTATATGTTTAGAGGTCTCCTTTGACCACTGTTGGAGGATCTTGTATATGATGTTGGCCTTGTGCCCCGCAGCTGCTTGTTTTAAAAGAGACAGTTGAGGGACATATGAGCGCTTTTTTGTTAAGAAGGAAACAGAGAATTCTTTCGTGGGAATGTGGAGATTTATTTGATATTTTCCTATTGCAGTGTACTTTATTCTTGCATTTATTGAGGATGCCTTGCTTGTTTTAGTTTTATATATTTTTTTAGTAACTTGAAGTTGAAACAGATTTTTACAATTGGAACCGTGTGAAGCTTAGGTATTGCGATGGAGCTTCCTTTGCTGGTGATGCAAAGTTCGACAATGGTGTAAGTCCCTCACTCGTCCTCTTATTCAGCGTTAAATTCACAGGGTCCAACAACCTGTGTGTGTGTGGCGAGAAAAAGAGTCACGTGTTTGTTGAGGCAGAAAAGTTTGTCTCGATTAGTCGTAGTTACCTGAATTTTTGTCTTCCATCTCCGGTCCCTCAAAGGTTAGAAAACTATATGAGAGATTAAGCTACAAAAGTGTACATCCCGAAATGTCAACGCATGAAATTACTGGTGAAGTTATATGAGAGAATATTCTATCGAGCACACCACACAGTATTGCCAAATCAATCCTTGAATGGGATTGCAGAGCACTCTTCCGCAATATCTACTAGAAAGAAGACTTAGAAGAAGCAAAATTTGGAAGCAGAATATATGTCATACTTATGGCTCTTCCAAGACCAAGAAGGAGGAGATTTGTTCAAGTAAAGGGAAATGGAAATAGCAAAAGGCTTAGATGTAGTTATAGAAAAGGAGATAAAAATAAACACCAGGAAGCTCATTGTATATACTGGTGGAAACAAAAACTATATGTAATTCACCATCTTTTGCAGAGGTACCTTCCATCTGGCATTAATTGGGATAATGTCAGTCACCTGATTCCTGGATGCCAAATCAAAGCAGGGAAGCCAATTTTCTTGCATCTAAATACATTTAGGAAGAACCTTGCAGACTCAGTAGTTAACGGCAGTACTAGCTCTCATAATTATCTTCGTTTAAAGCACCAAACCACAGGTCCACAGATAATATTTGTGAATGGATACTGAGCCTTTTCTCACTTAGTGAAGTAAGCTAGATGATTGAGTCCCAACCCTTTGGGGATTGACTAATCCTTCAATGTTGCAGACTTCATTGCTATATTTCAGAGGGCAAAAAATTTGGCGAGCAATCATCCTTGATCTTATACCCAAAGGGTTGGGACGTGCGCGGAAGGTATATCCATCCCTCTTGAACTAAGTGAACCGGTTTCAAAACAGATATCTTTACATTGTCACATGGTACTATGAACCTTTTTAAGCCATTCTAATTTAATCAGTTGTCTCTAGGCTTTGCTCTCAGGTTGCTCTGCTGGTGGTTTAGCATCCTTCTTGCACTGTGATAATTTCGCAGAGTACTTACCAAAGAATGCTAGCGTGAAATGCTTGAGTGATGCAGGATTCTTTCTTGACGAGTATGTGTTGTTAAAACTCAGCTCTGGCTATGTGTTTTTCACATTGAATTTATGCTTCTTGATCTCTATTTTGCAGAAGGGACATAAGTTTGAACCACACTATGAGGTCCTTTTACGATGATCTTGTATCTCTACAGGTAAAGCTTCTGTGATTTCATCACATTAGGAATAATCTGGTCCAAATTATAAAATCTTAAAAATTGGCTGTACTAATTACTTTTGACTAGATATAGATCCATATATTGGATAAAATGGAATATTTTCTGGTTGTTCTAAGTTCATAGCTGTTCCTTACCTTCCTTCTTGGGTTCCATGGAGTAAATTACAAATTGCTAACAGCCAAAATATATCCCTTTTGTTTTCAGCGTATTTCTTGGTCTTTTAATTCGTCTTCATGAGTATGTGAATAGATGAAAAATGGGATTTCGATATTCAAAGTCATGCTGTCAATTTAACAAATAAACTAGTTCGGAAAAATAAGCCCAGGAACAATTTCTGGAAGTTAAGTAAGATATGAAGCAATAGGATGGGCATAGAAAATCACGGTTTGTCGACCATGAGCATTGTATTTAGTCATGTGAGTTACCATGCAGGGTGTCGAAAAGAATCTCGATAAGAACTGCACTAGCTCTCTCTTTTACCCAACTCTGGTATGGTTTCTTCACTGATGACCACCTCAACTCAAAACTTTGATAGGTTATGCCCATAACTTTTACCTCATCCTCTTACAGTGCTTCTTCCCACAATATACCTTGAAGTACATCAACACACCCTTTTTTATCTTGAACTCGGCCTATGATGTCTACCAGGTAAGTTTCTGCTATGCTCTGATTTGCTAGAAACCCTCCAAACTCTTCAGAGGCTATTGCTTCAAATGGCTCTACTTCGTAAATGAACAGTTCCATCACATATTGGTCCCTCCTTCTGCTGATGTACATGGTCATTGGAATCGCTGCAAACTTAATCCGGCTGCTTGCACTGACAGCCAGTTAGAGATATTGCAAGGTGATTGAATCGCTTTCACTTTACTAAACTATAGTTTTCATGCTTCTTTCTCCTTAACTTATTTCTTTTACCAGACAAAAGTTTTACAACTTAATGGCTGATATAAGACTGAACAAACATCTCACCAAACATCCTCAAATGCTCCACACAACCCGTAGATTTCATATTACTGCATGTAGTGGAACTTTTCTTTGAGACGTTTAACATGGGTAATTTATTGACTTTATGACCTCTTAGGTTTCAGGAACGACATGCTTGCCGCTTTAAGAATGTTCTACCAATACTCAGGGAGAGGAGGCCTATTCATTAATTCTTGTTTTGCCCACTGCCAGAGTGAGTTACAAGAAACGTGGCTTGCTGTTGACTCCCCAAAAGTAAATAACAAGGTATTGATCTTTATCTGTTTCTTCAGGGTGTCGGTTAAACGCGTGGCTAATATATCGCATTGGCCTAGAAATTAGCAATATGTAAGACAGATTAGGTTGATGAAATGCTTTGCACTGTCATGCAATAGGAAGAAGATAAACTTCCATCAGAGAACTTGTAAGATGACATTGTCAATAGATCCAAAATGACAAAGGAGCCAGTCCATGAAAGCTGAGTAAAAATGCAAGATTAGATTGAACAATTAGTGTGAGATAGAAACAAGCCTTTTCTATATATGTTGAATATGATTTCGTCCCCGTACTTGTGTCCTGAACTAAAAAAAGTAATTGTCAGGTCTTGGTGCAGTGGCTTTTTTTTTTTTGGTGGAAATTGGTGCAGTGGCTTTAAGGAGGGAAAAAAGTTAACAATTTGACCCTCAAACCCCTCCTTGCTCACGTCACAAACGACCCATAAGAAAAATAACCTGCCCATGAAAATTCTTAGCGTTTGATCATTACACACTCCCTTCAACGACAGTCATTCTAATCGTCAATTTGTTGCTATTCTGCAGCATTTCTATGTCCTTTTTGGCTTCATGCACTTAATTTAGTTCAAATTCCTTTGTTTTTGAGTTTAAAATGCATTGATGCCATTCCAGACTATATCTGAAGCAGTCGGTGACTGGTACTATAGCAGAAGGGTAAGCGAGGAGATCGACTGTCCATATCCCTGTGACCAGACGTGCCATGACCTAATCCCAGTCTCGGGTAACGATCCTACAAATACGAAGTACTTTCGTAGCGTCGTGTTTGGAATTGGACTAGCATCTATATATTTGTTTCCCTAAGGTGAATGGTATGTTTCAGACACGCAGGACTCACCCAAGTTCATGTCACAGAAGAGACATGACAAGCTTTTCATACATTGATTGTTCTCTGAAGGATAGGCAAGAAGTGGGGGATGTACAGGAACTAGGCGTTGCATTTGTCACCCAAAAGGGTCAACAGCATAGCATAGGGAAAGAGATGAGATATCTTATTGCAATACTCTTCCAGCCATTCATCCAATTTATCAATTCATTCAAATAATGTAAGTACCTGTACAAACGCCGGACCAGACTACCTTTAAGGTTTTTAAGCGAGAACGAAAGCGAACATAGAGCAGAATACAGATTTTACTATGTGCCGGAAAGCATCTTGATACATATTACCTAAATTTCTTGATCCTCCGGATATTTTATGACTGAAATATATATACACACACGGTGCTATTTTCACCCCCTAAATAACTAAATCCATCCCTTTTGTACTAAAAAGACAAAATTGCCCTCAATCTTTCTATTGCAATTTAAAGTGATGGCCCTACTCTTTATTATTTTTTTCTTTTCCTATTTAGAATAGTTACCATAATTTTAAGCATTTCACATGCTTCTTTTTTGAGCATTGCCCCCAATCTTTCTATTGTATAATTTATCTTTTCAACAAAATAAACTTTTATGAAAGTAATATATAGCAATAAAATAACATAGTGCCTTTAATATACATGGAAATTCTACAATAAATAAAAATTAAAAATATGAAATACGAAATTCTCAATTATGGTAAGTAGATCCTATATTGATATAGAAAACTCAAAAAAGGAAAGTAAATAAATTGGTGACCACCAATTTAAATTTCAATTGAATAATAGAGGGCAATTTTGTCTTTTTGGTGAAAGTTGGGTGGATTTAGTCATATAGTGGGTGGAAATAGCGCGGCCCTATATATATAAATAAGTGCTCATTACATTGTTTAATAAGATGAGTGATGCAAGTAAGAAGAAAAGAATCCCTTCAATGATAAACGAGGGGGGCTTTCATTTTACTTCAACTATGGAGAGTGTGCTCTTACCCGTCCGCCTTCCCCATTATGGTCAACAAGCTCTCTTACTCTAGTCAGTACTTACGGAAGGCTATTTTTCCAAACCGGCAAAATAAAAAGGTTATTTTCACATTATCCGAATCGTAATGCACGAAATTTTTAGTTCGGTTCGGGTTTTCAGTACGTTTTGACACCCCCTAAAAGCAAATCAGTTCCACATCATTCACTTTTTATTTTTTTGGTCGGACACATCATTCACTCATTAGCTTTCACTATAGGCGCATCGGCTTTTCAGCCATTGCTACTTGCTGTTTGGAGGCTCGAAAATCTATCTTTTGTGTCTCCTCCCTATCTGCATTATGATTGATTCACTTCTTCCTTTGCGCAATCGCTCGGTTCACCCCTATTGCGATTTATTTCTCCGAACTGTAATATTCGCTTAGTGAATATGTCGATATAATGCCCACACGAAATTTCAAATTTATTTGCCTGCGTCAAGTTAAGTTTATCTTTGGATCATGCTAAGTGTATTGTGTTTGATTTACGAAAATTGGCGTACAAAAATGAATGCCCCCTTATTGCCGTAGCTAATCGCAGCACTGGATATATTAATTTCGTAAAACTTGATTTACTAAACTTAGCATCGCTCTTTGCTTCTTCTTCTTCTTTTTTCCTACCATAGCTTGTAAATAAATGCACTAGCAAACGGTGGTTCCACCTTCTCAATCAATGCGATATTTCTCAACATAAAAAAAAAAAAAAAAAACTTATTACATGGATCAAGTGTGCTTGAATCTGGCGTGCTCCAAATATATACTCAATGGATCCTATCTTACTGATATTGTCGAAATGTTTGCCGTAGGTAATACCTATATAGACTGCGTTCGGTAATCCGGATTTGAGGACCTCTTCTTATTTCGCCGGAATTTGTCTCAACACAGAAATCAATTGAATTTTCTAAATTTCTTTTTCAGTTGTTTTATTGAATTCCTAATTTGCAGTTGTTCAATTTTAAATTAATTAATTTTTTTTTTTTTCAATCTTATCCTGAAGTGTGCTAAACACTTGATAAGACGACTAAATAAAACCATAGTTACCATGGGGATCTTCTGTCCAAATCCTTATATAGACGACCAAACATAGCCATATGATGGGCCATCGATGACTCGGGCTTGGCCCATCTTAAAAAAAGGCCTAATTGTTCGGCCTAAAAACTCGTCTTGAAGCCCGCTGACACTTTTAAAACATCCATAAAACTTTTGAGCCCTGCTCAATCGGAAAAGAAATTACAATTGGGTCTGAATAAACACGGGAAGGAATAGGATTGTTCTTGCGGACGACAAACGCGACGTTGCAGCAGCCCTTCGAGTCTCTCTGTTCCACCTCTGCTTAGGATCAGATTATGTTGTCTCAAAATGAATATTCTGTTGACATGTTGTAGTGCGGTCACTCTTTTTAGTACCTTTCCATTTTTTCCAAATGTTTTTCATTATGTATTGCTTTGGTTATTAAACGCATCACAATCGAACATCATTCTATTAACTCTTCATTTTTCAACTATTTTTCCTAAATTATGCTTGCTGTGCTGAGGCATCAACACTCCAATTTTTTTAATTTTTTTTTTTGTATCACAAGAAACCTCAATATGGTACCGGTGTAACATAAATACCTTCTATCTACCAATAAAAATCCTAAACTTTACCGTGACACAAACACTTCAAAGTTTTCTATTTCGTGTCACAAATACCCCAATTTTGTATCAATATGACAAAAACTCGGGACCCTTTTTCTATGTCGATCCAAGTCGGGAGGTTTGGTAACATAAAAAAAGATTTGAATATTGGTTTCACAACGAGCATGTTTCATAATTTTTCTGGTGGCATAATAAAAATTTTAAGATATTGATGTCACGGCGGATTTGTTTAGGATTTTCGATAATATTATCTCTTGCTTTTTTTTAAACATGGATTAATTCTAATTTACACAAGGAAAAACTCACCACCTAGACTAGAGTGAGGTTGGTCGTATCGGAGAAGAGGGACTGGGGTATGGGGGTCACCCGGTCGGAACCCGTGCGGCCCCCACAGATTACGTCATCCTCTCATTTTGGAGCGAAAGGGCATAAACGTCATTACGGGCCGCGCGAGGCCAGGCTGAGCAATTCTCACCAAAAACGAGAACCACGCAATCCCAAGCCACACCCGACCAAGCCCACCATTAAAAAGCCTATCAACAGGTGTCGCTCGAAGCCGCCCCCAACCTCTCCGCCACCTGCCTCCGCCGCGCATTTCCCAAAACGCCCCTCGCGATTCCCACAATGCACAACACCTCAGCATTCGCATCATCAGCGTATAAAATCTCTCTCTCTTCACACTCCCGTTGCTTGCGTCTCCCCCAATCTCTCTCTACTCGTTCCGTACTAAGGAGATCACGCCATCATCACCGGAAAAGAAAAGGCACTCGATTGGAGAGAGAGTGGCGTAGGGATACTGGCAGCGGCAGCGGCAGCGGTAGCAGAGGACTCAGGGCCATGCCTTGCTCTTCAATCAACGCTACGACTGGCGGTGGTAGTGAGAATGGTTCGCTCCGCAATTTCAAGCTGAACGAGTCCACGTTTTTGGCTTCCCTCATGCCGAAGAAGGAGATTGGCGCCGATCGCTTCGTCGGGGATCACCCGGAGTACGACGGCCGTGGCGTCGTCATCGCTATCTTCGGTACTTGAATCTAACGTTTTTGGACGATTGATTGAAGGAGGTTGGGTCGACGAATGAAGTAGGAACTAGGAATTATTCGTTGCTGGAGAGCATCGTGTTATGCTCGGCGCGGTTGTGTTGCCGCTACATGGTTTTAGCTAGTGAAGCTCAGCGACGTTGTCACTGCTGATTGCGATTCTGTTTTTCTATTATAAGGTCGAGGTAATAGCGATAAGCAAATTAAGCTCCGAGAATGAATGCGAATGCGTTTTGCTGTGAGAATAGATTTGACGTCGCGGCTTGTTTATTCGATTAAGTGAATAACGTTGGAAGCTCGGAAGTGGTTTTCACACGAACCTGTTGTGGCTGTGGCGGAACTCATGATGGATTCCTTTTATCCAACATACTCATGTTCTCAAGCTGTTTAGCTGGCCGTTGTGGTGGTCTCCTTTTCCTTAACTGCTGAGTATGCAGTGGCATTTCATCGTTCAGTTTGATTGATGGACCTTCTTTCCCTTTCCGTGCATCTACTGCGTCATCACTGGGATACAAAATGCTTTTCATCTGTGTAACTTTTAATTGGTTCCCATGTGCTTGTTGCAGTTTATTTGCTTCACTCTAGCTCATCTATTATTTTTTATTAAGTTGCACTAGGAATATGAAAACTCAAACGTATCTTGGTTGGGATCATATCAATGCTGAAGTGCATGTATGATCTTATGCTTTTGCATGTGACTCTCTCACTGAATGGGTAGCGGGATTTGCAGATACCGGTGTTGACGCAGCTGCAGCTGGATTACAAGTCACTTCAGATGGGAAGCCTAAAATCCTAGATGTTCTTGATTGGTATTTATAAATGTGTTATGTTTAATATTTTCATCATTGACCTTCCTATTAATAAAGTGCATGAACACGAGCATTTCTCTCTTCAGCACCGGGAGTGGCGATATTGATACCTCAAATGTGGTTAAGGCGGATGCAAATGGGTCCATACGTGGAGCTTCAGGTGATTCCTTGATGCAGCTATGAAATGTTAATACTTACCTTTCCTTTCTTGAAAGTTGATGTTCTGATCTAAAAATTAATAAATTCTGTTGGGAGAAATGCAGTATGTTCAATGATTTTAAGCTTTTCTTATGTCAGGGAGTTACCTGTGTTACTTGTGGGCTTTCTGAAAACTGGACTTACCTTTCTTTTTGTGGTTTTGGGGTTGGGGGGTGGGTTAGAGCTGGACGTAGCTTGCTTGCAATTAAAAAATTTTCAGATTTGCGGAAAGTATGATTCTTTTCCTTGTAAAGCACTTCCTCGAGTGGACTAGGTCTGTAGAATCAAGTGTCCTTGTTTCATTAAATTGTTGGATGCCGGTTGTCACAGTAGACATTGTCAATTCTTGTGATATGTGGCATTCAATAAAAATTTTGGATTCGAGAGTCTGGTGAGGTTCACATTCGGTATAATTCTTTGTTCTTATTCTAGAGTTTGTTTTGGTTTTTCATCTGGTTTTTCTGCATTTAGATGAATTTACCACAGACCTTATATCGTGCAATATTGCTGTTTCGTATCTTTTTAGGGGCTTCTCTCACCATAAATACATCCTGGAAAAACCCTTCTGGTGATTGGCATGTGGGTTGTAAGTTAGTCTATGAGCTATTTACGGACACTTTGACATCTCGTTTGAAGGTAACTGTGTTTCTAACTTTTGTAATATTCATCTATCTGTTGACATCTTAAATGAATTTTCCCTCTTTGCAGAAAGAAAGGAAAAAGAAGTGGGATGAGAGAAACCAGGAAGAGATTGCCAATGCTGTAAAGATTGTTGATGAATTTGATCAGGTTGTCTATAATGTTGCTTGAGGAGTATGTGTTATTAAATTAGCATGTTGTCTATAATGTTGCTTGAGGAGTATGTGTTATGATATACATATTTTAATGCTTGTTTGTTTGTGTTTCCAAGTTATAGTAAGCCTAGGATACGCAGCAGCATGATCTTGAAGAGATGATTGTAGATGGAGCGTTTCATCATCTTCTTTTTTTCCCCTAATGCTTGATGGAAAATGTTATTTCCGCTCTTTGTTTCAACTTTTGATACGCATGGTTGTTCTGTCTCATATAGTAGGAAAGCAGGTGTGCTTCTTAGCGTTCTCTTGGAAGTTATTGGTGTTGTTGATAGGTGCAGGCAATTTTTTTTTTTCAGCGAGATGAGTTGGGTTTTCTCTGACTGTATAAACATTGTCTTATATGAGGCATGGCATTTCCTGTGTAGAAACATGCCAAGTTTGAGGATACAGATTTGAAGAGGACAAGAGAAGACCTACAAACTAGAGTTGATCTTTTACGAAAACAAGCTGATGTGAGTTTTGATATTGATGTTTTGTCCTCTCCTATTGTTCTTTTTGTGGGTTGGACTAATCAACTCCCAATGTATGCTTTAAGAGCTATGATGATAGGGGCCCCATTATAGACGCTGTAGTATGGCATGACGGAGAAGTTTGGAGGGTTGCTCTTGATACGCAGAGTCTTGAAGATGACCCAAATAGCGGGAAACTTGCTGAGTTTGAACCCCTTACTAACTATAGGTATGAAGGCATCCGGAGTATACCAGGTGGAGTAAAATTTTGTTGTTGCAGATCATGTTCTGATATATAGTTCTGTTTTCTTATGGGAAATACCAAGATAAGTATGAGTCACTGTTAGTAGATCTTAAGAAATAACTGACGCAGGACCTAGAAGCTGAAATTTGTACTCAACCTTTTTCTTGTATGTTGTCCCTCTCTTCTGCTGAATTTCATACGAACAAAGAGACAATTAAGATGATTTCTCCAACTTTCTTCTTGGGACTTACAGGATAGAGCGCAAGTTTGGGATGTTTAGCAAGCTAGATGCCTGTACATTTGTCGTCAATGTGTACGATGATGGGAACATATTAAGCATCGTAACCGACAGCTCGCCTCATGGTACTCATGTTGCTGGTATAGCTACTGCTTTCCATCCAGAGGTACTGTCTTTGGGGTGAAATTTGAACTTCATTAAATTGCAATTGCTGCAAACTATTTGTCTGTTTAATTGGATACTTGTTGGCAGGAGCCCATGTTGAATGGGGTTGCACCTGGAGCTCAGTTGATCTCTTGTAAAATTGGAGACTCACGATTAGGTTCAATGGAAACTGGAACTGGTCTAATTCGGGCATTAATAGCTGCTGTTGAGGTGAGTAAGGATTAATGTTCGTTTTCTCTCGTACAAAAAGAACTTGGACTATGCACTCTCTTGGTAGGAATTAATGTTTTGGCATGTTGATATGCTTATCGTAAGTTTTAGAGGATCTTAATGATGTTCACCAACTCTTTCTGCAGCATAAATGTGATCTGATCAACATGAGTTTTGGAGAACCTACGTTGCTGCCTGATTATGGACGCTTCGTTGACCTTGCGAATGAAGTATGGTCCTAATATTCATCATTTTCTCAATAGTTTCTTGGATGCAAGTGCACCTCACATTGGTTGAATTTGGTTGATGATATGTAAATCTGTTTTTCCGTATACATTCTTTCATTGGAAAAGAAAAGGCCAGATAGAAAAATTCACAAAAGCTACACTGCCACCCCCTGGCTGGTTTCGATTGTAATTGATATACGAGCTCTGTTTCTATCATGTTCCAGCTCTGTTTTTGTGTGTTTCATTGCTTCTTTGGGTATCGGGGTTTGTTTGTAGGTATTGAATGCCCATGCACAATAATTTGTACGTAAGAGGAATTGGCAATACTCTTCTAATAGAGCAAATAGGATTATGTGCTATTCGTTCATTGCCAACAGTAGAACATAACTCCCTTTTAATTGCATTTTGGTATTGCCGAGCCACATGTATCATTTTGTATAGTCATGAATATTTCCAAAATCGACATTACCAACAAGAATTACGAGCTCTTGAAAAATCAGATAATAGATTGAGTAATCCTTCAGTTAGACGAATCCTGATTCATAAATAAGTTAAGGGAAGATACATCAACTAACATTTTATACTCAATAACATAGAAGGATCTTCAGTATGCACAAGTACATCTGTGAGAGCTACATATTCTTCTCAGCATTGCTGATAAAGTCATAGATAAGATAAGGCTTAAGGTGGACCAAGCCTACTTATAGTTAGAAAATTGTCTTAAGCAATGTTTGGCACATATTTTGATGTTTAATTATGGAGACAGTGAGGAACATTGACTTTCCAATCCTGCAGTCTTATGCCTATACCTTTTCACTTATTCGTATGCATCATCATTTGGATATAGGTAATAGATAAGCATCGCCTAATATTTGTTAGTAGTGCTGGCAATAGTGGGCCAGCATTGAGTACTGTGGGAGCACCTGGAGGTACCACTTCAAGAATCATTGGAGTTGGCGCATATGTATCCCCTGCAATGGCTGCTGGCGCACATGCTGTAGTTGAACCTCCCTGCGAAGGACTCGAGTATACTTGGTACTTCTGCTTTACTCTGGCCTTAGACTGTGATGCCTCTTGGGCAAGATGGGGCTATGTTGTGACATTGGGAACACCCATAATTGCCAATCACATGCAGGTCCAGCAGAGGACCGACAGCTGATGGTGATCTTGGTGTATGTATAAGTGCCCCTGGTGGGGCTGTTGCACCAGTACCTACTTGGACTCTTCAACGTCGTATGCTGATGAATGGAACATCAATGGCATCTCCATCGGCATGTGGGGGGGTTGCATTACTTATCAGCGCTATGAAGGTAGTTCTGCTAGAAATGCTTGTGACATTGAAGAAAAGAGCAGTTCTTATCCATTTTTGACTTCTTAACCTCTTTTCAGTGTCAGACTGAATAAAATGTTCTCTTATGTTTTTCAGTCTGAAGGCATTCCCGTGAGTCCATATGCTGTGCGGAAGGCCCTTGAGAATACATGCCTTCCTGTAGGTAGCCTTCCTGAAGACAAATTAACATCTGGACAGGGGCTCATGCAAGTAGACAAGTTAGGTTTTTTCTGGCTTGAGGCTCTTGAATTTACTTACGACGATAGTTCAGAGTTTTAAGCATTGCTCTGAATTGATGGGTTTCAGGGCTTATGAGTACATAAAGCTGTCTCAGAACATTCCACGTGTTTGGTATCAAGTGAAAATCAGTCGATCTGGAAAATCAAGTAAGTTTTAATGACAGGCCTTTCTCATTTTATTTTGAGAATATAATATCAAGTGGTTCCCATAATGTTGTAGCATGTGCACTATCAGTATGGCACAATAAGAGTTCTGAATGTGTTTCACATGGGCCTTATTTAGACTAGCTTACCGTTAGTGGTTGATGAGAATACAGATATTTTGCGTAACTGGTACCATTATCCCGTAAATTATGATGCTCAAGTGGAAATCAGCACTAGGTTTTCCATTGCTATTCCTAGAAAAGCGCTGTGGCATCATTGTCATGACTTGCTGGGGATGGCATACCTCTTGTGGTTGAGTGAAATTGTGCAACAAGTGACTAATGCCTCACAGTTACAGAGAATCCAACTCTTCGAAATTGTGTTCCCAATGCTTGAGGTCACAAGGTTCACCATAGATAGTGACATTCTGTTACATATAGTTAAAGGGTTCTACGTGTTACAGCTGAAAGTTGAGGGAATTATCAAGATGAAAGCCAGATGTTCTGTTAAATGTTAATGAACAATGTTGACATGTATTAGATCTCTCCAATTAAATGATCATGTCTCCATATGACCATTGAAAGCTTTGACCAAGCCCCTTGTTTGTTTGTTAGACACTCTTGTCATACATTGTTTATCATTTGTTCCTCTAAGTTGACGAGGATAATGAACCAACACTTCTGCTTAACAGGTCGTTTGGAGAAAATGAAGTTCTGGCTGCCTATTAATATGATTGTGAAAGTAGATTATAAATCATGTGGTACTTTGTTTGCGAGTCTAACGATGGAATATTGTTGTAGATTTTGAGACTATTAGTCAGATTCCTGGTCAGAATTAAGGACACCAGATTCGCCACCTTTAATGCATCTTCTTTTTCTATTTATTACTCTTTTCCACCATCCATTCCCATAAGTTATATAAGCAATTTGTGGTCCTTTGCTCCATACTTGGATAAGGTTTAGTTTTGCTGCTACTTTTTTCTGTTGCTGGTGGTTTTGTGGATTATACTTGCTTCATATATACGTTATTCTATATCCGAGAAATTGATCAGGTTGCCAGTATGATGCTTTTTTTGTTTGTAGCTCCTACTTCACGAGGCATTTATCTTAGAGAGGCTAGCTCTTGCTCACGATCTACTGAGGTGAGGTTATGGATAAACTATGCACATCCCCTTGTCATGGATTTGCCAAGTTGCTTATGAAAGTCATAGAGTGAATTAAATTTTTTACCCTTGCATGTCTTATTGTCCTTAAAGGTAGCTTTTTGAATCTTACATTCTTCAGTTCGGTGGAGTGAATACTTTGTAGTTAATCCATAATGGATGCATAAGTGTAAAATACCTTCGTTTTTCCCTGTCCTGAACATTTTAATTCTTTTGCTTTAGCCACAAAGATTTTTATTGGCCATAATGCTATTTGTGTCATACGTAAGACCGTTGCTCAATTATGCATGTGATTTAATTCGTAATTTCATGCTGTAAGCTTTCTGGAAACTGATGAGAAAACAAAATCAATGGGAGGAATCCGGTGGAAATCGCAAAGGGGGAAATAGTGACTTTTTTCTTATGCTTGTATAGAAGAAAAATGTAGGTTGAGAGAGCGGATGTGAAGTTCAAATTGCGCATGTGAAGATGGCAAGATTTCCCTTCGAAAAATTCGACAAAAATGTCGCACATGTAATAATGTTATCGATTTCCTCTCCACACCTTACCCACTTGGGGGAGGGTAATTTTTGCTCAATTATGCATGTGATTTAATTCATAATTTCATGCTTTAAGCTTTCTGGAAACTGATGAGAAAACAAAATGAATGGGAGGAAACTGGTGGAAATTGCGAATGGGGAAATAGTGACTTTTTTCTTATGCTTTGATAGAAGAAAAATGGAGGTTGACAGAGCGGATGTGAAGTTCAAATTATGCATGTGAAGATGGCAAGATTTCCCTTCGAAAAATTCGACAAAAATGTCGCAAATGTAACAATGTTATGGATTTCCTCTCCATACTCTCCCCACTCTCCCCACTTGGGGGAGAGTAATTTCCTTCTCGCAGTGATTGTATCCATTTTTGTTAATTTCTTCAAAACAAGTTAGATTTCTTCTATAACATTCTCTCTTTCCCCTCAAATACAAGTTCTAATTTAAGTCTGATTACTAGTTGTATTTTCTGTATGGAAAAGTGGAACGATGTTGTGTAGCTTCCAGGAAAGCTTTTAGAAGAAAAAGTTTACAGTGCTCTAGAAAATACTTAAGATAATTGTCTCATATATGTAGTTAAGCTTTTCTGTAGCTTTTGTGCAAGATGTCGGTGGTTCAGTACATCTAAAGATATGTGTTTGTGTATAATTCAAAGAGCTACTTCTATGTATTTCCACATAAACCTGGTCTATTTGTTGAATTACTTTCTATTTCATTTTTTTTTCACATTCTTGATGTCTCCAACATAAGTCTGAAGCTGAGCATGTCTTGCTGAAGATGATGACTGATATGTGATACTTGGTGTTCCTTCACGTCACTTATGCACTTTTCCACTGCGGCTTTCTAATTGCAGTCGTCATTTTTTCTTCTTTACCAGTGGACTGTGCAAATTGAGCCAAATTTTCATGAAGATGCCAACAATCTAGAAGAGCTGGTCCCCTTTGAGGAGTGTATTGAGTTACACTCAACAGAGAAGGCTGTTGTAAGGCCTCCGGAGTATCTATTGCTTACTCACAACGGCCGTAGCTTCAAGTCAGTAAGCATTACTTTGTTGTATCCTCGATCACTCTAGTATATTGAAGTTTTAAAACTACAATTTTTTTGCCTTGTCAATTTATGCTTTTAGTGCAGTTGCTGATATTTTCACTAGAACTCGGTCAATCAATTTGAATAATTGAGAAGGAACACTATAAACTTATATGTGGTATCATGCAGAACACTGATGTGCCAAAAGTAAAAGTTGTCATGGCAACTATTATTAGTGAATAGTAGACTTGTGTTTTTCTTCAAGGAATTGCCTCCTTTTTCCTCTTCCTTATTCTTTTGTAGATATGTTCATGTCTAGATTGAGTTGACTGGTCGTGCTCTCCAAGTTTAACAGACCTTTAAGGAGATCATGAAACTAGTCTTAGTCTATCTTTAATGCTTTGTTTGGGAGAGAGGAAAAGAGGAACAGAAGAGTATGGCGGAGAAAACCATATTGGGAAGATGTTACTTTTCCTGTTTGTGAAAGGAAGGAAATTTTTTTGTATCTTCAGCCTTGATAAAGTTCTCTCTAAATCAACGGTTTTTTTTTTGGGTGGCTAGTGGAGAGAAAATGGGCGGTGAGTATTTTTCCATTTCCTTTGAGTCAAGGACAGCTAACTCGAAGCTGAGTAGATTTTAAAGTTTACTCATGCTTGTGTAGGGGGTGAGTTCAATGCTATCCAATCATCTGCACCATAACTCTCCAAGCAGGCTACTACACACTTGGGAAAAATATTACTTGCTAATTTTGTATCTTAGCGGAAGTTACAATAATGTAGAGCTGCTCTTCCTTTTTCAGCATTGTCGTGGATCCCAGCAATCTTTCTAGTGGACTTCATTATTATGAAGTTTATGGAGTTGATTGCAAATCGCCATGGCGCGGTCCTCTTTTCAGAATACCAGTTACTATAACAAAGCCTGCAGTCGTAGTGAGCCGGCCTCCTGTTGTCACATATTCAAAGATGTCATTTCAGCCAGGTTATACATAGTCTTCATTCAAACAGCAATCTGTCTTCATATACAGCAGTACTGACTTACATGATTAGTGTAAAATGAGGGCTAGGTTTTTCTTTTCCACTTTAAATTGCGAAAAGTTAGGTGTATATTTGAGAAACTTAGGTGTATATTTGAGAAACTTGGTCATGTCTTCTGAAACTGTGCATAGCCACTTGATTATGATAGACAGTGTGTCAGACGAAGTAATGGCGTAATGGTATATATTATAGAGTTACCCTTGATTCCCTGTGCCAAACTGGTGACTAATCTACATTCTTCACCACTCTCTTCATTTACCTGAAAGATCTAGTTGACTTTCATTTGTTATGTTTGTACATAACACCATTAGATTGCTCGAGCATTCAAGATGCTTTAGTCTGACATGAGTGACCCACTGAAATGGGAAAGCAGAGTCATATACTACAAAGAAGGAAAAAGACTTTTGAAACAAATCCAGGTCATGATAGCATGCTTTTCCAATCTTTCTCGGTCTTAAATGCAACTTAATAGGATGTTTGATTGTGAATTCCTTTTTTTTGTTTGTTTTATGCTTTATGCTTTAACAGGTCACATTGAACGGAGATACATCGAGGTGCCATTTGGTGCTACTTGGGTTGAGGCTACTATGCGAACATCTGAGTTTGACACAACCCGGAGATTTTTTGTTGACACAGTTCAGGTACAACATTCACCGATTACTTTAATCACCAGTTTGTGAAGAACTGCTTTGACTCTTTTTCTATATGCAGCTGTGCCCCTTGCAAAGGCCCATCAAATGGGAGAGCGTGGTAACGTTTTCTTCCCCAGCTGCCAAAAGCTTTACCTTCCCTGTGGTTGGTGGTCACACTATGGAATTAGCAGTAGCTCAGTTTTGGTCTAGTGGAATTGGGAGCAATGAAGCTACTTTAGTGGATTTTGAGGTAGCATATTTGTTTAAATGTAACATTGTCATGCTTCATCTGCTTGTGTTGCTTTCTATGCATCGATAAACATTCATATGCGAGCTATTGTTGGTTTCATACAAGGAGGTATACGCAGTGTTATTTTTTGTCAATTTCTGGGTGGCATTACTCTGATGCATAATGTTAGAGTAATTAAATATCAAACCACGCCTTCATCTAAGAGCTTAAGCTTTTAGAATAGTTGGCAGTGGTCCTGTAAAATTTCACTTGGTATCAGAGCAGAAGGTCCCGAGTTCAAATTTTTCTAGACCCCATTTGCCTCCCCAGTTAAATATTTCGACGCTTAGTACTTGGCAAAAAGACCAGACTAAGCGTGAAGGGGAGTGTTAGAGTAATTAAACATTAAACCACAGCTTCATCTGATAGCTTAAGCTGTTACAACAATTGACCGTGATCCCACAAAATCTCACACATCAAACATTCTTTGTTCTAGGCTGTAATTGACTTTTATAATCCAGTTATTACCTTTTCCTTCGTCTCCTTCCTTTGGTTTGTCAAGACTGGAGAGTTCCATTTGTATCTGCCATTATCACTTATTATTAATTTTTCCTGCCTTATGTTTTTTAGGACATGGCCAATTCGGTCTGTTTCCGAAATTAGTGTTTGTAGCTTGATTGCCCTCTTAATACCAGTAGGAGTTCACACTTTAAAGGTAGCACCGATCTTGTGATTATTCCTTCTTTTCCTTCTTTGTTTTCTTCCTATTTGGGGTTTGGAATAGGGACGGTGATTGGGGCAACTCCACTCACTGGATGGCCTGTGATGGGCAAGCTTGTGAACAAACAGTTTGCTTTCGCAAATTGGCGCTACTAAAGATGTGTGATCAATGTAAAGGATAAAAATTTCTGTAGAACTATGTTATGAAATTTTGCATAAGAAAAGGCACCTTATGGAGATTCTTACATGGTCCATGTTTATTCCAAGATGGTGTTCCATGGGATTGACATCAACAAAGAGGAAGTGATACTCGATGGTAGTGAGGCACCAGTTAGAATAGATGCTGAGGCTCTGCTTGCATCAGAGAAACTTGCTCCTGTTGCCACCCTCAATAAGGTAAAGCACATTATGCTTATTCGAGAAATCATAAGCAAGTGTTTCTGAAATCAGTTTTCTTGATCTGCTGTCTTTGCAGATGAGGGTTCCATATCGACCTGTTGAGGCAAAACTTCGTGCTCTCCCATCTAGTCGAGACAAACTACCCTCAGGGCAGCAGATATTGGCTATGACATTGACGTTAGTGGAGCTTCACAATTTGTTGTCAAGCTTAACTTGCTGAGCTGTTCTTTTGAGTTGATCATCTGAGATTTCTTGTGCAGTTACAAATTCAAATTGGAAGACGGAGCAGAACTAAAACCTTATATTCCTTTACTCAACAATCGAATATATGACACCAAGTTCGAGTCACAGTTCTATATGATATGGGACGTGAACAAGGTACTATATCACTTGATTTTTCCTTTGTATGATGGTGCGGAATGCTTTCGATTGAAAGATATTGACAGCACTTAACCATTTATGAACCACCATAAAAAAATGGGTATAGAGATACTATATCTCATAACCAAGAGAAAATCCGTACTTTGCAATGCCGTAGCGAGCATTTTATTGTTTGAGTATGACTTCACAACTTTACTAACCTTTAGGTTCAGTTTCACATTTTGGGTTGCATCATTTTGGTTGGGTAAAAAATTATACTTCCAGTTTGTATCGTGACATGTTCTACTTTCAACATCTTTTTTTGTTTCCTTTGTAGCGTGTACATGCCATGGGTGATGTATACCCAAAATCTTCAAAGCTGCCGAAGGGTGAATACACTTTACAGCTGTATCTAAGGTGCAGTTTATTTCTCGGGTTGTAACTGCAGCATGCATCCTCCCCCCACCCTCTCTCTCTCTCTCTCTCTCACATGCACGCATGCTTTAGATTAACATGGTCACATGTTATGTTGAATAAAAAGACACTATTTTGCTATCAATTTTAGATTCTTTTAAGATTTTTGTATTGCGTGAAATGAAGCATCATTGAAAGGAAAACATGCCGCAAAGATCGTGGAAAGTTATGACCCATCATCTACTTCCTGGGAAATATAGATTGTTGTGACAAGAAAAGTTTTGCCTTGATAAAAATCAAATAGATCCATGCTATACAAAAAATGATTAGATAAAATAGCTATATTCTCATAATATTTTTTGGATTTCAGGCATGATAATGTGCAATATTTGGAAAAAATGAAGCACTTGGTGCTGTTCATTGAGAGAAATCTAGAGGAAAAGGTATCTTTCTTGTCCAACTAGTGAATTAGACCTGCGTTTTGTGTGGAAAAGATATTATCAAAATAAAATAAGGATATACGACTGACACAGATGTCATGCGAATATGATTAAAGAATCACATGTTTTAGATGACTTGATATCCTTTAGTGTTTTTAGTAAAGCGTGTTGCATCAGTGACTTTCGGGTTACATAGGCTGAACTCATACTTTTATCATTTATGAGCAAGAGTATATTTCAGATCAGGTCGTGATTCTGTCTCATGACATGTCGAAAATTACTACCCCTAGCACCCTATAAAAGTTAAAGGTAGGTGCATAAATATTGATGTTCCTCTTTTTACGGCGAAATAATTAGTATAAACTAAAATGATTGCCAGTAATTCACTGCCAATGATTATTTGCCAAGGTACATGCTAGTTGTTTGTTTGGCACCATTGCTACCATTCTCTTTGGGTGTTCTCTTTTTCGAGTAATAAGCAATCTAGTGATCCAATGTTGTTGAAGAAGCTCAATGGTTTTTAACCTTATTATTTGTGTTTCCGATTTCCTTGAGTCCAGGATGTCATGCGATTGAGCTTTTTCTCTCAACCAGATGGTCCTGTAATGGGAAATGGTTCTTATAACTCTTCAGTTTTAATTCCTGGGTAGGTTTAGTCTCTAATGGTTAATTTATATCACTGTTCCGTCTCCTCCTACTACAGCCTTTGATATGTATATCGTTATGTAGGGAGAAGGAAGCCATCTATTTGGGCCCACCGACCAAGGACAAGCTCCCAAAGGTATTGCATTCTGGTGCTTCTTCTTCAATTAATGTTTCTTAATACTGGTCATGGAACTATTGCAGTATTCTCAACCTGGGTCTGTATTGGTTGGAGCAATATCTTATGGAAAGGTATCAAATGCTGGTCAAGATATTGGAAAGAGTCCCACAAAGAACCCTGCATCCTACGAAATCTCTTACATTGTGCCACCCAATAAGGTTGCTCACGACCATCCCAACTTTTGCTTCTTTTTCGATGCTCTTACTGAAGTTTGACCTTTAATTGGCTCCACGTTTGGAAGGTTGAAGAAGAGAAGGGGAAAGTTTCTTCATCAAGGTGCACTAAATCTGTCTCTGAACGCCTACAGGAAGAGGTACTCGGCGATTGTGCTATTGTGGTTAATTTTTTTGGGGGAGCAACTTTCGCTTATGTATATTTTCCATACATGCCTCTAGGAAGCACTTGCAGTGTCATACCTGGGTAACTACTTGTGTTTGCAAAACGACAGATCTGTGTTACGTATACGCTAATGATCTAAATTGTTACATATATAGAGGCATCTATCCGGTATAATTTTATATCTGTGCCCATATTTTAGAGCCAACTTCTGATGTTTATGGACCTATATCCACATACCCTGGGGTTCTGAGGAAAAATTGATGCTGGCCTCTTTTTCTATCAGACGACGACAAAAATATACGGAAAATGATCTTTCCTTACTATTTTCTGTATTTGATTCATGTAATTGACTTTCTTATGGGTCAGTCCCTTTCTTTACATCATGCTAGAAATATCCAGGATTTCCTGCGGCAGATGCCATTCATTTGACAAGCAATGAAGGGAATGTAAAAAAATATGAGGGGCAATAAGGCTTGGTTTGCTGTTGCCAAACATAACTGCTTGACTAGAATCGTACGTTAAGTGGAACATGCCTACTACAACTGTCATTTTTGAGAGAAGGATAGTTTGATGTGCTTTTCCACAGGAAAGAGCCTATTCTAAGGGTATAATGTTATAGGCTCCAGTTGAAAAGTAAAAGAGCTCTTATATTCTCTTGCAAAAGTTCAAAGTCATGCTTGTGCCAATTTAAATAATTTCCAATGGAATTCACAAATGTCACTGAGTCACATAAATGTAACATGCTGGTATCATTTTGTACAGTTTCTATTTGAAATACCGGGCTTTTTTGTTCTAACTAGTAACAGACCTGACAACTCTTTTTTGGGTAAAAACTTCTGCTTTGAAAGTATTGGGACTTTAACCTTATTTATCGCGGTACCCAGGTACTAGAATCAACTCATTGGTTTGCTTATTTATTGTGCAATTTTTTTTTTGGGGGTCTTATATCGTGAAATTGGAAGCCACCACTTAAGTGGGCACGTTTCTTTAGTTTTCTAATCATATATCCGATAATGGAATGTAGACAAATAATAAAATGTTCTTTCGAGAAAATTTCTCCTTATGATGTCCAAATGTGCACGTGGCTTTTAACATTGAGAATAATGTGCATACCTTAAAGGAAATTGCTTTACACAAAGAATCTTTTAATAGTACAATAACTTGATTAATGATGGTCATATTGGTAAAGAATAACCAGAGCCAAAATACATCCGCTACTCAGATATTCTTTAGTTTGTTGTTCTGATGTAGGACGCAGACTTCATTTAGAGTTACTTGTTTCTTATAGTCTATTGGATGGTTGTTTACAACGTGTTTTGTTATCAATCAGGTTCGAGATGCAAAGATAAAGTTTCTGGGAACTCTGAAACAAGGGAATGATGAAGAGAAGTTGGAGTGGAAGGACTTAGTTACTCAATTAAAGGTGATGTTCCTTGTGTAGTTGGAGGGGAAGTACATCTTTTGCTGTTGTTGCATAATTGCATCCGAGATAGCTCTCTTACTACATGCTGCAGGATGTATATGATGGCATTGATTTGCTCCTCATATATGCAATGACATGGAACAGTATTTTGCGAAAATCTAAATTAAGAAATGCTATCACATCGGATAGAAAAAAGTACGCTAATTTAGCATAAACAAACAGGAGGGCATGTTTAGTAGTAATGTGTAATAACTGGATCAAAAAGCACTCTGAAGTACACTGTTTTCGGTCTAATCTTTACATACATCATGTATGGTTCTTTACATTAATTTCTCGTGGCCTGTCTTTTGGCAGTTGGAGTACCCAAAACACACACCACTGCTTGCCAAGATCTTGGAATATCTGCTCGCTCAGAGTGATGTCAAGGACAAAATCCACCACAACAAGAAGGTAATTAGCATTCGAAGTCTTTCCAAACAAATTGGAAGGGGAAATATTCGGGTCAGTGTTATATATGGATATCTTTCTGAGAGATGCTCCTTACAGAAGCACTGTTATATCCATATGCTGTTGTCACTTGAAAACATAATAGGATATTCTTTTCCAATAATGAGTTTTCTCAGTTAGAGGATTTGACCGACTTCAACTCCAAGGGAACAGTGTGATGATACTTGAGCTTGAAGATTCCCTAGCCACAAGAACTACTCTTGTACTTTTCCAATTATTCTTGTCTGGAAAAGTATTTTACTTCAATGTTTGCGAACTTATGCAAGCCCACGGGAAATAAGGACTCAATATCTTTATCATCCATTTAGGGATTTGAAGCCCTTGACCTATCATAAATGGCTTGTTTTCTACTCGAGCACAAAAGCAGACATCCACATAGTTATTTTCCCTGAATTTAACAATTATTGTGTCACTTTATGTTATTCTGACTGAGTCTGCAGAATATAGAATGGGAAGATACTAGGTGTGGCTTTTTAGTCGTTTTCTCATATTTTTCGGCCGGGGAGTGCTTTTGATTCTCTTTTGGTCACTTCAGTCCTGTTGGGAATCTTACCATCTCACAGGATTAGGGTAGGCCATTCACTTTCCTTTCTAGTTGACTTTTTAGAAGAATTGAGGACTTTGGACTGTGGATTCTTTCTCTCAAAAGGATTGGGCCACCCCTTAATATGCACCCTTCCAAAGCCTATCTTCAAGAGTTCTGATATTGTCTGTCAAAATTCCTTAAAAAAGGCTAATTGATAACTTATGATGATCTCGCAAATTTATGCATAAGCTTGCCAAATTCTCATTGAAAGTGAAGATCAAGAGGGCGGTAGAGGAGCAACGAATGATCAATACATTCGTGGACAATATAAAGCCAGTTTCTACTTGTCAAAAAAATTAAGCCAGTTTCAGACAGGCAGACTGGAAACTGAAGGGCTTATTCAAGACTTTCTAACCAAGGGGCCAACACCTCCATGCTGAGGCAAAGATTTAGTTTCCGAAAACTAATTGGTGACTCATTTCTGCACATTGAACTCTGATGGGGAATCCGCATATAAGCTGGGTAAATCTGGAAGTCCAATCAGTAGGATTTCCTCGAGCACCATTTTGTGCTTTATGTTCTATTTTCCTTCACTGATCATGCTGTAAACTATATTTTTGTTCTTAGAAGAATACAAAGAGAGGAATGAGTTTACTTACTGTACATTCTATGGTGCTTTGCAGATCATTGATGCAGCCGATGAAGTTATTAATAGCATTGACAGAGAAGAGTTAGCAAAATATTTTGCATTCAAAAGTGATCCAGAGGATGAGGATGCAGAGGTTTGTATCTATCGTACCATGCAGCCACTTCAACTTATCTAGAAAAAATTCAATGTAACTGCTTGGAAGAAGCATCAAGCCCACCCTTATAAGCTCTTGATGGGTTTTGAACCCTTTCTTGTTACACCCATCTTCTCATACTCAATAGCTCATGGATTTCTGGTTCCGAAGGATGAGATATTTTTGTTAACTTGTTTCTTTCTGCATAGAATATTAAGAAGAAGATGGAGACTACACGTGATCAATTCGCCGAAGCTCTTTACCAGAAGGGGTTAGCAGTAGCAGAAATTGAGTTCGTCAGTGTAAGGATGACTGAAACTGTTCCTGGGAATAACATTAGTAGCATGACATACATATACGTCTTTAAGCTTTAGGTGCTCATGCAGTCCTCCATATTATTTATGTGCAGTCCTAATAACAAATTCTGGTTATATCAACAATCTCTTCGATATCTGTCTCCCTATGACATATCAATAGCTAGGCTAGATCCTTCAATAATCATGAAGTATGCCAACTGAGATGGCGCTGCAAATGTGTGCTGCATTACTTGTTTTACACCAAGTGTCCTTCCCAGTCAAAATGTTTCTGGACTGATACTATCTGTGCACGGTTAAGCACTAGGGTTCCCAATGCTGGCATGCTGTCAAAGGTGTCACCTTTCCTCCAACATGAAATTATTAATCTTCAGAATCCGTTGAATTCATCATGGTGATGAATAGATTACATAGCTTTGAGCAATTCAAAATTACATATCACTTTCTCTCTCACCGCTTAATTTGCAGGAAGAGAAGGCTTCAGCGAAAGCTACAATTGAAGGCTCACCAGATGTGGCTGCAAGTGGTGATGAACCTGTTCAAAGGCCTGGTGTCCCACCCAATCTCTTTGAAGAGATTTTTGGGGAATTGAAGAAATGGGTTGATGTTAAGTCCTCAAAGTACGCTACTCTCATGGTCATTCGTGAGAAACGTTGTGGAAGGCTAGGAACAGCACTGAAGGTACTTGTTTAGTGGCACTACCAACTCGTGCTAGAAGTTTAATTTGTAGTTTTTTCCCAGTTGAGATGCTTCTTATTTTGTTATCATTTCTTCTTTAGCATGTCAAAAATGCGGGCATCGAAAATGGTATCCCCTGCAATAGTAGCACTAGTCCTCGTACTGTGTTCTTCCTCGAATTTTTGCTCCAAACCTTCTTTCAATTCCCACTCTCGCTACCAAGGTCATGCTGTCTATTTGACTAACCTCAAGTTATGTTCTCATGTATGCATACAAGTGTACTTGTGCACCTGTACGGCGTAGTTATGAAAGAGTTCGCTTTAATAGTCTCATGTCTTGGATGTTTTGATATCAACTTCCTTGTATATACGTGTTTTGATTTTAGTTTTATGGAAAGGAACTCTGACAAGTTTACTTTTTCCTTCCTTTCTTTTTTACCACAGAGCTTCTAACAAGCTTGTTTTTCTGTCTTCTCTACCTACCTTTGAAAAGTGGCATTTTGGCTGACTTAAAATATTTGTTATTTCCAGTTTGCGACCTCTTCTTGGGGAGTTCATCTGTGATTGAAATATTGCCTTTTGAGATAATCTCAACGTGAGGAACATATTTTAAACTATGGGTGCATTTTTACATGCTCTAAATGAACTTTGGTTTAGGTACTGAATGATATGATTCAAGAAGACGGCGACCCTCCGAAGAAGAAGCTGTTTGAACTAAAGCTCACTTTGCTTGGGGAGATTGGATGGAGTCACCTGCTAAGGTATGAGAGAGAATGGATGCATGTACGATTCCCAGCGTGCTTGCCATTGTTTTGAGGATGCTTTGGATGTACGTATTCCACGGGGAACCGTGTAAGCCAATAAAGTGTGTAATCCACAAGCTGGGTGCTTATGATTTCCCGTTTACATTCTTTTCAAAGACTACAAATCTATGCTACAATTTTTTCTGCACTGTTGGTCTACGCAAATCGATCGGTGTTTGTATCATGAAAGATAGTATCTTTCCAAAGGAATTCTCTGTGAGCGTGCAGTTTAACGTTACAAGAGTCTTTGTTCTCGATTGCTTGGGTTGAGGTGTTCTCCCAAAGAATGAATCTTTCCTCATTGTTAGGGGCTCTTCGCTTATCATGCCTATATGCTCCCAAATTGCCCATCCAATCATGAGCACTTTACATTATCAACTTGCCTCGAATCTTGGTTCCCACTGTCGACGTTAACTAGGGCTATTAAATTATATTTTGCTGGTCGAGTGTTAGCAATAGCATTACTAAGATAGGTTTTGCGTATCATCTGCCATTCGTGAAGGTCAGTCTATCCAATCTTGAGACGGGAATTTGCAATAAATTGCTTTCTGCGATATAACCTTAGGAGGTTGCGCTCAAGTGAATTTCAAGCTTGAAAATTCATGAATCTCAATGATTCCGTCATTTTCTATTGGCGGATGTCATTTTTCAAAATTCATAAATCTCAATGATTCCATCAAATTCTATTGGGGGATGTCATTTTTCTCGCAACATGAAAATACAAAAATAAAATAAGCTTACCGAGACGAACCCAAATTTGACAAGACAGTTTTTACTATAAGACGACTTCAGAAGTTTCTACTCTTTTACCCGTGACTGTTTCTTTTTGTGTTTGGAAGGCCTTCCACTGCAACTAGTGGGGGACATTGCGTGTGCTCCATTTAGGATATTGTGCAGCTAAATACGATCGAACACACAATTGAAGTCCCAAAATGATTGCGCTGTATATATGTGTGTGTGTCTCGATGCATTGTCATAACTTCATATTTTACGAGCGATGCTTACTCGACAAAATAAACTCAAGTCTCACACAAGAAATGGCCTTCCTTGTCCAAAGGAACATACTAGTTGTTTGTTTGGCACCTTTGCTACCATCCTCTTTAGGTGTATTCTCTTTAGAATAAGCAATCTAGTAACCCAATTTTGTTGAAGTAGCTCGATGGTTTTTAACCTCTTTATTTATTTTTTTGATTTCCTTGAGACCAAGATGTCATGCGTTTGAGCTTTTTCTCTCAACCAGATGGTCCTGTAATGGGAAATGGTTCTTATGACTCTTCATTTTGAATTCCTGGTTAGGTTTAGTCCGTCGCGGTTAATTTATATTTCACGGTTCCGTCTCCTCCTATCACAGCCTTTGATATGTACATTGTTATGTTGGAAGAAGGAAGCCATCTATTTGGGCCCACCGACCAAGGACAAGCTCTCAAAGGTATTGCATTCTGGTGCTTCTTCTTCAGTTAATGTTTCTTAATGCTGGTCATGGAACTATCGCAGAATTCTCAACCTGGGTCTGCGTTGGTCGGAGCAATATCTTATGGAAAGGTATCAAAGGCTGGTCAAGATATTGAAAAGAGTCCATCAAAGAACCCTGCATCCTACCAAATCTCTTACATAGTGCCACCCAATAAGGTTTCTCAAGATCATCCCAACTTTTTTTTTTCTTTTTGGATGCTTTTACTGAAGGTTGACTTTTAATTGTCTCCACATTTGGAAGGTTGAAGAAGAGAAGGGGAAAGTTTCTTCATCAAGGTGCACTAAAATCTGTCTCTGAACGCCTCCAAGAGGAGGTACTTGGGGGATCGTGGTTATTTTCTTGGAGAGCAGCTTTCGCTTATGTATAAACTCCGTAGATACCTCTAGGAAGCACTTGCAATGTCATGCCCAGATAACTTTTTGTGCTTGCAAAACCAGAGATCTGTTTTAAATATATGCATACGCTCTAAACTGTTACATATATACAAATATCTATCTGATATAATTTTAGATCCGTGCCCACAATTTAGAGCCAACTGCCGATTTTTATGGACTTATATGCTCATACACTGGGGTTTAGTTTGGGGTAAATTTATCATATATGTATCAATTTGAGGTTTTTCTTGTCTTTGAGAAATGTGTTGACACTTGAATTTTCTCGGCTAGTGCTCGGAGAAAATTAATGAAAGATTGTGAAGACTCGGGTCAACTCAGTTTGACCGGAATTGACACGGCCCGTTAGTCCCGGCTCGACAGAACTCGGCTCAATCCAGTCATGGGCCGTGTCTATCTCTTTGCCCGAATGTGGCGCTAAAAGGGCAAAACCCTAGAAGAAGACAAACCCTATTTTCTTTTCACTTTCCCGGAGGATGAAAGGAGTTTGAGACGTTCGAACTCTTTTCCCCCGCTCTCTTCGTCTTGATCCGAAAGACACAGGGAGATTTTAGGGGAGCGCAATCTTCATTTTCGTTCTCCTGGAGCACCATCGAGGCAGTCCAGTCGTCGTAGCCAAGGGATTTACGGCGCCGTTCGTTGTGGTCCCTCGTCGTGAACTACCAACCATAGCCATTGTCGGGGCTTCTCTATTCTGCCCTGTTTTGCGGCCATAGAAGGTGAAGAGCTCGAATTGCAAGCACCGTTGTCCTGCCTGCTAGCCCAGATCTCGGCATTCGACGATCCTTGAAGCTTCTATCCTCGACCTAGTCCCCCGTTGCAGCCTCTACACGCTCAGCTGACCAGGTAATCTATCACTCTCTGTCAGTTTCAGACAGGCAAACTGGATTACTGAAGGGCTTATTCAAAACTTTCTAACCAAGGGGCCAGCACTTTCATGCACTCTGAGGCAAATATTTATTTTCCAAAAACTAAATGGTGCCTCATTTCTGAACATTGAACTCTAATGCGAAATCCGCACTTGAGCTGGGTAAATCTGGGAGTTCCAGTCAGTAGGATTTCCTCGAGCACCATCTTGTGCTTTATGTTCTATTTTCCTTAGCTGATCATGCTGTAAGCTATATTTTCTGATGTAGGCGTCGGCTGTTCTACGTGATACGAAATTTCGGTTCGGTTCAGTTTATTTTTTGGTTCAGTTCTTGGTTCAGTTCTGACACCCCTAGCAGCAAGGCCGAGAGGAGGCGGAACAATGGTGTCGCAGTCGCAGTACGGCATCAAATACGCCGTCCACATCATCTCCTCTCATTTCGGCGACCTCGTCGCTGTAATCTCTCTCTCTGTTTCCATACGAGCATGTATAGTGTAAGTGCTCTATCCACTTCGCATCATAAGTCTCTGTGCTTTTGCAGAAGGTGTGCGAGTGTCTCCTCCGACAAGGGCCGTTGACGCACCGGAACATCGTCCGCTTCACGGAGATTTCGGCTTCTCAAGTCAAAAACTGCTTGTTAGTCTTGATCCAGCAGAATTGTGTTCAAGCCTTCTCTGCCGAACATCCAGGTAGAAATTGGTGGGTTGTAACTGGATTAGTGAATATGACCTCGTTAGATTGATTTTTCTGTTCGTAATGCCGTGGACAGGTGGCGATGAAGATGAGTCGAGACGTAGCACTGAGTACATGGCATTGTTCGATAATATAATTCATCGAATGAGATTCCCGAAGTTCGCAGCCGTTGTGTCGCAGGAACTTGACAAAGAAGTCGGTTTCTGCTCTCTTGTGGCGTAAATTGTTTACTAGTTCGTGAAGTCGGTCCTTGTCCATTGTTAATTTGTTTGTTTGTTTGGTTATGGGCAGTGTGTGGAACTGTTTCAAGGTTTGCTCCAGCATGGTAGGCTGACATTGGAAAAGATGATTGATAGAGCTAAATCTTGCCAAGGCAAGTCTTTCATATATTGGTGTTTTTATCCGCTAATTCTCCATTTTTTGTCCGATTCACACTGCAAATGGAGGATGAATAGGTACCATTGGCTCCAAGTTCTAAGCTGAGTAGTCGAACACAAACGATGTTACTAAAAAGTGACAACCCCATTTACTTTGGATAGTCCTTTTCTATTGAGACTTTGATAGGCTCTGCTATTTAGATACAGCTGGTCGTTGCAATTATGTCATGTCATTGTGTTCAAGTCAACAATCTGTGCCATTAGCAAAAGATCTTTCAACTAACATGAAGATTCCTTCTATTCAAGAAAGCTGGTCAAAACATATGACAGATGGGTTCTGAGTTCATGTTTAAGTCTTGTCAACTTCATGTATCTCTTCGTATTTTTTCTCATACTCGTACCATGTTTGGGTTGCATTCGCAAGTCTTGTTCATCTCGCTTGTGCTTAGGACTCAAGTTGTAAAACGAGAAATAGCATTGCTGATAAATTTTCTGTGTGAAGGCCAAAGTGATTTTTGTACTTTTAAAGTGGAAAAAAGCTGTGTTAGAAAATACATGTCTTGATTATTTGAATCATACCACTTATGAAAACCTGTGTGTCCATTCAGAAGATTCTACTGCACAGGATGCTACACGAGAAACCCTTTCTAAACTCATAAATGCTCGATTTGTTGAACGCTGCCCAGACCCTGAGCCACATCTTTCTCCACCAAGTGAAGAAGAAGCTCATGCCAGAAAGCGAACCAAGTCTTCTAAGGTGCTTGCTCTAAAGATATCCATTGCTGGGTGCTCTTGCCTTCTGTTCCAATAAATATATGTTAATTTACTATCAGTGGCACTAGAAACTTGGTTTATATGTGATGTCAAGCACGATTTCATGCAAATCCACATGATCATTCTCCAGACACAGCAAATCAACTTCTAGCAATGAGGATATTTCTACCACATGAATGATTTATTTTTAGGGTAAAGAGAACTCTGAATTTTCATTGGTTTTCTCATACCTCATACGCATCAGAAAATGTGATCAAACTTATTCGGAAACCATGAGATGTGACTTTTTTCATGGCGAACTTCCTACTGCATTTGCATTAGTTGTTAGAAACTGAAGGTTTATTAGTTTCTCTTTTACTCCCTATGTCTAAGTGCATCAGCATATAATGATTCATCTACATAGTCAACCTAAATGAGAAATGCTTGTTTGCTGTGATTAGCTTTCTATCTCATGTACCATCACCTCATTAATGCATCAATCTGACCATGTCGCTTAAATAGTCAATTTGAGAGTGAAACTGGTAGTCTGTTATTTCCATAATGAATATATGCATGTAGGTGGCTGCCAAGCCGCAGACTACAGAAGAACGTGTTCTTGCTGCAGCAGCTCCAATGGAAGCAAAAAGATTTCTAATTATTTTTGATACCACTACTGAAGAAGATGGTCAGAGGACGGAGTATTCTTTCCCTGGTGTTGGTGAGAAGGTTGGTACATATATAGATTGCACAGCCCATTAGCTTTACCTTACTGTTAATTATCTATTAACAATGTGTAGAGGAAGAGTGATGCTTTGGAATCAGATAGAGAACTTGGAAGTGATGGCCGCCAAATTCTTTGGCGTGTCAATGTCCAGGAGTTCATGCATCGTTTTAGGCATAAGGTTTGCCATCTCTTCATTTATATTTTGCGACTGCATTTAGATCAGGGGATGGAAAGACTGCATTCATATCAGAGGATCGAACTCTTTTTCTAGTTAGAATTTTCATTTGGGGCTGATAAGATATAATTGAATTTACTTTGCTACCCTTCACGCGCTCTCACTACCCCCTCCCCTTCTTCCCCAATTACCGGGTTCCATATAATTTAACTTCCTTGCAATTTTCAGGAAAATGTTGATCACATAAAAGTTTGTTCTACCAAAGAACAATTTACTTCACTTATTTTTGGGACTCTAGGATGTTTATAATGCTAATTTATAGAATGCTGGGATTTGATTGTCACGCAGTCATTGAATGAGGGTTTGTGTTTGCCTTCACTGACTTCTTTATGAAGCTCCCTTTCAGGTGGACTTTCACAGTAATTAGATATTAGATGGTTTCTAGCAAGGCATGGTGCTTGGCAAATAGCAAAGGTCTCATTATCTCTTTTATGGAAATCATATATTGGAGAATAACACTGTCTAACTTTAGACATTCGACTGAAAAGGAGTATCACAACAAATGATCTTTAAGGTAAAAACTCCAGATTTATCTGGACTTTGTTTTACAAAGTTTAACCGTGAGAAAGGTGAGAAAGTGAAAATGAAGGATTTAGGTAATGCTCCATACCTACTACCTACTAGCTCCATGGTCAGAGCCCCATAACCCCAGCGAAGCTCAAGCTTGCAGCTCAAAGTGGAAAACTACTAGCCGTTACATAGAGCAATGTCAAAACCCAGACCAGGTTGATCCAGTTTGCAACTGATGTGGCTAACGTCCCAATCATGGATAATCACTGCCAGTTCTTGCCATTTAGCAGACTGGGCAGAGCTCGAGTTTGTACTGGCCAGACCGGTGTGTCTTGCAATGGTGTAAGGCATGTTTACCTTGGTAAAAGAAGAAGATGAAGGAGACACTGAGAAACAGTTTGTTCATGCTTTTATCGTATGTATGTATGTATTATTTCGGTCACGTCCAAACTGAATGGAGCTTGATGCACATTGTTAGAGTATGGTTCAAACGTGGTATCATGATTATACTCAAGGACTTATCTTTTCTTGGTAGTTACATTTGACAAATAATAGACACAAAGTAGTTCTGCATGCATCAGAATTTCTCTCTCTCTCTGTGCAAGTGTAAGTTGAACTTATCTTTCAGTGGTTTAATCCCGAGTTCACATCCAATCAGGCTTTTTTCGTTATTGTAGGCTTGTGTTGAGAACGTTCGGGAACGGCTGGATGGTGGAGCGGCTGTTGCTCTGAATGCAATGCTTGAGACATCCAGAAGCATGGAGAAGAAAGTGAAAACAGATAATGCTGGTAATATGGTTCTGGAGCAATTTGGAATAGAATAATTGATGTTCTTTGGAGGTTTCGAAGGATCCCTTAGAGCTTCGGCATAGAAAAGTACTAATTCTTGTTTGTTAAGCTAGTGACTTGGCCGTTGAATTGATGATGATGTTCTTTCAACTAATTGGTAGATTATGTCTTTTCACTAAAAGTAGCATTTTATGTTGCAGGTCCATTGTCGATAAATACCATTTACGAAGAGGTCATGAAAGGAGAAGCAGGTCGTGCCATGACATTGGATCATCTTAGAGCATCTCTTGTTATGTTGGGTTGTGAAAGAGGGACAGATGAGTCATATCAAATTGGTAATGTTGCCTCTCTGTCCCTCTAGCTGTTTTCTCCTTCACATGAAGAGTTTTGTCTTCATCACATTCTTTTTACGCAATTATTGTCATGTTTGTAAATTTTACAAATCCCCATGTCTTGTCCAGATTTGAAGAATATTATTGAACAAGCTCAGAATGAAGAGGTGTGCTGTCTCTTTTTATCTGTACTTAAGATATTATATCATGAAGACTAACTACAATTTGGATGCATATGTGTGGTGTTGGACCGCAGGTAGAGTCTGTTGTCTTGAAAAGATATGACCGGGAAGCTTACAGAATATTTAGGTTGCTGTCAAGGGCCAATCGGCTACTTGAGACTGACAAGGTCTGTCATTTTTCAGGTTTTGCCAATTTTTAATTGTAGCACTTTCAAGCATGCAAATGACAATTCCAAATTTTCTTTATTTTCTCTTGCATGTACTCTTTGTTCGTTCGTTCGTTCGTTTTTTTTTTTTTTGGTGTGCTGTTTGGGACTAGTGACATTCTTTACTTTTTTAACATGTTTGATTGATCTCCATATTCCACTTTTTGATCATCATCGTGAAACCATCATTTTCAGACTCGACCGTTAGACCAGGTGTTGAGAAGCAACTCCCTCTTCCCCCTTTTCTCTCCTCTCCTCTTCTCTTATCGCCTCCTTGCGCTGATTTTGGTCTTGGAGAAATAGCCTTGAATGTTATCTTATAAGAGCAAAACCTTCATAATTCAATTCTGTAGATCTTTCAAAGTAATACATGGAAATTTAGAATATGAGATTGAAGCATTTCTTTGAATTTTCCAGGGGTAATCATCTTTCAGGCTAATGTAAAACGTGAACAATGCAAAAGAGCAGATATCTAATTCTTAACTTGTTCTTGGTTGAACTTCTGTTGTCTTTCTACAGAGGAAGATTTTCAATGTGCAGCTTCTGTTATGAGCATTAGTATCATGGATTTGTCTGCACTTTGTACTCTTCACTTCCCTTACATCGTATGTCCACTGTGGCTCTGGAAATTCAGAGAAACCATGCATCTTGAGGATCATTCTAAGTGCTGGAAGCACTCTTCTTAGTCATTGTGTCATCAACATTGTCTTTAAGTTAATTACATAGATATTCTTTATGCTGTATATGCCTTTCTAATGGTCTTATTGCTTCTAGTTATTATGGCTAGGCTACCCCCTGGTTTCCAATTATTCATCACCAATCACTTTAAACTTATGATGGTAATCAAAGTTCCCAGTTTGATTATGTAAAAGTTTTGGAATGCATAAGCGCTGAGCATTGTCATCATGTGTCACGTAAATTTTGAAGGCCAACAAGAGTAGAAAATCAACGTTTTTCTGTTTGGACTCACTCGTGTTAAACTGTTGATCTTAGCTTTTCTTGCAAGCATCATTGCCAAATGATTTAGGTTCTTGATGTGACTATTTGAGATCTTACATGTTTTTTCCGGTACTTCAAGAAAATGTTTATCTAGTAAGTTGCTACTAGGACCGAGACATTATTTTACTCAGCTCGTTTTCTGTAGATCGCCATTACTGCACTTGTTGATAAGACGGAGACATCAAAAATTCTTTTTAGGCTCTGGAAAGATGAATTCTTGAACATGGAGGTATGCTTGAAAATTCTCGTGATCAGATTCTCTTATGCACAGCATTCATGTAATTTCCTTTGTAAAAATTTATCATTTATGTCGTTTGATTACCACACTCATGGATTTTGCTTGATGTCAAAATGTTTCTGCAGTGGGGCGTTTATATTTGTCTGTTGTAAGTTTTCTCCAAGCGTGGAAGTTTCTTGTATATCCATTCGCACTCTTAATCATAATCAAAGGTTATTGTCCTTTGCGTACATCTTCTGAATTACATTTGATTTTTGCAGAAAGTAGTTGTCTCTGGACCTAGACAAACACAATTCTTGTTGTGGAAAGTAAACAAATCCACTCTTTGGCCACATGTACTGGATGAGATGTACCATGCTGCGCTGAATCTGAATCTGAGGGTGGCCTATGAACTGGAGAAAGAAAATGAGGTTTCACATGCACATATTTAGACATATCTCTAATTTTACTTATATATCATTTGTCTCTGTTTGCTCGCGAATCTCTTCGTTTCTATTTGCTGATCTGCTTTTGTAGTGCGACATCCGCCCCCTCTCCACCTTTCCTTGCCTCTCTAGACCCAATAAGGGAAAAAGTAAAACAAAGAATTCGGCACTTCATTTGCTTGGTTTTCTTTTATATTGTGCAGGGTGTGAGAGGTGTTACTTTTAAGTGAATTTGATATTCTTTCTTCCAGCTTCTGAATCTTCCCATTGAGAAAAGAAGTGGGCCACTTGAGAAGAGGTACAGCCGATTAAGAGCCGTGAGGGTGCTGCTGGAATCATCTCTGATGAAGCTTGATGATGCTATCATGCTGTTCCATGACTTCTGCGTCTTGACTGCATGTCCATGCTAAAGCCAGTTGATTGTGTAGACATCAATCTGAGCGCCAGGTACATCATTGGCTTGTTATGTTACTATCCTGTTTGGGTCCTAGATGGCAGTTCCATTTATTCATTCATTCATTCATGTACTCAATGGCTTCTTTTCTTGGTCAGCTCTAATCGAGAGATAGGAAGAGTTGTGATTTAACTTATGTTCCAGAGGAGCAATAAGCTTTGAAGCAATGGTGATTTGATGCCTGAGAAAGTTATTTTAACATGGTAGTAAAGATTGAGCTGACTGCATCAGGAACCTGATTGTTCATGCTGACTATTAAGGTAGCGCTCCTGAGTCAACACTGAAGCAAACTGATAGGTCTGCATCAAGCCTGAAAGGGCACAGGCGTTTCTTCGTTCTGCATTCTGGGGCAAGACTTTAAGCTTTAGCCGCTCGAAGTCGCAAGTCCATCATGACCACTCGTTTGTCGTTGTATTCACTTTATTCAAATTAAAAGCAGAGCATGTTTGTACATCTCTAGTTTTTTAGGGTTTCGCTTAATTCCAGCATTCCCGTCATACCATTTTGATGTTCACAAAGATACTTTTCAGTAGGAAATCTTGAGATTAAGTCAAAGATAGAGGGAAAAGCATGTGTATCTCACAGAAATTGTCCTGGAAAACGTCTCTAGGGCGAAAAACCCGTGGGTCACCTGTATTGTTTGTCAAGTTTATTGTCTTAAGGTGTCAAATGGACTTTGGATGTGAAAGAACAGCTATGGCAATAATTCCCCATTTAGGAAGAGAATTGGTGAAATGGCAAATCTTTTTCTATCTCCATGGAGAATGAACCCGTTGAGCCTGGACATGAACAATTTCTTCAATTTTTTTAATTTTTTTAATTTTGTTTCCTTTTCCCTTTCCTTTTCTTTTTTTCTTTTTTTTCCCTTTTTTCCTGTGCCAGAGATTGTCGGGCCCCGTTGACGGCCAGCGAAGGCTGCCGAGCTTACGCGACAGGCAAGGGCAGCAGTCATGGAACAGCATATTATGAGCCATATTATGAGCATCACGCCATTTGAGAAGGAAAAAGAAGAATACAAATTTACTGCGGATAGACTTTAGCGATGAAAAAAATCACGTGGAGTAAGTTCCTAAGTGGTCCTTTTAAACTCGTGGGCTTACTCACCACCTTTCCCAGGTAATAATACCTTTTGGACACTCTTCGGAGATTTTCGTGTAGTGTCAAATGCTTTTACATGCGCTTGGCACTCTCGACATGCGATGGACATGTGGTTAGCGCTCCGGACACTTTAGCGACACGCTAGTCCAGCATCTCATACGGGGTTAATTTTAAACATTTTCAATAAATTAGGGATCAAACAGCAAACCTATTAAAAAATATATAATCTAATTCAATTGTTCGATATTTGAGAGAAGTAGTAAATTTAGTGTCGCGACCTAGAAATCGGGTTTTCCAATCTTAGATTAATGGGTTACTAAATTAATTAATTAGATTAATTAACTTAGCTTGAATTCTCTTAAGTTTTATCAATTCGTCACTTATGGTTCAAATGATTATCTTTGCAAAAGATTTTTAATTTTTCGGAGCCGCCACTAATCGTTTTTTGGTAGGTCGATTAGAAACCTAAATAATTTAGTGGGAGAACTAAATTACTTTTACGAACTAAAGATTTTAAGTTCGGGACTTGGTTACATTAATTTTTCGATTAATGTTCTTGCGGTACCAATTTCATGAAAAATGTTTAATTTGGCAATTTTTGATGAATTCTCACTTGAAGTTCAAAGGTGCAATTTTTTTTGGGTTTTCTTTTTATGATTTTTTTGTACATTTTGTGTAATTTTCGAAATTAAAAATTAAAGGAAAATAAGAATGGATTGGTTCAAGATTTCCTTAAAGATTTCGGATTTAATTTGTATTAATTCCAAAAATATTAAGAAAATCTTTTAACCCTAGGTCTACATTTTTTAAAGAATGAGATGGATTCAAAAAGATTTTTTTTTTATTTAAAGCAATCCATTAGATATGATTTCTAGAAAATCCTATCTTTTTAAAAAAGTGATAAGAAGTGGTTTTTAAGAAATCATATCTTGCTATTTTTTTTTTTTTGAGATTTTATGAAGTGAAATTTAAAGATGGATGCAAGGATTTTTTATTTTTATTTTTTGATTTTGTTGTTGTGATTTTCGGTTTTTATAAGTGAATTTAAATTCAAGTTACAAATACTTTAATGAAAAGATAATTACCGCTATTTCTTTCGAATTAAGTTTCGATCTAAAGTCTAATAGACCGACCCTAAAATTCGAAATGCCCGTTATGGAAATAATTCTATGTAAAGCTTGATAGATAGACTTATTTCCACATGCGCGGTTGCAGATTAGGAAATTTTCCTAATCGATTACATTGTGAAATATTTTGAGTATCTTTGAGTATTTTTAGAAAAAATTTAGATTACTTTAAGATTACCACAAAAAACTTAGAATATCCACATTGAATCACAATTTCAAAATAAAGCATGAAAACATATTTGCAAGATCTCTGGTGAATATTCAAACTTGATATGCAACTTTCCAAATTAAACAATTTTCAGGCATCTCAATCTTGCTACACAATTTTTCAAGACATGCGATTGAATTCACAACTTGATGCAAGACAAGCAATGAAATATTCAAAAAATACCAAAATAGGAAATTTACCGAAAATTGCTTTCCGACTAAATCTTGCACTCCAAGCTTTGCGCTTCGAACCGAATCGGCGTGGAAACCTTCACAGATCAGCTCGGGATTTGCGGTGATAGGAGACAACGGCACAAGTGGACAACAACACCAAAAGCACGATTTGGCTAAACTGACGATGGGGCTGACTTTTTGGTCTTCAAGTCTTCATGCGCCAACAGAGCCTCTTTTCTTTCTTTTTTTAATTCAAACTGACCCGAACCCGTTCTTGAATTTTGGCATATTCCCAAAGCCTTGTCAAATTTAAGCTCAATCCTTTTGCCGTCGGTCAAATGCAAATGCAATGCATAAAAATAAATATGCTATGCATGAAAACTATTATTTTTGGTGAGAACTAAAATTAATTCTCAATTTTTATGCAAGGTAAATGATTTAAGAAAAATCAAAATTTAAGTGTTAACATCTAGAATATCCTATTCCTTTTTCTTTCCTTTACAATGAAAGATCCGGATGTCAGCCATGCTAAGGTTGAGCTCGTTAATGGTGAAGCAACTGTGAGTAGCCTCATGACGACGATGAATGGCTGAGAGGGGAACTCTTTGTAGTTATACGACAACGTTGTGTTGATATATGATTTTTTTTTTTGCAAGGAGTCCATTTATACGTAATGCTGTTGGTGCAATATGCAATCAAATTCATGACCAGTTTATTGGAACTCTAGAGGATAGGTGGGTTTCCATGGGGATGTTTTCGGATGGCTCCTACGATGTGCCCGTCGGTGTCTTCGCTTCATTCCCAGTAATTTGTCACATTGGAGAATGGACCATCGTGAAAGGTCTCCGCATTGGCGATTTCTTGCATGACATCGTAAACAAGGCAAAAGATGATATTCGTGAACAACATCAGGAGGCGGAAACCATTATGGTACAAGGCGATTCAGGAGTAGTAATAAAATTCCGAATGATGCTATCGCCATTGGAAGGGAATAGTGCAATATGCTACTTGGACGTAAAAGTGTCTTTTGGCATTTCCAATTCTTATAGTAACTCAAATTCATAGGGTTAAGTACACCCCGAGTACCATAACTTTTGTACGGCGTTCACTTGAGTGCCATAACTTTTTTTTCGTTCACTTGAGTGCCACATCGGAGTAAAATTGTTCAGTTGAGTGCTATTCCAGCCAATTGTCCTACGTGTAAATTTGAAGTAATTTTTTAATTCCGACGTGTAATTTTTAGAAATTATAAGAAGTCCAACGTGGAAAATTTGTTCCACTTGGACAGTAAGGAACGACGTCGTTTCTTTCTCTAATAGAAACGGCATTGTTTCTCCATCAGTTGAAGTACAACTATCTCTGTCGCTCTCTCTGTTGGTCGCGAGAGAATTAGGGCAAAATCGATTTTGTCCCGAGAGAGTTAGGGCAAAATCGTTGGCGATCCGTCTCTGTCGCTCTCTCTGTCGCGCGAATTAGGGTTCCCATCAGGCTCACACTGAAGCAAAGCTCTCTCGATTACTCGTCTCCCTCATCAATCGATCCATCAGTGGACGGCCTTCAAAGCGCTTAAGCAAATAGGGGTTGTGAGGCGGACGAATCTCGGTTAGTAGAGGGTAAAGGTTAGTCATTTATTGTTTTGTGTTCACTGACGACAAAATGAGTGAAATCTTATGCAATGTCGTGTTGTTGACAGAGTATAAAAGCGGGGAAACGACATTGACCCAACGCCCAAAATAGGGTTTGGTGCCAGAGTGTAAAGGTGAGTGCTTGATTCTGTTATAGTATCCTGTGTGTCGTTTTGGGTGCACTGACCGACGCCCCAAATTATTGTTTATTCAAAGTGCTGCGATTGTGGGGACCAATTGTTAAAGTTGTCCTCTGACCCATATAATTGTTTATTGAAAGTGCAGAACTTGTGGGGACCGATTGTTAAACTTGTCCTCCGTTTGTCTTGTGTTTCTTGCTTGCTATTGGCATTATTGCTTTTCCTTGGCTGCAGAGTGCACATGGGTGATAAAACAACGGCCTTTAGAGTTTGGAAAGGTGGTTAGTTTATTTTTGGGGAAGAGTGTGAATATGTAGGGGGAAATATGGATGTTGTCCTCGTGGACGTCAGTAGGCTGTCATATAAAGACCTTGTGAAAGATATAGTTGAACAGGGGCAAAGCAAAGTAGGAAAAGTACACTATCAAATTCCTGGTAAAAGTCTTAAAGATGGTGTGAGGCATGTCTATGATGATAATGGTGTGAGAGATATTGTTTACCAATATCTGCATGGTCATGACATTTATCTGTATGTTGAATACGATGGTGATGAACATCAGGAAACTGTGTTTGAAGTTGGTGTTGAAAGCGAAGTAGCCGATGATGCATTTCATGGAGATCCAAGAGGACAGGAACCTGAGGCTTCTCACACAGCTCGTGTGTTAGAGTGATGTGCGCAAGCTGAGAGAAATGGTGGCATAGCTGACGGTGAAGACTCAGTACTTGATGAAGCGACCAGAATAAACCTATCATCCTGGGATGTTCAGGATGAAGATGAGGAAACACTTGTGCATACACTTTGCACAAGTGATGCTGATGATGAGGATATTACACAAGCAAGGGAAAAAGTGAGGGAATATCAACAAAGGAGGAAACAACCATTTGGGGTAGTCGATGAGGGCACTTTAGTAAACAGGGATGACGGAGCTCCTACGGCTGATGGTGATGAAACAAAATATGATGAAAGTGGTGATGATGACGGCGGTAGCTCAGAAGATGAGGATAATGATGTTGTAGTTTAGCGTAAAAAGAAAAGTAAGTTTTCCTTTTATGATTCAACTAGTACAAATCCAGCATTTTGTCTATCGATGAAATTTGATGATGCAAAGCAATTTAGAGATGCTATTGTGAGGTACTCAATCACTGAACAGAGGAATGTTAAATTCACTAGAAATACCAAGCATTATATTTGAGCAAAGTGTGCACAAGATAATTATCCTTGGAAGATATGTGGTGCATTGAACAAGAGGTCTCGTTCTTTCCAAATCCGCTCACTATAGGAGGAGCATACCTGTGGTATTGCATTTGATAATAAAAGAGTCACTAGTGTCTGGTTGGCCAAGCATTTTTTCAACTCCATTAAGGCCATGCCAGAAATTAAGGCTCCTCAATTGAAATAGCTAGTGAAAGAGGAAGTAGATGTGAATGTTTCTAGAAGTCAATGCAAAAGGGCTAAGTATAAGGTGATGAGTACATTGATGGGTACCTACAAAGAAGAATATGCACAAATCTAGGACTATGCTAGGGAATGTAGGCTCTAGAATCCTCCTAGTAGAATTCATGTAGAGGTTGTGGAGAGTGCATTGGCTACTCATGGGACAATTTGCTAGGATGTATATATGTTTCGATCCATGTCGAAAAGGATTCTTAGCTGGCTGTAGAAAAATGATATGGTTAGATGGGTGTTTTCTGAAGGGGTTATACTGAGGCGAGTTATTGGCTGCCATTGGTAGAGATGGAAACAACCAGATGTTTCCAATAGCCGAGGCTGTTGTGAAGGTGAAGAACAAGGACAATTGGTCCTGGTTTTTAAAAAATCTAATGGCTGATCTTGGCATAACTGATGAAAGAGGTTGGGCATTCATGAGTGACCAACAAAAGGTATTGTCCTTTGACTTTTCAAATTCTATTATCATTTAGTCATTGTACCTTACAAATGTTTATTCAATTTGTAGGGATTTGTCCCAGCAATTGCTGAATTGATGCAATATGCTGAGCATAGAATGTGTGCTCGTCACATATATGGTAATTGGGCTAAGAAGTATAGAGGAGAGCAACTGCAAAGGCAATTTTGGCTGATTGCAAAGAGCACAAATATGGCAGATTTCAGAATTCAGAAAGAAGCTCTATTTGCCTTGTCACCTAAAGCTTTTTGAGCGTTGTTCCAAACTGAAACAAAGCATTAGTGTAGAGCCTACTTCAGTGAGGAATTTAAGTGTGACACCGTGGACAACAACCTTTGTGAGGCATTTAATGCGAGGATTATAGGAGCTAGGTGCAAGTCCATCATCAGTAAGCTGGAAGATATTAGGCTAATGGTTATGACTAGATTGCAAAGGCTCCGAGATGAATGTTCAAAGTGGCCTAGACAATGTGGGCCTAGGATTGTGAAAATTTGGAAGACAACATTGCTGACAGTAGGTTTTGTCATCCAACTTGAAATGGGGACGATGGGTTCGAGATAATGAATAATGGCGACAAGTATGTGGTCCAATTGGAGAGAAGAAAATGTTCCTGTCGAGCATGGCTACTGACTGGAATACCTTGCTGTCATGCCATTTCTGCCATCTAGATGAAGCAATTCAATCCAGAGGATTATGTAGACGATTGTTACAAGAAAGTGAAGTATCTTGCTTCATACCAATTTATGATGCAGCCTGTGAGAAGTAACAAATTCTGGGACAAAACAAATCATCAACCCCCAGAACCTCTACCATTGAAGATGCAAGTTGGTAGGCTTAAAAAGAATAGGCGAATGGAGGATATTGAGATTTCTAGTAACAGAATGAGCAGGGCTGGTGGAACAATTCGATACTCACTAAGCCATGGAGAAGGGCATAATAAGACTAGTTGTCCAAGAAAGAAGCACCAACAAGGACAACAGGACAAAACATAGATGAGCAATGAGGCAGGGGCAGCCGAGGGCACCATAGCAAGTAACGCTGCAGGACAAAGCACAGGGACAACTCAGCCGACACAAAGGAGCAAACTTCAGGTAACAATTTATGATTGGTTCATTACCTTTTATGTACTTGTTGCATTACATTAGTTATGTGAATTTTTGGCAAGTTAAAAAACGACAAATTCAAGCTGCAGGGGTAGGTGAGGGCACCGTAGGAAGTAATGCTACAGGAAAAAACGCAGGGACAACTCAGTCGACACAGAGGAGGAAAATTCTGGTAAGCTGTTTGATTGGTTAATGGCCAATTTATGTACTTGTTCTTGCATTGGATTAATTATGCTATGTCATTTTGCAGGTTAAGAAAAAATAAACTTAAGCTGCAGGGGCAGGTAAGGGCATCGTAGGAAGTAATGCTGCAGGACAAAGCATAGGGACTACCGAGTCGATACAGAGGAGCAAAGTTCAGGTTACAAAAGACAAACTTAGGCTGAGGCTGCAAGGGCATGTGAGGTCAACGTAGAAAGCAATAATGCAGAACCAAATGCAGGGCCAACTGAGTCAAACAGTGACTAATAGACGATGAGCAAAGATTAGGTGCAATAAACTTTAAGTTGAACACACTACATCGTATGTACTTGGTCTATTAAGTAATTCTGTTATGTCATTATGCAGGTTAGCGTAACTGAACAGGTTTCAGAAATTTCTGCACCATGACGAACACATGGTGTTATTGGGAAAAGGAGAAGAGAGCATGGCTATGGGTTATTTACAGACATGAATAGTGGCATGGTTATTTTCAACGTAAGTTTTTTTTGTAGGTGTTATACATTTGTAAGTTATTTCACTCCCATGGTAACTAAGAATAGGTTATATGCTTGTATTGTAGCCTGGGAGAAGTTCAGAGGTCCTGATATCTCAAGATGCCCAACTCAACAATCAGTTATACCTAGAACAAGAAGCCAAGCCCTGATAAACAAATCAATGATAACCCATGCACAATCGAAAAAGCTCCCAATGTCAGCTCCAAAATAGAGGGTACCAAGGCCACCTCGAAAGCAAGCACCAAAAAAGGCCCCAACCTCAGCTCCATCTACTTCAAATGATCCTCCAAATGTCACTACACATGAGTCTCAGCCTCCTACCACAGTGCCAAAGAAGAAAATGGCTCCCCCTCCAACAGATGAGACAGTTGAAGAAGAAGAAACAAGAGCGAATGATGAGGTGTCTAGAGTTCCACTCCGAAAGAGTGCAAGGCTCATGAATAATTGGAAGACAATTCAATTTGACCGGGTTCTTGAGATTGATTAACAGGATGATTTTGATGGGAGGGGCTAGGAGCTAAGTGCTGTCTGTCTGTCTATGTTTATGTTGTTTTTGTTACTAGGGAATGTATGCTCCACATTTCGTTGTTTTAGGAGGTGGCCTCTTTATGTTTATTTCTACAATTTGGATTACAACTGATTGTTAGAGGGGAAGTTGCTTAGGTGTGAAAGTGTGCACCGGATTTTGTTGTTAGGAGGGCTGTATGTACGTTAGTTGCTGCAATTTTGGCTGGTCATAGGTGAGCTGCAGCAATGTTGTTCATGAATGTAAGAACATGATGGTGGCTTTAATTTATGAGAACATGATTTTGCCGTTGCAAGTATATGCAATTGATGAGTTTCATGTAAATGTAATGCGATTTCGTGTGAAACCAGGCCAAGGTTGGATGTTACAGGATAATGTTAATGAAATGCATATCATTTGATGAATCTATCACAAGATGTGTTTGACAAAGTGGCACCAACATGGCACTTATTAACAAGTTCAAGAACCTAACCGTTTGCATTTAAAAAGTTGACGCACTTAAGTGTTTACTTAAAAAAAAAAACATAACACTCGAATGACCATTCGCAAAGTTATTGGAACTTGTACTGTACTTTAACAACCATAGCAACATAGCCCAAACCAGCAAAATCACCCAAAACAAATGCAGCTTTTCATCTGTTCTTGCTGCAAAAACTGTTGCAGAGATGATGCAAGTCATTTACCCTTTATAAGCAAAAAAAATCCACAAATTGCATTACAATTATCCAAACTAACCATCGGTCATTCAATGAAATCATCAACAACATCATTTCCACAAAATCGACCACATATGGCCATTCAAACCCACTCAACTAACACTGCAAAATAGGCCATTCAACTAATAGTCATTGCTCGGTTTGGAAACAACATTCCAACAACTAACACTCATTGCTCCAAATACTAAAACACATTCAACTAACAGTTGTTGCTCGGTTTGGAAACCCATTCATTGTTCTTAAACTATGGAAGACTCACTTGGTTCTTCTGAGAATCGATCTTACATGCGAACACAAACTAGACCACACCCGAGAACAACAACGCAAGCAATGCTCCAAAAATATCCCTTTGAATTTTCATCCGTGAAACTTTTTTCTTCAAATGGTTGATCAACAATTCCAGACCCTTGATTTCTACTTGCATTGAGTCGGCATCGTCCAACTCATCTGTCAGTATGGGTCGAGGTTCGTGACGTCCTTCTAGTAGCTACAAGCTAAGAAGCACCGACACGTGTAGGCAGCCACCGTGTTGGTGTCGAACACGTGTCGTGTGTCCGACACGCATCCGACACGCTCGGACACGCGGTCAACAAGCCGGACACTTGCGCGACACGCGAGTCCGGGGAGATCTGGTGTAGTTCGAAAGAGGAGAGGAACTGAAGGAGCACAGGGTGGCGGAGAACGTCGGTGACGGAGGTGGGGGAGAGGCTGCTCGTAAGGTCGGAGGAGGCGAGTTAGGCGTTGGGGACGGTGAATCGGAGAGTAATAAACATCACAGGATGTTGATGAGAAACACGAGCCTTTGTGTTGAGCTCGGTCTCCTTTTCTGCTTCGTTTCTTTCTCCGTTGTTGGTGCAGTTCTTTCGCGGTGCCAGAGAACAGCGATGGTGGCTGGCACGACGGCAGGGCTGTAACCGAAGTTCTCCGGTAGTATGCGATGATGGGGGAAACGGCTGAGGTTACGGGCTGCCTCGTGGTTGAGGAAGGTGTGGTGTGTCGAGGAAGTGGCTGGTGGACTCTCGGTTCTCTCTGTTCTTTTAAGAAGAGGGAGAGATGAATGGAGAATGAAAATGAGGAGGGAGTTTAACGTGAGAATAAAAGAAAATCGGGGAAGTTGTAACTTGGAAGGCAAAAGCTTGATTTTGACAAGACTAGGACGGTTGATGTGACAAGACTTCTTTTGGAAGATAGAGAGAGAGAGAGAGAGAGAGAGAGAGGGGGAAGGGAATTGTGTATTATTTTTATTTAGAATTCTAAGAAAGTAAAATAATTTCTCAATGAAGTTTTTTTAACACTATCCTAAGATCAAAAATCTATTGCATGAAAATACATTTTATCATATTTCTTACACAAATACTTAAAAAATGATCGACCTTTATTCTTTTGCAATCCAATGTCATCAATATCGGTTGATCAGATAGTTGCTAAAATGTCCAAAAAATATACATTTAATATATGTGTCCCAACGTGTCGGAATTCTCTATTTTTTAGAAATGACGTGTCGGCCTGTCGTGTCGCGTGTCCGTGTCGGTGTTACCTAGGCTACAAGATCACCTTCGTTGCTCGATTGGGAAATTTTGCGTCAACCCACCTGAAATATCCACAATTGAAACCTTCTCTATAACTAGCGCATCCAATGAACTTTCTCCCGGGATTATCTCGCGTCCAAGCTGTTCTTATTGGACTTCGCAGCCCACAATAGCAACAATTTTGACTTCCATCTTCGCTTTGCTCTTCAAATCTTGACCCGCTTTTGCTCCTCATTGTGAATATAATGAGGTGAAAAGCCCCCAATTGGAAGAATTTCAAATCAGGGGTGGAGTTAGGGTTAGGTTCTTCACTGATTTGTTCACGATTTGCCCCAATTTGTTAAGAAGGTAAGTTCTCCTTCAATACAACGTCCTTTCGCACCTCTAATGCTGACTTTAGTTTTCTGGCGAGCCACGTAGGATGGTTTAATATTAAAATAACTTCACGTCGGATTTCTGGCATGCCAAATCAGCGACTGGCACTTAAGTGAACGTTTTTTTTTCAAATTTGTGGCACTCAAGTGAGCAAAAACAAAGTTATGGCACTCAAGTGAACGTCGTACACAAGTTGTAGCACTCGCGGTGTACTTAACCCCAAATTCACACACTGATGTGGGCAATTATGAAATCATGTCTGCTCATAAGTAAACTGTGTAGCTGATAGTGTTCTGCTTCGATCAAGACGAGGGCTATCTCGTTTCTTTCTTAACGTGGCAATTGCAGGTCTATGGCAGCTTGCATGCATGTGATCACACGCGCAATTTTAGCTTCAGAACAACCAAACCCATTTTTTTTCCTTTCTTTTTGCCTCCAGTACTCCCCCTAAGACTTGCGGCTAATATATGTCGAAAATGCCAAGTTTTGCCTAATAGATACACGTGTTATATTTGTGTTCGCTCGTTTTTGCAACAAGGAATATCTTTCACCGAAATTCAGTCTTCGGTTTTTATTAAGAGGGTTCTGTAGGTCAACTCTCGAAAGGAAATTTTAGTGAGAACACGGAGTAACACAAATGGAAATGAAATGGGTAGGAAATCAGTGGATCGAATATGGATTTTCAGATCAACAGAGGTTCAGACTAAGTTACAATACTCCTACGAAAGCAGTAGAAAGCTTGAAGATAAACTGGAATTGCAGAAATTCTAAATGCTGGAAAGGAGAGTACATGGAAGTTAAAGTGCAGAAAACTTGAGTTCTTTTGGATGTGTGTTGATCTGTCTTCCTGTCTTCTCTTTCGAGTATTTGTTATTCTTCAGCTTTCCATAACCGTCCGTCGGTTATTTTTCTGCTTTCAAACTTTGAATCTTGGCGCCTTTAATAACTTCTCATTTGCCCACGTTTTATCCGCCAAAACTTGATCTTCAACTGTCAATGTGGCTTCAAATTTGAATCTCCTCCAATAACTGCCGTGAACTGTTCGCACCCATTATCCGGATTTCTTGCTCATAACTCCTCGCTGACATGGCTAGTTCGGCCATCATGTGATTTCTTTCGACTTCGTACTCCTCTTACTGCCGACTATTTACAGCTTCGGTATGTCCAGAATCTTACCGAATTTTGAAAATCCGCGACCTTATTCTTTTACTTCCCGAATATCGGGTTTAGACTTCTGGACATTTCGATAGGTTTCCGATAACTTACCGAACTTCTCAAAGTAGCTTACTGTTCCCGGTTTACCGATTTTCGGGAAATGGTGATACTAAAGCCACTTCGGTAACTCATTATTATTTGGTGTCAACAGATGCCCCCTTTTAAAAGAATTAAAAGAATTTTAATTCTTTTAAATGCCAAAGATGACAAGACACTTACTTTTTGCTTCCAGCGCCATTTTGCCGCCTCGTTCATATAGACGTTGTAACGGCCAACATGAAGGTAAACTTTTTGCTAAATGTATCCTGATCCCAGCTTTGACAACCGTTCTTCATTTCTTTTAACCATGAACAACTTTTTATCCAATTGCCTACAGATGATCGATCCTTATGGAAACGGCTACATGAACTACTATCCCAGGGACATCATGCTTTGTTACTGAATTATAAGCATAGGTTAGAAGTTATCGAACTGACGGACATTTTCAGGTCCAAGGTATTCCTAACTGCGGATTCTGATTTCCTGGACTTAGTGTGGGAATTGTGCTCCTTATTCCCTGCCAGCTTCGATGAATTTGAGCACAATGTGAAGGAAATTTGGAGCCTTGAACCTATCATTGTGGAAGCTGAGACTCTTAAGCTCCAAATTGTGGAAGAATTTTCCCGATTGTGCGACTCCAAGGAAGCATATGCTCAAGTTCAGGACTCTTGCCTTCATGCCAGAGAAGATGCTGAGACGACACGTCGACTTTTCAATTTCTTTTCCAGTCATAACTGTGCCGAACGTAGGATAATTAAAGACGAAATCTCCCGTGTCAAGTCCATGGTCGAAGTTTCTTCAGATAAGTATAGACGATTGTTACAGGAAACTTGGGAGAAACTTGAAGCTGTCCTCTTCCATTCTCGTCGCACAGAACATCTCAAAGAGCAGCAATTTGAACTCCACCATGATCTTTGAAGTACATTCCAAATTTGTAGCTCAGAATCTCAAACTGGTTAAAGATCTGAAGACCTTTGTAACCAAGATCAGAATGTACTTTTGCTTTTGATGAATGAATTAATCTCATTGTGTTTCCCAGATTGGTGGATAATATTTCTTCAAGAATTTCCCATTTATAGAACGAGATAGTTCTTTTCCATTGACATCCATCAACCTGTACGCATTTCCACTGAACAATTCGGTAACTAGATATGGGCCTTCCCAGTTTGATGATCACTTACCGAATTCTCTATCTTTGAGATTAAACGGCAAAATTGCTTTCCATACTAAATCCCCGACAGCAAATTGCTTGATCCTAACCTTCTTGTTAAAAGCTCTGGCTACTCTTTTCTTTTGTGCAACCAATTGATCCAAAGCAACTGCCCTAACTTGATTTAATCACAACATCATCAATGTAAACTTTTAAGAATTTACCAATCATGTCATGAAAGATGAAATTCATTGCTCGTTGGTAGGTAGTTCCTACATTTTTCAGCCCGAAAGGCATCACTATCCACTGAAAAGTCCCGATAGCACAAGGACATCTAAACGCTGTTTTCGGGACATCTTCTTTAGCAATAAATATCTGGTTGTAACCCGAATGACCATCCATTAGAGATAACATCTCATTTCCCGACGCCGAATCTACTAACATATCTGCCATCGGCATCTGATACTCATCTTTTGGAGTGGCATTATTAAGATCCCGAAAATCAATATAGACTCTCAATTTCCCATTCTTCTTCTTTACAGGAACAATATTCGAAAGCCACTCTACATACTTGGCTGTCTCAATGAATTTTGCTTTCAGCAGCCTTTCAATCTCTTCCTTGACTTTGTCAACCACATCTGGAGCAAACCTTCTTGCTAACTATTTGTGTGGACGAAATCCTTTCTTAATAGGAAGACGATGCTCTACAATATCTCTTGACAAACCAGGCATTTCATGGTAATCCCATGCGAAGCAATCTTTGTATTCTTTGATCAAGTGGATTAAATCTTCTTTCATGCCCCCTTGCAGAAAAGCACTTACATATATTGGACGAAAACACCCAGGTTCTCCTATATCAACTTCTAACAATGGGTCTTGAGCTTCTGTTGACCTGCTGTGTTCTTTGATTGGTGACTCTTCCCATTCGTCAATACAATCTGAAACTTCAGCACTCTACTGGGTCATCTCCGCCAGGTATGCGAAATGCCTTTCACAAACTTCTTGCAATAAGGGCTCGCTTTCCATAAAGAGTATGTAACTCCTCTAATGCCAAGCTAGACTTGGGAATCCACTCAGTTTTCATATTCCCAAAGCGGCAATAAGCGTAGGATCGTGAATCTGCTTTCGGTGTTCCGATAACATGTCCTCCATGTGAATACTCTTGATGATCTTGATGAATACCGGTTAACCCTATTGAACAAATCCCGAATCAGCCTCAATGTACTCTACTCCCTTACCATTCCAAAATGCCAGAACCTGATGAAGAGTCGAAGGTACACATTGATTAGAGTGTATCTAATCTCTTCCAAGTAACAAATTGTACGAACCATCAGACTCTATCGCGAAGAAAGTCGTTCTTGATGTCTTGGATCCTATGGTTAAGTCCAGTACAACTGCCCCTTTGACTTCTTTAACTTCTCCTAGGAAATCAGACAGCTGAACATTCGACGGAATTATATCATCATCACCTTTTCCCAACTTCTTGAAGTAACTATAAGATATGAGATTCAAGGTAGCTCCCGCATCTACAAAGATCTTACCGACAGCTTGACCATTGATTCTACCTGAAATAACTAAGGACCTTAGATGTCTTGCCTTGTCTGAGGATACTTTATCAAACCTTATCATTTCTATATCAGAGAATTCGAATTCTGCCATTGCTATTTCTTTCTCTGAGATATGCTCAAGTTCTTCTTCTACCACTAAATAAGCTCCATATTCAGCTGGAAGCTTAGCATGGACCATGTTGATCCTCATTGGCGAACGATTCTCTTTCGGCATTTTGGAGTGACCAGCTCGGCAACTCTTGTCATCTTCTTGCGACATCTTGAGATTCAGATTCTTTTGTTCTATCTTGACTTGATGCTTCGGATTAAGAGCTACCTGGAATTGCCCAAAGTTAATTGTTTGGGAAACCTGTTGAACCTCTTTTCCCTTTTTCACCTCGTGGTGAGAACTACTTCCCGAATCATATACATAATTTTTTTCTGGTTTGACAAGCTCTTTATCATCAAGGTTTCTTCTCCAAACCCAATTTCCTCTCGTACTAAAAGATCTGATTGGAGGAATCTGTGATGGCATTCCTTTGTCCCGACGATTCTCGAAATCCCTCTGTCTGCTTTTCATTCGCTGAAAACGTCTTTTTGCAGTTCGGTAAGATGCTTGCCCCGGCGGTTTAGCTAAGGACCATTTTCCTTTAGGAGGATCGTGTGGGATCTTAATTGTCTTTATCTTCTGAACTTCCTGGGAAATTGGTGGTGGTGGATCTTCAAATTCATCTCCCCAACCAGATGGTTCAACTGGCAATGACGGGGATACGTAATCTTTCGTGTCTCCATAGTACACCACATAATCAAATTTCCCAGTAGGTTCTCCAAGCAATCCTACTTTGGGATCCCCTTCTTTGTATAGCTGCCATAAACTCTTCTTCTTTTCAGGTTTTCATGGGGTTTCCTTTTCCTTGTGAACTCGTGTTTCAACTTCTTGAGTTGGAGGGACTTGTCTTGGTGAATCAGGACATAACTCCTGCCTCTCAGGAATTTGTTCTAGCTGCCTTAATCGAGCTTCTTGACTTTTTTATTGTGCCGAAACGTTTTCAGTTACTACAATCTCAGACCTTATCTGTGGTCTACCTTCCCGACGGACGAATGATCCCGATCTGTATCTTCCTCTTGTTCCCCTCATGTACTGGAACTTGGGAACTTCCCGATTTTGATGACTTAATTCTTGATGACAACGGGTGCATAGTTGTTTATGGTTATATCTTGTAGACTCATGCACATTAACCATACTGATCATCTTCGGGAAATGATCTGTGTCTACTTCCATTGGAGCCTTGCCTTTGTCTTCAGCAAACTTGATCTTGCCTTGGCGAATCACTTCTTGAATTGTCTTCCTAAAAACAATACAATTCACCGTATCATGAGTCTTGGAATGATGCCATTTGCAATACCTTTTATCCGTAGTTTCTTCCTTGGACGGGATCACCTGTCCCTCAGCCAATTTGATCATTCCATCTTTCAGTAATAAGTCAAATATCTCATCCAACTTATAGATATGAAAGGAATAATTACTCGTTTCCTTGGCTTTAAACTTGGACACGTCTCTTACCCTTGCTGGTTTCAAAGCTGGGCACACATATGGTTTTTCAAGTACCATAGTTGCTACCGCTATCTCATTCTCTTCTTCGGTAAAGTCACTGTATTCGGTACTTTCAACCGATGCTATTGTCTGCCGATTATCCTTTGTCGGCTTCTTATCCTTATCCTTCAGCAGGTGCTCACACTTAGAAACCCGAGCATTTAATTGAAAGAGATCATCAAAAGCCTGCCCCTCAAATCTCTCATTGAGATTAAACTTCAGCCCATTAAAAGCCAAATCTATAAATTCCTTTTCGGTGAGAGAAGTCAAACACCGATTCCTGGACTTCTTGAAACGAGCAATAAATTGATCTACCGTCTCAGTGCCATACTGGTACATCCTGGCCAAGTCGGCTACTGTTACCTCTGGTACCGTTCGGTAAAACTGAGAATGGAACTGTCTCTCCATTTCAACCCATGTCTGAATAGAATTTGCTGGCAAATTTGTATACCAAGTAAATGCTGTCTTTGATAATGACAATGGGAATAGCCTTAGCCTTAAATATTCATTTGTTCCAGCCTCTCCACATTGTGCTAAAAAACGACCTACATGCTCCACAGTTGACTGATCTTCCTCACCTGTAAATACAGCGAAATCTGGCATTTTAAAACCCCTTGGATATGGGATGTTATCCACCCAATCGGGATGTGGCTTCCTGTATACAGGTCTTGGTGTGCCTATCTCTGCTCCCAATTGTTGCATTACCAATTCTGCAACTCTGTCTGGATTCCATGGCCTTAAATTCTGCTGGCCCAACCAAGGATCTTGCCCCCTAGGTTCAACCTGCTGAGGTCTGTTCATGCCTTGTTGATCCATATTAAGATTAATGGGTGGCGGCCTGTAGAGAGGGTTTTCCACCACATGTGGGTATGGTTGAACTGCAGGCGGTCTCATAGGATCCATATTAGGCACTGGTGGAGGTATATTCCATACTGGCTGTATATTTGGGACCATGGGATTGATCATGTTAGTATCAGTGGGGCCAGTTTGAGGGAAATTATAACCACTCACACCATTCACTAGGTTCGCAGTCGTAGGATTCTCCGGCCTTGGTATAATTCTTACTGGAGGTTGCAAATTCGATCCTCCACTACCATTATACCCAACATTGGGATGTCCCGATGCTGGTGGAAATGGTATCGTACCAAGGGGATTTACATAAAAGGGAGGAACTTGAGAGGATGAACTAGGACGCGATATTATCTCGTTTATGGCGTTAATCATCATAGGCTTTATCACATCTGAGACATGACGTACCATATAGTTAGTGAGCTCATTCTGCTGTTCCTCAAACATTCTTCTCATCGTGGCTATCAAAGTGTTGTCAGGTGCCAACGCGTGGATTTGTTCTTCGTTCAATTGCCGAGGAACATAAGCATTGTGATGGGGTACGTCCTCATTTGCTGCCGAATGCTCCGATCGTGCTCCATCATCTGAGTTGTTGATGTTACCGACTGGTACTCCATCTGATTGACCTCTGGTTCTCACCATTTCTCTTAATCTTACTACACAGGTCCCACTGGGCGCGCCAAAAAGATGTTCGCTCGTTTTTGCAACAAGGAATATCTTTCACCGAAATTCAGTCTTCAGTTTTTATTAAGAGGGTTCTGTAGCTCAACTCTCGAAAGGAAATTTTAGTGAGAACACAGAGTAACACAAATGGAAATGAAATGGGTAGGAAATCAGTGGATCGAATATGGATTTTGAGATCAACAGAGGTTCAGACTAAGTTACAATACTCCTACGAAAGCAGTAGAAAGCTTGAAGATAAACTGGAATTGCAGAAATTCTAAATGCTGGAAAGGAGAGTACAGGGAAGTTAAAGTGCAGAAAACTTGAGTTCTTTTGGATGTGTGTTGATCTGTCTTCCTGTCTTCTCTTTCGAGTATTTGTTATTCTTCAGCTTTCCATAACCGTCCGTCGGTTATTTTCCTGCTTTCAAACTTTGAATCTTGGCGCCTTTAATAACTTCTCATTTGCCCACGTTTTATCCGCCAAAACTTGATCTTCAACTGTCAATGTGGCTTCAAATTTGAACCTCCTCCAATAACTGCCGTGAACTGTTCGCACCCATTATCCGGATTTCTTGCTCATAACTCCTCGCTGACATGGCTAGTTCGGCCATCATGTGATTTCTTTCGACTTCGTACTCCTCTTACTGCCGACTATTTACAGCTTCGGTATGTCCAGAATCCTACCGAATTTTGAAAATTCGCGACCTTATTCTTTTACTTCCCGAATATCGGGTTTAGACTTCTGGACATTTCGGTAAGTTTCGATAACTTACCGAACTTCTCAGAGTAGCTTACTGTTCCCAGTTTACCGATTTTCGGGAAATGGTTATACTAAAGCCACTTCGGTAACTCATTATTATTTGGTGTCAACAATTTGACATAGAGGTTCGGTAAAGATATTTGTAGGCTGCTCTGTAGTTCCTATTCCTCTCGTCTTGGTTATTCCTTGTCGAAGTTTATCTCGAGTGAAATTGCAATCAATTTTTATGCGTTTCGTTCTTTCATGGATTATTAGATTTGCTGTAAGTTTGAGAGCAACATCATTATCACAAAATGAGGCAGTTGGTCCTTTTACCCGTAAGCAAAGATCTTGAAGCAAGTCTTGTATCCAGACTATTTCACAAACGATCTTGGCCATGGCTTGATATTCAAATTCAGCCGATGACAATGCAATAGTTAACTGTTTTTCTTTCCATGAAAACAACGGTTCTCCTAGTTTTACACGAAATCCAATAAGAGACCTTATGCACGTGGGACAAATGGTATAATCTGTATCATAGTAAGCTGTCATCTCCATGTTACAACCTTGAGGTAGAAGTATTCGCAGTTTTTGACATCCTTTCATGTATTTCACGACTTTCAACACTGCATATATATATATATATATGTATGTATGAGATTGCTTTGTCTAATCATGGTAAGATAAATTAGTTTAGTGGCTAATCTGTCGTAACTCGATAAATCTTTGAGCAATGGATCCTCATCTAGAGATGACAATCCCGCATCATGCCAAGTCCTCAAAGTACGGTAGTCTCTTGGTCATTCGTGAAAAACGTTGTGGAAGGCTGGGAACAGCAACTTAATGTACTTTGTTTGGTGGCACTACTACCTACTCACTCCAGAAATTAAATTTGTAGCTTTTTCCCAGTTGAGATGCTTCTTATTTTCTCATATCTTCTTCTTCTTTAGCATGTCTAAGAAATGGTATCCCCTGCAACAGTTGCACTAGTCCTCATACCGTGTCCTTCCTCCAGTTTTTTGCTTCAAACCTTCTTTCACTTTCCACTCTCCCTACCGATGTCATGCTGTCTATTGGATGTTTGCATATCAGCTTCCACGTTTATACGTGGTTCCCTTTCATTATTTTATTTTTCAGTTTTAGGGAAAGGAACTTTGACAAGTTTACTTTTTCCGTCCTTTCTTTTTTACCATGGAGCTGTTGCTAACGAGAGCTGGTTTTGCTGTCTTCTTTACCAAACTTTCATTGAAAAGTGGCATTTTGGCCGACTTAAAATATTTATTATTTCCATTTTGCGACTCCTTCTTGGGGAGTTCTTGGTCGATTGAAAAAATGCCTTTTTGAGGTAATCTCTAGGAAAAGTGTCAAAAAAAGTCCTAAATCTATTGCATTGGTGTCAATTCAGTCTTAAACCTTTTAAATTGGTGCCAATTTAGTTCTAAACATTTTGCATTTGCGCCAATTCAGTCAATTTGGCCAATTTTGGCCGAAAATCACTAATGTAGACGTCGATTGTCCTACGTGGCACAGCTAGTGCTGACATGGATATTTTTAATAACATTTTAAAATTTTTAATAATATTTTGGTTTTTTCTTCTTTTTCTTTTCTTGCACTTTTTTTTTTATTGAGGGCCGCGGCGCTCTCACCTGGCCAGATCTGGCGAGGGTGTCGTGGCCCTCGCCGGCCACAACAAAGGTCAGTCATATTCTAGATTATCTGACTGGAGTTTCAGGTATCCTTTTCGAAAATCCGAAGGGAATTTTCGATCTTATTCACTTATCTAATCTGAGTTTCAGGCAACTTTTCAAAGATCCGAAGGGAATTTTCGAGTTCATTTCAAAAATATTTTCGAAAATCCGAAGGGAATTTTCGAGTTCATTTCAAGAATCCATTTTTTGACCCCAAAAAAAAAAGTATCAATTTGAAAATCCGAAGGGAATTTTCGATCATCACTTCAACATTTGTTTGAAAATCCGAAGCGAATTTTCAAGCTCATTTCAAATATCTTTTTGAAAGTCTGAAGGGAATTTTCAAGCATCATTTCAAAAATCTTTTCAAAAATCTGAAGGGAATTTTCGAGTTTATATATGCCGTGGTGCGTTCGAGGTAAAACTCGAATACTAAACGGACTACCATGTTATCAACTTGTGATGTGTCTGAGAAAGATCGGATATTACACAAGCAACCCCTATCGACTCATGGTAATGCCCGTAAAAGGACACTACCAAGAGACACAATTATCGGTTACCGTGGCAACTCGACTCGTTCGAATCGTCATCACTTTTATCAACTGCGGAATTATCGGAGTTAAAATGCAGGTATTCCTTCCCCAGCTTTGTCAGGTATTTGAGGAGAGTTCGAAACAACCGACCAAGTGATCCATACTTCAAGGTGTGAGCTTGAGGTATGTTAAATGCTATCTGCACTTGCATCTGCATCTCATGCATCATATCTACTTGTATGAAAAATGGGACCGGCAATCTCAACAAAAATAACATACATTGCATTTGCATAGTCAAAATTTAGGTCTCAATTTTAGTATTTGAGCGAAACCTCTGCGAGCCTCCACTTCCACTCAAAGAGGGAGGGGCAGCTATTGAAACCTAAATTTTGGCTAATCATCTAGGACTAATTGCATGCATTAAAAATTAGGGACGTACCTTAGTCCCTAGCAAAAATATTTAAATCACTTTGCATATAGTTGGCAATTAGCTTAGTTTAATTTTGTGCATTCATGCATTGGACCGGCGGTGGATGGACTTAAAATGAATTATTTTGAGTTTAGTTGAACTAATTGCACCACGCCCGTAATGATCGAAATTTGGCCAAGCCTGTAAGATGGGAACGCCAATTTGGAATTAGTCTATTAAAGTCAAATCCGCAAGGCAATATTACGGAAGTCTTGAGCACTCGGTCAAACAAGGACAATATCTTGGGCACGTATATTCTCGGCAAGAAGTCTAAATTAAAGGTGTAATCGAGAAATTCATGGCCAAAGGATGAAAAGTCTCGGTGGCATGATAGAGTTAATTAGCTTTTTGCATGGAAGGAAATCACCTTAGAGAGGGTAGGCCAGTGAGAGAGAAAAAGAGAAGTCAGAAAGGGCATGGACAGAATAGAATCCACGGCAGAAGGAACAGACATTCAGAAATTCCAAAGAAAAAACGTGAGGAGAGCGGAGCACTTGGAAGGTTCATCACTGGGGAAGACGTCTTGATCCCAACGAGCCTTGGAGAGGAGTTCTTTTTCTCTTTTTCCCTGCAGGTGGTACACGAAAAGCACCCAAGAATTCACAAAAGTGGGAGCAAGTGCAGAGAGAAGTAAAAGATTGTTTTCTTCTTTACTGTGGCGTAGCCTACCACCCACACAAAAGCCGCCACTTGAGTCTTGCCTCCTCTTGCACTCCAAACCAGCGTTGACTGACGGTGCTCCCTTGCCGACCACGATCTGTCTTGATCCCCGTGGGTCTAGCCGAAACTCGCTTCCCTCGAAGAGTCTCACTAGCCGAGAGTTCCAGCCCTACGTAACCATTCCCGAGCTGGTCCAATCCACAAGCTTGGTGTGCAAGTTTGGCGCAAGTTCGAAAAGGAAAGAGCAATCTCGAGAATTTGGTATAATTTCCTATCTCTAATTCAATATTCACTTGCTTATCTTGAAATATTTTGCATATCTTGTATTTTACATGTTTTGCATAAATTGCATATTTAAAAAAAAAATACAGGTTTGATTAGGAAATCTCAAAAAGGTCTATCTATAATATTATAGATAGAAAATTTGATCGGATGAGGATTCAAATTAAATAATTTAATCTGTAAAATTACATATTAAAAATTGGGTTTAGATATTGCGAAATATTCAAATTGATTGGCATATCATATCTTTCCTCATTTGAACTTGTTAATTGATTGATTGTTATCTTTTAGAATATATTCCGTCGCATGATTATCTTTTAGAATATATTTCGTCGCATGATGTGAATTTTCAAAAAATTCTAAAAGGTATTGCATTCACTAATTGCCATGTTTAAATAAGATTGCATCTTTAAATCGTAATCACGTAAATAATTGCATCTTTAATCTACCTTGTAAATATTTTGGTTAGATTGCATTTTCCTTTAAAATTACATCTCTAAAATGGTAATTCATGTTATGAATACTTAATCCTTAATAAGTTAGGGCGATTTAAACCCTAAAATATTTGAGAAATAAAGTATTTTGGCATAGTTTTACTTAGGGTGTAATTAAATCCGAAAATAAAAAAAAATCATTCATGTCATGCATTGCTTATAGTTTAGTTCTTTACCTTTTCATAAATAAAAATCCCAAAAATAATTGTCGGACGCATGTTCCTTGCAACCATTGACTTTTGATTATCGATTGTGCACCCGTTTGATCACCTTTGTTAGTGACTTAGGTTAAAATTCAAAGTTGCTTGACAATTTTTTCATGAAATAAAATGGTGCCGAAAAGGCATTAATTGAAAAATTAATGTAATCAAGTCACCGGATTCTTAATATCTGGTTCGTAGAAGTAATTTAGTTCTCCCGCTAATTTACTTAGGTTTCTAATCGACCTACCAAAAACGATTAGTGGTGACTCCTATTGAAAATCTTTTTATGTTCAATATTAAACCTTAAGTTGTGAATTGGTAGGGCTTGAGACAGTTCGAGTTAGGTTAATTACATAATTAATTTGATATTCCATTAACCTGGAATCTCTTAATTTTAGGTCTCAACAAAGATAGATTCTTTCCAAAGGGTATTGTGTTGGAATTTTCTGTGAGTGTGCAGTTGAACATTACAAGAGTCTTTGTTTTCGATCGCAGTTTAACTTGACTCGATACTTGATTCCCATTATCGATATTAATCGACATTAACTGGGTTCTTGAATTACATTTTGCTGGTCAAGTGTTAGCAATGGCATAGCCAAAGATTGGCTTCGCGTAATAAATCAAGTTCACATCTGCCGCTCGTGAAGGATAGTCCATCCATCTTGAGACGGGAATTTGCAGTAAATTGCTTTCTGCCATATAACCTTAGGAGGTTGCACTCTAGGGAATTTCAAGCTTGAAACTTCCATGAATCTCAGTGATTCAATCAATTCTATTGGGAGATGTCATCTTTCTCTCGACATGAAAATACAAAAACAAACTTGTTGAGACGAATCCAAAGTTAACACGACACTTTCCACTCTAGAACGGCCATTGCATCTCGCAATTAAAGTTCCAAATTGCTCTGGCATTAGCATATACATAGCACCCACAATGCATTGCCATAACTCCATATTTTACAAGAAATGCCTTACTTGACAAAATAAACTCAAGACTCATTTTATAAGGAATGGCGTTCCTTGTCTAAAGAGGTTGCACAATCAGGGGCAATCCACAAGCTGGTCTAAGAGAGAGCATTATTGAAGGAGAATGGCAGTAATTTGGTGAGAGAGAAAAGGAAAACCTAGAGAGGACCAAGGATAAAACAATCTTGTACTCCATCATCATCCAGTTTCTGCCGACGCACATTCGCCCCCCGAACCCAAATGGCAAGAAACCCATCTTGTGCTTGCATCCGCCGTGGCTGTCACCATCAAATCTCTCCGGCTTGAACTCATTCACGTCGTCGCCCCATAAAGTCGGGTCGTGGTGCATGGACACGACATCAATCCATATGTTCGTGCTGTTGGGGATTATCACGTCATTGACCCGAACGTCTCCCCTTGCTTGCCTCTGTACATTCGGCGCTGGACTATACAGGCGTAAAACCTCATTCATCACCAATCCCATCTGCAATGACAGGTTAAATCAAGATTCAGCCAAGCATCTCTCCTGCCTTTTTTTTTTTGGTCTAATGAGTTGTCAAGCAAGCATCTCTTGCCACCTTTGACACCATATCTTTGTCTTTGCAGTCGTATTAGATTAGCTTGATTGTAGTTATAAGCTGGTCATGATCAAACCTGGACACAATAACTATACAGTAGCAAATGAAAAATCATGTAGAAAATTCATAACATCTTCTCTTCGTCATAGTCTTTAAAATCAGTGGCATATTGCTGGCCAAAATTTAAAACAGAAGGTACTCAAACTTTTGTTATTGCTTCAAAGATATGTGTACAGTCTCTAAATAGATTCGTTATGTAATAGAGTTTATCTAGAACTCCAATTATTTTGCCATTTCTCAAAGGATTTTCTATAGACCCCATTTTACCAGTAACAGAAAGCCAAAGATAAGATGGAGAACACGCGAATCGAATTATTTCCTAAAGTTTGGTTGAGTAAATTATAAGTCTATCAAAACAAGTGTATAAGATGTTCCCCCTCATTTGCCATATGTCTTGACCCTACTATTTATAGTTAAAGTATCAAGATAAATTCCAAAGTAGGTCCTGTCAATCTTATATGGAGGCAAAAATCATCAAATCCTCCTCAAAGACCAACATAATAACTAGGTGGTTAAAAATAAATTACTTCTATTATTGTTTAAGCATAAATCAAAGGAACTATGAACCCTAACTTAATGCAGTTGCCCTATGGTGATGTTAAATTTTTTACAGATGACTGACATATCGGGTATCATCATTTATTGCAGTTGCCCGAAAGCAGCTAAAACTTATCCATTCTTAAAGTGCTCAGTATATAAAAAAACTCTTTACCTTCTTAAGTCCAGCAAGCATGGCGACTTCGAACTCTTTATCTCCTACTACTTCTTCAATCTCTTCTCTCAATTGCTTCTGCCACTCTGGATGTAATGCCAGGAGAAACAGCGTCCAGGTGAGCGCCAACGCTGTTGTTTCATGGCCCGCGAAGAAGAACGTCTTGCATTCGTCCACTAGTTCTCTTGTAGCTAGCTTCTTCCTCAGTCTTTTGTTATCTTCAATGTGACTTTCTTGGAGCAAAACCCCGAGTAAATCCCTAGGCTCATTCCTGGTGTCCGCCCTCTTCCTCCGCTCCATTATGAAGGACATTAAGAGCTCATCGATTTCCTTCCCAAGCCTCTTGGCCTCTAGGGTATGCTTAGGGTACATGAAGTTGTTGTAGGGTACCCCCACACAGCGGTTGGTCTTGAAGAGAGTAACTTGTAGGGCTCTTAACTTTTCAAGAACTTTGGTGCATTCTTGGGGGCCTATGCCAAAGCTTGATTGAGCGATGATTTCCCCGGCTGTTGCTGTAATCTCGCATTCCACATCAAGTTCTGCATGGCCGGAGCTTGTGAGATCAACCCACTTTGTTATCATTCTCTTCGTGGATTCCACCATGATGTTTGTCATTTCCTGTTTGCAAGCAAAGAGAATTAAATTAAGAGCAGGTGTTAGCTCCGGATAGTATATGGATTTAACCTAGATTAAACATATAGACTTACCATGTGTTTGATTCAGAGTATTAGATTATGTGGTATTTTCTCCTAGATAAGAGAAACAAAGTGATATCCAAGATTCTCCGCAATAAGTTCAAACAAAATAAACTACAACAGACAACACCAAACTAGTGAACCATTAGTCTAGGGTTTTTTGCAGGCTCACTTGTTTTTCTCTTTTGTTATTAGTCGTATATTCGTAGGGAATGAGAAAAACTACCTTCCATGTGCTTCTTAATCTTGAGAAGGTAATGAAAGCCTTTTTATAAAAGTTGAACAGATCAATGTTCAGCAATAAAATATTGGGATTTTGACAAGGACAACAGAAAATCTCAGGAAAGTATTACAATAACAAGAACTCTCAAGAGCATTAGAAGGAACTCACAACTCGTTTTACTTAGAATTTCTAGCTCGATCGGTTATGGTTTCACTTAAATGGGTAGAGTTAATGAAGGGAGATATACATATTCTGGACTGGCTAGATGAATCTCTATCGATTTCACAATTAATAGAATGCATGTACCACTTCTACTAGGAGCAACCTTCCTCATATTAATGTCTCAGTCAGTATAGCATAGTGCATGAATTGTAACCTAAAGAAAATCAAAATAATAAGCTGTGAAAAAAATTTGTTGGAGAGAGAGCTGGAGGAACCTTGAGATTGGATGGAGAAAATGCTGGAGTTATGATGTGTCTGCGTCGAACCCACTCCTCACCTTCGGTCATTATGAGACCATTACCAAACATTGGCTTCCTATCCAATTTGAACACATTGGGCTTTCCCCAATCTTTACCCTTGACTATGACAGACATGTTTTTAAGAAATTCGGGGTCTGCGATGTAGAGAAACGGCTCAGTGCCAAGCCAGTAGGTGCAAACCTTCCCTGATATTCACAAGATCCAGAGTGAAACTAGTTAGTGTAATCATTCTTGCTTCTTTATACATATGTAGGAGGAACCCTAGAAAAGTAGAACTGCAGTACAATACATACATGTTATGGAATGATGGCTGTTGGCTAGATATCGTCATGGCTAAAACCCATGACCACTTGAAAATTTCACTAGCATCCAGAGATTAATCCTCTTGATCAATAATAAAATGTGATAGAGAGATCAAGATTAACTTGCTATGCCTAAATGAAGAGACGTGTCCATATGCCACAACATATATTTCTTTGCATGTTGTAACTCTTACAAATTCCTAAAGTCACCACCAACCATAAAAATCGGTTGGCTATGTGTCTACTACACTTATGTAAATTATCTTTTGGTCCAATGACTCTCAATCAACAAAACGGAACACCAAATGGTGTTTATGTGAATAATCTTATGCATCGATAACCACGACAACGGTTCTCACTTTTTCCTCTTGTAGAAATTCACATTGTAAGGCTACATGATCTGACAACTTAGACATTAACATATGATGTAGTTGTCTTCAAGGGTTTAGCGCCTTATCATCACACCAGTAGGGGACCACTGAAGATAAGGTCGATCTTCCAGAATTGATCTGGGGATATTGGGAATAGACACCAGATTAAGATTCAGATCACTCACCGTGCAACTTTTGCCACTCAGCAAAATAAGGAAACACAGTGGAATGAATATCATGAGTCATCAGCTGCTTCATCAAAGATGCCTCGGAGACATTTCTCTTCTTTTTCATCTCCATGATATTCCCTAGAGGAAAGCTTGGGGTTGGACCCCCAAACCCTTTTTTCCTCAGCTTCCTTTGAGCTCGGAGCGGCGAGATCCACCATGTGATGGACAGTCTCACAAGAACCATGAAGAGGACTAGGATCAACACTGCCATAATTGAAGCAAGACCACCATGCGACTGCATATGGTGCCTCATCTCTGTGTGTTTGTGTATGTGATTTGGGAAGATTGATTGCGGTGAAACAATTCAAGATGAACGAGGGTTTGAGTGGGTGTTATATAGATGATGGCTTTCTAGGGTTTCTAACTATAGCATGTCGGAATGTTGACTAGGAAAGCAGCCGAGAGAAAAGTAGACGTGGTGTGCTGCTGTGTATTTTTTTATGTGTCTCTCTTAGAGGACGGTGAGTACATGTAAAGGCTTTCCATTATTATAAGCTGGGGAACTTCTGGTGCTCATTCTCCTGTTCCTACTTGATTTCTCAATACGCCAGGTCCAGTCACATGTCACTATAGCTCTCGTGTGGACGACCTAAGCCGCAAAACTCGGAACGACCCACGACAGTCTCAGCTCCAACAGCACATGGTTGGTTCGCTGCCACTCTCATGATTGGACAAATTATTAATATCCTTCCCCAAGTTATCCTATGATTGTGCGAGCATGTCCCAAAAAAATGCGCAAACCGTTGACTGCCTAAAAGACCGTTGGATCGGCTTGAGTGGCTAGTAGGAAGCCAAGAACGTACACATGCCGATTCTGAATCACGTAAGTTAGTCTATATGTATCGATTTCATTCATTCTCAATAAGCCAATATGTAGAAGGATGTCATATGTACATAAAAAGTAGCATATACAATACATAAGCAATCGATATTTGGTGTTTCAACATTCTAGATCGTCTGTCTTTGCTCGTTAGAAGAGGTATATTTCATCGATTCATTCAATGACCGGTGAAATTTTATCTTAGGCCACCGAAAAGACGGACCTAACAGGAAATGATTTATCACAAAACGAGGGGGTAAAAGATGATCCTTCATCCTCCTAGCCGAAGGAAGAAAAAGAAATGAAGTCCTCCACTGTTCTTTCTTTTGAAAATCGTTTGCATGAGCATACACACTAAGAACCTATCTTCAGCAGTCGTGAAATCTATGTGAACATCCTGATTTCTTCCTCTCTCTTTCTTTGGTCCTGGGCAGTTGATATGTGGTTATACATTTGTGGTCGGTGTTGGACGACTTACAATAGCAACGTCTTTCAATCATCACGGGTCGTCGTCAACCAATTCCGATTCTCTGCTGAATTCCGGGGATATACGATGTTGACACCGATGTGAGCTATCGAAATGAAAGTGAGATGTCCAAACTATTCATAAATCCTCGAGCTATACATAACAACTAAAACATAAATTATTACCGTTTACCAATTCCTCAATTCAAGCCACTAAATTTATTGGAGACCCTGGCTCAAATCGTTACCATTTGGCAGGCAGAAGACTCATTCTACGAACCACTCCAAAAGAGGGGAACTTATCCCAAAGTTCCTTTAACATATTGCATTTTTTATCTAAACATTTCACGTATTGCCAATTGAGTCCATTCGGCCAATATTTTGCTCGGAAATTACTGACATGGATGACAACCGTCTTACGTGGCACGGTCGGCACTAGCCCGGAGAGGGAAGCCCTCGATTGAGGCCGATGGAGGGAAAAAGAAAAAAAGGAAAAAAGGAAAAAAGATAAGAAGGAAAGAAGGAAAAGAAAAAGAAAAAATAATTCGATTTCACATTTTTTATTTTTCTCTTTTTCCCTCCATCAGCCTCAATCGAGGGCCTCCATCGGCGAATCGGGTGAAGGTTTCCCTACTTCTTTACTTTTTTTATTTTTATTTTTTATTTTTCCATGTTTCCCTCCATCAACCTCAATCGAGGGCCGCCCTCGCCGGATCGGGTGAGGGTTGCCCTCGCCAGGCCAAGCGCGGGCGTCCCTTGATCGAGGCCCGGTGATGGCCGACGACCTTCGCTGTCCTCTCTGGCCACAGTAAAAAATAGAAAAGAAGGAAAAGAGTCGAAAAGTTAATAAAATAATAATTTATCCATGTTAGCACCGGCCGTGCCATGTAGGACGGCCGAAGTTCACGTTAGCGATTTTCGATCAAAATTGGCCGAGTAGACTCAATTGGTAAAACGTGAAAAGGTTTAGGACTCAATTGGCACAATTAAAATGTTTAGGAATGAATTGACAACAGTTGTAATATATTTATGACTTTTGGGACAATTGTCCCCTCCAAAAGAGCAAGTGACACGATCTGAATGGTCCATGGCATCTCTGAACTTGATGAGAACCGAAAAGACTTACATGAAATGGAAGAGGTAGGAGGAATTCTGTTTGTTCTTCAATCACTCGAGTTATTTGCTTTAATGATAGAAATCTTGATCCGAATATAACTCTAGATGTATCGTGTTATACAAATGACATGATGATATAACTAATCACGTTGAAGAAAGAAGCAAAATGAAAAGGGAAAAAGACAGATGCTTGAGGACTGGCTTGATCTTGTTCATTAATTTGACATTAGCTAGAGATTTTGTTTGAAGCTTCTAGATTATTGTTGTGCCTTTTAATTTTGGTTGAATACTATTGCTTCGGTGGCTTGAATCAATCCACCAATGTGATCACTGCTTCAATTTTCTTTTGACCTCATGCACTATTATTTCCTCTTTAAAAAGAGAGATTATATATTTTTTGCGGGATTTATTAAAGATGTTTGGTCGTACGCTTTTGTAGAATCCTCCTATCGAATCGACAAACCCTAAAAATAAATGTATTCGCAACTATCGCCAATTCGAATAATGTACATACACATTCGAAAGAGGACTTTTTATTCCTTATACAGGCAATATACAAATTTCATGAGTTGAGATATGAACGAGTATACAAAATTTACTTAAGCAATTACGTTTGCTCCATAAGCAAATAGTTCGTCTATATAACATTCATGTGTAAATAGATTTTTCAACACATATTTAAAGGCATTTTTCGTTTGGATATAACAACCGGCGCGTGTTGCTTATATCCACCTGTGGTGCAAGTGGCGGTCACAACAACATAATAATCCTAATGTAACGAAATTCCTTACCAAGTATGAACGATACCGAGATTTTTTTTTGTTCTTTTTTTGGCCGGCATCGAAATGACGGTGCTCTCTTATATGTCGGAAAAGCAGTTGGATCATAGTCAGAAACACTGTACACGTGGCGTACGATCTTTTCTCTAACACTGTGAAACTAATCATCTAATTGTATTTGTAAAAATCAACAGAAATGTTCGATTAAGACACGTGGTGGTCAAAAGAAGTTTTCGTCTTGAAGCAAAAAAATCATACACCCAACAATATGAATACGCGTACGAACGTTTAAATCGGGGATGACATGCCACTCCAAAAGATCGATCGAATTGTATAACCACGTGAAATCACTCGGTTATTAAGTTCGAGTATGTGCTCGGACAACTTGAAACGATTATTTTCCTTAGTCTTGTTAGTTTTGGTATCCAACGACAACATTTATACATACACTTGCAAACAGGGATAATTACCAAAAAAGTCTTAAAACCTATGAATGCTAATCCAGTTCTAAACCTTTCAACTCGATTAATTTAGTCCTAAATTTTTTACAATTTGTCAGTGTAGTTATTCTAGTCAATTTTGCTGAAAATCGCTAACATGAACGTGAACAAGGCTAGGCCTCGCCCAACCTTGTCGGTCGTGGAGATGTGTCAAATGGGTGGGTCGGGTCAGGTTTGGGTCGGGTCGAATATGGTCCGACCCATATTGACCCGTCTAACCCTTTTTGACTCATATTCAATGACCCATACCAGACCCGACCCGCAACCGACCCATACCTGACCCGACCCGTTTTGACCCATATTACCAAATCACACTAATATTCTAAGAAAACTTATGTAACTCATTTAATCTATTTTAAGCTCTTCACATGTATATGTTACCAGATAAAAACTTTACATCAAATAAAAAAGTAAATTAAACAATAACAAAATTAGTAAATAAAAAAAATGATATTACTAAAATATTTTCATGCAATAAAAAATCTAGTGAAATTTTTTATATTTTTTATATTTTTTTAAATATTTTATTATTAAAAATATTTTAAATTTTTTTAAAAAGTATTTTTTTATTTTATTTTGCTTTTATTTTTTCTTTCATTTTTCTCCGGCCACCGTTGGGCGACGGCGATCGGCGGGGAGGGTGGCGATCGGTGGCGGCGACTGGCAGACGGCGATGGCGACTCGCGGCGAATGGCAAAGGCTTGGTGGCGGGCGGTCGGCAACAATTTTTGTATTTTTTAATTTAATTTTTATTTTTTGATTTCTTTCATTCGCTTATAAAAATAGAAGATTAAAAAATAATAATAATAAAGTTGAGCCTTTGAGGCCCTGGGCCCATTTGTAATTTGTGGGAGTCATGGGTCGAAAATGGGTTTCATGTGTGACCCATTTTTGACCCATTTAATTTCACTTCAACCTTTTGGACCCATTTTTAGTGAGTTTTCTAAAAATTAATGACCCACATAAGACCCATTTTATACAAAATATGTGTCAGATATGGGTCTATGACCCATATTGACAGCTCTAGTCGTGGGCAAGGCCGCCCTCGCCAGACTTGCCGACCATAATGGATAATGAAAACTAAAGAATTATAAGCCAAAACATAAAAATATCCGATTTTTTTTTAAATTGTCCACATCAGAGCTACCTGTGCCATGTAGGACGGCCGACGTTCACGTTAGCGAATTTTGGCCAAAATTAGCCCGAATGACTACAATGGCAAATTGTCAAATTGTTTAGGATTAAATTGACCAAATTGAAAATTTTAGAATTGAATTGGCATCTATGCAATATGTTTAGGACTTTTTTGGTAATTTTCCCTTGCAAATACAAAGGAGAGGAACGGAGCAAATGTAAAGACAAATACCTAAAACAGTTTAATACCACACAGAAACTATATACATACATACAATATGTAGTGTCTTATTTTTCTCGATCTCAGCTTCCTCCAACTACTCTCTAATCGATAATTACGAACGAGGATACACCTATATTTATTTTTGGTTAAGTTTGCATGTACGTGAACAATGTCTATATTTGTAACCCACTAATCAAAGATCTGATTTCCTTCTACTAGAGACGGAAGAAAAGGCCATCCATTTAGATGTACCTCAATCCAACAACATTCTCATCTCAAAGCCAAGTTATATCGGTCCGTCGTGGTTGAGTAGGTAGGCCTCCAAATAAAATGTCGTACATAGATGAGGCAAGAATCTAATTAGTAGATTAGGTACTAGCTAAGCTGAATCTTCATAATTCTCAAACAAATTAAGTTTAGTTTGAAGGATAGATGAGGCTCGAAGTGTCATTAAGTGTTTCAAGAACATCAATGACGCAGCATATAAAATGGAACTTTACACCATGTAGTAATATTAACAGGCCGAAGCATTGATCTAATTTGGGATTATATTCCTACGATGATGATTTTAGCCCAAATTCAGGCCCAAAATCAGCCTTCTCTCGTTCACATCCTATTCACCGTTAAGAGGAAGGTGTCATTTAATTAATATTCAAGCGCACCATTAGTTTGCCTGATGCACATACCCTCAAAATCTACTAAAGCTTTATGCCATAATATATTCATATGGTAGTATAACTCAACTACAAACTAGGGCTCATTTAACGCTGTAACAGGAGAAAATATTCAGCGATTTCAAACCACCACGTCATCAGCCCCCGTAGCATGCATGAGCCTACTAGCTCTAATTAAAATGCTACATGTATCATGTAACATGGAAGGGAGTCAGTTCGACAATAATAATAATAATAACAACAACAACAATAATAATACTAATAACAACTAGTGCTCGTATGACCATTCTCATTTTATAAATAAATTCTTTAGCGAAATGTGACTAACTTGATATATTACCCGAGTAATATGACTGCTGACGGTGATAACGTAAAACATGCATCTTGGCAATTTGAAAAAAAGACAGCAATGGTCCCTAAACTTAGGTCCAATGTGCAATGTGGCCGCTGAACTTTTAATTTGTTCAATGTAGTCTCTGGATTTTTGGTTCATGTTCAATTTAGTTCCTAAATGATAAGAGAATGGTCAATTTTGTTCCTGAACTTGAATTAACGAAAGGACAATTATTGAACATTTTAGTATAGATCAGGGGTTAAGTTGAACATGTTCCAAAAGATCATGGATCACATTGCACGTGAAGTTAAAGTTTATAAATCATATTGAAAAAATTAAAAGTATGAGGGACCATATTGCACATTAAGCTTAAGTTCATGGACTATTTGAGTCGTTATTGGTGACAATTTTATAGCTAGCTAGTCAATGTAGTCACGTGTCTCGAATATGCATGCGAAGTCATCTCCTTCCTAACCCACCAAACATCTTTTGAATTGTAAGAAGCGAGTATCACAACTTTAACTCAGACATCACGAGTTTAACCAATCACTCCTCCTGTATTGGAACTGTCAATATCGGGCAAAGCTTGGTGGATGCTTAGCGAACTCACTCGAAGAGACCAAGTCGTGACAAAATGACCATCTCCTCGTAATTAATTGCCGTAAACGGCGGCTTCCAAGAAAGTCCATGGAGCACATTTTTCCATCGCTTAGGACGGCCTTTTCTTTTCTCTTCGCGCCATCATTCTCTTTTTCAATATAATTTAGGAGTAGTAGCGTTAGAAATCCTAAAATTTGTCACAAAAGTGCGATTGAGTCCTAAAACTTTCGAAAAGTACAATCAAGTTCTAAAACTTATCGTAAAAGTGTAATTAAGTACTAAAATTTTCAAAAAGTGCAACAAAGTCCTAAAATTTATCAAATTGATAAAAGGAAAAATTTCAAAAAGAGGCCCGAATTCCTCTCATTTTCTCAAATAAGGGCCCCAAGTGAACCTTGATCCAAATAAGGGCCTGAAGTGCCCTCATTTTCTCAAATAAGGGTCTGAAGTGAATGTTGTTTCAAATAAGGGCCTGAAGTGACCATAAAATTTCAAAAAGGGCTTGATTTCAAGGGCATTTTCGTCATTTTCCTTATTTAATTTTTTTTATTTTTTTCTGTTTCCTTAAAAATTAACAAAAAATTTTTTTTTAAAAAAAAGACAAACTTGCAGAGGCGGGAGGGCTGCCCCTCCCGCCTGTGGCTGCTGGCCCACTGCAGCTGGGGGGTCGGCGGGGGCGGTGAAGGCGGCGGAGTCGCCGGCGCCTCCACGAGGGCCGGCGACCCCGCCGACTAGAGGCGAGGGCCTGTTGGCCCTCGCCAAAACAAGGATAGGGTCGGGCCCTCTCCCGAATCTGGGTGGGGGTCGCCGGCCCCCGCCCCGCCCTGACCAGGGGAGGGCGGCGACCCCCGCCCTGGTCTTGGTGAGGGTCGGCGACCCCCGCCCGGTCTTGGGCGAGGGCCGGCGACCCCCGCCCGGACTTGGGCGGGGGTCGCCGGCCCTCGCCTCTGGTCGACGGGGTTGCCGGCGACCTCGCCGGCTGTTGCCGCCCTCGCAAACCCCTCACCTACGGTGGACCGGCGGCCACAGGCGGGAGGGGCAGCCCTCCCGCCTGTGGGCTATTTTTTTATTTTTTGTTTTTATTTTTTTAAATTTTTTAAAAAACAGAAAAGGAAAAAAATACGAAAAAAATAAATAAAAAATCAAAATGAGAAATGACAAAAATGCCCTTTAGCTCATGCCCTTTTTTGAAACTCTATAACCACTTCAGGCCCTTATTTGAAACATATTATGTCACTTCAAGCTCTTATTTGAATCAAGGTTCATTTGGGGCCCTTATTTGAGAAAATGAGAGGACTTCGGGCCCTTTTTTGGAATTTTCCCTTGATAAAATTAAGTCATTTCATAGATTTCACTTTTTGAAAGTTTTAGAATTCGATTGCACTTTCGTGACAAGTTTTAGAACTTGATTTCACTTTTCGAAAATTTTAAGACTCAATTGTAATTTTGTGATACATTTTAGGACTTTCAGTACATTTATCTCTATAATTTAATAATTGAAGTCTAAGCAATCCGGCATTCATCAATTTCACATTCAATGTTTTTTCAATGTTGAAAAGGGAGGTTTTTAGAGAGTGCCCCTACTTCTAGGGCATCATAGGCCGTGCCCAACTTTGGCCGAGGAGAGTTTAATTATGAATTAGCATTGTTTTAAGAAGAAGGATGGTCTTCCTCCCCGGAAGTAATACTAGATATGGTCAAGATTGGTATATTAAATTCGTGTATGAAGTAAATGTGGACCAGACCAAATCTTAGTGGGAGGGCTTGGGCGAGGCTAGCAAGCCGCCAAGCTGATGATCGGGTCCACTTCTGATCGATGGGTTATACCAAAATTAGGTGCTATACACATGGGAGGGTACAACTTTTACTGAACTGCGTAGGGAAACTTTTATGTTACTCCAAATTGAGCTCACAAATATCATAGGGTGATGGCTTTCTAGAGGGGCTCAGACGAGGGAAAAGTGTCACAAAGTTCATAAACATATTGTATTGGTGCCTATTTAGTCCTAAACCTTTTGATCTAGAGCCAATTCAGTCATTCCAGCTAATTTTGATCGGATATTGCTGATGTGGACGCCGGCCAACCTACGTGGCATAGCCGGCGCTGATGTAGTTTTTTTTTTAATAGTATTTTAATAAGTTTCGAATTTTTTCTTTCTTTCTTTTCTTTTTTTTTCCTCCTCTTTCCTCTGGTGGCTTGCGAGTGTTGGCCTCGCTGGGGAGAGGGCAACCTCTCCAGGCATCGCATGGGCGAGAGTTGGCCTCACTGGTAGGGGTGAGCAAATCGGACCGACCGAACCGGGAATCACCGGGACCGGACCGGTGATCCGGTTCCCAGTTCCAGAGGGCGGTGGTCCGGTTCCCGGTCCTTAAAATTGGAACTGGTGACCGGGCGGTCTGATTCCCGGTTCCAAGGATACAGGACCGGACCGGACCGGTCGATTTTTAATTTTATTTATTTATTTTTTAAACGTAACATGGCTTCTATTCTTTCATCCTCAGCCTTCTTATTTTCTTTTCAGGGGCTTGCTATAGTCGTCATGTTAGTATTGTTAAGACCACACCTTCACTTAAGCTGGAGCCACTAGTTGGAATGAAACTGTTGGTGAAGGAATAATCTTGAACAGCGTGGTGATTAGTCCCTGGGGATGATTTTGTTGCTTGGGCTGATTTGGTGGAGTTTTTCGTCCACCCTTCAAACAATCTTGCTATGTTCTCTTACTTGATGCATAAGTGCATGATGATATTGTTGCCTAGTGTGATGGTCTAGTACTGTTGTTGCCAGAATCAATGTTGTGGCCATCATAATTAGATGGTTTTGTGTCAGCCAAAGGGCTTGGTGATGATTTGTCTAGAGACAAAGCCTCACAGAGAGCTTGTTTGGCCGTCGGTGATCTTGTTGGTTCATTTGGTGTTCTTTTTTCTCGATTATTGGACAATTTACCGGTTCCATTGGACTGCCCGGGAACCGCTCACCCCTACTCATTGAGCCTCACCCTGGCCCAAGCGACGCCCGGTAGGGCCTCCTTGGCCCAGGCGATGTCCGGGACGTCGGACTCGCCAAATCTAGCAAGATCAGCCCTCGCCTAGGCAAGGGCGGCCTCACTGGGTGTCCCTTGGGCTAGGGTGAGGCCAACCCTTACCCAAGCGACGCCTAGCCTCACCGACATTTGCCCTCACTCCGACGAGGCCGCTCGTCGCCTGTGGTAGTAAGGCCAGCTTGACCATCCAGAGGAAAGAGGAGGAAAAAAAAATCAAAAATTATTAAAATATTATGTCCACGTCAGCAACCGGCTGTGTCATGTAGGCTGGCCGGTGTGCATGTTAGCAATATCCTGCTAAAATTAGCCGAAATGATTGAATTGACTTTAGGTCAAAAAGTTTAGGACTAAATTAACACAATTATTTGACCCAAAAAAATTAACATGATTAAAAGATTTAGGATTAAATTGACATCAATATAATATATTTATGACTTTTTTGCCTTTCTTTTTTCCCTTACGATGAGGTAATGCTTGAAAAGTAGAGAAAAGATTACCTAACGGCATTGTCCCTCTTAAAAAAAGAGACAGGTGTCTTTAACCCGTTATTTTGGGAAATTCAAAAGGAGAATCACCACTAATCCCGCGGTGAGACTCCTTAAAAGTGAATATAACAAAAATAAGATAAAGAGAAAGATAAATCGAAAGGAAACCAACAAAACAACCGTAAAAACATAAAATTTATGATTCATAATTATTCACTATAGCAGTTGAGAGGCCGTGACCGAGAGTTCAAATCGAGCAATCACGGCCTGGAGTTTCGCGACCCGAACTCAAGTGGTCATGGTAGAGCTCGAAACTCAAGCAATTATGGCATCGAGTTTCGTGGCTCCAAAAGATTTAGTGGACGTTTTCACCGCGAGCTTCGCCAGTTGAAAAATCTCGCGTCCATTGATCACCAATGACTACGAGCTTGAGTCGCTGCGACGTCCATAAACTTGAGCTTAAACATTCATGATTGCCGAAAGTCAGAGTTTAAGCCTGCGATTATAGCAACTACACTGGACCTCCAATCTCTCTCTCTCTCTATATGTATTGCTTTCATGTATCTTCTTTGATGTGGTCCTTATTTGGCACATACTATCGTTGAGCGAATTATAGCACGACACGTGTATTCCAACCGTTTGTGTCATCAATTTTACAATATTCGTCAACAAAATTCGGCCAACAAGGAAAAATAGTGTAGCGGAAGGAGTAACACGAGGCTTGTGTGTTTGAGACAGAAACTTCCGCCGTTGATAGCGGTGTTTGACTGGTGATGACCACCTCTATGTGCATCGCCCGGCTAGCCACGGAGTCGTCACCAAGAAAGACCAACACGTACATTCTTCTAAACTAGGTTTTTAAGACTTCACTGTCCCTGTTGTTCTTGTTCTTTTCAAACGTGAGTACCTTAATTTCTTCCTTTAGTCACACTCCGTCACACATATATATACACTCAGAACGTTCGTCCTAGCCCGGTCAGAAGCACAACACTTCCAAATAATTCTAGCTTATATCTTAATTCTCCTTCTTCCCTCAAAAGCGCTTCCAAATGGCTTCGAGTCTGAGCTTTAACGCTCTTGCTGTGATCCTCGCTCTTACACTTGCCGTCGGCGTCGCCGGAACACTAGGTACACGCCACTATTTCACACCAACCGATTATAATGTTGTTAAGGATCTTTGTTAGGCATACCATGTAGGAAGAAACAAGTCCTTACCAGCCTTGGAAGCGTGTTTAATTAGTTCGCATCTGCTAATCTAAGGGATGCATTTCACGGACTGACGATCATGCAGGAGCAATAGTGTGTGAGAATCTCGACCACGAGTCATACGCATTCGCAGTGTCATCCTCCGGCAAGCGCTGTGTGCTGGAGAAGCAGGTGAAAAGGAGCGGGGAGGAAGCATACTGTTGACACCAAATAATAAAGAGTTACCGAATGGACTTTAGTATCACTATGTCCCGAAAATCAGTAAATCGGGAATGGTAAGCTACTCTGAGAAGTTCGGTAAGTTGTCTGCAACATACCGAAATGTCTGAAAGTCTAAACCCGATATTCGGGAAGTAGGAGAACAGAGCCATTGATTTTCAGAATTCGGTAAGATTCTGGACATACCGAAATTATAGAGGGTCAGCAGTAAGAGGATTATGAAGACAAAAGGAACCGCAGGATGGCCAAACTAGCCATGTCAGCAAGAAGTTACGAGCAAGAAATCCGGATAGTGGATGCGAACAGTTCACGGCAGTTGCTGGAAAAGATTCAAATTCAAAGCCATATTGACCGTTGAAGATCAAGTTTTGGCGGATAAAACGTGGGCAAATGGGAAGTTATTGAAGGCGCCAAGATTCAGAGTTTGAAAGTAAGAAAATAACCGACAAACGGTTATGGAAAGCCAAAGAATAACAAATAATCGAAAGAGAGGAGAATGAAGACAGATCAACACACATCCAAAAGAACTCAAGTTTTCTGCACTTTAACTTCCCTGTACTCTCCTTTCCAGCATTTACAGTTTCTGCAACTCCAGTTTATTATCAAGCTTTCTACTGCTTTCCTAGGAGTATTGTAACGTAGTCTGAACCCTTGTTGATCTCAAATCCACATTCGATCCATTGAATTCCTACCCATTTCACTTCCATGTGTGTTACTCCGTGTTCTCACTAAAAATTTCCTTTCGAGAGTTGAGCCGCAGAACCCCTTTTAATAAAAACCGAAGACTGAATTTTGGTGAAAGATATTCCTTGTTGCAAAAAACGAGCGAACATCTTTTTGGCACGCCCGGTGGGACCATTGTGGTAAGATTAAGAGAAATGGTGAGAACCAGAGGTCAATCAGATGGAGTACCAGTTGGCAACGTCAACAATCCAGATGATGGAGCACGATCAGAGCATTCGGCAGCGAATGAGGATGTACCCCATCACAATGCTGATGTTCCTCGGCAATTGAACGAAGAACAAATCCATGCGTTGGCACCTGATAACACTTTGATAGCCACGATGAGAAGAATGTTTGAGGAACAGCAGAATGAGCTCTCTAACCATATGGTGCGGCATGTCTCAGATGTGATAAAGCCTATGATGATTAACGCCATAAACGAGGTAATATCGCGTCCTAGTTCATCCTCTCAAGTTCCTCCCTTTTATGTAAATCCTTCTGGTACGATACCATTTCCACCAACATCGGGACATCCCAATGTTGGGTATAATGGTAGTGGAGGATCGAATCTGCAGCCTCCAGTAAGGATTATACCAAGGCCAGAAAATCCTACAACAGCAAATCTGGTAAATGGTGTGAGTGGTTACAATTTCCCTCAAACTGGCCTTACTGATGCTAATGTGATCAATCCCATGATCCCGAATCATCCACCAGTATTGAACATGCCTCCACCAGCGAATGTCCCTAACTTCGATCCCATGAGACCACCTGTAGCTCAACCATATCCACAAGTGGTAGAAAATCCTCTCTACAGGCCACCACCACCCGTTAATTTCAATATGGATCAACAAGGAATGAATAGACCTCAGCAGGTTGATCCTAGGGGGCAAGATCCTTGGTTGGGCCAGCAGAATTTAAGGCCATGGAATCCAGACAGAGTTGCAGAATTGGTAATGCAACAATTAGGAGCAGAGAGAGGCACACCAAGACCTGTATACAGAAAGCCACATCCCGACTGGGTGGATAACATTCCATATCCAAGGGGATTTAAAATGCCAGATTTCGTTGTATTTACAGGTGAGGAAGATCAGTCAACTGTGGAGCATGTAGGTCGTTTTTTAGCACAATGTGGAGAGGCTGGAACAAATGAATATTTAAGGCTAAGGCTATTCCCATTGTCATTATCAAAGACAGCATTTACTTGGTATACGAATTTGCCAGCAAATTCTATTCAGACGTGGGTTGAGATGGAGAGACAGTTCCATTCTCAGTTTTACCGAACGATACCAGAGATAACAGTAGCCGACTTAGCCAGAATGTACCAGTATGGCACTGAGTCAGTAGATCAGTTTATTGCCCGTTTTAAGAAATCCAGGAATCGGTGTTTGACTTCTCTCACTGAAAAGGAATTTACAGATTTGGCTTTTAATGGGCTGAAGTTTAATCTCAAGGAGAGATTTGAGGGGCAGGCTTTTGATGATCTCTTTCAATTAAATGCTCGGGTTTCTAAGTATGAGCACCTGCTGAAGGATAAAGATAAGAAGCCGACGAAGGATAATCGGCAGACAATAGCATCGGTTGAAAGTACCGAATACGGTGACTTTACCGAAGAAGAGAATGAGATAGCGGTAGCAACTATGATACTTGAAAAACCATATGTGTGCCCAGCTTTGAAACCAGCAAAGGTGAGAGATGCGTCCAAGTTTAAAGCCAAAGAAACGAGTAATTATTCGTTTGATATCTACAAGTTGGATGAGATATTTGACTTGTTGTTGAAAGATGGAATGATCAAATTGGCTGAGGGACAGGTAATCCCATCCAAGGAAGAGACTATTGACAAAAGGTATTGCAAGTGGCATCATTCCAAGACTCATGATACGGTGAATTGTATTGTTTTTAGAAAGACAATCCAGGAAGCGATTCGTCAAGGCAAGATTAAATTCGCTGAAGACAAAGGCAAAGCTCCAATGGAAGTAGACACGGATCCTTTCCCGAAGATGATCAGTATGGTTAATGTACATGAGTCTACGAGGCATGATAATAGACAATTGTGCACCCGTTGCCATCGAGAATTAAGTCATCAGCATCGGGAAGTTCCCGAATTCCAATGCATGAGAGGAACAAGGGGAAGATACAGATCGGGATCATTTGTCCGTCGGGAAGGCAGACCACAGATAAAGTCTGAGATTGTGGTAACTAAAAACGTTTCGGCACAATCAAGAAGTCAAGAAGCTGAATCAAGGCGGTCAACACAAGTGTCTGAGAGGCGAGAATTTTACCCCGATCCACCAAGACAAGTTCCTTCAACTCAAGAAATTGAAACACAATCTCACAAGGAAAAGGAAATCCCACGAAAGCCTGAGAAGAAAAAGAGTTTATGGCAGCGATATAAAGAAGGAGATCCCAAAGTAGGATTGCTTGGAGAGCCTAGTGGGAAATTTGATTATGTGGTGTACTATGGAGACACGAAGGATTCCTTATCCCCATCATTGCCTGTGGAACCATCTGGTTGGGGAGATGAATTTGATGATCCACCACCATCAATTCCCCAGGAAGTTCCGAAGACAAAAACAATTAAAATCCCACACGATCCTCCCGAAGGAAAATGGTCCTTGGCTAAACCGCCGGGGCAAGCATCTTACCGAACTGCAAAAAGACGTTTTCAGCGAATGAAAAGCAGACAGAGGGATTTCGAGAATCGTCGGAACAAAGAAATGCCATCACAGATTCCTCCAACCAGATCTTTTAGTTCGAGAGAAAATTGGGTTTGGAGAAGAAACCCTGATGATAAAGAGTTGGTCAAACTAGAGAAAAATTCTATATATGATTCGGGAAGTAGTTCTCACCAACAGGTGAAAAAAGGAAAAGAGGTTCAGCAAGTCTCCCAAACAATTAACTTTGGGCAATTCCAGGTAGCTCTTAATCCGAGGCATCAAGTCAAAATAAAACAAAAGAATCTGAATCTCAAGATGTCGCAAGAAGATGACAAGAGTTGCCGAGCTGGTCATTCCAAAATGCCGAAAGAGAATTGTTCGCCAATGAGGATCAACATGGTCCATGCTAAGCTTCCAGCTGAATATGGAGCTTGCTTAGTGGTAGAAGAAGAACTCGAGCATATCTCAGAGAAAGAAATAGCAATGGCAGAATTCGAATTCTCTGATAAAGAAATGATAAGGTTTGATAAAGTACCCTCAGACAAGGCTAGACATTTAAGATCCTTGGTTATTTCAGGTAGAATCAATGGTCAAGCTGTCGGTAAGATCTTTGTAGATGCGGGAGCTACCTTGAATCTCATATCTTACAGGTACTTCAGGAAGTTGGGAAAAGATGATGATGAAATAATTCCATCGAACGTTCAGCTGTCTGATTTCCTAGGAGAAGTTACCGAAGTCAAAGGGGCAGTTGTACTGGACCTAACTATAGGATCCAAAACAGCAAGGACGACTTTCTTCGTGATAGAGTTTGATGGTTCGTACAACTTGCTGCTTGGAAGGGATTGGATACACTCTAATCAATGTGTACCCTCGACTCTTCATCAGGTTCTGGCATTTTGGAATGGTAAGGGAGTAGAGTACATTGAGGCTGATTCGGGACTTGCTTCAATAGGGTTGACTGGTATTCATCAAGATCATCAAGAATACTCACATGGAGGACATGTCATTGGAGTACCGAAAGTAGATTCACGATCCTATGCTTATTGACGCTTTGGGAATATGAAAACTGAGTGGATTCCCAAGTCTAGCTTGGCATTAGAGGAATTACATACTCTTTATGGAAAGCGAGCCCTTATTGCAAGAAGTTTGTGAAAAGTACTTTGCATACTTGGCAGAGAAGACCCAGCAAAGTGCTGAAGTTTCAGATTGTATTGACGAATGGGAAGAGTCACCAATCAAAGAGGACAGCAGGTCAACAGAAGCTCAAGACCCATTGTTAGAAGTTGATATAGGAGAACCTGGGTGTTTTCGTCCAATATATGTAAGTGCTTTTCTGCAAGGGGGCATGAAAGAAGATTTAATCCACTTGATCAAAGAATACAAAGATTGCTTCGCATGGGATTACCATGAAATGTCTGGTTTGTCAAGAGATATTGTAGAACATCGTCTTCCTATTAAGAAAGGATTTCGTCCACACAAACAGTTAGCAAGAAGGTTTGCTCCAGATGTGGTTGACAAAGTCAAGGAAGAGATTGAAAGGCTGCTGAAAGCAAAATTCATTGAGACAGCCAGGTATGTAGAGTGGATTTCGAATATTGTTCCTGTAAAGAAGAAAAATGGAAAATTGAGAGTCTGTATTGATTTTCGGGATCTTAATAATGCCACTCCAAAAGATGAGTATCAGATGCCGATGGCAGACATGTTAATAGATTCGGCGTCGGGAAATGAGATGTTATCTCTAATGGATGGTCATTCGGGTTACAACCAGATATTTATTGCTAAAGAAGATGTCCCGAAAACAGCGTTTAGATGTCCTGGTGCTATCGGGACTTTTCAGTGGACAGTGATGCCTTTTGGGCTGAAAAATGCAGGAGCTACTTACCAGCGAGCAATGAATTTCATCTTTCATGACATGATTGGAAAATTCTTGGAAGTTTATATTGATGATGTTGTGATCAAATCAAGTCAGGGAGAACATTTGGGCTATCTTGAGCAAGCTTTTGTTAGGATGAGAAAATACAAACTGAAGATGAATCCAGCTAAATGTGCCTTTGGAGTGCGAGCATGGAATTTTTTGGGATTCCTAGTTAATCAAAGGGGAATTGAGATTGACAAGAATAAGGCAAGGGCTATTATAGAGCTTCCTCATCCTACATCAAAGAAGCAGTTGCAGATGGTACTCGGGAAAATTAATTTTCTCAGAAGATTCATTGCAAATTTATCTGGGAAGATAGAACCAATGACCCAGCTCTTGCGTCTTAAAAATCAGAAGGAGTTTATATGGGGAGATAAACAGCAGAAAGCGTTTGATGCGGTCAAAGTTTATCTGACAAATCCTCCTGTATTGATGCCGCCGAGAGCAGGCTGGCCATTAAGGTTGTACTTGTCTACTACCGATTCAACTATCTGGAGTATGCTGGCACAAGAGAATGAAAATGGAAAAGAACAAGCGGTATATTATTTAAGTAGAACATTGACTGATGTTGAAAAAAGATATACCACGATAGAAAAATTATGTTTATCTTTGTACTTCTCTTGTATGAAGTTAAGACATTATTTGTTGCCAGCTACAGTACATGTACTCGGTAAGACTGATGTGATAAAATATATGTTGTCACGGCCTGTTATAAAAAGGCGTATAGCCAAGTGGGCATTTATCTTGTCTGAATTTGATTTGGCATACGTACCAATAAAAGCAGTCAAAGGTCAAGCTGTTGCTGACTTTCTTACCGAATACCCATGTTTGCAAATGGAAGAAAGTAAACAGAACTTCAGTCAGGTTATACCATGGACTATGTATTTTGATGGATCATGTGCTAAAAGTATGGCTGGAGCTGGTTTGATGATAATTTCTCCCACCGGAGAGATTACAAGGTGTGTTTGTAAGTTAGATTTTGAATGCTCAAATAATCAAGCCGAATATGAAGCACTAATCATCGGCTTAGGAATACTGATTGAATTGGAAGCACAGTTCATCAAAATATTTGGTGATTCACAGTTAGTGGTGAAGCAACTGAAAGGAGAATATCAGTGCTTAAATGAAAATTTGATTGGCTATTATTATCTAGCCAAGAAGCTGTTGGAACAATTTAGAGAATATGACATAGTCCATGTCAAAAGAGAAACCAATTACGAAGCCAACGAATTAGCACAGATGGCTTTTGGTTATAAAATATCAAAAGAATTGGCTAATATTGCAGCCATTATCACATTATCGGTACCTTCTATTGAACAAAGAGAAATACCGATAGCGATCGGTGAGATGATCCGATAAAAGGATTGGAGGCAGCCCATTATGGAATACTTGAAAAATCCTGATTCAAGAGATCAAAAGCTGAGGAGACAAGCCCAAAAGTACGTAATATTGGGAGACGAGTTATATCGAAAATCTTTAGATGGGCTACTATTAAGATGTCTTGATAAGGACAATGCGAAACTGGTTATGGCAGAAGCTCATGAAGGCATATGTGGAGCACATCAAGCTGGAATTAAGATGAGATGGCTTCTAAAAAGGTACGGATATTTCTGGCCAACAATGATGCAGAATTGCATTGAATATGCCAAAGCATGCATTTCATGTCAAAAACATGGACCTTTGCAACATGCACCTGCTGTAGAGCTTCATGCCATTGTAAAGCCATGGCCATTTCGAGGATGGGCAATGGATATAATAGGTAAGATTTATCCACCCTCTTCTCATAAGCATAGTTTCATTTTGCTGGCTACGGATTACTTTACGAAATGGGTGGAAGCGATTCCATACAAGAGCATTTGTCAGAAGACGGTGATCAAATTTATTGAAGAAAACATAATTCACCGATTTGGCTTACCGGAATCAATCACTGCGGATCAAGGGACAGTGTTTACTGGAGATGAAGTTATGGAATTTGTGCAATCAAGAGGAATTAAGATGCTGCATTCTACACCATATTATCCTCAAGCAAATGGACAAGCTGAAGCTACTAATAAAGTTGTGATCGGATTGATTAAAAAGCATTTGGAAGAAAATCCAAGAGAATGGGATAACTTGCTATCGGTAGTGTTGTGGGCATACCGAACATCACGAAGATCAAGCACAGGCGTCAGTCCATATATGCTGACCTATGGACAAGAGGCAGTTCTACCGATGGAGATAACCGTTCAATCATTACGAGTCCAATTGCAAAGTGAAATGTTGCCAGAAGACTACAGAGATTGGATGTATATAAATTTGGATGAAGTAGATGAAGTCAGGGCAGTTGCTTTGGATCAGTTGATTGCACAAAAGAAAAGAGTAGCTAGAGCTTTTAACAAGAAGGTTAGGATCAAGCAATTTGCTGTCGGGGACTTAGTGTGGAAAGCAATCTTGCCATTTAATCTCAAAGATAGAGAATTCGGTAAGTGGTCCTCAAACTGGGAAGGCTCATATCTAGTTACCGAAATGTTCAGTGGAAATGCGTACAGATTGATGGATATCAATGGAAAAGAACTATCCCGTTCTATAAATGGGAAATTCTTGAAGAAATATTATCCATCAATCTGGGAAACACAAGGAGATTAATTCATTCATCAAAAGCGAAAGTACATTCTGATCTTGGTTACAAAGGTTTTCAGATCTTTAACCAGTTTGAGATTCTGAGCTACAAGTTTGGAATGTAATTCAAGATCATGGCGGAGTTCGAATTGCTGCTCTTTGAGATGTTCTGTGCGACGAGAATGGAAGCGGACAGCTTCAAGTTTCTCCCAGGTTTCCTGTAACAATCGTCTATACTTGTCTGAAGAAACTTCGACCATGGACTTGACCCGGGAGATTTCTTCTTTAATTATCCTGCGTTCGGCACTGTTATGACTGGAAAAGAAATTGAAAAGTCGACGTGTCGTCTCAGCATCTTCTTTGGCATGGAGGCAAGAGTCTTGAACTTGAGCATATGCTTCCTTGGAATCGCACAATCGGGAGAATTCTTCCACAATTTGGAGCTTAAGAGTCTCAGCTTCCACAATGATAGGTTCAAGGCTCCAAACCTCCTTCACATTGCGCTCAAACTCATCGAAGCTGGCAGGGAATAAAGAGCACAGTTCCCATACTAAGTCCAAGAGATCAGACTCAGCAGTTAAGAATACCTTGGACTTGAAAATGTCCGTCAGTTCGGTAACTTCTAACCTATGCTTATAATTCAGTAATAAAGCATGATGTCCTTGGGATAGTAGCTCATGTAGCCGTTTCCATAAGGATCGATCATCTGTAGGCAATTGGATAAAAAGTTGTTCATGGTTAAAAGAAATGAAGAACAGTTTTCAAAGATGGGATCATGATGGATTTAGCAAAAAGTTTACCTTCATGTTGGCCGTTACGATGTCTGTATGATTGAGGCCAAAGAGGCAACTGAGATGAAGAACCATATGAAGACATCATGAGCAAGATTGCAAATGTTCAGGATGAATTGTGCAATTTGGGCAGTTATAAATAGAAAGGACATAGAGCAGATCATGGGTAGTGGCATGCCAGAGCTTTTCTCGGACAATTGGAAGAACATGGCCCATAAGTGGAGGAAGACGGTTACTAGAATTGCCGCCAAAAATGTTCTCTTGCAAGAGAAAGTATGCAAAAGTTATGGGGATTATCGGGAAGCCTTATCATCGGAATCTTTGTTAATCATTGAGGATTATCGGGAAGCCTTATCATCGGGATCTTTGTTAGCCATCGAGGATTATCGGGATCTTTGTTAGTTATTGAGGATTATCGGGATCTCTGTTAATCATCGAAGATTATAGAAGGGCAGATGTTAGAATTCGGCAAATGAAGCAAAAGAACATTTGAGTCAGAAAGAACAAGATTTTTCATTTATATTTCCTCAGCAGAGACTTGGCTTCATTTACAAAAGAACGGAGCTTAAATTCTAAATTAAGATTTTGTTCCATGAGCTCCGCCCTCTGTTTCTCACAAGTTTTAACCGACCCACAAGTGGAATCATATTTTTTTCTCAGCTCCCGACACTTCTCCATCTTTCTTCTAACTGATGGGCAAAGATGACGCATCTTCACTTCTTGCTCCATCATTTGGACCTCTACCGTCTTCAATTCTTTCTCAAGTTCTGCTCTTCTTTCTGCCAAGCGGTGAAGTTTGCTCTCTTCGGCTTTATAACTGTCATAGAACAAGCGGGTATCTGCACATTTGTGGGTTAGTTCATCCTGAATGGCTTGACCTCGCTGTTCTCCGAAGAAAAGATGTGGAAGATGATAGGTGTTGATCCTGATGGTGTCCACAGCATCCACAAAACCAACGGCGAAGATATCACTTTTGTCCTGGAAGTCTTGGGAAAGTGTAAAGGAAGGATTACCAGAGCATACTTCTTGAAAGAGAGTTCTTGTTCGTCTCTCTCTGTCAGAGTCAGTAATCAACTTTCCATAGCCAGACTCTAATAAGCTAAGAAGTTCAGTCTATTTAGCCTTGGCCACTTCCTTAGAAACTTCAGAAAATGATGCCGGGTCTATAGATTCTGGTGGACAATCAGCAGTGGAGGATCCAGGAAGATCTGTGAGCAGTATACTTTCCACTTCAGCTTTCTCTTCAGTAGATAAGAGAGTTATCTCAGCTGCGGTAGAAGGAACTTGTGAAGAAGAAGAGCTTGCCATAGACATTCCTTGAAGAGGCAGAGTGATTGACGAAGGCTGAACAAGCGGCAGAGGTACATTGGTTGATGGGCCTTCAAGAAATTCCCCATCAGGAATCAGGATTCTTTTTGATGCAGATGAAGGCTCATCAGTACCTGTAAATACAGCTATGAGTGTTAAAACAATAGTATAAGGAGCATTCACCATTCGGTAAAGTGAAGACAATACTTACCGAAAGAAGTTGGAGATTTCCTAGTCTGAGGAGAAGATGGGTCATCAGCTTGTTCCTTTTCCTTAAGTTTTGGAGTCTGGGTTTGCGTTGATGCAATAAGAAGTTCCGTCGAAGAAGCCGGAGGCACCAGGACAGGGTCAAGGATTGCTATATCATCATCAGGAGCAAGAGCAGAAGGGGAAGAAAGCAAAGCCGCTTTTGATCGGTATATCTTGAGAGTCTTCCCTGAGTTATATTTAAAAGAAGAAAAGCACAGATCAATATTGGAAGGTATGCTCATGATTAGCAAAAGCTTTAATATTAAAGTTACCTTTCGGTGTATGTGGCTTTATCATGGCACGTAGCGTGGGACTGACAGATGGGCTCCTTGGTGATGATGATAAAGATCGAGTGGTAGTTCTTTCTGTTGCTGGCTTCTTAGACGCCTTTTCTGGAGCAGGCAGTTCTAAGATTTTTCGCTTTCTTCCTGCTGTGAACGAAAACAGTTAGACACAACTAAATACTGAATGAAGACGTACATTGAAAGAAGGGAAGCAAACTAACCTTTAACAGGCTTTGCCGGTTCCAAGGGAAGAATGTCTTCATCTCCGGTTGATTGAGGAAGTGCAAGAGTGGCCGTCTCCTTTATTTTCAAAAGGATCATGTCCAGCGGCTCTGAAAATACAGACTTCCGATAATTCTTCCACCAGAAGTCGAAGTCTTCTGAAGAGCGATCAGCATCTGGAATGAACTCGGTAACACGGAACAATCGGTAAATGTCCCGAATCAGCTTGTTCAGTTCAATGAAGTTTTGACTGTCGCCTTGCTTACAGAATACTTTATTGATGGAAGAAAAAGAAAAAGTGTAGAGAGCCGGGACAGGAATCCCTTGCATCAACCCAAATTGTCTAGCATAATATTGGGGAGAGTAGATTTCGAAGCCAGCGACGAATCTACCATTTATTGAAAACCTAACAGGAAGGTCAATAGAGGTTAGAACGACTTGCCAAAAATCACTCTTATTCTTCTGAAAGGAAGGAAAATATGATTTGAATTCGGGAATGAGAAAATGAGAAAAAGAGAATTGTTTCCCTTTGATGGAAAAAATTTGGGAAACAAAGAACCGAAAATAAGATAATTGCCCCTTTGGGAAAGGAATCAGCTCTCGGCTTAAGGCTCGACAGACAGGATGATTCGGGATAGAAACCGAAGGGGGTTGCGAGAAATGGTCTTTGGAAAACCAAAAAGGAAAATAAAAAGCCGACCAGGCTTGGAGAATCCAGAGTGGACCACCATAGACTCCACCTATTTCATCTGAAATGATGGAAGAAGCCGAATGGGCTAAACCTCGGTACAATAAGGATAAAATGGTTTTTCCTAAAGAAAGGAGAGTTCCCGAAGCTAAGGCAGAAGCTATAGCTACGAAGTCCTTTGAAACTCTCACAATAGGGTGGCAAAAGAGGAATTTACAGAGCCAATACAAGAGAAAAGCGGTGTGTTCCTCGTCAGTAACTTCACCTTCTTTCCTAAAAAACTTACCGATAAAAGCCCCATAAGCTAGCTCGGAATCAGACAACTTACCGAGTCCTGGGTAAGAATCCGAAGACAGAGTAGATGGGTCTGTACCTAAAGGACTAAGACCGGTCAAGCAATGGATGTCGAGCAAAGTTACCGACATCGGGGAAAAAGGGAAGAAGAAGCAGTTGGTAGAAGTTGACCAAAAACAGGATATGGCACTGATTAGCCCATGATTCAAACGATAATCAAAACAACAAAGGCGCAAAGCATTATGAATCGAAAGTCCATCCCAAAGAGAGCCCTTGGAAGGACGAAGTCGAAGGTACCATTGGTAAAAATTTGGCTCAAAATCAGAAAAAGCCCTAAGACGAGAAGGACGGGAGTGCTAGTTGTAAGCTAGAACGGAAGAATGGTGGATTGGAAGTACCTCAGTTTGATGACGAGGGAAGAAATCAGAGAGAATGGCAGGAATCGAAAACTGATTGTAAACAGCTGGGCCAAGGATGTAAGAATCCTCGAAATCATTCTGCACCGAGAAAAAATGCCGGTCATCGTTGAAATCTTGAGAGTCTCTGAAATTATAATAGCGCTCTAGGGCATTTGAGGTAAGGAAGGAGGAAGCTTGAGCCTTGGGAGCCATGGTGTTTGATCAAGTACAGGAAAAGGGCTCGAAGGAGCGAAGAAGCGAAAGAGCAAGAGAACAACGAAAGAGATGACTTGTTGGAGAAGCAAGTTTGAAGGCGAGAGATCAGATTGTGTGGGGACATCTGATATATATATATTAAGTTGATACGAGGAGAAGCTGAAAAGGCAAGCGCGCGAAACGAGACGGCAAAATGGCGCTAGAAGCAAAAAGTAAGTGTCTTGTCATCTTTGGCATTTAAAAGAATTAAAATTCTTTTAATTCTTTTAAAAGGGGCATCTGTTGACACCAAATAATAAAGAGCTACTGAATGGACTTTAGTATCACTATGTCCCGAAAATCAGTAAATCAGGAATGGTAAGCTACTCTGAGAAGTTCGGTAAGTTGTCTGCAACATACCGAAATGTCTAGAAGTCTAAACCCGATATTCGGGAAGTAGGAGAACAGAGCCATTGATTTTCAGAATTCGGTAAGATTCTGGACATACCGAAATTTTAGAGGGTCAGCAGTAAGAGGATTATGAAGACAAAAGGAACCGCGGGATAGCCAAACTAGCCATGTCAGCAAGAAGTTACGAACAAGAAATCCGGATAGTGGATGCGAACAGTTCACGGCAGTTGCTGGAAAAGATTCAAATTCAAAGCCATATTGACAGTTGAAGATCAAGTTTTGGCGGATAAAACGTGGGCAAATAGGAAGTTATTGAAGGCGCCAAGATTCAGAGTTTGAAAGTAAGAAAATAACCGACAAACGGTTATGGAAAGCCAAAGAATAACAAATAATCGAAAGAGAGGAGAATGAAGACAGATCAACACACATCCAAAAGAACTCAAGTTTTCTGCACTTTAACTTTCCTGTACTCTCCTTTCCAGCATTTACAGTTTCTGCAACTCCAGTTTATTATCAAGCTTTCTACTGCTTTCCTAAGAGTATTGTAACGTAGTCTGAACCCTTGTTGATCTCAAATCCACATTCGATCCATTGAATTCCTACCCATTTCACTTCCATGTGTGTTACTCCGTGTTCTCACTAAAAATTTCCTTTCGAGAGTTGAGCCGCAGAACCCCTTTTAATAAAAACCGAAGACTGAATTTCGGTGAAAGATATTCCTTGTTGCAAAAAACGAGTGAACACATACACTTGCCGCCGATCAGGCATCGAGGCCGGTGGGCTGAGGGACTACATTGAGACCGATCAGTGCATCGAATCATGTGGGGTCGATCGAAGAACGCTAGGAATCGCATCGGATGCTCTGCTGGAGCCTCGCTTCGCATATCCGCTTTGCTCCTCCAAGTGCTATGGAAGTTGCCCTAACATTGTCGATCTCTACTTCAATCTTGCTGCGGGTGAAGGTAACAGAAAAAAATTGACAACGAAAGACCAAGCCCTTGGTTTGTCTCTTATCTGTAAAATACAAATCTCATAAGCTGTCCTCCCCTTCTGCTGCACTGTGTAGGAGTGTTTCTTCCTCAACTCCGCGAAGCGGAGAGAGAAGACACGCGGAGAGGAGTGGCAGAGATCTGGAGCTCGGGAATGGTTGCTCCCGGGCCGATGATCCAACCCGTCAAGTTTATGGCTGCCCCGGCAATGTCTCCTTATTAATTACTCTCCTCGAAACCGATCGTACGTAGGAGTTTGCAGGCCTTTGTTCAAAACAGACGTACGATGTAGCAGATCAGTTCGATTAAACGACGCGTGTGCATGCATGCATGCATGGCTTGACGTGCTCGCTTTAACCTATAGAAACCTTATAATTACGTGTGGGTAAGTAGGATCAGTCACCTCACCCATGATTGGTCCATAATCCACATAATGTGTACGGGATCGTCTTCAATGGTTGTCGTAATGAAGATGTATCTTCAGATTGGACAAATAAAAAGGCCTGCTTTTTGTTCGTACATCCATATGATTTCTGTTCTACTCTCCCGTGTGTGTTTGAGCGGATGTATCTGTGCGCGCGCGCGCGTCGACGTGGCTAATGTACGGTTCTACGTCATAAATCTCTCATCTTCTCATTATTTTCGCCCAAGAAGAAATGGGAAAACAATTTGCGCTACTTCGGAAAGGAACTGTCCACATCATTATCGTGATCGAATCAGCCCTAACATGGCGGTCCATGTCAGAAAAAGAACATGCTCGTCACGTGGCGATATGCATGATGAAGAACTATATTGAGCAGGCTTTTGAAAGTTCAAGAAAATTCATGGACCCCATAGAACATTGAAGTAAAATTTAAAAACCATCTATGTAATTACAACAACAAAAATAATGTAATGAGACCTAAATGATAGTTAATGGAAAATAAAAACAATCAAAAGAAAAATCTTCCACAAAAAAAGATTGCCATAGTAACTATTCAAGATTGATAGGATAGAAACTATCCAGAAACAAATAGTTATAATGAATTACTTCCAGTAATTAGCATCCAAACTATCGTATCTTCAACCACATTTTTTTTCTTTGGTCGAATATCTTCAACCACATTTAAAAGCACAAAAATATGCTTGATGTATTCGGAGTCTGAATAGACTTCATACTCTGATGAAACTCCCTGAGTCAGAACACTCCTTGAGTCTAAATAGATTTCGCATAGAAGCTTTAGACGCAATAGATCAGAGTCTGAACAAAGGTTCCTACATGAATAATAAACACTTTCATCAGATTCAATAGACACTATGGAAGGTTTTGTCAATCTTCAAAACATATTAGGAAGATTTCTCAACACAAGAGATGCAGCGGGCTCTCGTAGAGTATGGATTCAAGTAGCTTTTCGTTGAATTTGGGTTTATATTGTTGAGGTTGATGTCTTGTATTCTGTTATCCAAGAGATTATGAGGCGGTTCCGAAAGGCCCCCTGACGACTGGACAGCACGGGGGTCCGGGGGGCCGGCCCCGGCGGGGGTCGCAGGGGCAGCGCCCCCGAGCCGCCAGAGGTGTTTTATGTTCAATCATAGCAGGATTTATATGGGAAAGTTAAATATTTTAGGCTATGTGGGCAATTTTGTAATTTGTGCCACGTAGGGTTTCGCTATATATATTTAGAGTGAAACATGTCTCTAAAGAAGAGAGAGAGGGAGAGAAGAGTGGCTGTACACTTTTCTACGTTATTAGTGAAACAGATCTCATCTCCCCGTGGACGTAGGTAAGCGGAACATCTCCCCTGCTGAACCACGTAAATTCTTGTGTTGTGCGAATTTCCATTACTTTCTTGCATCGTTGATAGGATTAAATATAGATATTCGACATATATATGGTTTTTGGAATAGAGTTTGTTCTTAACCAGCTTTATTGTCACACAAGAGGGCTATGAACTTCCTCCAGTGCGTCGAGAGACCTAATGGTGACATAAACCTCCTCCGTTAGTTTGTACTGGTAAATGGTGGCATGCCTGAATTTTGTAGATGTTCGTACTAATCAACTTATGTACTATGTACGGTGAGACCAGATGATATATTAGTTGAGTTTAATTATTCCTTCAATGGCTTGTTGTTTGGTGTATCAGTTCGTATTCAAGTAGTTGGATAGTCTCTGCACCGTATAGAGGTACACTATCATAGATTGAGCCCTCATTTGCCTCGTTCGTCTATAAGATGAAGGCTTTATATATTTAAATCAGAATATACATTTTAAGATACAAATTTTTCAGCATGCGTCCCGATAGTCTATGTAAATTACACTTTCATTGATCGTATACGCAATAAAAAAATCCCTTACTTATCATCATTGGTATATTAGTTCATAAGCGAAGGCACTCCAACAACTAATGCGAGATGTGGTTTTTTTTTTTGCATGTAGATCTTAGTACTTGTTAGAGCAAGGGTCTTATGGTGTGCCGCCCATGCGGGCAACCATTACCCACCCCGCTAGCGATAACTGCAAGACAGTTATCATTTTTAAGTTTGAAATGTTATGACATTTCAATTATCCAAAAAGGAAAGAGAACGTCGTCAGTTTAACTTTCACTTTTTTGGCTTCGATCGTTTTCAAGAGAACAGTAAAAAACGAACGTACGTCTCTCTCTCTTCTCGATTCTTCGACGCACGACTGTGGCGAGAAATCTAGAAACTGAAAAGGCGACTCTTAGTCCGTGAACAATAAGGTACACTCCGAATTTTGTGACGTACTCTTCGATCGGTGTCTCAACTATCCTGGGCATGTTTTTCCGCTGCGATTTTATATGAATATATTTCTTTCATTGGTATCAGAGCCTAGATGTTGATTCCTGATTGTATGATATTCTTTGCATTGAATTTCTTCGTCGAATATGAAAACGGCCCAAATTTTTTTTTTCTTCGGAGTTACTGTTCATGAGTTTTTCGTGCCCTAGACGAAAAAAAAAATTTACAAGAAAGATTCGAAGTGGTCGTCGTTACGAAAATTTTGATATATTATGGGTCTTGAACGGAGGTCGGATGCAGTCAAAGCGGTGGCCGGAAGCTGCTAGTCGCATGGACGCCGGCGGCGGCGTGCGGCGGTTATTTTAAAAAAAAAAAAGGGAAAAAGGTTAGCGTTGGTTTGGAAGACGTGGGGAGCGTGCCAGGCACGCGCCTGCTGAAACAACAGGGCCCAGCCCACGCGCGCAGGGCGCAAGCCTAAGTGGGCCTCAGCCCCAGGCCTGGGCCCAAGAGCTGAGTGCGCACTGGGCGCAAGCCAATAGGCAAGGCTTAGGGCCCAGCGCGGGCTGAGGCCCATCCCGGCGAACTAGGCTCACCAGCCCAACGCGGGCCGAGGCCCAACCCAGCCCATCTGGCTCAGCGCCAAGCAGCTCATTGACCTGTTGACCCGTTGACCCATTGACTGTTGACCAATTTTTTTTTTTTAAAAAATTTTTTAGGTCAATCTATAGGAGCTTGTATGATGTTTGATTTACGTGTCTTTGATTACGATATGTTCGTAATTATTACATGATTGACGGATTTTAATAATCCACTTTGTTCTGCATTCGTTGCAGGAACAATATCATCGAGGCCGGGGCCTAAGAATGAATGGAAGGTGCGAAATGCAAGAACACCTTCAAGGCCAAAGACACGTGAGCAAAGGCAAGCTCTTGATGAGAAGATTGAGGTATTGGTTAATTACCAATGGGATAATGATAGTGACATTATAACTCGTATGAAGACGGTCAACGATATGATCCAAGAGATCATTTGAAAAGGACAAGAAGTGAACGCTGAAAGAGCGTTTTATGCACTAAGGAACACCATGCCTGCGGAATGGCATGGATTGATGAATCGCATATGGCTTGATTTCATCACTTACAAGGAGTTCGTGCTTCATTTCTTGAATGAGTTCATAAAGGTCGGGGCGACAAAGACGTCGTCGCTTAGCATGAATGGGTCCTGGCGCAGGCAGAATGCGCCCTGGTGTAATAACAAGATTTTTCTAAAAGGTTTCCAAAAGCACCAATATGGGTTCCTGATTTGATTTAAGATCCTCCTAAAGACCTTGAGGATTCCCTTCCTCGTACATTGGAATGTACATGGGTTATACAAACGAAGATTAGGCAAACAACGCGTGATTATATTTGACCTTATCTTTGATAGTTTTATTTCAATAGATGTCTGGAAAGTCCTTTTTTTTTGTATTGATGTTCTTTGTAGATACTGTGGTTATTTGATGTTCTGTTTTGAACATGTTCTGTTTTGAACGTTGTTGGCTTTTGTTTTGTTAATCCAACGTTTTTTGAGTGGGAGTGTTCATAAGTTTTAGTAACTTTATTGAGAACACAGTTGAATAATTGTATTAATGTTAGTCTCAGATTAGAACTCTTAGAAGATGACATGGAACTTAGTGAACTGTTGATTCTAAGGTCTTTTATGAAACTATATGTTAATACAATTAAAATGTATAAATATGATGCATTTGTTGCATTCAAATAGACTTTAATAATTCGTGTAAAAATGTCTATAATGTTCAGATACAATGGCTTCTGCATCTAAGAATATAGTAGCTGAGCTGAATAAGGGTGAGAAGCTAAATGGTGAGAATTATGAAATATGGAACTTGAAAGTGCAATATGTACTGGAAGAGCAAGAAACTCTTGAAACTCTTAACCAAGTTATGGAAGAGCCTGAGGATGGGACTACTGCCCAACATAGAAGAGATAAAGAGGCATTTGCTGCTTGGAAAAGAAAGAACTCACTTGCTCGCATCACATTACTGAGTAGCATGGAGAATGATATCATGCGTGAGTTTGGTCGCTTTGAGAATGCCAAGGACATGTGGGATGCTTTGAAAGTCAGATTTGGTCAGACGTCGGTCACCAAACTGAGGCAACTCACTATCCGCTTTGACTCATACAAAATGCCTCATGGTCAGAACATGAAGCAACATCTGAGACGTATGGGCAATATGATCAGTGAGTTGAAAGATGCTGGCCATGTACTCACTGATGAGCAGCAAGTGCAGGCAATTATTCGTTCCTTGCCCCAAAGTTGGGAACACATGAAAATCCACTTGACCCACATCGAGAACATCAAGACTTTTGAGCATGCATTGCGCCACCTCGAGCTGGAGGAGGACCGCCTTCTGGCGGCGAAGCCGCAAACTGATATCTATTTTGCTGGTGCTAGCTCGTCTGGAGCTTTGCGCTCCAAGCGTAAGCGTCCGGGTGGATTCAAGAAGTGGAATAGCAAGGAAATGAGCTCTTCAGGAAAGAAACCAAGGACCAATCAACAGGGAAAGGGAAAACGTCCCTTCAAGAAGAACATTTCAAAAGTGAAATGCTATAACTGTGGCAAGAAGGGTCATTATGCTCGCAATTGTGCTGAGCCCAAAAAGGTAGATGTCCTTAGTACCCTTGTGAGTTCTACTTATGTGTCGAGCTCAGTTTTCTTGACTGAATCTAATCCTTTGTGGACTGTAGGCTCGGGAGCCACCGACCATGTAGTGAAGGACAGAGGAGTCTTCGTGGAGTTTCGACGGATTCCACGTGGAGCGAAGTGGATCTATGTTGGGAACAATTCCAAAGTGGAAGTAAAAAGAATTGGCACCTGTCAATTAAATATGCGTGGTGGACGCACTTTGTTCCTACATGATGTATTGTACGCTCCTGAGATTCGTCGAAATTTGGTGTCTGTTTTAGTGTTGGTCAAGTTTGGTTTTAATGTTAACTTTCATAACTATGGTATGGACTTGTCTCTAGGAACAAGTTATTATGGATGTGGTTATTTTCTTGATGGTTTCATTGTACTAGATGTTGACTATGATAATGTTAATACGAGTTATTCCCTTTTCACATCTGCTGATTCTTATGAGAATAATGTGAAAGTATGGCATGCTAGGCTTGGTCATATTGGCCAACAAAGAATGAAAAGATTAGCCAAAGATGGCTTATTGGGCGATATTGATAAAGTCGATTTGCCTGTTTGTGAGTATTGCCTAGCAGGGAAAAGTACGCGAAAACCATTTGGCAAGGGCATAAGAGCTGAGTTTCCTTTGCAACTAATCCATACAGACATCTGTGGCCCAATGAATGTAAGAGCCAGACACAGTGGTGTTTATTTCATTACATTCATTGATGATTATACTCGATTTGGATATGTCTATTTGATTTCTCATAAGTCAGAAGCATTGAGTTGCTTCAAGAAATTTATGACCTTAGTGGAAAATCAGTTAGACAAGAAAATAAAAGTATTAAGATCCGATCGAGGCCGAGAGTATCTGCTTGATCAGTTCAGAGATTTGTGTGATGATAAAGGGATAGATAGATAGTTATCTATTCCATATACTCCTCAACAAAATGGAGTAGCTGAGAGAAGAAACAGAACCTTACTTGAAATGGTTAGATCTATGATGGCGCAAGCTAATTTACCAATCGCCTTTTGGGGTGATGTTTTGTTAACCGCTGCCTATGTTCTTAACCGTGTGCCTTCCAAATCAGTTGCTTCCACTCCATATGAGTTATGGACAGGTCGAAAGCCTGATTTAGGTTTTCTTAAACCTTGGGGATGTGCTGCCTATACACACGAGTCTTCTCATAAGTATGGAAAATTGGGTCCGAGAGGCAAAAATAGTATCTTCATAAGATACTCAGAACACTCGAAAGGGTATGTGTTTATAGGAGAGCAAGATAGTGGGAGTGTGACTGAATTTGAATCACGAGATGTAACATTCTTAGAAAATGAATTTCCAAGGAAGGGCGAGATAGGTGAAAATTATTCTCTATATGAAACTATGGAAAGTGATAACGACATGGTTAGGGTATCTCTTCCATGTGAAAGCAATGTGAGAAGTGGGAAATTAGTTTCGGATCAGTCTCAATTGCAATCACTTGATAAGGCACCGTCGTTATCTAATCCGAGTGGGAGCATGATGGAAAATGAGGTACCTAGCGTACAATCTTTTCCGCGGCGATCATATCGTAAAAGCATTCCTCGACGACGTTTTGACATCAAATGGGAAGCTTTCATAGTTGTCCCACAAGAAGAGGATGAGCCAAGGAATGTAACTGTGGCTCTTTCTCGTCCTGACAATGAAAAATGGATGGATGCAATGAAAGAGGAAATGAAGTTAATGGAATCAAACCAAGTTTGGGAATTAGTTGATCTTCCAAAAGGACGTAAGGCTATTGGGAACAAGTGGGTTCTCAAAATAAAGCATAAATCCGATGGCTCAATTGAGAGGTATAAGGCTCGTCTGGTTGCGAAAGGGTACAACCAACAGGAAGGAATTGATTATGATGAAAAATTTTCTCCTGTAGTTAGATTTACTTCAGTTCGCCTCATCTTGGCAATAGTAGCAAGTTTGGATCTAGAGCTACATCAAATGGATGTAAAGACTGCTTTTCTCAATGGAGAACTAGAAGAAGACATTTATACGGAACAACCCATTGGGTTTGTTACCAAAGGCCAAGAACAAAAGGTATGTCGACTTTTGAGATCGATATATGGCCTTAAGCAGTCTTCGAGGCAATGGTATATACGCTTTCATAATGCCATAATGGAATATGACTTTGATATGATCAATGAAGATAATTGTATATATATTAAAAGATCCAAAGATCAATTTGTGATCCTGTCGTTATATGTTGACGAGATACTGATTGCCGGAAGCAATATGGAGTTTGTCAATATAGTCAAAAGATGGCTGTCTTCCAATTTTGAAATGAAGGCTATGGGTGAAGCTGCATACATTCTTGGAGTTAAGATTAAGAGACCGTTCTAAAAGGTTATTATCTCTTTCTCAAGAGACGTACATAAATAAAGTCCTTGAACGATTTCGTATGCAAGATTGTAGACCCATTGATACTCCTATTGCAAAAGGTGAAGGATTGAGCCGCAGAATGTGTCCTAAAACTCCACATGAACAAGAGCAAATGAAAAACGTTCCATATGCCAATGCTGTTGAAAGTCTGATGTATGCTATGATGTGTACCAGACCTGATATTTGTTATGCAGTTGGACTGGTTAGTAGGTACCAATCCAACCCGGGTCCAGCGCATTGGATTGCTGTTAAGAGAATTCTACGGTATTTGAGAGCAACTGCTAATTACTCGCTGACATATCAAGGAAGTGATCTGCACCTTGAGGGCTATACTGATGCTGACTGGGGAGGAGATCTGGATGAGAGGAAATCCACTTCTGGAAATTTATTCTTACTTAATAATGGGGCCATATCGTGGAGCAGTAAGAAGCAACAGTGTATAGCCTTATCTACCATGGAAGCCGAGTTCGTAGCATTGTCAGCGGCAACACAAGAGAGTGTTTGGCTTAGAATATTTTTGGATCATTTGGGTGTTGCTAGAGATGCTGCAAATCCTGTATTGGTTTATTGTGATAGTCAAGCAGCAATAGCTTATACTAAGGATCCTAAGTTCCGCTGCAAGACCAAACATATAGACATTAAGTATAACTATGTCAAAGACATTGTAGCACGAAAGGATGTGAATGTACAGTATATATCTACGCATAGAATGTTAGTAGATCCTATGACGAAGCCGATTCCTAGAGATGTTTTTCTTAGTCATAAAAAGACTCTAGGACTGCGTAGAAGTTTATGTACTAAATAATTTTTTTTCTTTTCCCTAGAATGTTCACAGTTGATGATGTTGTTTATCAATATGGATGTCTATAAGTCTATTTGATATTTATGCATGTTAATGCTTGGTGCATTATATTGAGAAGGTATGTCGGATAAATGAGAGATTAGTCCACTCACACGGATAATCGCCTCTATTTACTATGTGATGAGCAGAGATGAGGCAATTTTAAGCTTATTGTCTAGGTGATAATTGAGAGCTCAAGCTTAAAATATTAATGCTGCCTTAACTAAGTGTTAAGATAAGGTCATATTATTTATTATGTCCGCAGGTGAACTAACCCACACATTTCTCCTTACCTGTCTTAAATGCCAGATGTGAGTTCTGGAAGATTTTTTTAATAGAGTAGATTTATGAACTCAAGTTAGACATTGGGTATGTCTGAACTATCATCTGTACGGTATTATTTGTATAGACATACGCTCCATAGGGAAGGAGAGAATACCGTAATACGTATTTCATACTACATATGCATTATTCGACCAATAAGAGTTGGCAAAAGTTTTGATTTCAACTTTTAAAGCCGCGTGAGACTCTTGAGGATAAGAGTTCCTCAATTAGTGCCCTCACGACTCTTACTTATTCTCAAGATTTCTTTTCGGTGTTTGCTACCTTAGAGTGTTGCCAATGATCATGGATGATTCGGTCTAATTGGACATTTCTAGAAAAGCGAGCTGAACTGAAATCGAGAGGTTTAAGGAAAGAGGAAGATCGATATATCTTTGGTTCACATTATAGTTGGCATTCACTGACCGGTCAATTATGATTGTTTTGAACGTAATCATAATTGTGAATACAACATATGTTTAAAGAGATCAAAAGAGATGAAAATATGAATGATCGATCTAGGGTGCTGCATATTGGATCTACTCTAAACAGTCATGCCTAATTTGAACTGTTATATACTCCTAACAGATGTATAGCAACGAGCTCTCACAGTATGCTGGTCGCACAGACTATTTGTCAATATGAACTTTGCAAAGAGGAGAGAGTTATATTTAGGCCTTTGTGGGCGAGTGGAAGTTGTCAGTCCTTCGTGGGCAAGTGGGAGCTGTTTGCCCTACATGGGCGAGTGGGAGATGTTAGAGCAAGGGTCTTATGGTGTGCCGCCCATGCGGGCAACCATTACCCACCCCACTAGCGATAACTGCAAGACAGTTATCATTTTTAAGTTTGAAACGTTATGACATTTCAATTATCCAAAAAGGAAAGAAAACGTCGTCAGTTTAACTTTCACTTTTTTGGCTTCGATCGTTTTCAAGAGAACAGTAAAAAACGAACGTACGTCTCTCTCTCTTCTCGATTCTTCGACGCACGACTGTGGCGAGAAATCTCGAAACTGCAAAGGCGACTCTTAGTCCGTGAACAATAAGGTACGCTCCGAATTTTGTGACGTACTCTTCGATCAGTGTCTCAACTATCCTGGGCATGTTTTTCCGCTGCGATTTTATATGAATATGTTTCTTTAAGTACTTTCTGACATTCTGAATATCGGGAGCTGGAACTTTATTGGTCATTCCTTTTCGCCAATGAGTTCGGGCTTTTATTTGATATTAAGCTTGTAACATCATATCTTTACTTGAGACACCGTTCATTTTATATCTCTTTTTGAGAAAACTGTCTTATTTCAAGCCTTATTTTAAAGTAAGATTCACTTTGAGCTATCTTTTAAGAAAACCATTCATCTTCAGGCCTTTATTTAAAATTTTCTGTAATGTGGTTCTGAAAATTTTTCGTAATTAATTAATCAATTAACGACGAGGCATGATCATGGAAGATCACGGTCAAGTCTCTTATGGAATGATGTACACGACAAGACAGAAAACAAATGAAAACATCTTAACTGGGCCTGCGAAGCCCAAACGTTGGATGAGGGGCCGAAGGCCGAATCTTAGGTGATCAGGCCGGAGAGGGGACCATTTAAACAAGCTAGGGTATGATTTGACGAGAAATGTATCATAATTGTAAACGTGGACTTTGACCAAAAGTTGCAGATCTATAATCATGCTGGTCGCGAGCTTTAGCTCTTTTTATTTCGCGAAAAAAGAACGATTTAAAAAATATTTTTTCAAAAACGATCACTTGTATCGCTTACAAAAAAATAAATAAGCAATATATTTTCATAATATTTAGACATAAATTGTTGTAGATAATGAAAATATTTTCAATTGACATAATTTTTTCAAGTGATATAAGCGATCATTTTTAGAAAAATATTTTTTAATTGGTTCATTTTTCGCGAAACAAAAAGATCTTAGGTTAGATATCTATAACTCGTTCGGGCAAATAATTGATCTGATCCTCTCGATTGAGTTTTACCAAAACAAAAACAAACAAAGTTAAAAAGAAGAAGGAGATGAAGATGAAGATGAAGATAAGATTTGAGGGAAAACAGAAAGCAGGAAAATTCGACACAAACATACGAGAAAAAAGCCTCAACTTTCGCACAATAAAATTGGGTTCCTATCAGAATGAACAAATGATATGCTAATGTGACCGTCTAGTTTCAAACTCTCCGGGAATGGAGAATCCATAGGAAAAACTTTTTGTTAGATTTTTTAACAATTTTTTGCCTTCCCATTTCGAGTTGATCCTTATCAATTTTTTTTTTTAAATACAGAACAATTTACCATGTATAATTTTTTTTATCTGATGTATGACAATTAATATTGTGGAAATTAAATTACACATAAGAAAACATTCTCGAAATTTAATGACCAATCACTCACCGCTAATCGGTCTGGCTACTAAATCGGCTCTGCAAATCACATCAAAGCACGAGCAAAGATTGACCAAGAGAGAAGTAAAGTAGTAAACGAATGAACCGAAACATGGTTGCGAATGTGGTGTGTGAGAAAGAGATGAGTTAGGAAATAATAGCTTCACGCCTGAACAAATACCTTCATCGAAACAAAAAAAGAGAGAGCATGTGTTCCATTTAGTGTGAATTGGAGCCGGTTGATTTGATCCTATAGCTGCACGGAACTAGTCCACATTTGATTTCGGCGAACCCAAAGTCAATTGCTCATGCGCTTGCTTATGAGTCAATAACATTAGAATTTCAATTTTGTTTGCCAAAAATCAGAATTTTGATGTGAACTGGGGCATTGAAACCTTGCACGTGTCGAACTTTGGATAAAATAGGCTTCACATGAGACTTGGTGATTTAAGAACTTGGTATATAAGAGCAGACGGACCTTTGGAATTGTTGGGGGGATTCCCAACTAATCTAAGTTGAGGACAAGCAAATGGGCAAGCGGGTAAGCTCTCCGGTCTTTGGAAAGGGATGTTGTGGATACTCAGTAAGTTTGCCATGAGATAGTGATGCCAATTTTCCCATTGAGGCCAAATCTAAACCTGTGCTCGAGAGACAGACAGTTGATTGACAGGGACTCTTTTACTTAGAGTGCCTAAAACAGACTTACCGAGACAAGAACTTTCTTCAAAAATCAACCGAGCGAATTTGGCTCGGTCAAAGTTAGAATTGACTAAATGTCAACTCAATTTCGAATAGGGTTCAACATTGACTTTGTTTATGATATTCTATGCTACTGCATCTGTCTAAGGCCTACATGGATGAAGACCTGAATGAGGCCCGAGAACCCACCTCAAACACAAAACTCTGCATACAAGGACATTCCTCCATCAAGACAGTAAACGGAAGTAGACTCGCGTCTTTAACTCTCAATTTCAATTGCTTGACACTTGTCAATTTAGGTAGTTGACAAATGAGCAGGTTTTCCTGCAAATTAGACAAAGAGATAATCAGAGACAACAAAGATTGTAAAATGAAAATAACTAAGGAAACCTTATGAAAATCCGTGAGTGCTCTTACATTTAGTGAATAAAAAGGTTCGAGTTTGAGAATCTGCAGACAACGAAGACTTGAAAGCCGAGACAATGTAACATTCACAAGCTTCAAGATGTATCCTCCAATAGACACCTCAAACAGCTGGGGGAGCTTCTCCAAACACAATGGAATTTGCTCTCCCACGAAAGAGAAGGACACAAGATCCGTGTCACAAATCTCAATGCGTTTAAGATCGTGACAACATGCTATGAGCAAGTATTTCAACTTCAGTGATCGGCCAGAAACTCTGAGCCTATTCAAAGTACGAGCAGATACTATAAACAATCGCTCTAGAACTGGACAATTGGCAAGCAATTGCTCAATGAGTTCTCCCTCCACAGTGACTCACTGCAAGATGAGCTCTTCGAGATACCTAGAGCCAACATGCCAAGAACTAGAAGGGCTCAAGCGAGAATTACTAAGACCTGAAGCCCATTCTAAACACCCTACATCAGCATCCATAAGTGTCTCATGCCCTAACAGATATGGGAAGTGACTAGGGTCACAATCAGACCTCAAATCCTCAAAAGACGCTAGCCAAAAAACTAGTTGGAGGACTTTAATTCGTTTTGCCAATGCAAACCTAACCCACCAGTCCATGTGAGATTGATATGAGATATTCAGATCAAAGCGTAGTGCGAATCTACGTAAATGGTATCCCCACTTTGATGATGCAAGATACTGTCCACCCATTTCACATATCTCGCCCTCTCCTTTTCCGCCAACTCAGGGTTATCTTTCATCTCAGCCAATAAGTGAGACCAGTCGAAATCAAGGTTGGTGACTCGACAATTAGACAAATGTCTCCATCGTCTGGAAAGAAGACAAGTCGTTTGTGCTTCTCTAGATGTCAAAAGAGATAATATAAAGCCTATATAACATCTTCAGGCAAATAGCTAATCCAATCCTTTGGGTTGAGTTTCGCCAAAATCAAAACAAACAAGGTTAGAAATATCTGAAAATAAGATTGATGGAAAATAGGAAGCAGGAAAATTCAACAGACAAAGATAAGAAAAAAACCCAACTTCCTGTAAAAAAAAACATGCATTTCCATTAACCCAACTCAGAAAAAGCACAACTTTTGCTATGTCAGCCAATACATTCAACTGCAAATCCTCCATAGCAATCGGAGACGTGTACATGCAACGTTGGGGGTGGGGGTTTTCTTGCGACTAGTTCCAAGCTCAAAATGACAAAAACGAAAGGTTACCTTGTCGGCAGATTCGGCTTCAGAATCAGAGCGGAGCCTCTTTGGAGATGGAGAATCCATAGACGCCGGCATTACTTCACCTTCCACTTCGTTTTCTTCTTTTAGCCTTCCTAATCACATCTTGAATCTTTAGATTTTAGGCAAAATTCCAAAACACCCTTCGATTCGATCTCTTTTCAAAATTCCTAATCAGCAATATCTTTTTTTTTTAACCATGGATAAGAATTAACATTGTCAAAATTATAGTACACAAAAAAAAAAAAAAACATCATGAGAAATACATTATTGCTAATGGCATGTATTAGATAATTTGTATTTTTTCACTATGAGATACTTGAAAATTCCCCATTGAGACGTAGATTACCATACTTTATTTGCATAAATTTTCAAACTTAGTATAACATTTTTAATTTAGCAAAAAATAAACAAACTTCTTATCTTTGATTGATCCCGAACAAACAGGGATTATGACATTAGTTTTCTTATGGACGGATTTTAAAAGGATTGATTTCTTAAAACCCCTAACTTTAAATTCAATCTCAATTCTATTCCCGAACTTTTTTATGTCAAAATAAAAATCACTAACTTTCACTCTAATCCGAGATCCATCCCCATTAGCCTTCTCTTCAAAAACCGCAAAACTTTCATGGGAAACAACAATAGGCTGTTTTTTTTTTTTTTTTTGGGTAAGTAACAACAATAGGCTGTTTAATGTTAATAATTTTGAAGAAAACAGTACAAGGGTAGATTTGGGACTATAGCAAAAATTTATGATTTTTCTAGACAAAAAAAAAGTTCGAGTCATAATTGGAACTGGAATAAAAGTTGGAGATTTTTTGGGGAATTAGGCCGATTTGAAAATGAACAACGAAATATGATAATTTGAATGTTAGTATGAGATACAAAATTTTTATCTAATTTGTTTTGTACTCATGCACATGAATCGCTTTTTAGTCTCAAGCCGAACTGCAGATCAGAGGCTTAATCTATCATTCATAGGATATATATATAGGATCCGATCGTTTGTTTAGAGATTACCCCAAGAAAACGATTGTTTATCCCACGACCTTCTATCAAAGCCCTAAAAAAAATAGGAGCTGTTCACCAATTGCCAACCAAATTCTGAAGCATTTGTGTTTTCTTCTAAAATCAGCTTCAACTGAAATTTCTCTTCCCCGTAGAAGAGTTCTTCATCTTCCTGTCCTGACCTTCAATCTCTGTCTCTCCATCTATGGAAAAGGAGTCGAGATCAAATGATCAGCAGAGCTCGGATGACGCCGACGAAGCGGAGGCTATCAAGCCGGCCATGGATATCTCAAGATAGTTGCCTTGTCCAGAGATTGGAAGCTGATGACGCGGTCATTAACACCATGAGAAAATTGGAGAGACTTTCACAGCATTGAGGGGAAGAAAGACAAGCAGTTGGCCGAAGAAGCCATGAGAGGTACAAAGTGCATAATATGAGGATTGTATTATGTCACATAATTTATACGTGCCGTTAAGTTGTAAAGACTTCAGATGCGCCGCAAAAACAAATTCATCGTGTTCGTGCACGTGAAATGTACAACGAGCCGACTTTTCTAGGACTTGTTTAGACCATCCCAGTATTTGTTCTCCCATATCTCCACTTGCTTGATCGAGTTCTCTTTCCTTCTGCGGATCGCGTAGACCGATGGAGCATCATATGGAGGAGGCAGTTTGCAAGGATATGTATCGGCAGGTCCCTTTACCAGCGATTCTTCCATGAACTTCTTCTCCAACCCGTCGGCCTGGCATGCCATGTGCTCCGAGCAGAACTCCACTGCTTTCTCAGGCACAACGGGTTTGAACCTCAACAGCTTGGCGTACTCATTCAACAGATGAAACATGTAATCATATACCAAGTCCATCCTCAACTCTTCTAGCACAGAAGTGCTCGCCGCTTTCCCAATGGCCTGTGCCTAATCATTTGAAAGGATGAATAAGGAAAGGTATTTGACGGGAAAAAAAAAAACCAAGTTCAATCCTGAGAACGACAGTCCGGTCCGCAATGATGATCCAAGAACCAAAATCGTATGCAGCTAGCTATTATGGCAAGGAACTTGTACTGCATTATATGGGTAAATTTCCAAATCAAGCGAAAAAAAAAAATACCAAAATAGGTTGAAAAAAAAAAAATTACCAGATCGGGTGCCGCTCGGCAGTAACACACTGCCGAGCGGGCTGTTGGGCCAGCCCCTGCGGCCCGCTTGGCAGCCACACTGCCGAGCCGAGCCCGAGGCCCCCAACTAGTTTTTTTTTTTTTTGAAAAAATTTCATAAGAAAAATCATTTTTTATAATATTTATTTTATTTATAATTTTATTCTTTTTAAGCTGATTTTTATAATATAATTATCAATATTTAATTACTTAAGATATATAATTATAACATTACAATAAATTCACATATGTAATGTCGACATCGAACAGAAGAACTGAATAAATATCGCGCAATTGGGATATTATAAAAAACATGGGATTTTCATAATAGATAACAAATTAACTGCAGTTACATATACTAATGACGCCGTCTTCCTACATGACCTCCTGTTCCCCAATGAGATTGTCTACGTTGATCGAAAGGTCTAGTGTTGTACCAACGAGAATGAGGATCCGGCTGAGTAGGATATGATGATGACGAAGGCATATCTTGTGAAGATATGTCATATCCTACTGTAGGAGGAACTGGATAAAAATGAGGAAAATCGGATCCATATTCTGAAGGAGAACTAGCTTGAGTCTGCAGATGTGGATCGTCAAATGTTCTGGCAAACTGGGTGAACCCTGCATCGAAATGCTGACTGAACCCCGAAGTGAACTCGGGAGCGAAATCCGTCGCATGATATTCCATGGAATATGGGACATCATCATGTGGATGAGCTCGAGGAGTCCTCCGGGTCGGTTGAACAGTCTCAGGGGGGTCATCCTCCTCGTCCGACCCAACGGGTGCTGCTATAGTTGCTGGTTGGGGTGCTGGCATCATTGTTAGTTGCCTCTCCTCATTCAGGGCGTATAACATTGCTCTAGCTATCGTCCTCACTTCTGCCCAAGCTTGAGGAGATAGACCGATTGAATCCATGATATGCACGATCTGTTCGATGCCGTCACCCTAGTTATGATATCAAAATTAACAAAATTTATCAAATGCCAATAATTTATGGTACTTAAAAATAAATAATGAATTAAATTGAAAGTGCTTGCACGAACCGTTGAACCCATTGCGGCTCCCGCAACAGAAATCCATTTCCGTGTATGTCGACGGAACCACTCCATATATCCTGAATGAAAGTGGAGTGCTTCCATTGTAATTCTACTCTGGACTATACGTTTGGCATGTCTGTCCCACAAACCGATCAACCGTCCGTGCCTATCCTCCCAATTCGACCTGGGTGGCGTGTTATCAATATCATGCAAGGCAGTATGATCGTGGGACGTCTAGGTATTGACTGCTGCAAACCAAACTGCCGAAGTACTCAATCTGGATAGTGCCACTCAACTATCCAATGACAGATGAGTGGGACCTTCGCCCTCCAACAGTCTTCTCCCTACAGGCAATAATCCGGTACCTCATCTTCAATGCCGACGTAGGGCTCCCAAATAATTTGTCATCATAATGAAACACATCAAATTAAACGAAAAATTAATTTAAAAAGTAACACGATATTAAACCGGCTCGTTGATATCATTACTTACATCTTCGGACCCCCCATTCGATCAAGTTGGTAGCGCAAATGTGACAGTATGTGTGGGGACGTCAGTTGTAGTTCGGCATCGACTCTAGCTGCATGAACAGAAAACTTTAGATTTTCTTGTATTATACGCATTGCAAAGAATTAACGACGGACGAACTGAAAAGACAATATATCACATACCGACTATCGAAAGGAGCATCTGGGAAAGGAGCACCGTAATTCAGGGCAGGGGAGACACATTTGAAGCGCTCCCACGCCCAAATTTGCAGTACATGTAAGGCACCGCCAATTTGTTTCGCATCAGGGACGGTTGCACTGCATAGCTATCGATACAACCAAGCTAGTGCTGCTGAACCCCAACTGTACGGCGTAGGGGCCTCGATATTCGCCAGTAGTGGGAGAAACAACAAACTAACTCGGGCACCTGATTTGTCCGAGAAAATAGATCCTCCAAGCAGGCGGAGAATGAATGCCATAGCATGCTGCACAACGGTGACATCATCGGCATATGCTGAAAGATTTTCAAAGTGATCACTCAATCATTTTAAACCAATCTGTGTGCCACGTAATTGATCTGGGCGAGCACCAAGCAGTTGACCACAGAGAGCGCCCCAATTCCAATCAGTAGGGTCAGTAACTGCAATTCCATTGATGGGAAGCCCTATAATCATCGCATTGTCCTGCAGTGTGATCGTAACTTTACCTTCCGGCATATGGAAGATGTGAGTCTCGGGCCTCCATCGCTCGACCAATGCTGTAATCAAATGCCAATCAAGCTGGACAAATCCCATCTTATAAATACCGTAAAATCCTGAATCTTGCAGATAATGGGCTATGCGCGGATTGAGTTCACCTACGTGTAGTGACGCTCGCTGACATCTAAGGACTGTAGACGCATGTATCTGTGAAATGTCAAGTGAAATGTCAAGTGAAAATGCATTGCTTCCTCTGGATTTGGCGCTGCAATTGCAGCGAGCGTCGCTGCATTTGATTACAGCATACATGCGTCTGCAGTCTTTAGATATCAGCGAGCGTCGCTACACGTAGGTGAACTCAATCCGCGCATAGCCCCTTATCCGTAAGATTCGGGATTTTACGGTATTTATAAGATGAGATTTGTCCAGCTTGATTGGCATTTGATTACAGCATTAGTCGAGCGATGGAGGCCCAAGACTCACACCTTCCATATGTCGGAAGGTGAAGTTACGATCACACTGCAGGATATTGCGATGATCACAGGGCTTCCCATCAATGGAATTGCAGTTACTGGCCATACTGATTGGAATTAGGGCGCTCTCTGTAGTCAACTGCTTGGTGCTCGCGCAGATCAATTGCGTGGCACACAGATTGGTTTAAAATGGTTGAGTGACCACTTTGAAAATCTTCCAGCATATGCCGATAATGTCACCGTTGTGCAGCATGCTAGGACATTCATTCTCCGCCTGCTTGGAGGATCTATTTTCTCGGACAAATCAGGTGCTCGGGTTAGTTTGATTTTTCTCCCACTACTGGCAAACATCGAGGCCCCTACGCCGTACAGTTGGGGTTCAGCAGCACTAGCTTGGTTGTATCGAGAGCTATGCAGTGCAACCGACCCTAATGAGAAGCAAATTCGCGGTGCCCTACATGTACTGCAAATTTAGGCGTGGGAGCGCTTCAAATGTGTCTCCCCTGCTCTGACTTACGGTGCTCCTTTCCCAGATGCTCCTTTCGGTAGTCGATACGTGATATATTGCCTTTTCAGTTCGTCCGTCATTAATTCTTTGCAGTGTGTATAATAAAAGAAAATCTAAAGTTTTCTATTCATGCAGCTGGAGTCGATGCCGAACTACAACTAACGTCCCCACACATACTGTGTCACATTTGCGCTACCAACTTGATCGAATGGGGTCCGAAAATGTAAGTAATGATATCAACGAGCAGGTTTAATATCGTGTTACTTTTTAAATTAATTTTTCGTTTAATTTGATGTGTTTCATTATGATGACAGATTATTTGGGAGCCCTACGTCGACATTGAAGATGAGGTACCGGATTATTGCCTGCAGGGAGAAGACTGTTGGAGGGCGAAGGTCCTACTCATCTATCATTGGATAGTTGAGTGGCACTATCCAGACCGAGTACTTCGGCAGTTTGGTTTGCAGCAGCCAATACCTAGACGTCCCCACGATCATACCGCCTTGCATGATATTGATAACACGCCACCTAGGACGAATTGGGAGGATAGGCACGGACGGTTGATCGGTTTGTGGGACAGACATGCCGAACATATTGTCCATGGTAGAATTACAACGGAAGCACTCCACTTTCATTCAGGATATATGGAGTGGTTCCGTCTACATACACAGAAATGGATTTTTGATTCGAGAGCCGCAATGGGTTCAACAGTTTCTGCAAGCACTTTCAATTTAATTCATTACTTATTTTTAAGTATCATAAATTATTGGCGTTTGATAACTTTTGTTAATTTTGATATCATAACCAAGGTGACGGCGTCGAACAGATCGTGCATATCATGGATTCGATCGGTCTATCTCCTCAGGCTTGGGCAAAAGTAAGGACGATAGCTAGAGCAATGTTATACGCCTAGAATGAAGAGAGGCGACTAACAATGATGCCAGCATCCCAACCAGCAACTACAGCAGCACCCGTTGGGTCGGACGAGGAGGATGACCCCCTAGAGACTGTTCAGTCGACCCGGAGGACTCCTCGAGCTCATCCACATGATGATGTCGTCCCCTATTCCATGGAATATCATACGACGGATTTCGCTCCCGAGTTCACTCCGGGGTTCAGTCACCATTTCGATGCAGGGTTCACCCAGTTTGCCGGAACATTTGACGATCCACATCCGCAGACTCAAGCTAGTTCTCCTTCAGAATATAGATCCGATTTTCCTCATTTTTATCCAGTTCCTCCTACAGTAGGATATGGCATATCTTCACAAGATATGCCTTCGTCATCGACATATCCTACTCAGCCGGATCCTTATTCTCGTCGATACAACACTAGACCTTTCGATCAACGTAGACAACCTCATTGCGAAACAGGAGGTCATGTAGGAAGACGGCGTCATTAGTACATATAACTGCAGTTAATTTGTTATTTATTATGAAAATCCCATGTTTTTTACAATATCCCAATTGCGCGATATTTATTCAGTTCTTTTGTTCGATGTTGACATTACATATGTGAATTTATTGTAATGTTATAATTATATATCTTAAGTAATTAAATATTGATAATTATATTATAAAAATCAGCTTAAAAAGAATAAAATTATAAATAAAATAAATATTATAAAAAATGATTTTTCTTATGAAATTTTCAACAAAAAAAAAAACTAGTTTGGGGCCTCGGGCCTGACTCGGCAGTGTGGCTACCGAGCGGGTCGGTGGGCCTGCGTCGGCGACCCACTCGGCAGTGTGACTGCCGAGCGACACCTGATCTGGTAATATTTTTTTTTCAAACTATTTTGGTAAATTTTTTTTTTTTCGCCTGATTTGGAAATTTATCTAACGAACAACCCAAATATGACAGAATTAGTAATATTACCTTTTGCTTGTGGCTGTTTCCCCAATCTACAGCAAACTTTATGGATCTGCACTTGTCATCCTCCCTAATGGGCCAGTAATGGTGGACCGGCATCAAACTTCTGGTGAAGAAGTCGTAATAATAGGGCTTGACCACCAAGGCGACGGAATCACAAGCCAGGATATACTTTTCACTGACGGACCACGCCGACCCTTCGATGTATATTTTGTATCTGTTTATAAGGGAGGGAGCACGATGTATGGATCAGTACAAAGGAAGAATGGAACCGAGACTGAACTCAAAAAGGCAACATAATCCGGAGAGAATTTGACATGAAGATTCGGTTTCACCTGTGAATGCATTGGTTTGCCAAGTCTGACCGTTTGTATCCTTGCTGTGATTCTCGGATCCAATCCTGCACATAGTAATCAGGTCTTATCACAATGCGCCGCATGAAAGACCGACTGTAATGTAGATATAGCGAGATCCATCTTGTCCAGTTGTTTTACTAACAGAAAGTTGAAGATGACATGAATATGTAGCTACCAAACATTCCAAACGGTCTCTAAAGCTCCACAAACAACGACACTTTCTGTTTGAGAAAAAGATTTGAACCCAGTTCATAAGTGCATTGCTCTCTTTCTCTGCTGCCATTACAAGGCACAAGTTCGTTCATGTCTATCAACTACAGTCTAGTCTACACCACCGATATTTTTGAAACCACCGTCTTCTTTAATTTCCAAAAGCATAATTCATTACATTAGTCTTATCAAGCCACAGCCCAAGAACCATATTTAAATGTCATTCATTTACCTGCGCAAAGATACGAGCATTCCAGTCTTGTTCATCAGATACATTGCATCTAAGAAGGTCTTGCCTGGTGGCAGCAACAGCCGGATTACCCTTCCAATAAGCATGAGGTTCCCTATCCATCCACTTAAGTCTCTTGTTGCCTTCTTTGAGGTCCCTCGATAGAGACTCCCATGGCTTTATATTAATCTCTGACCTACACAGGACGGATCTTTTAGTAATGCTGGGTATACAACGAAGAACCGTGATAACAATTTCAAAGAAGGGAATGGAAGTAAGTCTTACCAGCCCCAGAAGGACCAATCGGGGAAGACGACATCGAGCGTGGCATCGTTTCCACAGTACCGGAACAAAGGTGGCGGGCTCGTGGCATTGGGCCCACGATAGAGCCTCGAATGAATGACCGGCCAGTCGACGCAGTCGAACATGAGCTCCAGGTCGGGCACTTGACCCGGGTACCTCCGCAGCAGCTGCAGGATCCCCCACAGCGTGAACACGTCCCTAGTCTGGAACGACTTCTGATACGTCTCCACGTAAGCCCTCCCGCCCACGATCGCCAGCCTGAAGTTGGCGGTCCTCTTGGCCCGCTCCACTGCGTCCCTCGTGATGCCCGTGCGGGCCCACGGCTTGAGGTCCTCGTGGATCCAACGGAAGTACTCCGGACACGCGGCCGCCGACGAAGGGTCGGGGCCTTGCTCCGGCCGGAGGGAAGTGGGGTAACTGGAGGGGCATGTTCGTTTTGGGTTGTAGGAGGCGCAGTCGAGGGGGATTTCGAGCTTCTTCCGGGGCTGGCGAGGGTACACGTGGCTCGTGGCAATGTTGACGATGGGCCTCGGTGCCGCACTAATAGACTGTCAACATACAAAGCACAATTGATGAGTGCCCGGGGACACTAATTAAACATGTTTTATCTTGTAATAATCTAAATTACAAAGTACTAATTACGCAGTCAAGAACATGGAGAATGCAAATGTCTCCATGATAATAAATTTATTAGTTCATATGGCGCGATGGGATGTCAGGCATCAAGTTGAGAATTCCGTGGCCGAGCAGATTCCTGGGAAATAGGTTGACAATGGCAGGCAGAAACAGCTGTCGTGGGACCCGCGCACTAACTACTGGGTGGACAAAAAGATTCTACGGGGTCGATAGGAAAATCAGGCGGTAATCATGCGGCGAGGGGAGAAGCGCAGTCAAATTACTAACAAACGAGAAGATGACGCGCGTCCCGAACCCGACCCGACTGGGGCTCAGTCACCGACACCCGCAGAGAGTCGCGTGTCACGACCCACTACCCTACCCGAGAGCTCAATTATTTTTGCAGAACCCCATCACAAAGAAGTAAGTCTTTCTGTTCTTCTTTTCCATGTAAACACGTAATGGTTCATATTAATGTCGTTAACGAAAGGAATTAAAGAAAGAGGACCCATGTGTTAAAACTTAAAACTGCAAATGAAGTGATTAAACGCGAGTGCGCATGCTAAGTAGTCATATTAGACAAATACCAATCGTAAAAGCAAGGGGAAGAAAAAGAAAAAAAAGGTGAAAAGCATTTTGGGAAATTTCGGAAAAGCGGAAGAGAGGGAGAAAGGAAAGAGACGTACTTACAGAGGAGTCGAGGAGGCGCGTGGAGAGGAACGCGCTGACGAGGAGGAAGGCGAGGACGAGGAAGACGGCGGAGGAGCGCGCGGGGGACTTGCGGAAGGGCCTCCAGATCGAGTCCGCGAGGTGACTGAAAACCCCAGATCCGTACCACAAGTACCTTTGTAGCCTCTGCATTCTTGTTCTCTTCTCTCTCACCTCACCCTCCTCCCTCCTCACTTTCTGAAGGCAACCCGCACGATCATCCGCCGCGATCTCCCAACTCTCTTTCAGTGAAGTTGTTCCTGGATAATAATGTTCTGTTTGGAGTGTAGAAGGAGGAGGCAGAAGCTGAGACAAAAAGTCTTTTGGTGTTTTACCACTAGGTGCGAGAGAAATCTTTTCCTCTTCTGGTTACAAAAGGGGGGAAGAAAAGGAAGAACTAAGAGTTCGGATCTCGGATACCCAGCTTAGGCAAAAAGACAAAAAAAATTACTGAGTTCCAGCTTAAAAAGGAGCAGAACTATGAGAGGCAAGATCCTAGGCTGACCTTAGGATTTACAAAACGAAGGGTTGCGATCCACCCGATTCGGTGGATCCGGCCGGGTCCAGGAAGAAACTCACCCGGCGAGAGAGAAAGAGAGTCATTAGTAGTTGGATCTCGTGATCAGTTGTATGAATTCCACATATTCTACTCTGTTGTTTTTCTCGCTCGCGATTCGTGATTTTGTCTTGCGAGGTCAAAGCACGCTCGAGTTATTCAGCAGGCGATTTGTGGGAAGAAGGCCTTTTTTTTCTTGCGGAGGTCGTGTGGGTGCTGTCCGAAACCAGGCCCAAGAGGCCCAGAACGAGAAAACCCACCAGTCAATGGCACGTGAGCGCAACACTTTTTCCAGTTTTGAGGGCTTTCTCTTCCGTCTCCCTCGCCCTGTCCGAACAAATCTAGCATTTATTTCTCTGGTCTGGTCGGAACTGAGGAGGATTCTCTTCTGTAAAGAAAGAACCATGGGAAGTCCTCATTTTGTTTGCACCCATCTGTTAAATAATTTAGAATATTATCTTAGGGTTTACTGTTCACATCTGGCCTAGATAAACGGGGCTCGTATTCCTCATTTCTCTCTTCCCCTAAATTTATTTCAACTTCATCCGCTTAATTATGTAAAATTCATCATATGGCTTGGTGGATAGTGTTAACATCAATTGTCAAGATATGTGTAAATTGTGAGAATAAAAAAGAATGTGTAAGTGTATATCACAACCGACCGAATGTTGGCGCTCTTCATTTTTTAGTTACTCATTTCGTTCCCTTTTCAATTGCTCTTGTTAGAAAGACCAATTAAAAGTTTAAGCTGACAGGTGGAGGGAGGCCACAAGAGAATAAAGGACCCATTATCAAGCGATGCGAGACAACTACTTCAACAGCTCTCACAACTACCTTAATGGCTAATTAGCCGGAAAAGATCGAAAAATCCCTTTTGTTTTCGTTGATCACGGATTCAAATGCCCAGCCAGTGTGATTGATCTGTTAAGACTATCTGCCAGAATAACAGTCGTGGATGCTTTGTTTGTTCATGGACCCAAAAGGGTGTTGAATTTCGGAGTGGCAGAACTCCCGCGACAGCAACCTTGTCGTTTCACTAATGGAAAACTGAATTACAGAGATCACTATGGTCCCAAAGCAACGGTAAACACTACCGCATCGTTACATCACTCACTCTCTCTCTCTCTCTCTCTCTCTCTCATGAGTTCCCGAGGGACAGAAGAGACAATGTTGGGGTGACCTCTTTTCGTTCTTGTTCTGCCTCTGTTCCCGCGTAACGCAGCTTTTCGAAGAGGAGAATATAGACACCATCATCACCAACAACACCAGCATTATGCTCATCTTGGGACCGTCCGAATATTTTTAGCTGGCGGGTCTCCCGGTCGATAAATCACCAACTTTGCTGACCAATCATGAGCTCGAGCAGCAAGCACAGAGATGGTGACGTTGTGCAGAAGATGAACTCCCAAAAAGCTGGGAATACTGCCTCTCCCAGTTGTCAGCCTCTGTCTCCAAAACAACCCTATTTTGCAGGAAAAGCAAAAGAAGAAAAAAAGCTGACTAGAGAGAGAAAGAGAGAAAACAAAAGGAGTTTCGCTTTTCTCAAGATTTTTTCCCCCATGTGTAGAAGTTAATCCAACGACTCAGTGGAAGTCTCAACTATTTCTTGACATTTAAGTATAGGCATTGTGATGTTGATATGATGAATATATAAGGCAATAGACTCCTTTTTCTGGTTATTAAAGGGAGCTCCTTTACGACATCACAGTCTTGTTTCAGATCCAAATGGAGGTTTGCAATGGTGTGATGAATATATATGGGCCACAATTATGATGTTTGGCACTTGGGAGTAGTTGTCATGATTCCAGAGAGATGAGCATGGCGAACAAGGCACACTTGTTGGGGTTGGCCCTGCAACTGCAATTGCATGACAGAGAACTTAATTCACGATTTCCGACTCCATTGCACGCGTGACATCTCTCTCTCTCTCCCTCTCTCTCTGTGGTTTTGGATTTTTAAGAACGCAATGATGCCGTGCCTTCCTTCCCTGGCTAGCCGTTTAAAATTAATAACTCCTCTCTCTCTCTCTCTCTCTCTCTCTCTCCACCCAGAAAGGTTTCAAGAACCCAAAGGGCTTCTGAAAGCTTCCTCATACTCGAAGAACCATGTCTGTGAGTCTCTCTCTCTCTCTCTCTCTCTCTCTCTCTCTCTCTCTCTCAAACACACATACCGTTAACACTGCCATAGGAGTTCTTAAGTTTACTTTAAGCTCAACTGAAGATAAGACTGATCATGGAAAAAAATTTCAGATGATGGTGGAAGTGCGAGTGCCGAACCTGGACTGCGAGGGATGTGCAGCTAAGTTGAAGAGAGCCCTCTTCAAGCTCAAAGGTGCAAATATTCTGCTTCACTTCTTCACACATTGCTATCTTATTGCATCAGATGATCCTTGTGGTGCATTCATGGAGGCTGGATTCTGCTTGAATGTAGGAGCTGCTATTTGCCCAAACTTTTCATTGAGTGAGCTCCCCGTAAAATCTAGGGAAAAATTCAAAAAAGAGTCCAAGTACTCTCATTTTTTCAAATAAGGGCCTAAAGTAGACTTTGTTTCAAATAAGAGTCTGAAGTGGCCATAGTTATTTCAAATAAGGGCCTGACCTCGCCGGCCGGCCAAATTTCCCGGCCGATCAAGGGCATTTTTGTCAAAATGTGAATTTAATCTAATTTTTTATTAAATTAAATTAAAAACAAAAACAAAAACAAAAATTCAAAAAAAAAAAAAGGAAAAACACAAGGGGGAGGACTCCCGCCTGTGGCCGCCGCCCCACCGGTGGTGGGGCGGCGGCAGCTACGGCCGTCGGGGTCGCCGGCGACCCCGCCGACCAAAGGCGAGGGCCAGAGCCGGGAGAGGGCCGCGACCCTCTCCTAGATCTGGGCGAGGGTCGGCAGCCATCTCCCAGCTACTGATCTCAGGATGACCAAAACTACCTGTCCTCTCTTTGGTGGAAATCTTCATAGACATTTTAAACCAGATTATCATTCCTAAACCAAGCCATCCACTTAATTGTGCGTATCGGTTAGTCATACATACAGTGAACGGTACTAGCTACTAGCTTTTTCTCTAGTCGAAGCCCCGTAGCTATACAACCTCTCGCTGATCGGCAAAACCGGACTTTTCAGGAGTAGAAGAAGTGGAGGTGGACATGGAGATGCAGAAGCTGACCGCCAGAGGATACAGATTGGAGGAGAAGAAGGTGTTGAAGGCCATCAAAAGAGCAGGGAAAGCGGCGGAGCCGTGGCCATTTCCAGGGCACTCTCATTTCGCTTCCTTTTATCAATACCCTTCTCACATAGTCAACCAATACTACTACGGCGCCCACAGGACCGGAGCTTCTTCCGGCGTCCACACTTTCTTCCACACTCCCGCAGTCTACTCCGTCGCCGTCGCCTCCGACGAGGCCTTCGCTTCTCTCTTCAGCGACGATAATCCACATGCGTGCACCATTATGTGAAATTAAAGTAGTTCTTGCTGCTATGAAATTAGTTTTGCTCTTGGTTTTCCCTCTTTGAATTCGGTCGTAACGACAGATTTTCTCTAGTCTAATGGATGTTCTATTATATTCAAGTTTGTTAGTTTTCACAGATTTATTTATTTTTTTGGCAAGCACTTCAATTTGCTCGCAAGGGTACTCGATCGCTGGGGCTGTGTCAAAAGTCCATAATGACATGAACAACCAAATCAAACCAGTTAGGTTCGGTGAAAAAAAAAAATTGGTGGAACAAGAAATATGCTTGTTTCCAACCATATAAAACATAGGTTGACGCCTAGGATTAATTGGACTGCGATAGACTCGATTGATTTGGTTCTAGTCAAATTGATCTTTTCGGGCAATTGGCAATGTTCATGAATATGAACCGTGTGAAAGTTTCTATGTTTTTTTCTTTTTCTTGCCAGAGAAGTTGTTTCATCTTCTTTACCTCGGGAGTGATGTTTTTCTCCTTCTTATCATGTCTCTTGGGTCGGTTTTCTTCCCAGCTTCCAATCAAATGAGATGAAAGGTGAAATCTTGGTTGGGGCCCGTGAGGAGAAAGCCGAGTGCGGGGCCTAGACTTCTTGGCATGGGATAACGACATAAATGATTTTTCATCTTTTGCTTGTTGTGTAATATGATCCTTCAATTTTTAATTTATTCAATGCGATCTCTGAACTTTACCTCAATATTCAACGTGGGTCCTAAACTTTTTAACATTTTCGTATAATTCGGGAACTAAATTGAACATGAACAAAAAGTTTAGGGACCATATTGAATAACTTAAAAGTTCAGAGATGACATTACACATTGAGCTAAAGTTCGAGAATCATAGTGAACAAATTCAAAGTTCAGGGACCACAATACATATTGAGCCAAAATTCAGGGACTATTTGTGTCATTTTCTTTCTTCGTATCGTATCGAATAAAATTAATATTATCTTATATTAATGCTGGAATCTATCAAAGTTGGGTTTGAAAAGTCGCCCTTTTCCTATGACGCATTATCGTCCAGAAGCCAACTTGACGATGTGAAAGTTATGATTCTTTTGCCAACTTGAAAATTGGACAACTTTGAAAGTTATATATTAAAGTTATGGTTCTAACAGGACATACAAACACATAAATTTTAAGTTTATCGATTTAGTCCTAAACACATAAATCTGTCAAAGTCGGCCACGTCAACTTGACGATGCACACATACAAAGATGTAACATATCAATGAGACGTTTATATATTAAAGTTATGATTCTAACGGAACATACAAACACATAAATAAAATTTTCTTTTGATTTCCCCTTAGACAACGGGGAAAATTATTCAAAAAATTCTAAATCTATTGCACTTTTTTGGATGTGCTATACATGAGAACTAATTTTCTAGATTTTGCCTACAAAATTAATTTAACAAGTTGGGGCGGAATGGGCCAGCTTCAGATGAGTCACCAGATTTTTATCAGTGGTCCACCAAAAAAGTTTAGGGCTATGAAGAAATCAACATCGTTGAATCATCCAAAGGACTAGCAATCTGGTCTTTATGGAGGTCTGGCTTCTGGACTAAGACATATAACAGGACAAAACAAGTTGCATGGACATTCATGTCATCGTCCTCCGCCGTGGATAGATAATCTTCAATAAAATAAGCTGCCAGGGACTATTTTCTTGTGGTTGAATATATAAATAATGAAAAATTTAGCCGGAGTAGATACTCGGCAAATCAGCTGAAATCCGCTTCAATTCTAATATGGGTTAACGATAACGACACAAATAATCTTTGAACTTAACGTGATATTTGAACTTTAAATTTGTACAGTGTGGTCCTGAACTTTAGTCCAAAGTATAATGTCGTCCATGAACTTTAAATTTATTCTTTCATTAATTCAACTTCAGAGATAACAATGAATATTTTCACAATGTCTGGTGACTATATTGAACATGTATCAAAAGTACATAGACCATATTGAATAATTATTAATTTTTTTTAGCTGCACGAAATTTGATTATTACCAACTTTGGCCCCATGTCCGTCCCTCCCAACAAAGAACAAGTGATCCTACGTAACGTATGGAGAAAAAGAAATACATGTGACGTCCCCTGAGGAGTGTATATTATATATAAAGGCTCGCTCATTCTGTGGCACGTTCTTTGGAATACAACTCTCTCTCTTAACCCAAAACCCCTTTCACATTCTCTGTCGATTCAGCGTGTTCGTATTGTCTTCCACCTCCAGAATGGCCCAGGTACAGAATTTCCTCTGATCTCTTCTTATTCTCTGTTCTTGTTTTGGGCTTCTCTGAACTTCGACCTAACGTATCCATGTTCCTACAAACTGTTCTGAATCATACAACAGAAGGTGGTGATGAAGGTCCTGACCATGACGGATGACAAGACGAAGCAGAAAGCCATAGAAGCAGCAGCCGACATCTATGGTTTGGCTTAGCTCCCCCTCTCTTTCATCTTCTAAATCTTCCTTCCTGCGTATTCCTGAATCTTCCTGGGCTTAAAAGTTCAAAGGGTTCTTCCTTTTGATTTCCAAGCTTTGTTAAAGTCAACAGAAAGATCCTTTCGTTTCTGTCCGATTAACGTGCATTAAAAGGAAAAAAAAAACAGGGGTGGATTCAATAGCAGCGGATATGAAGGACCAGAAGCTGACGGTGATAGGGCAAATGGACACAGTGGCGGTGGTGAAGAAACTGAAGAAAGTCGGGAAAGTGGACATAATTTCGGTCGGGCCGGCCAAAGAAGAGAAGAAGGAAGAGAAGAAGGACGACAAGAAAGATGAAAAGAAAGACGACAAGAAATCCGACAAGAAATGAGGGAATCCTTACTACTTCCAAGCTTCTTCCTAATGCTATATATTAATCTGGTAAAACACCTGTGATTTGCTCTGAGAAATTTTCTTTTTCTGTTGCTTAGTTTCGGCCATGTAGAAAGCAGACGAATAGAGTGTGCCTAAAGAGGTAGGCTGCGTGAGGACTGAGGAGGCATATAAACATGTTATGGGTTTTTAATTGTAATCCGATGTTCGTTCGGCATGTTCATGTTTTTTGCCTTTTGTTTTCTCGTGAAATCGGTCGCTGCAATTGTCGCTGTCGACGTAAATAACCAGCGCACGTAGCTGAGAGATTGTCTTTGCAAGAGATTTTTTTTCGTTTGGTTGCACTCGGAAATGTCGATGCTCTTAAAACTGTGTGTGTGATGATTGGAGTCTAGCGGCACGAGTGTCCTCTTCATCTTCCTTCCATCTGTTCAAGGGTCATTTTCCATCCGAGTGTAAGTCGATCGCATTTGTCTGAATCATCCGAGGCTGCTGGTAGGCCACCACCACTTTTGCTCTGCTTGATTCACAAGCTACTTGAAATAATCGAGTGTGGATTCTTTGGATAGTATCATGGAACATCGTAGCCTACTTACTATATGGACCGTCTAAAGATGCAGAAATACAAACGCTGAGTCGATTGATAGAATGCGCCCGTTTTTAGTTAGTTTATGTGACAACTTCGATCGTGATCGTACCTATACATCAGAAGTTTCACAATAGTGGGGCAAAAGGCAAATATTAAAGAGGTGGTATCGATTTGACTTCTTCATCTTGCCAGCAAAACGCACCGTCACTTTGCTTATGAACCGATCAAGGTGACTTGGATTTTGGTCACCAAGCATGCCCGCTTCTCCATTTCAAAGCCAATTTTTTCTTACATATATGCAAGGACGGACCCCTTTAAGCATAAAGAAGTATACTTAGTTATCTATTCACTCTTGGAAATCAAATAGGACTGCTGTACTTCAGACTTTGAGATAAAAATTCAAAAAAAGAAGAAGAGAGAGACGTCACGAAGCACGAAGGCGCTTTCTATAACGAGTCCTGAATGGCGTAAGTGCAGCGAGAAACAGTTGGAGTGAATTATAGAGGCAGGCAGCGTGAGCAATGCGTCCAAATGTTCGCTGGTGGGGTCCTATTCACGCTTTTAACACTTAGAATTCATACCTTTGACCAGCCATCCACCTTCCAGAACCCACCACCAAAGCACGATCTCCTTAGATTCACGGTCCTCAAATAATTTGCTCAAAAATTCAATACACGACCAGATCTTACAAAAGCATCATTTATTTCGCATAAAATAAATGATTTGAAAACATTTCCTTAAAAATAATCACTTATATTATTTGAAATAATTAATTAATGAGAATCATTATCGGCAACGATTTATTTTTATCAACAACGAAAATATTTCTCATTCATTCATTTATTTACGTAAGGGATACAAGCGATCTTAAAAAAAAAAAAAAAATTCAAATCATTCATTTTGCGTTCAACCAAAACAATCCCTTCTGTTTCCTTCCCTTCTTTTCTCCTCCTGTTTTAGTGCAAGTCCACTATATCACTTGTAGCAGTTCATACCCAGCTGTTGGCCCCAAAATACAAAAACAGAACGTACTGGATTTAACAGCTATAACTAACCCAAAAAATCAAGTTTCAGTTGATGCAATTGCACTCAGTAATTCGCCCAACAGTCTCACGGGCGTGCGCGCACAAAAGAGATCTGACCTACAAGCTAGATGAATTTCGCAGAGGAACACGAGCATTAAGATTGCCCCAATAGAGGTCGGGCTGATGAGACTTTGTAAATACTTGATTGCCATCTCAATTGAGATGCCTTTCACAATACAGAGGATGTGAACAACCCCATCGGGAGAAAAACAAGAAAATGCCTATGGTGTTCTAGCTTGTGTGATGTGCCAATCTAACCTTACCAACTACAGGGATGAATGGTTTAGTAGGAGATTGAATAAAGGGCGCTGCTCTTCAGTAAAAAGGAACAGTTATATAAACCACACATTAGCCAATTCGAATCTTGATCCAGATTGTTTTGCTGTCTTGACAGGATAATCTCAGCCACGAGACATCGCTACGGATAGAGATACTTCGATCCCCATCAGGCCTAAGTTTTGAGGGCAGTGTTATCGTATATGTATGTGCATAAAGATGGTGCCTTGATAGAGTATGTGAACACAGAAGGAAGGGAGCAGTTCCCAAGTCGTAAGTGCCGATGTTCTGAGAAGACAAAAGCTTACCTGGTCTCACCAGACACGTCTAAATTAAGCTGCTAGCCTATCAGCATAGGCCTGAAACCTTCTGCACGGCTCTCTTGTAGTGGCAATAAATCTGAGCAAAACAACAGGCAGAGTTACTTACGATGATCTTTTAAATCTTCCCTAGCAAAATGAACAAATAATCTCATTCCCTTTTTGACAAAGCAAAGAACAGGCAGAGTTACGTACGATGATCTTTTAAATCTTCCCTAGCAAAATGAACAAATAATCTCGTTCCCTTTTTGACAAAGCAAAGACTCGACGAGTATATTTCTCTAAATGCAACATAGGCAGCGGAGTCTTACTAGTTCGGAGCATAATGTCTTAAACAGAGTGTTTAACGTACAAAATGATTCCTGCGACATGCTATGCAGCATTTTCCATTACAAATTAGCTGACATCAGAAATGCTTACAAAATGACTGTTAATATCCTGAACTCTTCAAGTATCCTATGCATTCAAGCACTGGAACACTAAAAAATGAGCACCAATACTTCTGATTGAAATTGAAATGAGAATGATGCCTCCCATCTACAAAGTAACGTTGGGTGAAAGACTATGCTTTCGCCATATGAAATAGGAATATTAAGTAATAATATCATAGCCCAATGAATCAATTAGAATGAGAGACCATATGCTGCCCGACAGCAATTTGGCATCGAACGATTACGTAAATGAAACCCATTATGCAACGGCAGTAAATGTAGAAGAGAAAAGTCTGTGCATACTTTACTCTGTCTCCTTGTTGTACACGATGTCTGTGGCATTGTATTCAAGTATCGCCCTGAGGAACCACCCATACATTGCACAAAACTTAACATCTCTTATAGCCCTTCAACTTTGAAACCAGGTGGACATACTGCCCCTTGTCCACCATGCGTCTTATTACCGAGCGAGCTTCAGAAAGCTTGCCGGCATTTCGCAGATAACTCACTAAAGTGCTGTATACAAGAAAATTAGGATTACAACCTCTCTTTTCCATTTCATTCAACATGGAACATGCCTCTGCAAAATGACCAGCCATACAATAGCCACGAATCATGGAATTGTAAGTAAACACGTTTGGTAGCTGTCCATCACTAATCATCTTGTTGAACATTTCTATGGCTTTCTCAAGCTCCCCGGCCACTACATATCCTGTGATCAGAACAGTGTAACATACAACGTCCGGCTTGCATTTATTTTTTATCATTTCATCAAAGAAATACTTGCAGGCATCTAAACTCCCTGCTCGGCTCAATCCATCCATCAATGTTGTGAAGTGAAGAACACTTGGATCAAACCCCACTTCCCTCATGTGATTAAGGAGATTAAGAGCTGCAAGTGGCTTATCTCCTTTACCAAGGACATGAAGAAGTAGGTTATACGTATGAAAATCTGGAGAAACCCCAAGCCTGCCCATCTCATCAAGCAATCTGTGAAATTGATATAATTTCCCTAGCCTATACTTTGCGCACATAAGTATGTTATAAGTCAAGATGTCAGGAGAAAGCCCCTCGGCTAACATCTGCTGATAAACCCACTCGATCAATTTATACTGCTTCTGGGCAACAAGGGAATGCAAGATAGCATTATACGAATGTTTAAATGGCCTATAGTTAAACACCTTGGACTTTATGAACCTCTCCACAACTCTCCTGGCCAAGCCAACTTCTCCACACGTACATATCAAAATATTAAACGTCCGAGCAGTCGTTGGAAATCCTTTTTCAATCATCTCATCGACTAGTCTCCACATTGCCTTGAACTCATCGCACTCTGCAAAGATCTTCATCATCCAGTGGTATGCATCTGTCGTATGCCTGTAATTATCCTGCATACCCGACCATACAAAGAACTTATACCCCAGCTTCACCCACCTACTTTTATTAGCAAAATCAGTGCGTCTCAATATGCCCAAAAGGACTTCCCTCACGAGAAGCCCCGAAACTCTTATCCGAAGTTCCTCTAAATCTGCCTTCACATCAAACCCCGGACCATCTTGTTGAAGAATTCGCAGGACTTTCTCCACGTCAACCCTCACATTAGCACGGAAGTTCTGCCTCGTTGAATAATATTCATCGCCGCTTGATTCATACTCGCTTAAAATACGCGCATCATCCATAAAGCAATCAGAATCGGTTACCCACATATTCTTCAAAGGTTCCTCGACGCACTCGAATTCCTCTTTGATTTTACCACCGCGGAAGCCGCGGTCGCACAATGTCCGAGAGCTGAACAGTAAATGCGAAATCTTCTTTACTATCCTGGGACCAAATAAAGCCCTAGAATTCATGCTTGACGTTCACAAAAGGTTGGGAAAATCCCATTATTTTCACTTGGCAGGATCCAACGAGTACAATGAATCCAGAAAAAAATTGACACTTCTAAGAATACAAAGCTCCACAATATTTATTTCGATTTCGAACAACCGAAGATGACCCAGTTGGATTGGAGCAAACGGGCTTCTCCATTGGACCGGAATGCGAAGCATGTGAGACCGAGTGAAGACTCCGAAGAAAGAGCCTAATGAGAAAGCATCAAAGTTCAAACCTTTGCAGGCGCAGATATATCACCTGGGACCGGCGACGTCGGGTTTCAAAGCTGGGCCGAGTCCGGCGATGGCGCTTGAGGTGGTGGAAAGGCGGAGGTGGAAGAGAGACGGCACTGCTGGAGTGTGTTGAGAGGTTTAAGGGGGCAGTTGCTGTGTTGGCGTGGTCTTGGAAAATTGGTCTCCGGTGGCTGCTCACCTCGCGACGAGCCACGAACTGAAGAACATACGGGCAATGGGAGAAGGCCCGTGATTGAGAATGGGCTGGACTGTGGGCTTGACGCCCCAAGGCTTGAACTACGAGATAGCGTAGGGAAGTCGAGCTCATACCCTAACCGCGTACGAGGACAGTATTCTACACACAAGTACGATACGACTCGACATGACACAATATGCCTCGTCCTATATATTAACACGACACGAATTAATACGTCTCAATCATCATTCAGTCATTTGATATCAGGCTCACACTTTTTCCATTTCTCTTTTGATTATTATTATTTTTTATTTTGACAATACTATACGTTATACAAAACACCACTTCTGCTACAAATCTATAAAAGTGGCCCCCTTTTTTGTTTGGTTAAATGTAAGGTAATTCTTTAGATTTTGTTTCTTCTTTTTCTTTCCTTACGAGTCTCATTTTCCTTCTTCTTACTACTTCTCTTCTTTCTGTTGCACGCAATTCTCTTATGGCACCCACATTCAACACAATTCTTTCGCAATGCAAGCAATTTTCATGACCCAGGACATTATATTGCTTCTTTGGATTTCTACTTTACAATCCCATGAAATCCCACAGTTGGCTTGCATTCACACTAATAAAATTGCACGCACAAACACAAGGTAAACACACATTGGCAATCCTAACAAGTTCCTCAAAAAGATCATCTTCCGTGTCGCTGCTAGCAACGAGCGACCGCCTCAAGCTATCAATTACCAACAAAGCGAGTGCGAGTGAAACAATAGGTTAAACAAATATAAATGATGAATTCCAACAAATGCGTGATTATGAAATGGTTGTTCAGAAATTAGCCTGAAGTTCAACTCTGCACACAATAGCAATCTATGGCTAAAAGCCACACGCGCAACGCAAAACGAAAGAACAAATGCAGCATTGCAGCAGTGTGTACCAAGTAACTAATTTGCGAGAGCATAGTTTTTATTTCAACACTCAGAACACTGCACTAAAAACTGCAATCAAATTAAAGCACCAATTCGAATTCCGCTTCATATCATCTAAAAGCACATAACTCGCCTATTACCCTAGTATGCCTACTCGGATGTGCAAGAGGAGGAGAGAAAAACCTAGAAAAAGGAAAGAGAGACAGGATGTGCTTCTTAATATTACCTTTCTTATTGCAAGAGGAGGTTGCGTACAGTGGCGAAAATGGGCTCATTGGGAAGGTCAATGGTGAGCACAATGTCGATGCCAGCAAAAGTGTGGAGGATGGCGGGGTTAGTGTCATAGATATTCACCTTCTCAATGCCATGCGACTTAAAAATTAGGAAGGCGTACAAAGAAAGAATGGACTGCAAGAGAGAAAACAGAGAAAACAGAGAAATGTTGCAAGATTCGAGAACTGACCCCCAAAAAAAAAAAAGCAAGCTACTTTTTAAAAGAGGTAGTGAGCAACACGAGAATGTATATTTAAAATACATAAATAGGGAGTGTCAAGCCAAAGAATGAGCAAAAAAAACACGGCTTTTGACACTATTGATGCGTTTAATCCAAGTCTAGCATCGAAGTGGACTAAACTGATCTTGGATCCGCATACCAAGGACGAAGAAGAAGCCTTTGAATCTTTTCTTAAGAGAACCCTCAGAAACGTAAAAGTTAGTACGAGTTAGAGATGTTACGAAGACAGTTCCAACAGAAAAATTAGACAGTATCAATGCAATGAGTGTGATTTTAACATCGTCAGGAAAATTTTAAAAAAAAAAAAAAACATAAAAATACAAAATCCGTAGAACTAAAGCAAGTTAAAAAAATATAAATATTTATTTATAGGAAGAATCAAGCTTTTATCATCTAAAAAACATAAATTAAATTAACTCAGCAACAAAAAAATCATGAGATTGATATTCACAATTTAGCCTTTTCCCCATGAATGACCATTTTACGTTCCCCAACTGGAAACTGTTTGAACATTTTTGCTGCTATGACGTCCGCCGATGGTGAAATGACGAGGCCACCATGCTCAAATTGATGAAGACCCCCGCGATTCATCCCGACAACACATCCAACGCAATTCCTTTCAGAATGCATCACATGTTCAATTCACAGGAGTATCGCGCAACACGTTGTTTTACTAAAAAGTAAGAACCAGGAAATATCCCGACTCTGCATCCACGGGTATATTATATCTGTTCACAAACACAAAATCTTTTCAGCGCACATTACAACCTTCGAAAAAGCTCATAAAAATCCACACCCTTCGACACCGAAGAATCCCTTCTCTTCTTCCATCAGTCGCTCGATTCCTGACGTCCTCTCTCGCCGCCGTGTTGCTCATCTGCAGCAGAAGAAACAGCCTCGCTCTCGTCAGCAAGAAACGAACACACCCAGAATCGCCAATCACACCAAACCATCCCAAACCAACGACAAAATGAAAAAGCAATGCAAAGTTTTGGATACAGCCTGGTCTCTTACCGTGGCGGGCCGGTTGCTGCGAAGCCTTCGAATTGTCGGTCTTGCTGAACCACGAGCCCACCGCTCCTCTCAGAGTGTCCACCATGCCCTTCCCCGGACTGTTCAACTGCCCTTCCCCCTCGTCCCCCAGCTGCTTCTTCACTTCCTCGGATTCTGCCACCTTCACCGCCGTTGCTGCCTCTGCCTCCGCCACAGTCGTCTTCTTGTGCAGAGCGCTCGATATTACCTCCGCCAGTGCCTTATCCTCCTCCCCTGGCTTCAGCTTCTCCGCCAAGTAATCCCTCATCGGCACCCCCTTATCCTGGGCCTTTGCCTCTGCCACCTCTCCCGGTGCCTCTGTCTGCTGGCCCGTCATCGAGCCGGTGACTTTCAAGATCACAGGGCTCAGCTTCTCTGTCACTGTTGCCGCTATGGTCTTTCCCTGCTCCTTCACAGGTGGATTTCCGCCTGGACCGTGAGTTTCTGCCTCCCCTTCTTTTTTTGCATATCCAAGCTTAGACGCCACCGTGTCTTTGGGGGAGATTGCTTTATCAGCTATTGCCGAGATTGCTCCGGTGTAGCTGCTCTGCTCCGGAGGTTTGCCACTAGCTTCGGTGGTCTCATGTGCTTGAGGCTCGGAATTGGTTGCACTAGTGTTGTGAGAGGTGGTTGTGTCGCCTTTCTCACCGTAGCCAAGCTTAGCTGCGACAATGTTCTTCGCTAACATCGCTTTATCTGCAATTGCCGAAGTAGCCGATGAGACTTTTCCAGTGTAGCTGCTCTGATCAGAAGGCTTTTCACTCTGAGTGTGTTTCTCACTTCCTGTAGCATCAGAGCTCTTCGGGGACTCCTTTTCCCCGTATCCGAGCTTCGAAGCCACCAGATTCTTTGCTAGTACTGCCTTCTCAGCAATCACGGATGTAGCAGAGGATATTTTCTCCGTATAGCTGCCGGGGCTCGAGGGTTTGTGCTCTGTTTGGTCACGAGGATGAGCCTCAGGCTTCGTGACATCTACTCCCAGTGAAGCAGTGTCGGTCTCCATGGATGTTGGTTCAGGAGAGAATTGATCGTGGCTTCCCGTCCCAGTGGGTATGTTCGAGATATACGCGCGAGTCTCGGCAGGTAAGCTCTGATCTGTCCCTGATTTCGGCTCTGTTTCGTCGTGCACCGTCATCTCCCCGAGGGAACGAACTACCGGTGAAACGTCGGCTTCCTCTCCACCTATATGGGAAACAACTTAGTAATGCATTGAATTGATGACAACCACAAAGTACACATTTACATTGCAATTCCCGGCGGATTCTGACAGGACACCAGCTCAGAAATTCAAATTCAGATTCAGAGCCAATTACCATCATGAACACCCTTCTTTACGTATAGATTCTAAACACGAGTCTGTTTTGTAAAATATCAAATTGGCTCTTAGTACACTTAAGACTTGCTCCAAAATTATTTCTCCCTGTGAAGATCCAGCATCTGCTCCAGATCCCACGCAACATTTCTAAGTGCCGCAGCTCTTTTCAGTTTTCATTAACTGAATTGAACAAACCAATTACCTAGTCCTCTGTTCTGGTTGCTACTGTTCGATATGACAATCTAAAACTCCACAGACATTGAAGATCTGACTTGCCTGAAGCAGTAGGATCGGTGACTTTGGTCTGATAGTTCGACGGCTCTCTCCTGCTCCTGGGTGACTGCGGGTCCTCCTCCAACCCACCAGGCCTGGCCAAATTGACCGTTGGGCGGCCTCGCTCTGCCTCACCCATCCCATGGACAAAAGTTCTAGTCGGATCCGAAAGTTGGGTCGTCCCGGGATCACAAGTAGGAGCTGCAGACTCTGGTGTGTTTGCTGGCTCCCGAAGAAGCTCTTCCTCCGTCGGCCTGGTGCTTCCCAAATTGACCCTCGGCTTGCCAAACTTCTCCTCCCGCCTGGCATCAGTCGGAGTTCCACGGTCCTCACCCGTTCGTAAGGACCTTCCAACGTCCACACTGCTCACGATCGCGACTGACTCATATCCTGTTGCATCAAATTCCCATTTTTACTGATTCTTCCAACGGAGTATCAAGTGGTAACCACACAATGAACACGACCGCATAAATCAATTGAAGTAGAAGTTCCCAAAAAGACTTACCAGGGGCTCCGTGGATTGGTGGGTCCTCAACCACTTCTTCCTCCTCGTCATCCTCCTCATCGAGATCGTGATCGTCGGGGACATGGCCTTCAGGATGGTCGTGGCCGTGGCCGTGACCGTGGCGGTGCTTCGAGATCGTGTCCTTCAACTTCTTAGCCTTGGCCTTCACCTTGTTCAGGACCGACTTCTTCTCTGGGTGGTGCTCGTTATCTCCCCCCTCCACAACTAAAAGTCCAAGTACAACATCACCGGATTCAGGAAAAAAAAAAAAAGGAACGGAAATAAGAGTAGCAAGATGAAAGATGAACCGAGTCAGCTTTTCTCTGAATGTACCAGAATGAATGCCGATAGCGTTGGGGTCCTGCTCGTAACCTTGGCCCTGAGGATGTGCGACTTGGGAATCCATGATCGCTCAGAGAAACGCAGTAAAAAGCAGAGGTCTTCGCAGAGAAAACTGTTTGATAAGTAGGTTATATTATATTCTTGCGATAGACACGATGGCTGGGGGGGGATGTTTTATAGACGCAGCGGGAATCCCACTGCACGCCACCTCTGCACGGGAGTGTCGTCCTCAGAGAAGTGACACGCAGGGACGTGACACGTGTACGGCGGCTTGTCGACACGTGGCGAGAGGGCCGTGGTGCGGCGGTTCAAGCAGGGAAGCAGAGTGGATAACCTCTATCTATCTGTCTATCTGGTTGCTGGAGCAGATGACGATCGGGCTCAATTCACTTCTCCGCGTTGGCTCCATGTCGGCGGACGCGGGGTGAGAAACCGACGGTCCAACCACGAGTCCACGTAGCGAGGGAATTTTTACGAGAGTGGGAGCCAATTATATCCATCCTGTTTGCGTCGCCAATCGTGACTCGCGGTCGCAGCACTTCGGAGAACTTCTAATGGTATCGACATCGAGGCAGTTTGCACCACTTCCACAATTGGTAAATAATGTCCCAAGTAAAACGATTTTTGAACCTTTTCCCTCGCCATGGCCAATCGCACGTGCTCCATTTTGCGGTCATCGTCATCTGTCACATCCCAAAAAAAAGAATGAGAAGGGCACGGTAACTTCTTCACCGAAAGCATCAAGTGCGGTACTGATACGTTATCATGTAGACACTGATGTTTCGAGAAAATTACTAAAAAAAAAAAAACCTAAAGTTATTGTACTTATATCAATTTTACCCTAAACATTTTCACGTTTTATCAATTGATTCTATATAGCCAATTTTAATTGGAAAATACTGATGTGTCAATCCAGTCAGCGCCCATCATCCTACATGGCGTACCGGCGCTGACATGCAAAACTTTTTAAAACTTTTCTGAAGTTTTTTCTTTCCTTTTTGCTGGTGGCAATTGCCAGAGAGGGCTGGGCGAGGTCGCTCGTGCCGACCCTCGCCAGATTTGGGCAAGGGTCGCCTCGCCAGCACTTGATCAAAAAGTAAAGAAAATAAAATGAAATAAAAAACCAAAAAATTATTAGAAATTTTAAAAAATTATAAACTACAAAAATGCCCATGTCAATGTCGGCCGTGTCACGTAGAACGATCGGCATCCACATCAGCAATTTCGGTCAAAATTAGCCAGGTGAATTCAATTGGAAAAACGTGAAAAGATTTAGGACTCAATTAGCACAATTTATAGGTTCAGGACTGAATTTGTATAAATACAATAGGTTTAAGACATTTTTAGTAATTTTCGCAATAATGTTTCTCTTGCATGAAAACTTAATTTTGGTACTCCAAATCAAATATGCAATCCGTCGAAAGGATGGGTGGAAAGCCTTGGTCAAATTGGAAACATACATCAAATGCAAAAGATGATCCATATATGTCACTAGACGGAGTCAAAAATTATAATATCATATTGTTTTGTCATTATTTTTTAAAAAGTAATAATCTTAAGGATAACTTTATGGAAACTTCTAAAATTTATCATGAAAGTCAAATTTGTCTTGAAACTTTTAAAAAGCATTCGAGTCATAAAGCTTGTCAAGAATGCTCAATTGAGTCCTAAAACTTTAAAATAGTGCAATCAAGTTCTAAAATTTATCAAGTTAGTATAATTGAGTCATTCCATTAACCCCGTCCCACTTGAACGTAAAATACGAACAAGTTTTAAGATTTTATTGTACCAATATGACAAGTTTTATGACTTAATTGCATCAACTGAACAAGTTTTGGGACTTGATCGTACTCTTGAGTTGTGACTCAATTGCACTTTTATAATAAATTTTAAGACATAATTGCACTTTCGTAGGAAATTTTAGGACTTCCAATTTTTTGAATGCACATCCCTTATGTTTTGATTCAATTCGAGTATCATGAAAACCTAACCCGAACCGAACCCTTGACGCTCCCCGGGCATAACTGTTTGAAAAAATTGATAAGTATCATTTTGCCATTGGTGTTTTGCTTTTCATCTTCTGTCTGGGCAGGGCTCCGGGTTCGCGCCAAATTAGAACCACTCCACATAAATCTACAATGCAGAACAGTGAAGACGATCTCTCTCTCATGGTTGAGACCGCAGTCTCTCGAGATGTCTCTAGTGATTTCCTGTTTGGTGATCGGAAATGGAGGTTCAGAGACGGCCATTATTATCGCGGTGGGTAGAAGCAGGTCAGTGAATTTCATTATTGCTATCCATGCTCAAGAAGCGATCACCGAATCACCACGCGGATTATGGTGCTTGATTGCTGGCGAAATGTTAGATGTTTAATTTTCGGATGGGAATTAGGTATAGTTCTGGGAGAGGACGCGGGTAGTGCATGGTATCATTCAGTTTGGAATTGGAGAGGTTAGAATTGATTCAGGACGGCTGAAATTTAACTAGCCAGTTGTGCTGCGTGCGCGTGTCGATCCGATTGAGACTTTCTCTGCTGATCGAGCTGCTGATTAGGAGTTTTTTGTTAGGTACTTTAGAGGTCCTTATTCCGGACACATATTACTTTTATCGATGCCCCACAACTTGCTCTTTGTTAAGCAGGGCATTTGCTAGGTTGGTCTCCTCTGCGTCTTGCTCTAGCCAATTATGATTTAATTTCACTGTAATAGTTCCAGTTACATCCTAATTGTTATTTCCTCTCTTTCATGATGCTTTGAGTAGTAATGACTCTATGTATTAGACCATGCTGGAACTCTGAAAGAGAGTACCTGTTAAAGAATAAAGCATTGTCGTAGGCGAACACTGTCCCGGGTACTAGAATTACTGCTACAATTATAATGTAATGTACAATTAATTGCCTGCATGGATCAACTACTTCTGCTGCTTCTTGATATGCCAGTGATCTGAGATGAGAAGAGCAAGAGATCCTTTTTCGTAAGAATGTCTAACCAACATGTAGGATTTGATTTCTGAGCTGACTTCGTGTTATTATCCCTCAGCGTCAACAGCTTCACACGGGCTCTGCTGTCTACCTGCATTCTTCCTCAGTTCTTGACATTCTTGCATTTCAGAAAATGCTAGTGTTTCCTACTATTTTTTAGGTTGCGGACGGTCATCACAAGTCGTTGCCTTTCACCTTCTACCTCAGCAAATCGGAGACTTATTTCTGAGTACCTTTCTTCCATCTCCTTTAATTGTTGCTCCATTAATTTGTTCCTTTCTCTCAGTATTGCCAGCTCAGCACGCAAGTCATTGCAGTTATCTTCACTTTGGACCATGGGGTTCCCATTGATATGCTGTGCTTTATCAACCGTTTCATTTCTTTCCCCTGACTTCCGATGGCTTCTGCTGCTTATACCAGCATGTTTCACATCCTGTAAAGTAAATCTCAAACAAGATATGAACTTGTAATTCTTTATTTAGGTGAAATGTTACGGAAGCAGATATACGAATGGGGATGATGTTCCAGGCTGTTATTTAGATGAATCTAGTAAAAGAAATATGGGACAATTTGGACTGGAATAGTTTTCTAGCCAAAGCGATTGATCATAATTTTGATGCCTAGGACTGGAATCTGTGTGCTTGTCTCATAAAGTTAGCTAAGGGGAGTTTCATATTAACAACTGCGCGTAATATTTGAAGGGCACTTTTCCCCCTTCCAGGAACACTTTGTGTATATTAATTTTCTTTTTATTTTTTCTCTTTTCTAGGTGCCAACTGAACCAACATCCTTACACCTCTGAAAAGCAGAAAAGGCTCAGATTGATTGCCTAAAGAAAAGCATTGTATGGTGATTCATGATTGAGATTTCAACGGATAAGTGACAAACCTCTAGCTGTTCTATGCTTTTGCATAGTTCTTCAATGATGTTTCTTAGGTGCTGCACATCTCCTAGCCAAGCCGGTTTTTCTGCTCCGCTGTCCTTAAGTTCGATTTGGTTCTGTCAAACAAAGTGAACCGTCAAACATAACCACCAAAATAATGGAAAGATGATGACCTAACTTATATGTAAAAAGAAGTAATTTATGTGATTTAAATGTGTTCTTGGCACTTAGGCCAAGAGGAAAAAACTGTGAGCATTAGTATCTGATCAAATAGAGGTGGCTGACTCTTGTTTGATAACTGTCTGTGCATCAGGAATTTGTGATATTGCTGGTATAAATATCTGAAAGATTAGGAAGAGGACTTTCAATCATATACATGACTGCTAAAGGTTAAAATATTACCTTAAGTGATGCGAATTTCTCCCTTAAGCTGGCAAGCATTTCAGGAATGCAAAGTGCAGTTGATTGGTAATCGCATGGAGTTGTGTTTCTATCTACTGATGCAGCTTGACCACAGTTGCAGGCAAATGCACCATTTACTTTGGTGATTTCCTCTTCTGTCCTTGTTAATTCTCTTTGTAGTTGAAGAAGCCGCTTTGTCAGACTCTCTTTCTCTTTCTGTTCTTTCTGCAAGATGTGCTTTAGATTTTGTTGTTGGGCTGTGAGGTTTTCCATTTTGGACTGCATGCATGCAATCATCTCTTCGTTCTCTTCCTTCAAGGATCTCTCAGTACCCAACTCCTTAAGTGCTTCGTCTGCATTCTTCTTTTCCGAAGCAAATTTCTTTGCCAAACTCTCTCTTTCCTCATCCCATCTTTGTATGAGCATCTCTACTTCAACTTGTTCCCCTTCAGGTCTCAGCTTGGCCTTTTGTTCCTCCATTTCTTTGATGTCATCCTTCTCCTTTCTGAGTCTCTCTATTGCAGATTTGAGAGTTTCTATCTCCTTTGAGGAAGCCTTGTGTTTTTGTTCATCATCATTTTGCACGTATTCAAGTAGCTCGGATTTGTTGTTGAGCTCCTTTTTAATATGCTCCATTTCTGTTGCTCTCAGAGCAAGTCGAGTGCAAAGCTCTTGTACTTTCACTTCATTCCGATCATTTCTCAGTCGTAACTCTTCATTAGCTTTCTGAAGCATCTCTTCCAAAATTTCTTTTTGCTGGCGGAGTTCATTGGTTTCATCCACTGCTTTAACTGCCAACTTCTCATTCTTATCAAATTTAGATGTCATTTCCACTGAAAGCCTTCTAAAATCCTCCTGAAGTCTTTCAGCAGTGACAGCGTTCTTCCACCTGGTCTTCCTCAATGCCTCCTCTGCTCGTATTGCCCTCTGCTCCATCTCGATTTTGACTTGTGTCCCGGCTTCTAAATCTTCTTCAAATCCTTGAGCTTGCTTATCTATTTCTTTCTCCAAATGTTTAACTTGGCTTTCCAGTTCATTAATGGAAGTAAATGACTCCGAAAGTTCTTGCACCTGCCTCTTGACCACCAATTCTAATTTCTCTATCTGCGCCTCCAGTTCTCCGATATGAGCTGAAGACTCTGAGCGCTCAACCTGTTCATTCATCTCTTCTTGTAGATTCTGTTCTTCCAGCTGGGTAGTTATATCGTGATTTTCCTGTTTTAAGATCTCATAGTCCAAGGTTAGCTGCTCCAAATGCGTCTCCAGTTCTTCGTTCTGTTTCTTGTACAACTCTATCTCACCATGCTGGTCTTCTATCTTTCGCTCCAGCAAGTCCACTTGAATTGCATCACTTCGCTTCATGCGCCGTTCTGGCCATCCATCGCTTTCCTGAGACTCTTCAAGATTCTCATTGATCTTGCTAGTAAGACAAGATATCTCTGCATTTTTGTCCTCTAACATCTCATCAAGATCTCTTACAGCTAGAAGTAACTCGGAGTTGGAATCTTGAGTTTTGTGCAGCTGCAACCGGAGATTGACATTCGAGTCTTTTTCATGATCAAGTTCTTGTCTTATTGCTTGTAGATGGGCTTTTGTCTCCTCATATTCAAGCTGCAGTTTGCCAGGAGTTTCCGCCTCTTTGGCACGTATCCAGCAGGACCTGAGTTGTTCGCATTCCATTTGGAGTGCATCTTTCTCCTCCTTGAGGCTTGAAATTTGGGTAGATAAACTTTGTCCCCTTTTGGTCTCTTTCACAATCTGTTTCCTGAGAGATTGTAACTCCAGCTCTGATAGTGTTGACTGCCTTGTTAAACTATCAATTTCGCTCCTGAGTTTTTCAATTGTTGCATCCGAAGCTTCTTTATGAAACCTCTCTCTTCTTAATTGCTCATCGGCATTATTTACAGAATCGGTTAAGCTTCCATCTGAAGCTGAACCTAGAGACCACTCTGTAATGGACCGTCTATGTTTATTGTTTGATGCTGCCACTGAAGCAGCTGATTTTCTCGAAGGTATCGAACTTTGTCTAATAGGAGGTTCCTGAGAGATGCTCCTATTTTTAGTTTCAAGCTCTCCAGCATTTGGTTCGGGATATGATACAAGAGGTGGTGTGCTTTCATCTAAGTACCCATCCTGCAAATGCAGTCAAGAAGCAACTTTAGGTTCTTCAAAAACACCTAGAAATGATTGGCCATTTTCAACACACAGAAATTTCCTCCTTGTGAAATCTTTAAGGGCCTTGATTTTAGTTGGAGATGAGAACACCTTACTTCGAAATAATTATGCTGGTCCTCATCTTCTGCACTGAGAATGCTCAGTTGGTTCTTCCGGGATCCCTCATGGTAAGATAGTGGAGGTCCATCTTCAATTTCCCTGAGGATGGTGGAAGATTTCCCGATTTATTTCGTGACAAGGAAAACAAATAGCTTTGGAATGATCAAGAAATATTCACAGATAATACAACAATCCACCTTTGGTCTGAACCCTCCACCTTCTGGATTGTCACCTGTTTGAGCAATTGCTTTTTGGTTAGATAGTAGATTGCTTTTCAGGTCCTTGTTGAGATTAATAACATAATTCATGCAGGCAAAAGTAAATTGGAACTAGGCCGACATTACCCAGCTTGTCAATGCGCATAAGACACACACACACACACACACACACAGCTCACATGTAAAACTGCTCCGGAGTTTGCAAACTTTAGTGGCAGAGAGAGAGTGTATGATTCAGTTTCTGCCGCAAAATCTGCAAAATCAATTGAAGCTTCTCCAAGAAATCCTGCCTTTGATGACCCCTGGGCGAAAACAGAAAAATGTTCAAGCCTCAGCATTTGTTGACAAGATCACAGTTGACAATGGAACAGATGAATGTGGCTTTTTCCCCACCGCTGAAACGATGAAATGGTATATTTTCTCTTTGAGCTTCCCTGTTTTCGACTCTCTGATGAGCTTCACCGTTTCATACACAGGATTCTCCCAAGAACAGATCCCATCCTGTACAGCAGCTTTCTCTAGCTTCACTGTCGGCTTGCCGACATCGTCAGGCACCAGAGATATGGTTAAGGTAGATTTCTTTGACTTGGGAACCTGGCGATCAATGTGAAAATGCAAATTAGATCCATATGCATGAATTGTGAAAACTGCCTACTTTCCGTTGCAACAGTATACATTTCACCACTTTCCAGATCCGATGATCTGTAGTTTCTCGATTGCCAAACTTACGGCTTTTAGCTTCATAACAGCAATCCCAGCCTAAAGATGTTGATTTTCTGAGTTTAGGTACCTGAGTTGCCTGAAACTGCAACTTGAAGACAGCTTTGATCTTGTTCTTGTCGCTTCTCCATCTTCCTGGCTTGAACATTGTTCTTACCTCCCCACTTTACTGACTCTCAATAGAGTTTCCTCGGAGGGCCACTGTCATTGCTGTGCTTCGAAAGAAGCAGCAAATGCTGTTCTTGTCAGAAGCAACTGAAATATTCCACCATTAAGAGCGAAAGGAAAGAATGTTTCTCGTGTCTCTCCACCTGAGAGGAGAGGAAGTGCAATATGAGATTTTGAGTATGGGCTTTCCCTCTGGCTCGGTTGAACTCAGTTTCTGCAATGCAGTGGATTAGGAATACTCAAGCTGGAGAGAGTTTTGGAATGAGGGACAATCAATGATGACCCAGCTAAAGGCGAAAAGATACCTTGCCTAAAACAAATAAAGAAGCTTCTCATCCGAAGCTCAACAGGAACACTTAAACCAACCAAAAAGAATACAGTACAGCAGTTTTCCAGGTATGAGTTCGATTTTGCTATAATGCTCGACTCCTGGCCCTACACTCCCATGGCCGTGGCCCCACTCTCTTCTCTGTAAAGGATGTTTCTTTCCGGTCGAGCTACCTTGTCAGATAACACAGGAAAGCATCTATTTCAGGTAATGTATTAATATATGCAAGATCTGATTCCCCTATGAAGGTTTTGCTGAGTCATTAAAGAGTATATTTTTATGTGCTGGGTAGATGGGTACGCCACTACAGGCCTAATGCTATGGGTTCCGAGTCCGTCAATTTGCATCTTGCTTGTGCTCATAGAAAAGAAAAGAAATTCCTGGGTTCTCATTTAAAGCGAGGCACCAACCTAAAGGGGTAGCTGGTGGACTGTGGAATCTGCCAGGGAAGTAGTAGCTCTTTAATTATTATGTCCTTATTGAATTGGCTGTTACAATGTGGGCAACTGTACTTTACAGAATTTTAAAAAAGTGCTCCTTCTTACTCCTTTTTTTTTTCTCTCTTTTTGGGGTAAGGCTAAGCTCTGCTGCTTGTGATTATGGGGATGATTAAGACTTAAATAAAGTGAACTTAAGTGAAAAAACAGCCTAAAAACATGTTAGACTGTTACGAACATATCCAAGGCATGTATCCTTTAGTCCTTTGCAATTTCTCTGAAAAGGGATCTTCTTCTTTTTTATCATATGGCGGTGAAAGAAATTTTTTTCCACAAGGCGGCTTCCTCACCAGTCATCTTAGGAAGAGTGGATAAGACCGTTTGTAGAGAATTTGTTGTTTGCTGATGGTGGACCTGGATGCGAGGTATGAATGTTCTTGTGGCATGGCAAACATGGTTGCATTTTATGTGGGGATCCAATCACAAGTGGTCCAAAACCCATCCTCTAACTCCCAGTCTCAGCCTTTCAGCTTCCCACCAATGTAAAAGTATGGTGCAGTCTTGCAGCAGAGCATGTAAAAAAGTGCATGTCGAGAGGAAGCGGTGCTTCCATGATTGCATTTGCCTGCCTCATCGACAGTCAACCCCAAGCCAAGTTGCTCTCTAAATGAGTGAAAATTGCACATGGACGTGCTCGCTCTCTCTCTCTCTCTCTCCTTAGTTTTTCTAATCGACTGACAGCCCATTTGAGAGCAATGCATGTGCTAGGGCTTCTGTGACCCATGAGATTGAATAAGTACTTTTTCCTCGTCAAATTACCCACGAGGTTAATAGGACATTTTTATCGATTCGGGTTTACATAACGTGAGTTTCTTCGTTGTTGAAAAACAAAAATTAGAAAAATCTCTTAAGGACGAGAGGATACATTCAGACCCAATTAGGATGTAATGCACATTCCTAGAATAATTGAAGACTGCAATATGGAGAAGCTTTACTGGTACCGAAGTACATTTCATTTCCCTTGGCGACCAAATATCTTGTGGTTAATTCGACATAGAAAAAGGAAAGATTTGAGAAATGGCGTCACCCAAAATTGACTAATTTATCATTCACTGCGATTTCTCTATTCCCCACTCTCTGTAACTTCCATATTTTGATTTTGTACACTCGTTTTCCTTAATATTCTACTTATATTAACATTTTTTTTAATGTATTATTGACTCGGACAACGTTGGGTGGATCAAAAGGGATGCTTTACCCTTTGCGCGAAATATTCAATAACCTGCCCACTGTCAGCGACCCCTCGGCCTTCACGTGACTTGACCTCGCATCCACGATGTATTTAATCATTCAGAACATGACGTTAACGCTCTGGATTGAATCTTTTGACTTAGATCTACTTGACTTATTTAACCAAGAACGTTTTGAGTATAAAATTATAAAATACATCACATCACATGCAGAACATGCATGGACGTGGGGCTCTTCCGATCAACGTCATGGAAAGGACCACCTCTATTCATTGGCTAATCCTCCGACGTACCACCGGATCCATCACATAATGCTTGAATGGCTACCAAATTTATTCGTGGCACATTGGCCCATCCACAACCACCTTCGAAATTGCGCGGCCTTGTTTGGTGGTCCTACAATGCTTGACAGCGAAAACGTCCTGTCGTTTTGGCCCACTTCCCACCTCTCTTTCGACGGTGGTTGTTGGGCTCCATCGTGGTGGCACAACCGTATTGTACAAAATCACTCCCGGTGCTCTCGGGCCTTTTTAGGTCATTCACATGGTTTCCTAGAATGGACATAGGATATAGAAAGTGAATGTTGTTCCAAGTAGGGGTGAGCAAAAGGAACCGCTCGGACCGGACAGAACCGGCTAGTTCTGGACGGTTCCCGGGCATTGGTCCAGTTTCCGATTCCATATGTGGAACCACCCACCCGGACCGAACCAATTTTTTTTATTTTATTTGTCACAAATCTATAAGAAGCCCTAATTCTTCACAAACCCTCCTATCACGATTGCCGTCCTCAGCTTGAACCCTCCATCCGCAACCCCAGGCACCCACGCTCTCTCTTTCATAATTGATTGTGGACTACATGCTTAAAAAAACAAAAAAAACAAAACATGCCACCGGTTCCGTTGGCCCATCGGAGAATCGGAACGGTCAGTCCAGTTGTAGGACCAGGTGGGCCGATTCCCGATTTTGGAATCGGGAACCGACCCACCTAGTCCGATCTAGTTTCCGGTTCCTAAGTGGAAACCGGACCACCCGAGATCGATTACCCCTAATTCCAAGCAACCAAATCCCCTAGTTGGACTGAAATTTCAATCTCGTTTCTTTGGATCTTGAGCTCATAGTGCACACTCATATTCCTAAATTTTTTGTGATTGTTTGGAGGAGAACCTTTCGACGTCTCGTCATCAGATGTTTCTCGTTCCGTCACCACCAAGGGAAGCTAGAGAGTGGGCTGTTCATAATGCCGAATCGATCGAGGCCATGAATCCAGGCCACTGAAGAACCATCTATCCTAGAGCACGTCCAACTATCAGCGATGGGTCCTTCTTTTTGGGCCTGCGACCTGTAAGAAGACCAAAAAAAAAAAGGGGGGGTTAGACCACTCTGACTATTATTTAAGGTCTATTTGACGTAGATATGATGATGCGTTGCAGTAATCTCTATCTTGTGGTAAGAGCTAAGCACGTTTAACTATGTTGTAAAAAACGCCAGCACCTTAAATTTGGGCACAAATTGTATTGTCAATAACCAAACTTGCATAGTTGAAAAGGTCTTGAGATTGCTCCGCGCACAAAATCTCGAGAGTAACAATATTCACACGATGGGCTTTAAATATCTTATGGAAGATGAATCCTCGTATTTCGCCACTGTAATTCTTGTTGCGAAGAAGTTGTACCCAAATGCTCTCGTATCACGTTAGTAAGCAAAAACTATTGAATGTTTACCAACTCCACTCAACTAATTCGCCAATGTCGCGGTTGGAACCGCGAGATAATTCACCTAATGGACATCAATGTCCGATGCTCTTTATAGTGAATATTAATCAAATAATTGAAGAATGAAGAGGCATCCTTTACCGTTTGCAATTAAAATACTACCAGGATAAGCGATTAGTAGTATACCCGAAATGCCAATTTCCTGCAAAAATATTATTTAGGCAAAAACAGATGTGTCCGACATGAAAGAAGAAGGAGCTTTCATTTGATTGATTAAGGAGCACAACTTGAAGATTCTGATCACCAGCATAAGAACAAATCTGAGCGCATTTGGAACACCACCTATCTCCATAAATGTTCTTTGTCCCCTTGTCTAGGTGGGTCCTTGATTAACATTCCCAAGGACGAATCTTTGCAGGACACCCAAAAAAAAAAAAAAAGCAGCGAAAACTTAAGAAACGATAATAATGTTGGAAATTGATTATATAATAATTTTTGGGTTTGGGCCACAAAAAATAAATAATTAAAAATTAAAAATTATTGTATGGTCTACACTTTTAAGAATTCGTGACTCATAATATACTGTTATTCTCACCGTCACCTAAAGATTGTTATGCTAGCAAAGTCCAATAATATACGCCACTTTTTATAAATAAAAATTTACACATGTGATTTTAAGCACTTCAGAATTGAGAATTTTAACTATGAAATCTTTTATTAACCATCGATAAGGCTACACGTGAAAAGTTATATATATATATATGTTACCACTGACAATATAATGTGCCAGGCAAAATGGTACTAAATTTTGTACCATTCCATACATTCATAATTATACTTATGAAGTTGCTAACTAAATAATGAAAACATACATTAAAAAAAAATGACTCGCTAAATAATAAAAATTACTAATAACCGGCAAAAAAAATTCGTCATTTAAGCTTATGAATTTTGCAGAATCGTTTATAGAGTTGAAGGAATATTGCACATCACGAGCAAAATTCGATGGGCCAGTCTAAATTCTAATGATGTCACCAGTGACTTAAGCCATTGATATAAGTAACGGCTACAAGACATTTTGGTCTCGGCTTCTTTTGAATAATTGCAGAAAATGACAAACCCCGTCAAATTCTTTCTCATTTCGATCGGAAAATTCCCGCAGAGAAATTTCAAAGTTGCCATTCGAGTTTGGTATTCACTTGGGAGCTCTTGGCAGGAGGCCCATTGGGCTATTCTCATTTCCCCCGCCAATTTTGAAGAATAATTTTCGCCTTTTTAGATGAAAAGAGAGAGAGAGAGAGAAAAAACAAACGAAAGGGTAAAATTGATAATAGAGAAGGTGACGTGGCAACGATACAAGGAATGTGGAGAGACGACTGATCGGTCGGTCAAGATTGGCCCTCCAGAACAACTGGTAAGAAAAACAGACGCAACAAGACGAGACAGAACACGAACAAACCCCGTCGCAGAACAGATAGAAATCCTGGGTGCATTCAGTTCTGGCACTTTCGTTCATTACTCCGTCTTCTAGACTCTTCCATTCAACACAGATCTCGAGAGAGAGAGAGAGAGATGGCGCTGATAGGGCTCAAAGCGACGCCGTTCGCGGTGGCGACGCAGCTGCTGGGAATCGCAGGTGCGGTGCTGGTGCTGGTGTGGTGCATCTACTTCATGGGCGGCTTGGCTTGGGAAGCCACCGACAAAAGTCTCATCTTCAACGTAAGACCCCTCTATTTCTCTCTCTATCTCTCTGTCATGGACTTCGGAGTCGCTTATGTTTTGTTTGCTGAAACAATCGCCGGCCAGCGTAACGCTGTTCATTGAACGAGGAAAAGAGACTTTGTTTCTCTCTCTCTCCTCGGCGCGAGCGAACGCAACTGTACGATTGACATGTTTGGTTTGATCGTTTGTTGCGTTTTCGTCGCTTCGTGGTTGGGAATCGAAATTACATCAATGCCCTCCTTTTTTCTTTTTTTTTCTTTTTTTGCCCTTTTTCCTCTTTTTCGATTTTTCTTCGTTGTTCGTTCGTTTGGCTTAACGCGTAAGCCATGACTAATGGCATTTTTGAATCTGCTTGATTTTCAATCTTTCTCCTCACTTCCACTGGGGATCTGATGCTATTACCTATTATGTCAGCACATGTGAAGTCACTTTTTAATAAGCACACATCATCTGATAAATAGCATTTTGATTTTTCAAAAGTATTATACTTTATTAGAGCAACACGAGAAAAATAATGTGCCGGAAAATCACAAAATTTCCGCTAATTTGGTTGTTTATGTTTAGCATACCCAATTAACAGATTTACAGAGAATAATAAAAAAATCTAATTTTTTTTTTAGAATTTGTCTTCAACTATGAGCTGAGCACCGTCAGCTTACTTACCCTTCCAATTTCAATTCCGTCGGCACCCACCCACCCGTCCGTCCGTCAGCCTTTACCGCTTTCATGTTTGGTGTGGATTCATTTAGGATGAGTTCACATGTTCCCAACCTTTTTCTCCTTCACATAATCTATCTTTTTGTTGTTGTTGTGTGGCGTGTGCACGTAGCGCGTGCTCAACACTAGTCGGGGAATTTCAATTACTCCCGAAATTGCGATGTGTATGTAGCCACGCCACGTTCCCGTCTAGTATTCAAACGACGATCGCGGAAAATATCCAGGCACAAAAACGAATGCGTGGCCATGCTTATCTCGATTTGATTTTGGACCCCATGTTGTATTAACTTAGAACGATCAGTCCAAGGCTCACGTGTTTCTCTTTCGCCTGTCTGTCTTGGTGTCAAAAACGACAGATCTGACCTGTAATCAATTGGCTCTACTTAGTCCTAGAATATATATGTCTACTTGTCTGGTTGCTGGATTTGTTTGTTTCTAGGTTCTGTTCTTGTTAGTGCGGTTGGGATCAAGAAAATTGAAGTTTACTGACCTGAAATCACCAATATAATTTATATAATAATAAAAAAATCACCATTATCAACTAATTTTTAATTAAAAAAATTCGTGAGTGATACAAGCGATCATTTTTAGGAAAACATGTTTGAAATCATTCGTTTTTCGCTAAACCAACGCACCCTAAATTTACTATGTGGTGTCGTGTTCGGATTTTCCTTATTAATTTCTTTTGCGCTATGTCGCGCAGGCGGGGCTGTTTCTGTTGTTGCTAATTTACTACCACATCTCGAATAGTCTTCTCTTCTCCCATCTCGTGGTTTCACTTGTTTCTATCATTTTACACTTCCTGTTATGAACCGTTCATTCCTCTCGCTATTATGAAGTTCTTCACCAGGCCTGTGCTCGTTGATGACAGATTCATCCTGTGCTGATGCTTATTGGCTTGGTCATCATCGGAGGAGAAGGTAATTTAGAATCGAGCCAACATGTCGTCTCGCCATTTTATTTTGTAAACTCTTCGCTTTCGCCACCAAACCACGGACTAACACCAGTCGGAATCGTCCCTTTTTTCTCGAAAATGCAGCAATCATAAGTTACAAGACATTGCCTCTGATAAAGGAAACGAGGAAGATAATACACATGGTGCTCCACGCCATCGCCTTGGCACTCGGCATCATCGGAATATGTGCCGCATTCAAGTATCACAATGAGAGTTCTATTGTCAATCTCTACAGCTTGCACTCCTGGCTCGGGATCAGCATCATTGTACTCTACGGCGTTCAGGTGAGTTTGCTGATCGCTTCGAAGCTATGTTTATCTGCATTTTCAAAGCCTAAGAAACACAAAGTAGATACGATTAATTCAGCATTATCGGCTGTGACTGAGGGAGTGCACATTAAGAAACCGGATTTGCCAAGTACTTATAGTGCCCGGAATCTCCTAGTGAGCTAATTTTCGTGGCAGTCGGTCATAATTAATCTGAGGCTAAGGATATGATGTGCAGTGGATATATGGGTTCATCATCTTCTTCTACCCTGGAGGAACGAGCACCCTAAGGAGCGACTCGCTTCCGTGGCACGTGCTGTTCGGGCTGTTTGTGTATATATTGGCGGTCGGAAATGCGACGCTAGGCTTCTTGGAGAAGCTCACGTTCCTTGAGAACTCGGGGCTCGCGAAGTACGGTTCCGAGGCCTTGCTCGTCAACTTCACCGCGGTCGTGACAGTACTGTTCGGGACCTTTGTCATATTCACCGTTCTTTCTCAGCCCATTGTCGAAGACGACCACGGCTATTCCCCAATCTAGATCGCGTCGTCATCCTGAATAAGATTGCTTTATGTATAGAACATCCACGGATCATTCGTGGTAGCAGATGTACTATAATTACGTGAGGAAACACTCGTTCACCTGAACAAAGTTGTCGACTTGTCATGCTTAGCAAAATCTATGTTCTTAATTTCTGATGGTTGTCTTTAAGTTTATATCCCAGCGTTATTCTGATCGAATTTCACTTAATCAGGACTTAGGAACTTGGGCTCTGTTTGGAGGATTAGAAAGTTAATACAAGGATTCCAAATGAAAACAACCCAAGCCTTTGTGGATCAGTGGAAGTTCATATCGAGTTGTCGACAGAGCAACCAAATAAATATGATCACAAGTTGGCGACTAATGCAAGTCAGTGTTACACGGCTGATGATGTTGTTGATGAAAGTTGATCGGCAAGGACCAGTTATCGACGTACGATGACGCCATGTGGCCGATGTTGTTAATGTTATTGATGAAAGCTGATCAATTGAGACCGGTTATCCATATGCGATAACGTTATGTGGCTGATGATGTTACCGATGAAAGGTGATCAAGTAGGACAGTTGTCGGTATGTGACGGCAACGGGCCGATTACAGCAATGGAAGTGAAGACTGCAGAGGAATGTTAAGTAAGAATTGAATCCCGCAATAAAAAACATTTATCCAATTTTTGCAGTTCAAATTACCGATTTATTATATTTATAGGCAATTCTTTATTCTTTCAAGTGAACTAGAGTTAGCAATCCGTACTACACACATTGTTTCCTGTCTGAATAAATCACAGAACCGAAATCATTCAAAAAACCAGAGATCCAACCTTCGGTGAGAGGTATTTTTTGTCTACGAACCATTTTCGGTGAAACACTAACAAACGGTGGAAATAACATAATTGCACAAAAGTCGCGGAGGAAAACTATATGGACCGTTGGATCTCATACATTTGTTGTTTTGCTACCACCAATATCGTGTTGTGGGCTTTAAGCGCACGCCCAAAAGGCCGATCCAAAAGGGCCCGTCGGCCCATTTTTTACTCGCTTGTGAGAAGTTTTTGAAAGGAAGAGGTGCCGTCAAGCTTTCTCTCTGGCGACGTCGACGGACTGCCAAACTTCCATCTTTGTGTTGGTAATCTTGATTTAGAGTTTAGAGCTTGGAGACATGGAGTTACTAGTAAAGTAGGGACTGATGATTAGATTATAAGTGTGGGGAAAGCCTCATTCTTTGAACTAACTTTAAAGGTGTTTTTTGTCTACGAACCATTTTCGGTGAAACACTAACAAACTGTGGAAATAACATAATTGCACAAAAGTTGCGGAGGAAAACTATATGGACCGTTGGATCTCATACATTTGTTGTTTTGCTACCACCAATATCGTGTTGTGGGCTTTAAGCGCACGCCCAAAAGGCCGATCCAAAAGGGCGGCCCGTCGGCCCATTTTTTACTCGCTCGCGAGAAGTTTTTGAAAGGAAGAGGTGCCGTCATGCTTTCTCTCTGGCGACGTCGACGGACTGCCAAACTTCCATCTTTGTGTTGGTAATCTTGATTTAGAGTTTAGAGCTTGGAGACATGGAGTTACTAGTAAAGTAGGGACTGGTGATTAGATTACAAGTGTGGGGAAAGCCTCACTCTTTGAACTGACTTTAAAGTGAGAGGCCTAATACCATTCAACACTGCCCAACTTACTAACAAGTTTGGACCTAACCTCGGAGACGGTTGTTGCTGCTTTGATTTAAATCTGACGTGTGAGGGAGAGATTGTTGGACAGCTTTCGCGTGCGAAGAAAAATGACATTTTTTGAGTTAATTTTTAGATCAAAAGAGGTGCAAGACCGTTCAACAGGTGACGGGCCAAGATTGCATGACGCGGCAAGAGCACAAGGGAGATAGGGTCGGGGACAAATCCGTCTTAAAGCAATAGACTAGACTGGAGATAAATGTCCTTAAGGAATTTATTTTATTTTATTTTAACAAAGACAAGCCTCGACGAGGAGACAGAGCCAACAAAACATTCATGGGGGGGCCCACAACGTGGCGGTTGCCAGTTGGTCCTTTCGTTGTCCATTTCTCCATTGAGGACGTCACGAAAGACAAAGCCCTCGATATTTACTACGGGCGATCCCTCGCCGTCCTGTCGGCCTGGCAATGGCATCAAAATCTGCAACTTTTAAAGCGCCCACCCCCCCCCCCCCCCCCGGGACGAATCAGGAGTGTGTAATCGGACCGAATTTACCCGAAAACTAGATCATTATCACTCGAAAAATAGATCTGAGAAATCAGTTTCTGTTCGAATCGGTCCGGAAATAGGTTCTAATTTTTGGGAACCGATTGGAACCAGTCCAGTTCTCGATTCTAAGTAAAGATTCACCTGGAAACTGGATCGATTTTGGAACCGATTTTTAGCTACTGTTAAAAAAAAAACCTAATCTCACTTGTCTCATCTCTTTTGTTTTTGGTGGATTATAATTTCTATTGCTTATATTAGGGATTGTTGCTTTTGGCGAATAATGAGTTTTATTATTCATCTTTTACTTTGAATCGTTTCATTGCCATTCATATTATTTTGTTGGAAAAAATGAAATCAGAAAAAAAAACAAAAGAAAAACAGGGTATAGACCCCGGAACCAGATCGAAAAAATAAGGTAAGTTCCAAAATAGGTTCCAAGACAAAATGAGTAGGTTTCAGGTTTCAAAAACCGGAACCGGTTATAACAGAATAGGTTTCAGGTTCTACATTTGGAACCTACCCACTGGACCATGGTCACTCCTAACTTGAACCCCCATGTGGAGTTGATTGAAAGAGCAAACAGTAGTCACATCCCCAACTTTTAGGGAATAAATACTAAGAAAATTTTAAACCTGTTACACTAGTACCGATTCAATCATGAATATTTCAATTAGACTAACTTAATTTTAGGCATTTTCACATGGGTACCAATTCAATCCATCCGATCAATTTTGATCGAAAATTGCTAACGTGGACGTTGGTCATCCTACACGACTGACGTTGACGTGAATATATATTTATTTATTTTTTCAAAAAATTGATTTTTTTATTAATTTCTTTATCCTGAGAGCCATTTCAATGGGGGGTTGTTTCCGGAGATGGGGAATGGTGATTGAGAGGCAAATGTTGCCCAAGGTGGAGGGGCATTTGACAGGTCCACCGCACCATTAAAAATCGGAAATCATTTCGCAGAGGCAGAGGCAACGTGGTTCGACAGTTCGTCGGCCCATGAATACACTGGATCGCTGCTTAGCAAAATCACGATCACCTTTTAGATGGACAGGGATTCGTGGGTTTTCATTCTTTCTTTTTCTTTTTTTCTTTTTTGGCTGGTAAGGAAAGAAAATGAATTTGAGGGAAAATTCCAAATAAGGACCTAAAGTGCTATGATTTTCTCAAATAAGGACTTGAAGTGGACCTTATTTCAAAAAAGAGCCTGAAGTGCCATTTTTGTTTTAAAGAAATGCCCGATCGAAAGACATTTTCATCTTTATCATTTTAATTTTTTTTTTCCTTTTTTCGTTTTTCATTTTCTTTTCATTTTTTTTTCTTTCCCCTCCCCCTCAGCGGAAGGCCGCCCACGCCGCCGTTCGGGCGACCCTTGCCCAGGCCGGCGTCGCCCTCACCTAGGCCGGCGTTTGGCAAGGCAACCCTCACCTGATGTCGGCCTTGCCAGCCCAGGCGAGGGTTGCCTCGCTCGACGGCATAGGCGCAGCGAACGATGCGTGAGGTGGAATCGTCGTCCATCTTCAAATAGGCGAAGCTCAACCTCTCTCTCCGCCCCAGCAATAGCTTCACTCCTCGCTTCCATTTCCTGTACACACCTCTCGCCCTACCAAATTTCGTCTTTGTTCACTACCCACAACTCAGAATCAACAACAACACCAGCACACGAAACAGCAGAGAGAACAACTTTTCTAGAAGGAAAATGAATTCTGTGTCGAGGGTTGCCTCGCCTGGGCTAGCGGGGCCGACGTCAGGCGAGGGCTTTCCTCGCCAGAGTTGCCTCGCCTGGGTCGGCGGGGCCAGCATCGGGCGAGGGTTGCCTCACCCACAGGGTTGCCTCGTCGGATTGCCCGACGCCGACCCAGGCGAGGGTGACCCCCGCTTGACGGTGGCGTGGGTAGCCCTTGCCTGAGGTTTGGCATCCTAGTACGCTACCTCGGCGTACTCAACTCTCATTTTCCACTGTCGTGTCCTCATTCCATACGAGGCTGGCGGATATGTCCCATACCGTACCACCCGTGACTAAGGCTTATGTTCTCTTCTTTAATCTTTTATCAGAGTATATTTACATTGGCGCATGCGAAAGTCTTAAATAGAAAATCAAACAGGGCGGCCATACGGGCTCAAGTACATGAAATACAAAACATCAACACAACTTGCAGGCACGCCTAATCCATGGGTATGGCTTTTATAGGTTTTACTAACCAAATAACACACGTTAACAACAAAATAGCCAAAACACAAATCAGTTCTTTACAAAAGTTCAAAGACTCTGGGAGGATTTACAATAGACGGTAATCTACTCTGATTACTAGGATCATCATCCACGGCCTCCATCGACAGCTAGATCTCTCGACACCTTAACCAAAGTATCATATTAGCTTATTTCAGGTTCATATCTTTATAGCCAGTTCTTTATAAAAGTTCAAAGACTACATTCTGGGAGAATTTACAAGGTATGTTAACTACTTCGATTACTAGTATCTTCATCCACGGCCTCCATCAATAGCCAGATCTCTCGAACTCCTTAACCCAAGTATCATACTATCTTTCTCCTTACTAACTCGCTTATCTGAAAAATGGTTAATCAACAGGGGTCAAAACCCCGCAAGGAGATTCCTAAGCCGAATGACCAATCCATCCATAGAATCGTCATATCATAAATAAAGTTAACGGCCATCAGATATCAATAGGCAGAGATTCGCAATCCGAAGACTATACCACAACGAATTCACCTCGATAACACCAATTCAACCAGAATCATCACAACAACAGCCAGGCAGATCACAGTGCTCATAATCAACGAACCATAAATAGGCCGGTAATAAGGATTAGAAATCGACTTGCCTTGATTTCTCGAGAAAACAGTATAGAAACGGATAATTTTCTGATTCGCCTCTTCTATTGGGCGTGAAATCCTTATTCAAACAGCACCTCGATTCTTCAAATCAATCTTGATAACGGCGGGGCAGAGTGATAACCGACAAAATTGAGAGTAGAAAGGAAGAAACCGTTCTGACGAACGAATGACGAAACAACTGACGTCAGGTTCTTATTTATAGAGAAATCAAGCAGACCGTCAGTCAGCTTGGGGCGAGTCAGCGCCCGAAGCTGTGCTTGTGCAACACGTGTCACACGTGTCACGTGCACGTGGCGAGGCTGCCACGTGTCACCGTTCGGTGGTACGTGGCACCGGTGGTGCCAGCGCCTCACCGCCTTGTGCCACGTGTTGACATGTGGCCATGGGGACGCCACGTGCTGACACGTGGCCTCACATGGGACCATCGGTCCCCTCCTGCCTCCGGTTGTCTTGATTTCGCACATATTTGACCCGATTTGAACACATAGTATTCCTAAAAATATTTTCGGGTTCAAATAATCCTCTGATAATTTATACAAACTTAATATAAATCCTTTCTTAAGTAGGTGGAGGTTTTCGGGGTGCTACATGAGGTCGACGTTTGCTGGGGAACAGGAAAGAAAAAGGAAAAAGAGGGAAAAAAAAAAGGAAAGAAAAAAGGAAAGAAAGGAAAAGAAAAAAAGAAGAAAAGAAACAAAATTAAAACGGTAAAAGACGAAAATACCATTCGTCCAGGCCCTTTTTTGAAACAAAGAGGGGACTTCATGCCCTTATTTGAGAAAATGAGAGTACTTCAGGCCTTTATTTGAAAATTTCCCTAAAATTTATTATCACTTGGAGCGGGTCACGCTATCTATCTCTTTACCTCAATGATTCGCTCTATCAGACCCACCTAGCTTGTTTGAAGGAGCCTTTGTTCTCGAAGATGTTTTGCTCAAGTCGATCATTAGCCCCAAACTCTTGCTAATTTACCAAGTTTTCGTTACGCCACCCCTAAGTATAAAAGATACACACCTGTGCAAAAAGGGTTTTATTAGCATAAGAATTTTTAGGTGACTACGAGTATTAAAGTATGTTGTGGGCCACAAATTCTTGAAAGAGTGAACTCCATTATGATTTCTAATTAATTATTTGCTTTTTTTTCCTAGAACAGGCTGTTAATTTCACATTGAATTAAGAAAAGTCGCATAATCATTTCATTCCGCAAATTCTTTCCTCAAATACCAACTAGAGAAGCTCTTGTTTTGAGATTGAAATTAAGATGAGTCGGAAGAATGAAGGAAAACCAGCCTCTCTGGTTGATGGATTTGCATTGATATGCGCCCGCAGTCTCTATCCAATAAGGGATTTGATCGAGGAGGGATTTGAGACGAGCCGCCATCCCCGCCACCCAAAATATGGAAAACGAAAGAAGGTTCCCATTTTCACCAAGAAAAACCAACCCACCATATAAAGATTCATCATCGTCTTTCCTTTATTCAAATACGCAAAATACATAAAAATCCGCCGTAGATTCTAAGAGATCCTCCGGTCCATCGACGCTAAAAGACCATCTAGACCTCGGACACCACTAGACAACCTAACCTCTGTTAATGCTTAAATAATTGTGACAGCTGCTCATTGAAGAATCCGAACGAGGTACAAGTTTGTCGTTAGGAATTTTAAAACACGCATTAATTCAACCGCAGCGTTTCTCAGCCTAATTTCCATTTTGTGGAAGTGGTCTTTAAAATTGGTTGAGTTGCTGCCAAATTTTCACAGTAATTGAGAAATACTATATGGAAACGAGATTGATTCTATGCCCACTTAAGCACATCGATTGTATAGATTCCTATAAAACGGCCCACGAAAAAGTTTGCACAAAACAATCCAGACTTATGATGGCCAAAGCATGTGTTAGAGATCTGGAGGAGTAACGGAACATCATCAATTGTATTTTCGATTAATCAAGCACTATTTTCTAAAAAATTATGTTTGCCGTGTAATAGCAACTCTCTCCGCTCGAAATAATTAAAGGTTACTACAACGAAAAACTCCAAACTGGTATACTTTTGATAAATTTACCTCAAACTAATTTTTTTACCGCAAAACACCTCAAGCATGTAGACATGTCACAAATTTACCTTCCGTTAATTTTCGTTACATTTTACCGTGGAATTGCTCAGTTAGATGACACGTGATACGGCTGTACCAGTTTGGGGTTTTTACCCCCCGTTTGTCACATTGTACCGATTTGAAATTTTTCGTGGTATTAACTCAATTTAACGGAAAGTAACGAACGGTAAATTTATCACATATATACCAATTTGAAATTTTTAGTGATCAAAAAATTAGTTTGAGGTAAATTTGTCATAGGTGTACCGATTTAGAGTTTTTTGAGATAAAAAAATCAGTTGATGGTAAATTTGTCACTGATGCATTTGATGTTTTTCAAGGTACTAACTCAATATGTTTGTTATTGGCAATAATTTATGTTAGAACACAGCAAAATAAGATTTTCCTTCGGGGGCATTGTGGTAAAACCATTTGCTCATTTGCTTACAATCTGAGAAAACGGAAGACTTTAAACTCTAGCCATCCCCACCTGGACACTGTGCCAACTCACAGAAGCTCACCATTACCTACCATCCAGCTCAGCTTCCCCCTCTCTCCCTCTCTCCCACTCCTGCTATAATATCTCAACCAGCACTCTCTCCTCTCTTTCTGCTTCGTTTCTTCCGTCACCTTCGCTCCTGAGCTCTTACTGGTGATCACCCTCTTTCGCTCCTCCTTTGATAATTCAGCCATGGCCGAAGAAGAACCCAAGACGGTGGAGTCCGATACCCCGTCGGAGCCTCCACCGGCTCCTGCGCCCGAGCCGGCGGAGACTCCGAAGGACGTCGCGGAGGAGAAACCCGTGATTCCGCCGCTTCCGGTGGAGAAGCCCGACGAATCCAAAGCCCTCGCCATCGTCGAAAGTAACGGAATTTTAAAGTTTCTCTATTTCCTCTTGCTTTTCGGCTCTAGCTTTAAAGTTTGGCGTCCGTTTTCTATGGGTGACGGAAAGTTGATTGCTTTCCAATCTTTTATGTGCTGTAAAATTAATAAAAAAGGAAGAAAATTAGGTGCTATCATCAGCACGATATGACTATGCAAGGCCTCTGTTGTTCTAATTTCAATCTGGTTTGGTATCCGTCGATTGCTTAGTTTGAACGAGAATTTTGTTAAGCTTCCTTATTAGTTCCTATGCTTCGAACAGTTTGTGTCGGTATATGAAAAGTTTAGTGGGTTTGCAATTTCTTGGTGTGATTTAATATTGGTCCTTGTGTTCATGGCAGAGCCTGCTGAGACCGCTGAAGAGAAAGGCTCCGAAGGTTCTGCTCACCGAGGTGAATTGAAGAAGAAATTTTAGAAATTTCATGATTTTATTTATTTTTTTTCTCGCTTGAAAGTCTTATAAGCGTTTAATATCACATCGGAATGATGTCTTCATGAACTCTTCAGATAGGGAGCTAGCTAGAGTCGAAACAGAGAAGAGGATGTCTCTCATCAGAGCGTGGGAAGAAAGTGAAAAGTGCAAAGCAGAGAACAAGTAAGATCAAGTCACTGTCTGATGGGGGGATTTAAGAGAAATCCAGTTTATTTACTGATCTGAGCTTTGCATGTGTAATTTCCAAATGAAGTTTTGGCATACAGAACAAATAGATTAACAAGAACACTGTTTGGGCAGGGCTCACAAGAAAGTATCTGCGATTGGGGCATGGGAGAAAAGCAAAAAAGCGTCTGTAGAAGCTGAGCTGAAGAAAATTGAGGTACCACACTATGAATTTGGGAATGTTATAGGTTACTGCTGAATCTGTTCTGTCTGTATATGATCCAGTTCAATTGTTTTCATTATGATTCACTTGCCCAACTATCTTTTCTTCAACAGCAGTCGTGGATTGAATCTGTTCTGTCTGTATATGATCCAGTTCAATTGATTTCATTATGATTCACTTGCCCAATTATCTTTTCTTCAACATCAGTCATGGATTGAAGATGTGATATATTGTCTTAGACAAACATATAAGTTATCCAGAATGTTTCCCTTGATTTGGCTCTGCATCGGATAAGAATACGCCCTTTTCCACCATGACTGACTTTGCTCTGTTTCTTTGCCAATTAGGAAAAGTTAGAGAAGCAGAAGGCAGAATATGTGGAGAAAATGAGGAACAAAATTGCTCTCCTCCACAAGTCCGCAGAGGAAAAGAGGGCGATCACAGAAGCCAAACGAGGGGAAGATATTCTCAAGGCAGAGGAATTAGCCGCTAAGTACCGTGCGAAAGGGACCACTCCCAAGAAGCTCCTCAGTATTTTTTGAGGCTGAAGATTGTTTTGGCCTTGTTGTGTGATCATCAATACATCCTGTAAATGTTATTGTTTGGGTTTCATTTGTTAGGCTATTACATATCCCGAGTGCTTTATGGTTTCAACATTTGCTGCTGATTTGGTGTTAGTCGTCGTGTTGGTAGCTGATTTTTCTTTGGGTGTACATGACACTTCTGTCAAACGTGTAAGTAACGTGTATAACTTCAGTTTCTGAACTTTGTGAGAACAACGGTTTGCTTCAGACAGTTTTTACGCTTTCAGTGCTGCTTTTTCTACTAATGTTAGTAACTTTTGAGAGATGGTACAAAGAAGGGAGACTGGAATCTAAATAATGCAACAGATTAGAATAAATGAGTTACGAGTACGAGTAGAATGAGCTGCTAATTTTGCGGGCGGGAGAATCTCTCAAGACACGCTAGCGAAGAAGACACTAAAAGGGTCGGTGTTAGATTATGTAGTGTGTCCCCGAGTCACATGAAAAGGGCCGTGCGAGGGCAGTCACCTCTGCTGTTTCTGAGGCATGGAGAAATTTGTGTGCCGGCGAGCATGAAGTTGCATGTGTCCTGGCCACTGGTTGATATGACAACTAAACTAAAGGGGAATTTAGCGGTGTCGCCTTTCATCAGTTCAGAGGGTTCACAAAGCTCTCAACCGTCCTGCATAGCTCACAAATGAAGCCCGGATGGATCGACAGTGATATAAGTTACAATTTCTTTGCCTGCCAGTCTACCAGTTCGAACTCCCTGACTCGGGGAATGACATTAGAACCAGAACTTTCCATGCGCCACTTCCCGAAGGCAAGGTACTTTTCATGCTTTCATGCTTGAATTTTTCAGTTGGATGATTAAAGCATGCCAGAGCTGCTTCCCAATATTTTTCTACCAGAGTAACTTAGTACTTACTCGGACCTGTGCTAAGCCATTCAGAACTGTACAGCCTCACAATTAACAGGCAAACTGAGTTCAACAAATAAGGACCCCTGGAATCCAATTGATAGGGCTGTGCCAATCTTCGAGGATCGTTTAGCTGCATACACAGACACGCGGGAATAGCAGCGTATGTTTTCCACAGAGGAAGATTACTGCCGATTGGCAAACGGCTTCGTGTCGGTCTCGGGGGTAGTGTAGATCATTCTTCTCCTCATATAGTTACCTTTGATTGGTAAGAAAATCTCACTTACTTATCGGAAAAAGAGAGGATTAATTAGCTTCATAGTCAGCTAAGCCAAAGCACAGGAATTAATCTGCAAACTGCTATTCAATGAGCTTGGGATAAGGAGTTATGTCATAGTTGAATGGATCTCATACCTTTACTTTACTTTGTTCTGATAAAGTTGAGGCTCTTGCCAAGATGCCTCAGAGACAGCTTCTAGTTCAAGCTTTTCCATCATATGCTCCATACGCCAATAGGCAACAACTGATAGGGTACATTAATGGCACAATCCTCCTTTTACGCCCATTAGTGAACGGGCTTGTTAAAGTGAAACTCTTCACGCCTGCAATTGATGTTATGTTCGTGCTGCTTTAGGGTACTGATCAAAGTGATCATGGGGTGTCCTGTTGGCACCTCTGACACTTTGATTTCTGGAGAAGAAGATATAACTGAACACTCTGGAGGCCACCATTTCCAATTTTCCCCTTGTTCATAGGATTTCTAAGACCACAACTAAACCATTCTTGGGCCTAAGAAAAGCTTCTGTACTAGAGCTCTGTGAAATCAGGCATAACAACTACAGCGGAGTAGAAGTATCAACAAGATTTTCTGGGACGACGATTTGTCGAAAAACTGCAGAAGTTAATCACACGAAACTTGAAGACACATCAGTTGTTTTTTATCCAAAAGTGAATGCGACACAAGATACAGGATCTCTCTGGGAGCCAACATCATAAGGGAAGAATAACAACTAATTACACTAGTTCAATTTTTTTCCCAGCTCATCACTTCTTCCAGTGAACAGCCTGACTTGGAAAGGAACTTGCGTGTTTCCCAAATCCGACTTTTTATTTAGGAAGTACAATTAGATGTTATTCTCCATCGTAGTTGCGCCCCTGGTAATTAAACAAATATTCATTGTACAACATATCATTATCAATGCTGAAGGCACTACAAAGATCATCCCTAGAAAGACACTGCGCAAGCTCGTTTCCCGAGATTTGATCCTCGAAAGCGAACTGTGAGCTATATATCTCGCTGGTTGAAAATTCACTTCGATCATTCTGATATTGATGGCCGCCACCAAAAGTTCCTTCATTTGGTAGTGAAGAAACTAAAGAATCCTGAGAGCTTGAAGGGTAATAACGATCGTCTCTAGGAACTTGTGATTCAGCATGGTTTGTGACACTTTCTCCAGGAGAATTATCCAGAGAAAGCCACTCCGCAAAAATAAGCCTTGGCAATGAGCTTTGACCCTCTTCTGCGGGGTTGGAAACTTTTGGAATTTGAGAAGCCAAGCTTTTTGTAAGTTCTGTTGTATCATAACTTCGGGTTTGACGAGTTGGAAAGTCTGTAGAGTTCAGAGATCGCACGCAGTCTGAATTACTCGGCATTTGAAGGTGGGATTCATCAGCTTTGACGTTAGTCTTCTTCTTAAGATAAGAATGCCAATGATTCTTTATCTCGTTATCGGTCCTTCCAGGAAGATGCTGTGCTATTTGAGACCACCTAATCAGATGAGAAAATTAGATCAGTGCCTTTGAAAACAAATAAGAAACTCTCTAGCATAATCTAGTATGGCAAAAGAAACAGTTTTTAACCCTCGCTTACTTGTTGCCTAACAAGTGGTGGAGGTTCAAAATTGTCTCTTCCTCCTGTGCTGTGATCATGCCTCTCTTTAATCCTGGCCTCAGGTAATTAATCCACCTTAATCTGCAGCTCTTACCATTCCTCTGCAGACCTGCACAGAAGTAATGTATAATCATCAAAAGTCAACTTGCCAAGTTTTCTTTTAAGACTATCTAGTCACCAGCAATCTCTTTCGCGTGAATGGACAGGATTCGCACTCCAAAGTCGTTTGTAATGCATTAGTCTTAACTTCAATGTAATTAATTTAAAGGCGCAAATGTCTTATCGCAACTAACTTGCCATCAAACTAAGCATTTTTCGTCTTTCCTGGCTGTTTCTGACCTTAGCATTTTCTTATTATTGCAGAGTGACTTTGCCGTTACCAAAAAGTCGGCAATCATGAAATTTCATATGGTTTAGGTGGAATTTATCTGTTCTTAGTCCCTATGTACAACCAAGCAAATACCACTTGCTCCTCGGGAACTCATGCTTGTCCAGGTTATTGCAGGAAACAGTAACATGAACAGAATGATGGCTAAATTATGTCCCCATTGAATCAATCTATTCCAGTTCAGAAGAAAAGTCTTTGCTTTATCTGTAGGTTCCAAGCCAGACCGCAATTGCTTGTACTGGAAGTTGTCGGCCCGATAATTTGTTTCCTTACTGTCTTATGCATATCTCCTTCTCGAGTAGTGCTATTGCTGTGTGATCTAAGGGTCTGAGAACTGAGATCATGACTTAACAACAATGGCACATTGAATGTACCAAGTATATTTCTTTTACTATCATACTACGGAACATCTGTGCATATGGCTAAAGATCGCACCTGCATTGATGGGAACCGAGCTCCAGCAACCGCAGCCGTGTTTAAGGATGTAATTTCTGAGCCTCTGGTCTTCATCTGGTGACCACAGCCCCTTCCTGTGCTTTGCCTTTGGTTTTGCCACTGACTTGCATCCCATAATGCCAAATGTAACAGTAACACAGATGAGTGATGAGCTCAAAATCAAAACCTCAGTAATGTCAAAGAGGTAAGAGCAAAAAGAGGAGAGAAGAGGAGAGGTTGAGGACAAGAGGGCAGTGCAATGGCTCTGGTATTTAAAAGCCATGGTTTTCTTCTCTCCTCCCCTTTGTTTGAAAAAGAAAAAAAAAGGTACAAGCTTGTCTTTAATTGGGGGGGATTAAAAGGTAGGTATAACTGAAACATATTCAAGTTAAAGAGCCAAAAGAAAAATGTGCCATTATTAAATGGAGTTTAATAACTCCAAATTCTTTCAGAAGACTTTTCTTCTCATACCTTGCCTTCATCACTTACCACCAGTGATCAATTCCCATTTGATTTTTAACTGAACTCAGCTACTTCTCTAACGCTATGTGGTAAAAATTCAAGTAAAAACCATGGCTTCTCCTGGGGAAATTTGGAAGCAGGGGATGAATGCTACAGCTCATGCAATCTCGGCTAAAAAATCTGCGAACCGGTATGTCCTCTCAATATTGCCGTGATGCAAACTCATTCTTCTTTTGCGTCGGCGGTGGTCTTTTACACGACATGAACAAGGTGTACATCAATGTTGGAGTCGAAATGAACTGCCTGCCTCTGAGAGTTACTGCCATTTATTCTAAATTACAACCATGCTGTCCATCTCCGATCGCCACACCCGCCAATGGTACTGAAGCTTCTAGTTCTAAGACATTAAAATTACAGAAGAAATGCTCCATAGGACAGCGAAGAAACTGCAGAGAGTTTTAAAGTTCAAGGGCATGGCACACTGTCCCTTAAGAAACTTCAGATGGAGTGATTTCCTCAGATTCCATGGAAATAAGCTGAAGTTGTCAGGTGTTCATTGTCCATTGGCAATCTCACTCATGTCGCAACAACCCTTGCCGACAAGCCAATGTGGTTTTTGTTCTCTGAGAATTATTCTTTTGCCCCTTTTTGTGTGTGTGTGTTTTTCTTGGCCAACAAGGAAGAAATTTGTTGCATTATTAGCTTTCAAGAAGGCCTGACTTGACCAAGAGCGAGTTCCTCCAATGATCAGAAACTGACTTTCCATCAGGATCGTCCAATCAAATTCTGATGGAATTCCCAAAAATTAAAGCAACAAGGGAATAAAACGTGCCCCATGAATTTACTTAAAAAAATTCAGATGATTCTCTTTTTATCCAATGGGTTGTGGAAATTCTGACCTGTGGATCTCATCCAATCATTCATCAAGTATCCTTAAGTGCACGCTAACTCAAGAAAGTACAGAAAAAAATTGATTTGATGTTGAGAAAATTGGAGTTAGAATGGCTGGTTATCAAAGTGCGGACTTCAATCCCATTTTAGAATATTAGTTATAATTCTTAAAACTGATGTAGTTGAATATTGGAATATGTTCACTAGAAGTTATAAAATTTATCACGAAAGTACAATTGAATCCTAAAAAACTTGCAAAAAGTGCAATCTAGTCCTAAAACTTGTCAAATTGGTACAATCGAGTCCTTTCGTTTTTAAAGTCCGTCCAATTTGGCAAACGAAAAATGCTGAAGTGGCTTTTTTTTTAATATTTTCTCTCTCTTACGTGGCGATGACGTGGTTAAACGATGTCATTTTGGTCTGCATCTGATTTTTAATTTTAATTTTATTTAAATTAATTTTAAAAAAATACACTAAAAAAAAGGGAACAAAAGAGAACTAGCAGAGAGGGCTTTGCAGCGCTTGCCGCTACTGTCGCCCCACCACCGTTAGGAAGGGTCGGCGATTGAACCAATTTGACAAGTTTTAGGACTCGATTGCACTTTTTACAAGTTTTAAAACTCGATTATACTTTCGTGATAAGTTTTAGGACTTCTACTGAACATATCCCTTGAATATTTGAAAAGTGACGGACATGTGTAGTGTAGATTTATTAATGAAAATGTTCAAATATCCCTTCACTATAATTATAATAAATACTAATCATGCAAGTGTTGAGGTTGCCCCATATCGATTGTGGAAGAGGCTGATGATCGGTTTATAAGTGTGAGGGAAAGCCTCATCATTTGAGCTAGCTTTTGGGATGAGAGAGGCCCAAGACCACCCAATACTGATTTCAGAGCCTAGGTTACCAACAAGTCTAGACTCAACATAAGTTGTTAGAGCGCAATTCTAAGAAGTTGTTCTTTAGAAATTTCACATAGACAAGGCTAAAGTGGTTAGCGCTCTCATTTGTTGGGAGCGCGCGGCAGAAGTCTGATACTTTCGCCTGAGGAGATCGCCAAGAGGGGCCCAAGTCCGAGCCCGTTAACATATCCAGTTAAACCTACATTCACTCAAAAGCCTAAACCAATGAGTTATGGACCAACTAGGATATATATTAACTGATCCACATCACATTAATTCTCCGATGTGGGAATTCTCTAACACAACTCACACGTGCATCCTAACAATCTCCCCCTCACGTGTGAGCTCCAGTGTTAGGTCTGCTCCCCCTTAATTCAAGTATCATTATGCACCAACATATCTTAACTTGAATCTTTGTCAATGCCCATTGGGCCCATATTGCTACACCACAATGCTACAATCTCCCCCTCACGTGTGAGCTACAGTGTTAGGTCTGCTCCCCCTTAATTCAAGTATCATTATGCACCAACATATCTTAACTTGAATCTTTGTCAATGCCCATTGGGCCCATATTGCTACACCACAATGCTCACCGGCCCGGAACACCAGATTCATATTGGGAGTGGGCCACCAATCAACCATTGGCTTTGATACCATTTGTTGGGAGCCCGGAACACCAGATTCATATTGGGAGTGGGCCACCAATCAACCATTGGCTCTGATACCATTTGTTGGGAGCGCGCGGCAGAAGTCCGATACCCTCGCCCGGAGAGATCGCCAAAAGGGAACCTACGTCCGAGCCGGTTAACATATCCAGTTAGACCCACATTCACTCAAAAGTTTAAGCCAATGAGTTATGGGCCAACTAGGATATATTAACTTATCCATACCACATTAATTCTCCGATGTGGGACTTCTCTAACACAATTCACACGTGCATCCTAACAGCAAGCTGGTAAAGACATCCTAAGTCAACTATTGTACACATGCCGTTGCCCAAAAAGTTAAGGCGAATCACTAATTTGACTGCAAAATAATAAATATACCGATCTCGTACTTATTTGAATACCATATATATGCTATTAAATCTGGTACTCAAATAAGTACGAGATCTTATTCTCATACTTATTTGAAATACGAGATTTCTGACCAAAAAATAATAATAATAAGTACGAGATCGGTATATTATTATTTGCTTAAGAAGGGGTTGAAGTCATCATCAATGATGTTGAACCGTTTTCTTATTCGGCATACACCTCATAAAATATCTCTTTTCCCTTATAAAATATGTATATTGCCAAAACCTCATATCTAATTTTATACTAGATTGAAAATATTGATGCGCTCGAATTTGTATAAAGAGAAGTGTGCACATCAATCAATTGAGTGACTTGATAAAAATGAAAATGAATTTTAGATATCGTATGGTTTTTATATTAGATAATTTGTTAATGAATGTAAGTTGACTCGACAACATGGGCAATTTTGAAACTAAGGATATCTTTTGTGTGTTTTTTGGTAGGTCACAACATCAAACAATGATGAGCAAGTTTGGGACTAAGGATGTCTTTTCTTTTGTGTTTTGGGTAGGTTACAATATCAAAAATGTGACTTTGTCAAAAATCTTGGTGGTAGGACATCTCTTTCAAAGAACATATATATATATATTCTCAACTAGTGAAAATCCAAACTACAATTTATATGTCAGAAAATAAAATCAAACTACCCTTTTAACAATTGAAGGTGTTGAAATAATTAATTCCTGGGTTGACTTTTGACTTTCGTTGGGGAATGATTTTCTCTTGATCCATCACAGGCTTGGATTGAATCTAACAAAAAAGCCTCGGTAAACTCAGACTCGTTTTTTTCACGAAATGTGTGTAATTACTTCATATGATAGAACTTGTGTATTGTGCATACTAATTTCTCCTTCTCGACAATATTACAAAATGGTGCAAAGATGTGAGTGAATGTTTGTAGTGCCGAAATCAACTTTGTTCATGATCTCATGCCTCAGCAGATTTTCTTCATCCCGACTTAAATAAAGATGCATCTAGTTTAAGTGGTGATTAATATATTTACGTTTACAAAGAAGAAAAAAATCATATCAAAAGGTCATCTTTTACGGTTTCGTATCAGCAACAACTTGTGGCAAAGAGAAAAATAAGAAACAATTATTCACAAGTTGAAGAAAACAAGAAAAAAGAAAATAGAGCTGAGACACTTTCGAGAAAATTACCAAAAAAGTCTTACATCTCTTGCAATTGTGTCAGTTCAGTCCTAAACTTTCTTCTTCTTTTTTCGATTCAGTCCTAAATTCTTTGCAATTGCGCCAATTCAGTCCATCCAGCCAATTTTGGCCAGTCGGCACTGACTTGGGCGCCGTCCGGCGACATAATATTTTAATATTTTTTGAATTTTTTTTTATCTTTTTATATATATTTTTTTTTGAATTTTTTTTCCGGCCTAGCCAGAGGAAGAAGAAGAAGAGGGAAGAAGAAGAAAATCGAAAAATTTAAAATATTATTAAAATATTATGTCGCCGGACGACCGACGCCAGTCGGTGTCCATGTCAGCGGCGGCAAACCAAAATTGGCCGGATGGACTGAATTGGCATAATTGCAAAATGTTTAGGATTGAATAGGCGCAATTGCGAAAAGTTTAGGGCTGAATTGTCACAATTGCAATAGATTTATGACTTTTTTGGTCATTTTCCGGACACTTTCTCTGGCCCAAGATGGTCGGTTGAGCCTTCAACCAATTACTTCAAATACTTTAACGGCTAGAGGATAATGTAATCTACATCTACTTATAACTTAACATAGATATACTATATAGTTAGTGCAGTAAGCAAAAAAAGAATAAAATGAAACTGGGGTCTTGTAAATAATGGAATATGAAACGGTTGCGCGGAAAACAAAATGTCGGACCTTACATCCTATTCTCATACCAAAGTTTGAATGTGCAAATAAATATTAGAATGTGGAAACTTATATTTGCAAATTAACCAAAAACTATACTTGTTTATTGGCCTTGATAAGGACCAAAATTATTTTATGCCCCCACGCCTTTGACTCAAATTAACACAATAGAATTTCGGAAGCTACGAGATTGAAAAGAGAGAGGAAAATCAAATTATCAAACATAATAAACTTCACCCTCCGCAAGATCTCGTAGGATGGCTGATACTGACAGTAATTAAACACTTAATAATCTTCTGGCTTCACCCCTTTCACTAGTTGCCCATGTTAATACTTAATCAATATTACTTACCTTCCAAAGATGATGGGCAGTCCTTAATGGAGTAGAGATTAACAACAGAGTAATCGACTTTTCGATTCTTTATGCATCAGCCGGCACGTATAAACAAGTCCGGCGTGCTCCCTCACGGGTGTACGTTGTATGCGTCGAACGATGATGACTCCAGCAATCGCGAACCCATTAGGGTTTCGACTTCACGATTAGCCGTTTAATTTTCACTAAACAAGAACAGACATTAATGCTGACAACGGCTGTTGGCCTGCTCCGTTGGGACGGTTCTTGGTGTTCGGAGACGATTTGATGCCGTTTCACTTGCCACTTTGTATATTGATTTCTTTAGCAAAAGTCAATGATTGGGGTAACTGTCCCTCAAAAAATCACGTCGGAACACAACAAAACTGGAGTCGCCAAATACGACATGGCGTTCGAGTCATCACCATATGTCGTCAAACCAGAAACGCTTTGGTTACTCGATATGGTCGGGAGTTATGCGGCAGTTTCGTGCCTTTTGTATTGGATGAATGATGCAAGGAATGAGTACACTTGGCCATTGATTCTACTTTCGCGCTACGACATGAGTTGTTATTAACTAAAAACAGGTGAGATGATGACTCGTAGCTCCTACAGCTGTCGCTAATATTGATTGCGATTGTATAAATTTTCTGCTCAATGGTGACTAAACAGACATTTGAAAAGTGATTATTAATGGTTCATTTAGGAACAATCTAGTCAATGAGGTAATAAGAGGCAATTGCGTACCGAGTGACGCTGGAGGAGTAAGGCATCTTTGATTGGTCCAAAAGGGACAGCAGAAGCTTCTCTGGTCAATTAGGTTGAACTTAATCCAGAGTCGGTAAAAAGACAGTCCCTTTCTTAGCTGATTCTGTGATGAGCTACGAATTAGTAGATTGGTATCATGTGCCAAAGATGGGTTTAGTACATCGACCGTCGCCATAATGTTTTCGATTCTAGTTTGTTTTCGTAAAGAATACCAATTGAGCGGCATGCTCCCACTATGTTTACCACGAATCTACCAATTTGTAATCACTAAGATCGTGTAAATGGGCGTGTCGAGAAATGAGTACAAGCAAGAATTTCACTTGTAGGAGGTCAATCACATCAACAATGTCAAGAAAATCTTCTTTATCGAACTGTACAAAGCTCATTTTTGGAACATCATTTGGATACTAGTTTCGAATAATGTCATTCAATAGAGCTTCGAGTCTATGGACTATTCATCTTTTCCTTACGTTTTGTTGGCGCTATACCCATCAACCCCAAGATGTGAGATTCGACCTGGGCTCCTGCATCTAGAATGCTACTGGCATGTGTAGCGCAATTTTTACCGCACCCATGGGCAGCTTTGACTGTCCCGCTATAACCGTGGTAAATGATATCATAGAGATCAAGGCAACATATGGCATGGCAACACCTTTTCACAAATGTTCTGATTCCTGATTCAAGCAATTCATTTAACCTCAAACGAGGTTCCACATCAAACTGACTAGGCAAACCTTAACAAGTGCAAAATTCACCGCTTTGCTTCAGTCGAGTGATTTTGAATCTCCCAGCCCTGCATAGTTTCGCGCACCGGGACATGCCAAACCAGAATCACTATCATGCTAAAGATACCATCCTCATCCTGACCTCGATGACATTGGAGAACCAAAACATAGATAGTTGACAACAATATACTGAGTTACCAGGAGACCTTATCTCAAATCCCATCCGGTAGGACACACTACTTATCCTATGCTTGTTGCTTTAACAGGGAACGGCAGTCAAAGATAACCCCTCAAAACAAGAAAAGGAAAAGCCTAAATCCCAAATTTTTTCCTAATCCTGTCCTGCATGGCTAAATTACCTAAACCTCGGTCCACGTGATTGTTCACAAATAACTCTAGGAGGATTGGATGTTTGAGCGAGACAAACTGTTCACAAGGAAAATAATTTTCCAAAAAAAATAGAAAACAAAATTAAGAGAAGCTGTGAAATGCTGACCAACTAGCATATGAAACACCATTAAGTCGTCAAAAGATCATCGCACTGAAGTGACTGTACTTGTTAAATCAGCATAACGCGTCTGTAAAATTTAGCAAGAACAACACAATTACAACCTAGACATTCTATGGCAACATCCAAAAAGTCTTGATAGCTCAGCATAAGAGTGTAATGGACACCGTTTAGATTATGCCCCAAGAAACATCAAGCAAAATGGAAGATTAAAACCGGACAACAGTTCAACACCTACAGTAAGTGTAGGCATGAGTTCCAACATACAACCTCTGATGGCATTAGGTCACCTTGCAGTTAACGGCATAAATAGAGCATCCCATACTTCCTTCTCTGATAAGTTAGTGCTGTATGAATGAGCTAAAAATGACTGATACGTCGACTCCTACAAGCAAAATACCGCTGATTGCACAAATCACTGAGTTATCATCTTGAAGTGAAATCTAGAAAGCTGCTGCGGGATGGTTGATATGACGGGCCCATATCTCTGCAACCAAAATGTAGGGTAGGGTAGGGTAGGGTACATGGAGTTAGGATCAGATGAAAAGAGGACAACATAGGTTTGAGCACCTAACATAGACAGAGAGAGAACATTCAACCCAGCTAGACTGGACATAAGATGATGCATGCATCTGAGAGAGGGATTTAAATGCCAGTATCTGAAAGAACTGTGGAACAGCAGTTGTTGACGAACTTAGTTATTTAAGAAGTTTATTATTAGGCTACTAGTTATGGCAGACATGAGGATTTAAAGGAAATGGAGTGTAATCACAATGAAGCCATAAACCCAAGCCGCATTCTAGTGGCCCCTAAATCTCAACAAACCAAATCAACCCCAATCATGCTAGACAAAAGGAATCTCGCAATTCTCATAAGTCATACCTGGACATTGTCGTAGAGTTCAAACAATGGAACTGCAAGAAGTTTCAAGTTTTTGGGCACAGCAAAGTATTCCCTTTCGGACAAATGAACCAGGAAAAGCTTTTTACATTCCTGTAGCAACAGAGAAGAGGAACAGAAAAAGAACCAACGAGGTAAGTACAACACAAGAGACTAAGCAACAATGAAAGATTTGCCACAACAAAGTGATTCCACCTTTGGTTTTGTTATGTGCGGCGGGCAATACGGGTACATTATGGTTTCAAAGTTTGGTCTCCACCAGATAGCAACACACTCTCCTATCTGGGCAACAAAAAGAAAGAAAGCAAAATGGCATGAAAAAATGATTCTACGTTGACAAAAACCAGATAGCCCCCGAACATCAAATTTTTTAAAATATAGTTGAAAGCAGAGTTTCCTTATCTGGAGGGACAATTTAGCAATATCCAACTCTATCCTAGAGACATGAGAAAGTGAATCGAAGATTCACTGTAAATTGACTAAAAGCCTAAAGAAAATTAGAGAAATCTGACAGATTTCCATTAATCCTTTCATCCAATAGGTTGTAGATCCTGTGAGTTCAAATCAACATGTTTTAATAAGAAGTATTTTAATATCAAATCTCATTGATATCATCTGGTTAAGGAAATTATCAAAAAAAGGAAGAGATCTCAAAGATCTCGTCCCTAAAATTCTTGCTTGGCCAAAAGCCTCATTATTCCATGTTAGAGGTGTAAATCTGAATGTTAAGAGGAAAATTTGATGCATGCGCTCCAATTCCGTTAAAAAGGTCAAGGCATAAGACAGCTTTACACATAACCCTGCATGGGCTTAGAGAGGTTTTTTATGTCTCGAAATTGATATGCAATCAACCTCTGGAGAAAGTGATCAGGTCTGTGATTTACAAAATTTTAAGTCACCTTCGAGAAATGTTGAGAAATAGCATAACTGTGGGCCAGTGTGCATATGGTTGTCATGAAAAACCAAAGGCATGCACGCACAGCCTATCGCATATATGCGCATTAGTGAACCAAAATCCATAAACAAAGCCTTCCAAAGGCCTCGTATTTCTGGTGAAGCATTCCAACACCGTCATAGTAAGCAACAATGATCTCACTCCTCCCTCCTTCCTTCTCTCACGACAGTTGTTGAACTAACGCCCAATTCGTGATTCGCATGAAGTTGACACAGATTTTCCTCATTATCTAATATACAATAGGAGGTGGTACCTGCCAGTCTGGCACAAGAGCTGGAGAATTAGCACCAAGCTTGCTTGTTAACTTCCTTTTCAGTCCCTCAATTTCTGTCAAATAACAGTGTAAAAGATATTGCCCAATTGAGGATAGATATAATGTAAATATACAAAACAAGATTCATGTATAGCCAAAAAAAAGATAAGGACATGCATGGTTATACCATTCTCCCCCGGTTTCAGACGCCCTCCAGGAAGTTTACAGAATGTATTCCCAATTTGGAGAAGAAGAATGTGCGGGTGATTATGCTCTTGTACCTGCATGGTCAAGCTTGTCTTGATACATAAGAAGAAAGAGCAAAAGGACAAGTTCATTGTCCAAGCATGTGAGTTAAAGACTATACATCAGCTAGAAGACAATTGAAAAGTATTACGACAAAGTTGGAAAGCTTAATATCCACACTTAAATCACTAAATAAGATGTGAAAATGTCTGTCTTAATAGTCGTGGATTCCGATTAGAGGCTACTGCTTTTGGCTCTGGAATATCAGTCACATTACTTTATCCAACAAAATATTCTCACCAATTACACCATCAGCAGATGCTTTCTTTCATACCAATTTATTATTGAATAACAAGAGATACCAGCTCACTAGTCACCCATCGTTGCTATTCAATTGACAGATAGTAACTGAACTCAAATCCTTATACATATTCGTCAAGCCCATCTAACAAAACCTAAATTCTAAGACCTGTCAAATACACGACAGAAATATTCATTTATACTACATACCCACAAGACAAAATGGACAGGAGACAAAGGGAAACTCGACTTGACAATACCTAGGAGGTTCTGTAACAAGTGACACAAGAATCTCACGTGTATCTATAAACAAAATACAGTTTCCACAACCATGGGTGCAATGTTAGCATTGAAATAAATCTAGAATATTTGGCTAGATCTTAGTGCTCACAGACTGAAGAATGACCACTTTTGCATAGAGCAGGAAATTGCAGGACAAAAAAACATGATATTCTCCAATCAGCCAAAAATTGCAAAAGTCCTTTCTCAGCAGAGAGCGTCAACAATATACAGTAAAACACTAAACACGGTAGTACTAAGTAAACATTGTGAAAAATCACATATTGAATAGCATCTCCAGCTAGTGTGACTACTGACATAGAATGGAACACAGCCTCACAAAAGGAGGTAAACGAGAAACAATTGAGGAACAATTGCTCATTCAGAACTTGAAGGAAGTATTCTAGTCCCAAAAAATATGCAGAAGTAAGAATTGAAGCTCACATACCAGCAAAATTGCTTCTACGCTCGTTCTCATTCCCTCCTTCATATAACTGCAATTCATATTCAGGCAATGGCCAAGCATTGTGATTCTCAAGGAAACTCAATTGTAAGCATACAACTATAACTCCCAATCAGCTATAAGCACAAATTATCCCCGTATCTAATTTGAAAGCTCAGAATGATAAGAGAATTCAGCCTAGCAAACCACAATATAATTCATGCACTTACTCTTTCGTGCTTCGTTAAGCTTCTCAACAAAACCACGTTTTCTCTAAAAGCTCAACAAAACTTCGTTAAACAAATAGAAAAAAGGTATAAAAAGATACGGTTGACACAGAGTGCAAAAATCAAGCAAATGAAGCCTCCCTTCAGGGTAGGCTGAAAGAACACAGAAAGGGAAAAACTTTAGGGTTTACAATGCTCGGTCATCACTGAAAACGGCGAATTCAACGGAACCGGATCATTGATCGCACTCAATTATTACCACCCATACCAAGCAGAGCAGACCGAAAGAAAGAATAAGTGCACAAGCAAACTCAATTGCCTTCATTTTCATTCGTCCACTCAACGGAAACGCTACAGGAGGGTTTATCTAGGGTTTTGAAAAGTGTCTATGAGTCGCAAAAATTAATAGGAGAACAGAAAGGTACACACTTGACTTTCATGCGAGCGAGGCGATCGGCGACGGAGGTGTCTTTCTCCATCTTGGGCTCTTTGGTCCCGAATGTGTAACTCGACAACGGATAAATGTTCGCCGCCGCGGCCGATGACGCCACCATTTCCGATCTCTTCTGGCTCAGGCTGCTCCGTCTTTCGGCTGTTCGAGAGAGAGGAGAGTTCCGATTCCAGGTCGAGCAAAAGCGAACAACAGAAAATCTGAGAATGCGTTCGTGGTGTTTGTATGTTGTTGGGTGCTCTCCCGAGCGTTTTCCAGAACCGAAAGTTAAAGCCGGTCGGGAGTTATGAACCGGATTCTCTCTTCCAATTTTCAGTTTTCACTTCTCCAATCCGAAGCAAGACACCGCACGTGTGATAGAACTCCCCCTTACAAACCTAAAATCTAACATGATTTCTCAAAATATACGAGAATGAATTAGGATAAATGACGCAAATAACCCCTGCACTTTATCTCGTGATCCTAAATTTTAAGTTTATTAAGTGCGGTCTCTGAATTTCAGCTCAATATACAATCTCATCCTTAAAATGCGTTCTATGTGATTCATGAATTTTTAGTATATGTTCAATTTAATTTATAAAATATATGAAAATGTATTTTCATATTTAAAGATTGCTTGTGTCATTATATCAATCAATTAATATCAAACTCGTAAATTATTTGCAAAGTTTAACATGCCAAGTACAATATTTCTGGGGCAACTTGCGGTAACGAGTCTAATGGCTCGCGCCATGAGACCGCCTCACAGGTCCCGTCTCGAATCTTTCATGATGGTTGATGAAGAGCAGTTGGATCTGGCTCACGACTGTGTCAGACTCGGACCAAGCAAGTCGATCCCAACTCGCCAACTCGTTCTGAGCTGGACCATGAAAGCACAGGGCTCTAATCGTAACTTCAACCACCACCCCTCTCTCTATCTCTCTCAATTCATACATGGATGCTGGTTTTGAAGAGACCAACGAAACGACATTCTTGAACACTTGTCCCCTTCACAGGTTCGACTAAGATTCGGGCAGATCAGAAGTTCCACCTTCGAACCCACGAAGCGCATGTTCCATTTCCTCGTAGAGGTCCGTCTTTTCTCGTATTTTCCCCTCTCTTACTCTTCGGAATTCATGTGTGGGAATCAGATGATTTTGTCCGTGTTTCTTTTTATCAAAAGCACTGGATCAAGGTGGATTTCGTGTGAGGAATGGGGAGGAAGTGGGATTATTTGATCGTTCGAGCTCGACGCAATTAGGGAAATCTCGAGTCGTTGAAAGCTCGATCATTTCCCTGGTTCGTGGGTTAGATTCATCTCCCTGTGTCTGGGAGTGAAACCCGAAATCGCGTTTGTTTTTTGAGTTAGCTAGTTCGATTGAATATGACTGGTGGAGAGATTACGTCAAGAGGGGCACTCCCTCGTAACCAATCATCTCGGCATGATTACGAATTCTTTGTTCTTATTACCTTCGACCTTGTCTCTGCATTGCTGCCAGATTAAGCTAAAGTAGCCGTCTTTACCAGCTGATCTCGCCTTATCGTTTATCTATGCTAACTACTTGGTTGTGGATTTTGTTGGTCTTTGTTCTTCTGCTGGAATCCGGTCTACTGTCTCCTTGAGTTTGCAATTATTTGCCTGAGCATAGAAGGACAATACATTGAAAAAAAATGAGAAAGAAGACTTGAAACGTCCAATATGCTGGATCTTGTAATCCTTCATTTAATCTCAGCTAAGTCCTTCAGTTTGACTTCCCATAGACGGACATACGTTACAAGTCTCCTATCTTTTTCTTTTTCTTTTTTCTTTTTTTGTCCTTTTCCTCACAATTATTTGTATCTCTTCTTATGTATTCCAAATGTCCTTCCTCTTCTGTTCTATTGATGGCATTCCTGTTGTATTTGCTTCTGAGAGTCTTTGTCCATATTAGGGAGTATATATTGTCCATGCTTGATTCATAGGGAACATTTAAACCTTAACCACTCGAGATTATTAGAAAGGTGTAGGGGGTAATATCATTAGGGCTCATACTGTCAGGGTCTAAGGAGATAGTAATCCATCTTTGAGGTCATTGATAGGATTTTAGAATTAAATGTTATGAAAACAGAGATGGTGTCATAGAGGTATAAATCGGATGATGTTGCTTTTTATTGTCCTTTTTTTGACAAATATCAGCTAAGGTGGTTAGTTTTTACTTTTTCTTGTCTCATTCTTTTAAGAAGGGTTCATGAAAATAAATGAGATGGTTCTGGACGCAGCATTACTATTTGTCAACTTTGGTGTAAAAATTTGAAAAGACCAGAACTTTGCGGACGATTTGAATTTGAACTTAGTCAGCACGCAAATAGCTGGCATTGGTATTAAGGTTTAACGGATAGATTGCATCATTTACTTATCAGGGGAAAAAGACAAGCACATTGGACTGACGCATTAACTATAATTGCCCATGAATGATGTTTCTTCGTTATATCCAGGTTGTGCAAAGGTCGACTTACCAAGGCCCCTTTTGTTTTTACAGGCAAGCAGCATGATTTACTAAATTACGAGAAGATCATTGGAAAGTCAATAAAATGGACGAAAGTGGCGCTACCACAAGGAAATGGGAGGACTTGGACACTGATCCACTGGTGAAGATATTCCAGACATTCGATATCTTGGAGTTGACATCAGGGATAGCCCGAGTTTGTAGTGCATGGCGTATGGCTTGCTGTGACCCTCTACTCTGGAAAACTCTCGACTTATCTGCTTTAGAGCCAAATTTCATCAGAATTCCTCATGAGCCATATGTTTATGTCCACGGTCAGTTTGATAAAGAAGTGACCCAGGTGTTGAAGATTGCGTTGAATCTCAGCCGGGGAAGCATACACACGTTAATTTTCCCTTTCAATCTATACTTGAGTGATGAACAGCTGACTTACACTGCTGAAAGGTACCTGTCAAAAATTTAGTTTTTACATTCCCCCTCTTATGTTTGGGAATTGCGCTCAATCATATGCTGCTTTCTTTTCTCTGAGCTCTTACTATGATCTACAGTGCTACTTTGACATTAGATATAGACTAGTCCAGACAGACCTTAACCTTTCTTGTTAATTGCATAGTTGTTTGGGAGAAAGTTTCCAAACTTTTTTGGCTGACAAATGAAGTAATTGAACTCTACCCCCATGGTGAACTCTTCTCTTTGGAGAAATTGATTATTTGTCTGCTGGATGTGCTGTGTGGATGAGGACAACTTGTAAATGCATTTAAAAATTGTGATTCAGCAATCTCTGTCTCCTGTTTTGCCTAAACAAACAGCACTTCCAGTGAGTTGCTAAGTTGCTAAAGTTACTTTTCATCATCGTTAGTGGAACATGTGATTGGAACCCCACCCTCGTCAAGAGCCAACGACTTCTATCTTGTGCCACCCCTTCTTAGAAGTAGTTTTTGATAAACAAACAGAGAAGTACTTGTTATCTCTGTGAAATGATCGGCTCTTAAATGACTGCAGGTGCCCGCTTGTCAAACGCATTGTAATGCCAGCTTGGAACCGAATAAAGAAAACAGGAATATGCAAAGCTATCAACATGTGGCCTCACCTTGAATCTATGACGATGCCCAGCATAGCGAATCCTCCTTACCTTCTGGAGGAAATCTCAAAGAATTGCAAGAACTTCAGTAAACTTAAGATCATGGGCCCTTTTGATATGCTCTTTGCTTCGTCCCTTGTTTCATACATTCCGAAATTGAAGGTCTTGAGTCTTCGGTGCTCGGTGGTATTCAAGGATGCTCTCATCACGATTTTGGAGGAACTACAGGATTTAGAAGTGCTAAACATATCGCATTGCATCCTTATCGAAGCCTGCCCACCTCCTTTGTCGAGAAGAGTGGTTAGGGAGATTGATCCGTTCATCATGAACAAGGCAAGTCGACTACGTGAGTTCTTAGTGTGCATGAACGACTCCTGCGTTATGTGCCAGCGTGCCAGAAGTGATGAGGGGCTGATGAGGTGGTACAAATACGAAGAAGGCTTGTGGAAGTCAGATGAAGCGAGGTCTCTGGCCCTTTGATCATTATATTGACTTTTTTTTTTTGTTTTGGTCGAAGTATATTGACAGTTCAGTGGCTAGGATTCGTAACCTGTATAGCATCTTACTTTAGTTTCAGAATTCTCTCGCATGCTAGAAATAAAACAAGGATCGTATTGATGGATGTAAATAAAAGCTATCTTTGTCTCAGTTGTAGACTCGTATGAGACAGGTTCATCTATAGAGTGGTTTTGGGTGGTCCTTGGGTAGAAGTGGTAGGCTGAACTGCACCCAGGCCTTTGTGATTTTTGTAATTGTGCTGTAGATAATCATCCAATTTCATCACCCCCGGGCAAGCTATCAATGTTTCTCTAGATTCTTACAGCTCTTCTTCACGAGTTCTTCCTTTAATTTCCGTCTGTTCTGCTTATCTTTTTTTTTTTAGCATCTTTTGTTGATGAGGGAAATGACCGGTTTCTATTTCAGCCGGAGATCTCGATGAAAGAGAATCAGGGATATTCAGTGTTCTTCCTTAGTTTCTAGGATAGGATCTCTAAATACCTTTCATTCCTTTTTCAGTTGGCTCTCGTGATCATCAGAACTCGCGGCCTAGTTAGCAAGTCACAGGTTGTGAGTTTGAATCGTGTTATGACTAGCTATCAACTAACAGTTTCATGCCATGTCCGCCTATATCAGTTGGCAGTGAGGTGACATTTCCGGCAGTGAACTAAGACCCTCAATCGATAACACAGCCGCTACAGGTCAGAACATTTTTTTTCTTTGTAGTGTTATAAGCATTTGACACGAAACATCGGCTAAGACGACTCTCCTTTGGTAACGGAGCTCAATCACCAAAATAGAGCCAAATCCCCAAACATGAGCAGGCAAAGTACCGGACAAGCATATATATCAGCAAATTGACTCCGTTATCACAAAGCAATCCAACATTGAAATGAAGGCAACCCAACAGGGCAAAGTGCGTGGTTTATACATGAAGCGGGAAAGTGTGTTTCAATCCCATATAGGATGACATACGAGGGATCTCAACCCATTCTATGGAGGACGCCCACGGTACTTCGGCCTAATACAGGGACCCCATAGAGTGGTGTCCCTTGTCTCTACACGCTACGCCATCAATCGATCCAGAGTCTGAGTCGGGTTTTGCTTTTAATCAGAACCGCATTAGAAGCAATAATTATTGAAGCAAATAGTTCGAGGCAGTAAAAGATACAATGTGCCGATTCTAGATATACATATCAAAAAATCCAATTTGGCTCCTCCTATAATCTCAATTCATTTGTATGAGTAGAGATGCTTCTTTCTTTGAACATGTATGGTGCAGACTTCTGACTTCCACGCTGTCGAAAAAGACTCATCACCAATGGAGCGGATTAGAAATGTCTTGATCACACGTCCATCCATGTCAAACCTATAGATTATTTACAGCCATTACAACTGCAACCTGATATAATCTTAGGCAGAAGCAGGACCTGTCACCCCGGCACGCACTCTCAACATCTCAGTTCTCTTGCTTCTCTCCATGACTTCCACTAGCCATTCTACACTTTCTTTAATTCCCAACCTGCAACGAATGAGCATAACACTATTGAACCCTCGACTTGCCTCCCCAATTTTATGTTTACGTAGAACACATACGGACTGCTGTTGTCTTGCTTCTAAGAAAAATAACACCTGATACAAAATAAGTTGAACACATACGGACTGCTCCTTACTACTTACCCATCATATGCTGAGACAGCTTCGAACATGTAAACCCTCTCATCCAACTTCTTAAGATCCAAGTACCGATCCAGTTCGTCAGCTGATACAGCTTCAGCAAGATCCTGCTATCAAGTTAAACTTCATACAATTGCCTTCCTTTATGGACCAAAGAAAATGGACACGCAAATAATGAAAATCATAGACTCCTGACTTTACAAAACGATCTTCAAGAGCTCACTTTAGGTTTGTCCTTGGTAAAAATAAGACAGAAACTAAATGTAGGGAATTTGAACATGTGAAAAGACTTTCAGATGCTCTAGTAAGAAGATGCCACCAGTTCCAAGAAAAGAAGTAGACAAACACATTGAAGAAAAATCTTGACCGCTTGGATATTGTGGAGATTTTAGTACTAAACAAAATGCAATCACGCAAGAAGTTCCTTGTATCCAACCTCACTCAGTGGAAATATACAGTTGTCACCACCAAACAACGAAGAACCGCACTAAGCAAAACAGCATTAGCACGTTGATGAATGCACAAACCTATAACTACTGAGGTGGAGACAGAGGCAACATCAAAAGTGACAGATGATGATATATATCTCAACCAAAAGTTAACGAGAAAATAGCCCGTGACAGGGTCATGTCTCATGAATTTCAAAATCTCAAGAAAAACAGCACGCATACTCAGCTAATAGTCTGCTATGTCAACGCAATATGAAAACAAACTTAAGGAAGAAAATGGTCGTATAGCTTCAGCAAGCTCAGAAGAAGGAGATTCAATAACACGAAAATTCACCTGCTTATTTGCCAATATCAAAAGAGGGGCTCCTTGAAGATCATCATTCCGAAGAACTTTTTCTGAAAGGCATATCAGCACAATTAGCAAATCACTGTGAGAAGACTTCTGGGCTGCTATTACCAATTACAATCCAATCAGTGATGTCACCATTCACGAGAAATTTACTAACCCAGAGAAGATTTTGAATCCTCGAAGCGCGATGGAGAAGCGGCATCAATTACAAATACTACAGCATGGGCCTCTTCATAATATTTTTCCCAAATTGAACGAAGACCAGGCTGAAAAAGAAAAAAAAAAGAGACAGTTTGCGGTCAGTGATAAGTTGCAACACCGTAAAGGGAATGCTAACAGCACAATCATATGGATCATTACAACTGGTTGAGCATCATACGACAAGAGAGGGAAATTCATTGTCAAGTCATGTGGTTCAAAAATATACCTGTCCTCCCAGGTCCCAGAACACGAGCTTCGTATTTGACACTTCGATGCGACCAATATTTAGTCCAACAGTCGGAACGATTCGATCAGGAGGAAGGCTTTCCGTGTTCAAATATATGGATTTCAACTTCTCCAGAAAAGTCTACCAATTCAAGTAAAGCACTTCAATTGTCGGCGGCACAGCAAACTCGTAACAAATACAAAAGTTCAGGAATTCTCAGGGACACATATCAACTTAAATGGTACAGAACAAGAGAGCAGAACAAATTACCGTTTTGCCAGCCTTGTCAATCCCGAGGATGAGAACATGAAACTCCGTCTTGGTGAATAGATACTTCCATAGTCCATAGAACAACGAGAACATCTCCTCTTGCTTAGCTAAAAAACCCTTTTTATAGACAGTTCAGAGGAGTGTGACTGGAGGATAACTCAATGTCTTAACATCCTAATCCTGGACAGTTAAATAACAGCCGTCAGAGCATGACACAGTTAATCAGAAGAAGAAGAAGAAGAAGAAGAAGGGGATCGAGCAAAGGCAAATCTTTGGCAAATTATTTCAACACCAAATTACTAAACCGCTACTCCGTTCAACGCGAACCGAGACGTAAAAAGATTCACGATCCACGCATTGTAAGCAAGTGTGACTGCTTCTTCAGAATTACACATGGTTGAGGCCTCTAAGATGGAGAGAGAAGGAAGAAAAAAGACTTAAGAGTGATGGACCGAAATGCGGATTGGAGCTCCAGAAAGATCGATCATCAATCAATCCGAGAAACGGATGAAATCGCAGGAGCAATTCAACATGAGATTTCGAATCGACGAGGGATTTCCGAAGCTTGTGAAATCAAAACTAGAACCACAATCACGAGATCCCGTCTCGAATCAAGCGAAGGGACAGACCGGGGAAATCCTCCACCGTAATGATCGAGAAAAACAAGAAATCAAGAGCAACCTTACACGGATGTGGCAACGAGTCGATCGGATCCATCGAATCCAATCCAAAGCAAAAACAAGCTACACAAAAAGTCAGTATGAGCTGAAGGAGCGCAAGAGAATCGTACTGTAGAGAGAGGACGTGGACGATGATTGAGCCGAAGAGAACCGAATTTCTCTCCAGTCCCGCAGGTTACCCAACCCAAACTCTCCTGCTTGTTCCTTCAAAACTGTCGCGTCTCTTTTTCTTTTCCTTTTTTCTTTCTTTTTCGTGTTTGATTTGTTTCGTTACTTTTCCATTTCTTTGTTTTTAAAATGGGACAATAACATAAATGGTCCATGAACTTTAATTTAATATTCAATATAGTTCATAAATTTTAGTCCAATATGCAATGTCGTCCCTGAAATTTTAAATTATTCAATGTTGTTTCCGAAATTTTGATACATGCAGTCCCTGCTTTATAGGAAATTGTTCACTGGTGTCCCTAAACTTGAATTGATAGAAAGGCAACTAGATATTTTCATATATTCATGGACTAAATTGAACATGCACTGAAAGGCCGTGGACCACATTGAACAAAAAATTGAAAATTTAGTGACCATATTGCACATTAAACCAAAGTTCATATTTTTATATTAGTATCGCAATATAAGGTCTTCCATGGTGGCTTTTTCATATTACCCAGTTTCTTTTATTAATTGGCCAGAGTTTTGATATGAATAGTTGGACATTATTTGATAGTCTGATATGGGAACTCCCCCGGTGTAAGCAGAATGCTTGATTTCATGTAGGCCTATCAAATGGGTGGATCGAGTTTGGTTTGATCAGGCCGAAAAAAAAAATAAAAAGATTCGGCCCAAATGCACCCATTTAATCCATATTTACTTATTAGTATTTTTCTCCCTTAAACGTGGAAAATAGGATACCCAAATTAAAACAATCATCTATAACAAATGAAACATGAAAAAAATTGGTAAATAAGAAACTAATAAAAAAAAAATTGACGAATCAAGTTACAAGAATACATCTCCTGGTGGCTGGTGCTAGAAACTTGATCTCCATTTGTCTTTAAAAGGATGTTTGTCATTTACTTATTTTATAGAATGAAAGGAATCCATTCCGGCTCATATTTTTTTGACAATGAAAATAGAAGGATGTTGTTGTTCAATATTTTAGAAAGCATACTTCCACTTCATGAATAAAACAAAATAAAATGTAAAAAAAAAAAAAAAAGTCCAAAAAGGTAATCGTAATCTGGTCGTAGATCTACCATGAAGACTTGCAACATCTCTCGCGGCCGTCGACAAGCCGTCATCCCCGGCAAATCGTCACTATGGCAGAGCCAAGCCATCCTCATGGCCAACTCATCGCCGAACCTATCACCCTCGTCTCTAAAATTAGTCTATGTGCATGTCTTGTCTATCGCGCTCGAGCTCTTGATATCGTGCTTGAGTATTAAGAGCGCGCATGACAACATTTCTGTTTCAGATCAGAAGCTGATTTCTCAACTTCTATTTAAAAGCAGAAGTTGATTTCTGATAAGAGAAATTCGTTTGGTAACGATTGAAAATTTCTTCTTCTGAAACATTATTAACACAAAATCTTCTATGAAAAATTATTGTCGGAGGCTGAAAAATTTATACTTCATTTTTAAAATTTTTAAAAATAAAAAATTATTATTTATTTTTTACTCCGGCGGTGGGCGGCGATGGTCACAGTGGTGGTCGGCGATGGTCAATGGATGGCGGCGGTGGCGAGCGAGGCGGTGGTCGACTGTTGGCGGCGGGGGTGGGGGTTGGCGACAAGGGGCGGCGACCGGCGGTGGTCGGCGACTGGTGGCGGTCGGCGACGAGCGGGGCGGTAGGCGGCGAGAGAGGCGGTGGTCGGCGACTGGCGACGAGGGGCGGCGGCAGCCTACGGAGGTCGGCGGTGGGCAGCGACAAGCATCGGCCGGCGGAGGTCGGCGATTGGCGGTGGTCTCTGCCGGCGGTGGGCAGCGGCTAGTGGAGGTCTGCGGTGGGTGGCGGCAGGCGATGGTCGGCGGTTGGCGTGGTCGAAAAGAAGGTGAGGGCGTAATGAAAAGAAAGTGAGCCGATAAATACTTATTAAGTTGAGAAGTAATTTTTTTTAACTTTTCAAATTGGGGGAAAAACAACTTCAGAATTGAAATTTCACTTCAGAAGTAGAAATTTCTTTCAGAAGTAAAAATTGTTACCAAATGGATTTCTGCTTCAGAAGTTAAATTACCAAACGGATTTCTTCTACAGGAGCACTTGTGGAGCAGAAATCTACTTCCAAAAGTGTTACCATGCGCACCCTAAATTACTGTGAGACTCGAACCAAGACCCAAAGCACAACTGCATTCTTGGTAATCCTTTTCTGCAAACCCGAATTAAATGTTCTAAGAAAAACCACAAAAAGCTCATATAATATTCATTCGTTTTATTCATTGCTTACCTTACAATAGGCAGCATAATTCTTTTTGAGGTTTCGGGCATATAAACAGTAACAAGAGGAAGTGGGTATAAGCAGGACCGAGGGACATGAAATTGAAGGCCAGGTTTTGAAATGTTTAATTATGCTGCAATCGAAATGGGTTCGGAATGTGTATATGCCAAATCCATTAAGATCCACATATAGTCAAGTGTTTATTGTTGGGCTCATGTGGTCCCGTTTCTAAAGTTTAGCTAACCCATTTATGATCTGACTTATTATATGAACAATTAATGAGTTTTGGACCCATTTTGCCACCCCTAATTCCGTGCATGAGATAAAAACTTCAAAAGCCATAGTTATTCGAATTTCGACCCATCTAATATAGTCAACCCAGCACCGTGGCAGCCACGTCATATTTCACATCAATTAGCATGGATGTTGAGTTTAACGTGGATATTTTGAAGTATCTCGGATAAAAGTAAATGGGTTCTAAATACTGTCCTAATTGTTGGTTGGTCCTAAACAAAAACAAAAACAAAAACAAAAAAAAATTGACAAAAATAAAAATCCAAATCTCCAAAACGTGGCCGGTCGTGAAAAGAATTGTCCATCGCTGCTATCTCTACATGGATATAAAAACCCCCCATTACCCCTCCCAATCCACACATGCGCCCAAAACACAATCCAAAATGGCTGCCTCCCACACACAGTCTCGAAACACTTCAATGTCCACTCTAGCCTCGCAAATCTGCGACCACCTCGCCTCCATCTTCTCCAAACCCACCGCCCACCCGCCGGCCCTCGACGTCCTCGTCTCCGAGCTCTCCGCCGTCGCCTCCCGGGGCGGCCGCGTGTTCCTCTACGGCGTGGGCCGGGAGGGCCTGATGATGAAGGCCCTGTGCATGCGCCTCGCCCACCTGGGCCTCTCGGCCCACTCCGTCTTCGACATGACCACCCCGCCCATCGCCGGCGGCGACCTCCTCCTCGCCTCGGCCGGCCCCGGGGGCTTCTCCACCGTGGACGCGATCTGCTCGGTGGCCCGATCCCACGGCGGGCGGGTGGTGCTGCTGACGGCGCAGCCGGAGACGGGGTCGTGCGCGAGGCACGCGAGCGCGGTGGCACACGTTCCGGCGCAGACCATGGCGGACGATGGGGCGGACGGAGTCGGGGAGGGTTCTCGGCCGTTGCTCCCGATGGGGAGCGTGTACGAGGGGGCGATGTTCGTGCTGTTCGAGATGGTGGTGTACAGGTTGGGGGAGGCTCTGGGGGAGCGCCCCGAGGCCGTCCGATCTCGCCACACCAACTTGGAGTGAGGAATCACCGGCCGATGAGCCTAATGTAACGCTTGATGTCATGTGATGAGTTGTTTTAATATCATTACTTTATGCTAATGCTGGTTTTTTTTTTCTCAATGAGCCCAAGTTATGAATGTCAACCACCGACTCGTCAATTTTGCTAAATAAACGTACGATGTCGATGTTTGTTCCCTGCCAATTAGAACAGTTCTTTTCTTCATCTCGGAATAACACAGCAACTAGTTATCACAGCACTAGTAAATGATGTTAAAACAGATCTAGCTATGAAGAAGATCTGTATTAAAATTATCATTTTCTTTCGATTTGGAGCGTGCGATGCGTGCGCCGTATGGTTCGAATTACAGGTTGCCGTATCCGAAAGTTCGATTCTCGGGGAGCATCCATGAAGTCACCAATGTGTGCAATTCCATTATGATGCTTGAAAATAATCGATAATGGAATTGCACCAAACCTTAGCTAAGAAAAAAAAAAGCACATTCTTTCGGTACATATTGAAATATTCCCTCCCTCTCTCTCTCTCTCTCTCTCTGTCTCAATCTGCGCAGCTTTACACTATTTTCATGGCAAAGGTTTTTGTCGTGTCGTGACTTCATTGGTCCATTGGCAATGGAAAATATCAAGCCGCAGTCTGATACGGAATCGGTTCAGATATTTATCATTTCTTTCTCTTTAATATATTCGCCTTTTACTTTGATGGATCTGATTTGAAATCTAATCCCCCAAAAAAAATCCTCCAAAAGCCCACACTAGATATTTTACTCGTGGGGCCTCTTTTCCCCACTCGCGAGAACCTCAGGATGCTCGCACACTCGCGAAAACCTCAGGATGCTCCACGTTTCCCAAATCTGTGGGCATGGAAGCCTTTCTCCATTTACACATTCCCCATTTCATTTTATTGCACAAATTAAGTCACGTACATCCCTTTTTGGTACATGCCTCATACCTTAAATTCTCCAAGATTTATGAGTTTAGCCGTGTGGATTATTATAGTCTTTACTCGCCTGATTGATCGCTTACAAACGCAGAGATTCTGAAAAATATTGAATTCGGTTCTTGTCTCGAGAAATATTTCGCTCCGACTCGACTCGATCAAGAGCCTAACAGGCCACTGGGTTTGATTAAGTTCGCCATATAACACCCGATGTACGAATAAAAAGGATTGGCAACAATGTCGCTTTGCTTTTAGGCTCACGGATGACTTTTTACGATCCTATTCAGCTAGTCACCATGAAAAATCTTTGTTGCTGCAGGTAATGCGGATTTGACCCCGTTACCGAAGAGTTTTTTTTTTTTTTTTTTGATAGAATACTGAAGAGTTAGGACAGGCGAGAAAATAGGGATGGGAAGATCTTTTCGATTAGGGAAGGCGAGTGAAAGTCACGCTCGCCCTCGCGAGTGGAGCTTTGACCTCCATCCCTCCCGTCGTCTATATAAAGTCCCACGGAGACTTTCCAAATATCAGCGTTGTTTTGCACTGCAATTTCCTTCTCCAAAGGCCAAAAAACCACCGAATCACGCACTTTCCTTCTCTTCCTTCTCCGACGACGGAGAGGTAGCTCGCACCGAAGATACTCCGGCGAAATGGACGCGCACGCGCCGACTCCGAGTGGTGGTGGCGGGACGTGGTGGACGGACGAGAAGCACCTGCATTTCCTGGACTCGCTCGAGTCATCTTTCCTGCGCACGATGTTCGTCAGAAGAAGCAACCGCCCTGTTCTCCGCCTCGATCGTCACGTGCCCGATAGCAGCGACTCAACCAGCGATTTGACTCCTCCTAGGACGAGGAAGACGAGGACAACCCGAGGTAACGCCTCTCCTAAATTCCCCAGCTTCGAATCCGTGTGGATTTTGGTTCAATTTTTTGGAATTTCATTTAGGCAGACACAGCAAAGTGGTCTCAAATTATGGTGCAAATGATCCTCAGTTCCTGGAAATGAATTCGCTGTTCTATTACCACTCCATCCATTGACCGATCTGGAGGCGATGGCGTTCGCGTTGGAGATTCTGGATGCATCTGTCTCCTTTCCTTTGTCCTAACCAACTCGAAAAATCTCTCTGTACAAGAAAAAAAATCTCTAGTGAAACATCCCTTCGCATGATGTAAAACTCAACATCATCAAAAAAGAGAAAACATAATTCACAGGACGTGTCATGACTCATGAGATCGAAATCGCGCCATAAGATGCGTGATTAGCGCACCAGTTGCAAAGTTTTGGAAGATCTTTCGTACTTGTCAGGAAAACATATCTTAAGACGAGACGAGGATCATTTTGCATGCAACCTAAACCAGATTTTTCCATGGGAGCTGAAGGATGTTTCGCTTTTTGGGTTCCAGATATTTGCAGATTGGACGTCCCTGCTGCGAAGAAGTCGAGGCATTCACGGCCGTCGCGGAATCCTTCATGCGATGATCAGGTTGGTCCCATAACTATCTAGTGCACTGCATTAATGTCGTATACAGAGAGGAGGGCTGCTCTGGGTACACACCACGTGTCGAGTGTTGATTCGCCCGTCAGCTCCACTGATATATTTAGTAAGGAAAAAAGTGCAAGAAGTGGGACCACTCTCTTCTCGCTGTCTCGTGTCTACCCTTTTTTTTTTTTTTTTCCACAAATTCAACAATTTGTCAATTTTTTTTTCTGCCGTTTGCTTTTATTTTGTCCTTAAGAAATCCAAAAGGCACACATATATATATACACACGACACACTTCTTGCCTTTTATATTGTACATACGTCATGACACCCTCAACTCATCAAATCTTGCAATATGTGATATCTCAATGTGAGGGTTCGTTCGTGGTAATGATATACTAATGTCGATTTAAATGCTAATTGAGATATGCAATAAACTAAGTCGAAGCTTCAATAAGAACAACACGAGAGACTTATAACGTGGTTGTCCTACCATTTATGAATACGTAATCACATCTCGACTAAAAAACTATGTTACTTTTACGAAAAATAATCATATCGAAGTAATTTGTTGGTCAAAAAGTGATTCACGCAGAAAATTAATTTTTCTCGTCCAATTTTCAGAACCTCAACCATATTTGCTTCTCCGTTTAACGGAAATAGCGCTTCAAGACACTTGTCAGCAAGATGTAATAGCCAATAGGGCCGTGTTTAGTATGCTCTGTGCCTCGATGAATGCTTTCCACAAGTTGCTAATCTTTCTTCCATCAATTAAACAAATTTTAATGTCGATTTCTTTGCAGGTAGTCCCCCAAATCGCGAAAAGAGCAGCTGACGAGGATGAGAAAGATCCCACCAATGTCCAGGCTTCGCAAGCCAGACCCACCTGAGAAAGACCAAAGACAATATCACTGTTTCTGATTCCTCTTCACTCTCTTACTCTTGTCCGCCGAAGCCTGTGTAAAAATATGTTGATGTTAGGAAGAGATAGGTAATCGTGGTGAGTTTCTTACGATTCAGAAAAATTTCGGGACCAGCTAGCCGGAGCTGTCAATTGTACCAAAGTCCTGATTTCGATTGTGATTGCTTTAATTAGCTGAACTTGCAGTTGGGTTTAGACTTTTCGATAGTGTCTGTCTACATCAGCTCGGATTTGTTAAGATTATTGGGATTTGCATATTCTTGGGTCTTTAATTTTATCGAGGTCGGGCCTGAACTTTTGAGTGGGAACGCGCAGATATTTTCGCAACTCTTTAGGTTTGCTTCCTGTTCGATGGGTTAAGATTATTGTACTCATTGATGCGATGGGATGGTTAGGGATGAAGATAACGAGCTCTTCGACAGTTGAGATTTCGTTCTCTCCTGCTCTTAGCCAGATCATAAAACCAGGACTTGGCACTGTCTAAATCATTCTACCTAAGATCTTCGACTGTCCTAAGTGGTTTCGCGTTTTATTTCATTTGCTATCAATTTCTTGTAGCACGTTTCCCTTGGTACGCGTTAATAACCGTGTTGACTTAGACACCATTTGGGACCTAGCAAACCAGACCACGAAAAAAGAAATGATACCAGCTTATTGCATGTTAGAGTTCCCAATGCCCGTTTGTCATCAATCGTCCGTCATTTTGGGGTTCTTCCGGCTAAGATATAATGGCGCGGGCGGGGTTCTTGAAGGGAAACATCTAAAGCTCAAAATTTTGGAATCATGAGGTCAAGGCAATCATGGATACCAGAGAAATACTCAAATTGGGAACTTTGTATCAGATACGGGATGGAAAGTTGATTGAGGTCGGAAATCACCCTTGGATTCCTAACGTTTCAACTCATCTGCCTTCTTTTTTTTGACCCAGATCCTATTTCGAAGCAAAGAAAGATAGAAAGCTTCTTTATTCTGGGGACAAAAGCTTCGGATGTATTTAGTCTAAATTAGACATTTTGCCCAACCTCTGTCCTAGCCATTCTTCATATCCATGTGTCGAATTCCATTTGGGTGGACAAACCGATTTGGCATCCAACTACTGATGGAACATTTTCTGTTAGATCTACTTACAAACTCATCAAGTGGTCAACTGAAAATGGCAACAACTCCGGGATTTGGAACAACATATGGAAATGTAGAGTGCATGAGTGGCACAAAATGATGTTGTGGCAGATAGCGGTTAATGTCTTACCTTGTTGAGGTAACTTATCTCAATTGCTCTATATCCTAGACCCCTAATTAATCTGTTCCGTTCGAGTATAGAAGGAATAGATTCTCCAGCGAAATAGCAGCATTGACTCGCAAGGCTATGCTTGGACATACCTTTCGATCTCACCACGTTTTACTCGATTTTGCCTTTGTTTGGTTTACCAATAAGTTCAATTGTCTCCACATCGAATCTTCCATGATTTCTGGGGGATAACACACTGACAAATTTGGCCATTGCCAGACGATGACTATTCATATTCAAGTGTATTCGTTCATTTACTTACTGCCTTAGAATGTTATATCTAACCATGTTAATCTAGGATCGTGTTATAACCAATACCCGATACATTTCTTAAACGACCAAATAAGAGATGCTGTAAATTTCAATGGATCGTCTTTTCTTGCACCTTAGGGATAGTCGTTAATGTTAAATTAAGGTCGCTGGATAAATATCAAATAAATTGGTTGGAATTAACTCTTTTAGGGATATTAATTGTGTTTGAAACTTGGATTTAATTCCTAATAGAAGAAGAAGAAACTCACCATTAATATTTTTATATATACATGATAATTTATCATGTATATATAAAAATTTGGTACGTTTGTTCACAACATGTCCTCTGGCCCAAATTTTGTGGAGACAGAGCCCATGGGGAATTATCTTGTCAGCTTGAAACTTCAGGTCTCCGGAAGAGATGGTGAACCACTTTCTTGATTCAGGAAAAACAGCACAGAGAATGGGATTGGATTGCAAGCTCTTCACTCTTTATGCAACAATTCTCTACACTAGAATGTGGCGTTATAGGAATGCAAAGTCACATTATCAGACTATTCCAGTTCTTTCCCAGGCGGTTCAATTGGCCATACAAGATTTCATGGAGTTTTTAAATATGTTTAGGAAGGAGAATAAAGTTGAGTTAACCAAGGGACCAGATTCTATTGGGGTAAGGGCAAACTCTTGGATTCCTCCATCAAACCAAGAGTTGAAGTTTAATGTAGATGGTGCGTGGAAGGATGACAAAGGGGCCATAAATATTATTGCACGATCGGATGGAGGCTCAGTTGTTCAAGCGTCGACAATACGCAGACGATGGAACTCGCCAATGGAAGTGGAAGCTGCAGCTCTTCTTCTCGCATGCAATATTGCTCAATCTCTCGGCATCAACAAAGCGGTCTTTGAAAGTGATTGCAAGGTGTTAATCGATGCAATTCAACATAGGGGCCTTTGCCCTTGGTGCATTTATCCTTTTGTCTCGGACTCTCATCTCCTCCTAAGCAATAACCCAGGATAGAGTTTGAAGTGGACCAGTAGAACCAGTAATGCAGTTGCTCATTAGCTTGCAAATTGGGCTTTTCATCATATAGGAACCACATCTTCTTTTCTTTTTAATGATCTTCCATCTTGAATGGAAAATAGAGTGTTAGTAAAATCTTCTTTAATCTATCATCTTAATGTAGGCTCTTGTTCCTCCTTGTAATATTTGGACTGCTTTGATGGAATGGAAGTTTTTTTAGTAAAAAAAGAAAAGAGATAGATGTAAACAGAGAGTAGTCTTAATTAATCTGTTCCGTTCGAGTATAGAAGGAATAGATTCTCCAGCGAAATAGCAGCATTGACTTGCAAGGCTATGCTTGGACATACCTTTCGATCTCACCACGTTTTACTCGATTCTGCCTTTGTTTTCTAATCGTTGTTTGGTTTACCAATAAGTTCGATTGTCTCCACATCGAATCTTCCATGATTTTTGGGGGATAACACACGGACAAATTTGGCCATTGCCAAACGATGGCTATTCATATTCAAGTGTATTCCTTCATTTACTTGCTGCCTTAGAATGTTATATCTAACCATGTTGATCTAGGATCGTGTTATAACTAATACCCGATACATTTCTTAAACAACCAAATAAGAGATGCTGTAAATTTCAATGGATCGTCTTTGCTCGCGCTCAGTGCAATGTTATTAAATGTTGTTAACAAATATCTTAGGGACAGTCGTTAATGGTAAATTAATGTCACCGAATAATATCGAAGATTTTAGATAAAAGCGGTTGGAATTAACTCTTTTCGGGATATTAATTGTGTTTGAAACTTGGATTTAATTTCACACACACTTAGTTCAAGTGAACCACAACGGAAGGCCAACAGGCATATCCGGCCCTACTGGTAAATGGATTGGGGGTGAGGCCGAAGCGTACTAGGTCCAGGCTTCGATTTTCGTGAGCACCGCACACATATGTACATAGAACATAGGATCGAGACAAAACAACAAATTGCAATAATGCGATAACAAAGAGGGGATAAACCGCCACCAGACCAGACCAATCTCGGACAAACATCTAACGTACCGCTGTGACTTTGAGATCGGACAAAACATAGAGAGATGATTTACTTGGCGGGTGATTTGATGTGATGAAGCTACATGCGCATCGTAGCATGCGATATGAGGTCATCGCCTGCTCATTCCAAAGTTGGATCGGCTCGTGGGGACTGTACTTGGTGTTAGAATCAATTCAAGCTGATCTTGGTTTGACCATCCAACATCATGGCCTCTCCTCAATTTAACCTTTTGTTACCATAAAAAAAGAAAGGAAATTCTCGATTAAAACAATAGGAACGAGCCTGTATGATTATGAAATCAATCCCTTTCGGGCACAAGTTAGTATTATGAAGCTTGAAATGTCAAGAATTGCGGCGGGCAGACTTGTCCCTTCGTCGGCTGTCGGCTATGGATAAGATAAAAAGATAACATAATTGCATCCGTCCTCTCATTCCTCGCAAACATACCAGCAACTATTCTCCGACGTAACGGAGATATTTGACGGTCGAGGGGCGCGATTGCGCTATTTCCGCCAGGGGATTCCTAAAGGAGAATAGTAATTGGATGTCGACTCCAATCCTTTAGGAGTGTGACCTTCTTTTGCAATGGGCCGACTAGAAAATAGAATTCAAATTCTGTCCACGTGAGGCCAACTGGGCCGCACATTGGTTGGCTCAAGCCCAGCGGCGGAATTCTCTTCCGATTGACTGGGCGTCCACACCCCCGCCTGTACTAAAGGCCCTGCTTTGTTCAGAGGCCTACCCGCAATGTACCTACCTTTGAAGTCATCAATAAAGTGTGCTTTGACCCACAAAAAAAAAAACAGCCTCGTTTGTCGTGAGCCCGTTTTCAGTGTCTTATCTAATTTCCTCTCTCTCTCTCTCGTGCTTGGACTGTGAAAACTGGCGACGGCGGCGACGGCGGCGTATGCTGGTGTGCTCGGCTAGTCTGTTTGAAACGTCGAGGCGGCACCAAGAGAGGCCTTTTCCTTCGATAGCGATGAGATTCTTCTGATAATTATTTTTGGAAACTGGTAGAATAAATTGACATTTTCTCTTATGCACCTTTGCTTAATGTTGGTCAAGGAAAAAAAAGAATTGACCGTCGGAAAAATTGGAAAATACTCCTCCACGTTACCTGCTTCAGCTTCTACCTCAACTAGATGCAAAAATCCTTGAAAGCACGTGCGAAACCCAGCTTGCGGTTCCGACCAATCCTCCTCTTTCGTCGTCATCACTTGGACATGATTGAATAAATAAAGGGTTAATACTACGAAAATTTCTAAATTAATATCCTTGTGATAATTTTTTTCCAAATTATTTTTTTATCATAAAAAACTCCAAATTAATACACATATAACAAATTTACCATGAACTGGTACACCTATGATAAATTTACCCCCCGTTAGTTTTCCGTTAAATTTTACCATCAAACTATTGAGTTGGATGACACGTAATATTTTTTTTTTGTCAGAACACATAGCAGTTGATGGGTGTACCAATTTGAAATTTTTACCCTTGTTTGTCAGTTTAGAGTTTTTCGTGGTATTAACCCGATTTAACGGAAACTAAAGAAGCGTAAATTTGTCACATGTGTATCAGTTTGAAATTTTTTGTAGTCAAAAAATTTAGTTTGGGGTAAATTTGTCGCACTTATACTAGTTTGAGATTTTTAGTAATCAAAAAATAGTTTGGGGTAAATTTGTCACATGTGTACAAGTTTGAAATTTTTTGTGATCAAAAAAATAATTTAAGATAAATTTATCACGATTGTATTAGTTTAGGATTTTTCGTCATATTAACCCTGAATAAAAGTGCTAACCAAAAAACAAATTAAATGAAAGAAAAATCGAAAATCAAATTCGATCCTGTCGCATCCAATGACACGTAGACACGACCCAGAACCTGGCGGAACCTTCCTTCCATTCCCTTCTCCTCTGTCCGCCCCGTCCATTATTATCCAATTCCTCTCTCTCTCCTATTCCTCAACGAACCTTCCAGACCCATTCCATTTGAAAGCGACTTACGATGGCCCCGCCGCCCGTCGAGCAGGGCGGCGACCCTCCGGCCGGCGAGCCGCAGCGGTCGATGCCGACGCCTTTCCTCACGAAGACCTACCAGATCGTCGACGACCCCGCCGTCGATGACGTCATCTCCTGGAACGACGACGGATCCGCCTTCGTGGTGTGGAACCCAACCGTCTTCGCTCGCGATTTGCTTCCCAAGTATTTCAAGCACAACAACTTCTCCAGCTTCGTTAGGCAGCTCAACACCTACGTGAGTCGTCTCTATCTCCCCCCTCGTCCTCGCGATGGAGCGATCGATTGAATCTGACTTTGCGGAGTGATTTGGCAGGGATTTCGAAAAGTCGTACCCGATCGGTGGGAGTTCTCCAACGATTGCTTCCGCAGGGGCGAGAAGCGGCTCCTGAGCGAAATCCAGCGCCGAAAGGTCTCGGCCTTGGCGACGGCGGTGGTTGTCCCAGAAGCCATGGCTACCGTACCCACGGCGATCCCGACGGCGATGCCGGTGATTTCGCCTTCGAGTTCGGGAGAAGAGCAAGTGATGTCGTCGCAGCACTCCTCGCCGCCGTCCGCGTGCGGACAGAACTGCACGGCGGAGATCATGGACGAGAACGAGAGGCTGAGGAAAGAGAACGCGTTCCTCAACCGCGAGCTGACGCAGATGAAGAGCCTGTGCAACAATATCCTGTCCTTGATGTCGAGTTATTCCGCGAACGGGCGGCCACAGGCCGGTTCTCAGGCCGCGGCGAGAGCGCTCAACTTGTTGCCGGTGAAGCGGCCGACGGGCGGCGGCGGCGGCGGCGACGACGAAGAGGAGGAGGATGACGAGGAAGAGGATGGAGAGGAGAGCCCGAAGCTGTTCGGTGTGGCGTTGGGGATGAAGCGCGGGAGGGAAATCAGAGAAGGCGAGGTGGAGGTGATGGCGGAGTCGGACGCCATGTTGCGGCTGCAGCAACCTGGTTCTGGTGGCGTGAAATTTGAGCCGTTGGATGGGGATCAGAGGGTGATCTCTTTCTCCTCTGGAATAGTTTAATTATGTGAAAGTAGAGAGTAATTCTCGGCGTAAAAAAACACAGAATGTGTGAAGCCAAGAAGAGATTATCCCCCGTTTATTCGTTAGCAGTTAGCTCTGTAATCTATCGTGTATTTTACTCTGCATCATCAATCAACTTCAGCAATATTTTTCATATTTCCTCATAATTCAGATGTGCAAGCGTAGTAGTTATCTAATTTTGGTAATTAAAGAAAAGCCGACAGTAATTTGAAATTCAACAGGTTGAGACTAGTCCGGTTCATATGAAACCAGGCAACTGAGACATTAATCAAAGAGATTAACGTCATAAAATCAGTCAAATCCATCTGTTCATTCAATGATAGGAACATATCAAATCCTATTCATTTCATATCATATGAAGAGTTCGAATTGTGCAAGATCTGTTCAAACAGTGCGAGATTAGTCAGCAAGGAGTTACAACTCTGAATTACAACTAGATTAGCAAAGGTTAAGGCTTTTGCACTATCCGCTCTTGATTTTGTTCCTAAACTAATTTACAGTAAAGGATAAGGATAACCCATAAAAGTTACGGCTAAATTGCGAACGCCAGAGCATAGCACATTCAGTCTTCCTCGATCCCTTTGAGAAACTTCAACACATGAAGCATGCTTGGCCTGCTGGCTGGGTTGTCCGACAGGCAAACGGCTGCAATCTGGAGCACCTGAAGCATGGCTGTCTTCGAATCGGCGCTGAGGGCCATCGGGTCAAGAACGTCGACCGCACGCCCCTTCTTGATCTTTTGAAACACCCAACCCACCAAATTCCCGCCGTCGATCTCTTTGAAGTCAGGCCCCGTGGGCTCTTTCCCCGACACCAGTTCAAGCAAGATGACTCCGAAGCTGTAGACGTCCCCCTTTGTAGTGGACCTCCCACTTTGCCCGTACTCCGGTGGAATGTAACCGAATGTTCCAGCGATGTCGGTGCTGACATGAGTTTCGCACGCACTGATCAATCTTGCCAAGCCAAAGTCTGCAACTTTGGCCTCGAAGTCTTCATTGAGCAAGATGTTGCTGGCTTTTATATCCCTGTGGATGATGTGCGGGATGAATCCGTGATGAAGAAAAGCTAGCCCACGCGCAGCTCCAATTGCTATATTGAACCGTTTGGGCCAATCCAGAACATCAAGCGTCCCGGTGCGGTTTCTCAGCCAAAGATCTAAGCTCCCGTTTACCATGTATTCATACACGAGCACCTTCTCTTCCCCATAGGAGCAGTAGCCGAGCAGCGGGACCAGATTCAGGTGCTTCACCTTGCCTAGAGTCTCCATTTCAGCAGTGAACTCACGGTGGCCCTGTGTCTTTGCTTGGCTCAGCTTCTTGACAGCAACCATTCTCCCGTCAGGTAGAGTGGCTTTATAAACAGTTCCGAAACCCCCATCTCCAATTATATTGGTTTTGCAGAAATTATTGGTGGCTTCGAGAATATCCACTAATGTCAGCTTCAGAAGGGGCTGTTCGAACATAGCCACGTTGATGCTCAACGGTTCCTTGGATCTGCTGCTACCCAAGAAATAGAGATTCTGGTTGATGAAGCTTTTTAGTTTGCTCTCCTCGATTTCGTCGGGATCAGCTTGCTTGCTGCTTCTAATCACCCATCTCCTCAGAGCAAAAGCTAAGAAGAGCATCCCGAGCACGGCCCCTATCCCGATTAGAGAAAGTCCCCAAGCATTTAGCAGAAACAATCTCCCGTCAAATCTTCTGATCGGACAATCTGAACTGATGATGCTACCACAGAGGTCCTTGTTCCCTGCAAGCGCTTTCTTCGATAGGTTTTGGCAAATTCCTTTCAAGGGTATTGGCCCTCCCAATGTGTTATCAGCCAAGTCTAGATAGCTGAGGCTGATCAGGCTGCATATTTGATCAGGAATAGGTCCGGAGAGCCTGTTTTTCGAAAGATCGAGGTATTCAAGTTGCATTAGGTTCCCCAGTTCCGGAGGAATCCCTCCTGCAAACATGTTTTCGTGAAGATCCAAGTAGGTCAAGTACGACAGGTTGCCCAGTGCCGGTGGCAGAGTTCCAGCAAACGAATTGCAACTCAAGTTCACCATTTCGATCCTCCATGAAATAAAATCCAAGAAGAGCTCAGCCACCGGCCCAGAAAGCTGATTCTGCTGGATATACAGCCCTACAAGATTCTGCAACCGTGATAGTGAAGCAGGAAGCTCACCAGTGAGATTGTTGAAGCTCAGATCCAAGTGAGTTAGCCCTCTCAACTTCCCAAAGCTAGCGGGGATAGAACCTGATAACTTATTACTCGTCAAATTCAGCTTCACTAAGCTGCTCAAACGGCCTAAGCTTCCAGGAATGAAACCAGCCAGCTGATTGTAACCCAGATACAAGCCCTGGAGCTTGTGAGAGTCGCCCAATGCTCGAGGGATTGGGCCAGTGAGCAAATTCTCTGACAAATCTAACGTGGTGAGATTCATTAAGCGAGATAGGGAGCTTGGGATTTCACCAGAAAGCATGTTGTTGCTGAGCAACAGATCCACTACAACCACACAAGCCCCCAATTCTTCAGGTATTGAGCCCGATAATCTATTATGGGACAGATCAAATACCCCATGGTGCTGAAGGAAGCTCAGGTCAGGAATACCAACCTGATGGAAATATGAAGAAGAGCTCGATGGAATTGATCCAGATAAATTATTATGAGAAAGGACCAAGCACTGCAACTGAGACAAGTCAGCGAGAGTATCAGGGATAGACCCACTGAGGCGATTATTACCGAGGTCCAGCGTCGTAAGGCTAGAGCAATCTCCAAGCCCAACAGGGATATTCCCGTCAAACTGATTTGAGTTGAAGTTGAGGACAGATAGAGAAGTCAGATTCCCAATCTCCTTCGGTATGCTACCTTTCAACATGTTGTTACTAAGAACAAACCTCTCCAGTGAAGCAGCTTGACCAATTTCAGCAGATAAAGTCCCTTCAAAAAGATTGTTTGATGCAGAAAACTCCATCAAATTCAAAGAGCTCCATAAACGGACTGGTATTGGGCCCACGAAGTTGTTTGAATCAATGTCTAGCACCAAAAGCGGGAGATTTGAAAGATAGTCCGGGATCGATCCACCGATGCGATTATTTGCCAAAACCAACTCGGTCAGATTCACACAGTTCACAAACACATCATCAAGAGTGCCAATTAAGAAATTGCTTTCGAGAATGACATCCGTCAGAGACCCGGCATTACACATTTCTTTCGGTATAGGACCCTTCAACATGTTATTGCTCAAGCTAAGGTGCTTGAGCATTGTACAGTTCCCAATCTCAGGAGGGATTTTCCCCGACAACCGGTTGCTTGAAAGCAGAATCGACTCCACCATCTTCCACCTCCCCAGCCACGAAGGCAACGGACCAGAAAGTTGGTTCCTTTCGGCAGCAAAGGTCAACAACATGGGGAGCTGAGACAACTCCTCAGGCAGAGACCCAGAGAGAGAATTAAAGGAAAGCATTAGAGTCTTCAGGTTTCGACAGTTCCCGAGCTCACTAGGAATCGACCCATTAAGCTCAGAAGTGACCATATAGAGTATGGTCAAATTCTGCAACTTCCCAAAGGATCTTGGAATAGCGCACTTCAAGGGGTTATTAGAAAGGTCAAGTTTATTGAGAGACTTCATCTTTGACATTTCCTCAGGGAGTGGGCCAGTTATAGAACACCAGGGCGAGTAGAAATTTCTAAGATTGTCAAGTTCTCCTATTTCAGGAGGTAGTGAGCCAGAGAACTGGTTAATGCCAATGTAAAGCTCGGTCAGGTTTTTCAAGTTGCCAATTCCAGGTGGTATTCGACCAGTGAACGAGTTGTTCGATATGTCCAGCGAAGATAAAGACAAGAGACCAGTGAAAAAAGTTGCAGGGATTGAACCTGAGAGGAGGTTGTTGGCCAAGTCCAAGTACTTCAGCTGGGCCAACTCGCCGATCCGACTCGGCACCTCGCCTGAGAGGGCATTGCCGGAGAGGTCTAGGGTCTGGAGCCGCGCGAGGATCCCGAGCTCCGACGGGATCTTCCCCGCGAGCGAGTTCCCGCCGAGCTTGAGCGTCTCGAGATGAGTCAACTCGCCGAGTCTGCTCGGGACCTCGCCCGACAACCCGTTGCCGTCCAAAGAAAGCTCCTTTAAGCTCCTGAGCTGGGCGACTCGGTCGGAGATGTCTCCGTAGAGACGATTGAACGACAGGTCGAGGGAGGTGAGGGCAGAGAGCGAGAACAAGGAAGGTGAGAGAGGCCCTCTGAGGGACTGAGCCGAGAGCGAGAGCGAGACGACTCGGCCGGCCCCGTCACAGACGACGCCGTCCCACTCGCAGTGCGTCATCGACGGTCTCCACGAGGCGAGAGCTTCAGGGTTCTCGAGGCCATTCTTGAAGCTGAGAAGGTGGTCCTTGTCCGAGAGTAGCTGTTGCACTCCCCGCTCTTCAACGGCCGCATCGGGTAACGCGAACAAAAGCCCGAAAGCGGAGAGCAATGTCAAGAACAGAGTCAACAGGGGACCAGACGCCATTATCGTCTCTCAAAGAAGACACGGAGAGAGAGAGAGAGAGAGAGAGCTGTGTGGACACAGAATGAGAGCTGGAGACGAAGATGGGCAGGGGTTAAAACGAGAGTACCGCTTGGGAAGAACAAGAGAGTCGTGCATCGACACATCAATGGCGTGTTGTGTTGAGCATTATTTGCAGAGACCGGAGGTTTTAAGGGCGAAATAATGCCATCTTTGGAGGCGGAGGCGGGGGCTGAGGAGAGAGAGTGTACGGGGGAGTGTGTGTCAGAAAGTAGGGGGCACGCATCTCACGTGATTCGTAACGGCAATTCTTTTGTTTGCATGGAAGCCCCTCATATTGTCGCTTATTCTATTTTTGTCCCCTCCCCTCCCCTCCCCACCTCTGCCAATGCCATTTTCATTTTCGTAATTATTAGCTTTTTCACTCTTTGATTTGATACATGTCTGGATAAATATTTATTCTTTGCTTGATTTGGGTATTGTTTATATAAAAAAAAAACATTATAGGATCATCAAAAACAACTTTTTATTTCGACTTAATTCTAAACAAATAAGCCTTTGACTGATGTCAGAGAAAATTCCTTCCAAGTCTTTTCACCATTTACTACATATTATATCCTTTTATTTACGATTTATTTCTTTTGACAGACTTTTAAAATAATTATCCGTATCATTTAAAATGTCAATTCTATTCAAGGTCAATAGTCCAAAGAAAAGAACTTTCACGGCACGTGCCTCCTTTCGTGTACAATCATTTTGAAATACTTGCTTCCTTTTAAAAAAAAATGTTAAAATATCATCTTATCATTTTGGGAAAATTTCAAGAAAGAGCATGAAATGCTCTCATTTTTCTCAAATAAATGTATGAAGTGGACCGTATTTCAAATAAGGACCTCGAGAGTCATATTTGTTTCAAAGGATGACTTGATTAAGGGCATTTTCGTCGTTTTCTTTTTTTGGATTTCTTTTTTCTCATTTCCTTTTTTTTTTTCCTTTGTCGGCATTTGAGGAGATTAGTACACTAGTAATTCAGGCCCTTGCCCATAGGAGAAAGAAAAGGAAAAGGAAAAAAAGGAAAAAAAAAATGATAAAAATATTCTTAATCAGGTTCTTATTTGAAATAAAATTCAATTTATATTCTTTATTTAAGAAAATAAAAATGTTTTAGGTTCTTATTTAAAATTCTTCCTGTCATCTTTTAAGTTTCTCCGATGCAAGCGAAAAGTAGTCAAGGACAAATGCGCCCCGAATTACTGGTGTACTCAGTACTGATCTCCTCAAATTCGATCTTCTATTTTGTTCTCTCGCTTGATTTGCGGTCCCCACATGCCCATTTTCTACACACACACACACAAAAACGGATTTAATTAGTGGATTATAAATTATTAATTTTTTTTTGGTCAAAAATTATTAGTTAAGTGATCTTGTTTCGAAACTCCATAAAGAGGCCTCCTTGTTTTTATAGCGCCATTAATTTTGTTGAATTATTCTTAATGCATGTAGAGTGGTCCGCTTCATCCGTATTCTACGGGACATGACCGACGCACTCACACGGCGAATATTTTGCATTTCTTTGAATAAAAGTTGCACTTGCGCCCTGCTCGGCACATTGACATGGTAAATTATACTTTATTGGAACGTAAATACGACCGACTTACTCGACCAAAAAAAAAACATAGGATCGACTTACAATTATACTCGATCACATCACTTAATACATCGTTTTTTTTTTCGAAAAAAAAAATGAAATTACCTAGCATTCGTGTATAGTAAACTAGTCTTGTTGGAGTCCTCCTGGGTTTGACTTTAAAAAGCAGCTTTATACAGATGGAGAGAGGGAGAGAGAGAGAGGACCGCATTTAACATTAACCAATCTTAGTGTATTATTCTAGGGTTTGACTAATAAATAGCAGCTGATAGGGAGAGAGAGAGAGTCAACTACATTTAATATTAAGCAGTCTAAGAGCACTACTATTCTATCGTCTGAGTAGAAATAAGAAAAGCTTTGTGACCCAGAGAGAGAGAGAGAAGCTTATTTTTTGTCCATGAAGCTCCGAAACCACGTTAGATTACAAGCGACTAAGAGATTAAAGAAGAGGATTACACGATTCATGCTTCTGATTCTGAGCTGCTTCTTTGCAGTAGAGACGAATATTTGGCATGTTTGAAAAGGTTAGAAATCTGATGATACATTAGGAACACCCGCCTCCCGAAAATCAAACGCATGCGTATCGCAGAGTTCGCCGGAAAAATTTACAGATACATCACAAGTCGCAGATCAATCTAGTGAAGTTGCAAGAGAAAGGAAACTGGAATGGGGGACAAAGAACTATGATTCGAGTCATTTGACTGTTGTCGGAGGGTCTGCAACTACATGTGCATGGGGCATTGAGGTTGGTGGTGGGTTGTTTTCTTCGGCCCTTACATTGCAACTTTGACTCCACAATCCCCAAAACTGCAAAACCCATAAAAGTAAAAATGGAAGGAAGGAAAGAGACTCTTTGCAAGTAGAGCATAGACGTGAGCTGTCTCTCTTCTTAGGGTTGCATTGCACATACCCAAAGTCGCCAAATTTCTTCGGCCCTTCTAACTAGGTTGTGATAACGATGAACTGGGTCCACCGAGTTTCTTAATATCCGATCCATTCCAGAGAGATCACGTTAGATTGGTCAATCACTTGATTTCTCTAGCGACGTATGCATAAGCTGTTGCGTAGGAGGAGGCTGATGTAACCGTCTCTTACTTTTTGAAATACGTACTTTCGAATTGTTTAAGCTTTTTTTTTCTCTCTAAACTAATCATCTTTGCTTAATCTAATTTAAAACGCTGTATTTTGGAATCAAAACATCCTCAAGGATCGCGTTTCGTTTATTGAATTGAAAGTACGTAGGGAATTAATTCCATTTTTGCGTGACGCCGACTTCAGTTCCATACATCGCTCTCTACACCCAAAGCATTTACGACGTTTTTTGTTATCACATTTTTTTATCCAAAAAAAAAAGGGGGTTACTTTTCGTTGGGCATGGGTGGATCCCGAGAAAGAATAGGAATAGATATAGTGGACCCAAGCGTGTTTAACTAATTCATACAAAATAAGGAAAATTAAAAATAATGATGTGAATTGCCCGCGTTTTCTTAGACAATGACCTAGGGGCTAGGAAGCACCGACACTCTTCGGAGGCCTCCGTGTCGTGTCCGACACTCTCTCAACACTCTCCGACATGCGATCCACATATGATCAGCACTCTAGACAGGCCAGCAACACGCGATTCCAGCATCTCAACACACCATTTCGACACGTACGTGCTCAATTTTAAGCATTTTCAATAAATTAGGTGTCAAAATGTAGATTGATCAAAGATACATATACTTAAGTCATATATCTAGTTACCCCAAAATTAATATACCCAGTCAGTAAAAAAAAACTTAATCATGAATCCTTAACAGAAGAAAAATAAGAAAAAACTCATTAATATTTTTATATAATCATGTATATACAAAAATATACATTTAATATACAACGTGTCCCAACGTGTCGGAATCTTCTATTTTTTTTAGAAATGACGTGTCGGCGTATCGTGTCGTGTCGTGTCGTTTGTCACACGTCGGTGTCGGTGCTACTTAGCCTAGGGGTGCATGGAAACCATCCAGAAATAGAATTTCTGTTCCAAACCTATTTCTGGAACAAGTTTGGAACAGAAACTCGTTTGGTAACATAATTCTATTTTTCTATTTTTGGAACAAAAAGTTGTTTCATATATAGTTTTGGAACAACTTTGAGAAACAAACAAATTTAGTTTATGGGAGAAATAGAAATAGAATTTCTGTTCCAAGCCTTCGGTCACCGGCCACCGCCTACTTCTATTCTAGAAGTAGAAATTTTCAAATGTTGTTAAACGAACTTATGTTTCATGATCAGAAATTTATATTGTTATCAAACGCATTTTTTTGCTCAAAAACTCATCCAGAACTAGAAATAGAAAAATCTATTTATGTTCCAGAAACCTATTTCTGGAACAGAATGGTTTTCATTCACCTTATAGAGTGCCCTTATTATTTTCAAAAAGGGCCTGACCAAGGGTGTTCACGTCGTTAATTTTTTTTTCCCTTTTTATTTTGTTACAGCCGGCGAGGGCTCTCCTTCAGCCATCGAGGGTGTTCTCATCATTTTTTATTTATTTTCCTATTTTATCTTTTCTTTTCTCCAATTTTATTTTCTTTGTTGCGGTTGGCGAGGGCTCGCCTGGGGCCATCGAGGACGGCCTCACCGGCCACGAGTGAGGCGATCCTCGCCCTGCCCAAGCAAGCCTGGCCCTCACCTGTGGCCGGTGAGGGCAACTCGCTCAGCCCTCTTCGATGATTGGTATGGTCGGCCACCAGTGAAAAGGAAGAAAAAAGAAAAAAAAGAAAAAAGGTAAATTAAAATGCCCTTGATCGGGCCTTTTTTTTTTAAACCAATGAGAGCACTTCATGTCCTTACTTAGAATAAAGATCACTTCAGATCCTTATTTGAAATTTTTCCTAAAAAATATTTCCACTTTTCGTCCACATACTTTTGCGTTTCCAATCAAATTAATTTATTTTAGATTTATCTAATCAAATCTTTTTATTTTGATAATTTCTCTAATCAAATTTATTTAATACCAAATCTGAGCTAATTCAACTAACGTTTGCCCTCGGCCTCCCGACCAAAAAAAACTAACGTTGCCCTCGGGCGAGCCTAAAGTACGATGGAGATATGATACGAATACTATCGGGTGGACAAATTTAACCAATATATACGTATGAATATGACGTGGATAAAATCTGGTCGATGTGGACGCTCAAGTTGACAAAACTTTATCCATGTCACACTACGGCGTTGTCGGAGACGTCATCTAGGTTTGGTTGGATTCAGTGTCCGAGAGTATGGTGTTAAATAATTACGTACAAAGTATACTAAATTCCTAACGAAATAATTCACTTGAGGGCACGAAACGGATGCCTCTTTGGTCCTCATTGCAACCGGGTTTCACTTAAGTTTATCTACGAGTAAATGTCTACGTTCCTGCTCGTGCAATGTTTTTTTTTTTCTTCACATAATCAAAGTATCAAATGAAAATAAGAAAAATAAACTTATAACCTCAGTAAAATTAACCGACAAATTAATACAAATTACGAGGAATTAGTTTTTGTTTTTGTCGAAGGCCCCCCGGATTTTGCGAGAGATGGGTGCACGTTGCAGAGGAAGCTGGCAGTGTCCGTTTCGGCGACGCCTGGGCGTCATTAACTCCTCCATTCTTCTGGGCCAACCGCTAACTCCACCATTGAACCAGAGAACAAGTGCAAGTCTCTCTCTCTCTCTTCTGGTTACCCTGTACACTCGCACAGCTGGATGCTGGTGGAGGTCTTTTAACGATGGCTCAGCTCTCTGACGAGCGACGATCGACCTTTCTTAACTGAGGAAAGAAGAGAGAGCAGGCATTTAATGTGGGTTTAACAGGGGGCCAATGGGGGGAGAGAGATGGAGACGGAGGAGGAGGGTGGTTCGGGGGGTGATCCCAGATGCGTGCACGCTTTATTCCACAGAGACGATGATGATGCAGAAGAAGCAGAGAAATTTACTTTTTTTCTTGTCTTGAAGCACTGAGTTGGGCTTGAGTTCATTGGGAACTGGAAATTTGCCAAGAATGGGTCGATTGGAGGAAATAGCTAGAAGAGCCATAGGTGACTTTTGCATCCGCAGAGAGAGAGAGAGAGATTCTGTGTGGTGAATTGATTGCTTCCGATTACCAATTTGCCCTGTTTTCACCTCAGGAGGAAAAGCAGAAAAGTACAGACCCGGCATGTGCGTGTTCATCATCATTTGATGCTCGAAAGCAATCTCTGCCAGCCTTTTCCCACTACCCCTTAGCCTTGCATTTGCAGAGAGGACGACACTGCATCCCCCACCGTACCTCTTGGTGTTCAATGGACATTAATTTTGCATACACTCTTGGGATAAGTTGTTTAGAAATCTTAAAATTCATGAGGAAAGAACAATTGAACCCAAAAACTTTAAAAAAGTGTAATCGTGCCTTAAAATTTATTAAGTTAATGTAATCAAATCCTTCCTCTAATGCCGTTAATTTATAACGAAAAATGCTGATGTGGCATTTTTAAAATTATATTCTCTTTCCTAGGTGGCTTTTTTTTATTCTTTTCTTCTTTAAGTTTTTGTTATATCAGATTAAAAACTAAAAAAAAGATAAAATATTATTTAAGAAAACAAAACTGGAAAAAAGAGAGAGAGAACGGCGGGAGGGTTAGTGGGTGCCGCCGCCGCTCATCGCCGGAGGGGCCGCCGACACGGGCGAGGGTGGTCGACTCGCCAGCCCCTGCGGAGGCCTCGCCGGCCCTCGCCTACAACCGGCGAGGCCTGCCCAGGTCTGAATCGCCCAGATCTGGGCACCCAGCCCAGACCTGGGCGGCACCGGCCCTCGCTGGCACCGGCGACCTCGCCGGCGAGGCTCGCCCACAGATCTGGGTTGGCGAGCTACCTCGCGCGTCCACGGCGTTGTACTCGGAGCATGCAGAGCTGAAGTTAGAAGAAAGGTGAAGAGTCTTCGTCATCCGGGTTCCAATTCGAAAGAAACCCAAATGGGTCTACAATGACGGCAGATTTGAGCTCCAACAGTGCATGTTTATCGCCATCTCCGTCGGACATGCCCGAACCCACTGACCCGAAAACACTCCAGAAGTGAACGATCGAGCAAGAAACGATCACCGACTCGAAAGGACGGAACTTGCTGGGATACTTCCGTTGCATTTCTCAAGTCTTGAGGTGGTCGCTCCAAGTACTCGAGATAAAACAAGAAAATATGAACAAAAAAAGAAAGGGAAGACGAACCCTACCCACTTTTGAAAAGCCGATGCAACACGAGGTGCTTCATGGAAGACGACGACGACTGAGCTCGTTCAAGAGTAGATCGAACCGGAACACGGGTCGGCCCCATTGATCTGCGAAACACCGTTCAAGCTGGGGGGAAGCTTGCTTGGAGTGGTGTCGCTGCCCACAGATCTGGGTTGGCGAACCTCGCCGGCCATCACCGTGGACCGGCGAGCCGGCCACCCTAGCCCAGGGCCGGCGACCTCCGGCGATTAGCGGCAGCGGCACCCACCAGCCCCCCCCGCCGTTCTCTCTCTTTTTTTTTTTTTTTTCAGTTTTGTTTTCTTAAATAATATTTTAGCTTTTTTTTTAGTTTTTAATCTGATCTAATAAAAACTTAAAGAAGAAAAGAATAAAAAAAAGCCACTTAGGAAAGAGAAAATAATTTGAAATATGTCACGTCAGCATTTTTCGTTAGATAAATTAACGGTGTTAGAGAAAAGACTTGATTGCATCAATTTGACAAATTTTAAGATTTAATTACACTTTTTAAAAGTTATAGGACTCAATTGCACTTTCGTAATAAGTTTTAGGACTTCTAGTCAACTTATCCATGCATTCTTAGATGAACTTGGCCAACAAATGAGACGACCGCAATCTCGATTGGCGTCCGTGGCTTTGCGGGCCTCTGGATCTGCTAAACTGGTTGGGCTCATTGGGCCGAGCTTTCGCGAACAGCGTAAACATCATGAAAGCTTCCGAATGGCAGGATGATGTACGAGGCGGAGCGACGGAGGAAGTTGCCTTGGCTACCAACAGCGACGACCCAACTCGATTGAGTCGAATGTCGTCGCGACTCTCTCGGATTCGACAAGCTTCGTTATGCTTCTCCCCCTTTGTTGCCCCCGCCAGATGTCACTTGAAGCAAGGGCTCTCTCCAAGCTCGCGTGGAGAAGAAGCACACGGCTTTTCGTAGATTCTCTCGATGTTTGGGGGTCGATGTTCGAACGAAATTCCCTTTCCTTTTCACGGAGAAGACGACCAGATCCGCTGTTTAAAGCGAGGTTAACGTTTTCTCCAGCTTTGCCAAATTCGCCCGATTGATGTCTCCTGAGTTGTGATTTTCAAAGACCAAATTTTCAAACAAAAGGAGTAATCCAACAAGCTTTAGGCTTAAGGGCGCGCATGGCAACATTTCAGCTTCAGAAATCAACTTCTGGCCATAAGTTGATTTTTCTACTTCTACTCAGAAGCAAAAATTGATTTTTCTATTTCTGTTCCAGAAGTTGATTTCTGATTAGAGAAATTCGTTTGGTAACGGTTGAAAATTTCTACTTCTGAAACATTATTAATACAAAATCTTCTATGAAAATTTATTATCGGCAGCTGAAAAATTTCTACTTCATTTTTAAACTTTTTAAATTTCTTATTAAAAAAAATTATTTATTTTTTATTCTGGCGGCTAGAGACAACGACTCAGCGGTGGCGGCTGGCAGAGGTTGGTGGTAGACTGCGGTGGCGGGTGGTGCAATGGTGGATAGTTGGCGGCGGGGGGCGACGGTAGCGGCTGGTGGAGGTCGGCGGTGGGCGATGGTTGGCGGCAGGGGGCAGCGGTGGGCAACGGTCTGCGGAGGTCTGCAGTGGGCGATGGTCGGCGGTGGTCGCTAGTGGCGATGGGTGACGGGCGGCGGAGGTCAGCGATGGGCTGTGGTCGGCGGTTGGCGGCGAGGGGCGGTGGGTGGTGGTGGTCGCAGGCGCCCGCGGAGGTCGGCGAAGATGGGCGTGGTCGAAAAGAAGGTGATGGCGCAATGAAAAGAGGGTGAGGGCATGGGCATGGTAACACTTTTAGAAGTGAATTTTTACTCCAGAAGTGCTTCTGGAGCAAAATTCGTTTGGTAAAAAAACTTTCTTTTGCAGTGAATTTTTACTTCTGAAGTTGTTTTTCTCCTAATTTGAGAAGTTAAAAAAAATTACTTCTCAACTCATGAAGTACTTCTCGCCTCACCCTCTTTTCGTTACGCCTCTCTTGCCCAATCATGCCTTCGCCGTTGCCGCCAACCATCGACCTCCGCCGATTGCTGCCGACCAATATCGCCGCCCGCCATCCACTGTCATCCTCCGCCGCCAACCGCCAACCATTGTCGCCAGCCACTGACCGCCGCCGACAATTGTTGCCACCGTCGCCCACAGCCAACAATCGCTGCCACCGTCGCCCCCTGCCGACCACTGCTCCCCGCCGCCACCAACCGTTGCCTGCAGCCGCCGCCGCAGAGTCGCCATCTTTGACCGTCGGAGTAAAAAATAAATAATAATTTTTTATTTTTAAAAAGTAATAAAAATTATTATTTAAAGAAATTTTAAAAAATTAAAAATGAAGTAGAAATTTTTCGACCGCCGACAATAATTCGTTGTAGAAGATTTTGTGTTAATAATATTTCAGAAGTAGAAATTTTCAATCATTACTAAACGAATTTCTCTTATTAGAAATAACTTTTGAAGCAGAAGTAGAAAAATTAACTTTTGATCAGAAGTTGATTTCCGAAGTAAAAGTGTTGACCGCCCTAAACGTGTACTCCTCTCCACCCACGTCACTGTCTAAAATTAACCGCGAATATGCAGAGATGCCGCTCTGATGGTGACATTGGCGCGCCCGCCGTCGCTACCGAGTCCCCCAACCTCATTCCCTCCGACCAGTCGTTTCCCCCCACGTAATCAAGTCGGCCACTGCCACGTCACCCAGCTCCCCGTGCTTTCTCGCGTGGCGCGGTCTGATTGGGCAAACGCTGTGACTTCGCGAGACCAGTTTCCAGAGTATCCCTCCTCCTTTTCGCGGTCGCTTCGTTGCTTAACTGCAAGCAGTTTCAGGCGACGAAACCTTGTAAAAACTCCTCTCTCACCCACTCCTCGCGAAACTTCTTACTCCATTAAATCACTTCACCAATTTCATCAAACTCATATAGAGAGAGAGAGAGGGTTTGAAGAAGAAGAAGACGAAACACTGTTCAATCGACTGAGGATTTGAGATTGGGAAAAGAATGGCGGGTGTAGATATAGAGAGCAGAGGAGGAGGACCGGTGAAGAACGGGTCGAGGAGCAGCAACAATTACTCCTCGTCGTCGTCGTTCGTGGTCGACGATAGCGACACGCAGTGGACGTCGTGGTTGATGCCGATGTTCGTGGTCGCCAACATCGCGGTGTTCGTCGTGATGATGTACGTGAACGACTGTCCCAAGCACCACCGGACTGGTGGCTGCGTCGCCAAGTTCCTCGGGAGGTTCTCGTTCGAGCCTCTCTGGCTGAATCCTCTCTTCGGCCCTTCTAATTCCACGTAATTATCCTCTGTGATTCTCTTTGATTTTGTTATTTTGTCCTACTTGGTGATCAGCAGGTTTAGATACAGAGAGCTGTTATTGGTTGCGTTTCCGTCCTTTAGGCTGAATGGATGAGCTCACTATGTGGAATCACTCGACGTGAATTCGATTTCCGAAGAACGTGATTTATATAATGATGCACCGATCTGGGAACATAATTTGGTGTTTAACTAGCTGCTACGCAATCTGACAGATCTTAGTGAAATAACTTCACAGCTCATTCGATTTAATGCTTGTAGCTACTGAATTGGTGAATTCCCTTGCATCCACTTTTTCTGGGAAGTAGCTTTAGTTCTAATTTAGAGGTGGACAGCCTCATTTTTTCTGAGGTAATTGTTCTGCTTATGTATCGGAATCTTTTAGTGAATATGCTCTTTCGTTCACAATGTGAGTAGGTAATAACATGTGGATAACAACATGGTACCTTCAGTCATGGGCAATTTTCTCTTAACTTTATGGGTCACTTGGATAAGTTAGAAAAGAGATCTATACAAGTAGTTGAGATCGAAAACAGGAGTTGATTTGAAGCTTTTCCTCCGTTTTGAAGATTGGATAAACTTGGAGCTCTTGACTGGGAGAAAATTGTGCATCGGCATCAAGGATGGAGGCTTGTCACCTGCATCTGGTTGCATGCTGGTGTCATTCATGTCGCAGTGAACATGTTGTGCCTGATACTCATAGGAGTCCGCCTGGAGCAGCAATTTGGGTTTGGTAATTCACCCTCGGTTGGCTTATGCCCTGTCTCTTCTGTTGAAACAATGTGCAACACAAGACCTTAGATATATCTATCTTTTAACCTCTCAATGAGGGGCAAATTATTGCCAGGCATACTTTTGCGCATCAGATTCCAACAATGCACATATCGTTTCTCTCCTCAAATGAAGCAATTTTCCGGAAAATCTTTATTAGTTATGAAGGAGCGGGTGTTCATATACGTTCAGATCTATAAATCAAGTGATTAAGTGCCTTAGGCTTAATTAGAATCTCAGTTCAGCATTGAGATTTATGTTTGGCACATTAACGTTTTTTTGCTATCATGTGACATTTTTCCTTTGCAACTTGGCAGTGCGCATCGGAATTATTTTTCTCTTATCAGGTTTTGGCGGAAGTGTGCTTTCCGCTTTGTTTATTCAAAATATCGTAACTGTTGGTGCCTCTGGTGCTCTTTTTGGGCTGCTTGGAGCTATGCTTTCTGAACTTTTTACCAACTGGAGTCTTTACACAAATAAGGTGAGTCAAGCAAACCTAGCTATCCCATGTTGCCCTCGACTCGTAATGCATTAATACTTGCCTTCTTCATGACATTCTGAAGTTTGCGCTAACCCCCTTCTTTAGCTGCTTCTATAGGCTGCAGCACTGGTCACTCTGGCATTCGTGATTGCTGTTAACCTTGCTATTGGGATTTTGCCACATGTCAATAATTTTGCTCATATTGGTGGCTTCTTGACGGGGTTCCTTCTTGGCTTTATTTTGCTCCCCCGTCCTCAATTAGCATGGTTAGACCATCGCAATCTTCCAGTTGACGTTCCGGTCAAATCCAAGTACAAAGCCTATCAATATGTGTTATGGCTAGCTTCCCTGCTGCTGCTACTTGCTGGGTGAGTTAACTTCAATTGACGATGATCTTTGTTTGACTCTCCGTTAGCGTGCAGAGTGCTTTTTTGCGCCACATGCCTGTCTTTGATTGGATTGTGCTTCTTATTTTGCATTCAACTAGGATTGTCAAGAAATTATGACATCAAATGTGTGAAACTACTTCATCTGTCTCGGATGACTTGCTAGGTGATTGATATCCTATCTGCTTAGTGGTAGAGGTGTTCCCTGCTTTTTGCGCCACATGCCTGTCTTTGATTGGATTGTGCTTCTTATTTTGCATTCAACTAGGATTGTCAAGAAATTATGACATCAAATGTGTGAAACTACTTCATCTGTCTCGGATGACTTGCTAGGTGATTGATATCCTATCTGCTTAGTGGTAGAGGTGTTCCCTGCTTTTTGTTCTTCTTTTCTTTTCTTGGCTATGAGGTTGAGGGGTTTGTAACGGTAACCTCGCATCCCCATCCTACCACCCAGCCACTGGACCGAGTGCCTTGTGGCTGAGCTGCTGTGTCTACCCTTACGTTGATCTGCGAGGGGATATGTTTACTTTTTACTCTGTCAAGGAGATATATTTACCTTTACTTTGTCAAGTTTTCATTAATAAAATCTGGACAGATGAGTTTAAATCATGATCATCGGCAATATCTCAAAATATGATAGCTGTACAGTAGAACCAACATGATGGGTCTTCTACAGGAAGGATCTCGCTTATTGCTTTCTCAATTTAACTCACCTTCCTCATCCTTCCAACTTTGATTGCAGATTCACTGTAGCGCTGGTGATGCTATTTCGAGGAAAGAATGGCAATGACCATTGCCACTGGTGTCACTATCTGAGCTGCGTACCCACCAATAGCTGGAGTTGTGATGGAAATTAAAAACTCCCGAGGGAGATAGTCGCTCTCGATATGTTTGTACATCAGGCATTTTTATTCGAGGGTAGTTCGACTTTGCTTAATAGCTCATACGACCTATTGAAAAAAGTAACAGGTAGTATGTATATGTGACCGGTGTTGCTCTCCAGTGGGACTGTACATGCAGGATTATATTCCTTGTGCAATTTTCTGTATATCTTGCCATACTTGCCGACACAGACTGCTTAGTTGAGCTTAATGCAGTTTCTTAGTTTTTATGTAACTCATCCTCATCGTACAACATCCTATGCTAAGATTTAGCATGCGTTTGTTAGTGTTCTGGGTACTAAATTGGAAATCAGGAAAAGAAAAAAAAAAGGAAAGAAGTTGGCGTCGCCCGGACTCGAACCGGAGACCTTCAGTGTGTTAGACTGACGTGATAACCAACTACACCACGACACCAACGTTGTAATGCCTTGGCAGCACTTGACCTAACGATTACACTGTGATGTCTTCTTGTCCAATAGGCCCAAAAATAGAAGAAAAAGATGAAAAAAAGGCTTCCCGCAGAGAAAACTGACTAAGAGGTTGCTGCACCAAACATGAACTGGGCTATGAGAGCTGGGGGATTCCTTCGAAAATTTGTTTGAACTCTGAATAACAGCATACGAGAAAACTGTTACTATGTTCGCCGAAATCTATGTTTTTGCTGGCATTAGTTTGGTTGCACAGCTTAGATAAGCGGATGCGGAAACGATCTTTTCACCGCAAGAAAACAATGGTTGTCACTATGTGTAGCGGAGTAGGGGTGTACATGGTCCGGGCTGGTCCCGGTAGTCCCGGTCCCCAAATTTTCGGAACCGCTAACACCAGCTGCTTATAGAAATCTAGCTCTTTGATCTAAACTAACAATTTCCAATCTCAATCATCCAACCAAATAAAACATACACATGACCATCGTACAATCATCGCATGAGTACTTATAATCCTAAAATAATGAGAAAAGACTAAATTAGGAAGAAAAATACTTAAAACAACCGAAACAGGATTATACTCCTGCATCATTCCCCTCGAGTTGGAAAGAATCAAGCTCAAAGTGGGATTACAATTGTATTTCACTGAATCCAAGTGCGAACAAAATAACGGGTTTGCATAATATAATCAAGATAAAATACAGATTGAGTCAAAACAAAACACGATCGGAGATTGCATATCGACAAACACGATCGGAGGCTACGTTGCGAAGGCGAGACGTGAGTGTCGAGCGAGAGGAGAGGAGTGAGTGTCGAGCATAAGATGGAGAAGTTAGGTTAACCAGTTCTTCAAAAATTTCTAAAAGTGAGCCCTAAAGCGGAGTCGTGGATATTGAGCACATAAGAGTGGTGCTGTTAAGTGCTAGAATCTCTCGACAACGGGAGTCTTGCAAAACCATGTCGGCATTGACCGCATCTACGACCACAGACCAAACGTACACCTCGACGGACGTCTTGCTTCCTGCCTGAAGGAGATGGGGAAAATGTTCCGCTCCATCAAAGGCATCGTACCACCATAATTCTCGACAGAATTGATAGTTGGCGACTTTTACCGGTCCATGGAGTATCGGTAGGCGGCATGATTTGGAATGGAACAAAAAGTGGCCCGGCTAGGTACTGACCAAGACAGGCCGTGAAAAGAAAAGAAAAAACAAACGATTAATCAGTCGAGCGCTGCCATGGCATTTGGATTCATCATCCTCTCCGTTCACATTCTAATCCCATGTATTTCGCGTAAAAAGAAAAGGGAAGAAAAGAAGCGTCTATCGTTGTCATGATACATCTTAAGAAAGACCGTGCTCTGTTTCTTAAAGCACACAGTTGCAGAAATTGCCGTCAATGATTGGAACCAATCAAAGAAATGGCACCTAAATTGCTCTTACGTACTTCCAGAGTGACCCCTGTTATTACCCATGGAGGAAGAAGACAGTCTTTACTTGCACAAAGCATTCAATAGAGATTCAAAAAGGAAACCCACATTTTTTTTCTATTAGGATTAGGTGGTTTCACTGCATCGCTCTTGAATCTCAATTCCCCCCTCCCGTGATGAGACCACTTAAAAAAAGGGTCTTCACCCATCTTTTTACTCCACCAAGACCCCAGAATTAGGAAAGGAGAATAGACAAGAGCAGATGATGGCGGAGGGCCCAATGCTGATTGATCCCATCATCACCCAATGATCTCCATCAGTGCTGATGTTCGAGCATCACACCCTTATACTATGGAAAAATCACTTCTTTGCTTCTGTATCATCTTGAGGAAGTAAACGAGTGAATGAACCCACCCACCCAACAAACTGTCTTCTTGCGGTGCTGGGGGAATTTAATAGCGTTTCGCTTGTCGGTCGCTGCTCTGTGTCCTTGTACAGACGAAAGCACTGATGTGACCTGCCATCGAACTGCGAGTGAAAACGAGTGGAGACGACGGATTCTACCCCGTGACCAGAGTTTTGTGGGGACGAGGGAGGGTATACAAATTGAAGTATGTCTCTGCTCGTATCTGACTCCATTTCGACTCTCTGGCAGATTCGCCATTGAAGTTGAAGTTTTAGCTTCGATCCGTCCTTTGAACTCGAGTTCGTATCGGATGATTTGAGGTTCTTGAACAGAAGCTTATTATTTTTGCATGTCTTGGAGAGAAGGACGAATGCAGATGAAAGAAAATCCTCTGGCGTCCCCACAAGAATCGTTATGCAGAAGGAGAAATCAAATGTTCAAGTAAAAATTAATGCTTTGCAGTGTCACAAGTACACAGCTTTATTGTGTTCATTGACAAGTGGAACAAATAGAGGAGGGTCACTCTGACTGACGAAAAGAAAAACAGGGGAAAAGCACTCACTCGACTAGCAAAAACAGGACGAATATCAACGGGGTTTGCACTCACAGATAAACTTCCCGTGAATTTGACAGAATCACTACCACGCATCATCACACACAAGACTGGACCGAAGCCAAGGAAGAGAAAGCCAAAGCTGTGTCACCTCAAATTGGTACTCCCTAGTCTATCCAACCGGTTGGAGACCGGATAAGCTTTGCTCCTTAAGTCAGCATATAGCGGGTAATTCCTCTCCGAAGCAGTCCCGGCATCCCAAGATGCCTGGGGAGATCTCTTTGTCGAACCATACTTGTCGAACTCGAGCCTCTGCCTGGGGGCGCTCTGCGACCTAACCTTGGCCCGAGACGATTCCGTGTTAGCCATATAATTCGGATGACCCGAGTAACCGCTAAAGAAGCCCCACGAGCATTCGCTTCTCGTTGGTGTGAAGGGACCTCTCCTCGCACTGCTACTTCCGGGCCTAGATGAGAGAGCATTCACTTGTGGGCTATTATCAGCAGATTTGAGCATTTCACCTTTACCTCCGGGAAAATGCAGAGACCTCGATGAGAGAATCTCCTCCGAGGATAAACTCGGCACTGGGTAAGGTGCTCTTGACGAGTATTTCGATGGAGAGTCGAATACCATCACATTCTGATTTATGTAGTTGGATTCTATTGCTTGATGCAGGGATTGGTAAGTTTCCTGTTTTCTTTGAGATTTCAAGTGAGGCTTCCAAGTGTCTACTTCAAGAATCTTTGAGCTCCTCTCGTCATCATGCCGATGTCTTAGTGGAGCATCTCCATGGTCGTCCCTTACGCCTTCTTCCACCCTTACGCCTTCTTCCATCCAACGGTCTAGCCAATTTGATCCAAATTTTGCCCCTTCCATGTCAATATTTCCCCTAAAGTTTGAATTTGAGCCACATCTCTACAAGAAGAATGCGAGCTTCGAATAGCATCAATGATCAAGACAAGCAAATTCAACAAAATGACGCACAAAATTATCGAAACACTACAACAGGAATGAAACCGACAGGCGACAATAGTCCGCTGTGATGCCAACTAGCACAAATGCCAATAATAAAGGCCAAATACATATACATTTTGATGATACCCCTGGTAGATTAATTAATAGTTTCCCCTACACTTACCAAGTAGGATATTGGAAAGCAACTTGCATCTTCAGACCACTTATTTAGATACTTCAATTGTAGGGGCATCTGAATAATAAATGAAAGAGTTTACAGATGACGAGTCTTCTTACCGGGTGATGTGATAAAGAGGACTTGCTGGTGGAATGTGAAGAAACTGGTGTATAAAAGCGACTTGCACGAGCCCGTACCTGCACGCGAACCAATGTTTGCATGCGCCTGAGCATGTCTGTCATCTGCTTTCTCACAATATGGCCTCTCACCAGCGCTTGGAGTTTCACCAGAGCTTTCAGTGCTCTAAGTGCTCTCCTTGCCTTTGAAGATTGCAATTAGAGGCGTTAGCAAGTTGGTCATCTTTTTCCGATCAATTAACCAGAAGCAGTATGGCTTAAAGAATCAGACTACAAAACTAACAGGTAAACTCGTATTGTCGGGTCATTATTTTCTATCAGATAATCGAACAGAACTTCCTGGCATTGCAAAGACTGTGAATTAGAAGAACTAAACAGGAATACAATCTGCTTATCTTAACCACTCGCTCAAAAACATGGCCAAACTCAAGAAATGAGATGCTAATCTAGAGATCCTACGATGCGGTTCGTCCTAACCCCCCCCCCCCCCCCCCCCCCCCCCCAGTAAGTTGCATAGAGCTATATAACGTTACTCTTGAAAAGATCACAAGACCAATCCAATCGTCAAAGGCACGAATATCAACAAGCACCGGTGCCGCTTGAAAGTGGCAACCCAGCTTAGCATGGGTTTTACACAGCAGATGCTGCTTGAACAAACGAATATACACCTTCAAACGACGAGGAGGGAAAGAGCTAGCAACTTTAGGTCACAATGATAACTGGCCCATTTTAAGTGGAAAAACACTTGCATGATTAGGACAAGAATCATTGGATACCCAAAAAGCATGGACTAAATGTAGAGTTCCAAATGGTTCTTTAAGGCTGCTGTTCCCTCCAAGATGGCCCAACCATACGAAAGCAAATCTATCTGGACCTCCGCAAACTTTAAAAACAAAAAAAGAAGAAAAAGAAAAACCAGCTGGGAAGCCAGCCATATCTCCAATGCCAAAGTAATCTAGATCTGCAATGTACAACCCTCCCAGATAGAACATACACACCCCACTTGAACAACAAAAGGAAAACGAAAAAGATGGATCAAATTGGTGAAACTATCGATCACAGTACTGTGCTTTCCAGCTATGCACTACACCCGGAAAAGAAAATTGGCCCCCAACTGGTAGGCTCTGCTTTGATGTGCTGAAATTCCGAAAATGCGCTACACTTTTGACCTTTTTTTCCTTTCTTTGACACACAACCTTTGACATATCTGTACGACTCCAATTTAATATTTGGCTATCAACAACCCCGAAGTCTACCAAGTCAAAAACTCGAAACCCACATCTCCTCAAAACAACTAAAACAACAGAGAGAAAAACCAGAGAGATTGACAAAAAGAAAAATCCAGATCTCCAACTCCAATGAGCAAGTGACAACCGCAATGATAGTCACCAGAGAGAGTTCCAAGAAGTGAACTTTGGGTTAGCGAGAGACACGGGAAGTGGTTGAACACGTGTGAACCCCAAGCCCGTTGAAACGCCCTTAAGACTTTTCGTCTGAAAGCAAAACATGGTGGCTGGCCACAAGGAATCGATTCTCCCTCCCCCTTTGAGTATGACTGGTGCTGGTGTCGGCGTCTTCCTAACGCAAAGTTTTGTGCGCCCACACTCACGAGCCTTCAACATCAACGTTAAAACACCAAATTCACTCTTCTTCTTAGGTGTGGAACCCCTAATAATCTAAGCTATTTATTACCTGGACACGACCTTAAAAACAAAATATGAAGCGTCGTGCTATTCTTAGGAGCTCCAACGCTAGTCCTCTTCCATATTTGATCGCAGGTGTACGAAAAGAAGAGAGAAAAAAAAAAAAGCATGAACGAAGCCGAATGACTGCGATTCGGGTTGTACAGAGGCAAGGCAAGAGGTGCAAGAGAAAAACAAAAATGATAGATTCAAGTTGGTTTTAGTTTGAATTGAAGCACTATTTTTTCTATCGATTTCGTATTGTTCTTGCTGAGCACAACAGCTTATAAAGCTTCCACAGAAGATTTCAGCCAGGCAATCCTCATCCACCCAATTGCCATCGACTCAGATTTCACTCCAAGTTCATAGCTTTCATGCAAATTTGGCACCAAAATAAACCGACATTGCGCGGCCTTCTGGTAATCGAAACTAAAAGCAAGAAAACGTATACCCAAAAATCAAAGTACCAACCAGATATCCTCGGAATGCGGATTGAATCCGAACAGCGGAAAAATCCTCCAGGCGCGGGCGGTTGCCGCAGAACTGCGCCGGAGCAGCACATTTCACGACTCCGCCGACGAGACCCCCGCCGCCTACGCCGCTGGTGAGCCTGACGACCTCCGCGGCGGCCTGAGCAGCGGCGACGGCGGCCTCGGCGACGGCGGCGGTGGCGGCGGCCACGGCGATGGCGTGCTTGCTGGCGTCCAAGTCGCCGGAATCGAGGGAGTAGTGGTGGGCGCTGGGGAGGGCTAAGCGGCTCTTGTCGTTGAGCGATCTGATGAAGCTCCAACGCCGGTGGTGCTTGTCCTTGGAGCCGCCGAAGAGTCGTCGGAAGAAGCCCATGCTCTCATTTCACTGACGTGGATTACGTGAAGTCAAGTGCTGGGAGTGTGAAAACGAGCTTCTGCTTCTTTTTGGTAGTTAATGGCAAGTGGAGGGAGTAGAGAGAGAAAGCGAGTGAAGTAAGTGGAAATTAATAGGGAGTGAAGGAGAGAGAGAGAGAGAGAGAGAGAAGGTGAGGGGTGGGATTTTTTACACTGCGATCAGTGCGGAGTTGGAGACGACGACGCGCAGTTTCGGAAGCCGTGACACGCGCCGTCGCATCTCAAGGAATTTATGGATGGTAAAATTCCATGTCGGCCCTTTACATATAAATTTTTTTTTTTGGTCGAAACATATAATTTTATTCACTTGACTAACAATCGCATATTAAAAACTACATCGTTATTTTCACGAAAATTACCATGTCTTGTCTTTTTTCTGCATGAAATTATTGGCCAAATCTGAATGTGATCATGGGCTACCCAAAGGCAAATTAAGCGATCTTTTCATTCCGTTTATTTCTCGAATTTTTTTTTTGGTGATTTTTTTTTTTTCATTTTTGGCCATTGAATTGCCCGAAAAAATGAATCAACGAAAAATCTTTTCGTAATCACCGAAAAAAATCATGCTTAAATTCAGATGAATGAATTTCACTTTCAAAAATCGAAAATCAATTTCCGTCACGGGAACCTCGGCATCCGTGCCCAGATCCTCAACGATTGGCTCGGGTCCATAAAGGCCGAGCCCAAGATCCCAGTGCCTGTGCTCGAGTATCTAGCTTTGGGCCAAGGTCCATCGAGGCTGGGATGGACTCCTCGGCAGCTTGGCCCGAGTCCACAAAGGTCGAGGCCAGATTCCTCGGGCCCGGTCCAACTTGCCCACCTTCCACTATCTCTTGGATAGCTTATCATTACACTTTCACTCATGTAGGATATATCTCATATACGAAAAACCTCGCGATCATTAGGATCAATGATACCCAGATACTTCGGCTCGACTGGCAAGTTGCTAGATACATCAGATTCTTCACGGGAATGCTGGCTGTCGGTGTTTCCTTCCAGTTCTGAGGATGCAACCCGCGACTAACATTATCGAGTATTGGTGTTAGTGGCGGCACTTGAGGTGAAGTGTATGTTGCTGCCCGCCCAAACCCCTTTGGATGTTGTCGTATCCAGCCAGTAAGACCTATCAAAATAGGTCATAAATCCAAGACCTGTCAAAATATATTATAAACGCATTTTATGAAACCATATATGATGGATTGGATTGTTAGATGAATTAGTTATATTCAACAATTGTGTTTAAATAAAATATGAGTATTTAATGGGTCATAACTGGGTCGTAAATAGGTATACAACTTACTTGGATCAAATCCACTTCTACAACTCTTTCTTCATCCTCTCTCGCCCTCGTTTGATCACACGCTCGCTCGCTCTGCATTGTCACCTCAGCTTTGGGTATAAATTTTTCCTAGATTGGATTAAATATGGAACTGTTTTAGGAATATGGGTCGGATCAGGTATGTGTCACTATATTTGCATTAAAATAAACGGGTCATAAATGGGTCAATGCCTGATAAAAAAAATAAACGGATCAACGGAACTATTTGGGTCGGGCCATAATCCGACCCGACCCACCCGTTTGATGGGTTTACGGCCAGGATGAATAGCGGCAGTACTCGAGCCATCCGAGTCATTTGAACCCTGATCAGTGATATGAATGCTTTGCCTTAGTCACTGTTCTTTCGTTGCTGGTTTATTATTTCTTTAGAGGAACAAGTGATGGGTGAGTCGCTGTGCATGAAATATCTAACCGGGAATCGGTTTGGCCTTCGATTCATCTGTGTAGTATCGGTGCATGCCCAGAGAGCTGTAGTTGGAAAGCTACTTCTTCATGCACATCCATCAATTACGATGTTGAATTTTCATTTGATACAACATGATGGAAGGAGCATATGGAAGGGGATTGAAATGGAACATGGGAGAGAGAGAGAAAGCTCATCTGATAAATCCTGTTGATTATGTACATTACATGCAACGCAGTATCTGATTCTTGAATGATAGAAATGTTAAACCAAAACAAGTTAAAAAAGACTGGTGAAGTAATCATGTACCGAGTCGAATTTTCAAGAGTTTTAAGAGTTGAGATAAACAAAACTGTCGAGAGAGATGCGGGAGAAATTTGTCTATGGTGGTGTTTACTGTTTAGGATGTATGCGGATCATCGGAGGGAGCAGAAGCTGTCCAATAAGACTTGACGGCAAACAAAAGCTTCTCTCTCACGAGCGGTCCGTCTTCATGGTCGACGATTTGGCTGTCGTAGTTCATCAAATCGATGATCCTCTTCACCTTCACCAGCATGTCGACATCATCCCGCAGTATGAAGCTCCCTTCTGGCCTCAGAACTCTGTCCATCTCAAGCAATATCTCCTCCAATTCACACCTACATAAACAACTCCAATATGTCAAGCATCAGCTGATCGATCCGCCCTACAGAACCCGTGTCGGAAAAATGTCACGAGAATTGAAAAGATCTCTTCAGGTTATCACAGACATACCTGTCCTGATAGAGGCTAAACAAGGAATCGGCGTGAATGAGGTCGTAAGTTCTCGGATACGTGGACATCGCTTCGCACCTGCGATGCGTACAAGTAACACATGAATCTTTACGCACGACATTTAAGAGTTTGGATGGTCAATACTGAATCAGAGAATCACAGACAACCAAGAAAGTACTTGCCAGCTATGGTAGGTTCCGATTAGTCCTCGTTCATAGATAGCTCCGAGAGTGTTCACCTTGGCTTCCACGGGAACCACGTTCATGACCCAAACGGGGTCTTCGACGAGCGCAGCGGCGAACCCGCCCAAGTAGGCATTCATGTCTAGCAAGTTGCGGTACCTCCCTGCGAGTCCTAGCTGGTTGTTCACAGTCTTGTAATACGACACTCTCCTCTTCCACAATTCCATCTCCCTTAGGAAAATCTCGGCCGTGATGCCCGGTAGCGTTCCTTTGCCAATCCTCGGTGGAATAGCATTCAGCCTCTCCGGCCAATTAGTCAATTTGCCACCCGAAATCTCCCGATCGTCCATAACTTGGGGCAACGGAGTCAAACACATTTCCATGCTTGTATACCTGAAAACAAATCATGGTTAAAACGAAGCTCGAATCGACGGAAATTGAGCATGACAAGTACAGAATGCAGGACAAACTGAGTTGAGTTCCCAAATCACCTACCAGGCCTTGTCCGGATCCTGAGACGGGCACAAAGGTGGATTCTGGTTCACTTCTCTATTGACCTTACAATGCAGATGATTGATAGGCTTTTGCCATATTGCAATGTCATCCTTCTCCACCAACTTTTTCCAGCAGAGACTTTTTGCTACATTCTCAATTCTGGTCTGCTCAGCACTCAGGTCTTCCATTGTTCTCTGCCAACCACTCCAGTGTTTCTTCCAATTGATCGGCGGGCCGGACAGTACCCAGTATCCGCCGGGCCGTAGAACTCTATTCACTTCAATCAGATAAATCCCATCTGTAGCAGAGCAAGCAAACTTCGGCAAAGGCGAGACCACTGCTAAAATCGAATCGACTAGTAATCGGGTGAGGACGTAATACCGAATTTGTCCCACGGAATGAGGCAGCGAGAGCAATGAGCCATGTCAAACGCACGGGACGGATATGGAAGGCGCTTGGATGCGAGGACACCGATCTGCGCGGGCACTCCACGCTCGAGGGCGAACTGGACTTGAGCTTCGTGCGTATCCCTAGGAGCGAACGACATCGCTAGGATGTCTCGAGACAGAAGATAAGCCCCCCAACTAGCAACCTGGATGTGAACAGTAACTCAGATCATTGAGAAACGAATTGCATCACTAGACATTGCCATCTATTGTTCGAAAAAAAAAAAAACTGGTCTCTAGCATTTTGAATTCTGATCACATAAATCAAACCTAAAAAGGAAAGTGAATCGACCAGGCCATCCTCGCCATCTCTCCTCGAAGAAAATAAGGATAGAGAAACCGAAGACGCGTTGAAAAAATTATGGCATGCGTGATTCGGGCAAGTTTGGTTCAGCTTCTTACCATGTTTGGTTCGTGGTGATCCATCATAGGAGATGTAAAAGGTAAATACAATAAATACTCGGCCAATCCAACGCGGACTTTGTTGTTCTGGGATTGGGATTGATTTGGTACGGTAGGATGAACTTGGACAAGGAAAAAAAGGGAGCTTACCCCGCAACCGGTATCAATGGCGGTCCGTATGGACCCGTTCCTCAGATCGATTAGCTTCCCGATGTCGTCGATGTACGCGTCAGCCCCGTTCGGGAACATGGTCCCACCCCCCGGGAACCGGAACCGGTCGCCCTCGAATTGGATCCAGTTCTGGACTGCCTTCTCCACCGTGAGCTCCTTGTGCGGCACGTTGGCGTACCATGCCATGTCCCGGCTCGCGGGCCACCGGAACGGGTTCCTGTAGCCGGGTGGGGCCGGGACCCGGCACTTGAGCGTCTCGTTCCGCTCGGGGCAATGCCGCTCTCGGAATATCAGCCTCCTCCTGTCGAACCGGAGAGACCTCTTGGGGTCCTCGCACGGGGTGTACTCGCTGTACTTGACGCTGCATGGCGGGTAGGTCTTGACGTCGTTTCGGGCGTGGCGGGGGTTGAATTCGAGCAATGGGGAGACGCAGGGCTTGGCGGCGGCGGCGGCGGTCGAGACGGCGGGGTTTCGCCACGTGCCGAGGAGGTAAGAGATGAAACAGAGGAGGGAGACGAAGAGCCATGCGTGAAGAAATTTGGACTTGGTTGGACCAGCCATAGCCGTGGACGTTCTGTGTGGAGTGTGTCTTCCTTTATCTGTTAGGGAATCATGAGAAGACTGAGATGGTGAAGCGAAGGTGAGAAGAAGGTGCATGAATTATATAAAAGAAGCAGAACTGGGAAAGTGATCCTACTTAGGAAGTTTTAAGACAGTTGGATCTCTGGTTTCCATTTGGGTCTTCCACACTAATTCAATTAATTTCATTTACTTAATTCGTAGGATAGGCTTTTTCTTGATCCCCTCTCCCAATGCAACTGAACTTTTATTACTCTTTTCGCATAATATATGTGAAAAATCTCGTCATATTGATATGATATGACCGTATTATTTTATAAATGTCTCCCGTAATCGATTTACATGGTGAAAAGCATCCACGTCGGTAGAGTTAACCTACGTTGAACTTATGTTATCCATCATGTGCTACTTTATTACAAGCAAGTTTTCTATGCCGTCTCGTGCAGTTTTCTTACGACTTCCCCGTGAAATCTGATGGACAACTTAACATGGATGAAGATGACCATGCAAGAATCTTCGCCCGGTCTATTTCAGAAGGACGAGTCACGATACATCAGCTGCCAAAAACAAGCTGGAGGTTTAATGTTATGATAAAGTGAACAGGAATCTCGGCAAATTCACATAATAAGTTTCCGGGGTAACTGTCCAAAAAGTCATAAATCTATTGTACGACTGTCAATTCAGTCCTAAATATTTCAATTGTGCTAATTTAATCCAAAATATTTTGATAATTTGTCAATTTAGTCCTAAACTTTTCAATTTTGATTTTTTTGAGATAACATAGCAATCTTTATTTCGAGCACACTAAACAAACTGGTAATAATTGAGAATTATTCGTGATATCAACCTTATTACTTAAAATTCTAATCTTTTGTATTGAATTTATCATATTTAAGTTCGGCGAGGCCCTAACTAGCGAAAGACGCATCACCTTAGTCAGAGGGCTAGGCATCGAGAGACGACTGAATCCACATGGAGGAGTCAATTATCTATATTCTGTTACCGTTGACCCGGCATCATTATTTTTCTCGAAGAGCTTTTTGTCTCGTTTCCCCGTAGACGTAACCGGCGAAGGGAAGTCATCTAGGGAAGGCATGTGTAAATTATGACGATGTTATGCCTATCCCGACCACAGTGTCCCCAAGGACTAGAGTTTGAATCCCCGGTCCAGCAGAGCACAACTCCATACAAGAAAACGAAAGAAAGTAAAGGTCCTTCCATGGTTGGTTGTTCAGTGAACCAGGCCTATGCAAAGGATTTGTCACGGACCAATGGGGGGAACAAAAGGAAGAGGACGATTTCAAAAAGGCCTTTGATGCAAAAGCCCACTATCTGCTTTTCTCAACTTTTAAAGCAGTTGCGGCTGAAGAAGCCCCGTCTGGCTCGGCATTGCCAATGCGCTCGGAGGTTCTAATGTTCCTTGAACAAATGCAAATGATATTTAGTTCGTTTTTTGCTCAAATTATGAGAAATACAATTTCATTTCAAAAGGCTTTTAGCTTAAGGTTTGTCCGGATATACTTTGAAAAGTAACATTCACCAAATGCAAATAGACATTTTTTTTCTTTCAATTTTGACATCGCTCAACTTTCATAATTCTGGAAATGTCCTCCAAAACCCTAATTTACCGACAAAGGCCTTAGATACCGGTGAGCATCCGGTTAGCCATCGGCGAGAGGTCAACGAGCCAATCCGCCATCGGCAGAGGCTGGCTGGTCGGCCAACAGTTGAGTTCCGTTGGTAAATAATTTGAGATTTTCTTAAAAAGTATATATATATATTAACAAAAGTCCTTTTTTTGTCGATAACAAAAGTCCTTTACAAGTGTAGTGTTTATCAAATGTCATTTAGGTCAAACTTACTTTTCAATGTATTTCTAAAATACAGTTTACCAAATACTACTCGCATTTCGATAAATATCTTCTTTTGCATTTTTCTTTTTTTTTTTTTTTTTTTTGCATTTTTTCAAAGACATTGCCAACGCCGAACCAAACGGGCCGAAGACGACTCACTTTTCTTGCGGTCCGCTTTCTGGAACGTTGGAAGCAGAGAGACGAGACGAGAGGAGGAAGGAGGGTTTTTGCTTGCGGGGTTTTTTATTTCCTCGTCACCTGAGAACCAGAAAGGGGAGCTGTTTCACCGATCGCAATGGCCGACGACGACTACAACGACTTGGACATGGGGTTCTCTCTCTCTCTCTTTGTGTTGTCTGGAGCTCTCTTCTCGGATTTTTCAGAGTCTACAAGCATTGCATGTTAATTCCTCGAGCTGATTCTGTTTCCTACTTCGACGTGGATTGCTACTTTGGTAGTTTGATGGCGCCATGAGCTAGCAAAGTGATTGCCGTGCTATATCAAAGTACCAAATTGAAATTCTTTATGACAAAAGTTAACTGGTGTACTAGGTTCGGTGAAACAATTGATTGTGTTCATGACCTTTTGCCTACCATATGGACACTGCTACTCTGTGCTTTCCTTGTATCCTATCGAGCGAAATTGAGTTACTTTATCTTCACTTAGATTTTGCATATGTTTTCTGAATTAATAAATGCTATGCTAGTTTCGGGTTTGGAATAGTTCTTTTCAGATGCTTATGTATTCCACTGATGCAGATATGAGGATGAACCACCAGAGCCTGAGATTGAGGTAAGGGTCCATTTCTCACGTGCTGTTCTTAGATAGTTGAAGAATTTGCCTGCGACAGTTCTGATGAATGCTAACAGGAAGGTGTGGACTTGGAGGATGAAATGGATAACAACAACAACGAAGATGTTCCAGACCCTATCGAAACCGAAGATAAAGGAGAGCAGGAACCTGTAGAACGGCCTCGTAAGACATCAAAGTACATGACGAAATATGAGCGCGCAAGGATTTTGGGCACTCGTGCCTTGTCGATAGTAAGGACATCACTATTTCAAGTCCTTGGCATCTGATTAATTGGGTGGTTAACGAAAATTACCTTGATTGAGCGGCATGAATGCACCTGTAATGGTTGATTGGAGGAGACATTGATCCTCCAGAGGTATGAACACTAGGGGTGATCGGTTTCAGGATGGATGGTTCCCACTCTAGAACCAAGAACCACCTACTAGGGATCAGTTCTGCAAAATGTGAACAGTGAACCAGCCGCTCATTCCACGGATCCACCCGAGAACCGAACCACCGGTCCGGTCCGGTTCCCGGATGAGTCTATGGAACCGGTCCTACCGAACACTGACATCAATTAAAAAGGCCTGTACGTGAGTGAACTAATGAACCCATTCCCAATTTCTCATGAGATAAAGAGATAGACATGAGCATTGGTGCACTTGCTGATTTCTTAGACAAATTCATAGAAAAAATCACATTTACTACAATGAACATTCGATGATTGATGAAGCAAAAGGGTACTAAAATACGTCACACATCATCAAGCTGGAGAGTAACACGCAAAAACATCAAAGAGGGGGGAAAGAAAGATGAAAGCCTTTCAGAAATCTTTCCAAGTTGTTTAAGTTCAACTCATGCAGCCCTAGACACTAAGAACAAGCTCAACTACTTCATCACGAGAATGCAGTATGGACTCGTGAATCAGATTCCTGGTCTCCAGCTTTGTACTGGTGGAATAAGAAGCAACTTTTTTTCGTTTTCTATTTGGGAGAAATAGTTTGAATTAAAAAAACATATATATATTATATAAATAAGTCCAGTTCGGTTGGTCCGAATGGGTGGTTCCCCCTTGGAACCGGGAACTGAATCGGTACCCACTGGTTCCAGCAAATTGGAACCGGGAACCGGATCGATACCCAGTAGGAACCACTCAAAATCAGCCAGTTGGGTACGGTCCGGTCCGGTTCGGATGGATCCCGATTTTTTTGCTCACCCCTAATGAACACTCGTCATGTTATCAGATTGAGTTCTTTGAATACTTAAGGTGCCAAGAAATGCATTGGCACGCACAATCTTATGAAACTCAGACATCACTTGACAAACTGCTATTTACTGTATGATCTGGCCTGGACAGCTTATTCATAATTAAATGTACCTTAATTGCCGTGACATGGATCTGACCCAATAGTCCAATTGCAAAACTGGACCTGGCCTTGTAGAAATTCTTCTATTGGAGTACCACTTGATAAATCTGTTACGACGGGCTTAGGAGATAATGGAGTTTTCTAATGCGATATTCCAAAAACCTTAGACCATCCACGTGTACTGGATAAACTGTATAAATTTTTCTGCGGCTTTTGATTTTGTCTGCATGTCCAAGATATAGAGATCCAGAAGTGATGCTTTGTCCTCATGCATTTTTCTGATTTTAAGGTGGCAGGGTCGTTCTTGCGACATTGAAAGATTAGATGAGATACTTACAAGGTTGTAGACACTGATGGTAAGAATATCGGGACTCGTAATTAACTCAAGTCTAGTTGTGCTAGCTTCATCTAGTACCAAGATTTGTACATCCTGCAATTCAATTTAGGTTTTTAGCCTCTGAACACTGAGTTGGATGACATCATTCAATCACTTTGTTTGGTTAAATCGCGTAAAATTTTGCTCCTTTTCTGCACTTATGAACCGAATTTCCCAGAAGCCCTTTCCAAATAAATGCGTTAATGTGTGCAATGACCTGAAATTAGCAAATTGAGTGGGCCGATCCTTTGGTCGCCCCCTCAATGACGACTCGCTTCAACCCTTTCTTGTTCCCCTACTACAGCCACATCATATGGTGGGAGGATGATCTTTTAGCACTGTTAATAAATTCCTCAAAAACGAGCATTGCTCAATGTCTACATCCTATCATTGCAATGGAAACATTCTTTGCATCACAACTTGACAGGATTCTTTTGCAAGCCTTAGATTGCAATGAAGGAGCTTCGAGAGAGGAAAATACCATTCACCATCCGCCGCCACCTTCCAGATGGAAAGTGAGTTCTGCTTCCAGCTCTTGATACTTTGGCTTTTTACTCCACCGTGGTGAAAATCATAATTGGACTTTTGCCTTGGATTTATCAAGGTATTCAATAGAATGTTTCGCCAACTGTGCTTGATTATAATAATGTCATCTAATGCGCTATTGTGTGGTTTTCTAGTTATGAGGATTGGGGAGTTGATGAGTTCATCGTGGAAGATTCCTGGAAGAGGCAAGTCGGGGGTGATTGACGCCTTGCCTTGCTTGAACAGATAATCCATGATCCATACATAGATGCTAGTTTTTTTTTGGCGCATGATATTGTTTTATCCAGTGCTATGAGAAAACCAGCAAACAAGCTTTCACATGCATCAGGATGCTGAACATTTTGATTTACCCTTGGGATCTTGAGAGATATGCTAGCTTTAGTAGCTCACATGCTGAACGGCTCATCAGAATTTACTTGTTAACGTAGTTCCAAATTGGTTCTTCCGCGGTTTTTGGCCATTTACGTGAAAGATTGAAGGAAGCCATGGCTGATTGACCATGTGAAAGCCGGATGCGCGGATGCTTGCAACCTAACCTTTGCTTTTGGTGAGTCATCTTTGTCCTGGTTCCACCTTCTCCACAACATGTCCATTAGTATATGAGAAACCGGACTTCGGTTATTTATTGTCTCAAATGTCATCACGCCACGTCCCCAAAGGTAAGAATCTTCTGGCGGGGGTCGCCGCACATGCTTGTTCGGGAGTACTCGGGCAGGTCTCATCCCGTGGTTTTGGATTCTTGGATGAACCTTAACCACCTCCAAAGTAGAACTCGTCTCATTGTTCTCTTGATTATTATTTAACCACGTGGGATTTCATTCTCCGTATGTGGGGACTGGCAAGTTTTTTTTTAGGAATCATCTGATTTGCGTGGATGGGCCAACTAAAAGTGATTACTTTATTGGCGGTGCATTGCATTTCTCGGTCAGTTTTTTAATCTTTTTCCCAAGTAATTTGTGCCCAGAAATGTGATTCATCCGCAAATCAGAAATCGTTTACGTGACGGTTCGCTTCGAGCGTATCTTTCCTCAGTACCAACTTGAGATAGAGCAATTAGGATGGAATCTCATTTCATTGGCATAATATCTGCACCAACACTTGGCGAGAATCAGTGTCACCTCCTACCTACATAGTGGAACGGCAGATTATGGATGGTCTATCTATGATGTTCTTGATTCTGATTTTCCTATATTCGACTCTTGAGCCTACCGATGTGAACCCGACATGGGTATTTTGATCAAATTCCGAGAAACTCTCCATTTCGGTGGAAGTGGAAGAGGGAGAAAGGGGCGAAGGTCTATATTTGACTTTTATTGGGACATCAATTTAGTCTTCAATCTTTGACCCCACCCCCCCCCCCCCCCCCCCAAAAAAAAAAAATAGTCCCAATCTAATTGTCGAATTCAAGCTTCCCTTTTCCATTGTCTAGAACATAGATTCTTAGGTCATCGGTCGTCCTATACTAAACTAATGCCAAGGTGAAATTGTCCGATATCACGACATGTCAATTTAGCCGTGCCGCGAACTAAATTCATCTCCATGTTACCATCTTAATAAGCGTAAAATATAGTCTTCTCTACAATCGATGCGGCAAATCACGAGTCACATTTCGCTCTTGTCAATATGTATTGGCTTGATTAGAGTTCCTTCTACATCTCCTGTTGAGCAAATGTCCTTTAGCTAATAGGAGACTAAAAGTCTCTCTCTCTCTCTCTATCTCTATACTGTATGCGTGTGACGGGAAGACACGTGTTTAGGATGAGGAAGAAACGCAATGTGTGGTCCCTGGTCCGTGTGCTAATGCTGACTCAGCGCCACGTTCCTTTTGGGCTCGAGAAGGAAAAAGCTCGTTACAATTTGTAGGTTGCTTTCTTAAAAGGTTCAAGTCCTGTTCATGTCGCGGAGAGTTGAATGAAAGTATGTGACAAATCCATTTACAGATGGAAAACAAAGGTAGGGTTGGCAATCGAGGGTGGTCCGACAACGCATGTCATAAAATATGATAAATGGAGGGTCCGACAATTCCCTCCATGTTTGGCAAACGAGAAATTGTTTTTGGCGGTGTTTTGCCCCTTTTCAATAGTTTAAGAGATATGTGTATTGAAATTTTTAAAACTTATCACAAAAGTACAATCAAATCGTAAAATTTATCGCGGAAGTATATTTGAGCCCTAAAATTTCAAAAAGTGCAATTAAATCACAAAACTTGTCAAGTTGGTGCAATCCAGTTGTCGCGGCCTAAAAATCGGGTTTTCCAATTTTAGGTTAATGGATTACTAAATCAACTAATTAGATTAATTAACTCAGCACGAATTCTCTCAAGTTCTACCAAATCGTGACTTATGGTTCAAGTGATGATTAGGCAAAAGATTTTAAATTTTGGAGTCGCCACTAATCATTTTCTGGTAAGTCGATTAGAAACCTAAGTAAATTAGTGGGAGAACTAAATTACTTCTACGAATCGGTGATTTTGAGTTCGGGACTTGATTACATCAATTTTTTTAAATTAATGCCCTCTCGGTAACAATTTCATGGAAAATGTTCAATTTGGCAATTTTGATGAATTCTCACTCTAGATTCAAAGGTGCATTTTTAGTGTTTTCTTTTTATGAATTTTTTGTATTTTTATGCAATGAACTTAAAAGATGAGCCATGGGATTTTTTGATTTTCGAATTTTCTGTATTTATTGTTTTTGTTGTTGTTGTGATTTTTGGTTTTTACGAATGAATTTAAATTCAAATTGCAAATATTTTAGTTGAAAGATAATTACTGCTGTTTCTTTCGAATTAAGTTTCGATCTGAAACTTGACAGATCGACCCTAAAAATTCGAAATTCCTGCTATGGAAATAATTCTATCTAAAGCATGATAGATAGACTTATTTTCATGTGTGCGGTTGCGAATTAGGAAATTTTCCTAATCGATCACATTTTGAAAAGATTTTGATATCTTGATGTATCTTGTATATATTCAAAAAAAAAATCGAATCAACCAGATTATCCTAAGACTCAAAAAATATCTCAATCAAATCACAATTTTCAAATTAGGCAAGTACAATTTATTCAGAATTTTCGGTTTCTAAATTTAACGTGCAAATCTTCACAACCGAATATTCGATCTTGCAAAACAATCTTCAAGATATGCAATCATCAAAGATATGCCGCCAGTTTTTATACTCTAATTGGATAATATACTTGAACATGCAAAATATGGCATCATTCAAATACAGAACATGCAATCGAAGCACCAAATCAAGCAAGAATGAGCAACATAATCTTCGGAATATCAAATCAAGGGATATACCTAAATTCTAAAATTCGCTTTCCAAATTTGAAATCGCGCCCGATTCGCTTCGAGGATATCCGGTTTTCCGAGGGAACTCGTGCACAGTTGGATAGATGACTCACGTTCGGATACCACACAGATCAACAATGGACTTTGACAAAAAGCAACTTCGATAACTTGGCAACAGGATCAACTAATCAGCAGGTTCAACAGGATTGAACCACGGCTTTCACGGGATCGAAGGCAGCACCGTTGACAGGATCAAAGGCTGGACTGTTGGGACCTAAAAAAAAAGACGCCAATCGGGACAAGCTGAGAAGACCAGCAAAAGAAAAGGGACCACCAAGGGGGAAAAGTCGCAAGAAGCACCCAGTAAATCTTTCATTCAAAATCCCTTATCCGAAACCTCCCTTTGCCGTAAACCTACCAGTTAATTTGTCCCAAAATATTATTAAAGATAGACCAAACTTCGGTCATTATGGATTTGTCCACGGGCTTAGTTCAATTAAGTTCATACGCTCGAGTCCATCCGTCGTCGGTCCGAATTAAATACGAAATGTAATGTATGAATACTGGTCATTAAAACTACTCTAATTGCAAAATATATGGAAATGAGTTAAAGATTTTTGGATAGAGACTAAGGTTAGTTCCTAAATTTTTTTATGCAAAAATGATTAAATAAGAAATCAAAATTTAGGTATTAACACCAGTCCTTCATTAACTTCGTCCAACTTGACAAACGAAAAATGCTAATAAGTTTTGATGCAATCAAGTCATTCCATTAACTCCATCCAACTTGACAAACCAAAAATGCTAATAAGTTTTAGGATTTGATTGCACAAACTTGACAAGTGTTATGCCGTTATTGCAATTTTTTTGAAAATTTTAGGACTCAATTGCACTTTTATGGCAAGTTTTAGGATTTGATTGCACTTTTTAAAAGCTTTAGAATTCAATTACACTTTCGTGACAAATTTTAGAGCTTCCAGTGCACTTATCTCATGATTTAATTATCGGGTTACGCTTTCAAGGTGAAAACTTTCCTCGGTTTTGCGCATCTCGTTGCTAGCGAAAGATGTCTCACCTTAGGAGAGCATCGAACATCATTTGGCATTCCCTTTTCCCATTCCAAATAGGGAATTCTCTTTTTGTGTTATTCTAATCCAGTTCATATATTTATTTTCTTAATCTATTTCTAACAAAAAAAAAAAGTCCTTGATTCACTTGAATATAAATAGGAGAGAAGTTACGACCCAGTGTCGTGACGACTCTGCCACCCCCATTCACATTTCAGGAAGAGAATTGATTATGGGTGACTGTAAGACGCACAGTCTATTTTAGGCTACAAAAAATAAATAACAATTACTTAAAAATTATAATCGAGTCCAATTCTTTTAAGAATTTATGGCTTACAACGTACGCACTTGTTATTCTCACAGTCACCCAAAAATTGATATGCTAGCAAAGCCCGTTCAAGAAAACAAGAACAAGGAAGAAGGAACAAGCCAAGCGCACAAAAGAAGAGTCAAAAGAAGGGGTGGACGGCTATCACCTCGCCTTCCCATCAGCCACCGGACCAATTCTTGATTCTTCATCTGTCCACTCTTTCTTTCCTCCACCGGCCACAAAAAAAAATTGCCAACAGAAGCCAAATTTGTTCCTGTTGTCAATAAAGAAAATGTCTAAAAAACAGATTCCATTCCATGCACACTAATGTCCACGTCTCCTTTTCCAAGCTCCCTTTATCCCTTCCTTTCATTTCCTCCTCGTTCTCTCTGTTTCTCTGTTTCTCTTCCTCTTTGTATAAGCCATGACCAGTGTCTCCCCCTCCTTGAACATGAAGAAAATGGTGACTCCTCTTCCCATCTCGTGCCCCTTCAACTCCCACCTCATCCACCCCCTCCTCCTCTACCTGTAAATCAAAAGCTCCTCTCCTCTTCTTGATTCTGCCACTTCTCTGTCTCTCCCCTTTTTCTGAAAAAAAGAAGAAAAAAAAATTGTGGGTCTTTTTATGGGTGCTGGAATATCTGGATTTGCAAGTGACAGAGACGCAGAGTGTGTTTCTCCTCAGTGGAAGACTGGGCTTGGGGACATACCAGAGAGCTGCATCTCCCTGATCCTTGCTTCCTTGGACCCTCCCGAGATCTGCAAGTTGGCGCGGTTGAACCGGGCCTTCCACGGCGCTTCGTCGGCCGATTTCGTGTGGGAATCGAAGCTGCCCTCCAATTACAGGTTCCTGGTTCTCCGGGTTCTCGGCGAGAATCCCGACCACTTGTCGAAGAAAGAGGTCTATTCCAGGCTCTGCCAGGCCAGTTGCTTTGATGGCGGCACCAAGGTAAACAACTCTATCTGCTAAAAAGCACATGTACATAGTTGTGTTTCTGTCGACGCATCAGAGACCTAGTGTAATTCAGTTGATACATGTGGCTCCTGTTAAGCCTGAATTCTTTTGGTGTCTTGAATATGCAGGAATTTTGGTTGGATAAGATAAGTGGGGACGTATGTTTGTGTGTTTCTTCAAAGGCATTGAAGATCACTGGGATTGATGATCGGAGATACTGGAACCATATTGCAACTGATGGATCTAGGTACCTTACTTGCCCCCCTGTCATCATGCTTCATTAATAATAGCTGTTTCTCCCTTAGATAGATTCCGGTCACTAATAGCAGGCGAGATGCGAAAAGCAAGACTGCAGAAAAACTAAGCGCATCAACCCCATCAGCGAGTTGGAGTCGGTTTTGAGTGATCAGTTTCTGGTTTAGTCGTTCGATTCTTGTACATAACCGAGTCGAACGGATGCTCCATGAGAAGATTAAGAAAATCTAGGCGAAAGTCGGTGCTCTTTTCTAGCAGATAGAGAGACATTTAATCCAATTGGCAACTCTTTTGGCTTCTGAGGGGACATAAGAACTCGTGCTAGAAAGAAAAGGATTTTCATAGAAGATATTCACGAGGGTATTGTGAGATTTGTCATGTGCAAAAGGTTAATTTTGGTTGGAGATTAAGAGGATCGTGTTCATAATTCATGACAGGTTGAATTCCTAAATAGTTCGGTATATGAGAGATCTAGAACTGTTAAATTCGGCATCCAGATCCATAAGGTAGAAAAAAACTAACTGTTGATTCCGGAATTCACACGGAAAAAGCCCGAGCCACCGGCCCTTTTTTCAGAAAACGGAAAGTTCCTGAGGAGTGAGTATACAGGAAACACATTACTTCTGCAAATCAAAGCAGCAAAGATTTTATAAACTGGAATGAGAGCAACCGGTTCCCCTTGAAGCTAAGAATAAATGAAGGCAGGCTAGGACATGGTCCAACTTGGAATACAGAATTCATTTCATGGATGACTTTACTATCCCTATTCTAGTCTCCTAGATTTTCTAATCTTGGGACCCAAAATTGATTAAAAAGATATGGTGGGAAGGTGACCTTATCCTGACGATGATCAAGTCCCTTGCAAGGAGTCCAACTTGCAGACAGAGGATTCAACTTTAGTATTTGTGCCTAGTAATTAATTAGAACCGTGGGGCCTCGAAAATAATTTTCTCGCTTAGCTGGAAACTAGTATTCCTATACAATTTGTGCAGATTGTTCCCTATGAAAGCTACCTCCAATGGCTAAATGTCTTGTGTGAGAAGACATCCTTTTTCCTAAGAAAACTTGAGAAGAGAATGCAAGAAACAGGGGACAGCTTTATACTCCAGCAACCCAGCCAAGCATCAAGTTCAGTCCAAATCAGCTTTTGATCTTGTTCGGTTTGAAATTTTGGGAATGAAGATGTCGATTAACCGCATTCTGTCGGGCTGCGCCTAATCAAATTTCAAGAATTTGGGGAAATCTAACTAGTACATCGAGGAAAAAGCCACAGACCTCCAAATTGCTCTCGCCTTAACAATGATCTTAGTTACTGCTATGGTCACGAATTATATGTTTCTTAACCTCTTTCTGCATTAATTTATCAGGTTCAACACAGCAGCGTATCTGCAACAAATATGGTGGGTGGAATTGGTGGGAGAGGTAGAGTTCCAATTCATACCAGGACAATACTCCCTCTTCTTCAGGCTTCAGCTAGGAAAATCCTCCCGGAGATTCGGAAGGAGGGTCTCTAATCTGGATCAAGTCCACGGCTGGGACATCAAGCCCGTCCGGTTTCAGCTATCGACGTCGAATGGCCACCGGGCGACGACCGAGTGCTATTTGTACGATCCGGGCAACTGGGTCCACTACCATGTCGGCGATTTCCATGTCGACAGCCCGAACACGCCCATTGGGATCAAGTTCTCAATGGTCCAGATCGACTGTACTCACACCAAGGGTGGTCTCTGTGTGGACTCGGTGCTAATATGCCCAACTGGATTCAGAAAGAGATTGAAACTACCTTAAAACTAGATCGATATTACAGTTTTTACCTTTAGTTATAGGACTTTGGGTGGTAGTGGAAACATCTGGTTGTAAGAAATTATTAAAGAAAAGATTTTAGGCTTGTCTAATGTTGTTTTCACTTCCATGGTTGGGTTATGGCTGGATCAACCGTCCCCTAAAATCCACTAGGGTTGAGAAAAATGATTGATGTTGATGATGATGACTGACAGAAGCATGATGATTGGCCAATGGTGGGTGGTGGGTGGTGGATGGAGCGAAGCATGGACAATATGGGCCCTGCAAAACGCACCGTTTCTTTCTCTTCGGGCCATGATTTGACTGTTGGATCCTTTTTTTCTCAATTTTTGCGGGCCCACTTGATTGGTTCATGCTTATCGAAAACGATTCCCTACAACACGCACTTGGTCTGGTCACGGGAAAATTGTCCAATTTTTTTTAAATCTATTTCACTTTTGTTAATTCAGTCGATAACTTTTTAATTTTGTAAATTAAATCAATTTTGGCTAGAAATTACTGTCGTGGATGTCGGCCAACACTAACGTCGACAATTCTTAATTATATTTTAATATTTTTTTCATTAATTTTTTCCCTTTTCTTTGTTTTTTTTTTAAACTGTTGTCGGTGATGGCATCGCTGGACCCTCGCCTACACATAATTGATCTACTCGACAAAAGAATTGCACACGGACAAGTCAATGACCATATGTTTGCCCGATAGCTATAGTTCACGCTTGTCCAAAACGATAGGGAAAATGAAATGTGTAATGTGGTCCCTTAATTTATAATTTGCTCAATGTGGTCCCTAAAATTTTGGTACATGTTTAATTCAGTCCATGAATCATATGAAATGTTCAATGTTGTCACTGATCTTGAATCAATGGAAGGACTACATGGAATATTTTCATATAGTTCAGAAACTATATTGAACATGTAACAAAAGTTTAGCGATCACATTGGACATTAAGCTAAAGTCAGGAGGGATCACATTGAAAAAAAAATTAAATTCAGGGGCCACATTGCGCATTAAGCCAAAGTTCGAGGATCATTTGTTTCATTATACCGAAGCGATTTGTTAAAGCACGTACGGTGGTCGTGCATATCAGAAACGATCGGATCCCATTTGCATCTACACTCAAATTGCATAACTTAGTAGATCTTAGCGTACTTGTTCGTGCACATGGATCGGCCTACTCGACAAAAGAATTTTGCACGCGGACAATTCAATGACCATATGTTTGCCCGATCGCTATAGCTCTTGCTATCGATCTATGGCTGGTGCGATGTCAAATGCCGATAACGACTTTACAAAACAGATGTTTAGTCCAAACACGTATTCTCCACTCTCCTCTAGGTGACCACTTTCCTTCTTTATTCGCCCTTTCCACGACCAAAAGAAGTCCGATCTACTTTGGCTATTCGGATTTTCGGAATAGCATTATTAGTGAACATTAGTTCTCAAAAGGTCTCGTAGATTTTACGCTTGCATGAGAAGGAGGATGAGGGACTTGCTTCCCTTTCTTGAATGGTTGGTGTTTCTTCTTCACTTGAAAATCGTTGGCTTTCGAGAGGTTCACGCTTTGCCAAGGAAAAGGAGGCGGGAATCTTTTAATTCAACTTAATCTTCGACGTGCTAATTTCACCTAATTGTGTTCCTAATCTGTGTTAACTTCAACTTTTTTAAACTTTTCTTGATATTTTACACTGCACTATGCTGATGCGTGAAAGAGAGAGCATGCTCTTGATGAAATAAAAACTTATTTTGGGCCAGAGGAAATGATTTTGAATTTATTAGGTAAGGATTAGCCTTCTTCTTCTATTTTTGGTGGACCATCGTCTCGAAATTTAGTACGTACATAATTTTCTTTGTTTGGCGATTTTAAGGAAAATTTACCTCACGTTATACGACTTTTGCTATAGCGTAACATTGTAATAATTCATCTCGATCATTGGCATGGGGTCCTATTATGCTTTTGTGGTGCAACAGGACCGTGAACATGGAAATAAATGAAAATAGAACAATAGAGGCAAAGGGATTTACGTGATCGGTCCGAGTGACGGTACTTACTCCTAAAGCAAGTGTTAGTGATGAATCCACTCAGAATAAGGCGATTACAAGTTTGAATCTATGTCTCTTTCAGTTCCTGATTTCATACGATCCCTTGTAGTATCTTATTCTCTAAACTCACGCACATACTCCTAGAAATACTCTCAAGAAATTTTGATGCCATGTAATGTCACAAAATAAGCTGAGAACGTACTTAATTCTTGCATCCTCATTGATATACTGCCCCTATCCAACATTTTCAGGATTCGATCCTCGCTCAAGCCGTTGGCCACATCTCGAGACATTACAATTTTTGTGAAAGAAAATTGAGATTGAAAACTATCTTTGATTTATATGGGCAGGAGAAATTTGAGCCGCAGAGATCTTCGAAAGTTATTGAGCACTAATCATTTTGAGCTTCTTTCCATATGAACTTGTTGACCCCAATCCAATCTCTAGATACAAAGTTCTGAGATGGGGACGTGGAGTTCACAAAAAATCACACCAGTTGAATTTTTACGAAGCGTGAACGGTTAAATTTAAGATCCATCGAATACAAAAAAGAGGGAGAATTCTAAATAAAAGTCTGAAATGTCCTCATTTTCTGAAATAAGGACATTAATTGGACCTTGTTTCAAATAAGGATCTGAAGTGCTCTCATTGTTTCAAAAAATGACCTAACTAAGGGCATTTTCGTCATTTATTTTATTTATTTTTCTATTTATTTCTTTCTTTTCTCCTTTGTTTCCCTTCCTTTTCGCCGATGGCCGGCCACTGGTGAGGGCTGGGTGAGGCCGTCCTCGCATGTGGTCGTTGAGGCGAGCCCTCGCCGGCCGCAACAAAGAAAAAAAAAAGAAATAGGAAAAAAGAAAAGATTAAAAATAAGATTCACATTATATTTTTATTTGAGAAAATAATGGCATTGATTAAAAATAAAAAAGTCCTTATTTAGATTTTTTTCAAGAAAGATGAGAAGAAAGAAAGTAAGAGAGAGAAAACCCATTTGGCCGTCGATTCTCAATTATTTCCCATTTGCATACGCTCCACATTCTCTCGTTTATTCATCATCCAAATCCCAGTCGGTGGCTTCGAAGTCTCTCTCTGTTTCTCTGAAAGTTTTCATCTTTTCTGAAGCATCAGATCCAACTGCCCTCTGCGAGAAAAGGGTACATTCCTTTCTTCTGACTCTGTTCCCAGAATCCCAGATGTTGTCCCAGCGCTCTCTTCCTACAAAGAAGAATTTTTCATGGTTAAACTGATTTTCTTCTTTTGTTCTTTTCTTCTCGTGTTATTTATGGGCGCCCAGGAAGACGCTGTAAATCATAGATTTCTTCTTTCGGGTGGGATTGAATAGATTACTCTTCTCTTATTAGCGGTATCGAATTGATTAACTGATTCTTGTCGTGGAAAAGTTACCATCTCCATCTAGGAAAGAAAAAGTCTTGCAGCGCCAGGCTGAAATGAATTTGACTTTTTCGATATGCTTCAGTGATTGCTGTTTATTTACTCCCCTGGGCAATCTTCTCGTGGGTCTCAGTTTTATGTCTTATACAATACAGTAAGAGCTTTGTTTCAAGAACAGTTATCAATGTTTGAGTGATATTTCGTTAATCAGGAGCCCGTGGTGGAAATCCTGCAATGGCGGACTGTGGTGACTTTGTACAGCAGCTTGGAACTGACATGTCTGTAAAGATCTTTATGCACTTGGATGAACCTTCTGATCTTGCTCGTGTTTGTGCCGTGTCGCGTGCTTGGCGCCAATTCGGTGAGCGTAATTCACTGATAGTTATCGAGTCCTGACTCCTAACTCACTGCTGAGTGCTCCATAGCCTGTATTGTGCCGCTTTCACATTTTCATATTACAGCTTTTTACTTAACTATTTCCTGCAGCACCAAGTGTTAGTCTTCGTGTATTTCATTTAAGCAATGAAATTGCTCAATACTGCATTCAGAATATTGAAAGTATACTATGTGTTGGGTAATTCATCTGGACGATAGTTTCAATTATATTGACGAGTTTAGCATGTGCACTGTTCTTGAAACATAGGGAAGTTGTGTGGTCTTGTAAGATGGAAGGAACTCTGGCTAGTTTTCAGCAGTTTTGTTGTTTTGTAACATTGTGCTTTCAAAGATGCGACAAATGCAATATATTGGGTTTTCAAAATCAGAGTAAATCTCATTTAGTATCACTAGTACATGAGAAACTTTTGGTGTCCTTACAATTCTCAACTTTTTCCTTTTCTTTCCCTAGTCATTTAAGACAAATTCTACATGTTGTTTGTCATGTGTTTTGGGCTTTGCTGCAGTGATTGCAAATGACCTTTGCAAGATGCTCTGCGTGAGGATGTTCCCTGAAGTATCGGGTGTTACTCACGTAATCGAAGCGAACAACATGATAGAGCCTTTAAAAGTAATATCTTGCACTTCTTTTGAATGGGAGCAACGTAAGAGGAATCATAAAGTTTATGCCTTTCTGGCTCAAGGTCTCACATCTGCTGTTGGGAAGAATTGTATAGCAGAGGCCATTAGTGCAACTAGCACTGACAACTACCCTGACGAAAGCGTACGAAACACTTTGGAACCGAGGGATAGAGTTCAACATAGAGCATCCTACTGGTCAAGTAAAGGTGAAAGTGACCCCAAAGTTTCAGAGTCTTTGGTGTACAAGTTGAATGCTAAATTATGCATCGTTACCGAGATCCATATTCAACCATTTCAAGGTCATTCTTGATTTTGTGAATGCTCGTTTTTGAGTCCTTAAATTTGCTGGTCTCTTTGTGAACTGACAGATAATAGATGTTTTAATGTCAGCATATTTTCAGTTTGGATATCCTACATATTCAGCTAAGGCTGTCAGATTCAGAATGGGTCATCTAAAGACTCGGAAGATGGATGGCGAAACTGTTGATGACTCTGGAAATGGAGATGAAGATGAATCAGTAGAGAACAAATATGTGTGGACGTATACATCACCAGAATTTCAAATGGCTCAGGTTAGTGCTATGTCTGAAATGGAAGTGTCCCCATTTCATTACATGCTTTGAACCTATGAGTCGCATTTTGGAGCTTGAGAAGAAGACGGCGGCCTTTTAGTTTTTAGTATGGACTTACACAATGGTCTATGCAGCTGTTTGGACTGAATTGTTAGTTAAAGTATCAAAGGATCGCCATTTTGACTCTCCTTAGCAATTTAGTCCATGTTTCCCTCTGCTTAAAAAGGCTCCATGATAATTCTGGACTGATATTCCTAATATTTTGGAAGGCCCATGGGATTGCATATCTTGAAATGCTTCAGAAACATTTAATTTTAACTCAGTACAAGCGATGTTGAATGGATTAAAGTGAAGAACCTTTAATGCTAACTGGATATTATTCAGGAAAATTGCTTGCAACAATTTAAGCTGCCTCAACCTGTACTTATCATAGGAGGAATTTTGCAAGTTGATTTGTTGGGGAGAGTCCAGAGACAAGAAATGGATGGACTATACTACATATGGTCAGATCTCTCTCTATTCTCTCTCTGCATTGGGTTACTTCATTTCCTTAACTGTGAACTACTTTTTATTCATTTTGAGCTGCTGCTCCTAATTTTGTTTGCTGAAAAGACTGTATTTGATGAAATGACTTGGGTTCGTTTGTTTCACGGAAAATGAATGATTTGAAAAATATCTTCCTATAAATTGGTTGTTTGTATTGTTTTGGAAAATTGGTCCGTGGAAAATGTTTCTAAACATTTCCGTTAATCATAAAAATATTTTCTTTTGTTTATTTTTTTAAGCAATACAATCGATCGTTTTTAGGAAACTGTTTTCCAAATAATTGATTTTTCGCAAGACGGACGCACGATTATGAATGATTATAACTGGGGAGAAATTCCCCTTTAGATGGATGCTGACAAGTTATTCTCCCTTGTTATTATTACCTTTCTGAGGGGGTAAGAATAAGATGGGCGTTATAGTATCCTTTTTATGACCATCGATGAATGCCTCATTTTCCCTGTAACGAATTGACTTTTGCTTAGAAAGCTTGGAAGGTCGAATAAAATTTATGCAAGTCAATAGAAAAGGAGGACATGCCAACATGGAAAGCGTCGGTTTTGATGTCCCGAGAAGAAGCTTGAGGGAAATCTTCTGTTTTTCTTATCAGTGCTGGAGGGGAATTTGTCTGTCTTTGACACTAGTACGACATGCTTAAGCTGTTTCCTTCCCTGGAAACCATGACATTAGAGCATGTTTCTTCTTTCCTCCTATTTCATCCCACCTCACCATCCCCTTGGATTCACTATAATTCTGCTTCTGGGCTTTGTTCAAGGCTTTTACGTACCGATTAACAGTGTCAATATGGCTGTCAGTACTTAAGTGGAACTGGCGAGATTCAACATCATGTTTGGAATTAGCTTGATTTCAACGTATTATGCGTATCTTAATGTGATGGCATTATATGCTTGATGCAGTGTAGCGCATGTTCAAGTTTTGGGGCGGCCTCTCTCCCCCGCGTTTGATGTCGATATCGTTGACTTGTCGGGAAGATGCACGCTAAAACACTACCCTGAAGTGGAGAGTCGTGCATATTCTGTGAGCTCGACAAAGGATGAAGACGATACATCTTCTCGGCTCCGGACCTTTACGGCAATGTTGATGGAAAGAGGTGTAAGGGGTTGGGAGCAAATGATTTTGAGCACAATTCTGGGGACTGCAGTGGTCGTTGACTCCGACGAGTCAGACGAAGAGATTCCTGATTAATCTTCAAATTGGCATACATTTTACAGTGTCCAGATTTTGTTATTTCGGTTTCTTTCTTCTCTATAAATCCAACTGATGCTGTTACTGCAATGTGGTGGCAGTAAGGAGACTAGTGGGTAAGCCCATTTTATGCCGCTACTCCTTGAAACATCTGGAGTTGTGGAAATGAGGGATCAGTGTACCTTATCAGATGTATCTCGTATGACACGCAAATTAGGAACTGAAACTTACATTTTCTTGAGGACCATTCCCGAAAAAATGAGGGAGAGACCTTTGATGATTTTTTGCTCTTTAGTGGCCCAAACTGAACCGTCTGGAACGAGCTTAAGTACACCTTTGGACCTTGAAGAGTTGACATAGAACCCAATCATGCATCTGCTATATTGCAGGAACTGGAAGTCTATGAATGTGATAAAGGGTACACAAAATTACAAAGCAAAAACAAGTAACCATAAGAAAAAATGAATCTTCTCTCTTCCCTTGCTGTTTCAAGCTCTTTTACAATCAAGTTGTTTGTGTAGTTGATTGCATCGATTCATCGATCCTCTGCTGTAGAATCTATGGTTGAAGCTGGATGATCCTGGCCGAAGACTGCCGAAGCTTTTTGGTTTCACAAAAACTTCTCCAGCCCATAAATCAGATTCTGCCAAGATAATTGAAAGAGAACATCCAAAGCGAGTTGAAAACGAATTCTTGTGAAGGTATTGAACTACAGAGATTGCGAAACCAATCGATTACCTTGAGGCGCACGACCTTCCTTATGGCCAAGATCAAGCCCGGCATGAGGCACTGGACGCCCGTGACGTCATGCTTGATCGAGTAGATCTGTTGGTATCGATGCATCAAAAGGGTCAAAATTATCAGGTAGGGAAGTGAGGGAGAGAGACTAGTTTTCGCTCTCCGAGTTTCTGAAATGCAGTAAGAGTCTCACCTCTCCAGGACCAGAAAAATAGACTGTTGTACTGGAGGGAAGGCCTGGAAGCACCATACTATGCACGCGGACCCCGTCCTCTCCCAAAACTTGGCCCCTCGCCTGTCAGAACAAGAAGTTTCAGTACTTTTTTAGCAAGTGCTTTTCGTGAGAAGCAAGTTAAAGAAAGGCCTGTGAATCTTCTCTTTTCTCAGTCATCTGTTCCACCTTTAAAAGGTCTGAACTCTGAACTATGAGAAAGAAACCAGGTGATTTTCCATGTCAATCTGTCTGTTTATTCTCCTCCAACATCACTAACCCAGAATTGTGAATCGCTTGTGGCCTAAATTCAGCAACGCGAGTAGGCAATTTGAAGAACATACCGCAACATCTGTCCCCATATCTTCTCTGTTGTACATCTGACCAAGATTTGAGAGGTTGTTCACTATCTGGACCGCATCTGCTGATGGTAGATCCTGTCGAAATGAAAGAATTATCGGGCTTTCGCAATATGCAGTTGTTTTCAGCATTCCAATGGAGGCAAAACTCGATTTTAATTGCTAATAGAGTCACAACAAGTGCATACAGGTATCTCTACATTTGAGCATTTCCTTATAATCCCGTCCATCGTGTTGCTATTCTACCATATGCTCTATCCTCCAAATATATCGACTTAGAGAGAAGAATCAGTGCTGCCACCTTGGAAATAATGATCATAGCTTTAGTCCAGGATGCTTTAAATGTCACAATGCATCATTTCTTACAATCAATAAGAAGAATGAAGCTGGAGGGTGTTACTTCTTAGGAGAGGAGTTCATCAAATTTGACTAAGAAACATAGTTTTCCTCTTTGCACAAGTGGCATATCATCCAAATGAATCAAAGTAGCATTTACCGGCTAAATGATCGACTGTCATATTGGTCCTCCTACAGTTTACTAGAGACATTTTAGACTTACCCTTGCATTGGCCCTTGACTCGACAATCTCCACATTGTTGTAGTGGAAAGAAGCAGAAATCGCCGCCTGCTGGAGGAGAATGGACCCAATCGAAAGAGTTGGGGCAACTAGGCATCCCTAACCAACCAAGCTCTCACAAAAGTATTTCACTGATTCAAGGCACAATAGCATGTCTAATTGTGAGCAAAACCTTATCTCATTCCTTCAATAATGTCTCGCCCTGTGCTCACCATGCTGGCCTTCTCGCAAAATGCAGATAATGCTGTCACAGTATCCAGTTTTATCCGAGGCACATATACCACACTTCTCATGCCGAATGCGATGGCCTATAAGAATTGGAAAATAAAGATGAACGAGTCATCTTTTGGCTGAAAGATATTACTTAACTCGATGTATGTTCATGACATTCCCCAAATCTTAAAATGCTTCGCATTTCGTATTCAGTGATGTCACTATATATCAAGCTAAATTCGCATTTAAAGAACACTAAAAGGGAGTGACAAGCACTTTCATTTGGAGGCAAAACCATAATTTTTGTTGGCGGCATAATCTAGCCAAAAAAAGTACTGCAGACCATAGTTGGGACCTGTTTCACATTGTCATAAACTGCGGAAGGGTCGGTGAAGTCAACCACCACTCCGGTTTCCTTCGCCTGAAAAAAGAAAGAAACCATAACTGGAAAACAGCACATTGTTATAGAATTGAACTTGGCGAATTGATTTCATAACTACCTGAGATATGGAGCCCAATACCATAGTGAGGTCACTGATTATGGGTATCTCCAAAGGTTCCATGTCACATAACTAAAGAAAAAAAAAAAAAGGATTCAATTATGCTGATAAAGAGCAGGTTTCTTGACTCTGGAAACAAAACTGAGGCATTCACATAGGTGTTCAAAAAAACGAACAAAAAGGAACCTTTCCAACATCTTCTCCCACAAAATGGGAGTCAACAGCACCAGCCACCTCCATTCCTCTGGCCTTGGTCACTGCAATTACTGCTGCTCGTCCAATCTCCTTGGCTGCTCCATTGATGACCACCTCTTGGGATAACACAGCACCCAGAAACATTCTTAGTTCATTGTCTGTCCATTCGATTTTCAGAGAGATCGATACTTATAACTGATAAATGTTACCTTGATGTTCGGCTGAGATGGTTGAGCTGAACAAGAGATGGAAGGTCTGGTTTTGCCACACAGTCTCTCTCTGTACAGAGTAGAGTGAAATTGGCAGCTCAAAGCTGCCATGTCTCTGTGTAACTCTTGAGTAGATGAAGCTAGTTCTCTCTGCCTTATCGTGATGTGGATGACGTTGTTATTCTTTTGCTTAATCCTGGGCCGTTAAAGTTTGAGTTTTGATGGGCCTTGTCTGAGTGGACTCTAAGAGTATCATGTGGCGAAATCTATGGAACCAAGCTAACATAAACTACATGGTTCTTCTTCATATATACTACAGTTTGATTGATGAATACTACTTAGTGAACTTGATATATTTCCAAAGTACGGAAGACTAGCTAATTTCGAGCAAACCGACTTTCGCGAATTATCTCCGGCGATGAGGCACTTTAACATTGTCCATAGCTAGAGCAGCAGCAGGGGAAATCTCAAACCAGGTCTTGGTTTGAAGGAGGGATGCAAGGTCCATCCATATGGCCCATATGATATGGGCCATCAAATGAAGAAAGCTCATTCTCTTTGGGCCAGAGTAGATTTTTCTGGTGCTTGCAGATTGATCAGAACCATCGATTTCATTCTTTTGGTGGATTAAACCAGTCAATTTGCCGTGTAAATTGATGATTATGATTTGGTGTTTTGTAGTATGAAAAAACGTCACACGAAACTTCTTGTTGTCTAGCTAACCTATGCGTCACCACTTATCCAAAGAAGCGAAAATCTCTTCTTACAAATCCAGGAGTTGCTTCCTAAAGCTTGGATTACGATGCAATGAGACATGAATCAATCTTAGCTATAAAGATTGTGCAACTTTTGTTTACACGCAGCCCACGGGCTTCGCCGTCAACTTAAGTAGTTGTTACATGCTAAAAGTAAAGCGATCCATATCGACCCACGTTCATCCTAAATTACTGCAGTCTAAACAACTTTTTGGCTATGCCCGTGCAGGCCTCCGTCGACCTCAAAAGTTTCACACTGCCATTTGGATCAAACCCCACGTTCTAAACATTGCAATGACGTCTCACATCGGCCACTGGATCTCTGCCACCAGTTAAAATACCCACTTCCATCATCCAACTCACAGGAAAAAAGTACGTGTGAAAAGAGAGATGAGGGAAAAGAAAAAACCGAGTGCATGCATTCTTTTTGGCGGGTGGATAAGCGCGTAAGCATTTTACGTGGAAGAGAACTTTTCGATCTTTTATCTTTTTCAAGGATCGGGGGAGTCAGAGCTCCTCGTGAAAGTGAGTTGCAAATCCCCATTTAACATCTGCACACCACAAGCATAGTGGATTCCAAATTCGAAGTCGAAGTGATGAGACTAGTCTAATCACCCCATTACTGAAATGACCCATCTGGACCACACGCTGGTATTCCATTATTCGGAGAGCTCTATCCATTTGGGAGTCGCTTTTTGTTTACGTGAGGAATTTGGCCGCGAGGGTTTTGAATTTGGGTTGTGAACGAGAAGCTGTGGATCCCCCATGCATGTGAACTTGGGCGTAAAAGTAAAAGAGGACGACCAATTCTTAGTCGCGGTATTCATCGTTTACCTGGTCAAACAGACGCACGGATTCCAGCTGCACGAGATCGATGAGCGAGTCTTGCACGCACTCGGTGCATGTGAACCCGCTCGATCTTGGCCATTATCGTATGGATCTCAAGAGGAGCTCACCGACAGTAGGGACTAGTTAAAGATAAACGGATGAGGCTCGGGTTAATTAAGTTAAGATAAGAAGATGATGATGAAGATGATGCAAACGTGAGTAGAGGGCTTGCCTCTGTGGCAAAGTGGTGCCCCGATTACCGGTCTGATTGCCTCAATCTTAGCAAGCACAACGGCCAAAAATCTCAGGAAGCATAGTTGACTTCCTCTTAATGATGAGGTCATTGCTTAGGATATTGTTGAATTTCTCCTCTAATTCCGTGTGCGTCTTTTTAGGTGCTGCAACTTTAAAATGGGAATTTTTTTTTTAAAATAAAATAAAAATCCTAAATTTATTGTGTTGATACCAATTTAATCATAAACCTTTTAATTGGATCAGTTTAGTTTAATCATTTTTGCATTGGTACCAATTGAATTTATTTGGTCAATTTTGGACTGAAATTGTTGGTGTTGACGTTGATATTTTTTAATAACTTTTTTGGTTCTTTTTTTCTTTTCTGCGCTTCACTTTTTTTTTTTTTAGTTGCAAGGGCCGCCAGCTAACCCTTACCGGCCTTGGGTGAGGGCATTGTAGCCCTCACCAGCCTCTAGGGTGAGGGCTCGCACTACCCCTTACCCAGATCCAACCCTCGCTAGATCTGGGCCAGACGAGGGCGTTGCGGCCCTCGCTTGGTTTGGGCGAGGGCGTCTCGGTCCTCGCATGTGGCCGGCGAGGGACGGTCGGCCGGCCCTTGCCGACCCTCAGCCAAAGGATAATAATAAAGAAAGAACAGAAAAGAAAAAAGAAAAAAGTTCAAACAACTCAAAAAATTAGAAATGTCCACGTCGACGATTGATGTCCAGGTCAACAATTTCCAGTCAAAATTGGTCGGATGGAATGAATTGGTACCAATGCAAAAATATTTAGGACTAAATTGATCCAATTAAAAGGTTTATGACTAAATTGGTACAAATGCAATAGGTTTATGACTTTTTTGGTACTTTTCCCACTTTAAAATATATATTGCACATTTAGTACTGCATATCACAATATGAAGATGTTTTTTTTTTTTTTTTTTGGGTGAGAATGAAGATGTTATTTAAAAAACTTAAAGTGTTGTAAAATGAACTCATTCTGTCTACGTACTAGTATGTTTCCAAACGGAATCATAATTTGAAATTACTTGGATATTCACATGACTACAATTTTAGCGGTTATCTAATTCTATCTGTAATCCAAGAGAAGAATGGAGCTATCTAGCCAGTTAGTTCCTTACCCGTTAATGATTTTTGCAATTATTCGCGCCAAGAGATTTCCTATAACGTACTTTTTTTTTTTTTTGGGTCGAAGCTATAACGTACTTGACTTCGTCCCTCTAGTAACTTAAAATTTGAAGATAAGTTGCGACTCTAATATCGTACGAGAACACAAATCAATAGTTTAGAAACCAAGTCGCTCCTCTAATGTATGGTATGCTCTTCTCTTTTGCTCATCATCTCGTAAACCTGGACATCTCTATGTTTCGTCGCGCGAGAAGAAAAACGTTAGCGAATGCGTCACACATCGACCGTGAACCCCATTTTTTCGCCACAAATTTTGGAGAGATCTCCAACCAAGGGAAACAAGAAAAACAAGAAAATGGTCTCCAAGGACGCATTTATGAGCCCCTGATTTCAATAGGGTACGTAGCAACACTGAGACGAGGGTTGAGACAAGAGAGAGCAAAAAAAAACAAAAAGGGCGGACGGCGTTGCGCAGACGCAATCTCAGAAGGCAAAGTTGGAGGCATTAAGTGGGGGCAGATTTCACATCCATGGCTGTTCGATTCTATCGCTTCGGATTGCGCAAGCGGGACACGGAATCGCAGCCCAAGTTGTCGCCGAAAGTGCGTGTCCGAACGCCCCGAGCCTCAGCCCCCGTTCTTGTCTCCCTTGGAGGGTTCCCCACTCTCCGTTGTTGCCGCTGTTCCCGTTGTGTTTCTGCTTCCTTTGACGTTAAAGAATTTTCATATGCATTCTTCTTGATTCCGTCTTCTATCTTTATTCTTGGTGTTGTAGTGGTCCACTCATGGAGAGTGACGACGGCCCGCTCTCTTTTTAGGTAGCTTTCTTTTTTCCGTCGGCTCTACTTTATCGTGAGTTGGATGTGAGTAATCGTTATCATCATCTTAGATTTGAAGTTCCATTCCGATTCAAGTTGCGCAACCGAATAGATGCACTGAACTCCCAAAATATGTTGGAATTTCTTAAAGTAACGTTCGTCGTGGTGGTCGTTCTCGTCGTTGTCATCATCATTTGCCCAACTTGAGCAAGTATTAGTTGATGGATAAACATATGACCGCCTCAGACGTCTTAGCTTAACTAATGACGAGTCGGGGAATGCGATGATGCTGTTCTAGAAACTTTTCCGCACACTTAGACATCTCAAGATTCCTAGAAGACCCTCCCACAGCATTTTCCCCGTAAAAGCAACATTGGAAAGAAGGGCAAATAGAAAGACGGTTAAGGTTATGAAATCACTCTTTTCAGTGGATGCCCCCGATCCATTTCAGCTGGGGATGAACTTCTTCTACTTATAACGCACGAATAATTGCGTTTTAGAAGAGAACAGCCGTGATTAGTGCCAATGATAATTTTTTTTTTTTAACTTAACCTTGGGAAAGGGTTCAGCTCAGGGTAAAAAGAAGAAAAGGTTGCGGCCATAAGTCCATATAGTGGTGCTATTGCGACTATATGTCTGGGGCCTAATATGGTCCCCAAGATCACTGGTACTTAGGTTTTCTTTTGATGCAATTCTTCAAATGCATGCATCATAGGCCCATTTTTTTCCTGTTCTTTCGGTTAAAGATGCATCATAGAGCGCATGATTACTGACTATAACCATAGAGTAGTAACTAGGTATACCACAGCAAGTTCGGCTCAAGTGAACTAATCGCAAGCACGCTGATAAGTAAGTTCAACACCCATCAATCACGTTCCTCTGACATTCCGAGCCATCAGTCTCGGTAGCGATCTTTGCATTTATCGCATCCATTGCTATGTATGATTCCACCGTCGACTTGGGATAAGTGTTAAGCCGAGACATGGACGGGCGAATGACATGCACGAAGATCGGGATATATGCAGAGATAAGGTACTAGCGAAACCGAAGAGATTACTCAAAGGGATGAGCAGTCGCAGAGTTTTCAACTGAAGATGCAGCGAGTTAGGAAATTTTGAGAGAATGTAAACTTAAGAGGCGCGAGATATACAAAATTTACGTGATAATATCAAAAAAGACTTATAACATATGTCAGTAGAATTATATATCGAGATTGTCAAGGTTTGGGGGCTAGCGACGGCCACATGTAGCCCCCCCAATCGGGTCGTCGTTCAATTACTGTTCATTTATTTTATATTGTGTTAATAAATAGCACACTTGCTTATAAAACAAATGGAATTTTGAAGAACGTGGGATCCTATGATGGGGAAAATGACGTCATCATGGTGGGGGTAGAGAGAGGAGGAGAATTGTGGGGTCGAGGGGCTTACTAATGGAGGGCAAGTGGGGATGAGGTGACCGGGACACGAACGCGTCTCCGCCCCCCTGCTGTCGGCAAAACGGAGTCCAGAAGGAGGGCAAGGAGGACGATGACGACGTTGGCGCGTGCATCCCATTCGGACAGTGGGAAAACGTGGAGATTCCAATGGTCTGGTCCGCCAACGGTCAAGCGTCCACACGCCAAAACGGGATCGACCGTCGAAGTCAAAGTCCGCCCTCCGTCCCAACCCATTCAAACGCGCGCCCGTCCTGATCCGCTCGCACTTCCACGCTCCCCGATTCGACGACGGCTTATGATGCTGCACGTGTACTGATAATTTCCTTTTTCTGTATCCCCTCGCCATTCTAATAATTGCTTGTTTTCCCTTTTTTTTTTCTTTTTTCCAAACTAGAAATTTGAGAAGCTGACAGTGTAACAGTATAACGGTGCAATCTCGACTGCTGCAAGTGTTATGAATGGCAAAAATTATTTAGCAATCATGACGGGACCTAACTCTGATCTTATGCCTAGCTTTCCACTGTTATACTGTCACACTATCATGCTAGCAGGACCCTTTCAACTAATAATTTTCCTTCGACCCGACCAAAAAAAAAATATTTAAATTTATATACAAAAAATACTACTATTTATAGTTCGACCAAGACAAAAAAAAAAAAAAATTATATCTATAAGTGAAACACATGTAGAAATCAAAGGCAATTTCTTCCCTTACTCTCGGTCAACAACAGTGGATCGAGTCATTCGAACTATTAGAAATGCTTATCTTAGCTAATCCACCTCGCATGAGTCTGTTTAGATGTGATTGCTCAGATCACTTGATTCGTCGTGGAAAGAGATCACATAACACGATGGCTTTTCCCATTTTTGGTTCGTCGAGATCAATGCCAAGTTACTCTGACACATGTTTCAATTCGAAGTGTTGACTCGCAGCTCGGGTCAGATGCTCAGAGCAATGAATGAAGATAAGAACACCATGCGTGGCTCATTGAGCTCTCTTATTCCGATGGATTTATAACGCTTTCTTAACAGTACGATGATATGATGCTATCGAGCACTATCGTCATGTAATGTGCCTCCTTTATTAGTTTTGGAATTGTCGACCTCGAATTAAACCACAAGGGCCGAAATTTTATTCAAAGAAAAAAACACGAATAATACAGCCCCTAAAGCGAAAGAATATCTCGTCACTCAAATAATTTAGGGGTGGGCGGCGACCAAGGCCCGAGGGCATTGCATTAACATTGATTTCGGGTCATTGCCTCTTCATGGAAGCCAAGAGCCTCACGTTCGGACACCCTAAACATCAACGTGACCGAAGCATGTCCGCCATTTTATTTATGCTTTAAAGTTCAGGTTCCGTAGGCACGAATGAAGCCTAGGGCTTCTTACCCGAACCAACGTGACTCTTGTCTCCTCGAGAGGGGCACCCGATTCCTCTCGCTCTCTCCACTGAAATTATCCAAGATGATTCGAATCTTCCCTGTGTTTTTTCAGCAACCTTGTTCGTTCCTAATCTCAAGTTCAAAGCCCATCATCACTTATGAGAGTAAAGAGATTAACAACACCCAGGGGAGAATCACCGCCAAATCAGAAAGAAATGAGATAAAGCTCGACCCGAAAGCTATGGTGATGGATTAGTCTGTTCAAAGTTTCAATGACGTAGACCGTCGCGTATCTGTTGCCCACAGCTAGCTTAAAGGTGGCCGCGAAATAGCCCCGCCCCTTAAACCCCATTGGTACGTCGGTTAATGCTTGAGGGAGGCACTTTCATGCCCTTGCATCAACTGTCTGATTCGGACATGCACACATGATATTTGTAACATTTAATTTACATTAAAAAAAAAAAGCGTCACCAAACACCACCTGAAAATCACATTCTCTGTGTGATTTCGTATTAATTAAAGTTGGATATGTCTCTTCAGCGAGAGCTAGGTAGAGTCGTGCTCATAACTTCACCATTAGTATGTATTACAGTTAGGAAATTGCTTTCTAGGGTTAATAGTTCAAGTTGCCCTTTCATTGCTTTTGCATGTAGTTTTCTTGCGGGTAATCCACCCTAATTCTTCCCTTCAGATCATATTCTCGTCAGTGTCTTTAAAACCTTCGATGCACACGAATTATTGCTGCTATTTTAAGTTTTCTTAGGAAAAGAGAGGTTTTCCTCTTTTTATATTTAATCTTTCGTGTAGCTTTTCAAGGAGTGAAAGATGCATAAGTTGTGAAGCGGCGAATAGATCAGCTATCTCGTTCGCTTCATATTCTACCTACACGTCTTTTCTAATGTCATCTCTGACTAGACATCCACACTTTACCCTATAGCAACATGGATAGTGCTTTGTCGAAACATTTAGTTTGATCCGACAGTATTCTAAGTTAAATTACTTGAACTTTTAATAATACCATTGTTCACTAAACTAATTGCACTATCTTCGCTCTATACACAATAGAGCTGACTAGAAAGCCCGAGCCAACAAGTTCAAGTCACGCTCTAACACCAGTTCTCGAAAAGTTCGTTCATAGGTTCATGTTATAATTGATGTGATAGACTTAGTAGCATTATTCTATTCTTTCGTGTTCCAAAATATGAATTTTTCTCTGTGCTGGTGAATTTTATGTAAGTGTTGGTAAGTGTAAGAAAAAAAAAACCGTTGATAATAAAAGTGGCCGGTGACTTTTTTCTTTCCAAGTAACTTATTGATAATTCATTAACACTTTTATGAAATTACTAGCTTTGATATAGTTTGAAAGTAAACAATTGTTGCACCAACTTACTAAATTTTATTTGCAAAACATACTAATACTTCAAATTTACTGCCTTTTTAGATGACATTATCAACATTAATCAACTAAGGTGATTTACTAACTTTTATCAGGATAAATTAGCAACTAATTTTGGATAATCAATTCTTATTGATTTATTTACCGACGTTTAATAGCTTTCTTAAATTGCCAAGTTTCTATAGAGTTACCATATATATATATACACCTTGGTTAGTAACCCCTTACATTTACTAACTCTTTTTAAAGATTACCAACATAAATTAGCACAACTTACCAATTTTTCTCCTATAAAATTGCCACAAAGTCTTAGGTTACCACCATTTCAACTTGGTAAGAAAGATAAATAAAAGTTAGTAAGAGAAAAAAGTTTGATAGTTTCTTAACTCTAAAAAAAAAAAAAGAGTTAGCAATTTCATAGAAGGTGTTGGTGAGTTGCTAACAAGTTACTGGAAAAGTCTATGGTGGGTAACTTTTCTTTTATCGGACGGCCTTTTAACACCTTCCAACTCTTTTAGAAATCTACTATAAAAAAATCTATTTTGTTGAAGCGGACGAGTAGAATCATCCTACGTTTTGACATATTATTTATGTATGTGTTTTATGGACTTCATGGACCTCCCCAATATGTTTTCCTAGGTTATATGATCCATGATCTGATTGAACCTGTTAATCTCATCTGTGATCAAAATCCCTTACATACTCCTCACAATCTCTTTTAATTACTTGAATTCTATTCATTACAATTCGAATATATACTTTGACGGCTTCAAGAGGCCGCATCTTGGTCGAGATTCTTTGCTCTCGCAGCTCTTACCGGCCACGTTAATTCTAAAACCAATTTCTATTGACTCGGTGCAACTCGAATTAGTCTTCGCATTCTGTCTTTCTCAATGATGATCTCTATTAAAAAACTAAATTAGTACGAGCTGGACATTAAATGACAAGATTTTCCATAGTTTAATAGATTCACTCGCCGACACTAATTGCAGAATAATCAAGTACCTGACATTATTCTGACAACCAGCAAATAAATTTAAGGAACCCCATCACCATCTTCAATTGACCTAATTCCGTAGGTAAGCATGCGCATAATGTTTGCTGCAATTGACTTCATCTTTCAGCCGACCCACAAGCCATTTTTGCTCTTCTTGTGATCCATGCATGAATCGAAAGGTCGAGTCACTTTGGCATCTTCAAGCAAACTTCCAGCACGATATCACGTCCTTGATCATGCTAACTCTGCTGTTGTTGTGTACGCATGCTTATGCAACTTAAGCATTGAACTATAAAAAAATAGGACGTTATTTTATTTTGTTTCATTTCTCCCTCCCCCTTCTCTCTCCCCAAGCCCCTTAGGGTTTCTCTCAAAAAAAGAGCCGCCGGCACAGCAGCTGAGAGAGAGAGAGAGCTCCCTCCCCTTCTCCCTTTCCATCTCCCATTCCCTCTATGTTTTTTCTCTTCTTCTTTTTTCCCTCTCGTTTGAGAGCTTTTTTCTTCCGATTTAGTCTAGATCTAGAAGCTTCTATCTCCCATTTTAGGAGATTTCTATCCCGATCTAGTTTAGATTTGAGGTTTTTGAGTGTATGTTTTCGGGGTTTCGCTTTCCTCGGGTTTCGTTGGTAAATAAGTTCAATTTTGAAGAAGATCATAGGAGCTTTGTGAAGGTTTCGCTCTCACAGGTGTTAGATCTATGCTCGTTCAACCGTTTTACTCTGCTCGGTGATGGTGTTGGGGACGCCAAACATAGGCGCGCACCGCTAAAAGGCAAAGCCGTAGCATCAGATGGAGTTCTGGGTGTGTGCTCGTTACTGAAGACGGATTCAGTGATCGGCCGCCGTTTTGTGTGTGAAGAAGTCATAGATGTGCCCTTTGAGCGTGTGATTTGTAAGCTAGTTCTGATGATTTATCTTGTTGTCTGGAACTTGTTATGTTTTGAAGTTGTCTGGGATTTCTCTTGGTTTGAAGTTGTGTTCTTTGAACTGAGATGTTTCTCTCTTGTATTTCGATGAGGAAGTGAATGAAATATTATTTTGATAAAAAAAAAAATAGCTGAACATGTCGCAATTGGCGATGCCTCGTCAATGATAAGTTAGTTTGATTTTGGATGATAAAGAGCTCGTTGGGACAGATTGTTCACGTAATATATTTTCGTGAAACGATGTTTATATTACTCAAAGTTAGGCTCGGTTCCCAGACCCTGAAACAAATTAACCCTATCAAAGGGCGATAATAGTGATGAAGCAGATATAGAACACGTGTGTGGTCGAAAGGAGATGTAAGAGAAGGCTTATCAAGGGACGACAATACGTGACATTACAATTGCAAGGGGGAAACTACCAAAAAAGTCCTCAATCTATTTCATTGGTGTCAATTCAGTTATAAACCTTCCAATTAGATCAATTTATTTCTAAAACTTTTGCATCTGTGCCAATGTAGACTATCCGGCCAATTTTAGCTGAAAATCACTGACATGGATGTCTACCGTCTTATGTGGCATGACCGGCGCCAAAGTGGACAAATTTTATAAATTTTCAATATTTTTCTTTTATATATATATATATATATATATATATATATATATATATATATATATATATATTTTCACTGGGCGGGCCCTCGCCCTACTGGAGGTGAGGGTCGTGGCCCTCGCCCAGGCCATCACCAACCACGGATGAGGGCCGCCAAGTCCTTGCCCAGGCCGAGAGGGTCAAGTCCTCGTCATATCCGGCAAGGTCTCGACCCCTGCAACCTGGGTGAGGGCCGCAACCCTCGCCAGCAGCCAGCGACGGCTTGCAGGCCCTCGCCCCTCACTGGCCATAATGAAAAAAAAAAAGAAAAAAGAAGAGAAAACAATAATGAATTTAGGAAAAATATTTATAATTATAAAAATTGTACACGTCAGTGCCGGTCATACCACATAAGAAGGCTGACGCATATGTCAACAACTTTCGGTCATAATTTGCCGGATGGACTGCATTGGCACAAATGCAAAACGTCTAGGACTAAATTAGTCCAATAAAAATATTTAGGATTAAATTGACATCAATGCAATAGTTTATGACTATTTTGGTACTTTTCCCCGATTGCGGGCCTAGTCGCCTCGGTAATGAAATATTGGTAGGTTTTGCATTACGCCGTGGTTGAGGAAGAGAGTCTTTTGTGCAAAGGAGGTGCTACGAATGTTTATACAGAATATAGCATGTGCAAAAGGTTTACGTTGGAATGGATGTACCTCATTTTTTCCGGTCAACATATATAGTATTCAAAAATTTCTGCTATTATTCCCTGTCAATTATGATTGAATCATCTGCCCAAAAGTATGGTTCGGATCATAATCTGTAATCATTTTCTCAATGTACAAATAGAGCATCTCGCATGTAGGGAGACTTCTCTACGTCAATATAACGCCAAAAGTATTTTTCGGATGCTGCTAGAGCAATGTCCTTCATGCGTCTCGACCTCGGGAGTGTGAGGCGGCAGGTGTTGGGCTATTGCGCCCGTCAATTCGAGGGCCGATACACACTCAAAGTCAAAGCAATGCTCTTGATACATCTGATAATTACGTCCGGGAACCTTTCTATCTCTTAAGTAAATCGAAAATAACGTACATCGCTCATCGAAATTAAATGCGCCGATAAGTCTTCCTTCCAGGAGTCTCAAATGAAGAAGGGTTCCAATCTTTTATTCCATCGTCGTGATCCGGTACCTTAGTTTACTTCGATTCGGCGTGGGAGTACAGTTGCAAACAAGTAAGTTTGTCTCCAAGAAGATCTTTCACGTGCTTCTGATCTCTCCAAAATTCTGATAACATTGACATTAGGCTGGATCTACTGCAGAAACTAAGGTCATTGGTACTTGCACAGTATTTAAAAAAGACTGCTGATTGTTGCACTGGAAATTCGCATGAACGTTGAATTTGATGCATTTGCTGTCTCAACGCACATTCGATTATTTGAATGGTGAACCAGTACAGCCGTGCAAGCAATCGGACAGAGGGACATGTTCTTCTGGGGTAGCTTGTACTTACCTGAATATTCTGTACGGATTATTTAAATAGTGTTCTTGGTAATACATAAGTTCTTATTAGGGGGGTCGTACCACTTATAATTCAGGCTCATTCATTCCGAAGAGGATGTTGACCAAGCCCTTTATATAATTCAGTTGGACCAATCACGACATTTCCTCTCCCCCAAAAGGCCATCTCGGTACTCAAGATCTACTGTTTCCTTAGTCTTGTTCGACATGTAATTCAATGAAGTATTGACAATTAACATATTGATGACATCAACTAGTTTTTATTTAAAGAACTCAATGAAGTCAAGATTTCACTTGATTCATTAAGGGAGGGAAAATTGTCAAAAAAATATTAAAATATTATTAGAAATTGTCCACGTCAGTGCCGGCGGTGCCACGTAGGACGGCCGGTGTCCACGTCAGCGATTTCCGGCCAATATGACTAAATTGATAAAAGGGGAAAATATTTAGGACTGAATCGGCAAACTTAAATGGTTTAGGGCTAAATCCGTAAAAGTGCAAAATGTTTAGAATTTCTTTGACAATTTTCCCCATTAAGTAAGGAACGGTTATAATTCGTCTTCCATCGAAAATTAAAATTAACAAAGATTTTCCAATGCATTGCTACTTGCTAAATTATATAATTCGGGGGTTTAGGAGAACAATTATTATCATTCAGCATTCGATTTTAAGCTACTATGAGACGATCTTCTCTCATAAATTCATAAACAAGTCGCCCACGGTATTCAAAGAAATTTAATGATATGCCACTCGAAAGACAGCGCTTCATCGTGGCCGGTCGGCTGATATAATAATCACTAATCAGGAGTGGAGGCAAACCGCATTTTATCATATGCCGTCGGCGAAAAGAAGGAAAAGAAATTCACGTGTTAAAGTTTTTCTTTTTCTTTTTCTTTTAAGACCGTATTGCCTGCACTTGAATTTTTTTTTTTATAAAAAAAACAGGGGTTGACTCGAAGAGGTTTGACTTTGGGGGGGGGGGGGGCACTTCAATCAATTATTAAAATAAAACGACTAAGCTCATAATTATAAGGGTGGGTTGACAAGCTTATTGATATTGTAGTTTTAACTAATATATATATTTTATCGTTTTTGTATTTACCATGTCGGAAGTGGCGAGAATCCTCTACAGGAGAAGTTTGATACCTCAATCATGAGTGAGCTCCGTCAGTGCGGCCGATTAACGTTACATTCACTCGAAGGTTTAAGCCACTGCATTATTAAAAAAGTTAGATACTTTGACCGCTCGCGGACGCATTATTTTTCCATGAGGGTCTCTTTTTCACCTAGCGCTCCTCTTCTCACGCACACCTCGATGTATATAAATCAGGCAAAAAAAGAAGAAGAAGACAATAATAGTATGGCTTTAGAAATCGTTTGCAAGATTTACAGCCTCGCGCATTAGGTAATAAATCCAAAGTGGCGAACACATCGTCTCTTACCGACTTTGATGGAGACACTAACTCTAATTAATCGAATTTAGGGTTGAAGGGGACTTCGTTAGAAAACGATGCGAGATCAAGGATCGGTTGCGCAAATTTAAAAGCTGACATGATCAAAAGTTAAAAAAGCGAGCATTTAGCAAAATGGGAAACAGTCTTCCACTTTCGAGAGTGCTAAAGGCTATAAGGAAGATGCCCAACAAACAGAAATACCTCGTAAAAAGAAAACATTCGAAACGGATCGGATTCCGGTGCGTGAAATTGGAAGAATAGTACAGACCGTCCTTTGTCCGGGTGTCTGGAATCTGACACACTGAGATCATTTCGAAGGTTGACTTTTTGGGAGCGAATCTTTCAAGTGGAGGAATCCACCACCGGCTTTTCCTTGGGATAGGCAGGACAAATGCCAGTTTCTTTTCGTCAGGTTTTTGTCTGTGTTCGGCCGACGGACTTCTTTTATCTTTCCTATCTACAATACAACAATTGACAACCTTTGTTTTTTTTTTTTTTGGCTTTTCGTACGAAAACACGCCTGCAAAAGGTACACGTGGAGTAGCAGGTAAACCTGGTCGCTTGAAGTAGCCGGCCGTTTGCAACCTTGACCTACTCAATTGAGCTCGTGTTCGATGTGCATGTTGGTATGTTCTACAAAAAAATTTACCTAGCAAGTGACGCGACAGGTTTTTATTAGGTATTTAAAGATACTAATGATGCGATGTCCGGGCCCCATATATGTCAATATCCGATTCAAACTTAGGATATAATTTAATTGGTGAATTTCATTTAGGTCTAATTTATGTGAATATCCAATTGAAACTTATGGTGTAATTTAATTGGTGAATCTCAGTAAGATATCTTTTTTTACTACGTTTGGCATCTTCCTATCTTTTGTTATCGAAATACCAAATATCATCCTTACCTTTCTACATTAAATTCACCTTTACATATTCTGTTTTCGAAACTTTCTATCTTTAATATTTGAAGACGAAACTCCATTAATGATATATATATATATATATATGTCAAATATAAAAGAGACGAGCTTTGCCAAAGCTGGTGAACCCGTTCCTCCTCCTTCGACTTCGACCAGTCAAACTTTTAGATGGAAATCTCCTTTGATGGTGAGAGCTATAGCAGTTGAGAGCTCCCCGATAGCGATTGGTTCTCCATACAAGAGCACAAGGACCGTGGACAAGGCCGTCCATGGCCTCAAACACTTGATTGGAGAAAATTGACACTGATGATAATATTACGAAGGTTGTCCAATGGAGAGAGAGAGAGAGAGAGATAAGACACTCCTTTCGCAAAAGATGACTGAGTGGTTCAAAGGCAGACATTTGGCCAGCGGTATTCTATCCGGCCAATTTTCAGGTTTGACTACATTCTTATTTGGCACTTTTAATTTGTCCATATAGGCTTTTTTTTGTGTGTGTGTCTAAAACGATCTTTATACGGCACTCAACTCGATCTATGTAACCCATTACTTGTACAATCGACATTTCAGTGTATAGTTGAAAACTTGACCGAATATCCAAATTAACCGGGATAAAAATAATTGCCTGGAAAAAGAATTACAGAGACGGTGGAATTGAAGCTGCTCCTTTTCCGCTTTCGGCAAAAGCCTCGTCACCAATTTTTACTGAGTGCGGGTTTCTGGCAAGATTTTCCTTGCACGTACCTGTTGACTTGCTCTGTCTCCCATGCCATGGAGAAAATGGGGAAGCCCTAACTTTTCGATTAATATTTCTAGATAGATATTCTATTTTCCTTTCTATTGCTGAATAGTAAATTACAAGATTGCAGTCCTCCGGACTTTTTTAATTGGTCATAAATAGAATAGAATAGGACCAGATTACAAAAAAAAAAAAAAAACTGGTCATAATTTCACTAAATTCCGACGACTTCCCACAAATCTTGAATGCTAAAAGAAGACACCAGAATTCGAGAACATCTTCCTTTTCTCTCTCTCTCTCTCTCTCTCCTTCCAATCCAATTTTCCATCTGTACAACCCGGGACAAAAATTTGATTAAACTAATGAGAAGGATGAGACAAAATTGAGCAAAACCAGAAACCGTGACCGGCTCAGACAGGTGATGAGTGGTCATCATCATGATCGGCATCCTCTGATTCTCCTGATAAATTTAATGAATCCTCCTCCTTGATTTCTGGCTTCTTCGCCTCAACCTCTTCGCTGTCAACAACAGCAGCTGCTTGGTCTCCGCCTCTGGTCAGCTCTTTAGCTCTCTGCGCTTGGCGTTCCCAATCCGTGAACCCCAAGACGACCAACATGGCCACCAAGCACGACGCTTGCGCCGCCAAGAGGCCGAGCCACAGCCCTTCGAAGTCGTACCCGCAAAAGAACGCCAATCCGACGCCCACCGGCATTCCAACCATGTAAAAGCAGCCGAGGTTGACGTTGGCTCCCACCTTCGGCCTCGCCGTGCCTCTCAGGACCCCGCAGCCCGTTGTTTGTGGGCAGTTTCCGATCTCGCACAGCCCAATTATGGGCAACACTAGGGACGTCAATTTCATAATCTCCGTATCTCGAGTGAACATGTTGGCCCATGTGCTCCTCACCGTGACGGCGAAGACCAGGGCCGACAGCCCGAGCGCGAAGCTGCACCCCAGGCCAACAATGGCTGAGAGCTTGGCTTTCAAAGGCCGGTTCGCACCCAGTTCGTTGCCCACTCTGGTCGACACGCTGAAGCTCAGAGAGGATGGGAATATGTAGATGAGGGAGGTGGTCTGGATCAGAATGCCCATGGACGCCACCGTTGCTCTCGGGTTGAGCAACAGCCCGCATAGCAGGATCATGATCTCGTACCACCACCACTCGAGGCACACCGAAACGCAGCTTGGTACGGCCAAATTCAGCAGGTTCGTCCATTCCCTGAAGCAGTCCGAGGAGAGGCCTCCCCACGTTTTCTCGTGGACGCCGGAGATGAGTATGTAAATGATCAGAGAGGCTACAAGATTGAAGTTAGTCCAGACCCCACCAAGCGCCACACCTTTGATCCCGAGGCCGAGATGCGTCACGAGGAGGAGGTTGATGGGTATGTGCAAGAGAATGGAGAGAGTGGCACAGAATGTGAGGGGCAGAGTTATGGATTGACTTCGGAGGTAAATCCTAAGCGGGTGAAGAATAGACAGGGCCAAGAGGTCAGGGATTGAGTAGAGAAGGAAAGATTGCGCCTCTGTTGCTATGGCCTCATCCTGGCCGCAAAAAAGGAGGATCCTTTTCATGTTCAGCCACAGAAAAGAGATGGGCAATGAGGTTAGCATGAGCAAGAGAACGGTTCTCTGCAGGGAAAGGCCGAGGAGGGCATGTTTTTTAGCACCGAAGGCCTGGCTGCAGATGGGCTCCATCCCCATGGCGAGGCCAGAGAGGATGGAGTAGCCAGTGATGTTCGCGAAGCCGAGGGCAAGGGAGCCACCCGCCAGTGCAAGCTCGCCGAGGCGGCCCAGGAACAGCATGGAGATCATGGAGCGGCAGTAGAGCAAGAGACCGGTGAGGATCATGGGGAGGGCTATTTGGGCTATGGACTTCACTTCTCTTACGACCAGAGAGAGATGGGTCTTTTGCTCTCTCTGGGTTTGTTTGTGTTGTGGGTGTTTCTGGGTCAATGGTGTGTGCATGGCTTGGTCTTTGATCGAGGGAGGCAGGTGGTGGTGGTGGTAGTCTTCTTCGTGGCAGAGGAGAGGAGTTGTTTGCTGACACATTGTCACTATGTTAGAGAGAGAGAGAGAGGAGAATTTAGGGGGGCTTGAGGAATGGGGGGGTGGAGTGGGTTTTTATAGGTTGGAGGTCGGCTTCCCCGCAACAATGAATTCGGCATGCGCTTTTGCCCATAACACCAAAGAAAAATGGCAAAAAAGAAAGAAGACGAATTTGACATGCTTTGTAATATGCCATGCCTCATAGTGCATTGTCTTGTAATAGCCGGCTTCTCTCAACTAAGATTTCGAGATAGTAAGTCTGAGTATTTGTTCTCCTCGTCCCAGAGAAAGGAGAAACACAATACCGATTAAAGAAACAGAGCATTCTTGACCTCAACCACAAATACATATCAGAAGATACTGAATATGTTAGGTTGAGCATTATAATAAGAGGGTCAAAGCGGGAGATAATACGTTTTTAAGCAGCGGCCAGCTTAGGACTTATGGAGAAAGCATTCAATATCACAGCCGTAGGAGAGTAACAACAAACAAGGCTTTGGAAGTTTGTGGATGGACCCATTTTCAAGGAACCAAAAAACGAAACGATTTCAAGGATTCATCGGCATCGTTAATTTCTTAATTGCCCACCAAGAATTGGAGCAAATGGTGGGATCAAACAGTATAGTCCTCACCCTCAGATTGTCCGCAAACATATCATGTTATGGTTTGGACGGCTCAGGCATAAACACAAACAGTTAGAGGTCAGTCCAAAAGAATGCGCACCTGGGTTGCATTTTACCATTTTCGCTACTTCCAGGCGCAATAAAGACAAAAAATACACAAACCATAACCACGTATCATTGGCCAATGACATTGTAACAACAACGCCCGATTGTGTCTCTTCGAGTAAATGGGAGCTAGCTAAGTCTGAGCATTTTTCATTATTTTTTGTTATACGCACGTTCGAGGACCGGCTAGCTCCCAAAAGAGAGATGTTTCATAAGCTCAAAAACAGTGGTCGATCTGGTCTTGCGAGGTTGGTTCTTGGCAGCTTTGTCTTGTCTTGCGTTTGAGTGCGGTCAAAGGGCGTTGGGGGTGCCCTATGTAAGGGCACATCCGGCTCATGGACCGCAGGACCCGTGCCTCCTCGACTTCCTCTCTCGTATGGACTCACTCCATTTTGGGAAAGGTATGACTGCAGCCTCTCGGTGCTTGGCAACACTTTTGGAGTAGAATTTCTGCTCCAGAAATGCTTCTGGAGAGAAATTCATTTAGTAACGCAACTTCTGAAGCAAAAATTTGTTTGGTTACGCAACTTCATTTTTCTACTTCTAAAGTATTTTTTTGCTCCACAAGTAATTTTGAAACCATTTGAAGAAGTAAACAAAAAATTATTTTCTCCAGGGTAGAAAAATCAACTTCTACTGAGGAGCAGAATTAGAAAAATTAACTAATGGCCAGAAATTAATTTCTAGAGCAAAAGTGTTACCATGTGCGCCCTTAGTTTCGATGGAGGTTAGATTTGAGCTCAAACCAAGATCAATGAACTCTTAGTTTTGCAGAGCACTCTTAGGTAGAAGAAGTGGGTTAGGCAAGATAGATCTCATTTGGCATCGTCAACTAGTCTTTAGTAGCGGACATATCAAGTGACATCATTGTTATCATTTGATCTTGTTCGATTCATGCTATCTCTATTACTTGAATTGATTCGTGATGGACGGAGTACAACCAACTATTTCTCCAAAATCCATGTTTCTTTAGTGAGAGAGAACCCAGTGCTTTAGATTTTACTAATCGATTGCTCACATGTGCTTAATATTGTAATTCTCATATTGGCTAAGGATCTACCATTGAATCTATGAAGATAACCGGTCATATCTTAGCATTCAAGTGTTGAACTGATCAACTGAATTCACTCTTGAATCATTCAACATGGGGTTCCTCATAATTTCGTTTCGTACTTTTTTCTCGGGCACTAGATTGTTCTCATGCGTGTATTCTGATCGATCGAATCTCTAGTCTCGATACATGACGAAAAAAAGTACCGTTGCGGTGTTTCCATTGGAGAAACCACGAACGCTAAATATCAACCGATTTCTGGAGCAATCATTCATTTGTGAGCACGAAAGAGATCTGAAAGGAAGAAAAGGAGGTGCTAAAAAAGTGTACATAACATCTTGACTAGTGATAAAGATTGCCTTCCAAATTAGATTGTCCCGTTCAAAATGCTTTACGATAACGAGTTCCCATTAAATCTTCTCGGCAGAACCTTAACTTCAAATCGAGGTAAAGCGAAATGCGTCCTTATCTTTGGACAATTTGGAGATACGACCTCTTTCGGTTGCTGAAGCTAAAAAAATGTCAAGCCCATGTCGGTGCGTAATCTTTGACCAACCAGCTCGAGACCATCGATCACTGTGCAATGGAGATTTCCAAAGGTGAATCGGAGCTTTATGTGGAATTATCGCTGCAAAGCAGAGATGGGTAAAGCCGCCCTTTTCTCTTGGTAAACTTCATAGGACTAACATTAGGGCAACTGATCCATTCGACAAGACTTGTGAAGTTTGTGCACGAATGTAGATGCGACACGTTGCGAACATTTTGACACGTGTCGCGTGTTGAAGGGGCTATTTTATAATTGACGTGGCACTCCGTTGGGTACCTAATATTTTCTCCTCCGTGCTGCGCCCGTTTTGAATTCTTCATCAATCCCAACTTTCAAACCGATGCTTTTCTAGAAAGCCACCTTCGGGGACGATAAGCTTTATGAGGGATCCTATATACGAGTCATATGCTTTTAAATCCTTTTCACATCCTGTCCACAAAAGAAGATGCACAGGACATGGATCTTACGGCGTCCTTGTGTCCTAAGATATATCTTCGTCAAGACGTGGGGGTGAGTCATGCATAGGGTTGAACAAAGATGAGGATATTATCTAGAAGAGCTTCCTTAAAGTTTCAGACAAATTACTATCACTATGTTAAAAGGGTATGCAATCATATGTCCCGATCGAACGAAGCATTTCCGAGGGGAGCATAATTCAAAACAATTCATCTTCTGAACTTTGTCTTTGCTGCAAAAGTTATTCCAATGACTCTCAACAATGTGGATGGATATGTTTAATCAGATGTTCTTGTCGAACTAAGCATTTTTCCCGAGAGAGCAAAAACCTCAAAACGTTGCGCTTCTGAACCCTTGTCTTTGTTGCAGAAGCCCATGTCTTACTTTGCTGCATGGATTGTCTTGTTCACAAAATCCATTTCCTAATGTTGTTGTGAGCGCCATGATCCATGTCGTTGGATTAATTGTGTCGAGGCAGCTTGAAGACGAGACAGTTTTGGGTTCTTGGTTCGTGCCAAATCGTGAAAGGGCTTAAATCCTCTTGGTATGGATCAGACAATCAAGAATGTCTCTTTCTTTCTTTCTTTTCTCTTTTGAAATTGGGTGATCGAACTTGACGGATTTGCCTACACGTCGGTTTGGCAGCCACCTTCGTGCAGCTTTAAATTAAGCTCATGCAGTTTTGAACTCGCGACAGTCAAATGAAAATGCAAATATTTCCTTCTAAAAATGAAACATGAATGGTTGCATTGGAGGCATCTTGGGGCATCTTTTTTCTTTGGTAAATAAAAGTAAACAATACACAAATTAACGTCTAAGATCTTCTATCCTTACTTTATCAACTAACAAAGCATGAATCAACCCTCTAGGAGGCCGTGAGTAGAATATAGTGTGTAAAAAGCTTCTTTATTCCAAGATTGGCTTTGGACTATTTCCCCTCCGAGGAGGAAACCGTCTTGGGGCAAATTTTAAAATTGCTTGTGTATGAACAGAATAACTTGATCCAATCGGGTCAAGCTATTTCCCCTCCGGGTTTGAGCTTATTGGGCCTTTCAAATACCATTTAGAGGGGAAGGTTTTTAGTGGACAGCTTGCTTGGATCGGATCGTCATCCATTATATTGTAAACCGGCCGGCCTTCTCAAAGCTCAAAACCTCCATCACATATTTATATATTTATTGGGTCAATGATCTAATTTTTCTTTTCTATCAATTGGGATTGATTGTTTAGTAGTCCTTTTCATTCTCATGCTTGTGCATGGTACAACTTCATCGTTCAGATCTTACGTGACAAGGTCCCTTTAGTTTTTTATTCCATGTCGGACATTTTGTAATAAGAAGCAGCGAACTACTTTTCCGTGCCGGTAGAATTTTGAAGGAGTTTTTAAGGGTAATAGAAAAAGAAAAACGTTGCTAAGAAAACTTAACGATTTCCTCTTAACTTGTTGGTATCTTACCGCTATTTTAGTAACTCAATCTAACAAAAGTCGGTAAGCACTCCAATTTAGATTGGTAACTTCATATAAGTCTTAGTAAATTCAAAGTGTTGGTAACTTATCCAAATAAAATTTGGTAATTTCGTAAAAGCTTTAGTATGTTACCACCAAGTTTAAGTCACTAGTAATTTTTTTACCAACACCGTTTTAACACATATGAACAGTTATTGAAACGTACCAAAACGTGAAAAATCCGTACTTTTGAGCAAGGAACAATAGAATTTTGCATATACGTTGCTGAATAATTTAGTAAATGCAGAACACTCTCAAGTCTTTCCATTTTAGTAATGGTAGACGTGATTTTTTTTTTCCCTTATTTATTCTTTCTTTCCATATGGTGATGGCCTTAATTAGGATTTGTTTGTTGTCAAATGGACAAATTCAATTATTTCCTAAATATGGTCATCAAAAGTTTTAAACCAATTTCAGACAAAAAGGAACATGATTTACTTCTTTTGTTTCCGCAACAAGTTTGGAGCAGAAATCCGTTTAGTAACACAATTTCATTTTTCTATTTCTAGAACAAAAAATTATTCCAGAAATAGGTTTGGAACAGAAATGAGAAGTTAAAATTTGCAGCTTCTCTGTTTCTGGAACAGAAATGAGAAATAAGAATTCTTCTCATCGCTCACCCCCTCTCTCTCATGTCCCGGTCGCCGATCGCCAATTCGTCGTCCTCAAGTCACCGGTCGGCGGTCCATCGTCCCGCCGATTGCTAGTAACCCTAGAAATTTTATGCCTTTATCGAACGAATTTCTGTTTCGGGAATAGAAATTTTGTGTCATTATCAAACGCCTTTATTTTCTCAGAAACTCGTCCAGAAACTAGAAATAGAAAAATATATTTCTGACCAGAAATTGATTCCATAAACGAAATGGTTATCATTCGCGTCCCTATGGATCGTTTTTACTTTTCCAGAGTCAAGATAGTTTAGATTTCGCGACCTAATCAATTTCTTCCTAGATAAAGTGTATCTGGAAGAGGATCACCTAACATTGGGGTTTCTGTGACATGGGTAACATTACTCAAATCAGGCCGTCCATTTTCATTTGGATGGCTTGATTTGAGAGAGGGTTGGGATTTAAAATTTTTCAAACCCCAAAAAAATTCCCACCCAATTTTTTTCCCATCCCTCAACAAATGACGTGACCCATTTTTGGCCGTCCAAATGAAAATGGACGGCCTGATTTAAGTAATGTTGCCCATGTCACAGAAACCCCAATGTTAGGTGATTCGGATCCAGTATATCTTCTACAAAATTCTAGAGATAATGTTGATCTCCGAAATTATTTTTTTTTCCAATTTAATTCTTTGACTTTAAAAAATCTACTTAACGTAGTCATTCTATAGAACTTCTAACACCTTAGCTAACTTGACTATAATTTTTGTTAAGCTGACGTCAAATTTGTCACACTACCGTCTACGCCGCTTATGTCACGGTCCAAAGGTTTTCAAGGCGTAGTGAATGGATGAATTGTCCAAGATGACCGGGCGAGCCCTGAAGCTTCTACGGACCTAAGGTTTCTTGAGTACTCTAGAATTTTCTTAAGAACAATATGGGATATGTATTCTATTCTAGAGTATTCTTGTAATCAATGGGGAAGTTGGTCGATGGGAAGATAAAGTCTTCACGGTTAGATTAAAGGGAGATCTACGGTTACAATCAGAGAGTACTTGTATATAGGGGACCCATCCTTTCATTTGTATAATCTAACAAGTAATTAAAATCCAGAGCTTTTCTCTACGAGTTTCTCTCTCTAGAATCTTTGTGATGTGGTGAGTAAGGCGGACTTGGGAAGAGTGTCCTAAGACCGCACGGGTTAAGGGAATGCTAGATCAACCGCCCCGTAACACTTACATGTGGCTTTCATTTCTAGCTGCCCCGTGACAATTACATGTGGCTTACATTTCATATAAAATCTCTCATTATTTCGGCCCAAAAGAACATATGCTGACTTGGGAAAACGACGTAACAGTTCACATCATTTGCCCCAATAAACACAAACATGACAGTCCACGCCACGAAATACACGTAATGTGGCGATACCCTTAGAACTTAGAGGAAGGACTATATTGTATGGATCTTGAAAGTTCAAAGTTAAATTGAACAAAAAGAAAATTTAGTGAATACGTTAACTATTGAAGTAGAATTCATGTACCAACTTCAATATTTTGGAGAGCTCTTATGGAACTGCTAATGTAGCATTTACATGTGGTGAGAAATAGTTTCGCTTGCGGAAAAAACATAGCTTAAATAAAGAAAGTCTTTTAACATTGATCCTGCACAGTACAACAAAGCAATACAATCTCCGGTTGAACTTATAGAATTGGTTAATAGAAGGCAATCAATGTTCATTATTTCAAACCTTACCCATGCTTTTTGAGATATCTTTACTTAAACTTCTTGGATTGAAAATGCATAAATTGATGATTTGTTAATGAGAAAGCTAAAGTAAAAGGCGAAGTGTGCAGTTTAATCAATCGGTTTGTTCAATGCATTTGCATTTATCATTCCAATGTTCTAACTCGTTTAAGACAAACTAGACCGGTTTAGGTACATCATTAGCCGGGTTGATTCAAAATGTCCGGCTCCATTTGAAGAAACAATCACTCCGCTCAATGAACTCAACAAACAATAGTATATATTGAGATTGTCATAAATGAACAAAGGTCTTTTTGCTTCCTTTGTCTCCAAATGCAACTAATTAAGGAAACGAATTTTGAAAACAGTTCATTAAACAATGTAACATTCTCACGTTGGTGCACCTTGGAACTCAGGTCAAAACTGACTTTCTCGTGGTCATGTGAAAATAAGAGGTCAGAGATCCCGGTTTCTTCAACTCAAAGACATGAACATCGATCCCTCTACATGAACGATCAAGGACCATGAGTTGTAGAAGAGCCTGTCTGATGCTGCCCAACACTGCTTTCTCCAGTCCATAAGTTGTTAAAGATGGAATCACCTTCGAGCTGTGGTCGGAAACTCAGTTCCCGATTAGCATCAGAGTTAAGAAATGCGATTTGTGCTTTTACTTTAGCGAACTCGCTTTCGACATTATGTATTTGTAAATGCAGCCTAGAGATGATGCCGGTGCATCCATACACCGGATCTTGAATTCGGCATAGTGACTCGAAGTACAACGAATCCGCAACTTGAGCTCTCATTTGGGTCGGAGTTGGCTGAGAATTCGTCAAACAAAAGTTACAAGTTCCATTGATTGCATCATTTACAAGGAAACGCAAACCAAATCAATTGATGAATGGGTTTAAGTATGTTTGTGTGCTTGTCAAGACAAAGAATTAGCAAACAGAATCGTCGAAATGAGATATTAATATACCTGGATCATTTTGCCAACATTGCTCGCACCATAGATTCTGTGAACACAAGCAAATCTTTGGGGGTCATTGGAGGGGAAATAAGGAGAGAAAATGCAATCTGGAGGACATCTTCTTCTCAAATATTTGCAAGCTGCGCATCGAGATGAAATCGTCGACATCCTGCAAGAATCTAACCCAAAATTCTAATGGAGATTTTGAGTGTCTCTGTCTTTCATGGAAGGACATTAATGCTTTTATATAGGGTAAGTTGGTACAGAATGCACAACGGCTATCTTTTTCTTTCAAAATCGGATTTTTGTAAGGAAAACTTTTTTAGGATGGAGAAAGTTTCCCATTTAGAGAGAACATGGACTAAAGTTTTTCGGTCGACAACCATTCACTATTGGCAAAGATTGAAGGATTTCATAAGGCCCAGAAAAAAGAAAGAAAAAAGACAGATAAATAGAAAAGAAACCTACTTCCACGATTGCCTGTATCCATTTAACTACACATATGGACTGACAATAATATAATGGCGTCCACCGACTACTGTGCCCTAAAAATTTTAGTTGTGAAATTGATGAATTACTAGTTACGCTGAATTCGCGGTAATACTACCAAGCATAATTCAATAAGCCTCAACCCTTCAACACGATATCGAAATCTACCGACACAAAATTAAGAAAATCCGTAATTTTCGCGCGCACACCAATAAAATTTATGCTGACATACAGCAAAGCCATTGGTACAACAAATAAATTAAGCTATGAAACACGAATGACTTCCTTCTTTAAAGGAAAGAGTCTTATTGGAGAGCAACAAAGTCCCAACATGAGACACAACTAGACAAGATCATGGAGTTCACAAGCCAACATCCACACATATAGCAACATCAAAATGGAAAATACGCTGAAAATATAGTCTGATAAAAGTTCCAAGGCATAGTATACTTAGTGATTACACCACAGATGCAAACCCTAATTATTTTGACTGAGCTATGTGACAATATAAGTTGTTTCCCAGCCACTTGTCCTCCCAAGCTCACTTCAGTCGTCGCCAAGCAAGGAGGCCACGAAAGCAGTTTCATCAAACTCCTGCCAATCCCAAAGAAAATCTCCAGTGTTGTTAAACCAAAGAGAGAAAAGAAAAGAAAAACGAAGAAGAAGAACTACATCATTCGCTAAAAGAAGAAAAATGAAGTTCAGAAATAGAAAAGGACTTGCCAAATCATTGGACATGCGATTCTCTTCTTTGTTTTGCATCGGCGGATTCACGGCGGGTACTTCTGTGTTGAGGATTTCTTGCTCCTTTCATCACCACATCGAAATAGATATAGTCATGATCATACTTTAAATGCAACTTACGCGGTTTCCATTACAGTCGACAGATTATAATCTCATCCAGCATCAGTTTGTCAATCTTTTCTTTATACCAAAGAAAGATTGCTCCATTTAAAAGTTGCTTTCATCACTCAAAAGCATCCAACAAAAATCTAGGGTTTCGAGGTTTCAGACTAGTTCGAAGCAAGTTTTAGATCAATAAGATCAAAACAACTAGTAAATTCATGTTGAAACCAAGACAATGATCAAGCGCTGAGATTATATTGATGGCCACACTCACCTGTGCAGGGTTCTGGTCAAATAGAGGCCAATGATCATCTAACAGGAACGACTCGGCCCCGCTGAGGAAGTCGAAGTCGAAGTCGAAGTCCATGAATTCTCCAAAGCCAGGATCCTGTCCACAATGGTACCCAGTATATATGGAGGAGTTGGAGTTAAGCTAATGATATTAATACACTGAGAAACAAGGAAAAGCTGGCGAGGGAAAAAAGATCAGTCATAAAATAAATTCTGCATCTAGTATGGGAAAAATATTTAGACATGCCTGGACATCAACATTATTCCAACCAGCATTGTCCCCAACATGATTTGGTTTGAGAAAATCCGGATTCTGGTTCTCAATTGTGAGGGCGTTGACATTGGGTTGATATGGGACATTGGTGATGTCTGGAGGCATCAGGTTCTCCCCATCTTGTGGCTAATCAAGGCGATCAAATATTATTTAACAACTACAGAAGTTAAATAAACCATTTTGACCACTAATAAAGTACAAACTAGGAGAGATTATATAATAAAGATTAAATAAGAAGAAGATACCTTATAAGGAGGTTGATTGTTGATATGCCCCGGCAAAGCACCAGCGAGAGTACCTTCACCCAACAGTTGCCCGCTAAAATTGCCTAAAGGCGCCGCACTATTTATCATCACATCACAAGCGTAGCGATATTCGTTTTCTTTGGACAGACTCTCTGGTAATAACAATCTTTCCCTTTGGTGGCCACCAAGGAAGGCCGGCATAAATCTCGTTCCCTCATAACTATATGCACCGCTGAGTTTGTTAGGTTTGGCAGCGTCCGGGAATTTGGCCTCACCTACTCGGACTAGCTCACTGCTACTAGCCGTTTGAAGACCGACATAACCACTGGTTTCATATGAATTCACATTTGGAAAAGAGTTGATTTTATAACCCGAGCCACCGATGGATGCATGATTGGCATTTTCGGTACCATCTTCTACCGTTGCGTACTTCTGGATTCCATGATGTGATTTTTCAGGTGTAGTTTGATCTTGTGGAGTCATCTGCTTAGAAATTCCATACGTGCCATCTATGGCATCACTTGGCTTGAGCGAGCCGGTTCCATTGCTGTTCAGTTGATTCGTCAGAAGAGCCGAGCTATCTGGCTGAGAGAGATGATAGGTGTTTCCCAGAATTGGACACTTAGAAGAGCTAGCTTGATCAGTCACTGAAGGTGATTTGTCAACTCCAAGTTTAGATAGGGAGTTGCTCCCCTGAGATCCTTCGCTAGTGAATGGAACAATGCCATAGCTACTATAGTTCATATTTGTCGAACTCCCTCCCAATAGTCCAGATTGGAATGTAGGCGTCCACGGATGACGTCCCAAAAGATTATGACGATATTCTCGGCCGGTACCACTTCCGTATATTGCAGATGCAAAGATAGACCTTTGAGCTCTCTCGCTGTCATACTTGAGACCCTTTTCGGCAACCTTCTTGACGAAGAGTCGATACTTCTGCGAATTCGACCACAATATGTAAGTGGAAAAAATAAATTCCGAATTTCCGGTACACTGAGGTAATCAGATTTTTGGGGGCAAAGAACTAGGGATTTCTTGCTTAGAAACATAAAGCATTCAAATCCTACTATAGCAATGCGAAGTATGTAAGTGAATCAATATTCACCTTCGAAAAATAGTTCATATCATCGTTTCTTTGTATGGTAACAATCATGTTTTACTTAGTAGGATTAATAAAACCCATCAGCTTCGCTAATCGTGGGGTACTCGATGAAGCTCGTTCCGATAATCACAAAATATACTTATTTCCTATGTATGCACAGTGCACACTACTTCATGCGTTTAATTATCATTAATACCCAATGCACACAAGTTGCGCTTTACCACTGTCGTCTACAAGTAGTTCTCTTTTTGAAAATGCACTGATTTAGACAAAGAAAAGGCGAAACGACGTGAATCAAGCGACTTATATTGATGAAACGATTTCTGTTTCTGTGGGTATAATATAAATGCAAACTGATGTACTATATATGCTCGAGGAATATCTAGAAAGCGAACCTGTAAATGGCTGGCCACATGCGCTCTAGTTATTCCGGGGACATTCATGACATCGAGAATTCTCCTCGGCACAGCATCTAATTTGGTTCCAATCAAAGACAAAACAATGTTATTAGAGAAATCAATATATAAACTAATCTGGTTCATGAACCTAGTTACTTAGTAAAAATGAGAGAGAAAGAGAGAGAGATAGAGAGGAAATCTGAATCATGTAGGACAAAGATTCTTACTCTCGAATCCAATAACGTTTATGGCTTTCAAGAACCGATTCTGAAGTGCGGTTGTCCAAACAATTTTTGGTTTTCTAGGTTTGTGGTTATCGTCCACGTTCTTCTCTTGTGGCTCAGTATCGGAATCCTCGTCATCATCACTATCAACATCCATCATCCTGTTCATATATGATAAAGAATTCTCGTTTCCACGAGGTGTAATATCAATATGATGACCCCATATTGGCGTGACCGGTGCAAATCTAGTCTCCTCTTCAATGACAAGTGATTTGCCTTTCTTGGCTGCAGCTGTATATTGCCATAGATTCTTGAGATGTTCAGGTCTTACGGGTTTTGAAAGGTAGGATGCAGCACCACGCTCTAAACTCTCCAACATGATGCACTCTCTTTCTTCTCCTGACATCACTGTTGCAGAAAATGTAAACAAAGTTGCAAAACCCTTAATTGAGTCAAACTGGAAAATGATCACGTAACAAATTAATAGTGCAGTTATAACCAAGAATGGTGAAAATGAAAAGAAAAACTTGTGAAGTTTAGAGGACACCCACTAATCACAGGTAGCTTGAATTCTTCTTGGACTTGCTCTTGCAATTCAAGTCCATTCATGTCAGGCATGTGATAATCCGTCACCACAAGGTCGAACGAATCTTGATTTTCGCGAAGTGTAGCCAACGCATCGATCGGGTGTTTCACGGTTACCACTGAAATGTAAGATCGACAGAATCTCGTTAGACTAAGATCCTTCCAAAATAGACTGTTTTTAGTCCTTGAGAAAACCACGGCAGTCAATAGATTACAGGATTTAAGACGAGAGAGATATGGAAAACCCATTAGGGAGACTACAGAGTTTCAAGTGTCTGTACATTCATTTGTCCATTTAATGGCATGCAAAAGAGTCATATATCGTTCAGATGTCGAGGTTACCTATTAAAAACATACCATAAATTATCATCAATTTTGTATTTTAAATGTAGCGTTGGCGCGCCATTTTTTACGCGGCAAATTTGTTTCTCAACGGTCGCGGGAAATCTCGAGCATATGCCCACTAAGGTTTTATACACCAGTCCATCTGTTAGATCTGATCAAAGGCAAACCACCTATACCAGAACTACGAGATCCCCAAGACATTAGTTCAAAGGATGAAGCCCCAAAATTTGAGCATGTGCATAGATCTCAAATTGAGACTAAGATGAAAGGCTTCTTGAGGTGTAAAATCGCCATTTCTTTTTATCGACTAGGCTAAGTCCTCGAGATTGATCAATCTATTGTTGTCCTTTTTCTTTTGGGGAGGATGGAATGTCAGATGTTAAAGCTTCCCATACAAAACTAAAATCAAAGTCCTCAACTCCGAGAGAAAAACAAGAAAAACAAAGCTTTTGATATCTTGACATGAGCAGGACATGTGATTTATTCAGATCTGAGAATTTGGAAGTGCAAAACATTCACGAAATTGGACAGCTAGGCAAACATCAGAAAAATGACCACCAGAAATAGGTTTTCCCCCTCGATATAGAGGAAGATCGGCTTCTTCTTGATGAAGAATTATGCATGTTCCAACACATAGAACTAAAGAAAACGTCCTAGGCAGATGATTCAATTTCTCGGACCATTAGGCCGGGAAGTATTCGGAAGATGCGATAGACGTCGATTGCTTCATGACCCGATTGCGAAAATTTCACGAAATCAGGTGTCATCAATCGAAGAGAAGTATCGTATATTCAGTTCTAGATCGTTTTACCTTCGTACTCCCATGTCCTTAGGATGGCTGCAACAATGAGGAGACATGTAGAATCATCGTCTACCACTAGGACATTAATCTTCGAAGAAGAACCTTTGACGCAAAGAGAATGGCTCTGCCCGGCTCCCTCGATAGGCTCCATGTGTAAAAGTCACTATACCTTCTGATACGCCAAATGACTGAGCTAAAATTTGAATTTATAGGCAAACTGAGTCAGTCACAAGTACGTAGAGAGAGGGGTCAAATGGTAATTAATAGGCACATACAAAATTTCAAGTATTCTGTTCTTTTCATGCGTCAAACAATAAATTAAATGCCATGTACAGTCTTAATTGGAAGGCAGGCATGTATTTCATAAGACAATTCTCAGGATCTTGCTATATTGGAAAAAAATCTAGACCCTAATTAGCTGATATTTATTGCAGCATACTGGAAAACGACTAAGTTCTTTCCGCCGAATTCTTTCCATATAAGATTGGATTGTGATTTTCCTTCTCATCTCTTCTTAAAAGCGCCGGTTGATGTTGGTTTACCCCGTTTCGTATTCGAATTATCTCCCGAATCAAATCTTGTTTCCTACTATGTCGATTAGGGTTATGAACTTTCTTCTAAGAGCAAATTCTTTCCGAGGTAGTTTCCCCCTGTACATGGCACCTTCTTACTGTCCTTTCCATTTTCCAAATTTCTTTCTTCACCCCAGAACCATGGTCTTGATTTATTTCCCCGCATTGAGATTGCCTATCTCGGCAAAATAACTAGGAAACCACAGCACATTGTGTTATGTTTGCCTGCTTATGATTGCTTGCAATTTTACTATCTATTCTATCGTTTTCTACAGTCTAGCTTTAGTCATCATGGGAAGACAACAACGTTGTTCTATGGTAATTCAAATAGGTTACTTACTTTTAGCACCAAGAAGAACGTGAAGGTTGTTAGGTAGAAACCCCAGATTAAATGGGAAATTACAAGTATGTGATACTTGGACTTTTGACTAATGGTTGACACTATGCTTCGCGATACGAACTATTTCAAACTAAGTTGTGAAAACGATAAACTCTTCATATCGCCAAGGCTAAAAATAACCGTCATGATTATTCCGGGTTGCTACTTTTACTTACCCGTCTCTCTTGATATACACATTTATCGGTGTCGTAAACGGTCTAGATGATCGCAAAATCCATGCAAAAGATGGCGCGGTACGTCAAGAACCAACGGTCAATCTTCAATCATCTGACAAAACGGTCAAGTTTTAAATAACTAGCCAACATGAGCTCTTTAATACATCAGTTATAGCGAATCCAATGCGGAATTGGACGTAATGAAGCAAACGACACGATGTTTCAGGGTTGATTGAGCTCTTTAAGCCTCTCCACCGTCGCTGAGAGAGCTCGACGTTGCAGGGCGAGGCTGACCTCGCATTTTCAGTTTAGGTTGATAACCCCCCATTGGTCGGCTTTTGCCATTCCATTCCTTCTGCCTCAGATTGGTTTTTGTTGTCTGTCTGAGGACGACTCTCTTTTCCTGCAATCTGATGAACTCCTTCCAAGCTAGCCGGGCTTTCTTTAAAACCTCAATAGCGTTTAGGGCAACCATGGCGGTCGAGCTCACCCAGCAATAGCGAGGTTGGCCTCGCCGTCATTGTGCGAGGTCGAGCATAGCCGTTGCCGGCGAACTCGACCAGAGACAATGGCGAGGCTTGGCCTAGGCGAGGCCTACCTTGCCCTGCCGGCCAGAGGAAGGAGGAGAAGAAAACAAAAAGAAAAAGAAAAAGAAAGAAAATTGAAAATAATATTATAATATTATTAAAAATTGTCCAATTTAGTGCTAGCATCCACATTAGCGCCGGTTGGCTTCCACGTCAGCGTCGACCGGCCAAAGTTGACCGGAAGGACTGAATTGACACAAATTCAAAAGGTTTAGGACTGAATTGCAAAAAAAAAAAGGGTTTAGGACTGAATTGACTCAATTTGTAATAGGTTTAGGACTTTTCTGGTAATTTTCCCACTTTAGCAGGTGCAATGATATCTCCATCTTCGATAAGATTTTATGAAACTTTTTTTTTTGGTCGAAGATTTTATGAAACTTGAGATGTAATTAAAATGTCAAGACAATTGAGAAGAAACTCCAATAATTATTAAAACGTCGTTACAAAAAAATCGAATACTTAATGACATGACGTGTAGATTCAAGATGATAATTTCACATTTTTCCCTCCTTCATACGTGAGTAACGTCACTAACCTGATAAATGTTATCAGGGTTACATTAGTAGGAAACGTCAAGAGGAAGTAGATGCCAGATTCTGTCATTTATCACTTGCTGCTTTTTCTCCTCAGGATGCATTTTGTAGACTTTTGTAAGAAAGGATTAACACGTGGACGATTAGGTATTAATGACCTTTCTTCCTCAAATTAGGGTTTTTGTAGTGGGAAGTTGAAAAAAGTTTAAGCCCCTCCTTCGCAAAAAAATTACCAAAAAAAATCCTAAATCTATTATAATTATGTCAATTCAGTAAAAAACTTTCTTTTTTACCAATTGAATCCTAAACCTTTTGTATTTGTGTCAATTCAATTCATCTGGCCAATTTCATCAGAAAATTGCTGAGGTAGTGTGGATGGCGCTGACGTGGGCACTTTTTTGTAATATTCTAATATTTAAATGATTATTTCGTTTTTCACAGTTTTACGATTCTACCCTTTGAAAAAGCTTTTTAATGAGGAAAACATATTTTACAGGAGAATTTAAATGAGACATTTTATTAATAACTCAATTTGCATTTAAGTTTCTAAGAATAACTCGATCTGTAAGGAATTCAAAATTTGAAGATCAGATACTCTCTCTTTTCATTTTTTTGTCCTGTCTGAATTAAAGGAGGGGAACTTCTCAGATTTTGGAGTGGGGTGCGACCACCCAAAAAAAAAAAGGTTATTTAGTTTTGGGACAGAATAGTGAAGGATAGTATTGCGTAAGTGGAATGCCACGGATTTATGTACATGAAATGTTACTTTTCGCAATGGGAAATACTCGGTTGGACTCGAGTCCATGTAGATTGGATGAGAATACGAACAATGAAATTATGCGGGCCTCCAGGTCGAAAAAATTATCAAAAAAATTTCAAACCTATTGCGATTCTGTCAATTCAATCATAAGTTTTTTTTTTTTTGGGCCAATTGAGTCTTAAACTATTTGTAATTGTGCCAATTCAGTCCATTTGACCGGTCGGCGCTGACATGGCGTCGCCAGCACTGACGTGAATAATTTTAAATAATATTTTAATATTTCAAATTTTTAATTATTTTTGTTTTTAAATACTTTTTTCTGTCTTTCTGTCTTTTTCTTTTTTTTTTTGTTAGGGATGACAGGAGGCCGCCGTCCACCGGCCGAGGGCCTGTGAGCCCTCGCTGGCCGCTGGGCAAGGGCTTGAGACCCTCGCCCACCCAGCTATAGGCGCGGGCTTGCAAGCCCTCGCTCAGTAGCCGGTGGTGACCTCTTGCCGGCCCTAAGCCCCAAAAAAAAATTAAAAATTCGTAAAATATTATAATACAATTTGAAATTGTTCACATCGGCGTCGGCCGGCCAAATGGACTGAATTGGCATAATTGCAAATGGTTTAGGACTCAATTGGCGAAAAAAGAAGTTTATGACTAAATTGACACAATTGCAATAGATTTAAGACTTTTTTAATAATTTTTTCCAAGCTCGTACCTAAAGGGACGAGGCATTCACACAAGCCATCGCGCATAGCGGGTCCCAATCGACACGCCCTCGTTAGCCGCCGATCGAGCGATCGGCATGATCCGGGCTCACGCGGATTGGGTGAGATCGGAGCGTCGCCCTCATTCTAGCACGTGGAAGAAGTCCGACCAGTTCAAAGGGAACCGTCGCAAAAGGTTTCTTGAACAGGGAAGAGATGGAGAGCGACACTTCCAAACTGTATATCCCAAAAGGTCAACTGGGCCAGTGCCAGCTTGACCAAGTGGACCAGTCCAGATAGACCACAGCTCATCCCAATTTTATTTTTTATTTTTATTTTTTTAAAAGGGAAAGGAAAATTCCAGGTGTTTAAGCTTAGCGTGCGCTTAATACGTGTGCTCTCGATTCGCCTCTCCTTTTGGGAAAAAACAATCGATTGGCGATCGTCACGAATGTGGGACCACCCGCGAATTCCCCACGTACTCCCCACTCAGTCCCAAAACATATATATCCCTCCTTTTTTCCTTACTGTTTGAAGAGAGATTTTACCATCTTTCCAGGTTGCAATGCACTCTTCTTTGGCCTGCATATATGGCTAATCAGCCACCCGGAGAGCCCCAACCAAACCCATCACCAACGTCACCACTGGCCCCGGCACGAGTAATCCTAATCCCCGACCAACCGCCGCCGCCGCCGGCACAACAGTTACCGCATAATTCGCCTCATTCTTCTTCTTCTTCATTGGCTACCGGTGGTCCAGGCGGCTCCTCGCCTAAACCCATGCTTTCTCCGAGCGGGGCATCGCCGGCTCAATCCACGGGGAGGCACCCGTCTTACCGTGGAATCCGGTCTCGCAGCGGGAAATGGGTCTCCGAGATCCGCGAGCCCCGCAAGACCACCCGAATTTGGCTCGGGACGTATCCAAATCCGGAGATGGCGGCCACCGCCTATGACGTGGCAGCGCTGGCTCTGAAAGGCTCCGACGCCGCCCTGAACTTCCCGGACGAGGTTCCGAAATACCCGGTTCCAAATTCCACATCAGCAGCCGATATACGCTCGGCAGCTGCTAGTGCGGCAGCATCTAGGGGGCCGAGAACGGAAGCCGAGGGGAAGGAGGATCTGGTGGGTCGGCCGGACAATGACGACGAGATTGGCCAAGAGTCGGTTCAAGAGTTCATAGATGAAGACGCGCTGTTGAACATGCCGAAGCTGCTAGACGACATGGCGGAGGGAATGCTCGTGAGCCCGCCGAGGATGAAGATGGCCTCAGAGAACGACTCGCCGGAGGATTCAGACGGTGGAGAGAGCCTATGGAGTTATCCCTGATTTGAAAAGTTGAGATGATCAGGGCTTGATCAATTAGAATAGCCCTCATTGTAGAATTATACGAATACGATACGCATTGTATGTGATCTTCGTTTCATCGTGATGGTTGATGACATCCTAGTAATTTGTTTTTGAGTTTTCTTGGCCCCATGCAAATGTAGCTTCCCGGTGGGTTTTGAGAGTCTCTGGTGAGGGTTTTGCTCGCAGCTCTTATGTTTGGGGTTGTTTTCGATAGTATTTAGCTGTATATGGTATATGTATACACGCTTTCTCTTTTTATCATAGATTGGTTGAACAGAAGATCTCTACCACATCAATTTATGACAGCGGCATAACGAAATCAATTGAAATTGCATGTGTTTTCGAAGGAAAAGCAAGCAACCTGTTCCTTTTTCTGTTCATAGAACACAGACATTTTTGTACCAGAAGGCAATTTATGGACGTTTATATGGATCTACAACGGAATTTAAGATGTTCAGGATGAGATAGACGTGCTTATGAGTGTTTCCGAGCCCGGCATACGGCATTCCGGGCACCATAGACGGCCCCCTCCAAGCTCTTGGTGCTCGTGAAGAGGCTTCCTTCCTCATTCAAGCCAAATTAATGTCCTGATGTTCTGCATGTGCAGGGATTTTACGACAGTGATCTAATAATGGCCTCTCGGGTGTGGGCCTTCATAATTGATACGAACAATTGAGGCCTCAAATCGAAGGGAAATGCATCTACGCGCCATTCGAAAAATGCCACCCGATGGGATATCCGTTCAGCTGAATGTTAGTTCTTCGAACTGAACTCCAGTGACTAACGACTACAAGGTACGAAATGGCAAGCATACGATGGATCAAAATAGACATCGACGAATCACGTACATTCTGTAAGCCGATACTGCTCAAAACTCCATCCTTCGATTTCTTCACCCACCCTGCGACTAACTTTGTAAAGCGGAAGCTTCTTGGAACATCTCCTCAACGATCTTTGATTGATTTTGTTGGAGGTTCGAACCTCCTTGCTGCTGATTTTGGCTGTTTTGTTTAGCCATCGTTGCTTTTGTATAGTTACATGTTTCGGTTACGCGGGTTCCTTTTTGTGTATGTATAGCTGCTACCTTGCGTAACTTTTTATTTTTTCTCTTCCTTTTAACCCGAGCTGCCCTTACGCTTCTTGCGACACTTCGATGGTGCGCGGCGAAGGTTTGATTGTAATTTGCGCTCTTTCTCATCTATATATATATCTTACTTTTCCCCAAAACAAACTTTGTAAAGTGGAATCCCCGGGACTATAGCCAGAAGAGTAATACAGTAGTATCAACCTTGTTGCAGCAATGGTTTTACACCAACGTTAGACTAACCAAACCAACTAAATTCATGGGAAGGTACCTGGAGGATTATAGTATATGTGTATATATATATGTTTGTCTGTTTCTTTTGGGGAAGAGTCTTTTTTTGTTTTTTGTTTTGGGTCGGATTCGGGAAGAGTCGACCAAGGCAAACTATGTTAAGACAAGGGCAAGGAATCATTTTGCACATAGCTATGATTACATAGGACGCACGATCAAGATCCATGATTGCAAGACATGTGGCGTATGGGGGATCCATTTGATTATAGAATTAACGAAACTGGGAAAAAGGGTATTGAACTTTTCCTGCCAAAGATACGATCTGATTCTCCGTTGGGGTTCAAAAGCCGATTTGGAAAAGTGCAACCAATCCGTATTTTTCAGATTAGCAATGATTCGGTCTTTTTTTTTTGCCCTTTTAGTCGAAAGTATTGACGTCACTGTTGACGTCCGCCCACATAGAGCAATGTGATATATCCAATACCAAGCGCCACCCGCCTCTCCTCTCAAAAACCAGAAAAAAAAAAATTGCAATGTCGCCGTAGAAGAAACAATCCAAACGTCGTGTCCTAGAAAGGAGAAGTGATTTTGTTACATGTTTTGTTAACTAGGCCCTTGAGATATTTGTTAAGTGAATCGAGAAAAGTAATTAATTTGAAAAGCTATCAACTTTTTTTTGTGACGTGTGTAATTTTACAGGACCTCCTGCTCTGATATCATGTGAGATTTATGGGACGACTGTCAACTGTTCTAAAAATTTAATTTGTTAGATGCATGTGTGCTTTAATAGTTCAATTATTTTATTAGTAACTAACAAAATCGACATTTAAGTGGTTGAAAAAGTGCGTCACGAAAGAGGAAAACCTCGTCCCTAAAGCATTTTGAGAGGAAAAATAATGTATCTCATGGACGGGCAGGGCCAAATCCTTGGCTTAAAAGTCCTTGCTAGGCTCGTCGATAATGTAAAAATTAGAAATATTATATTTTCTTCATACAACGTTTGGGGCTTGGGTATTGCTTGATTAGTTTAGGAGTTTTGGTGACATAAACAAAAAAAATTGGAATCTAGGCGAAGCCGACCTTGCCCAGCACCAGCGAGGCTCGCCCTTGCCAGTGGCCGTCGGGGTCGAGCCTCGCCTGAGGTTGGCGACCGGCTAGAGGTAGAAGAAAGAAAGAAAAAAGGAAAGAGCAAGAAAAGAAAAAATAATTCAATTTTTTTAAAATATTATTAAAACTTATCCACGTCAACCTTGACATTCCCGTCAGCCCCGACCCACATCTACGTCAACGCCGTCTAATCAAAGTTAGCCGGATGGACTGAATTGGCACAAATGAAAAAACTGACAGTTTTCTTTGAAAGCGATTTTCATAGAAACTATTCTTTTTTTTGTTGTTGACATTTTCAGTGTAACATGCATATTACAACCCTTTATAACTATGATAGAGCCACCCAATTTTTTGGGAAAATTTCAAATAAGGCCTCAAGTATCATCATTTTCTCAAGTAATGGTTTAAAGTGGACTTTGTTTCAAAAAGGGCCAGAAGTACCTTCTTTGTTTTAAAGAAGGGCCTGATCAAGGATATTTTTGTCATTTACTTATTTTATTTTATTTTTTTTCCCTTTTTTCGTTCTTTCTTTCCTTTTTCTTTTATTCTGTTTCTTTTTTTTTTTTTATCTTCTTCTCCTTCTTCTTCTGCAGTTGGCGCACCTGCAAGTGGAGCTGGAAAGAATGAACGCAGAGAACCAAAGGCTGGCCGACCACTGGCGAGGGCCTCGCTCGGGCGTGGAGAGGGCAGCCCAGGCGAGAGCCGTCATCGGCTCGCCCGGGGGAGGGCCGTCCTCGGATCGCGCTTGAACGGAGACGCGGGTCTTCCTCATCGAATGAACGCAGAGAACCAGAGGGTGAGAGAGATCCTCGGCCAAGTCACAAGCAACTACAGTTCATTGCAGCTGCACCTCTCTTCGCTGCTCCAGCAGCAGCAACAGCACCAGAACAATGGAGCTGAGCTCACGTAAGAATGGGAGGTAAGTTTAGTTTCTTGATGGTGAATGTAAAAGGAGAAGATCATCGTGGAAAAGAAAGTGTTCTTGGGTCTGAATCGTTCTGATGCCATGTGTTCGAAAAATTGCAGGGTATGATCAAGAAGAACCAAACGGTGGTCCCGAGGCAGTTTCTTGATCTCGGCCCGGCATCGGCAGCGGCCGAGGCCGACGAGATCTCAAACTCTTCGTCGGAAGAGAGAACGAGGGACGGTTCGAGGTCCCCGTTGCACAACGTCGCATCGTCGGCCGCTCACAACAGTTAAGTGGACCAAGGCAGCTCTGGCGCCAGAGATGGTGGCAAGAGAAGCGTTAGGAACGAGAGCCCCGACGACTCTGAAACTCAAGGTTGGGCTCCCAGCAAGGCGCCCAAGTTGGATGCTGCGGCGAGGACAAGCATCGATCAGTCCACGCGTCTCCGTTCGAGCGCGAGCCGAGGACGGACCTCGCCTGGGCTGCCCTCTCCACGCCCGGGCGAGGCCCTCGCCGGTGGTCGGCCAGCCTCTGGTTCTATGCGTTCATTCTCTGCAGCTCCACTTGCAGGCGCGCAAACTGCAAAGGAAGAAGAAGAAGATAAAAAAAAAAGAAAAAAAAAAGAAATAGAATAAAAGAAAGAAAGAAAGAAAGAAAGAAAAAAAGAAAAAAAAATAATTAAAAAAAGGCAAATGACAAAAATATCCTTGATCGGGCCCTTCTTTGAAACAAAGACGGCGCTTCAGTTCATTCTTTGAAACAAAATCCACTTTAAATCATTATTTGAAAAAATGATGATACTTGAGGCCCTTATTTGAAATTTTTCTCAATTTTTTTTTTCCAATTACCGACTGTTGGTAACGAAGTAGTTATTTTCCACTGCTAGCGGAAAAAGTTTTATTTTTTTTTTTTTTTGGTCAGAAGCGGAGAAAGTTAGAATGCAATAATTTTGGTCATATTTTAACATGGGAATCAAGATGCAATAGGAATTATCGTACACATATTGGAGTTCTTCATTGACGAGGGAAAAATCATTTTCTAACATGTGGAACTACAGCATCACATGATCCATGAACAAACCCGGCTTCGATCCGCGTGCTTTCATGCGCGACTCCCTTCACTATATTTAGGAAAGGAAAAAATTACCCAAAAAAAATATCTAAATTTATTGTACGAATGTCAATTCAATTCTAAATTTTTTAATTTAGCTAATTTAGTCATAGACTTGTTAACGGATTAGCCAATAATGAATTTTCTGATATTTTAGCCGGAAATCACTAATGTGTATCCTACTGTCCGACGTGACACCACCAATGTAGACGCGAATGATTTTTTTCTATTTATTTTTTAAAAAATGTAAAAGTTATTTGCGTTAGCACTGTCCATCCACTGGTCGTCTCACGTGAGATGGCCGGTGTCTGTGTTAGCGATTTTCATCGAAATTTGACCGAAATGACTATTGGCAAATCGTCAAAAGGTTGATTACGAAATTATCTAATTTGAAAATTTTATGATTGAATTGACATTCGTACAATAGATTTTCAACCATTTTTTTTTTATAATTTTCCCTTGGGAAACGTAGACCAGCTACACAACACACCCTCGTAAACATAAATCTAGTGCGCCAAAAAAAAAAAAAAAAAAAAAAGGGGGCCATCAAAACAAGGGAAAATTAAAAAAAAATGCTCCAAGTGATTTTATTTTTTCTTTTAAATAAGGACATGAAAATGGATTTTGTTTCAAATAAGGACTTGAAATGTCTTTTTTGTTAAAAAAAAAAAAAACCCTAACCAAGGCTACTTTTGTCTTTTTTATATTTTCTGATTTTTTCCTTTTTCCTTTTTTCTTTCCTTTTTCCTTTTCTTTTTCTCTTCCACGTTTCTCCTCCACCTCGCCGGTGACGGTGGGCTGGGTGGTCTCGTGGCCGCCGGCGAGGGGAGCCCTCACCAGATTGGGCGAGGCCGGTCGACGCTTGCGGCCGTGAGGGCTCGCCTCGCTCTGCCCATGCAAGAGCTGGCCTCGCGACCGCCGGCGAGAGCGCCTCACTCTGCCCAGGTGAGGGCCGGCTGCCGGCGAGGGCTGCCCTCGCCCTGCCCATGTCTCTCGTTCTTTGATCTTAACTGCCCTGAGGGGAGCTTTTTTTTTTTTTTTTGTGGGAATGAGGGGAGCTGGGGATTCATGACATTGGAAGCTCCTGACAAGGCCGCAAGGAAAGCAGAGGCCGATTCTGTTTCGCGTGAAGTGATTGTTGTCCTGCCCCTCCTCCACCGATGGTAATGACCGCATGTTCTTCTTCTTCTTTTTCTTCAAACGAACAGACGAAGATCTCTGCAGAATCAATTATCATCACTGATTTTTTATCAGGCATGGCGAGGCCTCGCCTATCTCTACCTTCCCAACTCTCAACACTTCTCTACTTCACTCCGAAGTTGCACCCAATCCTCAACAAGGGAAAGTGAGATCACCCGACAATGGTCGACGTGGACCGGCGGATCACCGGCGTGACCCTGGCCCACGTAGCCTGCCTCCGCCGTCTCTCTGCCCGAGCGGCCGCCTCCCCTTCCGCTGCGACCTCCCGGAGCAGGCTGCTCTCCTTCTCATCTCTCTTCGACCACGCTTTGGCCCACCTCCGCAACTCCGGCGTCTAGGTCCAGCCCGGCCTGTCCGAAGCCGACTTCGCGCGAGCCGAAGCCGAGTTCGGCTTCTCCTTCCCTCCCGACCTCTGCGCTGTTCTCTCCGCCGGCCTCCCCGTCGGCCCCGGGTTCCCCGACTGGTGCGCCACCGTCGGCCCGGCTCGTCTCCACCTCCACGCCTCCCTCAACCTCCCCATCTCCTCCGTCTCCCTCCAAGTAGCCCGCAACGCGTTCTGGCCCAAATGCTGGGGCCCGAAGCCGCCCGACCGGGAAAAGTCCCTCCGGGTCGAGAGGAACGCCCTCAAGAAAGCTCCGATCTTGATTCCGATGTTCAACCATTGTTACGTCCCTTCCGTTCCGTTGCTCGCGGGGAACCCCATCTTCTTCGTCAACGAGCATCGGGACTTTTGCTGCGAGTAGGACCTCTCCGATTTCTTCCACCGCGAGTCGCTCTTTCGGAGCTCTGATTACGAACCCGAAGAAGAAGAATCCAGAGGCAGAGGTCTCTCGGGGCGAGGAGAACCTTGGACAGCCGCGGTGGCGGATCGGGGAGGTCGACGAGGAGGAAGGAAAAAAAAAAAAGAAACGAAAATCAGAAAATGTGAAAAAGACGAAAGTGCCTGTCAGATTCTTATTTGAAACAAAGCCCACCACATGTCTTTATTTGAGTAAAGAGTGGTACTTGAAGTCCTTTTTTGAAATTTTCCCGGAAAACAAAACAGGACGAAAAAATGAGGAGATGGTGGCCAAGAATTTGGACTGAGTCAACTCGACATAAAGTTCCAAAAGCAGTAGTCAAGACTTGCCGCTGATTGCTTTGTCTCCATCGCCCTTCCTATTTCAAGATGATGACGATGTTGATGGATTACCTCTTCATGCAAAGAAGCCACCAATTCGGGCAATACCCCACCAACCCCTCCAAATCCAATGTTTCCCCGACCATCTTCCAGATTCACAAAAGGGACACGTGTCAAACAAACCGACTTTCTAATTTCTGTCCTCCCTCCCTGCCTCGCTTTCCCACTGAACAGGTCAACAGTACACCAGCCCCCACGTAAAACATGTCCACGTTCGGAACGCTAAAATTAAGAATCTCTACTGTGCTGTCCGATGCTGATCTCGCCACTTGTTTGGGCTTCACAGGGGAAGAAAGATGAGATGCGGACAACCTCACTTTCCTCCTCAACTTCCTTCGGTTTATTACAGTTACGGCTTTTTGCCCAAGGCCACCTGGTCCACGCGTTTCCGCGTGCGAACCACCGCCCAAGCGCAACGGCGGCTCGCAGAGCTTAGCGGTTAATTAACTGTCGCAAACCGTGTTTCGAGAGTCGTAGTGTCTCGTCGCCTTGCAAAGCCTCGCTTTGTCGGCTTTCGCCGTTTTTTGCCCGCGCCACGTCAGACTCTCTGTCTAGTCGCCCGCCCACTTCCCCGATGGTTCTGCCTTTCTTAGCTCCTTCACCTCGCCGGCTTTTTACGAGCTTTTGATGGATTTTCCGCGTGCGCAGTTTATTTATTTATTATTATTATTATTATTATTATTATTCCAATTGGAAACTAATTGAATCGACTATATGATAGTTTATCATTAACGCTCGGACTCCAAAAGTTTAAACATCCGATGTTGAACTTAGCTAGATTATCTCCAAATCAGTTTCTCAAATTCAACCTCATCAACTCCATAATATGTTCAATTCCCAACTTTATTTGATTGAAAATTGCCAGATTATATCAAGAATTAAAAATAATATCACATATATCTCGTGATTTATGTACCTATCAAATTCTACGTCGTAATTTAATTACTACACACACGTGACCACTTCAATACAAGGAAATCCGAATTCATCTTGATTCGATACTGGTTTTCAATTTAAATACATATCAATTATCCATGATAGCCGGTCACCGAGTTAAGTTTGTAATTAAACGAATCAAGTACTATTAAACTTATGCTCGCATTGTTCATTGTTCGATTATTCAAATTACTCAAAACTCAGACTTAAAAAACGTGTGAGCCGTAGTCCGAAGGGTACAACTTGTCTAGGTGGCGTCAAAATATGGGCTTGAAGGGGACGTTTGACCTTGACAGCTCCTTTCCCTCTTCCTGTCTCCCGTTCATTCCCTTCTTTTACTCGGTCAAACCCTTAAAAAAAAAAAATTGCAGCCCACCACCCAATCCACTTGCCACGTCACGACCCCACGACCACACGTGTCGCACACTGAATCGCACTCAAATCACAGCTGGTTACACTTCAAGTCCCGGTCGCTCAGATTCTTCTTCTATCCTGACATGACACTTTTCTGCGTCTTCTCCGTAGGAAGGAACTGACGACTCCAGTCCAGTCTGTATCCTCTCAATCCCGTGTCCATGTCCACTTCCCGAACAATCGCCGCTTCATATATAAGAACCACTCCCTCACTCCTAAATTCATCACCCCTCCCAACACTCCTTCAGCTTCATCTCATAGATAGCACGAGCTCATTATCCACTGTACTCACTCCACAGTCCACAGCTATCACACTAGCCCAGTGCAGTCGTCCTCCAATGGACCCCTTCTCTTCCTTTTCCGATCCCAACTCCTACCGCTTCGACTTCGCCGAGTCGTCGTCCTCGTCCCCGCTGTCCGACGGCAGGAGCGCGGCTTTCGGGAACTTCTCCGACGAGGAGGTGCTCCTCGCGTCGCATCACCCGAAGAAGCGTGCCGGGAGGAAGAAGTTCAAGGAGACGCGCCACCCCGTGTACCGCGGGGTGCGGCGGCGCAACTCGGGCAAGTGGGTCTGCGAGGCCCGTGAGCCCAACAAGAAGTCGAGGATCTGGCTCGGCACGTTCCCCACAGCGGAGATGGCCGCGAGGGCGCACGACGTGGCGGCGCTTGCCCTGAGGGGCCGGTCCGCCTGCCTCAACTTCGCGGACTCCGCGTGGCGGCTGCCCGTGCCGGGGTCGGCGGAGGCCAAGGACATACAGAAGGCGGCGGCCAAGGCCGCGGAGGCGTTCCGGCCAGCGGAGTCTGAGGACTTGATGTCGGGGGACGAGAAGAAGTTGCGTTCGGAAGAGGAAGTGCTACATGACGACGAGGACATCTTCGGGATGCCGGGGTTGCTTGCGAATATGGCGGAGGGGATGCTCTTGCCTCCACCACAATGCGGCGGAGATGGTTACGGCGGAGAGGACGACGGGAATTTGGACGCATACGTGTCATTATGGAGCTACTCCATCTAATCATTTCTCGATTTCACTTGTAGTTTTTTTGTTGTTAGGGACGACTTTGATGCCGTGCTTAGACGTTTTTAATGGAGTGCGGATAAAAGGTATATATATATATATATATATATATTCTTTGGTCAGAAAAGAGAGTAGATATTTTAGGAAGCCATTTTGGGGCGCGTCATTAGATAAAAGCGCATATGGATGAAGCGCAGCTTTGCTGATGTTGGGCCTCCAATAAAGCGGAAAGGAAAGCGAAGCGAAGAAGGAAGTAGGCTGTGTTGGCAGTGACATCGGGCGTTTGCATATAGTTAATAAAGAAAATGCCGAGTCATTATGATTTTGAGAGAGGTCGTTCTCAGACTACTTAGTACTTATTATAGACAATTGATCTTCGAACGTGTCATGTACAAGGCAAAAGTGTGCCCATGAAATTCGTATGGGTTCTTTAGGTTCAGCTCCTTTTTGCTCTCGGCTAAATTCTAAAGGAGGAGTCCAGCAAAGGCGTAGGGGCCCATTACGAGGCCTAGCAGAACGACCCCGTTCCCTGCAAAATTGATCTCGATGCTTCGCAATGAGCTCATAGGAAAAGCGGCAGGACCTCATAGACAAGGAGCAGTCTCTTGCAGTAATAGCAGCCGGAAGATACTCTCACGAAAAGGCAGTGAGAAGCATCATCAATAGAAAGGGACATGGATTCGGCTCTTTGGGCATGAAAGGAAATGAATAAACCAAAGAGACACGAAATGGTCGATACAGCACATTCCGAGTTCTCGATATGATCAGGCTTGTACTCTAGTTTTTGAATATATCTCAAACCAGATTCACTCGGATAGCTAGTCATCCTAATCTCATCGTCTGTCGGGGCCACAAATAGCCCACAGCCCAAAAAGAGCGTGGTTTGATCACGCAAGCCTTAAAAATGGTAGTTGCCGTCTTCGTCTTCTGAGAAGAGGGGCATCTTCCCTGCTCCCTACTATCTATCTACTAATCATACGAGGCAAAAGAAACAAAGAAACGACGACACTGTTATAAGCTGGCAATGAGTCTTCTTGGGGGCATCGGTGTTCAACTAAAGCAGCAATAGTTATGGCAATGAATAATAACACAAGGATCCAACAGTTTAACACAAGCCAGGATCCATGGATTCTGGAAGTCCACCTGACAACATTTTTAATGGGGAACATGCTGAATCATTCATCCGATGCTCATCCACAACTCCCCTGATATTTCTGCAACAGAGGCTGTCTCCGCAATATGCCTGAACTACAGGGGGATCAGTTTCTTTACTTTTCACATAACTTTCTGACCAACGTGACACTCAGTCTGGACCAACTAAGAAGTTTTCTTAGCAAAAACCCGAGAAAGCAATGAGAAGTTATGATTACACGAGGATACTGCTGATCCTGTAGAAATCAATTAAAAAAAAGAAGAAGCCGGAAATGACCCCCCCTGAGGAAAACAAGCATTTCACGTACAGCAAAGCATATACACCATCAGATAAGAGGGAAATCCAATGAAACAATTGGCTGGCGCAATCCATGTAACTGGCGCAATCTGCCATCTGATTAGTGCATCCATCTTACAACAAAGTCTACTTCACCTTCTTTAGGAGAGTTGTTGTCCTCAACTCAGCATCATCTCTAATGAAGCTCCACCAAAGGTACGAAAGAGGAATGGTGGTGGCGTGCCACAGAGTATGAGCATCCACAAAACCCATATAGGGGGGAAAGTCGTATATTTCCAAAAGCATGGCCAAACCTCCACCCACCACTACTACCCACAACTTCCAACGTGAAGGATGGCGGGTAAAACCTGCCCAAATTGCCCATATAAGAAGTTGAGTAATTCCCATGACCACGCAGACCTTCATGTTCCAACCTGCAAAATCATCAATTAGATCACTTCCATTTCTCAGATTTCATACTCGCTGTGCCCTGCGTGATGGTACTAGAAATCCTATTTCAAATGATGCCATGAATAAGATCACTCGTCATAATGTCTTGCCTGCCAGACTCGACCCACTGTCAAACTGACCATGAGACTATCTATGCAAGTGACCAATCTTGGCCCAGGCAAGAAATGTAGTTTATTTAGTTTCCTGGTCTAAGTTCAATATGAATTACAATTTATAGACCCATGGCAGTGGCAGGCTTCACCAGTCTAATGAGCAGGTGTGATTGAGAAAAATATGGTATTTCAATAATCCGTGAGTTGGATGTCACATATGAATGTACTTTGGACCCCATACAAGCACGGTTATTGATAATTCAAAACCTTCAATGTGATACATGACAAAGAGAGAAGATTGGAACTTATAGAGAAAGTTATTTACCATAATCGAATTGGTAAAAGTTCAGATACAGGATATGAGTTGTCACAAATGCAATAAGTGGGGCAGAAAACATGACCCTGGAAGCCTCATCCCTTACGTTCAAAGCTCTCAGCAAAGCCAAAATGAGGGAAAATCCAAGCAATGCCACAGCAGAGGAGTAGTCCAGCCTTTCAGTCCACTCCACATCTCTAGTCAAAGGCACACGTTAGCTGAGCCAAATCACAGAAAACAATTACACCATACTTGCAATATGTCCTTGGAAGGGACATTGATTGGATAGGCATAGTCAAGTCCAACAAGAGGTCTCAATGTCAACAATTCATCAGAGAATATCATATACCAAGATATCATTTGCAGCAGCTTGTTCTTCTTTTACATCTTGTGCCTTCCTCATATGAAGTAAGTGGCAGAGTATTATATAGCTAGCAGTTTTGGTCATGATAAGGTGAAAAATTACAGTAAAATTAGAAAGCTCATATCTAGTATCTAGTAGCGATACTAGTATCCTTTAAAAAGTAAAGGAGAAATTATACTAGTGACAAGAAGAAATATTCCAAGGTTGACTTAATTTTGACAAAATTAGAAGTGCATTCTGCTTTCAGGGTAAGCGCCAGAGCTGTGAATTAAGAAGCTTTTTGGAGCCTGAACCTCCGTCAAGAGCCATCGCACGTATGAAGAGTAAAACGCAGACATAAATCTATTGATGAATACTATATATTACCGACTGTGGAAGACAGCACTCCAAAACCAAGAGTTCATGGACAAGATGCCGTATGTGTGCCACAAGCCAGTATATTCATAGTAAGTTTTCCTGTCCGGTCTCAAAGGTAGCTTGTAGTACAAGTGGATGAAAAAAGATAGCCAGCCATGAAATTGCACGGACAGGTTAAGGGCAGAGAGTGCCACAGAAACAGGCTCCTAACAAAGACGAGAAAAATTGTCATAACAAGCTTGAATACACAGGGATTAAGATCCATCTACGTGAATGAAATGCTTAAAAGTACTGCTTCAAGGAATCAGCAGGGAAAACCTGGATGCCATAAACACGAAGAAAAGGCCACTTTCCATGATATTTGACAGGCTTGCCACCGAGAGTCGTTCTTTCCTCCTCTCTTGCAAGCATGCAGTGGTAGCGGCAATCACTTCGGCAGTCCCATTGCTTCCACCGCAAATATAGCGGTTCTTGCATATACCATGGACCATCAACAGGCTTCCCATCAGACGAGAATTTACAATGTTGGAAGCATCGGTCCCCCACACATCCAGATTGCTCACACTTCTCCACACAAGACCTAACAACATTACAAATTAATTCGGCTAAGACTCCCACTTTAATCAGAAGTATTATATCGACCAGAAAGGAAACTTTGTGTTGCTAAAACTAGCTTAAAAAGGCGGGGGGCACTGAAGTAGGTCGACGACTTGCAGTTTTTTTGCAGAAAGGTCATCACAGGAAATGACAAGTAACAGTTTGGAATACTTTCTGACCAATGCAAAATGTATGCTTACTTCCCCTTTTTTATCATTTTGCGATGTTTGGCACAACAACAAAAACCAGACAATGGAAAATATCTCCATGGTCAAAGACTAAAGGGAGACTTGTGCAGATCACTCTGGAGAACGATTGACACCACACTGGTGAGATTAAGGATGTTTGTCAGCATTAATAAATAGCCACCACTACCATCATCACTAGGGATGAGCAAATCGGACCGACCGGACTGGGAACCGCCCGGACCAGACCGGACCGGTGGTCCGGTTCCCGGTTCTAGAGGGCGGCAATCCGGTTCTCGGTTCTTAAAATTGGAACCCGTGGCCGGGCGATCTGGTTCCCAGTTCCAGGGGCATAAGACCGGACTGGATCGCCCGGACTGGACCGGTCATTTTTCAGTGGCTTTCAATTCGTGTGATCTGTTCCCAAACTTTCCCTTCCTTTCCTTTCCTTTTGCTTTGATCGTTTCTTCTAGGATCAGCCTTGGGAGTCTCTTTGCTTTGCATGATGCGGACCGAGACAAAAATCAATGGTTAAGTCGAAAGGGTGATGTTTGAGTGGTTGCATTTGACCTTCCACATCGTTCCTAGACATAGGAATGATGCGAAAATGATGAAGAACTGTACCTAGAGATGTTCTTAGCCCCCCATTTTAACGGACGGAAACCATGACCATTCAAAGAACATTGACGTGATCTCATTTTCCAAACGGGTAATTATACCAGGCTATGGACTTTTTTGGACAGTGGGCACTTGGCATGTTACTGGTTCCATTAGACCGCCCGGGAACCGGACCAGACCGGACTGGTCAGTCAGGTCCGGTTCCCGGTTCTTGAGGGGAACCGGACCGGACCGGACCGGGAACCGATCACCCCTATTCATCACCACCTTCACCAGCCATCAACCATCACATTCACCACAGCCACTGAATTACCACCACTATTGCTAAAAATTACCTAAAACGGTCATCATTCTACTTGGTAAGAAATTGATTAAATTTAGCCATTAATTTTCAATTACGATTAAACAACTTCTTATTTCTATTTTCAGCACTTAAGAATAACCAGCACCTTATTATTCAAGACCAGTCCGCATCTCATCTCCAATGACCACTACCAATCTCATTTCCTCCATCAACTCCCACTGATCTGTTGCGATCTTATGTTGACCAATCCATATTCTCCAAACTCCTAAAGAACAGATTCGTCCCCAACAAACACCGTACATCAGTTTCAAAACATATGGAAAGTGTGATAGGTTACCGGTCATCCATCCTCAAAATCAAAACACGGTATACCTAGTCCCCGTTGCTCAAACAATGCACGAAAGACCTTCAAATACAGCAGCAAAACGTTAAAACTCCCCAAAACTCTCTGAAGCACCTGAATAAAGATTGGAGCACGCTCAAACATGGACGAAAATCAAATCTCGAAAAACAGATTCAACCGGACATCTCCTGGGTCAAAACGAGCAGAACATCGCGGTCCTCAAAATATCTATCTCCGCCGCTGACGACAAGCTGAGAGCTAAGCCAGATCCCCACAATCGCACGAAACGGAATTTAGCCGAAGCAGGAGGTGCTTACTTGTAAACAGGATCGGCATCGCCAGCACTGGCGTCGAGGGAGCCGACGAGAGCAGCGAGCGCGAGGAGCAGCACAACCCAGCGACGCGGAGCCATTAGATGGACCATCTATTCCGAAAGTCAAACAGGCAAAAGAAGCGAAGATTCGCAGGATTTCGGCGGGGCCGGCTCTAACGAATCAACGGTCGGGGGCGAAGGTTGCAGTGAAGACGCGATTGGAAGCGCTCCATCGAATCAGTGGCAGAGAGAGAGAGAGAGCTTTTGGAAAAGCGATGAACCAGAGGATTCGAACTTGGAGCTCTTTTGTGATTTGATTGGTGATCGAGAGAGAAGCTCAGCTCTCACGTACGACTAGCTCATCCCGAAAGGGGCTTTAGAGAGAGAGAGAGAGAGAGAGAGAGCAACTGATGATGGTGGCTGGTGGGGGAGGCGGGGAGGAGTTTGGAGGAGACCGGGATCCCGTGAGGAGCGATTCCCAATCCGCCACGTGGACCCCCCGGCGATTCCCAATCTATCGTCCTCTTTGACTTTTTATTTGGGCTTGACTTAATCATTCGAGCTCAATGAGCCTAATCGAATATCGAGCCCAACCAGTAACAGCCTCATCTTTGCTAGATGCTTGTGTCCGAGCCTATGGATTCTTGGCCATCAAATAACTCGTGCGGCGCCTGACAAGCCAAGTCAGGTCAGCCTTTCTCTTACGGTTGTTTCCACATAATAGTTAGGTGAATAACTTTCTTGTATCGAATCATATCACGTTCAGCTTAATTCGAGCATCCATTACATCGAGCAAGACAAGCAGATTACTTTAGGCACAATAACTATTTCAGCCTATCATGATCTCATCAAGAGAGAGACATCAGCTCTCGACCATTTTATATACGAGAGGCCAACCCCGCCTTCAGAACTCCTAAGAGTATATTCCATGTAACCTAGAACTCACAGTACAAACCACCTTGACGCCACTCTCACGGACCCAGTTGCTTCTTTCCTCTCTACATCTCTCAATGACACCACAAACTCCACTCACAAAGGTACACGAGTACTGGAGAATTTGCCCACCTAGGACACGAAACAACCGGCCTGTGTCACTTGCATGGATGTCGAGCCTGGCGATGTGTTAGGGCAAGAAAGCGATCCGACCATCGAGTATTCCCCATAATTCCCGTGACAAAATTCTTCACCTTATCAAATAAACTAAACCAACTTTCGCATAGAAGAAATGCAAAAACAACACCCGACTAGTCCTGAGTCGACCGCGGGACTGGGATTCAATAATGGCCGGTTCGCAATTTCACAATCGGTCCGGATCCAAGGTTAACAATATCATTTTCTCGATTTCACAAAATAAGAACCGATTCCGACCTCATAGGTTCTTGAATTTAGGATAGGAACCGATCACCCTTATAGTCAGATGCGCGTGTTAGTTAACTGGGATAAGAAAACTCGTACCCTTATTTAAGATTAAGTGGAGCACTTCAAATTTTTATTGTTAAGAATAGCGAGCCGAATCGAATGAGGATGTAATCGCGCTAAAGAGTTAAAAATATTTTCTTTCCTTGCAGTTAGCACCGTAAAAAGGAGAAAAAGAACAAGAAAATGAAAGGAAAGTAGAATATTCTCTCGCTCACGCACCTCCGTCGCGAGTGCTATCGACACGAGTCCATCCCATCAACTTTGGACAACTTCCCCCATCTCTCTCTTCTTCGGCGCGCGTTGTTCTTCTTCGTAACACATTATCTATGGCTTCTGCAACTCTTCCTCCTCTTCTCCAGTCTCCCCTCCCTCGCCTCCCCACGCGGAGACTCCGCGCGCCCAGAACTGGACTCAAACCTGCAACGGACCGTGGCCTCGCCTTTCTGCAATCAAATGCCTTCCCTCCAATTCCGTTCCCTCTCTCCGTAAATGGAGGAGGAGGAGGAGGAGGAGGAGGAGGAAGAAGAGCAAGAGGGAGCAGCTCAATCGCGCGAGCGTATGTCACGGGGCCCGCCTCGGACCCGATCGTCAGCGAGCCCGACCCGAAGTACGACGGTGAGGACTCCAACGACGGGGAGCCTCGGCCCAGGAACGTGATTACTTGGGGACTTCTATGGAGTTTGCTGGCGAAGCACAAGCTCAGGCTGTGCGTCTCGATGGTTACTCTCATCGGCTGCACCACCTGTACTCTCTCCATGCCAATCTTATCAGGTATTTCTCCGTATGCAATTGTGGAGTTCGATAGCTTATGGTACGACGAAGCCTGTTGTAGTAGAAAACGATAATGTGGGACTGAAGTTTCGAGTGCTGCTTTGGTTTTGGACAATTTCACTGTCAGTTTCAATTGATGCCGTTCGGATTGACTGATTATGGTAGGGAGATTTTTTGAAGTGCTTATTGGTGCGAGACCAGAGCCGTTGTGGAAGCTCCTTGGCAAGATTGGGGTTCTGTATATGTTGGAACCGGTTTTTACAATTTTATTCGTTGTGAACATGAACACTGTGTGGGAGAAGGTTATGACGACTATGAGAGCTCAGATATTCAGAAGAGTGTTGATCCAGAAGGTAAATGCAGTCATCCCCTTCTCATTTGAGATGCAAAATATTACATTTGTGATTACAGTATCGATTTCTTCTTCCTTTCACTATATTTTGCATTACTGGCAAAGAATAAAATCGAGACGTTACCGTTTTAGACATCTATTTTGAACTAAATTTAAGTGAATGTCATGGAAAACATTCAAAACAATAAAAAAATTTCCCCCACTAAAGATCCCTCTTTTTCATTCTCAAACCCAGAAATCTTGCTTCAGGCAACTTTTGTGCGACACATTGTGTTTCTTTCGAAGCCAAAAAAATTTGATTGGTAGAGGACAGATTAAAGAAAGCAATAAGAGAGAAGCATGCTGGTCAGATGAGCGGGAGAAAACAGTTTTCCTTCTTAAGAAGCAAAGTTGGTAGCCCTATTGTTCCTCATATAAATAAAATTTGCTGCCTTCTGGTCCCCTCCCGAAAGAGAGTGTTTTCCATCCTCTCCCTGTCGTTTCCTTTCACCAGAGAGTTGTTAAACAATATGAAATTACTGGAGCATCAGGTTGGTGTAGTTTCGGTAAACTTGTTGAAGTACTTTAACTATTAGGGTCAATCTTAATTACTGCTTTTTCTGTATCTCTGTTTATGTGACTGGTTAGGTTTCTGAGACTATGCCATCACCATAGATTCTTGATGTGTTGCTGTTGCTTCTCTGCAGGTGGAATTCTTTGATCGCTACAAGGTGTGCTAATTAATCCTTTTTTCAGTTACTCCCAAGAAAAAGCTATGTGGACAATGGAAAGACAGCTGTATCTATTGTATCTATAAATATGAGGTTCTATTGGTTCTAGCAAGACATGAGACAGATAAAGACCAAAATTGATTAGATTTATCCAGGATACTCATTGAGGAACTATAGCAAATAAATGGAGCTTGTTTGTTTGCCAAATAGACAAACAAACCTATTATGGATTATCATTTCAAACTTAACCTTTCGATTCTTCATCCTCTTCACCTAGAATCCTTGCTCAGCTTATTGTCTCTGCCTTTTGTTTCTTTCATATCGAGTAGACTTATTAAAGATACTTGAATTATATCCGCAGACCTAAGCTCTTTCAGTGATAATATCGCCATTTGAATAACATGGTCATCTGCAGGTTGGCGAACTTACTGGTTTGTTGACTTCTGATTTGGGTTCCCTGAAAAATGTCGTGAGCGAAAATATCTCGAGGGATCGTGGATTCAGGGCGTTTTCTGAGGCAAGCTACTCTACATTAAGGAAAATGTGAGCTTAAGTTGCTTAACTGTGAGCGTGTGCTCTTCTTGTACTGTACGACAAAACTGGCCCAACTCTTTGACTGGTAGAATAGAACTATTCGCATGTGCTCGGAAGCATGCTTTCTGACATCCTAATCTGAGTTTGTTATATATTGGAGTTCTCTGCAGACTATATTATTTAGTTACATATAGTTATATTTCTTGTAGGTTGTCGGGACAATTTGCATTCTCTTTACTCTCTCCCCCCAACTTGCACCAGTTCTGGGCGTGTTAATGCTGACCGTATCAGTCTTTGTTGGTAATCTTTCTTTGAGACTGAAACAAGCTGGCATAACTTCGGCTTGTGATTCTCTTTTGTACTCATTATTCGTTATTGTTCTTGAGGATGAAAGCTGGTTCAAATCAAAATTTGGTTGTTTTCGAATAAAAAGTATGTGACAGAGGACAAGACAAGAGGTCATCTAAGTAGTTTCAAGTTTTCAACCATGATTCTTCTGAATAAAAAGAGTGAGGATAATATGAGAAGTCATATAAGTAATTCCAGCCATGAATACTTAGGAATTGGCCTATGAACATTCGATGATGAACTTTATACTGTGGATTAATGGAACATAAATTTTTATCAACCAAGAGTTTTCAACTCTATTTTCAGTCATGATTATCAATTGAAAAATCTCTAAATTTTCGGTTATTGTTTATTCACTCTGATTCTGGCTAATCACAATTCTTTTTCATGATCACCCTTATTAAGAGCTTCTAAAATTTCCTCTATCAGTAGTGACCTTATACATCTTGCTTTAAAAAACTTTACGTCGGTTTTTGTCCTTTTGTCCTTTGTTGGTCGTTTTGTCCACTATACCTCTTTTCTTTTAATATTAAGTTTTCCTCAAATTTTTTAGCTGTATACAAGAGATCAACTGTACCTGTTTTTAAAGATCATGGTTTGGCCCAAGCATCCATAGCAGATTGTGTCACAGAAACGCTGTCTGCAATTCGCACAGTAAGTGGAGATATCGAAGTGATGTACGATTGCATATGTTATTAATAAAGTGTTGATTGAAGATTAGCAAGGAGGAGCCGCTCGTCAGTGTTCTAATTTATCTGTTAATATTCTGACAGGTTAGATCGTTTGGTGGTGAGAAGCGGCAAATGATGATATTTGGTAGTCAGGTTTGGTTTTAACCCTTAAGCTGTTGTTTCATTGATGCAGGAATCTCTTCTATGTTCTAAGCGGACGTCATATTATATTTGCAGGTTCTGGAGTATCAGAACAGTGGCATAAAGATTGGCTCTTTTAAATCTGTCAATGAATCTCTGACTAGAGTTGCTGTTTATATTTCTTTATTGGCCTTGTACTGTCTTGGAGGAAGTAAAGTGAAATCGGTGAGCATACCGTAGACATAAATAGACTTGTTGTCCTAACCTAATCTTCGCATTCTAACAAAACCTAAATCTTCACAGTTTTGTTGTTGCATATGCTGGCCAATTTGTATATTTATCTGTCTTGAAGGTGAGAACATTAGTTTTTGTATAGTCTACGAATTGTATCTGTGTATCACTCAGATGTTTTCTCTTGGAAGTTAAAACTGGAAAAAGAAACATGCACGCATCTCGTCCACAAGAGACTTTGTTTCCTTTGATGGTCTCTTTGTAAACACTTGCCACCACGAGGGCTTTCTCTTCCTTCGCCTGTTATTGTCATCAGCGGAGCAGATGAGACAAGCAGAGTATTGTATTATAGGCACAGACTATGAAGTTGGCTTGTCCTCATCCAACTTCTGCTTACACCGTCGGTCAAGATAATTACTTAGCTTGTTTACAACCTAAAAGCTTCCTATGGCCTCTAGTAGGGTTTGGAATTCTGTCGTGTGTTCATGCTTCAGATTAACGTTACAATAAAAGTAGGGATTCAACTCATCATCAAAGCAGATGTGCACTACGTGTTAGCTCTCAATTTACAGATGGGCCTGAGGTTGCTGAATACTGGCTATTTTCTACGTTCATAGATATACATGTCTGTTTACTGAAGCTTGAATTGATTTCAAGTTTCCATGTTGTTCGTAGGGCGCTATATCAGTGGGAACAATGGCATCCTTTATTGGATATACCTTCACGTTAACATTTGCTGTAAGCTCTTCCTTCCTTTAGCATTCTTATGCATTGTCTTTTTTTCTTTTCTTCCCTTCTTACTAATTGATGGATAATCATCTTCAGGTTCAAGGACTCGTCAACACTTTTGGTGATCTTCGTGGAACTCTTTCTGCTGTTGATAGGATTAATACTGTTTTATCAGGTGTAGAAATTGATAAAGCCCTTGCTTATGGGTTAGAAAGAGAGATGCATAAAAAAGAATCACATGATGAAAATCACAAACTGTTCCTGGTCAATGGGTTTGACGAGAAAGTTCTGTCACCTAGTAGGCATTACATGTCAGCCTTGAAATCAGCAAGCAGTGTTTGCAGTTTAGCATGGTCGGGCGACGTGACTCTTGAAGGTATCTTAAATACATTCGTGCATTCTCTTTTAGCTTCGATAAAGTTGTCTATTTTATGTTTCATGTATGTTTTCAATCTTCTCTCTTTGATATGTGGAAAAGCAATTCTAGATATGACATCAATAACAAGAAATTAGTTGTCTCAAGAGAATTTTAAAATGTGGGTCCCGGAGAATGGGTCAGTTTCTTACTCTCAGGGGTACTATAACATATTCTTTATTGTCTGCTCTCAAGCTTGAAAATACTGCTATAATCGTGTCCTATTAGTTAAAATTTCAATTGCAGACTGTTGAACATTAACCATCTTGCGGCATGATTAAATTCGAGTAAAGCGTCTTTTCTATTTGAGTACTTGACTTTCTTTATAAGAGACCACTTCTTGTAACAACTTACCAAAATTTCTTCTGCAGATGTGCACTTCTCATATCCCTTGAGGCCTGATGTGGAAATCTTGAGTGGCTTAAATTTGACACTCAAATGCGGGACTGTGACTGCTCTGGTCGGACCAAGTGGTGCAGGAAAAAGTACAATTGTACAGCTACTGGCTCGCTTTTATGAGGTTTACTAATAAGTATTTAGCATTTTCTATCTCCTTGTTTAACACTAAATCCGTGTATCATCCTTGGAAAGTCATTTACTTGATTTTAATTTATACAGCCAACCAAAGGTCGCATAACTGTTGCAGGAGAGGATTTACGAACATTTGACAAACGTGAATGGGCCCAGGCTGTTTCCATCGTGAATCAAGTATGCTCTTCAATCTTTAATCTGAGATTTAGGATTTAAGCACCATATGAATCAATTTGGGGGATGACTTATTTACCGTCTTCAATCTGTCGTCTCCGTTGTGATTTAGTTATCATCTGCAGTGACTATCGTCTGACATTAAAATCAGCAATAAGAAATCAAGTTGGTGACAATTGACATCTAGAGGAGCATTTCTTCATCAGGGGCACCTGGTGTTGTTCTACTTTCAATGATACTGAATTATGTCAAGTAGATCTTCTCAGGGTTCTGTAAATGTCAGTCTCGTCTTGCCATGATTACAAGTGACGAGTGAGAGACATTTCTGAGTATATACTCATTTTCAGGTTGGACCTGCTGCCTTTGCATGTTCTTGTTACATGTGAGTGGACTGAGCGTGAGTGTAGTAAAAGCATGGAAAAATTCAAAACAGCTTAACTCTAGTAGGTATTTGAAATCTGGAAGTTTTTGTAGGATAGAGATCAGTGTCTTTTGGGGATTGGTGCTGTATTCTATCAAGGCGGGTTTGTTTCTTCTTGAATTGTGTGCTGTTCCATTGACATTTATAAGAAATAGCCATTCAATTTGACTACTTTACACACGTTGCAGTACTTCTTGCACTTGATTTAGATAAATACTCCTGATTTACTCCCAAACAATACCAGATAAATACTTATATGGTGCAGGAACCTGTTCTTTTTTCCACGTCTGTTGGAGAAAATATTGCTTATGGCCTTCCAGATGATAATGTTTCCAAGGATGACGTGATAAAGGCAGCCAAAGCAGCTAATGCTCATGAGTTCATAATTTCTCTTCCACAGGTCTGTCTTACTCTTCCAACTGCATCCTCATATTTTACTTGCTTAGTTGACCACTCCTATATATTGTCTGCTAAATGTGCTTCTTGTTGAAAGGGTTATGACACATTAGTTGGTGAGCGAGGAGGCCTTCTAAGTGGAGGCCAGAGGCAGGTAAGAGAATTTGGCTATGAATTCATGTTGGAGAGAGAAAGAAAGAGAGAGATTGACTCTGTCTTTTACCTGCAGAGAGTTGCTATTGCCAGAGCTCTACTAAAGAATGCTCCAATACTAATACTTGACGAGGTAGGTCTCTTTTGCTTCTTTTTGGTTTCTAGGATAGAAACCTCTTAAGGGGGTCTATCTCTTATAGAATTTGTCACTCTTTCGTTCAAAAGGTCATTGATATGCTCTGGTGCAGGCAACAAGCGCCTTGGATGCAGTTAGTGAGCGCCTTGTCCAGAATGCTCTAAATCATCTGATGAAGGGGCGAACGACATTGGTTATTGCTCATAGATTGAGTACAGTTCAGAATGCCCACCGAATTGCACTTTGTTCAGATGGGAGGATTGCAGAACTGGGGACTCACTTGGAGTTATTGGCTAGGAAGGGTCAATATGCTGCCTTGGTTGGCACACAGAGGCTTGCTTTTGAATGATCCAAGTGTTCCTTATAATGATCGATGTTTTACCCGTCGCTTGAAAGGTGCGCGAGTCACAAGATGATGCCTTTCTCGGCAATTTGGCAAACATCAAGTGTAAGTCCCCCATTCACACCCTTTCTGCTCTCCTGCTGATGAGAAAGCAAAGTGATGACAGTTTATTGCTAGAAGGAGAAATCGCATGAGAGGATCGGCCTTTCTACTCTTTTCATCGCATTCTGCAATAGTTGACCATGGACCATTTTGGTGGCATCAGATCGCGGATACCTCACTCTACATATCTTAATAGTGTTTCTCCAAGTGATCGAAAATCTAAGAGGCCAGATTTACCCTCTCCACAATATATCTGACTATACTTTGCACTATATGTGACTTGAATGCGCTAACTTGTTCTGATCATCATGGGTGGTCCAAAGCATAGTAATGAGGGAAAATTGTCAAAAAAAGTCCTAAACCTATTGCACATTTGCCAATTCAGTCCTAAACCTTTTAATTTTGCCGATTCAGTCCTAAACCTTTTGCATTTGTGCCAATTCAGTCCTAAACCTTTTACAATTGTGCCAATTCAGTTCTAAACCTTTTGCAATTATGCCATTTCAGTCCATCCGGCGAATTTTGGCCGGCCGGCGACCGAATATTTTAATTTTTTTTTCTTTCTTTTAAATTTTTTTTTTCCTTCCCCCCTCCCCTCCTCTCCCCTCCCGTCGGGCTCCACCTCGCCGTCGCTGCCTCGCCCGACGACGGCGAGGTCGAGCCCCGCCATGGCCGGGCGAGGCTCCGCCTCGCCGGCCGCGCCTCTTGCCGGTTGCCGGGTAGGGGAGGGGAGGGGAGGGGAGGGGGGAAGGAAAAAACGAAAGAAAGAAAGAAAAATAAAAATTATAAAATAAAAAAATATTAAAATATTCGGTCGTCGGCCGGCCGACGTCCACGCCAGCGCCGGCCGGCCAAAATTCACTGGATGGACTGAAATGGCATAATTGCAAAATGTTTAGGATTGAATTGGCACAATTGCAAAAGGTTTAGGACTGAATTGGCACAAAAAAAAAAAAGGTTTAGGACTGAATTGGCACAAAAAAAAAGGTTTAGGATTGAATCGGCAAAATTAAAAGGTTTAGGACTGAATTGGCAAAAGTACAATAGGTTTAGGACTTTTTTGACAATTTTCCCGATCTCATCCACTTTTTTCTACCTTGTGGCTCGAACAGAGAGCGCTATGTTTGTGATTGTGAATCAGATAAGGCCTCTTTAAAATGGGTCAACCTCTGACCAACTAAAAAAAAGTCAACAAAAAAGAATAGATTGAGGGACTTGCAAGGTTGTGAGGCATAAATGAATAATCTATAATCTACTTATTTAATAAAGCAAATCTAAAGGGCATTCTCAATCTTAAGTAGTAATGAATCCTTTGGAAACTCCATGGAAAATTATTAACATGAACGACGGCGCCTTTACAAGGTTATAGAAGGGATAAAATTGCAATTCAAAAGCCAATTACTTCAAACAAGACCGTGTCGAGTCTGGGAAAACTTAAAATACGTTTAGTATAATTGCATGGGTCGCGCTTTTTTCACTCCCCATTTGGCTAATACACTCTCTTATTTAATGTTCTGACAATTTTATTCCTTACTTTTCCCACCTTACGCAAGCTTGTACCACGACTCAAACGTAGGTCCCATTTGTTGTCCCTCTTGTTTTATTTGTTTCTTCTCCTTTTAATTTCCTTCTTGCTCTTCTTGGTGGTTGGAACAGTTTCCCGACCTTCTTCATCTCCTTCCTCCCAAACCTCCATCCACATCACCAACTAGGCAGTTTTGTTTTGTACCGCCTGTTTTTTTTTTCTTTGCACCACAGTAAGAAAGTTATCCCAGTCCGAAACTAAGCCCCGTCAGGAACTTTGAGCTACTTGGCGAGCTTGAACAAGGAGTCGAGAAAGCAAGATTCAAGTTTCCCGAGAAACTCAGTTACAGCCAAAATCAAAACTAGCTTGAGGATGACCATTAGGTTGTTCATGTGTTTTTGCTTCTGCATCTGCGAGTGGTGGGCCGACTTGCGATTTGAGATCATTCGCTTTGCTTCCACTGTTCCATGATCTGGTTCTTCTCATGCAGACACCCTAGGAGCGCAAAGGAGGACGACCCTGAAGATGCTCCCGCACTAGAGAAAGACTCCAATACAAGTAGAACAACACTAGCAACCAAAAAATAAAAGGAAAAAAAAAAAACATCTAGAAACTAGGAAAAAGCACGCAGGAAAGACTTCAAAGGAAATTCTATCAAACACTTGGTTGGCACAGTACCGGGTTAGAAGAAAGAAACCGTAGAACCAATAGAGGTGGACGACGGAGAAAGTTGGACACGATGGGTTTTGCGACGGAGGGTGGAGTTGATCATAAAACCCAAGAGAAGGATCTCGTTGAGCACTGGAGACGTCACGAGTCTTGGAGCATCAAGAACCGTGGTGTCTCGTCGGTAAGCACAAGATCAACGTCTAGAGTTCGTGAAGAAATTTTCGAATTTTGTATGTGCAAGGAACGAAGAAGAGAAGATCAAAAGCATCGGGATGGAAGAGGAGAAAAAAGAAGAAACAAATAAAAAATAGGGACAACAAATGGGCCCCACATTTGAGTCCGATTGGTACAAGCATGCTGAAAGGTGGAAAAGTAAAGGATAAAATGGTCAAAATGCTAAATAAGGGAGTGTCTTAGCCAAATAAGGAGTGGAAAAAGCGCGAGCCTAATTGTATGTGCTTTTATTTTCCTACTATAATGTTATATCATGTTTGAATATGGGCTAATAATTTGAGGGCCCGACCCGACCCGACAGGATTGGACAAGGCCCGCGAATATATAGACAGACCCAGAAGAAATTACCAATGACAAGTTGTCTTCTCCTTCGCCTGGCCTCCGGATGGATCATGCGGATGAAACGATTCAGCCACCTGCAACCGCAAGCACCACTGGTCAGTGAGCATCACTTCTCCTCGCTGACACTCGACCAAGGTGCCTCTCTCTCTCTCTCTCTAGTTGCGGAATCTTCCTTCTGAATGTGTGCTTTTTGATTAGTAATCTCGTTAAGATGTTCAGAAAGGGAGCAATTTTCTGTATGCCGTGGACAACGAGACAAAGGGGACCTGATTTGAGGTTGATTTAAGAGTAATCGTAAACGAGAGAGGAACCCGGAAACTTCTACGACCGACTGTCGTCTCTGCTACTCGCCTGGCTCCATGTTCAATTTGGTATTTCCATGTGGATAGATAATGCCGTCTGTGTTCGTTTATTTGGTCTTTATACCATATTCTGGATACTGAAAAGCTTGAACACAAGTGAATATCTGGAACTTTGCCGTCCAATTTGGTGGGAGATTGGCCTATTTTACGAGAGTTTAGTTGCCCATCCGCTCCTCTTTGACTAGCTCCTTGAATTAGGCCCTTGGCGACCTTTCTAGTTCTCTTTTTCCATTATAGTGATTTCGTTTCTCTGTTATAGGTAAACCTTCTAGCACCTGGAATGGCGCATTCTTTGAGCCTACCTGCTCCAGGGGTCTTTAAGTGGGGCTCGAGTCCCTGTTCCTGTGCTCTTGTTGGAAAATTCGGCATGCTCGTTTCGAGGCTCCCCTCTTCTTCCTTCCGAGTTCGAGCCGTCCAAGATGATGAAAGGCCTCGAAGACTAATCGACATTATTAGAATTGTCCCTGAGATTTCGAGGAATTACTTCCGTAGTCGTCCTCGGAGAGCGCTCTTTGGTGGGATCTCTCTTCTAGGGGGCTTTTATGTTGCACAAACGATCTCCTTGTCATTTGGAGCCTTAGGGGTGAACGATGTCATTGCTGCTGTACTTTGTGTTCTCTTGACGGAGTATGTTACCAGGTTTTACTACAGCCGACCAAAGGTTACTTTCCCCGTCGCTCTTCTCAATAATTTCAAGATGGGTTTCACCTACGGACTCTTCATTGATGCCTTCAAGCTTGCTAGTTAGCACAACGGTTAGAGGAAAGGTATAGATGTCAAATGGCAGCATTTTACCTATGTACATTTTGTAGTGTACGAGAGTACAATCCTCACTCGTATCCTATCTTGCTTGCTTACTAGCCACATTAAAGCCTTGTTGATTTATACAATTTTGCTCTCTTCTGTTACATATCCTGATTGCCACTTGTTTATACAGACATGCAACTCACGTTGAACTGGTATATACTCAGTGCAGTCTATTTCAAAAAGGAGGCTTTTTCCTCATTGGATTTGGTCCTGAGTTACCTTTGGGGCCAGGCCATTAATTTGACATTTTCTCAGGTTGTCCATCTCTTCTATGTTCACCAAGGGCAACCTCTCTGCTCACTTCAAGTATTCTGAGTTTGCTTGGTAATGGATGATCTTCAGATTTCTTGAGTTATGAGACTTGGGGGGCTCATGTATGAAAGCCAAAATCTGTATTTCCTCTCAGCTTGAGTGTGCTGGTGCTTAAGATTCTGGAATTACTTGCTTTTAGTTGTGTGAATGAAGAGGTTGGTTATTACAAGCGAGCTTTAGAATATGTAGCAATTTCCTTCACTGAATAGCTGATGTTCGAGGTTTCTTCCTTCTTCCGTGGTTTACAAGACTTTCTCTGACTGAACAGTTCTAGGCAGCAACTTCCTAACATGCCTTGTGGGATTATATATCCCTCTAATCCGAAGGCTCACGCGCCCATTCCGGGTGACAAAATAGACTTTTTAGGAGGTTTGTGGATGACATCTCCTGCTCTTACGGGTAGTTTTGCAGATCTATTCGCAACTTCAGTCCCGTGTTGAAAGCATAAGAAACCTTCATTTGCATTGTGTCGATTTGTTTGGAGCTCCTGGGTTTCTGATCTTTTCTGTCATCGTTCTTTTGTTTAGCATGGCATGTTTCTGGAAACTGTAATCGAAAGCTTCGAGTTGCCATGAAGTAATAACATATGCAGCTAACATGATGTGCTCCATTACGGTTATTATACTCCGTTCTTCGGTGAGCAGTAGTTTGAAGACCAAATCATGTTGCAAATATGCAAAGTCTGAAGTTCAGAGAGCAAACAAAGAACTAATGAAGTCATTACCGGGAGAATATACAATCATATTGTGTATCGTTGCTAATAATTGATTTGGTTGGTGCGAATGAAAAGATTCGAGACGAGATTGCGGAAGCTAACGAAGCATTCTTTACATTACCATTTGCTTGGAAGATACTGAAGGTGGAGGCATTGAGCTTGATTATCCACTTTGTGACATCGTCAAGCTCGATTCATTCGTATTCCTCGCTAATCACTATCATATGCATTTCGAAAACTTTCAATTACTTAGATCTAAGCCATAAAGAGCATAAATGGTCTCAAACGTTAATATACCAGCAGGCTCCAACAAACTGACGCTGACGATACAAGGAGGACATTGAATAAACCCTAGCAAACTAATTGTTTATTTTAGCTAAGGCTAGAGCCTTGTCTCGGTCCAACCTAAGAGCCGGACCGGCCTGTTTGGGGCTGTTTCTAGTTCCAAAAATTTGGAACCGGCACGCCTTTTTTACCATTTTTTATTTTTTTTGTGGGAGGGTACTGAACATGCCATTTTAGTTGTTTTGAAGTGTGCTTTATAGTGAGGTTGATTATGGTTCTTTCTTTTACTTCTCCAATGGTTTGGAAGCCTTTGGAATATGAGGTCATAGGGAAAGTTCAGAACATCTTTTGCATGAGTTCATTTTTATTAAGATGTGGTTCATACTCTCCATCGACAAAGCCCTTGAGTAGCCATATGGCTTTTCTAGTTTTGAATGTACTTTATTGGTAGTTTGGGTTTGGGCTTATGGATAGTTACTATTATATATAATATTTTTCTATTGTAATTAAGAGTTGTAACAGAGAGGTGCAAGGTACTAATTATAATGGAACCCTTTATTGGATATAGGCCTAGTTTAATGGTGAATCCTAGTTTAATGGTGAATCTGGATAAAATCTTGTGCATGCCTTTCTCTTTATCAATTCTTCTCTTTACTTTATTGTGGTTGTGCGTCTAATCCTAACCATTCTGATGTAATGTGCTAATCTGTCACATTGCACTTTTCTACTTTACTTTAAATCATTTGCATCCTGCTGCTTAGGTCACAAGGTAATGCTACGAGGATATGCTTGTTTGTTCATGTCAGCCAATATAATACACTGTGCAGGTATTATATCCAACAAAAAAAGAGAAAGACACCACGGGTTCACGGGGCAATCCGGAATAGGATCGGATCGACCAGTGGGATTTTTAGTTTCACAAACTGGGAATCGACCTTATCCAGAGCGGTTCCCAATTTCAGGGTAGAAACTGGTCACCCTTGGCTTTTGCAGTTGATACTTTGTTAAGAGAAGCGGGCTTGGAACAGGCACAATCAAACAGAAAGCCCGGCCCGGCCCGGATTGTCCAATGGGCCAATTTTGTTAAAGTAGGCATCTCGTAAATCTGACGCGTCGATTTTCCCAGAGCTTCCTTCCGCAATCGTTGCACTCGCTCACTCCTTCGTTCTCTTATTCGGCATCCCCAAAATCTTTGAGCCCTGCCAATATCCAAATTGGGGGTTTCTGATCCAAAATCTCACTCTCTTGATTCCTATTCTTGCCTTAATACCTCGGTTCTCCTCCTTTGATTCCTCTTTTTTGTGACCTTGTTCGTTTATGTTAGATTTAGATTAGGGTATAGTGGGAAAAAAGTCGAGACTTGCCAATCCCTTTTCACCTGGAGCAAGAAAGATTTGTGCACATGTTCTTGTTTTTGATAGTGTCTCCGGCGAGAGAAAGCGGAAGCACGATTTTTCGCAGTCTTGTAGCTCGCTTCTTTGATCGGGCTCATTCCCATCTCTTTCTCGTCTCGCGGCACCGCTTCGATTGATCGCGCGATAGAACAGAGGCGGAGACATTAATTGCTGGAGATTTGATTCGTAGCTTCATCGTCTCTGACTGAAGGCTGTCGTTATGGATATGGACGGAAATAAGCGTGTGTTTCATCGGCTTGGCGTACCCTCGACAGCCTCAGGCTCTACGAGGCAGCAGCAGCAGCAGCAGCAGCAGCAGGACGTGTGTTACCACTGGAGAGCAGGCAAGTGCAATAGGCATCCCTGTCGCTACCTCCACAGAGAATTACCCGCTCCAACGCAGCAATCGAGCAACGGGGCTGCTCCGAAGCGGTTTGCGGAGGATTCCGGGTCTCAGTTCTTGCGGAGAGGCCCCAAGTTCACGGGCGGGTCCAATACATGGGGTCGGGTTCACGGTGGCAATGCTGTGCCGAAGAAGATGGAGAAATTGTGTAATCACTGGGTCCAAGGGACTTGTAAGTTTGCGGATAACTGTAGGTACTTGCATTCTTGGAGTTTGGGTGATTGTTTCGACATGTTGTCCCAACTTGAAGGGCACCAGAAGGTGATTGATTTGATACGAATGCTCTTGTATTGTATGATCTGTGATGTAGTTTTACATTGCTTTGTCAGTGACAGTGGATTGATTGGTTTTTTTGTTTTAAAAAACTCATCTTTTGTGTGAACAGGTTGTGACTGGGATAGCTTTTCCATCCGGCTCTACTAATCTGTACACTGGGAGCAAGGATGAGACTCTAAGAGTCTGGGATTGTCAGTCTGGCCAGGTTGCGTGTTTTTTCTTTTCTTTTCTTTTCTTTTCAGTTTTTATTGCAAAAGTTCTGCGTCTTAGGTGGTTCAACTGTATTGACTGGGCTGTGTGCTCTAAAGCGTTTGAACGCATAAATCGCTGCAATGAGGCTTTGCATTCCAATGCATGTGTTAGGTTTAATGTGATGCTGTAACTGTGATTTGCTGATACATTCACCCCTTTGGCAGACCATGGCTGCATGGCATCTATAAGATGAGAGTTTATGGGAGATATCTGAGCTTTAATGTGATCCTCATATCTGTAATGTTATGATGAACTTTTTGTTTTTAAAACAATAAATAAGATTTTATCAAGACGATACCAAGGGGGTACTGCCCCTATACAAAACAGCTTCAGATAGAATGTTATCATGGCCTTTTCAGTAATTAAAGAGAATTCTTCTGTTATTGAATTTTTAAGATGAAGATTTTAAAAACAAGATTGATGTCCTTGCATTTTATTGCTTCGTAGGCTGTCTGTCTATGAGGAAGGATACTGACATTTTTTTTACCATGCCGTGTCCTGTGGCCCTTAGAGGACAGATTCACTTAAAAGTGATTAGAAGAATGTTCTTACCTTGCTTTTTTTTTTTTATGGGTTTGTGGGAGGAATTTACTTTTAGGTGCTCTGAAGGTGATTGCAAAATCGTATGAAATGATATGTTTGTCCTCAGTGTTGCTTATGTTGTCGTTACAACTAAGCACAGTGTTTGCCTGATCATGAGTAGTTGTCCCAGAAATTTGGTTTATGCTGAAGGCATGAAATTATAATTGGAGTCTTGCCTTTGTTTATTTCTTCTACTGAGTGGGTGACTGGACTAGTTCCATTCTTATTGTCTGTCTTGCAGTGTGCAGGTGTGGCCAATCTTGGTGGTGAAATTGGTTGTATGATAAGTGAAGGTCCATGGGTGTTTGTTGGTTTACCAAATCTCGTAAAGGTAAGGTGGGAAAGCACACTCCATTTTTTCCCCATTTCGCTGTATACATGCCTCTCATATCTTTATTAAAAAAAAAAAATTGCTGGTTCTCCATGACTGCATTGGTATTGAGAAGTTTTTGGCGAGTAACAAAGCAGTGGTGATACTGTAGGCATACAACACACAGAGTAATGCGGACCTCAGTCTCAGCGGTCCTGTTGGACAAGTTTATGCCATGGTTGTGGGTAATGGCCTGCTATTTGCTGGTATTCAGGTATATCTTTGTTTCTTGTAGAAGTTAATTTGACCACGAGTATATGTCTGTTTCTGCCTGAAATTGTTTATAGGAAAAAGTGTGTCTGTCTCTCTTTGCATGCCATCGTGTAGGGTGAATTTAAATTTTGTCCTTTTCCTTTAGTAAGCTGAATTTCTTCCCGATGCAGGATGGATGTATACTTGCATGGAAGTTCAATGCAGCTACCAATTGCTTTGAGCCAGCTGCATCACTTACAGGCCACACCCTTGGAGTGGTTTCATTAGTGGTTGGAGCTAATAGGCTTTACTCTGGTTCCATGGACAATTCAATCAGGGTACATTGCATCTCATGATAGCTTTTGGTTCTCCAATTTCAGAGTAATGATGTGGATTTGTCCTATGCAGACAAAATGAGATCTGGCATTTTTGTGATCCTTTTTCCTGCACTGTTTCATTTAGGTCTGGAATCTCGAGACTCTGCAGTGCATTCAGATTTTGACAGATCATACCTCTGTTGTGATGTCTGTTCTTTGCTGGGATCAGTTTCTTTTGTCATGCTCATTAGACAAAACAGTAAAGGTGGGTCACGTCTTAGTTTCTCTTCAAGTTCTGATGTGGCTGTACGATAATTTGATTAAATAATGCCTTTTTGTGCAGGTTTGGGTTGCCACAGATAGTGGGAATTTGGAAGTGACATACACGCACAATGAGGAACATGTATGTTTTGGAAGTTCAATTAGCTAACTCTTGTTGCCTTTGTTTTGGATTGATTGCTAAGGGCAGAAACTCGATTGACCACTCAAAACTTAGTTAAGGATATGGGGAGAAATCTGCTCTAGAATCTATGGCCCAGCTTTTTCCACATTCTCCAGCGAGGGCTGGGTATTTTTTAGCTCTGCATGTAGCTGCTTTCTGGGATAATTGTGTACCTTATATCATTAGTTTATCCTGTCTCATATGGAGAGCATCTAATTTCAATGGCGTCGATGCTTTATTTAATAAATTATTTCACAGTTTATTTCATCGCTATTTTTCTCATTGCTTTTAATGAGGGGTTGGGGGTGTGATCTTTCTCATATGAGGTTTTTATCAGATATTGAACTGTAAATAATCCAAGATTTTCTTTTGCATTCCTTGTGCTTACTAATTGTGGTTCAGGCTCATCTTGTCATTTCATTGCGCCTCATTTCATAATCCACTTGCGGAAGTTTAATGGCATTATATGTTACAGGGTGTGCTTCATCTATGCGGAATGCATGATTCAGAAGTCAAGCCAGTCTTGATGTGCTCTTGCAATGATAATTGCGTCCGCGTATATGATCTTCCATCGTGAGTTTCCCATCTTTCGTTTTCATCCAGTATGACCATTGAGTTCATCTTACCAAAACTTGAACGAGATTGACTGATTTGATCTCTCTTTGACCATAGATTTGCTGAGAGGGGCAAGATTTTCTCTAAAAATGAGATCCGAGCAATTGAAGTCAGTCCTGGGGGGTTGTTCTTCACGGGTGATGGAACTGGTCAAGTAAGAGTCTGGAAATGGAGGGACTCACCTTGACAGCATTAATTTGTCCTCGTGACAATCTGTAATATTCATAATTTTGCCTTTTCGCGGCCTCTGGAATAATATGTATGCCTGCAAAAGAAATTAGAAGATGAGAATGGTGGTTTTGTTTTCTCTGTGATAGATAGAATCTCAATTACTGTACTTAGCCAAATGTCTATCAGAATTATGAGGCTTCGTTTTGCTTCTGATGAAACCTGAGAAGCACCTGGATACGTGAATCTGAAAATTTTAACAGGGTTGAATTTTTCTGAGCCAACCTCCTCCCTTCTTTTGTAATTTTCTTCCGAATTACGTGGACATGCTTTTTTCATTAATCTCGTCACAAATCTGTGCGCGCGCGATGCGGACTAGCAGTAGCAAAACATTCAGCTGTATCATTGTATTGCAATGAAGGCTGCTCATTGATTTCTTAGCTAGCTTAGCATGCAAATACCGACAATTCTAGTAATGGTGCAACACTACCTCTTTCTGTCAGAGAAATAGAAAGCAAAACATTTTTGAATCCATGTAAATCTAACACGAAACAACGAACAAATTTGCCCAGCGTGATGGGCAGTGATTGCATTACAAAAATATGCATTTCATTTAAGTACAAGTAACTTCTGTCATATCAGGTTTTTGGTCCTATTTGCCAATTGGCCGGTTGGCCCTAACAGATATAAGCCATCATCTATACGCCAATCAGAAAAACAAAATGCTTTCTCTGATCGCGTTTCAGATGGTTCCCAACTTCCATTAAAAAAGTGAGCACTCTTCAGAATTTTAAGCTGCTATGAAAGCTATTATGAACAGCTTCCACTTTGATTTTGATGTTGCTGATTCAACCATAAAGCTGACGGGAACTTAGTTCTCTCAAAGCCTGAAATCAGATAGCTTATGACTAGCTGAACTCTTCGTCAGCAGTGCTCAACTGCACATTCTGAATCCGATGAATCTTTCACTGAGCTAGCAATTTGACTTTATCCAATAGGGAGGTGTCTACTTGCTTTGACTAAATGAGCTTCACTCGCTAGTGACACTCACCAATCGCTCTAAGTAATTACTGAGTGTAGACGACCATCTCCAGTGCGTAGCAGCCCAAAATGGCACTAGGAAGCATGAGTTCACTCCCGATATGCGTTGCCACCACAGAGAGTTCATCAAAGTTGAGAACATCTGAATTTAAGCTCATTTGAAACAGCGGCTGAGAAGTTGCTTGGGAGAAGGTAACATCATGTACATCCCATTACACAGACATTCGGCATGCCATAAGCAGATAAACTTTGTTGCAGTGCCACTCTTACCCATAGATGCGACTACTGAGTAAATTGAGTTCCTCTTGCCACTTCAATTGTAAAGATCACTTCCCCCATGCAATGATGGATTAAGGAAGTCCTAATTCCATCATTGGATGCATGGTGTTGGTGGGATTAACAGGAATATGATCCCGAGAGCTATGTGGTGGTAATCCATTAGATTCAATTGTACTCCAACCAAACGGTTTTGGCACATCGGTCTTCTCCATCAGTTCTCTCACATTGGATGCATCATCCCATCTGTGGGAACTTGCATAAGTACTTGACAGGAGAACATAGTTTCCACTATTACAAGGATCCAATTCAAGAAGCTTTTTCGTTGCAATTTCAGCCAATACCACATTGCCGTGAAGCTTGCAAGAACTTAATAGTATCCTCCAAACTACAACATCCGGAGAGATGGGCATTTTTTTAATAAATTCATACGCCCTATCTACATCGCCGGAGCGGCTCAAAAGATCCACAACACAACCATAATGTTTCATCTCTGGGGCGAGTCCATGAACATCTTCCATACTCTTCAAGAATGATAGTCCTTCCTCTACCAGTCCAGCATGAGCACATGCCAGTAGAACCCCAACAAAGGTTCCATGAGTAGGCTTAATTCTTTCACTCAACATTCCTGAGAAAAGCTCCAGTGCAGAATTGGCAAAACCATTCACAGCAAGGCCTGAAATCACAGAAGTCCACGAGACTGCGTCCTTCTCCTTCATTTGTTTGAACAACTCAAGTGCCTTTTCCACTGATCCACATTTGCAATACATATCTATGAGAGAGTTCCCTACATAAGTGTCTATTTTCACACCATGCTCAATTATGTAGTTATGAACAGCCTTTCCAATGTCAAGTGAGCCTAAATGGGCGCAAGCAGACAACACGCTAGCTACTGTAACTTCGTCTGGTGTCACATTAGCCACCATCATTTCTTGGAAAAGCTTCACCGCCATCACAAAGTTGTTAGCTTGAGCATAACCTGTGATCATAGAAGTCCACGAGATAACATCCCTCTTGGGCATTTCGTCAAAAAGCTTGTGGGCTCCAACTAAGTCTCCCGCTTTTGCATATCCCCGGATCATTGCATTCCACGAAACCAAGTTCCTCTCGCCCATGCGATCAAATACTTGCCTTGCTAATTCCACCAAACCACGCCGTCCATACATATCTATTAACGTATTTCCTAAATAAACATCAACAACGACATGGTTTTCCTCAATGTACTTCGCCACATGATCTGCGAATTCCGACTCCCCTAAATAAATGCAAGCCAAGACAACTTTCACCATTGTCACGGCATCCGCCATCACGTTAGCAACCTGCATTGCATCAAATAGTCTCAAAACGTCCCTAAATGCACCACACTGACTGTACCCACAGATCAGGGAGTTCCAAGAAATCAAGTCTCTTTCCTCCATTTGATCAAACATTTTCTGTGCAGACACCAGATCGCTGCAGCATGCGTACATATGTAGCAGAGCATTCGAAACGAAAACGTGCGTACCGAACCCGCATTTCAACTCATGGACATGGACCACTTGACCGTGCCTAACATCACAGACACGAGCACAGGCCTTGAAAACAAATATGAAGGTCAAATGGTTCGCACTCACTCCCTGGAGATGCATTGCGCGATACAGGTCCAATGCTCTAACAGGGCCGTCGCTCTGTGACAACCCACGAATCATAAAATTGAAAACGGCGGAGGTGGGCCGTTCAATGGCGTCGAAAGCAAGGCAAGCTCGGTGCAGGTAGAGTGGAGACGACACGTATGATCGGATGACGTCGGATACAGCTGATGGGTCAGTGTGGCGTTGGGTTCTGATGAGGCGTGCGTGGAGTTCTTCAATGGGGCCGATGGGTGAAGAGGAGTTTTTGGTGAATCGCTGCGGCTGTCGAGTGGCCGTGGAGCTCGAGAAGAGGCGCGAAACGGGTCTTGCGAGACTCATCCCCAACCCAATCGCGAATGCAAACATTTGCTCATAACATAACATAGAATTATTTATGTTGTCATTTTCAGGTACCGGCCCGGAGGACAAAGAAATTACCCAATCCTGTGCATCTATAACAATCACAATGGTATTGTTGAAACTTGCTTGAATATGAACAACTCCATTTGGTATTCGACATGTACTTTTACGTGAACCACTACGGGCATTCTTACTTACGTGAACCAGTTCTCCTAAACAGAAAAATCAATAAAATCAGAGGAGTAAATTAAGTTAGCTTCATGTTAGTCGTCGCAGTGTTCATTCGTTTCCATAACTTAGAACCGATTTCTGTATTTCATCTGGACATTGTAATTTTCAGATTCCCTGTTTTTTCTATTTTCCCAAAAATTCGAATACTTACTTTGGACTATAATTTTAGATGCTTAATAAATCATCGGAATAGAAAAGTAAAGTTTGATTAGAAAAGTTATCTTATATCCAAACAACACATGAGAAAGCCGCCATGCGCCCACATATGAATATCCAATCCCATATCTATGATTTAACTTCACACCGTTAAGAACCCAAACTTCTTTATAAACTCTCAAAGTTCTTTGAGGAGAAAGAAAAATTCTGATGAACCCTTTATGCAAGAATTGAAAGACACTATTTGGCTTTCCTTTTAAGAAAGATATTTCTCAAATTTCTTAATTTCCTCATTAAAATTTATGTTTGCAAATACCAGAAAGACATAAATCGTATTTTATTAAAAAAATTCTGAAAATATAAAAATCACTTTCGAAAATTGTTAAAGGTTCTTAAAAAAAAAAAGCATCTGAACAATATCAGGGAAAGCACTAAAAAAGCCATAAACCAATTCAGTCATAAACCTTTCAATTGAATCAATTTAATCCTAAACATTTTGCATTTGTGCAAATTGAATCTATGATGCCAATTTAGGCTGAAAATCACTGAAGTGGACGCCAACCTTTCTATGTGGCGAGGCCGGTGCAGACATAAAGATTTTCAAATAATATCTTAGTAATATTTGGATTCTTTATGATTTTTCTCTTTATTTTTTTTTTTGGGGGAGGGGGGGGGGGGGTGGCTGAGGGTCGGGAAGGGTAGCCAATCGACCCTCACGGCACTAGGTGAGGGTTGCAACGCCCTCGCCTGATTTGGGCAATCGCGGCCTCGCCTAAGTCTGGCAAGGGTCGACAAGCAACCCTTGCCAGCCCTCAGCCCAAAAAAATAAAAATAGTAAGAGAAGAAAAGAAAGAAGAAAAAAAAACCATAAAATGTTTAAAATATCATTAAATTATCACTTAAAAATGTCCACGTCAGTGCCAGCGCACCACGTAGGAAGGCTGATGTCCACGTCAACGATTTTTTGACCAAAATTGGCCAAATAGATCCTAATTGACATAAATACAAAATGTTTAGGACTAAATTGATTCAATTGAAAGGTTTAGGACTGAATTAGTAATAATACAATATGTTTATGACTTTTTTGGTATTTTTTCCGAACAATATTTGTTACAGATCATTTAACTCTCAAACAATCTTCTTTTTATTATAATACCAGGGATCGCATTTTCTATATCAATATTTGTAGATATGTTATGATGACCACAATACACTATATTTTATAAATGTTTACTTTTATATGTACTGATGGTTGACGCGAACAATTCTTAATTACTTATTTCTACTAAAAGTGATAGGTCATAATTTTCTTTCTCATGTTTCCTACACATTTTGATTATGATGATTAATTTTCCGCTACTGTCATGATTCTATAAGACTCCCCACAAGGAACAATACTTGATAATGTACGTACGAAAATTAGTAAGCTAAGCTTGGCTACACTATTGACTTCATGCTTACAGTACATAAGTTCAAGTAATATAGGACATTATAAATAACATAATCATGAGATTACCTCCGAATAACGACGTTTTCCAAGCATCCTTGGCAAAAACGGACCTTGTCCCAGAATTCATGAATTTATAAAACTTTCTTTTTTTTGCTCTAAGAGTTTATAAAACTTTCTTAAGTGCAAAGTAAATAAGTGGTTATCCCAAAAAAAAAAAAAAAACTAAGCATAAGGATAGGAAAGAATTAAAATGAAAAATAAAGAAAAATGCCTCCTTTTCCAAACCTAACTCAAGAAGTCGACAAGTTTCAAAACAATATCGTTTTAAAACTCTCCAATGTATAATAGTAAGGGTAAGATACATACTACTAGTAATAGGTATAAGAAAATACTTTAGTGACAAAAAGCCTCTTTTTTAGATTATATAAAATGATAACCTTGTCCAAAAAGTCATAAACCTATTAGGGAAAATTTCGTTTAGGGGCCCGAAGTGCCCTCGATTTCTCAAATAAGGGCATGAAGTGGACTTTGTTTCAAATAAGGGTCTGAAGTGCCCTTTTTGTTTCAAAGAAGGGCCTGAGGATGGGTATTTTAGTCATTTCCCTTTTTTGAACTTTTTTCCTTTTCTCTTTTTTTTTTTTCCTTTTTATTTCTGCCCTAGCTCATCGGTGGCCGGCCACCGGCGAGGGCGGCAGCAGCCTTGCTTGGGCGAGCCGAGGGTGGCCCTCGCCGGGTCGAGCAGAGGGCGGCCCTTGTCGGCCAGATCTGGCGAGGGCAGCCGTTGCCTCGCCCGGGCGAGCTGAGGGCGGCCCTTGCCGGGGCGAGTAGAGGGCGGCCCTTGCCGGCCTCCCTGGGCGAGTCGAGGGCTGCCCTCGCCGGGACGAGCAAAGGGCGGCCCTCGCCGACCTCGCTTGGGCGAGGCGACGGCTGCCCTGGCCAGATCTGGCCGGTGAGGGCAGCCCACGACAAGCCCGGGGAGGCCGGTGAGGGCTGCCCTCTGCTTGCCCCGGCGAGGGCCGCCCTCGCCGGTGGTCGGCCACCGGTGAGTTAGGGCAGAAATAAAAAGGAAAAAAGGAAAAAAAAAAGAGAAAAGGAAAAAAGGAAAAGAAGAAGAAGGAAATGACTAAAATACCCATCCTTATGCCATTCTTTGAAACAAAAAGGGCACTTTAGGCCCTTATTTGAAACAAAGTCCACTTCGGGCCCTTAAACGAAATTTTCCCAACCTATTATACGGCGCCAATTCAATTCTAAACCTTTCAATTGTGAATTTATCATTCCGACCAATCTTGATTGGAAATTGATGACATGGACGCAAGCCGGCTTATGTGGCATGGCCGGTGTTTGACGAGGATAATTTTTTTTATTTTTTTTAATTTATGGATTTTTTATTAATATTTTTTTTTTGTTTTTTTTTGAAAAACTCTCCAATGAATAATAGTAAGGGTAAGATACGTACTATTGGTAATAGGTATAAGAAAATACTTTAGTGACAAAAAGCCTATTTTTTAGATTATATAAAACGATAACTTTGTTCAAAAAGTCACAAACCTATTGTACGATGCCAATTCAATTCTAAACCTTTCAATTGTCAATTTAGTCCTTCCGGCCAATTTTGATTGGAAATCGATTACTTGGACGCAAGCCGGCTTACGTGGCATGGTCGGTGTTTTGACGAGGATAATTTTTCTAATTTTTTAATTTATGGATTTTTTTATTAATAATTTTTTTATTTTTTTAAAAAAACTCTCGAATGTATAATAGTAAGGGTAAGATACATACTATTGGTAATAGGTATAAGAAAATACTTTAGCGATAAAAAGCCTCTTTTTTAGATTATATAAAATGATAACCTTGTCCAAAAAGTCACAAACATATTGTATGGCGCCAATTCAATCATAAACCTTTCAATTGTGAATTTAGTTCTTCCGGCCAATTTTGATTTGAAATCGATGACATGGACACAAGCCAGCTTACGTGGCATGGTCGACATTTGATAATAATAATTTGTTTAATTTTTTTTTTTAAATTTGTGGATTTTTTTTATTAATAATTTTTTTATTTTTTATTTCGGGGGCCACCGGCCATTGGCTAAGGCCCAGCTACCCTTGCTATCCACTGGGTGAGTGCCGCGATCCTTGTCCAGACCAAGCGAGGCCGTCGCGGCCCTTGCCGGCCAAAAGGCAATACTTGTCCACTTTTGGAAAAAGTGATTCTTTCCTTAATAACACACTTTTCTTTATCCTAAGTGCGAAGATGCCTTCCAAGAAACTCTATCTGTGCACGGAAGTTGCTGGCCGGCGCTTCAGACCTCTTGAATTCGATAGCGGGACTCGTATCTTTGTCACATCCATTCTTCACCATCCCATTGTCAGAAAAAAAATGTCATATGTATCGATATCCAAATATTTCGATTTGGTAAATGAAGATATGATCTGATATATCCATTTTATCCGTAGAAATGGATCTTGTGTTATGGTATTAAAGAAAGATATTACAAAAAAAAAGGCTCTTGTATTGTGACTTTGAATATAAGAATGTGTACAGTTAGATAGGCAGAGGAGGGTTTTAGCATTATGTCCTTGCATCCGGAAAAATTGTCAAAAAAAATCCTAAACCTATTGTACTTTTGTCAATTAAGTCTTATACCTTTTAATTTTACCAATTGCTTAAACCTTTTCGCATATTTTCAATTGAGTCAATCCGATCAATTTTAACTTAAAATTGCTGACGTGGACTCTGGCCGTTCTATGTGGCACCACCGGCACTGACGTGAATAAATTTTAATAATATTTTAATACCTTTATCTAAATTATTATTATTATTTTTTTACTTTTTCTTTCCTTACTGGCCGACGAGAGTCGTCGGGCCCTCGCCCGGCGGTGCCTAGTTCTGGGCCGGCCAAGGGTGAGGCAGCCTTGCCCAGATCTGGGTGAGGCCGGGCGAGGGCTCGACGACTCTTGCCGGCCAGTAAAGAAAAAGTAAGGAAAAAAAATAAAAATCAGAAAAATTATCACAATAGTATTCAAAATTGCCAACGTTAACGTTGGTGGCGCCACATAGGATGGCCGACGTCCACGTCAGCAATTTTCGGTCAAAATTGACCGGATGGACTCAATTGGTAAAACGTGAAAAGATTTAGAATTCAATTGGCAAAATAAAAAGGTTTATGATTGAATCAACAAAAGTGTAATATGTATAGGACTTTGTGGACAATTTTTCCCCATCACATCCTTATCACTTCCGAAATCATAATCAATCTCAGATCTTCCTTTCTTTCAACTCGAGAAAGGCCAAAACGATGTCGAACGAGTTGTCGTAATCCGAATCGCGCCCACCTATTCGTTTTGCGTTCTTATTACTCGGATCAACATGAGTTGGATACCTATTCTTGTCGAGCGCCATCGTCGATCCTGCACTTGTAAATGGAAAGGTCAATCGGAGCCTCGCGACTCCAATAACTCAATCCGATTCATCGCTGCCTCAAAGCATAGGAAGAGAGGGGGTGGTGGTCTAAATACAAATGCTCCAAACACACGTCAGAGGCAACTCGCGACTTAAGAGGCCAAAGTCTTGAAAGAAAAAAAGAAAAAAATTAGTTTTGGCCCCTTATCATATGGTGGACGCCAACCACTTGCGAATACCAGCAAGAAAAGTATGGTACCTTAGTAGGTAAACTTGATCAAATAGACCTTGCCGATCATATGTCAAAGTTGCAATAAAACTCACTCGGGTCGCACTAGAAAATGTTATTTGTTATCTTAATTTGCACCGTGACGGATCCTGTTAACCATATTATTTGTCAAATGAATCTACGTATTCGATAATTTATTTATTGGTTAGTTGGATGATTGATGCTTACAGGTTTCCTCCTCCAATGTGGTGAGCAAGTGGGGGAAGTTCCATCCTTTCCTCGGCATGCACGCCATCTCCGGATCTCCCCCATGTCCTTATCACCAATAAGGCAATACCACTAATTAATAGTGCTTATAATAATACTAATACTAACAACAATGATAGTTAATCACACTGTGTATGAATGCATATCCTCGTCTTTGACCCTTTCTTTTAACTTATAAAGTACTAGATGTTCAGTGCTGCCTCGACCACGAGCAATCATATAAATATTTATGGCGAGGTTGTTTGCAACTCTACATTTTCTTGTATTTGTAGGGGTAGATGGGTGTGGCTCGGTACACGTGTTATATATATATGATCTCTAGGCCATTAAGTTGAGCTTCCTCTCAATAATATCACACCAAATAGAGAGGAACTCCCTAACGGAAAAGGAGTTGACCCGGAATTGTTGACCGCAATCACCAACTATATACTACTATTATGTGATCATCTCATGTGGAATTTTTTAAAATAAAAGTTTACCATTCACCAACCAGGGTCGAATACAGTGACATAATACACTCATTAGCTTATTCTTGGCAATGTCAACGTTGCGTAATCGTGATAAAATTCATATTGATCAGAGTTACGTGAATGAGGAATACATTGATTTAAGTACAAGAGTGCCCTCTCATCTACTGATACACCTCATTTTTTAAAATGAAATCATTGATGAAATACAAAGAAATAAGAAAGCCCTTTTTAGTGATTTTGGGTTGGCAAGATGATTTGACGCTACTAATAATCAATTTGATTTATGAACTAGCAACAAGATTAAAATAAGTTGGCCATGTTCAAAACCCTAACGAACTTGGTTCAGCTTTACGGTCCACCCAATCCTTATAAACAAGAGCCAAAAGTACAAATTCATATCGTCGTTGAAACCAACTTCCTCCCCTCAACGCATACCGCCAACTCCACCTCCTCGGGCATTTTTTTCTCTTAGGACAAACGTGTAGAAATCCGCATGTTCTCATCTGTATTATCAAAACCCTCTTCTTTTTATCAGACGTTCATGGCTCCCTCTGGGAATGGCAAGACCGCCATGAAAGCAGCGAGAACGATAGCAGACGCAGCTGCGTGGTGCTGCGCTATGTCCGTCGTAGCACTCATCTTGGTGGCCTCCCTGAGAGAGAACAAGGTCTCGAGCATGGGAGGGAATCGGTTCTCGGACCGGCCCTGCGACGAGGTATACGTGGTGCGCGAAGGAGAGACGCTCCACACGATCAGTGACAAGTGCGGCGACCCGTTCATAGTCGAGCGGAACCCGCACATCTACGACCCGGATGATGTTTTCCCCGGTCTGGTCATAAGAATCACTCCACTTGAGATCGGCAGCAGGAAGATGCTAGTGAGGTAGCTCGTCCAGATTACAAGACTTCCTTTTGCTTTCTTTTCTTCGAGTCATTATTGGAAGCATCGAGTTCATGTGTGTAATAAAATGGCCATACGAGCCTCGTGATAAATTGTGTTTTAACTGATATGAACAGCACATAAAAAAACAATTTACATCTCTTATAATGGCCAATTTACACGTGTTTCTTTCTTTCTCTATGAGAGCGACCATCTTACAAGAACCAAAAGTAAATCGCAAAACCATCAATAAGCGAAACGCACAGTCCTAACCACGGTGTTTTTTCTCTTAAGTTCACTGCTTATTCATTTAATTCTAACTAAGATTTCTAGGAACACCAGAGTTACAGACAGAACTGTCAACGTTCTTGATATTGCATGTACAAAAGTACATGCCGTGAACCTAATGAGACCCATATATTCTCAAAGGACGGCGATCCGCGGGATTATCGATGAGTTTGAGGTGGTCGGAACGTCTATTAATCCTTAACCAAACGACAAACTATGTACGTATATATGTATATATAGAATCCTGTTCTTGTTAGGAAACGGTAGGTTAAGTTTTGTCTTCATGAGAAATGTGGGCGCGACCAATGTGTTACGAGCATAGTTCAGAATGATCATTGGACCTTGTGGGAATTATAATATGGTACAACAGCTCCTTTTGTCTCATCCACATCTTCGTGCTTTTCTTCTTCTTCTTTTTTGAATTTTGCTTGCTATTCTAACATTCACCATCTCTCCTCGTTTTCGATATTTCCCTAGAGCCTCATTTTTATGACATTTTATTCTCAGTTTTAGTTTTTACATACGGAAAAAAAAAAAAAACAGATCACAATGACCTGGTGGCAATCCAGTATTTGGACTTATGTGTGTTATTGTTGTTCTTGATGAGGTTCCACAATTTTTTTCAAAAAATAATGTGCAAAAGATGTGAAGCAGCGGGATGGAGTACTAGACAGACTGTTCCATTCTATCTTTTAGAGGTGAGCACGGTCCCGGTCCAATTTGGGAACCGATCCTGACCGGACTGGACGGTTCTGGGCGACTCCCATTTCCACACAAAGAGCCGACTGACTGGTCTGGACCGGCCTATGCCTAATTCGTTTTTTTTTTAATTTGTTTCTTTTTCTATTTTCTAAACTAAACTATTGCTTTGCCCCAAAACAAAACCGCAACCTAGACCTAGCCTCTCTCAGTCTCGTCTCACTTCGTTCTCTCTTACTCTCGCTCGTAACTCAAGCTCCTCTGTGCTCGCCCGTCGCCTCTCGGCTCTCGCTTGTCACCTCTCAGCTCTATCCTCTGTCACCTCTCAATGCCTTGCCTCTCAGTTTGTATGAATCCCCCCTTTTTGCTAATCTTTTCCTTGTACACAAAACTGGATTCTTGGGGCACGGAGCAGATCTAAAAGCAGAAAAGGGTTACTAAAAAGAAAGAAAAAGTTCAACTGGTCCCAGTCCAATCCGGGATACACCGGTCTGGTTCCGGTCCGATCGCCCACCGTACAGGATCGATTCTCGACTTCCCAGTTTCAGGGTGAGAACCGAGCCACCCTGAAACCGACCACCCCTACTATCTATGCTCATCTCTTTATTTCCGGAATGCCACTACTTTCTTATTCTCTGGAATATAGTCTGATGAATTGATCGGACCAATGGATATATCTATAGCTCACAGAATATTTTATTTATGGAATTGACTATGTTTTCCCTTGATATGTCGTCTTTTATGTACCCTATTCAATTTTGTGAAGTTTTGTCGAATTACTGTCAACTGTCTTAAGCGTTTAAGCACGCGGATAAATATACAGTTTAACATTTAAATATTCTAACACTCCCCTTCACGCTAAAGGTAAAATTTATTGAGACCACTATCAACTCTTCTAAAAACTTAAGCTAATAAATGGATGCGTGCTTAGTACTTAAACCAAATATAATGAGTGCCTATTTATAACAAGTGCCTAAATAATTTGCACATGTATTGACATAAAAAATTGCCCAAGTCCTTGACCGTCGACTCGAACAGGAAATGACCAAGCGAGACATGGTTGAGGTAAAATTTACCAAGTCCTTTTGGTCGGCAAATCGATAAAAGAAATGAGAAGTTGCCGATGGGTGATACCAGAGAAAATAACTAAGTGTTGTTGAGTCATGACTCTAGGTAAATGAGGCTTGGTTCAGTCGAAAAGGGCACCTGTTAAAATGGTGATCTGATTTCTAGAATAGAAATATGTAAAATAGTCTAGAGAAATGCTTAAGCTTCTAGAAATGTGTGGATGAGTTAGAAAAGTAAAAAAGATACTACAAAAAAATCTAGGTGGTGATGAAGTGTGTGGAAGAGTCTACAATGCATTAAGAATAGAAGTCTCTAGGATTATGTGGAAAAGCAGAGATTTTCCTTGATGAAGTCGGTGATGGACGCCTATAAATAGGGTGCAGTGGACGTCCATCCTAGTAACTAGAAAAACCAACAATCAAAGCTCTCCTTCTCCCTTTGTAATACTCACAAAACTAATAAAAGTTTTCATTTTCCTTGTGCTCCTTGCCGACAATATTTCCCATATACCCATCACTGTTTCTTTCCTCAATTTTTTTCCCATAAACTAGCATTTAAATAAAAAACTAACGGTGGTCTCAGAGCCTTGTCCGGTTGGTTTTGGACGTTTGTCCTAACCACCCTCTCCTAAAATCACCCCATGGCCAACGTTGCTTCATCCTCATTTCCCCTTCCCATTTTCGATGGGAATAACTACGACAATTGGAACATCAAAAAGACTACGTATTTAATGGCCCAAGATTTATGGGACATCGTGGAGAAAGGTTATGAGGCTCCGCGAGAAGGTGCATCTATTCCGAAGGATCAACTACAAAAGGATGCAAGGGCATTATGCGTTATTCAACAAGCGCTCTCGGAAACGGTTTTTCCGAGAATAATTGGAGCAAATACGGCAAAGAAAGCTTGGGAGATACTACGAGAAGAATTTCAAGGATCAGACAAGGTACGCACTATTCGGCTTCAAACTCTAAGAAGAGATTTTGAGAATTTTAAAATGAAAATAAATGAGACCGTTAAAGAATACCGTGGAAAATTAAAAGAACTAGTTAATCAAATGAGAGCATATGGAGATGGAATCACATATCAGAGGGTCGTGGAAAAAAATACTCGTGCCACTTAGGCATGGCCACGGTTTCGGACCACCAGTTCCGGTTCAAAATTTGGGGGAACTGGAAATGGAACCGCCGGTTTCGGTTCCGGTTTCGGTTCTGATTTTTGAGTTTACAAATTAAATTGTAATGAATTTGTAATAAAATTGTAATCGAATTATGAAATAAAAGAAAATAATGAATTATCAAATACAAATTGTAATCAAATTGTAAATTGTAATCAGATTTGAGGGGAAAAAACTTGAACGGCTTTTTTTTTTAATCCCATTTTCGGCGGTTCCGGGCCCGGTTCAAGGTTTGAAAAAATAGGAATCGGGCCCGGAAGCCACGGGCCGGTTTCGATTTCGAACCATCGACCTGGTTAACGGGCCGGGCCCGGGTTTGACCCGGGCCCAAACCAGCCCGTGGCCATGCCTAGTGCCACTTACTAGAAAATACAATCCTATTGTCACAACGATAGAAGCAACTAAAGACTTGTCGACCCTTTCAGCAAGTGAATTGATTGGCTCTCCAGAAGCACATGAGAAAAGACTGATGGCACAAGATGAAGATTCAGTTGAAAGTGCCTTCCAGTCTAAAATAAACATACGGTCTCATCAATCTAAAACTGGTGGAAAGAGCTCATGGAAAAATAAAAGAGGACGAGAAACTTCACAAAATGAAAAATATCCACCTTGTGGTATTTGCAAGAAAACTAATCATTTGGAGAAAGATTGTTGGTTTAGAAATAAACTGCAATGTTGCTTTTGTAAAAGATATGGCCACGTAGAAAGAGGTTGTCGCTCAAAAACAAATTCTCAAGCCAGCTATGCTGAAGAAAAGGAAAGACAAGATAATACATTTTATGCAGGTCAAGCGGCAAATGATAAGAAAAATGACCTATGGTACATTGATAGTGGGTGTAGCAATCATATGACGGGGGACGAATCTATATTCACCGATATTGATACATCGGAGAAAAATCAAATAAAATTGGGCAACGATGGAATAGTCGAGGCGAAAGGAAAAGGAACTATCGCCGTTGAAACAAATAAAGGCCCAAAATATATGCATGATGTATATCTAGTGTCTAGTCTTGCACAAAATCTGCTTAGCGTGGGCCAAATGATACAAAGTGGGTATTCTCTATACTTTAGAGGAGATGCCTGTGTTATCTATGATAAATATAAAAATATCGTTGCCTCTGTTAAGATGAAAAATAGGAATTTTCCTATTCGATAGAACTATGTCAGAGATATGGCCATGAAAGCTCAACTTGGTGACTCATGGCTATGGCATCGAAGAATGGCCACTTCAACTTTGCTGGGCTGAAAATTCTCCATCAGAAAAATATGATGAGAGATTTTCCAGCAATTTCGGAAATTTCAGATGTTTGTGAAGGTTGCCTCCTTGGAAAACAACATAGGCGGTCCTTCCCATCTGGAGGTGCATGGAGAGCTTAAAAGCCACTAGAACTAGTTCATACGGATGTGTGTAGTCCAATGAAGAGCCCCACAGCCATTCAGAATAGATATTTCATTCTACTCATTGACGACTACACAAGAATGATGTGGTTTACTTTATTCGAGAAAGATCGGAGGTTTTCTCTATTTTCAAGAAATTCAAGAACCACGTCGAAAATCAAAGTGGCCGCAAGATCAAAGTCCTAAGGAGCGACAGAGGCACGGAATACCACTCAAGGGAGTTCAACAAATTCTGTGAAGATGAAGGAGTTCATCGTCAACTAACTATTGGCTATGCACCAGAGCAAAATGGAGTTGCAGAAAGAAAAAATAGAACCGTCATGGAGATGGCAAGATCCATGTTAAAGGAAAAAGGCCTTCCAAACTCGTTCTAGGCAGAAGCAGTCTACACGGCTGTATACATCTTAAATAGATGTCCAACTAGAGCTGTTCAAAACAAAACTCCAGTCAAAGCATGGAGTGGACGGAAGCCATTGGCAAAACATCTCAAGGTATTTGGCTGCATATACTCTACGTAGTACCGACACGACACGACACGACACGACACGTGCACACGTGATTTCTTAAAAAATAGAGAATTTCAACATGTTGGGATACGTTATATATTAAATGTATATTTTTTATATATACATAATAAATTATTATTTTTATAAATAAATAAATAAAAAGAGCACTAGAATGATTTTACACACACACAAAAAAAAAACAATCCTCATCTATCAAACTGAAATCAAACTTAGAGCATAGAAAATGATCTTACTACCAACTATCCAAGTCAAAAACCAACGGGCTTCTTTTGAAAATAGGTCCAATTTTTTTTATATACCAAATTAGGGTAAATTTTATTTTATTTACGAAATTGGGGCCCGTGCGGCAATTAGAGTGCCAGACGGGCCATAACTGCCTTTTTTTAATTTCGTATTTTTTTACGTGTTTTTAATTATTTTATATTTATAACATTTATATTTACAAATTTATATAAATATAATTTTTTTTTCTTTTAAAGCTTATTTTTATAACATAATTATCAATAATTAATTGAAAAATTTATTAAGATATATAATTAATAAATAATTTAGTATTTATGTAATTTATTTATTTATTATGTAAATAATTAATAAAAAATATTCATAAAATAAAATTGGTAAGATATATGAAGATGACATATCCAGATTAAAAGAACGTGGATAACAATCCATAAGCTAAAAAAATCCAGCAAATCAAAATTGTAATAATAAATAACAATCCTCAACCTCAATTACATTCACTGATGATGTCGTCCTCCTACGTGGCCTCCTGTTCCGCAATCAGGTCGTCTCCGTTGTTCGGCAGGTCTAGTATTGTACCAAGAAGGAGGACGTGGCTCCGAATGAGTAGAATGTGTAGATGACACAGGCTTATCCTGTGATGGGAAGCGTGGCTGTGATGTGGATGCATCAACAAAGTGAGAAAATATCCCACGCTCAGACGGTACATATACTACTGTAGAAGGGCATGGGAAAAGAGGAGAGAAATCGAATCCATAAGAACTCGGAGAATAAGCTAGAGTCTGGGACTGTCGATTGTCACGGAAGGCAAAATCGGATCCCTCATGAAATGGGCAGGTAAACTGGCTGAACCCTACATTGAAATCTGTCCGGCTAAACCCTAGAGTGAACCCCCCGGAGTGATACTGTCGTATGATAGGCCAAGGGGTAGGGGACGGCATCATTAACTGGATGAGCTCGAGTGGTCCTCCGGGTCGACTAAACAGTCTCAGGTGGGTCATCCTCGTGTGGCCCAATGGGTGCTGCTGTAGATGCTGGTTGGGGTGGTGGCATCATTGTCATCCGCCTCTCCTCATCGTAGGCGTATAGCATTGCCCTAGCTATCCTCGCTATAGCCCGCATGTTCTCTCGAGATGGAGCAAAACTTAATTGTGTGATTTGTTACACGCCATCACCCTATTCATGAAATCAAAGTCAACAGAAGTTATCAAATGCCAATAACTTATGTTACTAAAAAAATAATTTATGAAATAATTTAAAAGCGTTTGCAAGAACCACTACACCCATTGCACCTCCCTTGAAAGAAATCCACCTCCGTGTGTGTCTATGGTACCACTCCATATATTCTGAATGATAGTGAAGTGGCTCCGTTGCAGGAACACCATTGACTATATAGTCAAGACGATCGTCCCTTATATCAATCCATCGTCTGTGCAAATCGACCCAATTCCTTGTAAGTGGCCTTAATTCAATATCATGAAAGGCCGTATGATTACGGGGAGGAGTAGGTATTTCCTACTGCATACCAAACTGACAAAGCACTCGATCTAGATAATGCCACTCAACGATGTGGAAATAGATGAGTGGGACACGAGCCCTCCAAATGTGTTGGCCCTACAGGCAGTAATCTGGTAGAGTCTGGAGAATGTCATCGGTATAGGGCTCCCAATTAATCTATTATCATATTAAAACATATCAAATTAAACGAATAATTAATTTAAAAGCTAACCTTATATTGAACTCGTTGGTTGCTATCATTACTTATATCTGCAGATGCCATTCTATCAAATTGGTAGCGTAAATGTGACAAAGTATGTGTGGGGACCTCTATTATCTGTCTGGCTTGACTCCAGCTGCATAAACAAAAAATAAGAACAGTTACATATATTATACGCACTGAAAAAAATTTATGACTCATGAACTGAAAAAGCAATATATCACATACCGACTACTAAGAGGTGCATCTGGTAAAGCATCACGATTTCTGATGGATGGGGAGACACAACTGAAGCGATCCCACACCCAAATCTGCAATATATGTAGGGCCTCACTGATGTGGTGCGCTGATGGATCGGTTGCATTACATAGCTCCCGATACAACCACGCAAGTGCTGCTGAACCCCAACTGTACTGCGTAGGATGCTCGAGGTGCTCTAGTAGTGGAAGAAAAATCAAACTAACCCTAGCACCTGATTTTTCTGAAAAGATAAATCCTCAAAGCAACCGGAGAATGAATGCCCTAGCATGCTGCAGCATGGTAACCTCATTGGCATTGTCATGAATTACACCAAAGCGTTCTTTCAGCCAGCCTAACTTTACCACCGAACCACGCCACTCGGGTGGGCGCTGACCAAGTAGATTCTCACAAAGAGTGCCTCAATTCATATTAGTGGGGCCAGCAACTGCATGTCCATCAATGGGAAACCCTGTTAGAACCGCGATATCTTGTAGTGTGATCGTGCATTCACCTTCCAGCATAAGGAAGGTGTGAGTCTCGGGCTCCACCGCTCGACCAAAGCTGTAATCAAATGCCAATCAAGTTGCCAAAATCCCATTAAATAAACTCCGTAAAATCCCGAAGCTCGAAGATACGGTACTATGCGATCATCAAGTTCAGGTATGTGTAGCGTCGATCCACCTCGCCAACATTTAAGAACTTGATTCTCATTTATCTGTAAAATATGTCATAAACCGTTAGTAGCAATTTTATTACGATATAGCTGTTACAAATGATAGATCAACTGCTAAATTTCTTAATTACCGCAGTGTCCCATATGGCCTGTGATCTATGTTGGGCGTGCCGTGTAAGTAGTAAATCATCCTCAGGTCCCGGCTGAATGTAATTCCTCTATGCCATGTCTACAAATGGAACGGAGGAACTTAATAAATGTCGCACAATTGTGATATTGTAACATTACAAAACATTAATATATCTAATTTACATAATCCACACAACTAAATTGTGTATAGAAATTAGATGTATTACATTCAATGTTCACACACTATCTAAATTTTATTCCCGGACCGATCTGTATGCATAAGTTTGCATGTTGTGCCATGATTTTTCACAGTTGGTGCAATGGTTACGCGAAGTGCTACTACTCAGCGTACTCCAGTCCATCTCATTACGTATCCATGATGCACGGGGCCTTGCTTTCTTTCTAATACGGTTCGGGTCTGGCACTAATGGCAGCTCGTCAGGTTCAAGCCAGTAATTGGATGCCTAATGGATGAAACATGTACTGATAGTACTGAAGTGTTCTATCCAACTTATAGAATTCATCTACGAATGCATGGTAATCAATTGCATGTTTTTGACATGCTGCAATGACGTGGGAACATGGGATTTTCATCTCTTGAAATTTTTCACATGTACACGTTCGCAAGTCTAGGCGTACTATGTGTTTCTGGTCCCCCTGATCCTCTGGATCTATTATGTCCGGTTTTAACTTCAAAAACCCCGCTATCAGAGTCGAACCATGTCACATCATGCCTATTTGCAGTTTGACTGTTTCGCTCGAGTGTGTCACCCTCAAATTGAGTATATACCCATCCGTGGTCTTTCTGCCTCCTGTATATCGTTCTTCTGGTATCAAAATAGTTAACCAACTAATACAATATCTTATCCACCATAGCTGTTATTGGCAAAGCATGAAAATCCTTTAGCATCCCATTAACCAATTCAACTAAATTCGTTATCATCGATCCATATCTCCTTCCTTCAACATCATAAGCCTTCGTCCATTTCTCCCTTGGAATCTGGTCACACCATTCGGCTGTTTGTGGATCTCACTCCCTAATTCAGCTCATGATGCTTAAGAACTTACGCTGTTGATTCTTGTAAGCTGTACATTACAACAACAATAATAAGTACTTGTCGCACAAATTTGTGAATACGTCTTTTCCTCAAATTAGCTAAATTTGAAAATTTACCTGACATTTGAACAAGTCTTTTCCCTTCGGCATTTTTGAAGTGTTTATTGTAATTGCTGACAATATGACGAATGCAATATCTATGGTGGCCATGTGGAGGACGCCACCCTTCTGTCTCCATTGCTTTTTGAATCCCGATATGCCTGTCTGATATTACACAAATATTTTCTCTACTAGTGACATATATCCGCAACAGATCTATAAACTAAGTCCAATTGTCAATATTCTCCCGATCGACCACAGCAAATGCCAACGGGAATATATGATTATTACCATCAAGTGAGGTTGCACAAAGGAGCGTTCCTCGGTATTTCCCGCACAAAAAAGTTCCATTAACAAATATCATAGGACGACAACTTTTGAAGCCTTCAATTGTCTGCTTGAAAGTTCAGAACATCCGATTGAAAACCTTGTAACTCTGATCTAGGTTCATGTAATCATCGATCACAAAATGAGAACATGGATTCATTAACTCCATTACATTCATATACTTTCTCAATGTACCACACGACTCATCCCATCCTCCAAAAGTTTTGGCAATCGCCATTTGTTTAGCTACCCAGGTTTTACGATAAATAGGTTCGAAGCCCAACTTGTCTTTAATCTCAGCCATTAGTGGCTTGATTTTGATATCTGGTTGGACGGCAACCATTGCTTCTATCTGGTTGCAGAGGTACTTCTGATCAAGTTGCCGATGATCTCTTAACATTTGAGGATTACTACAAGTATGTGGCCCGCTATACTTAGTTATTTTTCAAAAGAAGTCACCTACTTTATTAGTTGCACGGAGCCTCCAACCACATGGTCCATTTGGTTTGCCACACTTTATCACATATTTTTCCTTCTTTGACTCATCACTGCAAAAGTGATGATTTCTTCTCAGAGAATACTCTTTTGCAGCCAACTGCACCGCATCCAGTGATGGAAATAACATCCCAACATGAAATTCTTTTGATGGATCAAACAACATACGGCCCGGCTTGGCTCTTTTATCTACATGCATCATATCAAAGTCAATCTCTGAATAGGGCGGTAGATGTACCAACGGCAAAATGAAATTACTGTAATGGGTGTTGTAGTAATCCTCCGTATCGTCACCTCCGTCATCTTCTTCATCACTAGTATCACTATCGACCCAAAAATCATCTTCTTCATCACTATCATCATTATCATTATCATCATTATCATCGTACTCTACGTACTGATTATCCACACCAACGTCATCTTCACCAACATTGGAACCTCCCCCAGCTGAATCATTTATCACTTGGTGTTCATCTACAGTTACATAAAACTGTAAAAAACTCCATAGAACCACACTGAAGTGTAAACTGCTGGATTATCTTAACTATGGCATCATTATGCACCTCCACAATGTTATATATAATACAACCGGGTGTTAGAATCGGTTGTCTATACATCAGACTATGAATACACTGGTTTTCTGTTATATTCAACGCGCGCTCAATCGTAGCACGTAACTCATCAAATGTGGATATGTTTCCAAACTCAAACATAGTAGATTGTCCACCTTCGTAATCATGTCCATATTCATTTCGTACTATTCTACCTCCCTAGTGTAACGTCGCAAAAGATCTAGACGACATTCTGCTAAATAAAAAAATTACAAATTATTTTGCATCTAAGATTTAATAAATATTTTCCCCTACACATTAAAAAATTAACATTATAACTATCAATATAACAAATGAAATAAATGCTTATCTCTATGTTTTTCCAATCATTTCAATGGTTTATGAGCAGAAAGTTTAGTATCTCTTTTTTTCCGTAAAAACTTCACACTTTGGTTTTCTCCTTTCGTATGCTTAAAGAATGGCAAGACTTTTAGTTAATATCTGTTTTAAAATTCCTTTCTAAATATTAATTTCTAGATCTCAAATTTTTTGTCTTGGAGTAACCGGATTTGAAGTTTTCTTTCAAAGTTGTATCCAAACCGTTGTAAATTTTGTCAAATTTATTCCTTACCATGTTTTGTACACAAGACCCACTATTTTTCAGACAACATTGAAATTTTAAATTTTCTTTTAAAGAACGTCGTTGAAATTATTTTAGATTTTCTCAAAAGTTTTTTCAATCTATTTTTCTATAGGTTTATGAGCAGAAAGTTTGCTAGTATCTCTTTATTTTGGCCAAAAAATAAATGCAAAACTTTCGTTTACTCCTTTTGTATTTTTTGAAGTTCTTTGTTAAAGAGATTGCTTAATATCTCTCTATCATTTAAAGAACTGACACTCTTATTTTGCGTTTTCTAAATATTAAATTCTTGATTTTAAAGTTCTCTGTCAGGATTTAAAGTTTTTACCAAATGTTGCAAATCTTGATACTTTTCTTCCTTAGTATCTCTTTGTGAAAGAATTGTGAGACTTCCATTTTCCTTTTACTAAATATTAGCCTCTTGATTTTATGCTTTCTGTCTTAAAGTAACAGGATTTTTTTTTTTCCAAAGTCTTTCAAAATCTTAGCTTTTTTCTTCGTTCCTCGGTTGTACAAGACCTATTATTTCTTAAACAGCATTAGTAGTTTCAATTTGCTTCAAAGAACACCATGAAAATTATTATAGATTCTATCGCAAGTTTTGCCGATCTATTTCTCAATGGCTTTTATCGATAGAATGTTTGCAAGTATCTCTTTTTTCCAAAATACTTGAAATTTTTGTGTTTTAAAAGTTCTTTGTTAAAGTGATTTCTGTTTGAAAGACTTGTGAGACTCTTGTTTTTTTCCTCTCTTTTTTTTTTTGGTCCGATTTGTTTTGTCCTGTTTAAATATTAACTTTTGATTTTCAAGTAACCACTGGATTTAATTTTTTTTTCAGAGTAGTTTCCAAATGTTGCAATCTTGGTATTTTTTTTTTCTCTTTACTCTGTTTTGTGCTAGACCTACTATTTTTCCAACACCGTGAAAAAGAAAGTTTTTCCAAAATTTTTTCCAATCTATATTTCAATGGTTTTATGAGCAGAAAGTTTGCTACTGTCCCTTTTTTTTCCCCAAAAACTCCAAATTTTTGTTTTCTCCTTTGTATACTTATCTCTCTGTTTTAAAAAGACAAAAAAATTATAATTATTACCAAAAAATTAACGAAAAACTAAAACATATTAGTAACAACCTATAAGTAACATAGAATTACATAAAAAAACTCACTTCTCAACTAAATAAAATCTATACCTAAGAAACTAAAAAAAATTACTACACCAAAACTTACCTCAAACTGCCGAGAGAGAGCACGCATCGAATGAGGAGCTCAAATTGCCAAGAGAAAGCACCGAGTGAGGAGGCCGGCTTTGCTTTTATCTCAAATTCTGTTAAATAAAAAATTCACCAATTAATTTAAACATTACGAAAGTATTACAAAAACATAAAAACATATTACTAAGTTTCAATCAAAAGCCTGTCGATCAAAAGCAGATTCCGGATTTTCGATTTTCAAAAAAATTAACGTGCAATCTTCCAATTTAAGCAAGTGACATTGCAAGATTTCCAAGATACTTAATTTAGACATGCAATTTTCCAATTTAGGCAATCAAATATCACAATATTCTAAATCAAGAAAGGGAATTTTCAGAATATGCAATTGGTACGGCCACAACGATAGGACTTCTTGGGCCTTGCGATAATGGCTCTCGATTCGACCAGTGGGATCGTGGCTGAAATTTCTACACTGCAACTAAGAATTGAAGTAGCTGGATTTGTTTAATAGCCAAAGGGAGACACCACACCACTATGGAATCTTCTGGGCTAAAGGCAAACAAAATGTGTCCTATGCAATTATGGACAGCAAGTGTTGCTGACTAATGCAAGGACTTTTGGACGCCATGGTAGTGGGCTTCACCGAGAAAAATCTGAAAAAAAAAAAGTAAGGACAAAACCGCAAGCATCCAGATGTAGAAAGTCATCGCAAACTGCTCAGAAAAATCCCACTGACACCACCTTTAATCACTGGAAAATTATCGAATCCGCTGGAATCAACATGTTTCGGCTGCCAGGCGTCGGCTTGTGTGGCTTCCGTTCCGCAAGCCCTCGGGTCTGAAATAGATAAACCAGCAGGCGAGAACCGACTGGGTTGGAGCAGCGCCGAACGGAAGAAGAGGCGATGTCGGGCGAAGGGCCGAAGTAGCTCGAACAGGAGGAACTGCTGGTGCGACGTCGGGAATCAACAGGTTAGTGTCGAACAGGGTCTCGCCGAGAAGGATTATCGCCACCGCAAGCTAGAGCTCTCTCTCTCACTCCTTGCTTCTTGATTCTCACGTGTATTTCTGGATTTTTTTTCTCCCTCCTCTCTTCTGTGGCCGTAGGGAGCTTCTATAGGAAAAAAAAACTGATCGCGCGCGCCCGTGAAGGAGCAGGCGCTTTGGGGCCTGCGTTGGGGGCCCGTGCGGCACTGCCGCACGGGGCGGAATTGGCAAATAAAAAAAAAAATACCTTAATTTCGTAATTTTTTTTTTTTCCACCCATTTTCGAAAATTGCCCGAAACCAGCAAAGAATGAGATCCTCGAAGCCAAAAGTTGTTGAGGGGTAAGGTCGGCAAATTATAATTTTTTAAGGGCAAAAAAGTCAAAATAAGAAAGACCCAACCCTAATTTTGGATCTCTCCTCCGTCTCTGCTCTCGAGTCTGTTCGTGTCCTCTCCTTTCTGTTCGCGACCTTCGCGCTCTGTCTCGCGTCGTCTGTCGCCTCCCCTCGACGCGTCGCGACTCGTAGCCTCGCGGCCACCGGCCTCGGCTCAGCTCGCCTTGGCTTCTGTGGTGAACTTTCTGATTTCTGGGGAAACTTGATGAGTGATAGCAGCGACACGAGGGAGAGAGGAGAGCGCGACAGGTAGAGAACCCGAGAGAGAGATTAAGGTCAGAAAAATTTGGGTTTTTTTTTTTCAATTTTGACTCACTTACCCACCGGACACGTGAGTCCCACCCATGTCCGTTCGGTTGACCAAGTGTCGGAGCTCGGACACGCGTGTCCGGCCGTGTCCGGCGCGTGTCGGACACCGACAAGTCTGACACGCGAAAATCTCCTTAAGAGGCGAGTCCGTGCTACATAGCATATGCTACGTTCACATTCCATCTCAAAAGAGGAGTAAGCTCGATGAAAAGACAGAAAAGGTAATATTCCTCGGCTATAGCGATCAATCAAAAGGCTATCGCATCTACAACCTAAGAACTAAGGAGCTCATGATTAGTCGAGACGTCGAGCTCGACGAAAATGCCGCATGGAACTGGGAGGACGAGAAGATTGAGAAGAAGTATGTCACCTTACCTGACATACCACCTGCTTGTGAGGAGTCAACAACACTAGAAGAAGGTGAAGCATCAGACTCCACCACTCACAACGTAACACCACCATCCTCTCCAAGAACAACAAAAGAAGAATCTACTTCAGAGTCTCCAATACTGAGGGTAAAAACCCTTAGAAAAATCTATCACACATGCAACTTTGCTGCCTTAGAACTAGAAAACTATGTAGAGGCGTCCAAAGAAGAAGTTTGGATAAAAGCAATGGAGGAAGAGATCAAGATGATTGAGAAAAATAAAACTTGGGAGCTCGTCAATCGCCCTGAAGACAAAGAAATCATTGGTGTCAAGTGGGTCTACTCAATGCAGATGGATCAATCCAGAAGGCTCGTGGTGAAAGGATACTTGCAACAACCAGGTATTGACTATACTGCAACTTTCGCTCCAGTTGCTCGTCTTGATATTCGTGCTATTATAGCTCTAGCAGAAAAAAAAGAATGGAAGATCCATCAACTAGATGTGAAGTCAGCATTCTTAAATGGATATCTTCAAGAAGAAATATATGTGGAACAACCACAAGGGTTTATCGTCAAAGGCCAAGATGAAAAAGTTCTAAAGCTCAAGAAAGCCCTCTACGGATTAAAGCAGGCACCACGAGCATGGTATAGCAGAATTGACGAACACTTCACCAAGCAAGGATTCAGGAGGAGCATGAGCGAGCCAACGCTCTACATCAAGACCTAAGGTAAGTCTAACACTCTCATCATCTCTCTATATGTGGATGATCTTATATATACAGGGAACAATGAGAAGATGATTCGAGAATTTGAGGAAGAAATGATGAAAACATTCGAGATGACAGACTTGGGCTTGATGCACTACTTCCTCCGCATTGAAATCGACCAAAATAAAGGAATTTTCATTTCACAAAAGAAATATGCCGAGAACCTCCTGAAGAAATTCAAGTTGGATTGCTATAAAGCAGTGACAACACCACTCGTGACAAATGAGAAACTACTAAAGGAAGATGGAGCAAAAAAAACTAACGCCTCCCTCTACAGAAGTTTGATTGGCAGTCTACTATATCTCACTGCTACACGATCGGACATCATGTATGCGACAAGTCTACTATCACGATTCATGCAGAGTCCGAGTCAAATTCATTTTGGAGCTGCCAAGAGAATTCTAAGATACTTACGAGGAACTATAGATTTTGGCATTTGGTATTATCCAAATGCCAAAATAATGGAGAAATCGAGCTGATAGCGACTAGGCAGGATCAGCTGATGATAGGAGGAGCACTACTGGCTATGCATTCACATTGGGTTTTGGAATATTCTCATGGGCATCCAAAAAACAAGACTCGATAGCACAGTCTACTGCAGAAGCTGAATACGTTGCGGCTACTACAACTACCAATCAAGCAATATGGCTTCGGAGAATTCTAGAAGACATTGGAGAACCACATACGTAATCAACTCCAATATTCTGCGACAATAAGTTCGCAATAGCTATCTCAAAAAATCTAATCTTTCATGGAAGAACTAAGCATTTCGACATCAAATACCACTTTATTCGTGAAGTGCAAAGTAATGGAGAAATCGAGCTGAAGTATTGCAAGATTGAAGATCAAATCACGGACATATTCGCTAAAGCACTGCCACTAGCAAAGTTCGAGGCGCTACGGAGCATGCTTGGAGTTTCACGAAATGGGATCAAGGAGGAGTGTTAAAATGGTGATCCAATTTCTAGAATAGAAATATGTAGAATAGTCTAGAGAAATGCTTAAGCTTCTAGAAAAGTGTGGATAAGTTAGAAAAGTCAAAATGATACTACAAAAAAATCTAGGTGGGGATGAAATGTGTGGAAAAGTCCAGCATGCATTAAGAATAGAAGTCTTTAGGATTACGTGGAAAAGCAGAGATTTCCCTTGATGAAGTCGGTGATGGACGCCTATAAATAGGGTGCAGTGGACGTCCATCCTAGTAACTAGAAAGACCAACAATCAAAGCTCTCCTTCTCCCAAGTTTTCATTTCCCTTGTGCTCCTTGCCGGCAATATTTCCCATATACCCATCACTGTTTCTTTCCTCAAATTTTTCCCCATAAACTAGCATATAAATAAATAAAAACTAGCAGAATCGAAGCAGAAGCGAAGAATTGACGAATCAAGGACATGATACGAGCTCAAATCACGAAACCAACAATTTCAACTACAACCATAACGACACATTCAATCGAGAAGCAGGCACGATCACCAGTTTGTAGATATGAAAATCTCGAAAGCCACGAATAATAATGGCCGAGAAACATGGGCTCTTATAACAGTCAAGAAGAAGAGTTACGATTTGCAGAAATAACTGATAACATGGGGCGAGCAATGAGGCCATGATCGTCAAATAGTGTTTTTTTTTTTTTTTTTTGTAACCATTTGTAAATACATGTTGCTAAATTCCAGAAGTCACGTAGTTATTGAGTATTAGGACTGTAATTTTAGTAAGGCACCGCCAATTAATCAATGAACACCATTTGTTCAATTTTATCTTCCTCTTATCTTTTCATTCCACTACCTTTTTACATGGATGGCCGCAATTGTCTCCGGTCTTCGTACCTTTAATTTTCTTGTCAATCTGCATTCCACGTTCGAGAATCAACAAAGGATTCTTCACATCCTTTATCGATTTCCATGTCGATCCACATTTTGAAAGGTGTTCTGTCGACACTTTTCGGCGAAACAATAGGAATTCGAATTCCAATACTAAACTTGTAGATCCGGTATTGGACATAAAGCAAGTGAAGACATCGCCGCTGCTTGAACGTGAAGGATTCAATTAGCCGGCTAATCGGATCCGCCAACTCTCTCGATTCATGTCACGCATTTTAAAGGATGGTGACTACTCTCTTCACCTAACACTCACGCACATAAATCGGGGAAAGCACTTCGCACTAGAACAAGAGCACAGGTCTGAAAGTCCATTTTCAAACAAGGATAAAGATTATCTCTCTTAACTTCCAAAAATGGTGACTAATTAAATTCCACGTGGGTCCAGATGGTGTAACGTCAATTCTCAGTTCTCACCTAGGCAAGATTAGTGAAATTCGATCTCTAATTACAGAAAAAAAAAAGTCGCAGTCTTTACATTAATTTGCCTCACCAACTGATGATGAGCAGTTGAGCTTTTATTGCTCCCCACCTCACCATGAAAGACCTCAGGAAATTTCAACTCAAAGTTCGAAATTTTTGTTTTTTTTGTGCAGGCTTTAAGTTAGGTTTTTTTGGCTCAGAACGGCGTCGTTACACGACTTCTTTACGAAGATCATGTCTTCAAAGGATTAATCAAATTTACTCATCAGTTTTTAAATTTCATTTGGTTGAGTAGGAAGCCATTTGCTTTTGCTCGGGCAAATTATCAAAAAAGGCCTAAACCTATTGCAATTGTGTCAATTCAGTCCTAAACCTTTTTTTTTTTTGCCAATTTAGTCCTAAACCTTTTGCAAATGTGCCAATTCAGTCCTTCCGGCAAATTTTAGCAGGTCGGCGCTGACGTGAACGTCGGCCGGCCAGTGACCTAATAGTTTAATAATTTTTTTAAAATTTTGTTTATTTTTCCCTTTTACTTTCTTTATTTTTTTTTTTCAGCGACTAGCTGGAGGTAGAACGGGGAAGGGGAAGGAGAAGGGAAAGGAAAAAATAAAATAAAATAAAAAATAATTTTTTTAAAATATTAGATCACCAGCCAGCGTCCAAGTCAGCAACGGCCAGCCAAAATTCGCCGGAATGACTGAATTGGCACAATTGCAAAAAGTTTAGGACTGAATTGGCAAAAAAAAAAAGTTTAGCACTAATTTGGCACAATTGCAAAAGGTTTAGGACTGAATTGGCAAAAAAAAAGTTTAGCACTAATTTGGCACAATTGCAATAGGTTTATAACTTTTTTGGTAATTTTCCCGCTTTTGCTCCGACCTTGATGAAATTGTTTATTAGGACAATGAGCAGCAAAGTCATCAGTAACCAAGAAAATGACAAGGCAATGTTCATGGTCATTGGAGTGGTTGTGACTTGTGAGCACTAATGAAGCATAAGATCGACAAGCAAAGAACAAATTAGGAGACACTCGCTGATGTAGACGTCTCTGAGAAAGTGAATAGGTCGATATTTCTAAGCACTTAGCCCCAATTCCGCGTTCTTTGAAGATTTAGAGCGCTTCAGAAGGCAGAGTGATTTGCAGGCGAATGTAGTCAACTGAAGTTTCGGCCCCATCATGGATCTGCAAAGATGGAGATTGCTTTGTGTTCTTGCTGTAAATTTCGTCTTCCATGGCATTTGCTACTCGGAGAAAGGTACTCCTTTTAAATCTCCACGAACTATAGTCATGCTACAGGTTTCTCAAAAGACATTGTCCTGGTGAAGTGTTTGATGGAAAAACGTACTAACCGGAGGGTCTTGTAATTTCTCCTGTTTTTAAGCTCCGGACTACGCGTTCCTTCACGATGCGGTATCGGCTCCGGCCGTTTCATTCCATGACTACATTGTCATCGGTGGAGGATCCTCCGGCTGCGCGCTAGCCGCCACGCTCTCCCGGGGAGCAGCAGTTTTGGTCCTCGAAAGAGGGGGCTCCCCTTACGGCAACCGCAACATCGAGGACATGGCAAATTTCAGCGCCAACCTCGTGGACTCCGGTCTGAACTCGCCATCCCAGCAATTCGTGTCAGAGGACGGCGTGCTCAACACGCGGGCAAGGGTCCTCGGTGGGGGGAGCGCGCTGAACGCCGGCTTCTATACCCGTGCGAGCAAGGACTACGTGAAGGAGGCCGGCTGGGACGAGAAGCTGGTGGAGGAATCGTACGAGTGGGTGGAGAGGAAGCTGGCTTTCGAGCCGCCCGTCCTGGGGTGGCAGTCGGCAGTGAGAGACGGGCTGTTGGAAGCCGGGGTGACACCAGACAACGGCTTTACGTACGAACATCTGTTCGGAACTAAAGTTGGAGGCACTATCTTTGATAGGAGCGGGCGTAGGCACACGGCGGCTAATTTGTTGGAATATGCTCAGCCCAACAATATCGATGTCCGCTTATTCGCCACAGTCCATAAGATCTTGTTCAGTACGGTCGGTAAGTAGTTCCTCAAACTGATTTTGAGCATCATGTGAAGTCCCGAAGGCAAAATAACGACACCTTCATCGGATCACTTGTTTTCACCATGCACATAAAAGACTTGGTAAATCATCCCGCCTTCGTTTTTGTATCTGAAAATCGTAATTATCGGCAATTTTGCTGGCAAAAGAAGTAGGGAGTAGAATTAGAATAAGCAAGTTCAAGGACCCATCATCCATCGACTCTGGATTATCCCAGGCACATTCTCTGAATGCCTGAAATGTGAAATTAGGGGAAAGAAGGCCAAGAGCATATGGAGTGATCTTCGAAGATAAAGCGGGGAAAATGCACGGGGCCTACTTGAGGAAGAAGGCGGGGAACGAGATCATAGTGTCGGCCGGAGCGATGGGAAGCCCGCAGGTGCTGATGCTGAGTGGGATCGGGCCGATGCAACATCTGAAGAACCATGGACTCGAGGTCGTGCTGGACCAGCCCATGGTCGGACAAGGGATGGCCGATAATCCGATGAATGCCCTCTTTGTCCCCTCCCGGAGGCCCGTCGAGATATCGCTCATCCAAGTGGTGGGGATCACTCGCTTCGGCAGCTACATTGAGACCGCCAGTGGATCTGGCTTTGGCTATCAGGTTCGCCTAAGCTGCTGTCTTTCCCTTCTTCTGAATTTGGGTTTTGCGCATATGTTCAGAGAATGCGACATCCCTTACGCAGATAGGGCGAGCAGGAATGATGCCACCCCCGGTGAGAGGCTTCGTGAACATGTCTCTGCAAGGTGGATTCATCCTTGAGAAGATAAAGGGACCGATCTCCAAAGGCCATCTCGGGCTGCGAACCACCAACCCCAAACACAATCCCTCCGTCACCTTCAACTACTTCAAAGACCCCGAGGACTTGAGGAGGTGCGTCCAGGGCATGAAGACCGTCATCGACGTCCTCAACTCTCAAGCGATGTCCAGCTTCCGCTACGAGGACTTGCCCGTGGAGGCTCTCATTAGCATCATGGTGGCCTCGCCAGTGAACCTGAGGCCCCGCCACCCGACCGCCGCCATCTCACTGAAGCAGTTTTGTATCGACACCGTTATGACCATTTGGCATTATCACGGAGGGTGTCAAGTTGGACGCGTGGTCGACCGCGATTACAAGGTGATCGGTGTGGATAGTTTGAGAGTTGTTGATGGTTCCACGTTCAATGCTTCTCCGGGGACAAATCCTCAAGCCACTGTTATGATGCTTGGAAGGTGGGGAATTGTACATATTTTTTGCCACCTTCATCGTACGTACATATAAGATAAATAATTTTAAATGTCTGAAGAAGGTTTCTCTTTTGCTTTCTTTTGTTTTGTGAATGCAGATATATGGGTCAAAAGATATTGCAGGAGAGAGCTTCCAACAAGGTGAAAACCGTGAGATAGAACCGTGTCCAATGTTGTTGACTCTTTCACGAGACGATTAAAAACGACTTTGTGGGGAGCATAACTTACGTACTTAGGGCTCCAAGAAGTTGTGTTCGATCTACCTTGTCCTTCATCCAGTGTTCATAGGAATGGAACATCGAGCAAATAAAAGAGAGGATCTCTTCTTCTAGAGTTTCAATTTGCATCGCGAGGGCGAATTCATATAAATCTCCACGGAAAACGCTTCTCTTACAAGCTACATTTCACGTTCATGTTGGAAACGAAAGGCTGTTTACGCGATAGAAGGATCAACTTCTCATACACAAAGTGTGCACAAAAAGTCCAGGGCAAGCAAACCCTAAAGCACTCAAAGGTGAAAAAAGAAGCTTTAATATGAACCAAATTAAATTATCACTATTGAGTCGTTAACTGAGATTAGGGGTGATTGGTTTAACGGTGGGCGGGAAAATCAAAACTGCCCATTAAGGACCGGTTCCCCAATTCCTGAAACTGGAAACCGCTCGTAGGTTCCTAAACCCACCCAAGATCCGAAGCACTAGTCCAGTCCGATTTCATGGTGGGTCCATGGAACAGGCCCTATCCTGGGAGGCTGGGAATGGCGAAACTGAACGAAAGAAGGCAGACTTACTTCTTCTGCTCTAGTTTAAAGACGACGAGGAAGGCCGATCCAAATGCTCCTCTCCCAATCTTCTATCACCTCGCAAGCTTCCATTGAGTCACTGTTCTCCGACTCCATGAGAGAGGTTTCAGTCCTCGACCTTGTTAATTTTTGTGGAAGCGTATGTTGGTTTTTGGTGAGTGTGTTTGCGTGAGTTCTTCAGCCACTTCAAGGTAAGGAGTAACGACAAGGCAAATGGGTAAAGATTCGGCAGGAACTGGTAAGACAATGAAGGCACAAGATAATTGTTTTTTTAAATAGTTTTGGGAGTGACAAGAGGGGGACGTGTGTGTGATCTGCTGGCTTCTCTGTGTATAATACAATTATGTTAAATATGTCTTGAAATTTTATGTACTCGGCCCGGTTCATCACCCGACCTGACATATTTTTTTGTGCGACCTAAAAAACAGAAAAAATTGAGATTTAGTTCGCGACGCGGAGGGTTGGGCTGATAGGGTTCTTTTTATTTGGTCGCTAGGGTTGTAATTCTGATGTTGTTCATTTTTCATAGTGGAACCTTTGTTTTGCCTCGCCCGTGGACATAGATCACTTTGATCGAACCACGTAATCTTTGTGTTCTGTTATCGTTTTTTCCCCGTTTGTTACTACAAATTAGGACCACCACCAAGCCTATTTATAGGCTAACTTCACCGACATATACATACAAAATATATCTATTTTGTCAGAGATTTTTCGTTTCTTTTGTTTTTTGGTAAAAAATGTAAATATTATAAAACAGATGAAGTACAGCAGCTGAGGGGCATCCTCATCATTATAAAGGGAGCTAATAATTCGAAAAGACGGAGGTAGGAAGTTTCCATATAGTAGCCAATACAACATTCATCCGGGAAGGTCTGATTTTTTGGTTGAGCGAAGCTCGACCTCTCATATTTTTACACACTTTAGCCAAAATAATATGGAAGTCAGTTGACTTGCTATAAAACGGTCTCATATTGCGCTCCATCCAAATGCGATATATGGTTGATAGGAAGGATAACTTGAGAAGTCTGGCCGCCAAGTCTATGCCCTTTGTTACCCTAATCATCCATTGGAGTTCCTCATTCCATCCTCCTAAAGGGCATCTTATCCCATGTTGTGCTAGGATGCGGCACCATATGCTGCTTCCACTCACACTGAAAGTACAAATGTGATCTGTCTTCTATACTAGCCCTGTAGAAATCACACTAGGTATCAACTGTAGGTAGCCATTGTGCAACGATCTCAGCTGTCGGTAATCTATCTCTACACACTAGCCAACCAATAAAACTGTGTTTGCTAATGCCACTAGTCCAAATTAGGTTATATCACTCCACATGGGGTCTCACTTGTCTGAGCTCGTCATCTGTATCTCGATAATAGCACATTGAGCTTAGGGTAACCGATGATGGAATGGGTCGCAATTTAAGGAGATATCGCCAACTCCAAGCCATACTGTCCTAAATGTCGAGCTTGTTAGGGAAAATCCCTCATGATGTTTTGAAGATGACAAAATAATCAAAGGCTACTACTAATGTGTTTATTGGTTGAGTAAAATCAGGTGAAAGAATCACAAGCTGTTATGCAGATGGTGTATTAACAGAATATCTGAAGGTTATGAGCTATCTATCAATGGTGAACAAGGCATTGGGCGTGGAGATATCTACAAGCTAGAGGTACCTAAGTAGAAGATGAACAAGCCTAGAACGAGAAGAACGGTAAACCTTGGAAGGATCTTGGATAGGTAAACAAGCTTAGAACGGGAAGTTTGGTAAAGCTTGGAAAGACCTTGGATAGGTGAACAGCGAGGTAGAGCCGCAATTGCCAATATGCTTGGAGGAACCAGAAGATGGAGCTCAAGATACTGCATCTGAATTCTGCATATGAAGTTCTGGATATTGCATTTGAGAAGAAAAGTTTATATTGACATTAGTTGGATGTTCTAACTCAAGGAGTAGTCGTCGCGTATTTGCTTCTGAGAAAGTTGAAGTCTAGTATTCAGATGGAGAAATGTGTTGCCTCTGAAGACTTCATATGGAGGATTGTGTAGCCTCTGAAGACTTAATCTCGTGAGGACTTATATGCGAGCATCAACAATGTTTCTATCAACATCAAACTCAGTGTATCTCTGTTCAGAAGCTGTGACTTATTCAGAAGCAGTGATATATGAAGAATTCAGAAACCGCGACTTATTTAGAAGCAGCGATATATTCAGATTCTATTTTGACTTGATTCTTTTAATTTCGCATTTTTTAGTCAAAATTGTTTTAAATCACCTATTCACCCCCCTCTAGGTGATATTGCTAGATCCAACATTTGGTATCAGAGCGGGTTGCTCATTATTTTGAAGTGTTTTACTTCAGAGCTAACGATCTATCATGTGTAGCAATAATTTCACAAGAGCAAGTGATGCACATTTCAGCAACAAACCATCTTATTTTGATGGAAAAGACTACAATATGTGGCGCAACAAAATGAAGTGGTTCTTCAAGGCATCAGATGATCTGATGTGGGATGTTGTTGTCAATGGAGTAGTTTCTGTTGTAACAACAACTCCTTCCACTGGAAACGAAGGAAACAACAATATACAACACTGTCAGACTCTAAAAGAGCAAAAAGACAATGACTCGATTCTAAAGTAGTGCACGCACTTTTCTATGCATTATCCATTCTCCTATATAATCGAGTTGCAGAAAAAGATTCAGCAAAAGCTATATGGGACAGACTTCATGTCACATATCAGGGAACTGACAGAGTGAAAGAAACTAATCGTAGCATTTTGCTAAGTGATTACGAAGCCTTCAAAATGAAGCCCGATGAATCAATTGCTGAAATGATTGACAGGTTTCAAATACTAGCAAGTGATCTTGCAAGGCAAGGTGCTCCTGTTGCAGAACCGATGCAAGTCAGAAAGATCCTTCAAGGACTTATAGATGACTGGAATTACATCAAGCCATCAATACAAAAATGTCAAACAATCAGACCTCTATCCATTGATGAGCTAGTCGGAACTTTACAGTCATATGAGACTGAGCGTGCCAACAAAACAAGAGATTCAAAAGGTACGAAGTCTATTGCGTTAAAATCTGAAATTGATTTTGAAGTGCCAAATTCAGAAGATGAGATGAAAACGACGAAGAACTTGCTCTCATAGTGAAGAAATTCAGAAAGATGGCTGGAAGAGGTAGAAACTTCAAAGGGAAGAAATCATTCAAAAAGAATGATCAGAGACAATCGAGCAATGACAAATAGGAAGGTAAAGCTGTAATATGCTTCCATTGTAAGAAAGCAGGACACATAAAGCCAAATTGTCCACTGCTAAATAAAAGGAAAGGTAAGTACGAAAAGTCCAAAAAGGCTTTGAAAGAAGAGATTTCCAGTGATACTGAATGCGAAGATAGCGATGATGAAGAGCTCGCACATATCTGTTTAATGGTTGAATCTGATTCTGAAGAAGATGATGTGATGTTCTCAAATCCTATTCTCGATGATGAAGATCCTTTTGAAGAGTTTTGCGTGCATACTTCATTTATCTAAATTCTCATTGTACTTGATTTTGCGGTTTGGTTAATTCGATTCAATAATTAGTTGTGCATGAAATATCTTTTAGAAAGAATCATGTGATGCATCTTTGGTGGTTCGTGAGATGAGATTAAATGATTGGTTGATAGCTTGCTTAGAGATAATGCGTTTTATTTGATTGATATCTTTTTTTTTTAGGGAAGAAATTATTCGAATGGATTCTTTTATCCTTTTTTATCTTGTCGCGTTTTGCAAAGATAAAATCTTTTTAAAGGAGATATTATTTGAATCAGTCATTGTCTTGATATGGCATGTTATATTACATTGTTAGTTGTGCTGCAAAGTGAGAATCTTACGAGATATTATTTGATTGGGCATATTGTTAGAATGATAATATTTCTTTTATGCCATTATGGAAAGAATATTTTGGAATCTATAAAGTGTCTTTATTTTTGTTCTAACGTAAAGGAAGGATCCAAATACGTGGATACCAAAAAGGAAACAAGTTCATTATAGGAAATCATCAAAGGAAGATTTGCAATCAATCTATGCAAATCTTTGTGCAATCAAAAAAATCTCTCAAAGAAAGATTGACAAGGATCGTATTTTTCTCCGCAACTCGAGGGAAGAATATGAAGAAAGATATTTGGAAAGTTTGATACGAATATTGGAGGAAGATTTCACACTATTTTGGAAGGATCAGAAATTCTCCTCTTCGCTTACAACTCTCACAAATCATTGAAGGCATATCAAAATATATTGAGCAAGCCCTTATCATGTGAAAGATCAATCTTAGCATCCTTGAAGTTGCAACTGAAATGGAAATTGACAACACTATGACACATCCACTGACCCAAGCATCTCCATCATTTTTTAGATGCTCAAAGAATATAATGCTGCTACAAAGAAAAACATCCTATTCAACTGGCGCAACTCAGCAATAAAGGATACTCGCAAAAGCTATCTTGATGACAGGGGGAGAAAGGAACGAAATGATTAGATTCAAGAGACTGCTTCTGAAGTCTGGTTCTGAAGATTGTTCAAAAGCTGCGAGATGTATTAATTCCAGATTCTGAAGACCCACGCCTAACATATGTTGCTGAGGTATTTATAGAAGTTTGTAATCTTTGATTGACAGGATTATTCCATAACATGATTGATAGAATATCCTTGATTGGAAATTACCTTCCATGGGACAAGAAAACTTTCATATTTGAAGAACTCCACCTATGTAAATCGAAGATTGAGTTGTATGGACGACTGAATCTGATGGGTACAGATTCAGCACCAACGGTCACCAAATCTCCCTAGATATATTCTCGTTCAATCAAGATTGATGACGTCTAATCAGCGATTGAAGAGCGATCCTTTGAAGACCCGTCTAACGGCTAGTTTGGGAGTGAAAGAGTATAAAAGGAGATTCATGGTGCTATACGGTGTGAAATCAGAATCATAAATTCCAAGGTGCTAGAGTTATTCAGATTCATACTTGTCCTCGTGAGCTTAAATTTATAATCTTTGAGAGGCTTTGTAAGAGTGATTGAGGGAGGATAATGTGATCTATCAAAGAGAGTATCATCACTTGTTGTAAACCTCCATTGATTCATCTAGTGGAATCTAGCCAATCGGCTGTTAGCGTGGAAGAGTGGACGTAGGCTTGATCTAAGCCGAACCACTATAATTTTCGTGTGCAATATTCTCTATCTTTAAACTCTTATCATTGTGGTTGATAGAATATTGCATACTAGTGTTCATATTTAGAATCTGCATACCCAGAAATTGCATATTCGTGTTCAGAATCATAAACTGCACATATTCAGATTCAGATTCTATTTTGACTTGATTCTTTTAATTTCGCATTTTTTAGTCAAAATTATTTTAAATCACCTATTCACCCCCCTCTAGATGATATTGCTAGATCTAATAATTGGTATCAAATTCAAGAGGAGTCTACTAATCAGATTCAGGATGGGATCATTGATCAGATTCAATGGGAGCCTGACACTCAGGTTCAGAAGGAAATCATTCATGAAGATCTATAGGGGAGGCCCTTATTCAGAAGGACATAAGAAGCTGCAAGCTTCTGTACAGCAAGAGATGGTGAAAACCATTATGCTGCCCCACATCCCTGAAAACTATGCTTGAATGAGTTTTAATTCTGAAGGAGCTTTGAACAAGTATGGGAAAGTTCTACGAAAGTTGAGTAAATTTCATCCCAATCTTGATTACTATTCAGATAATGGAAGAAAAGGTAAACGTATGTTAGAACTTATTAAGTTCTACAAAATCCGGTTAGTATATCTTCCATTTCCCTTACTTTTTGTCATTACAAATCTCTAATCTGTTTTATCGTTTTATCATGACAAAAAGGAAGTGAAATTTATCTGTACTCCTTGATATATGTTCACTAACATACATGATGATTGATTTAGAACATGAGCGGATTTGCATCTGAGTATATGTTCTCTATTATGGAAAATCCCTCATGATGTTTTGAAGATGACAAAATAATCAAAGGCTACTAATGTGTTTATTGGTTGAGTAGAACCAGGTGAAAGAATCACAAGCCATTATGCAGATGGTGTATTAACAAAATATCTGAAGGTTATAAGTTATCTATCAATGGTGAACAAGGCATTGGGCGTAGAGGTGTCTACAAGCTTAAGGTACCTAAGTAGAGGTGAACAAGCCTAGAACGGGAAGTTTGGTAAAGCTTGGAAGGACCTTGGATAGGTGAACAGCGAGGTAGAACCACAATTGCCAATATGCTTGGAGGAACCAGAAGATGGAGCTCAAGATACTGCATTTGAATTATGCATCTGAAGTTCTGGATATTGCATCTGAGAAGAAAAGTTTATATTGACCTTAGTTGGATGTTCAGACTCAAGGAGTAGTCGTCGCGTATTTGCTTCTGAGAAAGTTGAAGTCTAGTATTCGGAAGGAGGTTCGTGTTGCCTCTGAAGACTTCAGAAGGAGGTTCGTGTTGCCTTTGAAGACTTCAGATGGAGGATTGTGTTGCCTCTAAACACTTCAGATGGAGGATTGTGTTGCCTCTGAAGACTTAATCTCGTGAAGACTTATATGCGAGCATCAACAAGGTTTCTATCAACATCAAACTCAGTGTATCCCTGTTCAGAAGCTGCAGCTTATTCAGAAGCAGTGATATATGAAGAATTCAGAAGCTGCGACTTATTCAGAAGCAATGATATATGAAGAATTCAGAAGCTGCGACTTATTCAGAAGCAGCGATATATTTAGATTCAAGAGACTGCTTCTGAAGTCTGGTTCTGAAGATTGTTCAGAAGCTGTGAGATATATTAATTCCAGATTCTGAAGACCCACGCTTGACATATGTTGCTGAGGTATTTATGGAAGTTTGTGTTGAGAAAACCTTCCCTCTGAATATTTTGATTCTGACAAAACTATCCTTCTTGTAAGAGAATCTGGTTAATACAAATAATTTATTATTGCAGGCATGAGCATGTGAACAAAAGCTTATAATGTTCCATGACTGGCGTTCAGACTCAAGGAGTAGTCGTCGCACACTTGCTTCTGAGATAGTCGAAGTCCTACATTCAGATGGAGAATCGTGGTGCCTCAATAGACTTCAGAAGGAAGTCTGTGCTGCCTCTGAAGCCTTCAGAAGGAATCTGTGTTGCATCTGAAGACTTCAGAAGGAGGTCTGTGCTGCATCTGAAGACTCATTTCTAGAAGATTTATGTGACACGTCAGCAAGGATCTTACAGAAGCTCAGAGTCACTGTTCCAATCTGTTCAGATTCAGAGAGTCTCTCTGGTTCAGAAGACTGCTTCTTAACAACGTTCAGATTCTGCAATATCTCGCTACTAGATTCTGAAGACCCACGTTTGGCAGGTTTCCGATTTGGCCCCGCCTTGTTATGGAAGTTTGTAAGATTTGATTGACAGGATTATTTTCCAATCAAATCAGGAGAATATCCTCAATTGGATATTACCTTCCGTGGACAAGATATCTTGGAGATTTGGATGAACTTTATTTATGGAAACTGAAGATTTGGTTGTATGGGCGACTGAATCTGAAGGGTTCAGATTCTCTTTCAACGGCCACTGGATCTTCCCATATACAGTCTCCGTCAATCAGGATTGATGACGTCCAATCAGAGATTGAGGAGCGATCCTTTGAAGGACCTTGGTAACGGCTAGTTCAAGGTTGAAGGAGCATAAAGAAGATCAATGGTGACTGTTTTTAAGGGAGATCACGAACTTAAAATTCCATAGTGCTGAGTTGTTCAGATACACATTCTCTTGTTCTTGTGAGCTTAAAATTCATTGTCTTGAGAGGTTCATTTGTAAGAGCGATTGGAGTGACAACGCCTGTAACCTTTCAACGACTCATAGTGGAATCCAGCCGATTGGCTGTCATCGTGGGAGAGTGGACGTAGGCTTGCTAAATCCGAACCACTATAATCATTGCGTGCAATTTCTCTTTCCCTAAACTCATCTTGCTGTGTTTAGTTTATCTGCACGTCCTCTTACTGATCATATTCAGTTTACGTTCTGAAACCTTTATTAATTTCCGCATTAATTCAAAAAAAAGAGTTCAGAATCACCTATTAACCCCCCTCTAGGTGATATTGCTAGATCCAATAGTTTGTAATCTTTGATTGACATGATTATTCTATAACATGATTGATAGAATATCCTTCATTGAAAATTACCTTCCATGGGACAAGAAAACTTCCATATTTGAAGAACTCCACTTATGGAAATCGAAGATTGAGTTGTATGGGCGACTGAATCTGTGGGGTTCAGATTCAGCACCAACGGTCACCAAATCTCCCTAGATACAGTCTCGTTCAATCAAGATTAATGGCGTCCAATCAGCGATTGAAGAGCGATCCTTTAAAGACCTGTCCAACGGCTAGTTTGGGGGTGAAGGAGTATAAAAGGAGATCCATGGTGCTACTACGGTGTGAGATCAGAATCATCAATTCTAAAGTGCTAGAGTTATTCAGATTCATACTTGTCTCCTTGAGCTTAACGTTATAATCTTTGATAGGCTTTGTAAGAGTGATTGAAAGAGGATAGTGTGATCTATCAAAGAGAGTATCATCACTTGTTGTAAACCTCCATTGATTCATCTAGTGGAATCCAGCCAATCGGCTGTTAGCGTGGAAGAGTGGACGTAGGCTTGATCTAAGCCGAACCACTATAATCGTCGTGTGCAATATTCTCTATCTCTAAACTCTTATGATTGTGTTTGATAGAATATTGCATGCTGGTGTTTATATTCAGAATTTGCATACTCATGTTCAGAATCATAAACTGCACATATTCAGATTCAGATTCTATTTTGACTTGATTCTTTTAATTCCGCATTTTCTAGTCAAAATTATTTTAAATCACCTATTCACCCCCCCTCTAGGTGATATTGCTAGATCCAACAATTGGTATCAGAGTAGGTTGCTCATTGTTTTGAAGTTTTTTACTTCAGAGTTAATGATCTATCATGTCTAGCAATAATTTTTCAGGATCAGGTGATGCTCAATTCCACTACAAGCCTCCTTACTTCGATGGAAAGGATTACAATATTTGGTGCAATAAGATGAAGTGGTTCTTCAAGGCTGTAGACAATCTGATGTGGGATGTTGTGACTAAAGGAGTAAATCCTACCACTACTGCAACTTCTGGAAATGGGAACAATGCTCCTACTCCTATCCCATCAGAAACTGAACGATCCAAAAGACAAGGACTTGTCTCTAAAGCTGTTTATTCTCTCTTTTGTGCTTTATCTCCTGCTATATATAATCGTGTTGTAGAGAAAGAATCTTCAAAAGCTATATGGGATAGACTCCATGTCACCTATCAAGGAACCGACAGAGTCAAGGAGACCAATCTCAGCATACTTCTAAGCGATTATGAAGCTTTCAAAATGAAACCAGAAGAAACGATTGCTGAGATGATTGACAGATTTCAAATTTTGGTGAGTGGTCTTACTCGGCAAGGTGCTCCTATTTCTGAACCTATGCAGGTTCGAAAGATTCTTCGAGGACTTACGGATGATTGGAACTACATCAAACCGTCCATTCAAGAATGTCAAACAATTAGACCATTATCCATTGATGAACTTGTTGGGACTCTACAGTCATATGAGACAGAACGAGTCAATAAAGAAAAGGATACGAAAGGTAAGAAGTCAATTGCTTTAAAATCTAACATTGATTCTGATGATTCAGATTCTAAAGGTGATGAAGAGGACGATGAAGAGTTTGCTCGTATGGTAAAGAAGTTCAGAAAAATGGCTAAGAAGGGAAGAAAATTCAAAGGGAAGAAGCCATTCAAACAAGCCAATCAAAAGAAAACCTTTAACGATAGAGAAGAAGGTAAGGACATAATCTGTTTTCAATGCAGGAAAAAGGGACACATAAAGCCAAATTGTCCACTGCTAAATAAAAGGAAATGCGAGTACGAAAAGTTCAAAAAGGCTTGGAAAGAAGAGACTTCGAGTGGTACTGAATGCGAAGATAGCGATGATGAAGAGCTCGCATATATCTGTTTAATGGCTAAATCTGATTCTGAAGAAGATGAGGTGATTTGCTCAAATCCTATTCTCGATGATGAAGATCTTTTTGAAGAGTTATGTGTGGAATACGAAAATGCTTTGAAGAAGATCTCTGAATTGAAAAAGGAAGTCTCTAGATTGAGACAGCAAAATGTTACGAATGAGAAAAGGATCGTTGATCTGGAAAAGGAGAATTCCTCTGTTAAGAAAGAGAAAGATATTCTGCAAAAAGAGAATAA